>OX454525.1:279853699-281103699 GCA_949715645.1 Portevinia maculata
CGAAACACCAGGAAAACAAAAGATATTATATTTTTAAGAAATATGTACTTGTTAAAAAATCCTACCTGCTTGAAATTGTCGGTCATCACAGAATTTACTCAAAAACTTTCTTGCACCAGCCACGTTATTTTGAAAGAATTGATGTTTTTCCTGTGATAAGCAGCGTTCCGCGTATTGATCAAAGCATCTCATGCCGCGTTTAAAAACTCTGAAAAAAAAGAAACAGATTACTTTACTTTTCTTCTGAAATATTCCGCGCATTATAAAAAATTATTTGTTATGACATGACTTTCCAAATTTGTTCATTTTAAGAACCAAATTTCTTTGAAATGATTCACCATTTGTTGAGATATTGGCAGGGAGAAATTAAATGGGCTATAAGCTCATTCCACCCATACAAAGCACCTGGAGGCAACGGAATCTTTCCGGCGTTAGTCTAAAAGGGTATCTCTGTAAGCATTTTCCCCTAACTAACAAATATATTGCCAACGATTTGGAGGGAAGTCATCGCCAGATAAATCCCCAAATCCATTTTTGTATTTTTTTGTTCGTCTCCGGTTGTGTTTTGATTTGCGAGTAAAAGAGTTTGTACAACTACATATGTTTATTTATCATTATTTATTATATATTCTTTATTATTTTCACAACTTGTTTTTGTTATTATTTGCTTCTGTGCGACGTATTTACGAATTTGTTGGTAACAAATTTACTCGCCCGAAGATGGAGCAGCAGCTCTGAAACGCGTCGCACAGAAGTAAATAACAACAAAAACAAGTTTTGAAAATAATAAAGAATATATAATAAATAAATATAAATAAACATAGTTGTACAAACTCTTTTACTCACAAATCCCCAAAGTTGGTAGTAGACCCTCAGAACTGTATAAATCCAATCGACCGATAAGACTTTCCTCCTTCCTACTCAACACAATGGAAAAAGTCCTGAACAGATATATCTGATAGCCTTCACCTGTAGCCTCTTCATAAATATCAATATGCCTATCAGCCAGGAAAATCAACCACCCACGCTCTTCAGAGCCTTACCTCGCTGATCACAAAATCTATAACTGATAAGGAGACAGGTTGGTTGCTTTCCCCATATTTAATGTGCGTTCGATAACACGGATCACTCCTAGATATAACGATGCATACAAAACATGTATTTGGATAAAGAGCATACAAGCAGATAGGAAAATAAAAACATAACAAGACTGGGTCCTCTCCCGCATACTCCATAGTAGTCCATAGTAGTTAATTAACTCCCTTAGCAAGGATGGTTACTATGTTCGAGGGAATGCCGACGACATTGTGAAAGCTTAACTTTTAACTAAGGGCATGACATAATCAAGTTTAAATGTTTTTAAATCCGCCTACTAACACGCCCACAATCTCAAAAATACAAATGTATCGAAAAAATCGAATATTTAGCTAGAAAGCTGAAAGTTTTAATATATTGTCTTTAGACACCCAAAATGCTCGGGAGCTAAAACTTTTTAAATCTGTTCACAATTTAATAAATAACAGTTGTATCGAAAAGTCACAGTTTGAGATAAGAAGCTGAAATTTAAAATATATACTCTTTAATGGGCTTATTGTTCATGTTTCCAGATTTTTAAAATCGACTCACAAGCCCACAATTTAAAAAAAACTGCTTTTTCGAAAAATCTAAGTTTGAACTAGGAAGCTGAAATTCGAAATATATACTCTCTAGGGATCGTTAAGGCCTATGTTTAAATATTTTTAAAATCTGCCCACTGACACGCCCACTTTCTAAAAAAACGTTTTATTGAAGAAATTATTGTAAATGAAAGTCTTATTCTTCGCAAGTATGTAGATACATTCGTTTTGAACAATCTCTTTATAGTGTTCTGCTATGCCCACTTTTAAGGGCCATTTTAATACAAAAACTTTGTTTTTTCAATAAAATCCTTTAAATGTTGGATAGCAAAATATGGTATCTAACAGGTCGCACAAGCGGATTGTATCCCTTCCCTATGTTTATAGTTGAAAAAGGTAAATTATAATGAGACCAATACAATCTTGGTTTTAACGTAGGTAATACGGTTAATTTTTTTTATTCCATTTTATTTGTTCACAACCAATATTTTTGCATCAAAGACAATAAATAATAGAGTTTTCAAATTTCCAAGTGAACAAACCAAAACACTAAGAACGAACCAGATTTCGTGAAAATAATTACAAACTACGAAGCTTCATTCAAATTGAAAAAAAAAACAATTAAAAATACCTTAGTAATAAATAAATGTATACATGGCCTAAAACCTAGCTTCTCCAACCATTTGCTTTAGCGAATTGGAAGGGACCTACAATTTTAAGTCGAATCCGAACGGCAAATTTGAGAAGCTTCTCTCGACAGTTGTTAATCTTGGATGTTTGTCAGACGTTCGCAAGAGGAAATAAAAATAAAAAATAAAAAATAAAAAAATGCATTGAGGTTTTCCAAGCGAAAGTCGTACACCCTTATTTTGGTTGTCAAAGTTCAATTATTAATAAACGACAAAATGTATCAATCGATCAAAATGTTGGTATTATGAGTGTCAGTTGACAAATTATACATTAAGGTACGATTACACGGTCATTTTTTCGAGTCATTTAAATGAAGCTGTGACGTCAGGAAAAAATGTCGCATTAGAGAGACATTAAAGCTACGATTCGTCATTATTCATTTGCGAAAAAATGGCGATCACACGGTAATGACTAGTATCGTCATTTTTGTCCCAAAATCAAATGACACACACTGCGAGTCATTTAAAATTTTGCGTTGGGATGTCATTAAATGAAAAGCGAAAAAATGACGATCACACGGTAATGACTTGCCTCATTAAAAAAATGACACCTTTCCTATTATTTCGATTTCGTAATGAGCAATGAGAAAATTATAGCTTCTGTCATTCTAAATTCATCTAAATAATAAATGTCGAAAAGAACTTTTGTGGAAATTGCGGGGACGGCATATTTAGCAGCGTGTGTGCTGGAAAGCAGTGAAGATTAACTTGATTATGAGCCAACGCGACGAAAGCGGAGTATTTGGCAAAAGAAGTGGTTGAGCCGTCGCGAGAAGAGTGGATTTTGTGCTGGATTACTGCTCGAATTGCGCGAAGAAGAACCTGATCTATATCGCAAAGTCCTTCGTATGTCAGCCAATCAATTCGATTATTTGTCGAGGTTGGTGAAGCCTCACATCGAAAAACAGAACACAAATATGCGAGAGAGCGTTTCAGCGGCAGCACGACTGGTGAGAGTTTTCGATCGCTGCAATTCCTTTTCCGCGTATCGCAGCCAAGGATAACGTGAATCATTCCGGAAGTTCTCGACGCTATTTACAAGGTTCTTGTCGGTGAGTTCAAGGTGATGGCAGAGCAGTTCAATATGCACCTCTTTTGGGTGCCGGGGCATAAAGACATCCCAGGGAATTGTAGGTCAGATGAACTCGCCAAAAAAGGAACCGCATTAGCTCTTCTACCTGTTAAAGGTTTTCTATGTACATATACCTACCGCTACTTGTAAACGTATGTTTAAACTATCCGCAGTCGAGAGTACAAACCTTAGGTGAACAGATAGTAATACATGTCTAATGACAAAGCATATCTGGCCAAAGCTGGATCTGCGACTGCACATTGGCTCTGCTATATGTGTTATTACAGGACACTCTCTAATATGCAAGCACGCATCAAGGCTTGGCGTCTATTTCAATGACTTCTGTAGAAGCTGCAGGGACGAGAAGGAGGAGGAGACTACACTTCATCTCCTCTGTACATGTCCTGGACTCTCCCATAAAAGAAATCTCTATCTAGTGCTAACAGCCACCTAACCTAACCAAACCTATCCCTATTTACATATTGTCGGCACTTGACGGCAACGGTTCGTATTCCATTTCACTCATAGTAATTTGTACCGAAATAGCAGCCAGACACATGCAACAAACACCAAATGAAAGCACAGATATCATATTAAATACTGTGTCATTTATCATTTGCGTAGAAAAATGACACGGCATGAATTTCGTGCCGTGCCATTTTTTTTGGGTGTCATTTAAATGACGCAACAGCAAAAAAGTGAATTCGTTAGGCCTTTTTTCATTTTCACAAAGGAAGATAAGGCCAAATGTTCACATAATATACACATACGGTTTTCTCGGAATCCTTAAACATGTCAAAATCCTACAGACTTCTCTATATCGCCAGCGTTTTCCAGACGAAACACTGGCGATCCGTGAAGCCTATCGCCAGATAAAACAACACTTAAGCATAACGCGGAGACAGAAGACCGCTATAATTATCGACAGCCAGACTGCCATCAAAGCCATCGCGTCAGTCATATATTCGCTGAGTTAGTACGGAAATGGCAAAATGAGCTAGCCCTGATAGATGAGTTCAAGATTACCCTGATCTGGGTTCCAGGGCATAGAAGCGTTTATGGAAACAAACATGCCGACGATCTGGCCAGGCAGGACTCAGCTCTAAGAAGTTTCATTTTAATTTTTCGATCGTGCAAATAGCTCTTAAACCACACGCCAAGTGTTATCTGCACATAGTGTATCAAAAGCTTTGTTTAAGTCCATGAACATTATGAGTAAATTGATGGTTTTTGTTCAAACTCATTGTTACATGGTTTAAACGCTTTTCCAATAACTTTCCCGTGCTTTTGCCTTTCTGGAACCCATACTGATTTGTATGAACAATTTTAATGTTTCTCCATACAGCTGTTCAAACGACGAAACACTACTGCTTCCATGCACTTTTCAATTACTGGCAAAAAAGCGTTTAGCCTATAGTTCCCATAGTGGTCTTTAGTTCCACTCTTAAATATAGGCCGAATGATCGACTTCTTTAAAAGCTTTCGAACTATACCAAGTCTTAAGCTCCGGTTTGTGATTGTTTGTACAGCAGGCTCTAGTAACTCCGCATTCATCTTCAGATCCATAGCTCTGATGCCATCAACTCCTGGACTTTTATTGCAATTTAAACTTCTTAATAGGTTAAAAACTTCCATCTCACTGGCAAAATAGCGATTAGCCTATAGTTCCCATAGTAGTCTTTAGTTCCACTCTTAAAGATAAGTCGAATGATCGACTTCTTTAAAAGCTTTGGACTTCCAACTCAATTGCTAATGCCACGTAAATAGATTGTTCGACCTATTTTTTCTGGTGATATATTGTTCCCTTGTCACAACTATGTATTATCTGAAAGGCTTGGTTGGTAAACTGTTCGACAAAATTGTCCGCTTCGGTGTCTGGCGAAAAATTCTCCTTCCGTTTTTTTTCTCCCAGGAAGTTCACTATTCACTTATTATGTGCATCGTCTTCCTCAGTTCATTCCTAGCATTGGACAATTGCATTTTATAGAACTGCGCATTCATGTCTCGAATGTTTTTGTTTAAGTTGTTATGGTATTGTATTGTATTGTATTGTATGTGCAGTGCAGTGGGGTCATCAGTAGATGACAAGCACTTAGACCTATTGGTCCATATCCATCTTCTGTATAGCTTATTCCTTTTTTAACACATGGCAATTATTTGAGGCTTTATCCATGGCTTATTTTTACGAATGGATGTTATCGATTCCGTTTTTTTTTTAAAGCTCGGAAATATCGGCTATTTTTTAACGGATAGGTTATAAAGACGCTGAACATCGTACAATTTGTCTGTGTGTCAACGAATACAAACACATTATTGTGATCACTGTTCGGATTGCTGTTATTGGCCGGTACCAAAAATAAATTTAATGTGGAGCATTTGTAGTCACTTTTACTGCGATGCAAAAAAAAAAATTAAATAATAAAATAAAATTCGTTATTGTAAGGCCCATTGTTGTACACATTTTGTTTAATTTTGTTAAGCTCTGCTTTGCGAGTCGAACTCCACAGGTCCACTTCACGTGGTAGCTATTGTAAGATATGGTTGTTCATTCAAACAACTCAAAAAGAATCGATTTAGCATTTTTCATAAATAACGTGTGTAACTCGCAAAGCTATTGTTGATGTGTCGGCTGAGAGAGGTATGGCGGGAAAGGGCATTCCATGACCTATGCCTAAGCATAGATTAGGTGGGATGAAGGACAGCGGTTGGCACGCTGTTTCCAAAGAAAAGAAAAGGAAATAAAGAAAAAGGATAAAGAAAAGATAGAGAGAAGGAGACTGTGACATCGCATAGCAGAGGTTATCAATGATTAGGTCTCGTTGATCTTATCACGGAAATGAAACTTGGAAAACGTTGAAGAAATCAAAGTGGGTATATAAACGTTATCAGCGGGGGTGTCGTGGGTTTTCTGACACCTGAAGGAACCCTTCCCTTGCAATTGGCATAAGCCATTGCCACTCTCATCGATTTCTCTGAGTAGAGGATTCTCTTGTTCGGTATCTCATTCATTTCACTTAAATCACCAACACATCTCACCAATTTGAATTAAATTAACACATCTTTATTAAAAGAAATATTTCGTCGCGAGCATAGAAGTAAAGGGTTTTTCAATAAGAGCGCTACAAAAGTTTTTTTTAAATAAAACAAAAACGGTTGGATATCAATGAAATTCTTTATTCCTGTGAAAGTACGTTCGATGCCATTATGTATGGAACTCGATTTCTTTTGCATGGCCACCACGGGCACGCTTGCAGAAGTCCAGACGCTGAACCCAATTTTCGACGGTTTTCAAGCATAAATCGGCCGATACTGCTGCAATTTCACGTTCGATATTCAATCGTCGCTGGCTTGTTGGCATAGACCATAGACTTGACGTAGCCCCACAGGAAATAGTCTAACGGCGTCAAATCGCACGACCGAGGCGGCCAAGCGACTTGACCATTTCGTGAGATAACACGGTTTCCAAACTTGGTTTCCAATAAATTGATTGTGGCATTCGCTGTGTGGCTTGTGGCGCCGTCCTGTTGGAACCACATGTCCTCCAAGTCCATATCATCCAATTGGGGCCAAAAATATTCGGTTATCATTGAACGGTAGCGATTCCCATTCACAGTAACGTGCCGGTCTTGATCATCACGGAAGAAGTACGGCCCAATGACGACGCCGGCCCATAAACCACACCAAACCGTAATTTTGTCGGGATGCAATGATGACTCATGGAGTACGTGTGGATTGCTGCCTGACCAATACCGCATATTGTGTTTATTGACGAAGCCATTCAGCCAGAAATGAGCCTCATCGCTGAAGATGATTTTTCGATGAACGATGCTCTTAACGTTGAGGCCACTGACTCTGAATTTCTATAGTAAATTTTAATAATTTCGACTCGTTGTTGGCTCATATATCTTTCCATCATGAAATGGCAAACCTTACTGAAGAGAAATGTCAAAAGAGCGGCAAGAAATTCGGCGTCGTTTGCTGTCCCTGTCGCTCTATCTTTGTAGCGTCCCTGTTGAAAAACCCTTTATTTATATCAAATTTAAAATAGGAACATAGGGACGGGCTACAGTCCGCTTGGGCGAACTGTTGGATACCCTATTCTTATTCCTATCCCTCATAAGTGGGCATGACAAAAGTCTAAGTATGGTTGAATTGTTAAGAACGCTCTACATATTTTGTTATATAACATTTAAAGGATTTTATAAAAAAAACGCTCCCTAGCTCAAACTTGGGTGTTTCAATAAAATTGTTTTATTTAATTGTGGGCGTGTCAGTAGGCGGATTTAAAAAAAATTAACACATGAGAATAAAGGGCCCCTAGAGAGTATATATTATAAATTTCAGCTCCCTAGCTCAAACTTTGAATTTTGAAAATATTTACACATGAGCATAAAGGGCCCATAGAGAGTATATATTAAAATTTCAGCTCCCTAGCTCAAACTTTGGATTTTCAAAAATTAACATAGGTACCCTTAGATTAAGGTATAAAAAAATTATTTTATTTATTTGTGGGCGTGTCAGTGGGCGGATTTTGAAAATTTTGTATCTCGAGCAGTTTTAGGGGTCATAGATCATATATAAAAAATTTCAGCTTTCTAGCTCAAAATTCGATTTTTTCCAAAATTTTGTTTTTTTGAGTTTGTGGGCGTGTCTGTGGGCGGATTTCAAAAATTCGTAAACTTGATTATTTCGGGACCCTAGAGAGTATATGGTTAAAATTTCAGCTCTCTACGTAAAGTTTAAAGGCCTAATTTTTGCCGACAGACGGACGGACGGACGGACGGACGGACATGGCTAGATCGACATTACTATCGATGCTGATCATAAATATAGTAACTTTTAGGGGTCTACGGGCAATATTAAGGTATGTTACAAACTATGCGTCAAAATTAATATACCCTTAGAATAGGGTATAATAATTAGCTATATATATCAAATTTAATATAGGATAGTTAGGTAATGATTGAATAAGATAAGTTAATTTTAAGCAATAAAAGTATGTAGTTCTAGTTTTTATATAAGAAACGCCAATGAAAAGTTAAAGGTATGTGTGTATATATATTTGTACTCACTCTTATTTCCGTTGACTTTGCTGCGACGAATTTTGTGCAAAAATTTCCCGCTGGTGAATTAAATTGGTTGTTTGCTACGAATTAAGGTAAAACTAATCTTTTCTTTGGCTTTGAAGTATTTCGATACTCATAGGTATATAAATCTTATAAACATAATTCGTTAGGCTAATTTTAAGTTAAAATTAGTTGTTAGAAAAATTGCCTAAGGTAATGGAAAATTTAAAAAAAAAAAAAAAATTTAAGCAGATCCGTCGTTTAGCACTATACGAACATATCTACCAACACAATTATTATACTACTTTGAACACTGAAGTTAATTTAGATGATGATGCTTTCTGGAGTCAACAAATGAAGTCTTGTTGGGATGATGAAGATTTGATTGCTGGTCAGGTGGGTTTTGCTTGATAGTTTCATTTTGGGTGGTTGGATGCGAGGTATAAGCTGGCTTAGCACATGTTTTCTGGAGGTGGAAGTCCGGTACTCATGTGAATGTGCAGCTTACGCTTGAATATCCCTAGACTTAGGGTGATTTAACTTTGCTGCTTTAACGTGCGTATATATGTGGTCGCAGTCGAAATCATATATGCTGACAAAGCCGAAAATATATATGTTCCAGCGCAGTCGAAGGCATACATGCTGACGCAGCCAAAAATATGTATGCGGAAGCTTTCGACAAACGCTGGTTGGTGAGAGTTTGTTCTTTGTACTGTGCCCTCGTGCGTCAAATTTGCAGACAGAGTATGGGGTCACAAGAACACTCTTCAGCTTTGCAAAAGCTATCCACAATTCTCTATAAAGAAATACACTCCGTTCCAACTGAATAGGTACAAGCTTTTTCAAATCTATATGGCTCATTATTTCCACATCATGAATCTATAATTTGATGCTGCTAAGTATTTGTCTATAATGTTGCCAAAAGAAATGAGAAAGAATAATTCAAAAAGCACCGTTACTTTTTCTCTGGCTCTCTCGCAAAGTATTTCATACGGAAAAATTCAGTTTTTTTTTGCGTCAACTGAATAGGTGGGTAGACCGGGGAGCCTTTGCCATGATTTAGGAAATTTGACCGTACCCTTAGGTTTTTAATCTTTACAAAAAGTGTTTATACTTAAAAGTTGAGGTTCCTTACTACCTTTGTTTTGTAAGTAATTTGTACCTCATATCATTTCATTTAAATTTTTTAAAATTATTTAAAAAAAAAAAAATTGCTATGGCAAATGTGTACTATGGGGGATGATATGCCACTAGGGTGGGAAGGCTTTGCCAGGTACCTTAATTCCAGAAATAAGAAAATAAAAAAACCTTTTTAATTAAAAAAGAAACATAACAATTTATTCATTTCATAAAAAAAAACTTAGGTTGTTATAGTTCAGACTACAAGTTTCGGTTTAAGTCAAATTTGATTTCAGTTTTTGTACTTATTTATACATATTATATGTAATTCCATTTTCATTCACAGCACAAAAGTTAATTTAATAAAAAATAATAATAACAGTAAATTAAATATTAATTAGTTAATAAACAAAACAAAAAGCTAACAAAATATAAATAAGAAATCATAAATAATAAATAAAAATAAATTATTTAATGTTAAAATTTTTTAATTCAACACTGAAAATGAATGTGGAGGCAGCCCGCGATGTTCCAGGTGGATGATATGGTTCAGGTAGCTTAAGAATAATTTGATGACGGTCAACATCTGAAACGTCTTCGATAGTTGGCTTTGTAAAAGTGTTTTTTTGGCCAAAAGTGGATTGTTTTTTATGCAAGAAATCAATTTTGTACAAGTTTCCAATTTTAGAAATTATCTGTCCAACGTAAAACATTTTATCGAACTTAACGAGGAAAAAAGACAAATTTTCTAAAACATCACTTTCGCTTATCCGATAATGATCTAAATCGTTGAAGCTTTGTTCTTCTCCACTGTCATCTTGGGTAGTATCGTCTTTATCTAGTGTTGCTGTTAAAATTTTTGACTTTTTCTTTCGGGATACACCAATTTTGAGGTCACGAGCAACTTGAAGCTTAGGTAGTGGTCGGATTTGTTCGGGTGTTTTCACTGTGTTTACTACTGGGTTTTGAATAATTTCAGTTGGAGAATCGGAATCGCCTGTAATATGTATGTCTTCTGATGTTACAAAGTCATTTTCAGGGAAGACTAGGGAATTGTAGGGCCAAATCCCTGTTGAAGAAAACCCTTTTGTAATATTTTCTGGCCTGAACGCCTTTAGATGTGGCAAGTTTGACAAAGACGGTATGTCCCACACTGAAATTGTCCTTCCTTGATTATTTGTTAGGAAGTCGTGGAAAGAAGCGCTTAAGAATTTTTTGAATGCCGCATACACGGAAACATCTAATGGTTGTAAGAACTGAATCGCTTCAAGGCTGCAGTGCGAAACATGATTATCTAAGAGAATCAATATTTGATCATCGGTGGAGCATTTGGCGTGGGTTTGAATGTGCTTTAAAACATCGATGAAACCTTCGGAAGACATCCACCCACTTTTGATGCACAAGGCGATACTTCCTATAGGTAAAAACCATGTAAAAACCGATTTTCAAACTTAACCCTTGGTAGGACAATAAGAGGTGGAATCGACATTCCGCCTGCGTTGATTATTCCAACCATTGTAACAAAGCTTCCGCGTTCAGCTGATGCTATTTGGGACAGTGTTCGTTGTCCTTTAGTAGCTATGACCTAAGATTAAAAGGATAAGAGTAGCAATGCGATAATTAAAAAAAGAACAGTAGGTTTTTCATAGAGCACTGTACCTTAGGCGAAGGAAGGACAGTTGTAATTCCTGTCTCATCTAAGTTGTAAATGTTTTGTGGTGCAAACGAAAATCGCAAGTAAAGCCTTGAAAGATTTTAAAAAAATTCATCGACAGCATTTCTGGTGAAGGCAGTGGCACGTGATAGACTTGTGTTTTCAGGTTTCCTTAAACTAAGGCGTGGATTCCGTTTCATGTACGATTGTATCCAATCAGCTCCGGCGGCTTTATTTTCAGTCCAAGAAGGAGGCACACTTATATTATTTACTTTGGCGAAATCAAAAGCAAAGCGCCGTGCCATAGCATATGTAAAACCATATTTTAAATTCGAACTTTCTTTAAAGTATCGAGCAAGTTCTTCTTCTTGCGAAACAGTGAACACCTGGTTGCTCGCAAATTTGGAGTGATAAACTTTGGAAACAGCTGTATCACTTTCTTTAAAGAGATCTTTAGCGATAAGTAATTTCTTGCAGCGTTCCCTTAGGGTAGTTCTTTTAAACCCAAAAAATTTTGCCGCTGCGCTAATGGACATAGTTTTTCTTACTTCCACCGCGTCAACGGCTTGCATCATTTTATCTTCATTGATCTCGTCGCGGTTGGATTTCTTGACATAAAAACGCGGCATCTTTCGATCTGAAAATCATTCACTCATCAACTCAGTCATTGTAAGGGCATTTATGGGGTGCTTTTGCCAATGGCAAAGCCACTTTGGGGGTGGTTTTGCCAGTGGCAAAACCTCCACACAAACACATGGCAAAGGCATGGCAAAGGCACAAGCTACTTTATAAATTTTTTATTTGACTTTTTAAGATCGCACACTAGTTACACAAAACACTTTTTTAAAGACAATTAATATTTTATAAAATGGAAAATTGGCGCGAAGAGTTTGTAAAAGAATTAAACCACTTGACTTTTTTGATAATATTCACCTTCGATTTTTTGTTCACGGTACCTGGAAAATAAAGAAAAACGTCCTGCCACTCTCGCGTTTGACTGAGAACTGTCAAACTTTGTGGAAAGTTTCTACCTAGAGATGTGCAATAAAAATCGATTTTTCGATATTTTTAATTTTATTCGATCTATAAGTAAAATCGAAAAACAAAGCCTCCCCACTGGCAAAGGGTCCCCGGTCTACCCTACATAGTCATTATCTTCATTGTTCATGTGTGTTCCGAGAAGATTAACCCGTTTAAACAATTTTTAAAGTTTTCTGAGTGAATTAATTTATTTAATTGTCATTTGTTTGTAAATTTGGAGAACGATGGGTAAAAAAAAATCACTTAGCAGTGTTGAGAAGGCTAAGATCGATTTACTTAAGGAACAAGGATTAACCGGGCGTGCTATAGCTACCAACATTGAATGAAGCTTTAACTTGATCTATTCGTACTTGAGAAATAAAGAGTCGTACGGGAAAAATATGAAAGGAGGTTATAAAACGGTGACAACAGCGGCTGATAGAAGAGCAATTTTGCGAGGTGCGTACAATTCCTGCGACTCAGTTGCGAAAATAAAGCAAAAAGCGGGCGTTAGTGCTAGTGTTTCGACGGTAAGAAGAGTGATCAACAGTGCCAATCATTTAAAACGGCTTAAAATTCAGAAAAAAACACCGTTAAACCATCAGCGTATGTGTATGCGTTTGGATATTTCTAGGCACCATATGACTTGGCAAGAAGAATGGCGTTACGTTGTTTTTTCAGATGAAAAAAAGTTTAATTTTGATGGGCCTGATGGCTTCAATTACTACTTTCACGATGTGAGAAAGGAGGAACATTTTTTAGCCCGGCATCGTAGTCGAGAGGGTGGTGTTATGGTGTGGGGAGCAGTTACCTACTACGGATACAACGCATACACTTCCGCTGATGGTTTAACGGTGTTTTTTTCTGAAATTTAAGCCGTTTTAAATGATTGGCACTGTTGATCACTCTTCTTACCGTCGAAGCACTAGCACTAACGCCCGCTTTTTGCTTTATTTTCGCAGCTGAGTCGCAAGAATTGGACGCACCTCGCAAAATTGCTCTTCTATCAGCCGCTGTTGTGGCCGTTTTATAACCTCCTTTCATATTTTTCCCATAGGACTCTTTATTTCTCAAGTACGAATAGATCAAGTTAAAGCTTCGTTCAATTTTGGTAGCTATAGCACGCCCGGTTAATCCTTGTTCCTTAAGTAAATCGATCTTAGCCTTCTCAACACTGCTAAGTGATTTTTTTCTACCCATCGTTCTCCAAATTTACAAACAAATGACAATTAAATAAATTAATTCACTCAGAAAACTTTAAAAATTGTTTAAACGGGTTAATCTTCTCGGAACACACATGAACAATGAAGATAATGACTATGTACCTATTCAGTTGACGCAAAAAAAAACTTCATTTTTCCGTATGAAATACTTTGCGAGAGAGCCAGAGAAAAAGTAACGGTGCTTTTTGAATTATTCTTTCTCATTTCTTTTGGCAACATTATAGACAAATAGTTAGCAGCATCAAATTATAGATTCATGTACATTATGTGGAAATAATGAGCCAAATAGATTTGAAAAAGCTTGTACCTATTCAGTTGGAACCGAGTGTATAACTTCAAATATGAATCCTTTAATCAAATTCCACAGGCTCACCTACGCAATCCTATGGACTTCAACCCATAAAATTTGATTCGGTTCTTCTTTGGCTCGAAACCAGCAGACCTGAATAAAATAAATGCTTGGCTAAAAGCACACAGAAAATTTACAATAAATTCAACTCACCGGGCGATTAAATTCTTGAATTTTCAATCGAGTTCGAGTAAGAGCACTAGCCAGTGTAAAGTCAAACCAAGAAAAGAGGGCGTTGTCTATTTGTCACTAGTATAAATAATGACCAATTAATTCTTCCGAAATATATCTACATTAATGTAAGCTCCATCAGAGTTATAATTCACCGAAAAATACCAACCCATAAGAAATATATTTCACCGGAAATCTCTAGATTCCGACTTCAAGATATTAAAGGGATCAAAAGCAACTCACTCAGAAACCCTTGAACTACCACAAGTACACAAAAGAGTTGCACATTTCTCAAATCCACTTAATCCTGCCAATTCTTTATGAGAAACATTTTCTGTGAATTTAAAAATAATTTCGTAAATTTAAAGTCGATTAAACTATGAATATGAATATCTTCTTTCTTTCTACCTGTTCGTACCTTAGATCAACATATATTTTCATGCGTTATTCATGTTGAATGGACAAATTATTGAGATTGTTCATAAAGTGTATATTTAAGTGAAAACAGAAGCTATTGAAGAGTAAAAAGTACCAAATAATAGAGAAAAGCCCTGGGATAGGTAGGTAGGTAGGGTAGGTCGATCGTTGGTACCTACCTAGTTTTTTTTCTAAATTTTTCAATTTTGTTCTAAGCAAAATGAAAGTTTTGTTTATAGAATTTACTATGGATTTCGAGTTAGTATTGTTTTAAATAATACCAAGTCAGTTTTTATTATTCATTATAATTTTTATTTTAGTTATATGTACTTATTCAATGACGTTTGGAGTAGAACTGTCGACTTAATATATAGATAACTAACAGAGAGAGTAATAACATGTATACAAAACCTACATTATAATGGTGGTGGTGGTGGTGGTGGTGGTGCTTACTCGAACATTAACATTATACTGTGCATTATTACACGCATGTTTTTTTTTTTTTTTTTTTTTTTTTTTTTTTTTTTTTTTTTTTTTTTTTTTTTTTTTAATAAAGTTTAAATATCATTAAAACCAAATCGTTTAGGCGGGACTATTACGCGACCACTTCTTGTGCGATATGGACTTGTTATTACATTTTCAGGTATCTTAACCCCCAATTCCTCACTGATAGTACGATCAGCATCACACACAACCTTATTATCAGATGTCGTTGACAAGTTATTATTACAGGATTGGCCTTTGTTCGTTATTGATTCGTTTGCATTTTCTAAGATTGAACCTACTGGTGTTATTGTTTTACTCTGATCTTCATATAATATTTCACTTGGATTATATTCGTTATTTTTTGTTTTTGCGATAAATCTTCTATTTCTTCTAAAATAATTTTCATAGTTATCCTTAATAATATATGATCTCCTATTAACATTACCTATTATAATTCCATAGTTCCAGTCTTTACTCGTTTTTTTGAAAATAACTCTATCTCCAATTTCTAATTCAGGCAAATTTCTTGCATTCCTATCAAAGTAGAACTTTTGCCTTTCTTTTTTTTCTTTCAATTTTGCTTTGAATCGCATCTTCTTTTAAGTTCATTCTATGCAATAGTTGCTCGGTTATAGGTAATTTTGATTAAATTAATCGACCAAAAAACAAATGTGCTGGTGTTAAACCCATAGATGCGACTGGAGTTGTATTGTATTCCAGTAATTTGTATTGATATTCGTTTACTTTTCCCTCTTGAACACATCTCTTAAGTAAATTTTTTGCGATTGCCACACCTTTTTCGGCAAGGCCATTACTCTGTGGGTATCGTGGACTTGAGAAGCTAATTCGGGTGTTGCATTCTTCCGCGAATTTTTCAAATGTCAAGGAACCAAATGGATTATTGTCACATCTGATATTTGTTGGATATCCCAGATGATTAAATAATTTTCTCAAACGCTCTACTATACATTCGGTGGTTTTCGACCTCAAGTATTCGACAATCAAGTAACCAGAATAAGAATCAATAATAGATAAGTAATTTCTTCCGGCATATTCAAATATGTCCATAGCAATTCTTTGAAACGGATATTTCGGTGATTCGTCCTGCTTTAAAGTCTCTTTACTATTACTCCTCTTAAACTGTTCACAAGTAGTGCATTTTTCAATGACATCCTTAATTTGTACTGTCATTCTTGGCCAAAAATAAAGCATTCGTGCTCTCGCTAATGTTTTTTCTATACCTAGGTGGGGTGCATGTAACCAATTAATAATAATTTTTTGTAAGTCCGCAGGGATGACAAGTTTGTGATTGTTAAAAAGGAGTCCATTTTCAAAATGCAAGTCCGATTTATATTTGTGAAAGTTTTTTTCTAATTCATTTAGGCGATCGAATTGCGGCCAGTCTTTTTCTATGTAATCACAAATTTTTTTTAACGCGATATCTTTTTCTATGACTTCCCTGTACAATTCGAAATTTTCTTTTGATAAACAAACATTTCTAGAGAGCGAGTGTATGATCGCACAAAGATGAACTATTTCTTCTTGTTCTGGAAGCTGTGCCCGTGAAAGGCAATCAGCTACTAGCAATTCTTTGCCGGGTTTGTATAAAATTTTCATGTAAGGATATTTAAGTAAAAACATAAACATCCTCTGAAGCCTAGGGGTCACATCATCTATATCCCTTTTAACTAGACTTTCTAAAGGTTTATGATCACTATGTACGGTGAAATCCCGACCGTATAAAAACAAATGAAAGCGAGTACACGCAAAGACGATAGCCAACAATTCTTTTTCTATCTGCGCCCATTTTTGTTCATTGGAAGCTAACGTACGTGATGCATAAGCCACCGGGTGTCCGTCCTGTAACAATACACAGCCTAAGCCGTCTTTTGAAGCATCAGTTTCAATTAATATTTCCCTTTTTGGGTCATAGGGCTTCAAAACTGGCTCAGATGCGATTATTTGCAGTAATGAAGACAATGCGCTATCATGCTTTTCATTCCAACTAAAGACAGTGTCGTTCTTGGTTAACAATCTTAGATCGACTGTCATCTTAGATAAGTTAGGTATGAACCTGGCAAGATATTTGAATAGACCAAGAAGTCTCATTATATCCCCTTTGTTTTGTGGCTTAGGCATTTTAAGAATTGCTTCACAATGTTTGTGGCAAGGTTTGATTTGATTGGCAGATATAAGGTGACCCATAAAGCTAACTTCACTTTTCCGATACTGTATTTTTTCAGCATTAAACCTGACGTTATGTGCTCGTGCACGATTTATGACAGTCAATAAAATTTCATCATGTTCCTTTTCATTATTGGCGACTATACAGATATCATCAAAATAAACAATTATTCCCGGTATGTCACCAAAGTGTTTCACCATCTCCCTTTGAAACATTTCAGGTGCACAGTTTAATCCAAATGGAACGCGATTGAATTTGTACCGACCGAAAGGAGTCATAAACGTTGTCAAATTCGAGCTAGCTTTATCGAGCTCCATTTGCCAAAATCCGCTTTTCAGGTCTAGAACCGTAAATATTTGTTTATTGGCTATTTTTGAGAATAGATCTTCCGCGGTAGGAATTAAAAAATGTTCTCTTTTTATGCACTCGTTAAGAGGTTTTGGATCCAAACAAATTCGTATTTTATTATTTGCCTTTTCCACTATTTGTATATTATTAACCCAGTCAGTTGGATACTCTACTGCTGAAATTATGCCATCAGATTCCATTTTATCTAGTTCTATTTTAAGGCGATCAACCAAACTATGAGGAATTCGCTTTTTGTAATGCAACACGGGCCTAGCATTTTCCTTCAAGTGAATAGATACCGTAGAGAAATGGCCTAGACCCTCAAATACGTCATTAAAGACACTTAGAAACTCACGTTCAGTGCTTGGAAGCTTTTTAATATTGTAAACATCCAGTCGCTTAATGAGCTTAAATTCAACACAGGTCTTTAAACCGAGAAGTGGTGTAAAACAATTATCTACTACAAGAAATTCAGCTTTATTTTTAATTTTAGAAAATGAATCCCTACATGTTAGTACAACAATTCCATAAATTTTTATCTTGTTATTGCTATAATCGTAAATAGAAAAATTGATGTTAGTATTGTCGATTTGTTTTTTGATTTTCTTGGCAATATTGATAGGAATGCAGTTTACATCAGATCCAGTGTCTATTTTAAATTTAACAAATTCTGTGCCAATTAAGTATGTTTTGGTCCACTGGTTCAACTTTTCAACAGTATTTATTTTAAAAGAAGTGCACGAACTTAATAAACCAACCATTCCACCATTATATTGACCTAAATTACCTGAACTATCCCACCTAACAGTATTTACATCTTTGTCGTTTCCATTTTTCTTCGTATTGACTCCGCTTTTTTCTTGATTTCCATTGACTCCATTTTTCCATTGAGTTCCTATTTTGTTAAACTCATCCTTTTTCCCTAGTTGTGCTCTACGATTCCCTCTGCAGAATTTAGAAAAGTGTCCGACTCTTGAGCACTTATGACATGTCGCTCGCTTTGCACGACATTCCTCCATATGTCCGTATCTATATGCTCCACCACAGTTGAAACAGGCGCGATAAACTGGACATGCTTGACCATCACATGTGTTATATTCATCTTTTTCTCTTTTGACCTCATTGATTGTCTTCACACCTTTATCAAGAATATTTTTGTTGGTATTTGCAGCTTCGTATGTTTTGCACTTTTCAACAACATCTTTTAAAGGGTCACTTTTTCCATCTAGCAGCTTTAGTTGCAAGTTCTTATCACTAACACCAATGATTATACGATCTCTCAGCATGCGGTCTTCGTATGAAACTCCGCACACACAATTGAATTCGCAGTGACTGACCTGCTTGCGGAGTTCGGTTTCGAATTCAGAGAAGCTTTGCTTGTCTTTTTGGGCGATTGTGTTGAACTTAAAAGTTTCCATTGTGGTGTTCTTTCGGGGCAAGCAGTATTCGTCAAACTTTTTAAGCACGCGTTCCAATGTGCATTGTACTCCTTGTTCTCTTGATGCTTCAGTTGACTGTTCGTTGGCAAATACTGATTCCAGAATGGTATCATTAGGAAACAATGTGTTGTAGATGTCCGATACTTTCGGACCAACAAGCCACAAGAAAGTAGCTATTTTCCGTGCCTCGGTCTCCTTAATTTTGTTTGTGGCTATCATGTACATTAGGAAATTCCTCTTCCAGTTTTCCCATTCGGACGCAAGGTTGCTGCAGTCCAGCTCACATGGCAGACGATCGTTTGACATCTTTTCCTTTCGGTTTTTTTTTTAGCACGATCCGTTTAATTTTCAGTTTTTTTTTGTTTTTTTGTTTGTTTAGCCGTTGTGTGTACAACAGCACATGTTCATATATGTTCACTATTGGCAAAGAAAACTTTGCTTGTTTGGTAAATTTTATTATTATTATTCTTTTTTTTTACATTTTCACTTCTGACACCATGTTTTAAATAATACCAAGTCAGTTTTTATTATTCATTATAATTTTTATTTTAGTTATATGTACTTATTCAATGACGTTTGGAGTAGAACTGTCGACTTAATATATAGATAACTAACAGAGAGAGTAATAACATGTATACAAAACCTACATTATAATGGTGGTGGTGGTGGTGGTGGTGCTTACTCGAACATTAACATTATACTGTGCATTATTACAAGTATTTGATATACACTCTCTTTCACGTGCTTACGAACAGGTAGTTTCTTGATTTAATTTTACGAAATTTTTTAAATTCTTCAAAAATATGGGAAAACCCAAATGTAATATGAAAGTATTTTTTTAAAAAAAATTCAATTTTTATAATACTTTTCGCAATAAGGTCATAAAATTAGTACTTTTTTTGTTTCACCTATTTACGAACAGTATAACTAAATCTACCTGATAAATGCTTAAAAGGTAATAAAAGACCAAATTTTGTTTATATTTATTAAGATTATAACAATAAGGGTGGCGATGGTGTAGAGGTTAGTGTGTTGGCTTGTTACCCGTGCGGTGCAGGTTCAATCCCCATGGGGAACAACAACATACGCCACCCATTCACATGCCTCTACACCAAAAGGAGGATTTCTGCCTGGTAGTACAATGGACCGTTACCGAGTCTGAGTGCTCTAGGATTTGGAATTCCTTTTTAAATAAAAAAATTAAAAAAAATAATAAGATTATAACAATAGTTTTAAATAACGTGTACTACCTCACGATCGCTGCATCACTTCAAGAAGACTGCTATGCAGGGATTTATACAGGATTGTTTTATGGCTTCAATTATTTTTTTCGGGTTGGAGTACTGCTCTCCTCCTTCGTAGACCTTTTTTAAAAGCTATCCCCACTCCTTTTCCATAATGTTCAGGTCCGGTGAATATGTCCAACAATTGAGAGAAATCTCTTTCCAGTATAGATTTGTACGTGATTGCGGTCATTCTTGAGCTTAGAAAATAAAGGTTTGAAGTTCCGTAAAAGCTTACTGGTCCCCATACCATTACTCCACCTTCCTTGTTGTGTCTTCTATCCAAGGTGATTTCATCCTACATCAAATCATAAAATTATATCGATCAGGTCCATCCAAATTAAACTTTTTCATCTGAAAATACAACGGTATGCCAGTCTCGAATCCACCTGATGTAACATATTGCAAAATCAAATCGTTGACTTTTGCGTACTGCGTTCAATGGTGCTTCCTTTTTCATTTTTTTTGTGTCTATTGGGGTTGGTCTGCTGTATCACGTAATGAACAGCTAGACCTACTAGCTTCAACTCCAGTTTTTGCCATGATTTTACTTACTGAAAGTCTTGAGTTTGAAGCACCTGCCAGTATCGCACGTCGATCCTGACTTGTTGTTGCTTTGCTTACCCTTAATTTCCAGTTTTTTTCCATAGTTTTCAGGGTCCTTAAGATAGCTATGAACAACAGTTGGTCCTCTTCCAATCTTACCGGCTACAAAACGGGTAGATTTACTTTGTTCCTGGTAAGGTCGAATTTGGCCTATTTCGTTCTTATTTAATGGATTTTTGTTAACCTATAGTTTCTGCTTTTATGGAAGTATGTTTTGAACTAAGGTCCCTGGTACCCTTAATCCCTTTATATTTGATTATATGATAACAGGTAGACTAAGCAATTATTCGTAAACAGGTGGATCGAAAAAGGACTTATTTTATGACCTTATTAAGAAAAGCATCATAAAAATTAAATTTATCTGCCTAATCCAATTTTTTTTCATACAACATAAATATTAGGGTGGTCCTTATTGCTAAGAAAAAACAATTTTTTTCTTTAATTTCGCGGGGCACCACGTAGTTTGATTATATACCATAAGAAACTATTTCAGGATTTTTTTGGAATTTTTTAAATGACATTTAGGGGTCGCTACAAGGTTTGATTTTTAAAAAAAAACTCAAAATCTGTATTTTTTTTTTTTTTTTCAGGACATAAAAAATATTACAAAATCTTCAAAGATTTATGGCAATGTTGATTTTCTTAATTCGGATAACAATTGACCGATAAGCCAAACCTTACTTCGATTTGTAGTAGCTTTACTGAGTTCGCTACTTTTAGACGCCATTGCAACACGTTGAAACACGTTACTATGACTTTTACAAATAAAACGCGTGCGCTCTCGTAAATGACTTATTAGAACTGAAGTGCGGGGCGGGCTAAATCTCGACGCATCGGTACAGAAGAGGGGTCGAGGCGAGGGCTTTTTGTACAAATTTTGACAGCTGGTAGCGACCCCTAAATCTTAACAAAAAAAAACAAAAAAAACGTATTTCATATTTAGAGGTATATAATCAAATGGGAAAGTGGCCTGGGGATAATTCAAAAGTCGAAAAATAAGGACCACCCTAATAAATATAGTATAGCCTTCTTTCATATAAGATTTGGTTTTTCCCGAACTACCTTTTCGTAAACACTTGAAACAGAGTGTATGTATCTAGAGTATTTATATTTTCTCGAATTATTTCTACAGACTGTTCGTATTCCGTTGTGTTAATAAAATGAATAATTGTTATTCGATTAATTTTGTTGTTCGCAGTTTTATTAAAATGAATCGGTGGTTGTTGGTAACGTCTTGTAGCATCACGTCATGTGTCCTTATCATTGCGATCGCAGTTAGTATAAGACCTATCAAAAGAGATGAGATATATATCTAATTTTTCTAGAGTATTGATTTGGTGTTTTTTTTTTGGATTGATTCTTGGTGTCCCTTTAATGGTATTCATTAATCTTTTCAGTTTTATTTTACCTATATCTTGAGAAATTGTTTCCTCTCCTAACTTCCTTTATGAAATTTGGTCCTACTTCAAAGGGTTCATGGTTGGTTGGTTGGTCTTAGTGGCTGTATTTCCCGTCACCTGACGAGGGAAAACACAAATAGCGCATTGAGCGCCGTTTTGGTACCACAACTAACGGAACCTAAAATTAATGGGGGAGATGGATGTTAAAGGGGCTGAAAACCATCCTGTGGAGTTGAGGAATTTGATGATGTTATTGAAGTGGATGTTATGAATGACCGAAAGGTCATTGTAAAAGGGATGACCTAGTGCGCTGCGTCTGGTTTTGGCTCAAATGGTTCATATTTATTTGTTTTGTTGAGCGTATTTTGTTTCTTCTTTAATATTGCGTTGTGAATTTTATTGTATTCACTTTTATTAATATTGGTCTTTTGTTTGTTGTTGAATGAATCGTGTCGTTAGAGTATGTAATTATTCGTAAAATCTTGTTTTTTACCGTCCTTTCATCATGCTTGAGTAGTCTTATATTAGGTCTGTGAACTAATATGCAAACGTAAATTTATATAAACGTTCGTGCCAAGCTACAAACGCGTTCGCGTACTGAGAAAATGGTAAAAAGATGAACTAAAGAAAAATGTACTTGTAACTGTCAAATGATGAAATCCAGCCAGCAAAAAAACAGGGGTTGCCTCTTTTCAAGCCAAACTTAGACGTTTTCATCTTTTTACACAAAAAGCGTTTGCGTACTTTTCTTGGAAATGAGAGGATTCTCTCTCGATTTTGGAGATTTGACAGTTTTAATTTTTCTACACATAAAGTACGCGAACGGACCTATTATGTTGGTGAATGGTATTATGGAGTCTCTCTATATCAGAGTTGGAGGTGTGGTTACTGTTGGATTAATGATGAATTATCTTTAATCAATCAATTAAGTGAGAAACCTTAATAACAAGTTTTTAAGTTAAATGACGTTTATAAACAAGCAATCAACTAGGTGAATTAACGAGTAATTAAGTTAAAATGTAACTGACAGCATTTTTGAAAATTGACGGCGAATCTTTGAACCAAATGGGATGTTGGATGTCATAGCTCCATACAATTAATATTTAACGATTCCCAATTCCCATACCATTAATTACTTAACGACAATTAGCTAATGTTTTTTAATTAGTGAGTCGTGAAATTGCGTTTAATCCACATTGTAGCTAATTTATGAATTAGTGGCAAATTAAGTATTTTTTTTTAATTTGCCTGATAGTGTACATATTTGAATGTTAGAATCTATCAAATATTATTTTAGTGGCATAGCATTGAAATCCAGTTCGTTGTCCACTATTATTTTATTTACAGTGCCAAGCTGACTTTTGTAATAGGAAAGCGCTCTCTTAAATTCTAACCAAGTTCGGTTTAAAATTTTGATTGTGCTAGTGTGTTTTGAGAATTTGTCTAATAAGGTAAGAAATAGGATTTTTTTCTAAACTGTGAAACATGTCGATGTGAACGATTTCTCGGAGTTTTGAAGATGTTTCTGTTAATTTGAACAATGGTTTAGGCAGGTTTCTAACGTATTTTTCTGAATTTAATATATTGCAATTATCTAAAAACTTGGTAATGCGATGTTTTAGCTTAGGACTGAAGTAGTTTAGTGTCAATACTTTGAAGACTTCATCTATTGCTCTATGGTTATTTCATAGTTGTTCCCTTTCTAAAGTGTGGCTAATTTTTCTTCGTCTGACACATCTTCTAACAACTTCAGGCACTTAACAATCTTACATTTTTCATTTAACCTAAAATGTTGAAGAAAGGCTTCTTTGATCGTTTGGAAAATGGGTTCATCTTCTATAAGGACTGAATTTAGGGCTTTGGGGTTGAAACTTAAGAACAGCTACAGCGGTTGGTTCATCCACTGTTTTTGTATGTATGGTTAAATACATTTGCCTTTTTTTATTCTAAGAGAACCTGAGTTGGATTTTATAACGACGATCTGGGTTTATA
This sequence comes from Portevinia maculata, assembly GCA_949715645.1. NCBI lineage: Eukaryota > Metazoa > Arthropoda > Insecta > Diptera > Syrphidae > Portevinia > Portevinia maculata. Next base: position 279,877,835 of record OX454525.1, read on the forward strand.
CACGACCTACTGACTGGAATAATTTTATTCACCATCAAATTTGTTTTAGGGTTAGGTATGCGTGGGAGGGCGTCCGCATTTATATTTTGTGTATCCTTTTGGGCTTTATCTCGTAATCGAACTCTTAGAAATTTAGTCGCCAACGGACTAACTTCGAGTTTGGTTCTTTAATGGAAAAAATCCAAGTAATTGGTTTATGACCCGAATTTTCGAACAAAAATGTAGGGGTGATAATATCCGCTTGCCCATATTATGGCCAAAACTCTTTCGCGATTGTACTATAATTTAGTTCGTGTTCATTCAATATGCAACTACCGTAGCACAATGGATGTTTACACTGGGAGAGGACAGCACTTAAGGCATACTGACTTGCGATTGTTAGTTAATGCGAAGGTTTTGTTAAAGTCAGGATATGCCAATATGGGGTTGTTCATTAGAAGGATTCCTAATGTGTTAAAGGATTGTACATATTCAGGGTCTGTAATATTGAATTTGAAATCTTTTTTAAGGAAATTTGTCGTGAGTTTCGCAGTTTTGAAATAGTCATGGATAAATTATCTGTAATAAACGGTTAGACCAAAAAAAAAAATATTATTTATTTACTTGTTTTCGGTAATTGATAATATGGGAATCATTCTAATTCGTAAGGATTCGGTTTAATACCATCATGTGTTACAATGTTGCCAAGAAATTCCGCTTCTCTCTTAAGAAATCTGACTTGTCCAATTGCACCTTTAAATTAAAGGTGCTGAGTCTTTTAAGAATCGTTGCTAAAGATAATAAATGTTCCTGGTACGAAATAGGAGTATATAATAATGATGTCATCCATATGAACCAGAGAGATGGCGTTAATATATTCTTTCAAAACGTTGCTCATTAGACGATGGGAAGTCGCCGGGGCTGTCTTTAGTCCAAACGCTATACGAAGAAACTAGTGATGTTTGTTTTCCACGCTAAATGCCGTCTTATGAACGGACGTTGTTTTCTAGGACTGTGCTTATTTGTCAAGGAGTCGCGATCTAAAACGGCCCCAGATATAAAGAATTGCTATGTCATATAACTTTGTTTTCCAACATCACCCGAATCTGTTCATTGACCTCATCCTTATGTACCTAAGAATATCGGTAGTTTTTTGTTTTTATGGGTATATCATTTATCGTTCTAATTTTATGATTTATGGCGTTCGTAAAACTAAAATCTGTATTTTCTTGATAGAATTTGTCTTTGCATTTTATTATGGTTTTCCTTAATTCCTATTTTTCATCACTGTTTAAATGATTAAGTCTAAGTTATTCTATCAACGGTTGTTTTGCCGAAGCTTCGAATATGCAAAAATGTTCGTAACTGCGCGTGTTTCATTGTCATTAAAAGTTTGATTTAATATCAATTTGTTTATTGTAATTTTAAACTTCATAAATTACTTGTTGTATTATCGTATCGCCTGCACTATTTGTTTTTTCTCCAAGAAAGGCTAATCCTTTTTTTTGCTTAACGAATATAATGTTACTCGTTCGCTCCTTGGTAAATGATTGGCAATATTCTATTATTAATGATTAGGGTATCGTTGACGTAATTTATAGTAGCTTTGTATTTTCGAAGACTGCCGTTTCCAATGATTTCATCCGAAGGGGTCATGGAAATCACATTCTAGGAACTCGTTTATGTTTTCAAGATTACCGAATTCTGCAAATATTGGAACTCTTACAAATCCGGAAACGGTAAGTGTATTTTGAAGGGTTTTTGCAGTTATCAGGGTTAGGGATGCGTTCCATTTAGTATTGCAAAGCCCAGGGCTTATGCGTTGCCCATGTATCACTTATGAAATTCAAAGGGTATAATAATTTTGTATTATTTCCCTTTGCGGCAGGTAGATTAAATTTGTTTGCTGTATTACGCATTTCTTACTGGTTATGATTGTGTAACGAGTTTTTCGCGTTTGGAGCGATGTTTTGGTGGGTGTTCATTACCTACCGCATTTATTGACTCTCGTAAAGGATATCTAGGTATTTGATAGAAGATGGGTGGCACAAAATTCTCAACTTATTATACTAAAAGCTTACAAACGTGAATGAGTTGAGTACCTGATGTTTGGTGGCTATGTGAGTTGAATATTTATTAACTTCCCAGTGGAAGTTCTTGTAATGGGGCCGATTTTGTGAATCGCGGATTTTGACATATCTCCACGTTTCAAGGTCACCAGAATCCAAATTCAACGTTATTATAGAGATGTATGTCCCTGTGTATGTACGTATGTGCGTATGTACGTATGTGCGATCGGAATTATTTTTCGCTACGATTATCTGGAGAACCAAAGATGATATTGACATGAAACCGGTTTTATTCGAAGCTTAATTACGTAACTCAGAACTGATTAACTTTTCAGAGAAATCGGTCCAGCCGTTTTTTGTTAATAAATAAATAACTAAAAAAATTCAGCTAGTTAGCTTCCCAGTGGAAGTTCTTGTAATGGGGCCGATTTTGTGAATCGCGGATTTTGATATATCTCCACGTTTGATGGTCACCAGAATCCAAATCCAACGTTTTAATAGAGATGTCTGGCTGTGTGTATGTACGTATGTGAGTATGTACGTATGTGCGTTCGGAATAATCTTGCGCCACGATTATCTGGAGAACCAAAAATGATATTGACATGGGACCGGGTTTATTCGAAGCGTAATTACGTAACTCAGAATTAATTAAGTTTGCAGCCGAATCGGTGTAGCCGTTTTTTGTAAGTAAATAAATAACTGAAATAATTGGCCTTTATTTGTACTATTTATTATACCCTATTCTAGGGGTATATTAATTTTGACGCATAGTTTGTAACAATATTGCCCGTAGACCCCTAAAAGTTACTATATTTATGATCAGCATCGATAGTAATGTCGATCTAGCCATGTCCGTCCGTCCGTCCGTCCGTCCGTCCGTCGGCGAAAATTAGGCCTTTAAACTGGACCTAGAGAGCTGAAATTTTAACCATATACTCTCTAGGGTCCCGAAATAATCAATAATAATTTTTGAAATCCGCCCACAGACACGCCCACAAACTCAAAAAAACAAAATTTTGGAAAAAATCGAATTTTGAGCTAGAAAGCTGAAATTTTTTATATATGATCTATGACTCCTAAAACTGCTCGGGATATAAAATTTTCAAAATCCGCCCACTGCCACGCCCACAAAAAAATAAAACAATTTTATTGAAAAACCAAAATTTGAGCTAGGGAGCTGAAATTTTTAATATATACTCTCTAGGGGCCCTTTAAGCTCATGTATAAATATTTTCAAAATTCGCCCACTGACACGCCCACAAATAAATAAAACAATTTTTTTGAAAATCCAAAGTTTGAGCTAGGGAGCTGAAATTTATAATATATATATATACTCCCTATGGGCCCTTTATGCTCATGTGTAAATATTTTCAAAATCCGCCCACTGGCACGCCCACAATTATTATTTTATTTTTTTTTGAAAATTCAAAGTGAGCTGGGGAGCTGAAATTTATAATATATACTCTCTAGGGGCCCTTTATGATCATGTGTTAATTTTTTTTAAATCCGCCTACTGACACGCCCACAATTAAATAAAACAATTTTATTGAAACACCCAAGTTTGAGCTAGGGAGCGTTTTTTTTATAAAATCCTTTAAATGTTATATAACAAAATATGTAGAGCGTTCTTAATAATTCAACCATACTTAGACTTTTGTCACGCCCACTTATGAGGGGTAGGAATAAGAATAGGGTTATTCGTTATTTCGTATACATGTAAATTCACAGGTCTCCGTATTCATAACAATGGTTGCATTAATATATATCACACTTCGCTGTTATTAACAACATTTAATTTCCATGAACAATATTAAAGAGCGTTTTTTAGTATTAAATAATTCTTAACCATATCTTATGGTTAACCACATTTCAAAATTTCCCACTAATCGCATAAATCATATTGATCCCACTGGGAAACAAGAATGCCGCGGATTTCCCACAGACGTCGGGGAGCATTTGCTTAGTCGTGTGGACCTTGCGTGTCGCACCCACACCACTTTTTTATTTAAATTAAATACTCAGTAAGAATGAGTTCTAATTTATCAATATTCATGATTTAAACCGGTTGCACTGAATATTTGGGAGTATGTCGTTTCGTGTTTTCTATGGACATTTTCAAAAAATATCCTTTTTATGGGGTTTAATGACATTTTTAAGGGTTCAAAGGACCTCTTGGTAAAATAACATTGAACAGAGAAATACTGCACGGCATCTAAGGACATTTTTGGAACCAACGACCATACCACGTCGAGTTAATCGGTTCTCGTCAGATCACCGTAATTAAACGACGTTGGGCGCGGTTAATACGTAGATGGGGGGCCGTTTGAGAACAACCGCGTGTTGTTGGCCAGTCCCATCTACAGAGTTTGAGGTAGATAATATACGTGATATCACAATGGACCTAAATTGGTATAAGTGTGTTTAAAACCTAAACCTAAGGACATTTTGGAAAAATATTCTTTTTTCGGGTTTCAAGGATCTCTAGGTAATATAATCTTGAACAGAGAATTATTGCGCGGGTTAAATGTACATTTTGGAAAAAATATCCTTTTTCACTATGGGCACAATACCCGTTCCTTTTTTCAAACTATGAGTGATTATTATTTTTTGCTTTTTTTGTTAGATCACTTCAAGCACACTTGTCTTGCTTAAATATGTGTTTCGAATTGATTATGCTCAAGTAGTGCACACCAATGAGTCAATCAAATGAATACATTCATGCAGACCTCTAATACGGAATATTGTTCACGTTATTTGGCGAGATTGTATTTTTATACTGTTGGTTGTGTTGGTAAGATCTATACAGTTCCTGGGGTTCTCGTTTTGTCGGTTATTATTCCTATTATAGTTGTTAGTGCTCTCTTTGTTATGATGATCACGATTTTTGAAATGATTTCGTTGATAGTTTCTGATGGTTTGGTTAGTATGTCTAGGATGATGGGATTCGTTGTTTTGGTATTAATTCGGTTTTGGACTGTATGGGGACATTTTTAGGTATGCGTATCTTGATTCGTGAAGAATATTAATAGCTGCTTCCAGATTATCTGGGGTTCCACAGCAGATCAGAGAACGCATGGTTTCTGTCATCAAAAAAGTATCGGCAGGCCGATTTTTTGTTGCATTTGTGTGATCCTGGAGTTTTAAGGCCTGCCTCTCTTTCGCGATTGCATAGGAACGTTTATTGATACTGCCATTTTGATGGGGTAAATAAGTAAGTACATCTGTACGTAAGATCTTTCTCTTCTTCTCTTTCTTCTTCTTCTTCTTCTTTCTCTTTAACAACAAGGCTATGATCTGGTCTAGAGGGATCATAACCCCCCACAAACACACACACTTAACTGCATCCTTACTGGGCCGCCTGTGGGGTTCGCCGGTTCGACCTCCAAAAATAACGGTAGGCCTCCTGAGGCCAATCAAATGCTGGTGTTTCGCGGACTGCCTCTCTTCCGGGATTGTATGGCAACTTAATTGATATTGCCTTTTTGACTGGGTTCGTGAGAGCTCTCCTTTGAAAATGAATAAATCTAAGTAATAAAAACTACCCAAACATCAGTTGGCATTGGAGCTGCATGAATCTGTATACCCTATTCTAAGGATATTATAGTTTTGACTCAAAGTCTGTTAGATACTCGTATCTTAATTTTTCTCGTCGACCCCTAAAATTTAATATATTCGTGATCAACGTCGATATCAATGTAGATCTAGCTAAGCCCTTCGGCAATTTCTAGGCCCTAAGACTCGAGCTAGAAAGCTGAAATTGGGAACATATACTCTCTGAGGCCCGAAACAATGAAGTATAAGAATGTATAAAATCCGCCCACTGACACGCCCACAATCTCAAAAAACAAATTTATCGAAAAAATCGAAATTCTAGTTCAGAAGTTGAAATTTGGTATATATCATCGCTAGGGGCCCACTGACGACACGCCACAATTTAAAAAAAAATAACCGTTTTATCGAACATTTAAAGCTTATATAATACTCGTATATCCTTTACTCTCTCAATGGCCCGAAATGCTTATGTGTAAAGATTTTTGAAATCCACCCACTGACACTGGAACACCGATTTTCTCAAAAAATACTCTAACGATTTCGATGGTTTTTAAAACATAAAATAATGTATGTAAGCCTAAGTAATTTCGTACTCTGTTTTCGCGAAAATAGTACTTTTTAAAAATGCTAATATCTGAAAAACCGTTGAAGTTTTTGCTAAGAAAATTAACATACTCCTATTTGAAACGAATTTGTATATAAAAATGTTTGAAATATTTTCATTTCAATTCCTTAAATATGCATGATCAATTTTGATGTCTTGAATACTTGGGTTGAGTAACAAAAGATGGCTTACTCTGTTTTTTTCCAAAAGACTCGATTAACGGGATATGGCAGAAAACCAACAACATCTCAAAATCGGGCAATGAAATTTCAAGATAAATCGTAGTGTCAAGGGACCTAGAGTTTATTGCGAATTATAGGGGTTTTCGAATTAGCGAGATTACGAATTATTGAAAGTTTAAGAAATAAAAATACGATTTAAGGGATTTTATGTTTTAAATTCAAATTCAATATTTTAACACAATATATTCGATATATTATGCACAAAAACCAATTTTTCTACATAGGTTACTTATATAATATGCATGTATGTACAAACATTTTTTTTCACAAATGGACAGACACTTATGTATACGGTTGGAAGTCTGCAATGTCATAGGAAATTTACGTTAGCATAACGGTAACCGTTGTTGCCAGAAAGTCTGTGAATGTACGTGCTTACATTGAAACAGAAACAGCTGCCATTACCTGCAGCTGCACGCATTTGCATGGGGTAGAAAATCCCCTTTCGCCCCCGGATTTTACTCCAAGTCCTTTCTTTGTGATTAAACATAAACATATTGTAAAAAACGTGATTCAGAGTATAGAGGATGAGAAATGAGACCTTTTTTTCGAATAAACGGGGTTATCAACAGAGACTTACGAATTATAAGACGTTTTATATGACTTTGCAATTGCGAATTACCGAGGGGACCGATATGCACTGTTTTTTTACGAATAATTGGGATTTTTTCAAGGGACCTGCAGTTCATTTCGAATAAGAGGGTTTTACGAATTAACAGGGTACGAATTATCGAGATTATACTGTAGTAGATAGGTACTACAAATATATAGGAGAAATCTGGATTCTCGAATTTCTGAATCAAAAACTTTTTTTATCGAAAACTGGTGGAGTGATTTCCAAGAAATTTCACAGTACAGCGTATTCTATTACTTTAAACAATACCTACTTGTTTAAAGTAATACAATACGCATACCAGCTTAGATTCTGAACAAAAAAAAATATAAAGTATTAATTCATGTAACAAAAAATTACTAATCAAACATATAAGAGAAACCATCACCTAGTTAATAAGGTATAAATTATTAACTTTTATTTATTCTGTTTTAGTTTTCTAAGATAGTTATGCTTTATTATTCTTATATAAAATGTAATAGTTAATATTTACTAAATAAATGAATAAATGAATACATAAATGAAATATTCTTTGAGTGAAAGTAAGAAAATTGCATACTGAGTTTGTACCAAAAGACTAAACTAACGGTACTTTCGTAACATGGTAATATCTTAAGAACGGGTAAAAAGATTTAAAAGATTTTTGAGATTTGATCTGACAATAAGATTAAGGAAAAATTGGAATGTTCACATTTTTGAAATAAAACTTTATAATTCTTTCATCTTGCATGAAAGTTTGTAATTTTATTTGACATTATGATAAATCAAAAACCATTCATAAGATCACCATCACAAAGTCACCGTTATGTATACTTCAACTGGAAATTAGGTCCATGAATCCGCCTTATTTAAGTCAATTTAGAAAAAAAATCTATTCCGTCACGTTAAAAATTTAAAAATTTTACATCTACATATTACATAAAAAAATGAAAAAAATGTCATAAGATTTGGATCAGTGTCGAGAACAAGTCGCACTTTATTTAAAAAATATCGTTTATTTTTAAGTCAAAATATGTAGATACGAGGGCGGGTCAATAAGTCCGTGACTTTTTGAATTTCTGACCTTTTTACTGAAACGGCAACACTGCTCCTGTCAACAGGCATCTGTCAGTTGACTCCTGTCAACATTTAAACTTGCTGCGTCAGTTAGTTTGTGTTTGACAGCTATTTTTATCAGACTACTCACTAATTTGAGGAGAAAATGGAAAAAAGTGAATTTCGTGTGCTTATTAAGCATTATTTCTTGCGAAAAAAAACCATTACCGAGACCAAGGCTAAGCTTGAAAAAGACTATGGGGACCATCGATTTCAATGGTAAAAAAGTGGTTTACTGTTGTGGTTGTGGCCGTACAAGCACTGAAGATGCCGAACGTCCTGGACGCCCAGTTGAGGTCTCTACGCCCGAAACAATCGAAAAAATTCACAATATGGTGTTGGCCGACCGAAGATTGAAAGTGCGAGAGATTGTGGAAGCCGTAGGGATCTCGCATGGCTCAGTGGTTTCAATTTTGAATGATCACTTGGGCATGAGAAAGCTTTCCGCAAGATGGGTGCCGCTTTTGCTCACAGTCGACTACAAACGCAATCGTGTAACAACTTCACAGGAAGGTTTGGCGTTGTTTAATCGCAATATGGAGGAGTTTTTGCGCCGTTTTGTAACCGTGGACGAAACATGGATCCATCACAACACACCAGAGACCAAACAACAGTCAAAACAGTGGGTTTCTAAGGGTGAATCGGCGCCAAAGAAGGCCAAGGTGGGTTTGTCAGCCAATAAAGTTATGGCGACTGTTTTTTGGGATGCACGCGGGATAATCCACATTGACTACCTTCAAAAGGGAAGAACAATCAATGGGGAATATTATGCCAACTTATTGGACCGATTCAATGACGATTTGAAAAAAAACCGACCTCATTTGGCCAAGAAAAAAGTTCTTTTCCACCAGGACAATGCAAGGGTGCACACATGTGCAGTTGCCATGGCAAAAAACCATGAATTGGGCTATGAATTGCTCCCTCATCCACCCTATTCTCCAGATTTGGCTCCGAGCGACTACTTCTTGTTCCCAAACCTGAAGAAATGGCTTGGTGGAAAAAGATTTGACTTCAATGATGAAGTCATCTCGCAAACAAAGGCCTATTTTGAGGACCTCGACAAATCATTTTTTTTGGAAGGGATAAAAAAATTGGAGAAGCGTTGGACAAAGTTTATAGAGCTCAAGGGAGACTACGTTGAAAAATAAAAAAAAAAATTTATCAAAAAATCTGTGTTTTATTCCAAAAGTCACGGACTTATTGACCCGCCCTCGTAGCTATTATGCATATCATTTTGCTGAGATCAAAAAAAAAGTCAGTGTTAATTTGGTTAATTTGGTGGGGGCATGAGCCCCCATTTATTCGGCTTAATACAAGCTATCTTAAAACAAAACTAAGACTTATAGCTAGACTTAAAAACTAATACTTACAAGCTAGAGATAATGTTAGGGTTTATGAAGAAGGAGGCTAAGTTTAATGGAGGGAGTGCTGCGGTTGAAATCAAAAACGGAAATGTTTGAATTTACCTTCCGTAGCATACGGGAAATTGGTTCGTTGGAGCCATAGAACGTGCGGTGGGTTAGTAGATAGAAGAGACGGGGATGTCTTAAATTACGAGGATTAGTATTAAAGGATATGGAATTGTAAAGGGACGGGCAATCGATAGACCCGGAGAGGAGGCGATGAATGAAGAGAATGTCTACTGCATTCCTGCGGTCTTCAAGGCTATTCAAGTTAATTAGTTTGAGGCGGTCTAGATAGGGAGGTAGAATTAGGGGATCGTTCCAAGAGAGTCCGCGGAGGGCGAATCGAAGAAAACGTCGTTGTATGTTTTCGATTCTGGTTACATGAACTTGTTGAAAGGGTGACCACGTTTGGCTGGCGTATTCGAGAAGGGGGCGGACAAAGGTAATGTAGAGAGATCTGGTCACGTATGGATCAGAGAATTCCTTTGACCACCGTTTAATGAACCCAAGGGATGAATTGGCTTTACGAATTATCTCGTCAATTTGCGAACGGAAATTAAGCTCGCGGTCGTACAATATGCCAAGGTCACGAAGAGACTGCACGATAGGTATAGGTTGATCATTAAGAAGGTAAAGACGGGGAGGGGACTTGTTGTATTTACGTGATAAGGTTATGGATTGGCATTTCGCAATATTGAGCTCTAGGCAGTTTTTGAGACACCAAATAGAAAAACTATCTGGATCTTGTTGTAGCAAGCAGGAGTCTTGTGATGAAGTTATGTGTTTGAAAAATTTGGTGTCATCGGCATAGAGAGAGATAGAGGAGTGTTTAATAACCCTTTCCAGATCGTTTATAGTTAAGATGAAGAGAAGTGGACCTAGGTGACTGCCTTGTGGTACACCAGAGGTCGCCAGGAATGGGGCAGATAGGACGGACCTAAATCGAACATTATATAAACGGTTTTCCAGATAAGATGATATCCATTTCAGCAGTATTGGTTCGAGACCAAGGGTGGACAATTTGAAAAGAATTAATTTTTGGGATATCTTATCAAAAGCTTTACTAAAATCAGTCGCAATAACATCGACTTCTTTACCACTTTCTAATGCCGTTAGCGCAGAGAATGCGAATTCAACGAGGTTAGTGGTGGTTGATCTACCTTTTAGGAAGCCATGTTGGTTTTGGGAAATTAAAGACTTGCATTGAAAGCTTAAGGAATCGTACAAAATGCTTTCTTGGAGTTTGGGTATATGCGAAAGTTTGGCTATCGGGCGATAGTTAGTAACTTCACTTTTCAATCCCTTTTTATGAATCGGCGTTATGAAGGAGGACTTCCATATCTGAGGAAAATCGCCTTGAGATAGTGAGAGCTTAAAGAGGTGCGAAAGGGGGTAGGAGAGCACTAGGGAACACTTCTTAAGAAAAATAGCGGGAATACCATCTGGGCCAGGTGAAAATTCATCATTAAGTTTTTGCAACTTATTTTCAATTACAGAAGGTTCAAAAGTTTGAGAGAGAAAGGGGCCAGTGGAGTACTCGAGTAGGTAGTTGAAATAAGAATGATCTGGTACAAAGGAGTTGTCGGCAAAAGATTTTTTAAGAAAGGTGGCAAAGAAATTAGCAATGGTTTGTGGATCACTTGAAGATATGTTTTCGTAAGAGAGGGAGGGGGGGTAGCCGTCGGATTTTTTCTTGTAGTTACCGAATCGGAAAAACGATTTATAGAGGGAGTTATAAGCCTGGGTGAATTGTAGGTATGAGCCGAGATAGTTGGAATAGTCAGAAAAAGACTTGTTTCGAAGGAAAACTGACCATAATTTGTTTCTCTTGTTGCGTAACGATCGTAGTCGTCGATTATACCAAGGGGGAGATGTAGAGAAGGGTTTTGGCCGAGAAATAGGGACAAAAAGGGAGATAGAAGAGAATAATTCTCTGTAAAACAAGGAGAGGGCATCATTGACAGGGAGATTTTCAAAATCAAATGAGACTTTGCTGAGGTGTTCACTAATTTTGCGGAAATTGGCTTTATGAAAATCATAGCGGGGGGGGGGGGCAGCGAGCGGTGTGGACTGTAGAGGAGGGTCGTGAAAAAAAAGAAGAAGTGGGGGGTGAAGGTTGTCAATAGTCGAGAGAAGAAGAGGGGAAAGCGAGACAGAGGAGTTAAGTGGGTCAGTAGTGAAGATTAGGTCTAACTGCCTACCCATATAATTGGAGATGCCCCTTACTTGGCATAGTCCTCCTCCAAACCCTCCCCGTGGGTGCCGGCTGGTAATGGTCACTACAATTGTCTTGTGCGATATCAAGACGGTGATCAGCTAAGGTCAGGGGGCATCACTGTAGTATTCCTTTACTCATCAATAGTTCAATACCCAGTGATGCTCCTTTACCATAGGACAGAAGGTGCCTAATTTCAGTGGTCGTGCGAGCGTACATAGTACATAAATCCGTGCCGAAGAATGTAAGGCTGAGGGCCAAATCAGTCGCTAGCGAGCTCCTTCAGACGCCTAGGCAAGGTCTGTCGTAACCCTGTTGCCTTATCCCGGTATATCGGCTCTGCCGGGATGGACCTCTATTTCCGACCTACTCGTGGGAACAACATTCAAATTTTTAAAAAAACATGCCAAACAAAGAAGACAAAAGCAACGAAAACCGACCTAACCGACCAAAACTGACCAGACAAGACGAACCCAACCAACTAACCCAGGACAAACGCGACGACAATCAACTATGCACCAGCAATTCGGACCTACTCACGACAACCCTCCCCAATTTCAAAAGTTTAAATATTGAAAGCGCTGAGGAGGGCTCCCAATCCTCGTTCAACACCGCCAATATTGGATCTGAGACCGAAGACGAATTGCTGGATGACAAGGAATCTGAGGACAACACCCTGAAACCACACGTGGTCGCCAAAGAGACAAGAAAGCGGAGTAACTACAGGGCCTCAAAACGATTCCTTAAAAAAATGACTGAGGAAGACCCAACCTCTATCAATGATAGAGACAGGGCCTTGATCAGGAAGCATAAGAGGGCAATAAAGAGCTTCGAAAATCAGAAGGCTCACAGGCCCAATAAACCTTCAGCTCCTGAACTGCAAAAAGAAACGACAGTAGTGGTGGTAGACAAATCCAAAGGATGTCCTAATAAGGCTAACAAGGAACAGTCTAAAACCACTACACCTTCAGTAACAAAGAACAAGGCACAGGCTTCAAGCAGGGTATCTACTCAATCGACAACGCAGTCGAGTATATTACCAAAACTATGCACAAAGCCTCTGTTAAACACATCTCTCGCAATCGCAAACCCAAAAAGGCAACTTGGTGGACCAGCGAGCTTCAAAAGCGGCGAACATTGGTAAGACAACTTTTTAACAAAGCAAGACAGAGTAAGACAGATGAAGACTGGACTAAGTATAGGTCCGAACTTAATCTATATACAAAAGAAATAAGGAGAGAAAAACTCGAATCCTGGAGCACGTTCTGCGAATCCATATAGAGAGTACAAACGAGGCTGCCAGACTACGTAAAGTACTATCCAAAGACCCCACGGTCCCAGGGTATATTAAACGTGCTGATGACTCTTGAACAGAGTCTAGCCAAGAAACTCTACAAATTTTAATGGATACTCACTTTCCGGAGTCTAGTGAGAACACTATGGATGTGATGTCAACTACACCCCCGTTCCGCAAGACACACAACCGGACATGGCAATTGAAAGTATCATAACAGAGCACAAAATTGCTTGGGCAGTCAAATCTTTCCAGCCCTACAAATCGGCGGGACCAGATAATGTCATACCAGCAATGATACAACAGGCTGTCAATGTAATACTGCCATGGCTAAAAGCGATATTCAGAAGCTGTATAAGACTCTGCTACATACCGCAAAGCTGGAAAGAAGTAAAAGTGATATTCATTCCCAAAGCAGGGAGACATATACACTGCACAGCAAAAGATTATAGGCCGATAAGTCTCTCCTCTTTTCTCTTAAAGACACTAGAGAGAATAATCGACTTATATACAAGAAACCTCTTAAACGAAAACAACCTATGCAGTACTCAACATGCCTACCTCAAAGGCAAGTCCGTGGAAACAGCCCTGCACGAAGTTGTGTCAATTATAGAAAAAGGATTACACCATAAAGAATTCACCATGGCAGCATTTTTAGACATTGAGGGATCTTTCAACAATGTCAAAACAGCGGCCATAAAAACAGCGCTCGTAGACTTAGGAGCGAAAATAGAAATAACGAACTGGGTTTACGAAATGCTTAACAGCAGAGTAATTAACTCAGAGATCGGAGAGAGTACCATAAGGAAAACAGTGACCAGGGGCACCCCACAGGGAGGCGTCATATCTCCCCTGCTGTGGCTTCTAGTGGTCAACAAAATCCTCACGACCCTAAAGGTCAAAAAGACGAAAATAGTAGCATACGCAGACGATATTGTAATTCTAATAAGTGGGAAGTTACTTCCCACTATCAGTGAACTCATGGAATCTGCCCTAAAAGAATTATCCTCGTGGGCGAGACCGAAAGGCCTTGGAGTTAATCCAATCAAAACCGAATGTGTTCTGTTCACTAGGAAAAGAAAAATCGAGAATTTCGATATGCCGAAGCTAAACGGAATTCGTCTGAAACTTTCCCCGAAAGCAAAGTATCTGGGCATCATCCTAGACTCTCAGCTTACTTGGAAACGTAACACAGAGGAACGATCAAAAAAAGCACTATTTGCCTTCTGCGCATGCAAAAAGACCTTTGGCAAACGTTGGGGTATGCGCCCTTACATAACCCATTGGATGTATACAGCGATCATACGACCCATACTTACATACGGGTCTATTGTTTGGTGGAAGCCAACAGAAAGGACTACCTATCTCCATAACCTCTCTAAGGTACAGAGATTGGCATGTATCGGCACAACAGGAGCAATGAGATCAACACCTCAAGCCGGGCTGGAAGTCATTTTAAACCTTCCCCCCTTGGTGAATACATTCGCAGCATGGCAGCCAAAGGAGCCCTCCGCCTCAAGGAGGCAAACATGTGGAGACACAGCTCCTATGGGCATGGCTCCATAATTCACAATTACATGGGTATCGATCTATCCAGGAAAACGGACTACATAATCCCCAATCGAAACTTCGAGAAAAACTACTCCACATATATACCCCAAAGAGAGGACTGGAACGCGCACGCCAGCGCACAAGAAATCCATATCTATACGGACGGGTCAAAAGTGGATGTAGGTACAGGAGCAGGATCTTTCTGCGAGCCCCTAGACATAAAGGACTCGTACAGACTCCCCAACGAATGCAGCGTCTTTCAAGCCGAAATAGTCGCCATAGACAAGGCAGCAGAAACAATCTCCGCGAAGAATCTGGATCCTTCCAAGATTACAATCTTCGTAGACAGTCAGGCGGCGACCAAAGCACTAGACAGCGAAACCACAAAGTCAAAAACAGTCAGGAACTGCCTAAAATCCCTTAACGAAATAGGCGAACGACACAGGATCACCCTCTGCTATGTCCCCGGTCATAGCGACATCGTTGGGAATGAAAAGGCAGACGAGCTAGCAAGAACAGGGTCAGAACTTGACGCAATGGACGCCATTACGTCAATAGACATCCCAATTAGTGCAGCAAAAAGAAACATTGACCAAAAACTGAGGGAACAAATTAACACTACCTGGTCCCAAAGGAACGACTGTGTTATATCTCGCAGCCTATGGCCAAGAATCGACGAGAAAAGAACAAAGCACATTCTGGGAATGAATTAACAAGAAATACGTATCCTAACCGGCGTACTGACCGGCCACTGCACCATAGGAGTAATGGCAAACAGGCTGGGCATTAGCTCACCAGACTACTTCAGGAGCTGTCAGGATACAGAAGAAACCGAGACCATCAAACACCTGCTCTGCGAGTGTCCAAACCTCAGACATCTCGACTTCGCTATCTGGGTAACAGGTTTTTCGAAGACTTAGAGGACGTAGCGCAGGTACCACTGACGGACACAATCAGGTTTGTCAAGAAAACAGGTTGGTTCCAATAGGCCAACCAGCAAGAAAAAATTTAAACGAAGCATGGTAAGTGTTTTTATTGTAAGTGAAGTTTTTACCACGATAAACAAAAAGGGATCACAATGGACCAATGGGCCCCCGTGCAAGCACAGCAATTGCTGTGCACTTCCCTTCAAACCTAACCTAACCTAACCTACTTGGCATAGACTTGAGTCGGTTAGTCGGTCGATGAAGAGACATTCTTTAGTTGAGTTGGGATTCGAAGCAATTAAAAACGATTCGTCATCGGATAAAGCCCAGTGCAGTTGGGGCAGGTTAAAGTCGCCGAAAATGATGACGTCGTCAGAGGAATCAGATAACTCTATAACTTGATCGATTGCGTTAACAGCAAGTTGGTAGGATTCGATGGGTTGGGCCGGCAGAATGTAGAAACACATAAAGAAAAGGGACTTGTGGGGGAGTGTTATTTTTATTGCAACAAAGTCGAGTCCTGAAGACGAGGAAGTAGCAATCGGTGAAGAGTCAAGGTCGTTGTGAATAGCCAGAAGAACACCTCGACAGGGGGAGTCATCCGTTGGGCGGTTGATATCGTCCCGAAAGACATTAAATATGGGTGGGAATAATTCCGGGTTCTTTATATTGGGAATCAGATTGGTTTCAGTTATAGCGTAGATATCGAATGGAAGAGCATGATAGTGACGTAGAACAGCTTGGGTTTTTGAGCGCAGGCCCCTTAAGTTCTGATAGTAAAAGGTTAGAGGAATGCTATCATGGGCGGTTCGCTGTGGCCCTTGTATCCATTTAGGGACGAAAAAATTTATTATGGTCAGCACGGTTCCGTTGAAGGTGTGATGCGTTTAGAACTGATATGAGAAGCAAATGCAGATAGGTCTTTGTCTACGGTGGCCGATGAAATGTTAAAGCTCTCGTGATAACGGTTGTAGATTTGTCACAGTGCAGCAGGATCAGTAGGAAGGCCTTCTTTTTGAATAGATACCTGAACATTTGTTTTGGTTTTTCCGTCAATGCATATAGATTCGGGTTTATCAAATAAGTAGGCAAGGTAAAGACGGACATTTTCAAAAAGGCTGTGGTCTCTCAGTCGTGCCATAATATATCGGCCATAGAGGTCGTTGGGAGGGGACATAGGGTTTAAAAACTTGGAAGTAAGTTTAACAGCTGGGGGAAGTAGAGGATCAAAAATTGCAGAGGTCTTAGAGATTGGGGAAGGTGTCTCTTTATGAAGAGAGATAGTGGGAAGAACAGTATTGGAGGCAGCAGAGGTAGACGGGCGGGATTAAGAACATGGGAGTGTATGAATTTCGGGTAATTTGAAGTGGATTTAGTGTTAGCTGGGGCTGTCGGATGGTTACTAGTGTCTGGAGTTAAGTTAAATGATACGCGATTACGTTGAGGCTTGGGTAACTTTGAGATTACCGTGGGGTGAGGCGTACCTTGGGGAGGTGCTGAGTTAATAGAGGTAGGAGGCTGAAAAGTGAGAGGGTAGAATTGAGGAAAATTTCCAACTTTGAAGCTCCAGTTAGGGTCTGGCTTGAGACTAGATTTAGAGCTATTCTTCTTAGACTTACGTTTTTTTTATTTGGCTTAATACTAGGCTTATTGTTATTACTAAGCTTCACCTCTCCAGTATTGTTTGACTTGGTGATGGTCATCTTTCCCAAGCTGAAGACGTCGTTTGAGGGGTTCGAGAAAAGCCAGGAGTATTTGGAAGGTAAGTCAAGCTTAAATCGGTTGTTTTTGTTGTTAGCGGTAGAAATCATCTGACAGTTGCTGATGGTGATGCCAAATTTCTGCAGGAAGAAGTTGTTCACCCAAGAAGCGTCTGCATGCAGAGGAGCGTTATTAATTATAAAGGAGTTGTACTCGCAGGCGGTTCTGCGTATTTTATCGCGCCTTCTGTTCCAGTCTTCGGGTGTCCATAGTGTGCCGAATCGGTTTAAGGGTGTCGAAGCAGTTTGTGCTTGAGTGCCTGATTCAGTTGGTGTTGAGGTCGGGTGGGTATGGGCATTGGTGCAGGTTATTGTGGTATTAGTAGTAGTTGTTGTTGTTGTTGTTGTTGTTGTTGTTGTTGTTGTTGTTGTTGTTGTTGTTGTTGTTGGTGTTGTTGTTGTTGTTGTTGTTGTTGTTGTTGTTGTTGTTGTTGTTGTTGTTGTTGTTGTTGTTGTTGTTGTTGTTGTTGTTGTTGTTGTTGTTGTTGTTGTTGTTGTTGTTGTTGTTGTTGTTGTTGTTGTTGTTGTTGTTGTTGTTGTTGTTGTTGTTGTTGTTGTTGTTGTTGTTGTTGTTGTTGTTGTTGTTGTTGTTGTTGTTGTTGTTGTTGTTGTTGTTGTTGTTGTTGTTGTTGTTGTTGTTGTTGTTGTTGTTGGTGTTGGTGTTGGTGTTGGTGTTGGTGTTGGTGTTGTTGTTGTTGTTGTTGTTGGTGTTGTTGTTGTTGTTGTTGTTGTTGTTGTTGTTGTTGTTGTTGTTGTTGTTGTTGTTGTTGTTGGTGGTGTTGGTGTTGGTGTTGTTGTTGTTGTTGTTGTTGTTGTTGTTGTTGTTGTTGTTGTTGTTGGTGTTGGTGTTGTTGTTGTTGTTGTTGTTGTTGTTGTTGTAGTTGTTGTATTCGTCGTTGATGTTGGTTGGGTATTAAATGTGGATGGAGGTTCTGCTGATTCCAGGATTTCGGCAAGTATTGAAGTATTGTAGACTGAGCTCGATTGTGGTTGAATGAGCTCTGGTATGGAATCAATTTTGCTTGATGCCAGTCTAAGGCTTTCATCAATATCGCCCATTACAAAACGGAGAGCTGCGACATCATTGCTGACCTCATTAATTCTGCTTATAATGTCAAGCAGTAGAGGATCGACAGGTTGATAAGATAAGGGGCACTTGGTTGTGAAGTGCTTTGTAAGTGCGTATCCAGGTAGGTTCGAAAGGATTTGAGTTGGTCATTAATCACAGATAAATGCGGGACCATAATTGAATTAATGTCCGATTTCGGATCGCTTTTTACAGTCAAAAACTTCGACTTGAACTCCGCTGGTAGCTTTTTTGTTAAATCACTAAGACTTGCCAGCTGCTTGTCTATGTTTTTGAATTTGGATTTAGGAAAGGTGGAGGAGATATCTATGCTGCTGGATAAATCTTCCACACTTTTAAACACCTCATCATACTTAGCAAATTGGGTCACTATTTGCTTGTAGAACATTTTGCATTCTGAGGAGCTTGTTTTTATTCTGTCACTGATGCATTTTATCGCGAGCATAACATGGGAGAGGGAGATGCCTTTGCATTCGTCGCAAAAGAAAAGGAAGTTATTATTAAAGTCGTTAAGGTAGGTAATGGAGCGCTTACTTAAACCTATGCAGAGAGCATGAAATGATTTCCCGCATAAACCATTGCATTTCACCCAATCAGCACTAAAGTCTTGCGATGTTAGCAAACAATCAGAATAACCGCACTGCATTGACATAGTTGATTATTTAGGTCAAATAATGTTTCGTGATCAAAGGCAATAGGTGGAAGGGCGATGAACAGTTGATGGGTAGAAATTCAGGGGAAATTGCAAGTACGCAAATAAATTGGAAATAAATTTATTTAAACTCGCGAAGCGGGAGCAAAAGAAAAACACGTCCAAACGATTGGAGGTAACGAACTGTTCTGAAAGACGATGCAAGCTGTGTTGAGAAAACAAAAAGCCGATTGCAAAGAAAGTGTTGAAAGATACCACTGCCGTTGTTAAGCAAATATGTTCCATTGACGCAAGTTAAAATCTCTAGTCACAAAATTTTAAATAAATCCCAAATAACAAAATCTTGCAATTTCAAAGTCTCACCCTATTTAAATTTTGCATTATCAGAATTTCGCAATATCAAAACTTCGCTGATCAAGATAGAAATCTCGTAAAAACTTCGCTTTTAAAGATGATTTTTCGAACACTTTTGACTCAAAAAAGTAAGCGGACATGGCGGCCCGCCAGACAACTAGCACCTACCCTTAGCGGAGCAACAAAGTTGCGTGAGCGGGCTAAACCATGCAGAGACAGGGGTTTAATCCCTTTAACCCGCAAAACGGCCCACCCAAACACTGTTTACCATTTCCAAAAATTAATAAAAATTCTTAATTTTTCTTTCGAGATTTTTTTATTTTAGATTTTTGTATCGAGATTTTGTAAATGCGAGATTTCGTTATACAAGGTTTTTAAAACGAGATTTTAGAATCCGGTCAATCGTATTGAACCCTAATTACGGGATTCCAAATTTCCCGAAAACACTGAAGTAAATTGTTCAAGTAGAGAAGTCGTTGGGATTCTTCAAAGACCTTCTTAGTGGCAATCGTATACGGTTTATTACTTAAGAGTTTTATTTTTGTCTTTCATTTGGTAAAACAAATATTTTTGTTAGTGTCCCGAATTGGCGCAACAAAATATTGGGCAGTATAAACAAGTAAAGAAAACAATAGTAAAATCCATGTATAGCGTGAAATCATTTTACGAGTAACAAAACCTTACGTGCACTTGGATGCAATTTCATCCTCATTAACGGCAATTTTCGTTGTCTGCAGAAATTCCATTAGTTGCGGAGGTAGATCCTTAAAACACGTATCCACCATTTTCGTTATTTCCCCACAATCAACGGTAGGAGGTAATGCAAACGCATTAAAACCGCGCTCAGTGGTTGTGTTTTTTAAATCAAATTGTGATTTAGCACATGGAATTATTATGGAAACCAAACAAAAACTTAAAGTCATATAAAGAATACGAGACCGACAGGACATAATTAGAATAGTATTTATTATTTACTAGGGTTTTTTATTCACTTCACTCTCACGTATTCGAAGAAGCACGATGCACGAATAAGTTTGTTAAGCATCCGAACCGGAGAGGAATTCGCGAAACACTTTTATCACAAAAATGTTTAACGGTAGTGATACCCTCTTACAGATTTTCTTTGTTGTTGTTGGGCAAAGCATGAATGAATTGTATCGTGAAGTAATTGGAAAATAGGGGAAGCTGGAATAAAAGCTCATTCCAGTAAGTCAACAGTTGTTTTTGTGGTACATTTTGATTAACAACAAAAAAATGTGTGTCCTTGGTCTTTCTAGGTCAGGTTCAGTGGGGCCTCTTCATTTAAAGTAGGAAGGTAGGTAGGTAGGTTAGTTCTTTTAACACTTCGCATTCTTTAGCCAAATTGCTCTTTTCGATTATTGCATTAGAAAGCTTAGATCTAGAAACACTAAACATTAAATGTATTCTTTTAATGTTAAATATCATAACCTAACCTAACCTTGTGTATTGTTATGTTGCGCGAACTATGACTCGCGGAACACACAACTTTTATTCAAAGAAAACACGAGTTGAATAGTTTAATTTACCAGTAGTTAGTTTATTAATTTTTCAATTTTCGTTATTCGGTGCCTTTAACCTCTTCAGTTGGATGTAAGAACTAGAATATCTTTTATTGGGAACTGCAAACTCTTCGGGTGGATGTTAGATCTAGAATATCGTCGAAAACAAACCATTTCACTATCGCGTCACCATTCATATACATGACCATAGCATACCATATGGATAGCATTACATAGTACATTTAATACGCCCATTTTTGTGCAAATTAAATGTTTAATTAGTTCTTGAAATTTGAATTTTTCCGCATACAGAAGACAAAAGTGAAAAACGATACATGACACCGCCGAATTGCGTCTCATTGAGGTAATTGGTTCACTGATTTTGGGTTAGTTAGAGAGTGAGACAGATTAGGAGATCGGGTCATTTGGCAATGTGTCGCATTTGGTCGGTGTTCTTTGACCCCAACGATACGGCCATCTTGCTTTGTGTGGTCTCGTAGTATCCTTTGATCCTTGAGTTAACGATTTCGTGAGAGACCCACATCACAGAGCTTCATTTTTCTAGAACAGTTGTCGTTGCAAGACATAGCTTATTGTTTGGAATTTTAAGGGTATATTATATTCCTACAATTTTAAATTTCGTTCCGAGATCTTATATAAAAGAGATTATGATATTTCGTGGGCTGAGGTCTTAGGTGTTCAATCCATTATTGACTGCCAAGTTTTTTGGGACGTTTTTGATTTTTTTAATCAGAATAAGTCTATGTTCAGTGCTTTCGGAAAAAGGTTGTTCCATAATGTTCCATAGACCAAAAGTACGGGTTGCCCTTTTACCCTCCGTCATTTGTTCGTGATCTGAAGGATCGTGATGAGTTGTGAAAGTGTGACCTTAAAAATGATGCAGTGTACTAGACAAGATTTTTTTATTTATAACGCAGCTACGAACAAGCCATATTGCAAAGCGAAAAAGAAATTATTTGTTACAAAATCACCCCACATTCAATTTTGTAAGAGATATTGTGAAGAAATGAATCTATGCCGTGCTGACATATTTAAAAAAAAATAATCGCTAGAACAAGTCAAAGAAACCGCAACGAGATCTTTCAAAAGTAAAGGGCAAAAGTGGGTGAATTGCACCATTATCGATGAAAACCTATTTTCCAACCTCAAGTTACATCTATCAAGAGCTACATTTATCTTATTAACGATAAACCTAATGTTTTCAGTTCAACATATTTAAAAAAAAATATTAGGGCAATAAATTATTTGAAAATAGATTTCAATAGATAGATTAACCCGAGTAGTTGAGTGTCAGAAGATGACTCACTCAGTTTTTAGGGTTCCGTAGCCAAATGGCAAAAAACGGAACCCTTATGGATTCGTCATGTCTGTCTGTCTGTCTGTCTGTTTGTGCGTCCGTATGTCACAGCCACTTTTTTCCGAAACTTTAAGAATTTTACTGTTGAAACTTGGTAAGTAGATGTATTCTGTGAACCACATTAAGATTTTCACACAAACATAGAAAAAAAACAATAAATTTTGGGGGTTCCCCATACTTAGAACTATTGGATCGCATGAGGTTGGGCATTGGAAAAACTTTTTTAGATGTAAGTAACCAGGCGAATCTTAATGATGATGTTATCGAGAAATATTCAGGGAAAAAGCGAAAGGTATCTGTGTTTGACGTCTCACAAAGACATCGACATAATAAACTTCAAACTGAAAGAAGATGTGTTCCTCCATTGGCATCCCAGGTCGGAGGGTACTCGTACTTCCCGTTAGCAATGGAAAACGACATTAGCGTTAATTTCTTTTACTTGCTCGAAGAAGAAATTTTAAGTGAATAGCTGAGCTGATATTCACGTGAGCTATTCTTCCAATCAAAGTGGGTTAACTAGTAGA
The DNA here is from genome assembly GCA_949715645.1 of Portevinia maculata. Taxonomy (NCBI): domain Eukaryota; kingdom Metazoa; phylum Arthropoda; class Insecta; order Diptera; family Syrphidae; genus Portevinia; species Portevinia maculata. The sequence continues at coordinate 279,900,656 of OX454525.1, forward strand.
GACTCGTAATAGCGCATATAAAAAGAAGGTACCTATATAAATAGAAATCGTGCGATGTTGTGTTACCGCACGGGACAGAGGAAATATGCATTTTTCTTGTTTAGTTCAGAGCGCATCACTGAACGCAGCTTGAGCTCGTAAAGCATGCCCTGAACCGAGTTGTCTGGGGGATTGGTGGACAAATTTCCTTTTGTGGGAATTCCAACCTCAAGATGGACACGGGGAAAACTTACTTCTGTCGTGGGAATTTGTCGTCTTCCAAAATTAAATTCGATATAGCTGTGCTTTTTCCGAAAGCGTTCAAATAATCGAATCGAACGAATTGTATTCTATGCTGCTTTGCGTTCTTTGTCCTGTTCTTGACATATTGTCAAAAAAGCAGCTAGATGCGATAAAATTAAACGGCAAATAGAATAATTTCAGCTATTATAATTACGTATTTCTTATATGGTATTATAGTGATGATTAATAGGTGTAAAGATGGATGATAACACCAGTGATTTGAAAGATTGCCTCAACCCAAGGACAAAGGAAAAAACAGTGGCCAAGGAATTCTAAGCTTCATGGCAACACTAGCTTAATTTTATTGGGTTTTGGCAAACGTTGGAAAAAAAAGTGCAAATTTTGTATGGCAACATTACGTGCCGGTAAGAGTGAGCTTAAGAAACATTTCTTTTGGCAAACGTTAAAAAAACCAAAAGTGGCATGCAAATTTTGTAAGGCATCATTACGTGCAGGTAAAAAACACAAGAAGTTAGTTAGGTTAGGTTATAGTACGTTTACACAGACCCGAAATTCAATATTTCGCAACACTGAACGGAGAAAACTTCATATGACAGCTACGGTCAAAACTTAGTTATGCTTTTTTTCTGAAATCAGAAGTGGTTGCAACCAAATATTTGATTCTCCAATAAAATTTATTTTTAGCCTTATTCATACACGTATATTAAGAAGTGCATAAAGATACGCAGGCTCTAATATGCTTCTGAACGAAAAAACCTTATTCATAAAACTTGCGCAACGTCATTAATCAACGTTGCATAAGTTGAACGCGTTTGGAGGTTAGTTGTCTGTATAAAGATGCTTTTGTATCGAAATGTCATTTTCTCCTTCTCTCTTTTGCTCTAAGAATTCAAAATTATTTTGTATTTTGATCATATAAAGTTCAGTACTTAAGCATTGAGCATTATCAAAAGAAATTTAAATCAAATATGTATGCATATTAGTATACAATTAATTGAAGCCGAAATATGAGATGTTAATATGTAGTGGCACAGACAAGTTAGAGTGTATTGTGCGTGTGTTCATGTTGTAATAATAGCTGTTGTAGGGTATTGGTGAACAATTGAAAATTGTTTGCTAATCGATTTATTAAACAATGCTCTCAGTTATTTGTTCATTCACACATAACTGTTTCAAATTTGTCAACTCGTTAAACTACCTACAATAGTGAATTAAGTTTTTAACCAGCGGATAAATTCCAAAAATCATTAGTACTCGTAATAAGAATTTGAGTTAACTACTGAACGGAAAGCAGTGAGTTAAGGTTAAGTACTCGTTAAATATTTATTATTAAAAGGTGGTTGATGTATAGAAGTAATAAGTCTGTAAACTGAAAAATACATAGTTTTAAAAAAATACTGTAAATTGTTAAAATAAAGTATTACACAAATTACTTAATAAATATTTTTCAATTCAATTGAATTTAGAGTGAGTTCAGTTAAGGCAGTCCTATTGGGTATAAGTCCGCTTATGCGAACTGTCATAGCTTGTCGTTGTTTTGTTTTGTGCGCGTTTTATTTCTTTTATTTTAGTTCGTTTTCTGTGAAATAATTAGTGTTTAGTGAAGGGTTCTAAACGTTTTTAATATCTGATCCTTTTAGTTTGCTTTAATTGTTTTTTTTGGTCGGCTTTTTGTGTAATGAAAGTTGTCTCTTTGTATTTCTGGTAAGCGGTTGTTACTGTTCTTTTTTTCTCTTCCTCTTCAATAATATCTATATATGTGCAGTTTATTTCTTTGTACGTACTTATTTCTAAAAATTTGTTCGCGATTATTACCCCTTTGGTGCAGCTGGCTAATGTGTCGTTCATGTAATTTATAGTGTGCGAGTTCGATAGTGTAAAACATATCTGCAAATTTTTGTTTTTTTTTTTTCTGTTTCCATTGTTTTTCTTTCTTTTTTTTTCCTGTCTAAAATCCCAGTTTAAAAATGGATTGCAGCGCTAATAAATGCTTGGAATCTAAAAATTCCTCAAATCCTCTCTTTGCCTGTTATGGCCCTTGTGGCATGATGTTCCATGCTAAATGTGTTGGCTCAACCAATGCATTTATGGATAAAGTTAAAACTTCAGAGATCACCTTATGGTACTGCTCCCCATGTCGAAAATTGTCACTGTCTACCCTTGCTTTCAAAATGTCAGTCTTCAAGGCTGACATGCTGAAATTATCTAAGGGGTTTAAAGACTTATTCGACAATTTTAATACCACCGTCCTCAACGTATCAACATTCTCTGATCTTCATTTTTCGGCAGACGCCTCAACGTCTACTGACCTTGAGTTGCCGAATAATGAAGTAAAGCAGTGTACCCAACGGGCCATGGATACATTGACTTCATTTCACACAACAGGTTCCCCAACTGTTGAAGCTACCCCTGAGCCCATTGTTAATTTAGCATCGCCCACATATACTCTACCCGCAGGCAAAAGGAAACGCGATGTGCCTTCCTCTGCGTTGAATCCAAAGGCAAAGCGGTTTAACCTTAGGAGTCAGCGAAAAAACCCTAACGAGACGCCCACTCTTAATGTTAGCCCCACATACATAAATCATTCCTTAGGTACAGAATCTGGAACTATTGAATCCATTCCCAGGCCGAAATCTATTTTCATTTCTCGACTAAAACCAAACACTTCTTCAGACGACGTCTTGAACCATTTAGTCTCGAGAAACTTGATCCCAAAAGATGACTCAATGAAATGCACCAAAATCAGCAATGCGGAAGGGTTTGTTGCGTCTTTCAAAATTGTCGCCCCTTCAGTATATTTCGAAAAGCTATGCAATAGCACTGCATGGCCTCAAAATACGTTAGTGAAAGAATTTACACCCCGTTCGACAAAAAGTCGCAGGAAAGATTGTCCGTCCTTGTTAAAAAAAAAACCAAGTAGGCTGTCCCTCTACTATCAAAATATAAGGGGACTCCGCACAAAAACCGCTGAAGTATATTTAAACTCCCAAACCCTCTCTCATGATATCTTCTCCTTGAAGGAAACATGGCTTAATGGCGGAATTTTAGACACGGAACTCTTCAATCATGAGTTCTCCGTATTCAGAAACGACCGTCATAACAATGACCTGAAAGCGCTTGGAGGAGGTGTCCTGATCGCTGTTCGTTCCAAGCTTGAATCACGAAATATTGACTTTCCATTTCAACTTAATGTCGAAGTTATCTGTGTAAAAATTACATTTAAGAACAAATATTTATATGTTGTTAATGCGTACATTCCATCGTCTCGTCTATGTTCTTTGTATTCGGAACTTTCTATGGCACTAGATCATATTTTTGACATATCTTGTTGTGGCAGCACTGTCTTACTTATAGGCGACTTCAATCTGCCACACATTGGATGGGTACCTTCTACCTTCTGAGGATGATTCTCATTTCATTCCATCATTTGACTCTGCCCAACAAGAGCTCGCTTTACTTGACAACATTTTGTCTTTTGACTTACAGCAAACAAGCTGTATAAAAAATTTCAGAAATCGAACTCTCGATCTTGTTTTCTCTTCTGACTCTGTTAGTACTGTGGTTCTGGAATCCCACTTCAGTATAACTAACATAGATAACAATCATCCACTCTTGGATGTATTTATTGAACTAGGCGCACATTTGTACGAAAATAGTAATTCGTATGACCGTTCGCAATCTTTTGACTTTCGGAAAGCAAATTTTCAAAGGCTTTCTGATGAAATTAACAGCTTTAATTTTAACCTTACTGCCTTATCTAATATTGAAGATGCAGTAGGTTCTTTTTATTCTTTGATGGATAACTGCATGAAAAAAGTGATTCCTGCGAAATCCTCTAGGAATCTGAAAACGTCCCATCCCTGGTACACTAAAGAGCTCAAATCGATACGAAACAGACGTAATAGGGCTTGGAAGAACTATTTAAAAAGTCTCTGCCACTCAGATCTTGAACTCTATTTCACATTGTTCAATGAATTCAAATCTTTATCCTGCAACTTATATATTGCCTATATAAGTAAAATGGAATGCTCTTTAAAATTGAACCCGAAACTTTTCTGGGGTTTTGTCAATTCTAAGAAAAAAACCGATGGTTATCCATCGAAGCTTACTTACAATAGTTCTACAACTGCTGATTCGCTAGATGCAAGCAATATGTTTGCAGATCATTTCAGTAAGTCATTTAGGGAGACCCCTCTTCACATTGATGATCAATATTTTAGTTATCTAACTAGCTGTTCCCAAATAAGTTTTAGTAGTATCTCATTCGATTTGGAAACAATTTTAAAATGTATTTCTTCTCTGAAGAATGACTATTCATCAGGTCCTGATGGCATTGCACCGATTGTTCTTAAAAAATGCAGTCATGCAATTGCTCCATATCTTAAGTATCTGTTTGAATTGTCCAGTAGTACAGGTAAACTCCCTAAAGTGCTTTTATCACACCTGTATTTAAAAAAGGCTAACGTGGTGATATCACTAATTATAGGCCTATCCCTCAGCTTTTTGAACAAATTGTTTGCGAAAAGTTAATATTTCTTTGTCGCAATTTAAATTGTAATGAACAGCATGGATTTGTAAGAAACAGATCCACTGTCACTAATCTGTTAAGTTTCTTGCATGATTGTTCTAATGCATTAGAGAATAACGACGAAATGGAATGTATATACACTGACTTCTCTAAGGCCTTCGACCAGCTGTCCCATGAAATAACCGAATTTAAGCTCAGGGCTTTTGGTTTCCCACCATGTTTCATAAAATGGGTTAATTCATTCCTTAGATAAAGGGTTTATCAAGTGAAATTTAGAGGATCGCTATCTGTATCTTTCACAGCTCAGTCTGGAGTTCCCCAAGGAAGTCACCTCGGACCAATTCTATTTATAGTAGCCATTAATGATGTTAAAGCATGTATAAATCACAGTAATATCCTGATCTACGCTGATGATATGAAAATATATAAATCTATCACTAGTCAGCAAGACAAAATGTTTCTTCAATCTGACATTAATAGCTTCACCAATTGGTGTGATAAAAACGGTTTATCCCTGAACCCAACTAAATGTCAACATATAACATTCTCTAGAAAGACTATCCCTTCCACCTTTCAATATTCTCTGTCTCAACATATTCTTTGTAATGTTGATAATTTTAATTATCTTGGGGTTTATTTCGACCCCAAACTGGTTTTTGCTAAGCATATTAATTCTATTATTAATAAATCTAATTCTATACTGGGCTTCGTAAAAAGGTGGGCCAAAGAATTTAATGACCCTTACGTTTCTATGTCATTGTACAATTGTTTTGTCCGTCTGATTCTAGAGTATGCCTCTCAAGTTTGGACACCGTTCTACAACATTCATTCAAATCGAATAGAGGCCATTTAACGTAAATTTTTTCGATTTGCACTTAGAGGACTTCCATGGGATGATCCATTTAACCTTCCTCCCTACAGTCAACGTATCAAGCTTCTTCAAATGTTACCCCTTTCTCAACGAAGGCTTAATAGCGATATCATTTTTTTACAGCAGCTTATATCCGGTCAAATAGATGCACCTGACTTGCTGTCGTCTATTGGCTTTAATTTTCGTGGTGGTGCCCATAATTTTACGCAGTGTTGAATTATTGTTTAGCCCCCTCATAGAACGAATTATGGGAGGCATGAGCCTATTAGTCGCATGAGTACAATCTATAATCTAAATGATCATGTGATTGACTTGCATGTTAGTAAAATTAAGCTAAAAAATATTTTGCGTAATAATGCTTTAATGTCTTAAATTGTTTGCATTATTTTGTGTCTGTGTTAGTATTTTGTAGGTACATAATTATTGTATTTTTAATTGTTTTGTCCTTACTAACACCTGCACTAAATGATGAGCCTGTGAGAGCACTTTTTGTGCCGGCAATTTCTGCTCGTGATAGTTGCTTGCTTTAAGCACTCCACGACCAGAGCTGATAGTGCATTTTACTTGTTTGCTCGCCTCTTGCTGTTTTTTGATATAAATACACAATATATGTTAATTATTATGTTGATCTAAATTAAATCAAAAAGGAAGAGGAGAGTCAATCCAAAAGCAAAGCGGTTTAACCTTATTAGTCAGCAAAAAAACTCAAACGAGGCGCCCACTGTTAATGTTAGTCCCATATATATGAATCATTCCTTAGGTACAGAATCTGGAACTATTGAATCGATTCCCAGGGCGAAATCTATTTTCATTTCTCGACCAAAACCAAACACTTCTTCAGACGATGTCCTGAACCATTTGGTCTCGAGAAACTTGATTCCAAAAGATGACTCAATCAAATGCACCAAAATCAGCAAGGCTGATGGGTTTGTTGGGTCTTTCTGTTGCCCCTTCAGTATATTTTGAAAAGCTGTGCAATAGCACTGCATGGCCTCAAAATACATTAGTTAATAAATTTACATAAAGTCGCAGGAAAGATTGTCCGTCGGTGTTAAAAAACCAAGTAGGCTGTCCCTCTACTATCAAAATGTAAGGGGACTCCGCACAAAAACCGCTGAAGTATATTGAAACTCCCAAGCCCTCTCTCATGATATCTTCTCCTTGACGGAAACATGGCTTAATGCCGGAATTTTAAACACGGAACTCTTCAATCATGAGTTCTCCGTATTCAGAAACGACCGTCATAACAATGACCTGAAAGCGCTTGGAGGTGGTGTCCTGATCGCTGTTCGTTCCAACTTTGAGTCACGAAAGGTTGACTTTCCATTTCAACTAAATGTCGAAATTATCTGTGTAAAAATTACACTTAAGAACAAACATTTATATGTTGTTAATGCGTACATTACATCGTCTCGTCTATGTTCTTTGTATTCGGAACTTTCTATGGCACTAGACCATATTTTTGACATATCTTGTTGTGACAGCACTGTCATACTTATAGGCGACTTCAATCTGCCACATATTGGATGGGTACCTTCTGAGGATGATTCTCATTTCATTCCATCCTTTGACTCTGCCCAACAAGAGCTCGCTTTACTAGACAACATTTTGTCTTTTGTCTTACAGCAAACAAGCTGTATAAAAAACTTCAGATATCGAACTCTCGATATTGTTTTCTCTTCTGACTCTGTTATTACTGTGGTTCTGGAATCCCACTTCAGTATAACTAACATAGATAACAATCATCCACCCTTGGATGTATTTATTGAACTAGGCGCACATTTGTACGAAAATAGTAATTCGTATGACCGTTCGCAATCTTTTGACTTTCGGAAAGCAAATTTTCAAAGGCTTTCTGATGAAATTAACAGCTTTAATTTTAACCTTACTGCCTTATCTAATATTGAAGATGCAGTAGGTTCTTTTTATTCTTTGATGGAAAACTGCATGAAAAAAGTGATTCCTAAATCCTCTAGGAATCTGAAAACGTCCCATCCCTGGTACACTAAAGAGCTAAAATCGATACGAAAAAGACGTAATAGGGCTTGAAAGAACTATTTAAAAAATCTCTGCCATTCAGATCTTGAACTCTATTTCACATTGTTCAATGAATTCAAATCTTCATCCTGCAACTTATATATTGACTATATAAGTAAAATGGAATGCTCTTTAAAATTGAACCCGAAACTTTTCTGGGGTTTTGTCAATTCTAAGAAAAAAACCGATGGTTATCCATCGAAGCTTACTTACAATAGTTCTACAACTGCTGATTCGCTAGATGCAAGCAATATGTTTGCAGATCATTTCAGTAAGTCATTTAGGGAGACCCCTCTTCACATTGATGATCAATATTTTAGTTATCTAACTAGCTGTTCCCAAATAAGTTTTAGTAGTATCTCATTCGATTTGGAAACAATTTTAAAATGTATTTCTTCTCTGAAGAATGACTATTCATCAGGTCCTGATGGCATTGCACCGATTGTTCTTAAAAAATGCAGTCATGCAATTGCTCCATATCTTAAGTATCTGTTTGAACTGTCCAGTAGTACAGGTAAACTCCCTAAAGTGCTTTTATCACACCTGTATTTAAAAAAGGCGAACGTGGTGATATCACTAATTATAGGCCCATCTCAAAGCTTTCGTGTATCCCTAAGCTTTTTGAACAAATTGTTTGTGAAAATTTAATATTTCTTTGTCGCAATATAATTTGTAATGAACAGCATGGATTTGTAAGAAACAGATCCACTGTCACTAATCTATTAAGTTTCTTGCATGATTGTGCTAAAGCCTTAGAGAATAAGGACGAAATGGATTGCATATACACTGACTTCTCTAAGGCTTTCGACCAGCTGTCTCATGAAATAATCGAATTTAAGCTCAGGGCTTCTGGTTTCCCACCATGTTTCATAAAATGGGTTAATGCATACCTTAGATCAAGGGTTTATCAAGTGAAATTTAGAGGATCGCTATCTGTATCTTTCACAGCTCAGTCTGGAGTTCCCCAAGGAAGTCACCTGGGACCAATTCTATTTATACTTGCCATTAATAATGTTAAGGCATGTATAAATTACAGTAATATCCTGATCTACGCTGATGATATGAAAATATATAAATCTATCACTAGTCAGCAAGACAGAATTTTTCTTCAATCTGACATTAATAGCTTCGCCAACTTAATAGCTTATACCTGAACCCTACTAAATGTCAACATATGTCATTCTCTAGAAAGAATATCCCTTCCACCTTTCAATACTCTCTGTCTCAACATATTCTTGTTAATGTTGATAATTTTAAGGATCTTGGGGTTTATTTCGACCCCAAACTGGTTTTTGCTAAGCATATTAATTCTATTAATAATAAATCTAATTCTATGCCGTGCTTCATAAAAAGGTGGCCAAAGAATTTAATGACCCTTACGTTTCTCTGTCCTTCGCGTGGGTCAGTCACCTTGACGTGCGTACCATCATTGCATTCGATGGTACCGGTACGAAGGCTTGAGGCGTAGGTTCAACGGGCTATGCTGTCTAAGGGCCACCCATGACAGACAGGCTGTTGACGAGCGTTTACCAAGTACTGACCAGGACTCTACGTCCCCTCTCTTTCTTAAGGCGTAAGTGCGGTACATGTACTACTTTGCGGCCTCTACAGGACAGCTCGTTCTTCTCCCCTCCCCCTCCTTATCCCCTGGGCTGGACGTAAGGTGTCATACGACCCGTGCCGAGAGTCAACCTGGCTGAGGGCCCAGTCTATCAAATAGCTCAGTCGTGCACGGAGTATCCGGATACCTGGCGACCTCCGGATTAACCAGCCTTATCTGCACAATGCGGATCTCTGTGCAGATGGACCTTTTTCTCCGCGACTCGTGGGATCTCATTATGAATCAAAAAAAACAAAAACAAACAAAAACAAAAAATTTTATGGCCGGTTCCACTTTCAAACCGGACGGTAGTACGGCGACCAAGCTGTCTATCGGCATAGCTCCTATGGCACCAGATAGTGTTGGAACTGTGGACATACATGGTCCCTCCACTAGTGGATGCGAGCTTAAAAAATCCTTTTCCGGCAGAGAGAGGACTGTGAATCATGGTCCCCCCTCTGCCGGCCCCACCAAGTCAACAACGTCTTCGGTTAATGCTAATAAGTTGTCTGTGGGACGGACTGTGGCAACTCATGGTCCTTCCACGGTCGGCAATAGCGTTGCCCCCAAAAAACCTGCTGTTGGTGGGACTGTGCATCATGGTCCTTCCACGGTCGGCAAAAGCGTTGCCCCCAAAAAACCTGATGGTGGTGCGTATGTGTGGCACCATCGCGGAGAAGGATAGGACGCCAGCACAAATCGCCAAACTGGACTGGGCTCAGCAGATCCTTAAGGCCTGCGACCCGTCGATCAAACGCCAGAGGTCAGTGGAAGGAACCAGCTCGGTTCCCAAGAGGCAGAGAGTGCATAACACCGGCATCTCTCCCACTATCATACCTCACAGATCTTTCAGTGACATCCTGAAAGACAAAATTGTGGTCGCAGTCATCGACCGCAATGATATTGACGGGTCTATAACCCATGAGAAGTGGGATATGGTTAAGAGAGCGCTTTCACGCTCCTTCTTTTCCTTCATAAGAAACCATCCCGGACCTCCTCCGCTTACACATGAAGGAGGGTGGCATCAAGGTCACATCAAATTGGTCGCGTGTGATGATCAAAGATCGGCCGATCTCTACAAGCTTGCAATAAGTAGGCTCGTAGAGGTGTGGCCCGATGCAAAGCTCGAGGTTGTTGCAAGGGAGGACATCCCCTGCCGACCAAGATCTCGCATTTGGATCACTGCGGATCCATCCACCCCTGAGGACATCCTGGAAGTCCTGAAATTCAGCAACCCTTCACTTCCGACCCACAACTGGCAGGTTGCCAAACTGGAAGAGCTGAAGGGTGATTACAGATGTGTCGTGGTTGTAATCAACCAAGAAACCCTGGCTCCTCTGGCCAAGAACGACTACATCATAAGATTCGCATGGGACGATGTCAAAATGCGGGTCTATAAAAAGGACGAAATGGATGCGGGTAAACTTCCCCCTCCTCCTCCTCCTCCCTCTGACTCTACGATCGTAGTCTCAGATCCTGGGGCTTCCATCTCCTTCCCCTCTTTAGAGGACGATGAACCCTCGCCAACCAACGAATCACCATCCATAACCGACGCTTTGTCAGATATGGAGACTGGTGATCAAGATCAGGATAAGGCTCTTCTGAGTGAAGATGAGCTTCTCAAGTCGTCCTCGGAATTGGAAGGCCTAAATAACACCGTGGTGGAGGCATCTCTGCCTGATTGTAGCGAAAATGCTGCAGTTAGTTCAGATTAACCTCCAACACTCCATAAAGGCATCGGCCACACTTATTCTTCGTCTTACCAAAGGCGCAGAAGACATCGTCCTGATACAAGAACCTTGGATTGTCAACAACCTGGTTCGAGGACTCAGGACTCCTGGATACTACTCACTGTATGTGACCGATAAAGGTAAACCTAGATCGTGCATACTAGTGAAAAGTAATATTAATGCTTATTTACTCCCTAATTTCAGCGATCGAGATACAACTGTGGCAAGAATAGAGACCGCTGGTAGATCATTCTGGCTAGTATCAGCATATCTCGCCGACGATCAAGTGGGGCCTCTCCCTGGTGATAACCTAGAGAGGGTGATCGAAGAAGCAAGGAGGGAGAAAGCTGACCTCATATTGGGGTGCGATGCTAACGCTCATCACACCGTATGGGGCAGCACAGACATCAATAACAGGGGTGAGTCACTTTTTGAATATCTCTTACGTACTAACCTCATTGTTTGTAACTCAGGTAATGAACCCACCTTCATTACCAAAAATCGACAAGAAGTCCTTGACATCACTCTTGTCTCTGATACCATCAATGACATGATTACGGACTGGAAGGTTTCGGCTGATCACTATTTTTCGGATCACCGCTATCTTGTTTTCAACCTTAATGTTGAGCCTCCATGTCAACCCATTTTCCGAAATCCTCGGAAAACCAACTGGCCTTTATACAGAGACACATTACATAATCGTATTAACTCTGTACTCTTAAGTCCACCCTGCGACTCCAATGAGCTCGATAATAAAGTCGATGAACTCACCCTGGCACTTAACGAAGCAATGGCGGCATCCTGCCCGCTCGTACAACCCAGGGGTAAGAAGAAGCCTCACTGGTGGACCCCTGAGCTAGGACCACTCAGAAAGGAGTGCAGAAGACACTTCAATCTTGCTAAAAGCTCAAAAGCAATAACCGATTGGGACTCCTATAAGGAATCCCTCATACTATACAAAAAAGAACTAAGGAAAGCCAAAAGATCCTCATGGAGACTCTTCTGTGGCAAAATAGAAGAATCATCTGAGGCATCAAGGCTAAGAAAAATCCTCTCTTCTAATCCAATTATGCCTAGCTGCCTTAAGAAGGCAGACGGCTCTTGGACGACATCTAGCGAGGAATCGCTCAATCTGCTACTTGACACTCATTTCCCAGGCAGCTCCAATACTACCGGCAATTTACGCCCTTGCAGGTCATTTGCACAGGTAACTTACTCTCACGGTCTGATTACTAGTCAAAAGTTGACTTGGGCGCTACATAGCTTCAAACCCTTCAAGTCTGCAGGACCAGACGGCATAATATCTGCCGAACTACAAATGTCAGCGGATATCATCCTGCCTGTGCTGGAGATGATCCTGAAAAGCTGTCTAGACCTGGTGCATATTCACCGGGCTTGGAGGGAAGTTAAAGTGGTTTTCATACCCAAGGCTGGCAAATATTCCCACGTCAGTCCAAAGGACCTCAGACCCATTAGTCTATCTTCATTCCTCCTCAAAACGCTGGAGCGATTGATTGATATCCATCTTCGCACGAACATAAATCCGCAATTGTTGTCTGCGGCTCAGCATGCATACTGTAAGGGAAAGTCGGTGGAAACCGCTCTTCACTCCGTAGTACGCACTATCGAATACTCTCTTCATCACAAAGAGTATACCATGGTGGCTTTCCTTGACATAGAAGGCGCCTTTAACAACGTTAACACATCTGCAATCGCAAATGCACTGACAGAACTGAAGGTGGATAGCTCGCTTGGTGAATTGATTAATCTACTGCTTGAAAGTCGGATTATTAATTCAAAACTGGGCGTTACATCTGCTAGGAGGTCTGTCAGTAGAGGCACGCCACAAGGCGGTGTTCTTTCTCCCCTTCTCTGGAATTTAGTGGTGAATAAACTACTGATAAACCTGGAAGGGGAGAGCTGCAGGGTGATTGCCTATGCGGATGACGTTGCTATAGCCGTCTCAGGAAAACACCTCAATACCATAAAGGAACTCCTGCAAAACGCTCTTAACAAGCTAACGAGATGGGCTAATCGGTGTGGACTGGGCGTTAACCCCCACAAAACCGAGTTGGTCCTCTTTTCCAGGAAATATAAAATCCCACATATTGACCCTCCCTCTATTAGCGGTACAAGCTTAACCTTCTCTGACGAAGCAAAATTTTTGGGTCTAATCTTCGATTGGAAGTTAAGTTGGAAACCCAATATACAAGAAAGAGTCAAGAAAGCTACAGTAGCACTTTTCTCTTGCAAAAAAGCCATTGGCAATAAGTGGGGTATACAACCCCGTATTACGCATTGGCTATATACAGCGGTGGTTAGACCAATTCTTACTTACGGGGTGGTCGTCTGGTGGACTGCCCTGGATAAAGCTATAAACCGCGACAAACTGGCCAAGGTCCAGCGTTCAGCGTGTCTGTGCATTAGCGGAGCACTCCGTACTACCCCCTCCGCTGCACTGGACATTCTGTTACACCTGATACCCCTCGACATTTTCAGCATGCAAACAGCGGCTTGTTCCACTGTCCGCATAAAAGCTACCTCACAGTGGACCAACAAGAAGATTGGCCACTCCATCATTTTGGACTCCTTTAAGTCTCTACCCAAAAACATAGACTACACCATACCCCATCTGCAGTTCGGAAAAAACTTCCAAATCACCATTCCTTCCAGATCATTCTGGGATGATGATGCATTTGCGGAAGATAAATCGATCCACTTCTACACCGACGGATCTAAAACCAGCGATGGGGTAGGTGGGGGCGTTTTCTCAGAAAAGCTAAATCTTAGCCTCTCTTTCCGTCTTCCAGATTATTGTAGCGTGTTCCAGGCGGAAATTTTAGCGATAAAAGAAGCCCTGTCGTGGCTAAAGAGGAATGTGATATCCTCAAAGGATATCCGTATCTTCTCGGATAGTCAGGCAGCGATTAAGTCCCTGGACTCAGTCTCTTCAAACTCCATCGTAGCCCAAGATTGCCTCTCATCTCTTTCGGAGATGGCAGAGCAGTTCAACATTCACCTCTGTTGGGTGCCGGGGCATAGAGACATTCCAGGTAACTGTAGGGCAGACGATCTCGCCAAAAAAGGAACCACTTTACCTCTTTTACCTGATAAAGGTTCTTTAGGAATACCAATCGCTACATGTAAACTCTTGCTCAAGCTATCAGCAATCGAGAGAACAAACCTTAGGTGGACATGTAGCAATACTTGTCTAGCGACTAAGCGAATCTGGCCAAAGCTGGATCTGCGACGCTCTAAGTGTCTAATCTCATTAAACCGACTGCATATTAGCTCGACCATAGGTGTCATCACAGGACACTGCTTAATAGGCAGGCACGCCTCCAGACTTGGCGTGTACTCAAACGACTTCTGCTGAAGCTGCATGGGCGAGGAGGAGGAGGAGACTATACTTCACCTTCTCTGCACATGCCCTGCGCTCTCCCACAAAAGAAATCTCCTTCTAGGGGACTTCTTGTTTAATGACACAAACGACTTAGCCAACACTGGCGTCAGAAGTCTTTCGCGCTTCATAAGAAGCTCCCATTGGTTCAACGAGCAGTGAGGGAATCCCCAGATCTGTGTGGTACCACAATGGACCTAATTTTGGTCTAAGTGTGTCGGCCTTAGCTGACAGTCACGTCAACCTAACCTAACCTAACCTACGTTTCTATGTCCTTGTACAATTGTTTTGTCCGTCCGATTCTAGAGTATGCCTCTCAAGTTTGGACACCGTTCTACAACATTCATTCAAATCGAATAGAGGCCATTCAACGTAAATTTATTCGATTTGCACTTAGAGGACTTCCATGGGATGATTCATTTAACCTTCCTCCTTGCAGTCAACGTATCAAGCTTCTTCAAATGTTACCCCTTTCTTAACGAAGGCTTAATAGCGATATCATTTTTTTACAGCCGCTTATATCCGGTTAAATAGATGCACCTGACTTGCTGTCGTCTATTGGCTTTAATTTTCGTGGTGGTGCCCATAATTTACGCAGTGTTGAATTATTGTTTAGCCCACATCATAGAACGAATTATGGGAGGCATGAGCCTATTAGTCGCATGAGTAGAATCTATAATCTAAATGATCATGTGATTGCATGTTAGTAAAATTAAGCTGAAAAATATTTTGCGTAATAATGCTTTAATGTCTTAAATTGTTTGCATGATTTTGTGTTTGGGTTAGTATTTCATAGGTATGTACATAATTATTGTAGCTTTAATTGTTTTGTCCTTACTAACACTTGCACTAAATGATGAGCCTGTGAGAGCACTTTTAGTGCCGGCAAATTTCTGCTCGTGATAGTTGCTTGCTTTAAGCACTCCACGACACAGAGCTGATAGTGTATTTTTTTTTTTAAATCCCCATATTAATAATGCATATTTTAGTAGTAGTTAACCCGAACTCACTGTTACAGCTCAATTTCTTGTTAATAATGATTTAATTATTTTAGGAGAACCATTTTATTATTTAGAAGAAAATTCTAATAACGTGCTAAACACGAGTTAAAGAGCGCATAGGGATTTATCATTTATACGCGAGTACTGATATGTATACGGTAAACATAGATGAAAGTTTCCTATGTACCCGACGCGCTGCCACACCTTGCAGCAACTATCCACCACGGATGTCATTCAGTCAACACAAACTTGGCATCACTATCTGAATTTTACCTTCGCGTAATGTTGCCAGCCCTGATGCAGCCGGTGTTTTTGTTGGGCGACGTGTCATTAGATTCTTTATTTGGTCGGTGGTGTTGTAAAGTTGGAAAAAATATTTTCCTTACAGCGAAAAATTAAAAAAAAGCAAACAATTTACTCTTTGGACGAATGCTATCCAACGGCAAGGCATCCTTTAATTAAAAAACAATTTCCCAGTCGAAATAAAAAATGAATCGCCCCACGAAGCTGCTGAACCGCAAGGCAGCAGGCTACAGCAGCCTCATCACATTCGCTGTACTCCTGATCGCTTGGTTGGCTGGTTTTGCATCGCGTCTTTTTGCTGTAATTCGCTTCGAAAGTATTATCCATGAATTCGATCCGTGGTTCAATTATCGCGCTACCGCTTACATGGTGGAGCATGGCTATTACAAATTCCTAAACTGGTTCGATGAGCGCGCTTGGTATCCGCTCGGCCGAATCGTTGGCGGTACCGTGTACCCGGGTTTGATGATCACCTCGGGTGGAATCCACTACGTTCTGCACGCATTAAACATTCCCGTGCACATCAGAGACATCTGCGTGTTCCTAGCGCCTGTCTTCAGTGGCCTTACATCGATTTCTACCTACTTGCTGACGAAGGAGTTGTGGTCGCCGGGCGCGGGCCTCTTTGCGGCCAGTTTTATCGCTATCGTGCCAGGCTATATCAGTCGTTCTGTTGCTGGATCGTACGACAATGAAGGAATCGCTATCTTCGCGTTGCAGTTTACGTACTACCTCTGGGTGAAGTCAGTGAAAACAGGGTCGGTGTTCTGGTCATCGATGGCGGCTCTCTCTTATTTCTACATGGTGTCCGCCTGGGGTGGTTACGTGTTCATCATCAACTTGATTCCGTTGCACGTGTTTGTGTTGCTTATCATGGGCCGTTACTCGCCACGCCTGCTTACCAGCTACACGACGTTCTACATCTTGGGCCTGCTATTCTCTATGCAGATTCCCTTTGTTGGTTTCCAACCTATCCGAACCAGCGAACACATGGCGGCGATGGGCGTTTTCGTCTTGCTTCTGGCGGTAGGCGTGCTCAAGCATTTGCAAAGTATTCTCTCGAAGACTGAGTTTAAAAAGCTCTTCATTGTGGGTACACTGGCTGCCGGCTTAGTTGTATTTCTGGCGGTGGTGCTACTCACCATGATGGGAGTTGTCGCGCCGTGGAGCGGACGGTTTTACTCGCTCTGGGATACGGGCTACGCCAAGATTCACATTCCAATTATTGCTTCAGTGTCGGAACATCAGCCCACGACGTGGTTCTCATTCTTCTTTGATCTGCATATCTTGGTATGTGCATTCCCCGTCGGGTTGTGGTACTGCATCAAGAGAATCAACGACGAGAGGGTGTTTGTTGTGCTCTATGCTATCAGCGCGGTTTACTTTGCTGGCGTGATGGTACGACTAATGCTGACGCTTACGCCGGTTGTTTGTATGTTAGCGGGAGTTGCATTTTCCTGTCTGCTGGAAGTTTTTCTGAAAGAAGACAGTTCGCCCAACAAGGCAACGGAGGAGACTGAGGAGGCATCGGTCGAGAAGAAGAACATGTATGACAAGGTAAGATTGAAATGCTACCATTGCCGTAGTAGATTGAATACGAAGTTTGTTTTTCCCTTTTTTTGATCAAGGCTGGAAAACTGAAACACAGACCAAAGCATGATTCTGCGCATGAGGGCGCCGCTGGTATTGGCGCAAACTTGAAGAGTGTTGTTATTTTGGCCATTCTTATGCTGTTGATGATGTTCGCAGTGCACTGTACCTGGGTAACCAGTAACGCATATTCGAGTCCCTCAATTGTGCTCGCATTTCACAATAGTCAAGATGGGTGAGTTCTATAAATGATTAACGTAACACTTGTGTATACATTATATTGAAAAACGGAATGCATGCATGGGGCACCAACAACTACTGTTTCTTTTTAAAACAAATAGTAGATCTAGGTATATTGGTATTAATCTTCAGTCTATAGAAGTATTTTTTTCTGTCAAATAAATACACTTGCCGAAATAGTTTATTGCATTCTGAAAGATCTATTATCGAATCTACCTTTGAGAAGATTTTGGTTGCACGGTGGTATACCGAAATATTGAACTTTAATATACTTAGCAGCACAACACTGCTTCTCAACCTGAAATATCAACTGGTTGCCCAAAGGCATTTCCAGAAGATGCTGAGATTAGAGAGACATTTGTTTTTTTTTAATGTTTGAATCACTGATGCCACGAGTATTAGGAAAAGGAACTAACCCAAGCCAGAGGCAAGTATAACAGGAAGACTGAAATTAAAACTGGCATTTGGAGCCGCCATACTCTGTAAGACATGCATCCCTTGGCGTTTGTTGTTCCACCTTGGGTTGAAGATTTTATAATCAGGTTTACTCCCCATGGACAGTTGTAAGTTAATCGCTCCTCCTTCCTGACAGCATATCCTTTTGTGTCACTGCGATTGTCGATTTTTCCGTTCGGAACCCTTGTTAAACTATAAGTCATTTGCATTCGTGCAGAAAATATAACTTTACTTACACAAATGTCTGGAAAAGCTAGGATTTAGGCCCTGTATGGGCAAGTTAACCCCAAAATAGCAGTAATTCAATTTGTGGATGAGTTGTTATCTGCAGAATCACCCTTCTCTGGCAAATTTGAAATTAAATTGCAGACTTTGTGATTCGTATCCAAAACTGGGACTCAACCAGTATCCGACCCAACTTTAATTGATAATTACATTGCCCGCTGCTAATGCAGGTACTCAGACGACTCAACTATCAAAAAAACATTAGTTATGCCGAAGTCATACCGGCAAGTAGTCACATCCATTACCGTTATCATTTGTCGAAAACGTCTTTTGTCGTTTCCTGAGACGTGTCGGTTTTCAACGTTCATTACCTAACGCAGACAATCCGCTGTATTCGTAGTAGATTGCTACACGACGTAGAAAGCTGAGAAATAAACTACCTAAGGAAGGGGAAAACAATTAAAGTAGTTTGTCGGTTAAATTCAGTGTGTTTTCCTATGTTGGGGAGGGAGATAAAGCTGCGCGAGTTTCTCGCGGACTATCTGAAAATTACGCGTTTGTGTCGGATTTTCGAAAAATCATAATCGCTCCGTCTTTCTGGAATTTGACTGCCTCAGACTAAACCTTTTGAATTCAATCTGCTCGTAAAACTGATTTGAGATCACTTTATATTGATGAATTTAATGCATTAAAATTTGTTCTTTATTTTGTCAACGTCAATGAAAAAATAGATAAAAATTAAATAAAATAGATTTTTTTTTTTGAAATATAAACACTTTTTGCGAACCTTTGCCATCTCTTGTTTGGGGGCCATAGCTGTTTCTTTTTACAGCAATACAGTTGCAACAATGTTCAAAATTGATCTTGATTGATTTTTTAAGCCCTTGATGCCGGATCTATATTCTTCTCCATTAATGCATCAGACTGTATTTTATTATTATTAGTAGCAAAATTGCCAACGACAAAAAAGTATCGTTTTTAGACCATCAGTCGTGTTGGCTTTTTTCAGGTAATCAAAGTAAAGTCGTGCGACGGCTATCAAGCTAGTATAAAAAGACATTCGACATTTTCATCCGACCTTTGTCGTGTAAAAATGATAAGCATAATGGCGATTAAAGAGTCGTGTATTTTAGAGTTGGAAACGATAGTGAATATCTTTCCCCTGCTCATCGAAACAAACATTGCCGTGACCCAACTCGAAGAATGACTTTAAGGACCAGCCCCGGTAGGGAGAGGATATGTTACCAAATATGTAAAAACCTTTCATATAAAGTTAATCATTGGCTCTTCAGTTTTTATGACAGCTTTTATAACATCGTATCATTTCGCAAAGCTAGAAAACAGCTTATACGATACTTATAACCATACCTAAACCAAAAACAGACTAGGTCTGCCATCCAATCTCTCTAAGCCCATGTGCTGCAAAAGTACAAACAAATAGTTGCAAAACGAAACCGAACGACACTTCAGCCGAAACCAAGTCGCGTTGAAGTCTAATCGAGAATGTACGGATGTACACTTACAGAGACAAGTACATATATCTAGTGCACTGAGCTCCATGTGTCACATGCCTATGTGTCAATATTTACTGCGATTTGTGCAGTGTATACAGTTCAAAATAACGCATCAAAAACAGTGGGCCGTTAAATAATATTCAAAATGTGGTTTAATATTATCAGTAACACTTCAGTGGACGAGTTTACATATGGTTTATTTTTGATTCTACAAAAAAAGAGCCCATGCAGGGAAGGGTTAAGGATATCACTGCAGCGCCCCGAAAAAAAACAGCGTTTGTCGTAGAATGCGACAAAGCGGAGAAATCGCATCTAGAGAGTTTTAACATTTAAGTGAGCCTAACAGCACATTTAAGATCTTAAAGCTGTCCTGCAATGTGCATGCAAATCCGTGGTCTGACACGACTCGAGATCCCCACAGGCGGACCATTAGGGTGGCAGTAAAGTGGGAGGGTTATGATCATCTTAATCCTGATCATAACCTCGCCGTAAAGGAGGAAGAAGGTTCTAGGAAAAGCTTACTGTTTGACACTTTTTACCACCCCTAGGTCAAATGTTTGTCAATTTTTAATTACCCGTCTATTACGATTCATAAATAGTTTACTTGCTCTACTAAATCTGTATCCGAAATAAAGGTTGTACTGTGACCTAAAAATCCATCTTCCATCTTCTGCATATTCAACTTAAGTTTGTTCGCCTCGCTAATCTTATACGAGTAATCCTGTATTCCATTTTTCCTGTTTGCCCCATATACAGAAAAGGGCATCAACCGCAAAAGTATTTTTCTGCAACCTAACCCATTTGGTGGATAGGGGAGCCTGGGAACGATGCTTTCGCGATCCGAGGTCGTGGGGTTATAGCAGAGATGTAAGCGATGACTGTATGTGCGAAGACAACGGTGTGCGCCTATGCAGGCAGCGCTTTATTCGCTGTGAATGCCCTACCGCGAACCAAGCCAAAACACATGTTTAAGGAACAACCAAGGAATATAGTTACTCCAGGCGGGAGTGGAGGCCCCAACATAGCACCAACACCCCTGCCTCTACTTGCGTTGGGACTTCCGAAGATCCCTGGAAAAATTGAGAAAGTAGCGGAGTGATTCAACCTGATACGCTTAATCTTTATTTCAATAGACAGGCAGCTGCTAAGTTGCGATGTTACTTATGAAGCCCGGAAAACCGGACAGGCTGAACGGGCTCAAGAAGCGGCACGCATCGGTGGACTTAAGAGCCAGAGGAAGAGGGAAAACGGAAAGGTGATAGATTTTCTAAAAGAAAAAGAACCACCTAATTCTCCAGAATACAAAATATTTCGCAAAGAAGCTTCTTTTAATTCCTCACGATCAACAATTAAAATCATAATAATTGATTGAGATTGGCAACTTTGGTAGCAACTGTTTTTCATTTAGCTCTTGTGT
Organism: Portevinia maculata; assembly: GCA_949715645.1. Taxonomy (NCBI): domain Eukaryota; kingdom Metazoa; phylum Arthropoda; class Insecta; order Diptera; family Syrphidae; genus Portevinia; species Portevinia maculata. The sequence continues at coordinate 279,921,811 of OX454525.1, forward strand.
TAATTTCCCTTTTGTGATTAATTTAACAAGTATAATCTAAAAAGTGGATCACCCATAAAAGAGGAAAATTTTTAAAGAACCTTAGGACCATCGAATTCTAACGAAATCCTAGTTTGTAACTTCATAAACAAACGGAAAATATTTAAGACTTCTCCTGACACCGTTCAATCCAACAACAAATCTCATCGTACTATGGACGTAGGAAATATGTCAGTGATCGATTTGGAAATGCTATTGAACAGAAAAATTTAGAACCAAAATGATCTACAACTGTGGCAAAACAATATGGAGGAGCAGATGAATCAGATTGTCTTGCTAAGAACACAACTAGCACTGACGCAAACCCAACTTGAGCACATCCAATGCGCCTTACAACACATACAAACAAAATGCAATAATTTGGAAAGATTGATTTTCTGTCAATTAAAGCATTAGAAAATAAGGTCATCGCGCATGTCTCAAATACAACAAATGTAAACACAAACGATCGGGCGAGACACTTATGTGCTGAGTTACTTCAGATTATATCTGGGCAAATCGTTTTCAATGCGGTGAGAAACAAAAATACAAGTGTTGATACTTTTCTTATCCAGACTCGTAACACAAGTGATGTTAAAAACATAGGGAAGGGCTACAGTCGGCTTGGGCGAACTGTTGGATACCCTATTCCTATCCCTCATATAGTGAGCGTAGCAAAAGTCTAAGCATGTGTTAAGAACACTACATATTTTGTTATACAACATTTGTAGGATTTTATCAAAAACACAAAGTTTTTGTAAAAAAAAAAACCTTTTACACATTTAGTGCGTGGCAGAAAACTCTTTATATAAAGGAATTGTTCAAAATAACTTTATCTACATATATATCTACAAACATATCTATTCTTCAATTAAACTGTTTTTTTTTTAAATAGTGGGCGTGTCGGTGGGTGGGTTTTTACAATATTTAAACATGGGCATTAAGGACCCCTAAAGTATAAATTTCAGCTTCCTAGCTCAAACTATGACTTTTCGACAAACTGTTTTTAGGGTTCCGTAGCCAAATGGCAAAAAACGGAACCCTTATAGATTCGTCATGTCTGTCTGTCTGTCCGGGAATGTCACAGCCAATTTTCTCCGAAACTATAAGAGCCATACTGTTGAAACTTGGTATGTAGATGTATTCTGTGAACCGCATTAAGATTTTCACACAAAAATAGAAAAAAAAAAATCAACAAATTTAGGGGGTTCCCCATACTTAGAACTGAAACTCAACATTTTTTTTTCATCAAACCCATACGTGTGGGGTATCTATGGATAGGTCAAAAATAATATTTAGGTTTCTAATATCATTTTTTTCTAAACTGAATAGTTTGCGCGAGAGACACTTCCAAAGTGGTAAAATGTTGCCCCCCCCCCCCCTTAACTTCTAAAATAAGGGAATGATAAAACTAAAAAAAATATATGATGTACATTACCATACAAACTTCCACCGAAAATTGGTTCAAACGAGATCTAGTAAGTAGTTTTTTTTTAATACGTCATAAATCGTAAACCGCAATTTACCTTTAACACTCCGATGAGCGTATGGGTCTGGCCAGACCAAACCGATTTTGAAATGTGCTTAATTTTTTTTCTTAGTATTTCTGAGTAGCAACAGTCCATGACTTCTTCAAATATGCTGAGGTGAACACAAAGTACCGGTAATCAATACGTTTTCGATATATTTATAGTGGAAACATTTAATTTTAAACGACTTTCGTGAATCATACACACATGGGTCTGAGTAGACCCACAGTAGATGCGTAGGATTCATGGTGCGAATATCGAAAGCAAATTGACTGGTGATTTGATATTGGAATATTATTTAGTTTTCTATCGACAAAATTGCAGGTTAGTAATACTAGTTCATTGAATTTTATCTTTAGTTCACGTGTTTTATGATTATTTTAGGAGATATTTTGCTGCCGGTTGTGAATAGTGTTTGGCTCGTGTGTCAATTTTTTCGTGTTTTTCGTTTCCAGTAAAATGGAGCGAGAAGGCAGTGAGGTTGATGACAAATTTGGTTCGTAAACTTAATGCACCAAATTTGAATCCGGAAGAACGAGAGCGACTTGAGACGCAAATTGGACAAATAATGGGATCGGAATTCGACCCACTCGAATCAGGTGACGACTTGGACGATGAGGACTACGTGCCAGAAGAAGATGAAAATGTAGATGAGGCGTCCGATATTAAACAAGAGATTGAGTTGGAGGCCGCTTTGGATGATAACGATGATGATTATGCGGAGGAATTATACACAAAAGCACCAACGGCAAATCCCTTATCCAGTGCTGTTGCATCAGACTACTTGGGTGCTCCTGTTCAGGAAGAGGCTTATCGTTCGAAAGATGGCAAGATATGGAATGCGAATCCACCACCTTCTGGAAGGCCACGTTCGTATAATGTGCCAACGACTACACATAGAGGGCCATTACGAGGAACATTGCCGCATCACCGAGCCATCTTCAAATCGTTGTTGTCACCCGAAATAGTGAAAATTATCGAAAAGTCATGGAATTCTTTCGACTATGGAACGAAGCGCATCCCAATAAAAAACAGCGAGTTTGGATGATGACCAACGAGGACGAAATGTATGCCTTCTTTGGGATGTTGCTGTTTGCTGGTGTGTTCCACTCCAATTCGCAGAATTGTGGGCGAGTAACAGTATGCCCATCTACAAAGGCACCATGTCCTTCAACCGGTTCAAGCACTTGACCACATACATCTGCTTCGATAACGGTAACACTCGTGCGGGGAGGCTTCAACAAAGCAAGGCTCAAGCTGATGGCTAATTTAGAGAGAGCATACACCCCGGACTGCCAAGTGACCGTCGATGAGCAGTTATTTCCGTATCGCGGACGAACTAGGTTTACTCAATATATTCCGAGTAAGCCCGCGAAATACGGAATAAAGGTTTGGTGGGTCTGCGATTCCATGTCAAATTATTCCCTGAAAGGAATAATTTATACGGGAAAACTACCAGGTAGCCAACGAGAGACGAACCAAGACGAGCGTATAAGTGCAAGCCAGAATGCTCTTTATAATGTATTTTTATTTAGTAATAAATAAAGGTACCCGCACCTTTTCAAACAGACTAAAACATTCGTTTTATTATATTTTTATACACACATACATACATACTAGCCGCATATACTAACACACAACCACACATTTAGTACATCTTGGTCATCTCCCGTTCCCAGTCCTGAAATATACGCATTTAATATGTATGGGTCTGGGCAGACCCTTTACGCTCCATTTACCGCCTAATATGCCACCGCTCATCGGCGGGGTTAATTCAATCAACTCAAATATAAAAAAAAAACGTGTATGTAATTTCATAAACATAAACCTTTTGCGTAAACCTAATTCATGGTTGCCACTGGACTGGAAAATCAGGGAAAGTCAGGGAACGAACATTTGGTCAGGGAATGTCAGGGAAAGTCAGGGAATTTCGAAAACAGTCAGGGAAAATTCCCGTTGTGTGTATTTTTTTTTTATAATATTAAACAAAATTTGTATGTCGAGCTCTGAAGTTTACCCACACAAAATTTTATTTGTGAAAAGGAACACAACTTTATATCTTTTCTGTTCTGTGCAATATTTTTGAATAAAATTTATGTGGTTTTCCATTGGGAGCAAAAATGTTACTTTTCATGAATCCACATTTTTTCTTATTTTGGGATCACATTTCGCAGATCTCGATATCTTTCAAGATATACCCACGCACCATTTCACTAATCCACCACTATTACCTAATAATGTATAATCGTGGACATTTTTAATTTGATTGATTGAGACGATTTTGGTTTCGAGAAAGTATAGCGTTTGCACGCAGTTGTATTAATTGCTAAATAGCTAATGAAGATGCCAAGTAGCATTTAAAAGCATATCAATCCTATTTTTCGATCCATGCGCTACGAAAAGTGTGAGATAAGGCTTTGACGTCACAACAAATTGATACTTTCTTCACTGCGTCGCATTCATTGGTCGCCTCTAGTAGTCAAAAACATCTCAAAATACACCAGAAAATATTAACGCTCAAAGTACACAAACAACATATTTTACTTTCGACAAGACCGGTTCCATTGTCGCAGAGATAAGGTGGTGTCTGTATATTATTTCCACCAGAGCGTCCTTGAACTCGGCTGTGGAAATTAGTGATCTTTTTCGATTGATGTTCCCAGACAGCCAAATTGCTCAAAATGTTAAGTTAGGAAGAACTAAGAGTTCCTACGTTATCAACCACGGTATCTCCCCATATTTCCATAACAATCTTTTGGATAAAGTAAACAAATGTGACGGCTTTGTTATATGTTTTGACGAAGCACTGAACAAAATAGCTCAGAAGGACAAATGGATTTAGTTGTCCGTTTTTTGATAAGTCAAAAGGATTTGTTTGCAATAGGTACTTAGAAAGCGAGTTCATGGGATCTTCAAAGTCAGATGACATTTTAAAACATTTTGACAATGGAATCCGATTTTTGAAAAAAGAGAAACTTCTTCAAGTATCTATGGATGGCCCAAACGTAGATTTATCTTTTTTAAAGAAATTTAAACAACAGCGAAATGAATTTGATCCGGATGGTACGCAGCTATTAAAATGTGGTGTGTGTGGTCTACATGTAATACATGGAGCCACGAAAACCGGACTTACAAATTTTTCATGGGACCTGTACATTCTTTTAAGGCATACGTTTTCAAAGAAGGTCCTTCAAGAAGAAGCTTATTTACCTCCAAATTTGATTGTACTCGATTTCCCCTGAAATATTGCGGTGTACATTGACTAGAAAACAAAATCTGTTTAGAGAGTTGAAGCACTTTTTTTCTATGACAAATTCAGATTTACCAAAAACAAGGCCAATTGAAAACGTAAAAAAATACTTCCAACACAAATTGTTAGACTGCAAACTTGCATTTTTCCATACAATTACATCTCATTGTGAACCATTTTTATCAAAATTTCAAGGCGAGAAACCATTGATATTTTACCTTTATGAAGATCTCCTCATATTGGTTAAAAACTTATTGCATCGCATCGTCAAAAAAAAGTATATCAGCGAATGCTCCATAGGATCTCAATCGATCTTTCAAGTCAATCCAATCTTCTGGAAATAAAAAACGTTGACGTTGACTTCAAAGCAACGAAAATCATCAATGCAATAAAACAAAAAGACAATTTTTCGAAAAAAAAGATATTTTAAAATTAAAACTGGATTGCCGCAAAATTATTATAAGCATAATATCAAAAATCGAGCAGTCTTAATCCTAGAAATATTTTGCAAAACAACGGTCTCTACAGTAAAAGATTCAAAAATTTGCTTCAAATTTTATATAATGCCAACCGATTGTTTCATACATGCGCGGAAAGGGCAAAATTGCAGTACATAATGCATGTACAAAGTTGCAAAGTTCTACTTTCAGCTTTATGGCAAAAATGAAAATTTTATAGATCTTTGGCATGTTATAAAAATGTGTTGCATTTTATCGCACGGAAACGCCTCAGTTGAGAGTTTCTTCTCAATTAACAAGACTCTTTTGGTCGAAAACCTCCTTGAGGAGTCACTAGTCGCTCAGAGTTTTTCGACCAGGTACATTAGCTGTTCGTTTAACAGCTAATATAATTGCTGGTCATTTATTATTAACAATATTAGGAAATATCTTCAATAATTATTATAATTTTATTAATTACTCAAATTGCTTTATTAATATTAGAATCAGCTGTAGCTATTATTCAATGTTATGTATTTAAGAGTCTTAGATGGCGTGAAAGAGGCTGGGGAGAGTATCGAAAGTGGAAATAAATTCAAAATTAATATTTAATGTTCGATCCTCTGATAGCCGCTATACACAGCAGTAAGAAGAAAAACTTAAATTAAAAAAAGAAGATGGAGTAAACGAATTAAAAAGAAAAAGGGAGGAAGAAATAAAAAAAATTTATAAGGAAAAAGCAAAAATTCGCATTCAAGAAGAAGAGAAAATAAATTATCAACTCTCCCTTTTAAAAAAATAAGGTATATCCTGTTCACAGCTTATTGTTTCATTGATATTTTTTAAAAGGAATGTTTAGAAGTATACAAATTGTCTGTTCTTTAAATATTTGGGACTAGTGTTTAAATGCGTCATTTTGTTTGCTTTATTTGCAAAATTTGGTCAGGGAAATTTTTAAAACTGGTCAGGGAAAGTCAGGGAAAAGTCAGGGATTTTTTTTTTAATAATAGTGGCAACCATGTAATTAAATAATAATTTTAATTCGTGCGGAATCCTTCATGGGCGAGTCCGACTCGCTCTTTGCCGCTTTTTTTTAATTGTGGGCGTGTCACCGGGTGGATTTTAAAAATTCTTAAACTTGATTATTTCGGGCCCTTGGAAAGAGTATATGGTTAACTTCAGGTTTCTAGTTCGAGTTAAAAGGAATAATTTTTGCTGACGGACGGGCATGGCTAGATCGACATTACATTAAGCCCGAATAGTCTACCATTATCCATGAATGGTGCTTGCATCGCTGGAACCGAAAGACTTTTCATTCTCGGTATGTGCGTTAATTACAACCTTCGTTGGAATGGCCATATATTCGATGTCGCTAAGGACGATGCGAAATGTCTAGACTTCCTTAAGCGATGCTAGAAATATTTCACCTCTTCTAATCTGGCTACAATTTATAGGGCGTATCAGCCCTAAGCTTGAGTACAACGCTCATATCTGGTCCGGTTCAACGATTACATATTTGGAGCTAAAAAATAATAAATAGTAGGCATTAACGGCCATACAGGGCTAAAACCAAGCTTCTCCAACCATTTACTTGTGCAAGTGGAAAGGACCTACAATTTAAATCCGAAGCCGAACTGCAATTTCGAGAAGCTTCACATAACAATTGATTCTCTTGGGTGTTTGTCAGACGTTCGCAAGAGTATTTGGAGCTGCTCGACAGAATTCAAAAACCCGCGATGAAACTTTGTTGGTCGAGACATCGCGAAATCACTTGGCTCTCTTAGACATAGCCGCAATGTCTCTTGCCTTTCGTTGTAATATCGGTATTTCCACCATAAATGCTCAAACGAAATAGCCAGTTGAATTCCTCGCTGAGAACGTTTCAATCGTAATACCCGCCACGCTAGAAATGCACATCCGTTCACCCATAAGCCTGCATTCGGGCGTACAGGGAAATACAAAGAATCGTTCCTTAGCCGTACCACACGAATGTGGAATGCTCTATCATCTTTCCTTCGCATTACAATTTACAAACTTTTAAAACCAACGTGCATCGGCATCTCCCCTCTCTCTCTATTTATTTATGAGGGTACACAAAAAACCCGAACCTTAGAACTGCACTAAAATAAGTTAAAATAAAAATTGAGGATGAATTCTTTTATCATAACGAGAATCATATGCTGGGATGCGAAGGCACTGTACATATCCAGATGATTTAAGAATACCTGATTATCAACAAGGCGAGTGAAAATTCAATTGCGAAGATATCAATAAATACCTTAACGATTTCTATAAATGTAGTATATGAAACAATTATTAAAGATCTTAGCCAATCTCATTCAAGCTCCTAATAGTGTGCCGTCTGCCCCATTTAGGTTTGTAATCATTTACAGCCATATTAATAAAGAAACACTATCCACTCCCTAACACACGAGTTAGCTGTCACACGGAGAGCGAACTTGTGCATATGATAACTTTTCTAATTAATAAAAATATGTTTTCCCTGTGTTAGCTGTTTGCTCTTCATCACCTACAGTACGGCAGCACTTTACGAAATTATACTCAAAAATCTAGTGTATCTGTCATATTTCATCAGTTGACACTCATTTCTTGTATTCCATTCCAATATGTGCTAGTGCTAACTCGCCGCTATCCGTTATTTATTAATACGGGGGTTAAAGTTTAAAATTATTGCTTATAACATCTAGGGTTGAAGTAGTAAAATACTCTATTTAGAGTACCGCAATTAAACGACGTTGGGCGCGGTTAGTACGTAGATGGAGGACCGTTTGAGAACAACTGCGTGTCGTTGTTTTTTTATTTTTTTTTATATGTAAACATCTTTGCTCTCGGTAGGGGCTAGTTGGAAATATCGAGTGTCATCGTCAGATTTTCGATGCAATAGCTTTACCGCGGCAGTCCGCGAGTGCCACACGTTTTCGTTTTTTTAAATATTGATGGCAAAACTCTGATACAAATTAAAGAAGGTAACGAGACGGTATACATTTTACCAGTTTGCATAAATTGCTTCCACTGGCATCAAAATTTCCATGATGATGTCATTAAACATGAATCTCAACAACATAACGATTAGTAGAGAGTTCAACGGGCGCGTGAAAAATGAGCAGCTTACGCTGATTACTAAGGACGACTTCCGACACTTCCCGAATACAAGAAGAAAATCAAAAGACAAAACGGTTGATGCGAAGGGCAAACAAGTAATTGAAATGTGTGAATCAGAGCGATGAAGAGGGCGATCATACATTCATCAGAGGTAATAGTTGCTCGGTAATTGACTATGCTTGCAATTGGGATGACATACTCATGGACTTAGATACAAAAACTGTCCCGTACTCCCATTCTTTGCCTTTATTATCGAGTGCATGTGCATGGAGGATCTCCAGCTATAGAAGTTTTATATATCTTTTCTTCCTAAGCTCGTTTGAAAAGAATATGTTGTCAAAGAGTACCGTTGTCGCTTTGATGGAATGCTGTCATCGTTATCCCCTGCGTGGAATCACATGTTTCTGTACACAAGTGTCCTCGTTATTATTATAAAAATGATACTGACTAAACCAGAAGGTTTAAATAAATATAAATGATAGCTCAATTTGAAACAAAACAAACAATAATAATTATTTTAAAAATGTCTACCAAAAATAAGCCAGTTTCAAAAAATTATACCAAAAAAGTCTTTGGTTTGACGATGATTATTACTGCCAAGAACATATTCTGAAGCATACCGAAGACTATTCAGACCGTAGCAGTCACTTCAAGTTATTGTAACACAACAAAAAAAATACGTAGCTCTGAGAAATACCCAGAGAAACTAAAGACAGCAAATCTTTTTGAGCAATCGCAAAAAAGTTGAATGGGACCGCATTTAAGGAAGGATGTTACATTAGTGCTTCAGGTTTTTTAGCTCACTTTAAAAACATACTCCGGCCCGAGGAAAAGCCTTTAAGCTTTCAATACGCAATGTTGCTGGTCCGAGTCGAGTGTTCAAATAAACATTTTAAGAGATTTGAGCTTCTGGAAGTGTTACAAAAGGCAAAGGATAACGAAGCTACAGATGAGGACAGAATCCCTTATAAGCTATTTAAACATGCTTCGACTGCCTATGTGGAATAACTGGTACTTTAACTGGCCTTTAACTATACGATAGAGGAGAAGTTCAATTCAATTCAATTCAATTATTTATTTGGCAAAGTACAAATAAGAACACATTGTCTTTTATAGTACATTATGGCTCAATAGATATACATACAATAAAATTAAATTAATTCACATAATGAGCAGAAAAATAAAAATAAAAAATTACATTAAATTAAATACAAAAATAAAAAGTAAAATTCAGGGATTGGACTAATAGAAAAGGACTAGAGGGGAGAAAATAAGGAAAGAAGAAGAGTTAAAGAGTAAACATAGATTACATTAATGTGCAAAATGTGCAAAAAGTGCACTTCTAAATTTATCGGCTCCCACTATTTGTTTGACGGTGACAGGCAGAGAGTTCCAAAGTCTGGTAGCGTGGACAAGAAAGAGGCGAGAAGTATTTAAATAATTTGAAGAGGGCGTTATGAGGTTAAATGTACGCAGTGACTGGACAAATTGAAGTTTCTGGAAAAGATATTGTGGTGAACGAGTTTGAATTATTTTGTGCATGAATACACAGCTGTAGTGTACATAATAACTACACTAACAAATAGCCTCAGCATCGTAAAGGAATTTCCCCAGCTACACAAAAAAACATAGACACACATAAGACAGACATTTCCCACCGAATTCACTCGACACCCGATACACACCTAATGCTCGCCATAGAGTCAAGGCCAATGACAATTGCAGCATTTCTCATAAGACACACATTTCCCACCAAATCCACTCGACACCCGATACACAGCTAATGCTCGCCATAGAGTCAAGGCCAATGACAATTGCACATTTACGTGTTGCAGCAAAATTGTGCTGAGTAGTTTATTTTCCCTTTATTTGTGTTTTCCTTTATCATACGAGTATTATAATGTAAGTAGCATGTAAGATATTTTGTATAAATAGGCTAAGATCTTTGAATAAAATTTAATTACTATCTGACTCGTGGATGTTATGCTTGGCTTCTTAGCCGTTTCCTCACTTTCAGCTCGGCTCTTTAGCCATCAATTCAGTTCGGCTCTTTAGCCATCAATATTTTGGCTTGGAATAGCCAATAAACCACATAGATAAAATTAGGGAGGTAGTAATAAAACTAAATACAAGTACGAACATTACATGGCGATCCTGCCACTGACCCTAGGATGACCGAAACATATAATAAAGAAGAACTAGACAAGCCACATATAATTTTGTTTCCGTATATTTATAAGTAACACTACCTAAAAATGGGAGGACAAAACTCCAAAGAGAATATTGTCGTCAACTCAGGCGACAATAATAATAATAATAATGGAAAGATGATAGACATAGCAATAGTGATAGTTATACTTATTATTATAGTAGTGTTAAGCAAAATAGCAAAAAATATATGTAAGAAAAAAATAAATAAAGTAGTTGTCAACGAAGTAAATAAAGAAATAGCTAGGATTAATGTTTAAAATATATTAAATATGTATAAGCTATAATTGACGTTTAAATAATTTTTTTATAAAAGATATGTTAACTATATTAAGATCATTGAATAATATAATAGATAACTTCAAGAAAACGCCAAAAAGGATCTACACTAGTAGATATTTAATTGACAAAGAATTAGAATTAGAACAATTAATTGTAAATTTTAAAGAATCAGACCAACACGAAGACTATGGTCCAATTAAAATAATAATAGAAAATAAAATAACAGAGTTAAGGAAGATCCTAAAATACAAAAGAAGTTTGTTAGAAGACACAAAAGAAAACCCAAATTCGAGTAGTAAGGAAAACCATCTAAAATTAAATACAATGGCGACATTTGACATTGTAACAACACTAAAAGTCATTCCCGAATACAACGGAGAATTAGACAAATTAAATAATTTTGTGAACATGGCAAACTTTATAGCGAGCACACTTACGACCGACACAGAAAAAAACAAACTATTTAAATTCATACTAGAAACTAGACTAACAGATAAAGTAAGAAACAAACTAAGTACAGTAACTCGACCAACAAACTTATCTGAATTAATTGAAACTTTGAAAATTATATTTAGAAGCAAGAAGAATACACTTCAATTACAGTCTGAATTAGGAAAAATTGTTCAGGGGCCTAGAAATATTAACAGCTATGCGGAAAAACTTGAAGGCCTAGTAGCAGAGTTAAACACATTGCAAATAGCTGAGCAGGGAGAAGACAGTAGAGAAATTATAGCTAAGCTCAATGATACGCTTGGTTTAAATGCTTTTAAGAATGGTCTGAACGGCCAAATAAAAACAACCATTTTTGCGGCAAGACCAAAAACATTGTCTGAAGCAGTACAACTCGCTTCTGAAATAGAAGCAACATATGGCACAACACATATAAGCCACTTTGTTCATTCTAATAAAAGAAATTCTAATTACAGAAATAGAGACATGAGGTACAATAGCAGCAATTCAAATAGGGAATACAACAATAATGATAACTTTACAAACAACAACAATAACTTTAGAAACAACAACAATAACTTTAGAAACAACAACAATAACTTTAGAAACAACAATAATAACTTTAGAAACAGCAGTAACAATAGGAACTTTAGGAACAACAGAGGTTACAGTAGCTCTAGAAACTATAACAGGAATATTAATCATGTAGGTACTTCGGAAAACGGGCACCTAATATTCCAAAAATCTTTAAATGAACAACCAAGGACGTGTTTGTGGTAGACAGATACATAGTCATATCTTCTAATTCCAAAAACATATCGAACCATATTATTAAAAGCAACAAGAAGTTTGTGCTGAGATTGAGAATCTAATTTAGGGTATATAACTATGGCATAATCAAAGATTGGCACAAGCAAGGACTTAATTAACCTGAGTCTAGTCTCTACAGGTGTAAGACTAGAAAACAGCCATAGCTTACGTAATCCTGCATAAATACGCGTAACAATAAAATTTGCATGATCAATAGCAGAAAGGGATCTATTTAATTTGTAACCAAGGTTTATAACTGTATCCGAAAACTTAAGTCTGCTGGAATTCGGATAAATAGGCGGTATTTCTCCAGTAGCTTATTTGAAATCAAAATTAATTGAGTTTTTACCGGATTTAAAATCAGACCGTTATTAAGAGACCAATTAACTATTGAAGACATATCCGAATTGAATCTATCCGCGAGATCTTCCACCAATCCTATTGGTCGAGAGAGATATATCTGTGCATCATCAGCATAAAGATGTATAGATGCATTGCGGCAGACTTGTGGTAGGTCATTAATATAAAGACAGAACAGGATAGGGCCAAGAATCGAACCCTGGGGTACCCCGGCAAGTAAAATTTTAGGACATGAATATTTTTGTTCAGCAAAAACCTTTTGAGAACGATTCGTAAGATAGCTCCTTATAAGCTGCACTGATTATGCACTCAACCCAAAGTAAAGCTTTAATTTCATGCATAAAATGTCATGACTTACCGTGTCAAAGGCCTTTGAAAAGTCAAGTAAGCACAGCAGTGTAAGATATCCCTTATCGTACTCAACTCTGATATCGTCAAGAACCTTAATCATAGCCGAAGAACAGCTATGCTGAACTCGGAAACCGGACTGCACCGGAGATAATAAATTAAAGTGATTAAGGTGGCTTGAGATCTGTTTGGCAAGAATTTTTTCGAAAATCTTTGATAGGCATGGTAAGATGCTAATAGGACGATAGTCAGAGGTCGATAAGGGATTTTTTTTTTTGGCACCGGAATGACCTTAGCTTGTTTCCAGCAATCAGGGAAAGTGGAAGACATAATGCAAAAATTAAACAAGTGTGTGATACAACTTGCAATATGAGGAAGTATCATTTTTAAGAAGCGTAGATGTAATCCATCCTCCCCGATTGCGTTCGAATTGAGCTCTTTAATATGAAGTATAACATCAGCTTCTGAGACAACTTCAAAGTCCAAACACCGAGATGAACTGAACAAAAGGTTGCTGTCAGGAATAAAACAAGAGTTGGTACTTGGGCAAGAAAGAAATGAGTTGTTAAGTTCATCTATATCAGGAATTCTTGTTAAAACATTATTTTTACCAAGCCCAATAGAGCGTAAATTACTCCAGAGTTCCTTTGGCGGACGGTCAGCACTTAATTTGGACAGGAAGTATATTTTCTTAGCTCTCCTAGTTATAAATGAAGAGTAATTCCTGGCTCTACTAAATGCCTCCCATCTTTGAGTAGTAGGCCTTAGTTTCCATTTGGCATACAGTCTCCTTCGAGTTTTAATAGCATCATGAACCTCAGCGGTGAACCATGGGCATTTCTTATTGCGCACTGCAACTGTCTTAATGGGAACATGCCTATTAAAAAGGTTGCTAATTAGTGTTTGAACAATTTCAACTTTTTCATTAACATCCGCCACGAGGTAACAAGAATGCCAATGGAATCAAACTTGCATCAGATTGGAGGTTGTTATTATTTATTGATGCATAGTCACGAAATTGAAAAGATTCCTGCAAGGGAACGCAAGAGAAGTCAATATTATAGATGCAGAAAAGGAGATCATGATCAGATACTCCCTCAAGAGACAGCTGGTCATAAAGCAACACATTGGTGATCTCAGAGACAACTACTAAGTCAAGAAGACTCGGCCGAGAGTCAGGCGCAAAGCGAGTAGCGTAGGAGTTGACAACCGCTAACCCAGATGAAGCAATATTATCTATGAGCTGGTTAGATCTATTGTCAGATTTGAATAAATCAGCATTGAAATCACCACAAAGTATTATATGTTCATAGGATGCAGAAAATTGTTGAATCACACAAAACAATTGATCAAACGAACAATTACGGTTCGGACTATAAACGACACCAAGGATGCATTTCACATTACCATTAGATATTTCCACAACTACATATTCAGTATCGTTGCCAACAGATTTTCCTAATAATTTACAGCTCAATGAAGCTTTGTGATAAATTGCGATCCCTCCGCCAGTAGTGTCAGTAATTCTATTATGCGGAACCAGTAAATATCCTGAAATGCCGTAGATTTTGTCAAAATCATTTTGACTATCGAGTGATTTAAACCAAGTTTCACTGACACAAATTATATCTACTCCCGAATCAGCAAAAATATAACGAACATAGTCTAATTTCGACAAGCTAAGACTGCGAGCGTTAAAGTGGCATACCTTGAAACCATCATAAGCATTGGATAAAATATTAACTAACGTTCGCACCTCAACCTCATCACTCATACCAGACAAAACCCCATTATGGGCAATCATAAATTAAAATATATATTGACATACCATCAACAAATAATAGAAATAGTAGCGCATTATACTTTTGACTGGCACTGTGTAATCTAAGCAAAAGAAAAAATAAAGAAAAGAAAAGGAGAGAAGATAAATAGAAATGTAAAGAATGGAACAGACAGGGAGAAGAAGGTAGGGAATCAGAGGAAAAAAACATTTGTTAAAATCAAGATTAAAATTTTAGAAAGGCTTAAATTGCGAAAAATAAAAAGAAAATAAATAAATGATGGCATCATTAGAATCGGTCCAGTCAGCAAAGGGAATGGATGCATTACAATCGGAACAACAGGCAGCTCTCAGGAAAGTTTCGTAGTTGAAGTAATTTTTAGTTCGGTGTCACACTTACTCTTCTTCACATATACGAAACCATTGCGTGTTCTAGCAGAGAACAAAAGACCCTCACGACGTAACTGAAGAGCATGGCGTAGCAAAGAGCTATTCTCCTTAGTTAAACTCTCGTTGATGTAGATACGAGTAGAGGCAGAAGTCGATGAAGATGAAGAGGTGGTGTTATTGTCAGCAGGTGATCCGCTCTCTAACTGTGCGAGTGTAAGGCCATTGTTCGCACGGAAAGCAGCTAGCAGGGCACTTTGCTCAGTCTGAGAAGAGAGCCTGATCAGCAGGGGACTTCGTCCATCGTTGGATTTATTTATTTCTCAGTCGAAATGCTTCAAAGTGGGAAAAGATGTTGAACTGCAATTTACCAGCTATGTTTTTTTACCAAATCAGAGGGATTTTCTTTTGGTTTTTGGGGGATACCGCGAACAATCACATCACAAAGGCGCTCATTTTTTTAAGTTTGCGGTTGTCATCTCGTAGTTCCAAAATGTCACTCTCGAATTTTATCACTCTGTTGTTAGGAGAAGCAACAGCCTCAGACAGTTTGTTATTAAAACTGCATTCGAATTCGGAAAGCAACAATTTAAATTTATTTATTAAACTTGTTTCCAAATCATGTAGCTGGTCAGAAATTGATGTTTTTTTATCTGTTGTCTTCACAGATGGTGGATGAGATTTAGGTTGGCTGATATTTGATAGGGATTTATCAGGAGTCACTGCAGCAGACATGGTGGATTTCTCTTTGAGTGTTTGTTGACGAGTAGTTGACATGATTTTGATGGACAATAACACAGATCACAAAATAATAAAACACTTTTATACGTTTAATTAAAAGAAGTTAATGCGTACAGTTCAAGTATTTTTTTTTTTTGGGAAATTGTCTATTATCACTTAATTTTGGTTATTAGCAAACAAAAAAAAGAATAAAATGGTTAAACAATTGCTTTTATGACGGAGCGATTACAAGCACGTCTATTCACGAGCCAACATTAAGCACTTGCCAAAAAAAGTTCCAGCAAATTTCCGAAAATCAATTATATTTCCCCCAAACACAACATTTCTTCAAAGGTGGATTATATCTCATCCTCTGTCATAAAATCCTAACATAGTCTTGAGTTCTTTTAATATTACCCAACAGGCCAAAATAAAATTATTTAAGAAAATAAGTGTTAGGTATTAACGGTCAATATATGGCCTTAAACTTAGCTTAGTGCGAAGCTTATTTTTTGAATCGAAAGAAAGAGACCTAAAAAGTCAATTCCGAGAGGCAAAGAAGATTCTTATGACACTGTGCAAGTTTAAGTTCCAAGGCAACACAAGTCGCCTGCAAGTTGACTTAAATTATTTGAACGCGTTGCCTAGCATCTATTTTGCTGTCAAAGTTCACAGATGTGAACACTTATGCCTTCTGCATACTGAGCGACTTATCATGACGTGTTGATCAAAGACTTCTCTCTGCCTAATAATCCGCAAACGAATCTTTTCTGCAATATTTTGGAATTTTGTGATCCAGGCAAATGCATTCCGTACATTGCATCTACTGCGTTTTAATGACCACGAGACGCTCGTTTGCAGTAGACCTTAGAATACTAGAAACACTGAAGCAAAACTAATCAGATGTTTTTGACATCCGTACTTCACTGACGTATTAGGGTTGATTTCTTTCCACTTGCTGGAAGGGACAATTTTCTGTGAACAGCCGATATTCACGTGAGCTATCTGTCCAATCACAGGGTTAACTAGTAGGGACTCGCAAATTGAACGCACTAACTGCCACTCATTTATTATTTCTGAGGCGAAATGTTTGTCGCAATTGTTCACCAAAAAGCGTTGAACCAACAACGTCTTATTGGTACTTTTCTACGTCAAAGTTAATCTCCTTATTCCACTTTCAGATCCCGCAATATTTTAGATGATTTCCGTGAGGCATACTACTGGCTTTCCCAAAATACCGCCGACGATGCTCGCATCATGTCATGGTGGGATTACGGCTATCAAATAGCAGGAATGGCAAATCGAACGACGTTAGTGGACAATAATACATGGAACAACAGTCACATAGCTCTTGTCGGTAAGGCAATGTCGTCAACCGAGGAGAAATCGTACGAAATTATGACCTCATTGGACGTGGACTATGTGCTCGTTATCTTTGGAGGTGTGATCGGTTACTCTGGTGATGATATTAATAAATTCCTGTGGATGGTACGCATTGCTGAAGGCGAACATCCCAAAGATATCAGAGAAAGTGACTACTTCACCGATCGTGGGGAGTTTCGTGTCGATGCTGAAGGCGCACCAGCTCTTTTGAACTGTCTCATGTATAAATTGAGTTACTACCGCTTTGGTGAATTGAAATTGGATTACAGGTAACTGCGAAATCTTGAAAAAAAAACACATTTACTAACTTAATATGATTCCCAATTCAAAACAGAGGTCCAGCTGGTTATGATAGAACTCGAAATGCTGTGATTGGCAACAAAGATTTTGATCTCACCTATTTGGAAGAGGCTTATACATCCGAACATTGGTTGGTGCGCATATATCGAGTGAAGAAACCTAATGAGTTTAATCGCCCTGCGATTAAGTCCAACGATAGGACTGTCACTTCTGCTAGCTATGTTTCCCGAAAGGTAACGATTTTCTCACACATAGTTAATTAGCTGGCTTAATTTATTTTTCTTTTTGCAGAACTCTAAGAGGAGGAAAGGTTACATCAAGAACAGGCCAGTCGTTGTTAAAGGCAGGCGGACACGAAAGTAGTTCAACACACGAGTGAGGATAGCAAAACTATCACAGTAACAAAATGTTTAATAAAACATAAAAGAAGCTCCCCTTTCAAGAAATAATCTTAAATTTAAAATTAATTATATAAAATTTATTTAAACTGTAACTATATTTTGATTATAGTTTTCAATCGTTTTATCGTTTGTATTTCCTTATTTTCTATACAAAACTATTAACCCAGGAAGGAACAAAATTATCGATTAGATTCGGATATTTTTTTTTTCCTGCCTACAAATTTAATTTTTAAATTAAAATTTTCCTGGTAAAAATTTAAAAGTCCTTTAAATGAACTTCACATTGAAATACAAAATATAAAGTTTAATTGTTTTGTTAAATAGAAAATACAAAAAAGAAAACAATAAAGTGAATGGCTGCACTCTTTTAAAATCAAACATACATTATTATTTTTATTTATCTTCAATAAATTCCAACAACAATCAAACAAAAGTGTGCGAGAATCAAATGGTACAATCTAGACAAAGAGAAAGGCGAAACATTCATTGCCAATATGCAAAATTATCTCTATCACATCATCAACAAAGATATGTAGAGTTCGCTACAACGACCTTGCTGTGAAAATCACTGCTAGGTGCTTGAAAAGGACACTATCAACACATCAACCCGACAAAGAAACATGGTGGTGGACTGATGAAGCTAAATCAGTGATAAGTGTAAGGAAGCGGCATTCACAGAGTGATAGATACACCCCAATTACTTCCACAATTTCTACACTAAAATGGTTATGTATGAATCAACAACTCCTCTTGAGCACCATTGTTTTTATGTATAAGATCAAAAACGGAACGTCTATAAGTTATCTCCGGGAAAATGTCGAAACAAGGACCAATGCAGATTACAACTTAAGTAGTGTATTAGATTTTGGAATTCAGGGAACGAGAATCACTAGAGGACAACGAAAAATCGACTATACCGGATTTCTATAATATTCACCACCTGCAATTAAAAATGAAACAAATTTGGTGAATTAAATTCAAATATGTATGTATGTAGGAATTAAATAATAAACATTTTAAACTACACAAATAGATATGTAAACCCTGCACAAATCTCAAAATGGGCCTTAAAACTCCTGGATCACACAAATGCGGCAACACCGCATTTGATTGGCCTCAGCGACGAAGTGATTCGAAATCGGGAGGACTACCCCTAATGAAGTCAAATATCTCTGAATCGTCCGAAATAAGAATCTGGAAATCGCACATCAAGTCCGCCACAGAGCGTGCACCTAGAGTTATGTTTTTTGTTCATAATGTACTCGCACTAAAGGGCTTTTTTAATGCCCTTATAATGTAATAGCTACATAGTGCGGGCGTTAAGGAAATCAGGGTGAGAAAATAGGGAGAGATGCCGATGCACTTTGGTTTTGAATGTTTGTAGATTATAATTTGTAGGAAAAATATAGCGGGGAAAAGCATTCCACATTCGGGTTGTACGGCTAAGGAAAGATTCCTTGTATCGGACGTATAGTGGTCCGATTACAGGCTTAAAGGTGAATGCGCTTTCCTTTCACAGCAGGTATTGCGGTTGAAATGTTCTAGGGGTGGAATGCAACTGGCTATTTAGTTTGAGCACTAACGGTGGAAATAACGATACAATAACGAGAGACAAGACACATAGCGACGATGACTAAGAGAGTCAAGCGATCTCGCGATGTTACCTTCACTAATGAGTTATATCGCGCGTTTTTGGATAATGTCAAGTAGCTCCAAATAAGTTATTGGTGCACCAAACCAGATATAAGCATTGTACTCGAGTTTCGGGCGGATTACTCCTTATAAATAGTAGCCAGATCAGAGGGGTTAAATATTTCTTGCATCGCTTAAGGAAGCCTAGGTATTGCGCAGCGTTCTTGGCGACATCAAATATGTGGTCATTCCAACGTAAGTTGTCATTAACACACATACCGAGAATGGAAAGCCGTTCGGTTTCAACGATGCAAGTGCCATTCATGGAGAATGGCATGTCGTTAGGGTTTTGCTTTAATGACAGAAGGCAGCATTGCGTTTTGGAAGGTTTAAATTTCATTCTATTAGTTACATCCCACTGAGTTATGCTGTCGAGATCGGAATTCAATGAGCTTAACATACGTTGCCGTTCCAGTTCCACACTCGAAGATGAGAGGCGTGAATCAAGAATAGAATATAAGAAGCTCAGGGTACTGCCATCGGCGAAGGAGTTGATTGGATTAGAGGTAACAGACAGGAGATCATTTATAAAAATAATAAAGAGAGTCGGAGACAAAACAGAGCCTTATTTGGTGAGTTGCAGACTTGAAACCATCCAAAACAACTTGAATTGAACGGTCCGAAAGGTAATTTCTAATCCATTGAAGAAAAGTATCATCGATTCCAAATGCACGCATTTTCGACAACGGAGCTTGGTGCCAAACTCTGTCAAATGCCTTTGAAACATAAAGCCCAACAAGCGAGGAAGAACACCTCTTCAGAACGATAGGGGAAATACTATCTGGACCGGCGGGCTTGTGAACGTCAAGATCTTGAAGTACTCTAGCCACTGTACGAGTGCGGAAGTGGATTGGTCCCATGGAGTATTCTACAGTAGTTTTACTCCCGTGGGACTTTGTTGTATATTTTGAATCAACTATTGGGCATAGGAGAATTTGACACGATTTATATGGGTATTGCAGTCATTTCTGGACAGTTAAAACTTTTTCGGCTTTCCTCGGATAGGTTGGCTTTCAATGACTGACAGCTTACCTTTTTTAACCTGATAGCCTCCTTGCAGCTTGAGTCACACCACGCAATTACCTTGAGTTTGATACTTTTAATCCAGGTGAATTACGTTTGTGACCATATCAGCAGCAGCATACGTCACTGTTGAGGAAGAACAGCGACCAGTTAAAACTCTTAAAGAAACCGTTTAATTCTCCCAATTGGCTTTCTCGTATTGCCATATGGTTCTTTTAGGAATTCGTTTTTTAATTATGTGGTTCGAGTACCAGAAATGTGCTGATATGATACAATGGTCTGATGAAACTAGAGGCGATAATACGTTTAAAGCGTATTTATCGGGTGAGAGGTAAGAAACAAGTCCAGTGTGTTGGCAGTTTAACTGCTAATGTCCGGTATTCGTGTCGGCTAATTTACAAGCTGAGTCAGGCTGTTTACCTCTGCCAAGATCTCGACGTACCTTCCTTCGTGTGTTGTCTGACCAGAATGTCGAAGTTGACTTGAATTGGGTATATTGAAATCGCCCGCAAAGAAGACTTCAGTACGAGGATGAAGGGTTACAATTCTTGTGATGGAATCAGACAGGCATCAAACTCATTATAAGTTGAATGTTTGTTTAAATTTGGGCTTCAGAAGGGTCAAAAGGCGTCTGTACGGCAGAACGTAATACACTGATACACTGGTCGTGTACTACGGTGGTAAGACCTATATCGTCTGTTGACTGAAAGTACTTGAACGGACAATGGCAAAACAGCTCAAGAAGCTATAGGGTATTCCTAGATGCGCTATTAAGCTGCAGCTTAAATAGAAATCGTGTGACCTTGCGGGTCTTACAATAACAAACTTGGACATGTTTGCAACATCGTTGACTCTGTGGTGAGGGAATACAAGTTGTGAGAAATTTTGTGAGGTAGAAATATTGGACCGTTCTAAGTGGGCCAATGGTGTTCCGACACTGGACCCGAGGAGTCTGGTCTGGTACACCGACGGATCGCAATTGAAATCTGCAGTTGGAGCTAGGATTTAACTATGCATTTTGCCGGAATGGATTGGGTTCAATATCCCGCTTTTTATAATCCCGATTCTTAAAATCCCGCTTTTTATAAACCCGCTTTTTTAAAATCCCGTCTTTTAAAATCTCGCCTCTTATAATCCTGTTTCTTATTATCCCGCTTTTACAATCAAAAGTAGTTGCTTTTGATTGTAAAAGCGGGATAATAAGAAAATTAAAATAAATTAAGCAATGAGTGTTTTTTGAAATGCAGTTTATTTTAACATTTATCATTTTTAGAGGAAGTAACAAAATAAGAAATAAATAATATCAAAATAAATTTTTAAGTAATAAATATGACAATCTTTAATAATTTAAAAAAAAGTATAAAGTAATGTTATATGATATTCTGCAAAAGGGAACAAAAAAACTTCAAACCATTAACAACATTTTTTTATTTTATTAGTTCGAGTGTATTATAAGCAATGCAACGCAAAAAACCTGTTTTACTCATTTTTTTTTCAATTTCTCATTAATTTTTTTACAACGCGTGACTTTATAACAATCATTAGTTTTTTTATATAATTTTTCTTATCCATTTCGTAATTTTTGTATTTCAGTTTGCACCACAATTGCTTCCTTTCTCAAATCTGCAATGAGTTTATACAAGCCAGCACTTTTTCGTCCAACCAAAACTTTCAGTCTGCGATGCCACGCTTCAGCATTATTTTGTTTTCTCGGGAATTGTTATTCTGCACTGTCATACACAGACCAAAAGTTAGGAGAGTACTGCACTTGTCTACTTATATTACGAATGTTTTGTAAAAAAACGGGATTAGCGGGATTTCGCGGGATTTTAAAAAGCGGGATTATAATAGATCGGGATTTTGAACAAGCGGGATTTTAAAAAAGCAGTATTTTAGTAGACGGGATTTTAAAACTTTTTTTCGGGATTTTAAAAAGCGGTATTCCGATACGCTCCCGCCGGAATCGTATAATTTGCGAATGATTCAGTTCGCTTCGTGGCGATGATGGCATTTTTGCACAACGATCGCTTGGAATATCGACTTTCCAAAAGGTTTCCACAAACATTTCTATTCATCTGCCAAAGTATTATGCACAGTTAATACACTTTATTTAAAAAATTGCAGCTAAAATAGTGTGGTAATGTTTTCTATAAGTTTGTATTTAAATTCTGCAAGGGTAAAGAAGTGTACAACAATTTATACGTGCAAAGAAAACTAATAAGGAGTGTCTCATCCCCGCTGGATAAATAAAATAAAAAATAAAACTCACTAAGCACATGAACTTTTATACAAACAAAACCCTTAATACAAACAATTTACATGAAAGCACCATTTGTCATTGTCTTACTTTTTGAATTACACCGCTAACAATCTTTGCCATCAAAACATCCATCGCATTTGAAGTCCATGGCATGACGTTCGCATTTGAATAATTACGCGAATATAGTAGTGCGATAGTGTTCGCCAGAAAATGAGCTTCGCAGCGAAGTGCAATGAACCGAAGGTATTGCAGGCAATCAACCTGCAGAGAAACTAGCTACAGCTGGGTCGGAATCTGCGTTCTTAGGACTAGAACCTTATTGCAAAGCCAATTCTGCTGGTGCTTCAAGGCTTATTCAAGTTTGGGAACAACAACTGGGAACGTGTCCCTGGTTTAAGGCAACCTAATCGATTAACTAAGCCTTACTCCTACCAGCAAATCCTTAAGCTAAATAAGGCAAATTTTAGGAAGCTGGTGAGCTTTCTCACAGACCACTGCGGCTTCACATATCATCTCAACAAAATTAATTTTTGTCCTTGACAGTATCCAGGTTCTGCATGGAGCACACATTCTCTGTGAATCTCCGGCACTTCATTGTTTGAGGCGACGTTGCTTTGACAGGGAGATACGTCAATGCAGGTATGTACCAATAAAAAGTTTTATAGAATAAGCAAACTTTCGAATCCGCTTGGACTCTATTACGGAAAAGTACAAATTTTAAGTCGAAGCAACAGTTATCAGAAAGCATCTCGGAATGCTGGTTTAACTGTAGTACATGTACCCCAATTTGAAAGATGCTTAGCACATGAAAACGGTTGAATGTAGGACCTACAATCTAGCTTCTTCAACCATTTGCTTGTGTAAAGTGGAAGGCCCCTACAATTTAAAGAAGCAGCTTCTCATGATAATTATTGTAGCAGTAGTAGTAATTTCTTTATTTAGCTTTTTGAAAATTTGATAAAAGTAGGTATTAAAATTGCTATATATATTGCTTTTACATT
Organism: Portevinia maculata; assembly: GCA_949715645.1. Classification (NCBI taxonomy): domain Eukaryota; kingdom Metazoa; phylum Arthropoda; class Insecta; order Diptera; family Syrphidae; genus Portevinia; species Portevinia maculata. The sequence continues at coordinate 279,945,573 of OX454525.1, forward strand.
AAGTGTTACTTAAAGACTATCTATAATTTTACAAATTCAATAACTTTTTTTTTAAATCTATTTGTATTATTTTCAGCCTTTGTGCTGTTATCCTAATAGCTTGGATACACATAGTTTAAAACCTTTATGCACTAGTGAATTTTGAGACCTGGCTGTTAACAGATTAGGAAGTCTAAAATCATTACCATTTCTTAGATTGTACTGTTGTACTTCTCTCACATATTGAACATATTCGAAAAGTTACTTTGGCATTAAGCTATTTTTTATTTTGTGCACAAAAATTAAAATATTCATTGTAATTCTTTGCCTTACAGAAACCACTTTAACGTATTTAACATAAATTGAATTAATGCGTAACGACTGAACTTCAATATACATCTCATTGCTTTATTTTGCAACTTTTGCAAACTTTCAAACATCCCATCATTACATAAAATACTCTTTGATGTTTGTCAGACGTTCGCAAGGCAGTAAGGTGCTACTTGGTCCCGACCTGATTAGAACCTGAGACCCTTAGATTAGTAGCCCTACACACTAACCACTGATCCACTTAGCCCACAACGTATTCAGCCTTATTGCGAAGATCAATCGACAATCGATAATTGACTATTTTCAATGTGTCCTATTGTGAAGAACGATTCATTTGGTATTTTTGTTAATCGCATTTTATTAATTGACTGCGATTGACAAAATCCTTTAGAATCGTTCGTTCACAATAGCAGACATTGAAAATAGTCAATTATCAACTGTCGATTGATCTTCGCAATAAGGCTCATTATTACATTTTAACCGACTCCCGATCCGTGGTGTCTCTCCCTGAGAAACTGCAGCCGTCCAACCTCCGCGATCCCGGACACGCTTCCGGTTGTCCAGACCAAGGGCTCTCACCGTGATGGCCTAAACTCTTTGGCTTTTACATATATATATATATTTCTGATACAAAATCAAATTTTAGTTATCGAAGGGCATTATAATTTTAAATATGAAAAATACAACCTGAAAACTTACCCAGAGAAATAAAAGATGTCACAGATCGTGCCTGTATCTTCTTCAGTCATCCATTACTTTTACAACTGCGGTCACGATCTCTGTCGACTCGTCGCAATCACAAAACAAAATAACAATCATATTTGAACAAGTTACGCCTTTATTTAGTCAACAATTAAAAACTTGAATGTAAACACATTCGGTTGCGTCAACGAATATCGTATTTCCAAAACCAAAAATCTTTTTTCTTGCTATATTTTTTTTAATTAAGTTTTAAAGTTTTGCTTCTTTGATATAAAGGCATTTTACAAAATATCTTCTTTTTGCAACTGTTCAAAATAAATAGCATAGTGCACCCGGATACTTTCTAGTTTAACTTAAAATGTGAAACAACAACAAAATTATAAGAACTGAATAAACACAATAGCCAGGGATAAATATATAATGGAGATAGGAAATTGGTCTTTTAACTAAGCTACGTATTCAAATATTTTTGTAAATTCTCGCATGAAGGTGTGTTGATATTTTGGGCCTTTCTAAACAAGTCACGATCTCCGAAAGCTCTAGCTTTGGCCAACATTCCGTCTCCTTAAATGTAAATAATGGATTTAAATTTGTAGTCATGTTTACGCTGTGAGAACTTACTGTAATTCCTTTCTCTGCTGCACGAATGTTTAAGATGGTTAAGGAAATCTTCCTCCACTGAAGCCTCTAATCTTCCAACAGAGCCTTGGTACTCTGAATAAAAGTTGTCTTTCACATAGTAAGAGATTTTTAAGGCGTTCGTTTCCCTCTTTACTGAATATTTACTGTCAAGAGAAAAGCGGTTAAGAAATAGGGATACACTTTTGTATGTCAATAACTTACTGCGAGGGCTGGAGACTATAGATCGGGTCCGAAATGAAAAAAGATGACATCATACTGAGGCCGATTAAAAGCAAAATAGGCAGCAGGTTGATCAGCGCCGATGAACTGGATTGATTCTGTTAAAAATAAAAAAAATATTATAATTTATTAATATGATCCCCTTCGACCGGGTTGCCGCCTTGGCGGGGCGAAGGGGCTTGTAGTAAGTCTACGAGACATGCGGGAGGCGTAATCAACAGAGGGCTAGTTGTAAGATCACCCCCTGAGTACAGTCAACCAATTGTCCCTAGACCGAAACTAAGAGCAGCCATACTTAGGTTCTAGGTGTCGGGATTAAACCAAATTTAAAATCCAACTTTTAAGCCAATGTGTAGAGGTACCCGTGCCGATGGATGCATGGTCAGTAAGTAGTTAAACTAACTGATCGCTAACGGTCCCCTCCGATGCCCAGGCAAGGTCGGTTGTATCAGTGCCTTGTCTTGGTAAGACCCCTCTGGCAAAATGGACCACCCCTTAAGGTCTCACTCGTGGGAACAAAATTACAAAAAAAATGGATGAAAAAAGAAGGAAAACAAAAACAAAAAGACCAGCTGAGGGTGAGGGGCTGGCACCTTATCAGAGGACGAATTGCTGGCCTCCAGTCAGGAGACAATCATCCCTTCTCCAAGCGGCGAGCGTGCTAAGGCTAGCACCTCGACCACAAACCAACAAACAACCAAATAGACCCGAACCAAAACCAAATCCACAGGAAAGTTATGAAGAGCAAGTACCAGATGGCCCTCCACGTCTTATCTAATATAGCCAAAAATGAGGCTGCCGGAAAGGTCCACGAAAGGGACCAAGCGGATAAAATTAAATACCAGGTAATGTGTTTTATGGTGTTTTGTGAGTCACAACCTTGGCACCATGGCGGTGCCTTTTTGAGAAGGCGTTGGTGAGTCTAAGATGTGTATTCTACTCGCATCTTAACGAAGGTAATGTTCATCTGTTTTGAAGTCGTGACGGGGTAATTCATGGAATCATTTACAAAAACAAAAATAATTTTGTCTTCGATTACCTCTCTTTCCCCTCGTTGCGGTTCCGCACGCTGACGCCGCTGTCTGTAGATATTCTGCTGTGGCATTCCTCCACCAAAGAACATGTTGAACAATTCCTCGGCCGTAACATCGGATTGGAAGCCACGCGAATAGCCGAAATCATTGGTATAATAAGATCGGCCTACCCCTGTTGTGTTATTATTTCCACCTCCATGTGGATTGAATGGTTCATTGATACCGTGCAGATCGTACGCTTTACGTTTCTCGACGTCCGTGAGTATAGCGGCAGCATTTCCTACCGCCTTAAAAGCTTCTACCGCGCCGGGTGCTTTATTCTTGTCAGGATGAAGTTGCAAGGCCAGCTTCTTGTAGGCTTTTTTGATTTCTGAGTCGGTTGCTTCCTTTGTTACGCCAAGAACTTGATAGTAATCTTTGCATCTAAATAGGGCGATAAAGGTGTTTTTTTTTTTGATAAATTTTTACATCTTATCTGTTTAGTGTTTTTAAATACATAAGACACTTGTAGTGACGCATATTAAATTGTCCCGAAGTCAATTAACCAAAAAAACCAGCCAGTCTTTGATTGGCAACAAATCACTTGCATATGGACTATACTTTATGACAAAATTAATCGATATTCAACTCGTGCCTTACTTCAAACAAACTAAAGGTCGCAGTTTGAAAATAAAATAAATATTTAACTCTGTTATGGGCAATTGTGTCATGATGACTTACTTTTTGATTTTTTTGATGGCTTCCAATTGATCGTTAGTGAATTCCGGTTCTGATGGTTTAGGGTCGGAGAGTTTACGCTTGCGGACACCCTCCGACTGTGGATCCGTCGTCGAGGAAGTCTTCTTGCCAGTGTTAGATGTCTTCACCTGCGCAAGAACATCTTTCGACGAGAAAACAGATTGAAAATATAATTACTTCACTGTTCTGCCTTAAATGTTTACCCTTTGCTCTTTGAGAAGGAAACAGTTTTTCAGCTTTTAGTAGAAACTTTTCAGCTTTCTCGATTTTTCCCTCTGTGAGGGCATTTATTGCAATATCGATGCAACGATTAGCTTCGTCTTTATTTCCATCCATTTTGCCTACCCTATATCGTAAATACACAAACCTGCATTATTAATTTATTAACTTCTTAACTGAAGTCAATTCATTAGCCAAGTTGAGAATCCAGCTGTGATTTGATTGAAAATGGAAGAATCCTTTCTTACCAAATTGAAGGCTACTGCGTAAATATTTTACTAAATTTTATGAAAATTTCGCCGTAGAAACAATGAAAACCGATAAATGCTATTTAAAGAAGAATACCATTCCAATTTCCAAATTTTAGAAAATTGAAAATTGATTAAATTTCGTGAGCGGAGAATTAAAAATTACGCTAGTCAAATTAACATTTTTAGGTTTTGACAGATGACAGATGGTTATACACGTCACGATGAATTCATTCAGCGGTTGCGTTTATTTCAGGTCCGTTCGCGAACTAATATGCAAACGTAAATTTATATAAACTTTCGTGCAAAACTATACACAAAGGCGTTCGCGTACTGAGAAAATGGTAAAAAGATGAACGAAAGAAAAATGTACCTTCGTTCATTTTTCTTCACACAGAATTTCAGCTGGTATGAAAATAAAAACTGTCAAATGATGAAATGCTATGATTTTGTCAGCAAAAAAAAACAGCTGTTGCTTCTTTTCAAGCCAAACTAAGACGTTTTTCACCTTTTTACACAAAAGCGTTCGCGTACTTTTCTTAGAAATGAGAGGATTCTCTCTCGATTTTTTAGATTTGACACTTTTCATTTTTCTACACATGAAGTACGCGAACGGACCTATTTTAAATATACGCCTATAAATTTTGACCGATTTATTTATTTTGAGTGATTTTTCTCTTTGTTTGCATTAAAAACACATGGACAAGAGCGAGAACTTCAGCGTTTAAAGGCGAGTCAAACACATTGAAAAATGCAACTTCGAGAGCGAAACAAAAAATGGTTGTAAGTAGAAGAGAACATTGACTAAGCTTTCCCAAATAGGAGCATTAACTTGTTGAAGTGAATTCGTTTATAATAATTTTAGAATACGTTCTACATCAATTTTTACTTAATTAATCGACGACAAACGTCAAAATGTCTGAATGGGTTTATACATATGATAGGGTGAAATTAATACCCAACCTCGCACCTACTCCAAACCCAAAAGCTAACAACGCGGAACAACTTACGAATTCTCAATGGAATTTGTTAGCAGATGTGATAGGTAGGTAGCAGGATTTTGGACGGTTGGGATTTGAAAATGACAGGAGACCGGATGGGGATGGGACTATTGGAAGGGAATCGTGATGGGAAGGAAGGTGTTGTGTGCGAGGAGCATGGCACGCTTGCGTTGCTCGGCCGAGCTCGCCGGACTGGGGGGATTCTATTCCCCGCACAACAACGAATACCTATGCACAAAAACATATATCGTGCCAAGACTTGCAGGTTGTTTTTACTAACAGCAGACGGACGTTGTCACATTAAGAGGGCGCTGAGGATGGAACCAGCGCGGCCAATACCCACTCTACCTGGAAATTCCTTGGCCATATCGGAACTTCCCCAAAGAGGCGGATGCCTCCGCCGGATCAAGCCATCCACCGAAGTGCTTTAGCGCACCTCATTCCAACCCATTAACATGAAATTACTCCTCCATTAAGCCGTTATGGCTCAACAAAAAAATTTAAAAAAACCTCCGATTCATCTGAACAAAGCAGTATATAAAATTTATTAGGGTTGGTTTTACCTTAATTATACAAAGATGAATATATAAATTAAAGAAACAAAAAAAGCTTAAAATACAAATAATTACAAATAACAGAATATATTACAAAAAGTTTTGTCTCCAATACGTGCAGACAAGGGGGACGGTAGTTCAGGTCTTTTATTTCACTGACGCGGTATATCCTACGCTTAAATAATCGGTAAGCCTACCTATAAGGAGCTCTCAATAGGGGGTAAATTAAAACGCTTAACGCGATCACAAAAGACTAGCCGAGGAAACGCATCGGAAACTTAACTTTTTACAAAAAAAATTAATTTAAGCAAACGAAATATCAAAACTACTCTAAAATAAAATCTAATAAATAATTTATAAAACGATCACTTAAATCTATCTATATCTAATTATACTTCCTAAATAAAATTATATAAGTCTCAAAAAAATGGTATCCTTTATGTACTTATTTCTTCTTTGTTTTGTTACAACTATTCCCTTTGCGGACGATTATATTTTATGCATTTTGAATTAGGTATATGTAGGTATGTACTATAATCTATGGAATCCTTTGTGTGTTTGCATATATGTATTCCATATTTAACGTTTTATCCGTTGCCGTTTCGATCTTATGTTCGCGAACTACGTCTTATGTACTCGCTTTTCTATTCTGCCGTTAAAAGCTGTGAACTACGAATTTTAACATTTTTGTTTGAACTGCTGCAGTATTATTTCTAGATCAGAGCCAAATAAATTGCGGCGGCCAAGATGTTCCTTTGAATAGACTATCTTTGGAATATTCCTTGACCGCCGATTTAGCCCTTATGTTGCACAGCCAAAGTTTCCCCGTTGCACCTATACGCATTTTTATTTCGTTAAAAAAACGGCTACCTTTAACTTAGATCTTAGCACTCACCAGAGAAATTCAATTTGCACCTTCTTTCACAATTTTTCATTTGTTTGCGATTTTGCAGAACTATTTTTATTTCTGCAAATATTCAATTATTAAAAAAAGGAATTTTTAAACTTTTAAACTCTTTAATATTTCATTTACTTCGAGTTGAAATGAACGCACGTCCTCTACTTGCTAATTTATAAACTAGTCTGCTACATGGGACTTAACAAAGTCCATAGCTAGCCAATAATGCCCCATTTTACTCCCACCACCACCCACTACCACTATCCAAAAACCCTATGTATCCATACCCGTTTTTAAGTAACCCGCTACCCAGATCATGCTACCCTTTTCGAATCATCCCAACGTCCTACTCTTTGAAACATTTGCTAATGCATTCCACAACCTCAGCCAAAGTGCTTTTTCCAGGAATCTATTACTTTCCTTTATTTTCCAACCATTGCTGTCAATTAACTGACATGTCAACAAAACAAAAGGAAGATAAATCCCGGCATTATGTGCTTGCTGCCTTTACACCGCGTCTCCACGAGCAATATTTCATAGCTTACCATCTGTCAATTTTCATAGAAAGAAAGAACGATAGTATGCAATAAAATGTAGGGTGGGCATTTCATAGCTTACTATTTCATTCGTTCAAATGCCGTTGAGCAGTGCATGTCGTTGCGTTCTCGCATTAGAGACCTTAAAAGAATTAAAAGAGTTGCAGAAACGAACTCAAAAAAGGAAACACAGGTTTTGGGCAAATCCTTTTTTGGAAAAAAGGGAATTACATAATTTAGAGGAACATTTATTGAAAGATGTTTTATGGGAAGATGACAATGAGTTCCGCAACGTTTGTAGGATGAATATCAACAAGTTTGAGGAGGTTCTCGCACTTGTAAGATGTCAATTTTAGTTTGGTTACCTATATTAGGTTAATTTTCATTTCTAATTCGCACACAGGTGGATTCTGAAATTAAATTAAAAAAAAGACAGTAATGCGTTATGCGATTACGTCGAGAGTTCGGCTTGCTATAACTCTGAGGTACATTGCTACTGGGGACTCATATAGATCCCTTAAGTTTTTGTCGCATATTTCAAGAAAGACAATTTCTAAATTTGTACCAGAAGTACTGAATGCAATTAACAACGCAATGGAATCCCAATATTTAAAAGTACCTATTTTTCTGTTTTTTTTTTAACTGCATTCATTTTTTTAATTGTTTCTTTTAGACATGTACCACGCAAGACGAATGGTCTTCAATTCGGAAGATTTCAACACTTTTTGGGCCTTCCCGCACACTTTAGGTGCGGTTGACGGCAAACACATACGGATAAAAGCTCCGCCAAAATTGGCATCGGATTATTATAATTACAAAGGGTATTTTAGTATCGTTTTGTTTGCTGTTGTTGATGCACACAGTCGATTTTTATATATCGATGTGGGCGGTAACGGAAGAGCGTCAGATGTAGTTGTACTTGAAAACTGCAGTTTGTATAGCGGACTTATAACCGGAAAGCTGAACATCCCACCTTCGAGGCCTTTAAAGGGACAATGCCGAAAAACACCATTTTATTTTATTGGTGATGACATTTTTGGCTTGGCAACTTCATGCAAGCCTATAATAGAAATGGACGGGAAATAGCGGGAAAAAAACACACGTGCCAAACTTCGCGGAAAAAAACACAAGTGCCAAACTTCACAAAAATGACAGCCCATAGAATACTATCAATAGAATGCTATGAGCTGAGCAATATATGGAATACCATTTTTTATAGAATACCATTTGTGGTCTCCACGAGCAATTTTCATAGTATGCTATATGGCAGTCTATGAAATATTGCTCGTGGAGACGCTGTGTTATTGAATAAGTTTTTCTGATTTATACAAAGTGTTATTAATGTATTAATCCCATTTTATTTTATTTTACTAAAGGTTGTGACAAGAATGGCATCCAGGTTATTTTCACCAACCTGGTCCATGCTCCGCAGCAGCAGTTAAGCAGGGGAGACAAGGGACGCGGCAGCTCGAGCACAGGTATTTTTATTTTACACATTTCTACCTTAGGTAATATTGTGTTTTATTGTTTTCAGGCATCAACATATGCGACCATAACACAGAGTAAGGTTAAAAACGAATACTACACTTTTTTTGTATTTTTACACTGTTAAGCGATAACTTGTGGAAATGTTGATTTAAGTCCTTTTTCTACCTACACAAACAAAAGTCCATTAGAAGTGCGTGCTCATATTTCGGAAAGCGGTCCGGTTTTTCTTTTTAAGCTCAGTGCAGTGAACTATCAAAAAAAAATCTGTGTTTCTCTGCTTTTGTTTCTTTTTTCGGTCAGAGTGCGGTCGGACTGCTCAAGAGCTGCAAAAGCCCCTTGGGTCAACATGTTCACTGCTTTTATTCTCTTTTTATACCCTATTCTAAGGGTATATTAATTTTGACGCATAGTTTGTAACATACCTTAATATTGCCCGTAGACCCCTAAAAGTTACTATATTTATGATCAGCATCGATAGTAATGTCGATCTAGCCATGTCCGTCCGTCCGTCCGTCCGTCTGTCGGCAAAAATTATACCTTTCAACTGGACCTAGAGAGCTGAAATTTTAACCATATACTCTCTAGGGTCCCGAAATAATCAAGTTTACGAATTTTTGAAATCCGCCCACAGACACGACCACAAAATCAAAAAAACAAAATTTTGGAAAAAATCGAATTTTGAGCTAAAAAGCTGACATTTTTTATATATGATCTATGACTCCTAAAACTGCTCGGAATAAAAAATTTTCAAAATCCGCCCACTGACACGCCCACAAATAAATAAAATAATTTTTTTATACCCTATTCTAAGGGTATATTAATTTTTGAAAATCCAAAGTTAGGGAGCTGAAATTTATAATATATACTCTCTATGGGCCCTTTCTGCTCATGTGTAAATATTTTCAAAATCCGCCCAGTGACACGCCCACAATTAATTTTTTTTTTTTTTGAAAATTCAAAGTTTGAGCTAGGGAGCTGAAATTTATAATATATACTCTCTAAGGGCCCTTTGTTCTCATGTGTTAATTTTTTTTTAAATCCGCCTACTGACACGCCCACAATTAAATAAAACAATTTTATTGAAACACCCAAGTTTGAGCTAGGGAGCGTTTTTTTTTTTTTTTTATAAAATCCTTTAAATGTTATATAACAAAATATGTAGAGCGTTCTTAACAATTCAACCATACCTAGACTTTTGTCACGCCCACTTATGAGGGATGGGAATAAGAATAGGGTATTCAACAGTTCGCCCAAGCGGACTGTAGCCCGTCACTATGTTTTTTTAAGACTTTCTCAGGTTTTTTCAAAAAATGTGTAGGTTTTTAATCTTCAATTGCTTAATTCCAATTCAGGATTTTAAGTTCATTATTTTTACGTCGTCTATATATTGCAGTGTGTTCGCCATCAGGCATTCTCACTCCATTTCAAGTAATAGCCTATCAAAGTGGGTGACTTCTAGTTTGGAGGTGTAACCACTTTAATTGCTACAACTTGTAAACTATTATTGGTACGAAAATGGTTTTGCACATTATGGAATGACAGCTAAGTAGTCCATACAAAACTTTGGGTGCATCTGTGCAGCTACAGAAAAGTTATGGCTCCTCAAACCCAAAATTATAAAAATTCGTTCCATTTTTTACCCAAAATGCATGTCCATTGCATTTTATACATTTTTTTATGAAATTTTTATCCTTGAACAATTAACTAAACATTACGTTATGCAATTTTTTTACGTACGTTCAACAGAAGTTGTAGTAAAAGCCATTTTGTGTCAGACAAATATGGTCAAACAAAAGTGTACCTACTGAATTACTTTTCAAATCTCTTAGATATTTGTTTGCGGTCCTGACCTTTTTGGAACAATTTTACGGAATATTTATTGCTTTTGTTCAAAGTGCTTTCCTGCCATTGGCGAAGGGTTGGGCCAAATAAACCATAAACACCTTCAAGGAGCTCCGGCAATCGTTCTCCAAGAAATTCCATGTAGTAATGGGAATTAACTTTTTGTGAAGAAACTTGCGTGCCACTGAAGTATATCCTGTTAATCCAAGACAAATATTTACGCCCAATCTCCTTTATGCCGGTTCAGTATTTCGCCTTGGTCTGAGAAACAGAGATGGCTGAAATGTATTTTCTTGGGAAAACTACATTTGTCAGGGTAAACTACCTCACGTAATCTTCATGCTTAACTACGCGTAGTTTGCAGGGAAACTACTTCCTAAATTGTTTCTTTATTTCCTCAAACAGTAGGTGTGAGTGTATGCACAACAGTAACAAAAATGGGAAAAAATTGAGCGAAAACATAAGAAAATTCATGATACATTATCGCAAGGTAAGAAAATATGTATGGGCGAACCATGAAATTTTCTCATTTTTAGGTTTGCAATATTCTTTGAAAAAATAATATAAAATGCACTTTTTTGTTGCCTCATAGTCAAAACCTATTTTTAGAAAATAGTAACCAGAAGCACGTGTGAAAAACAACGAAAAAAATTATATAAATGAAAAAAGTAAAAAATCAAACCAACAGTTATATTACATATATAGAGTTATTTAATTTAATTCATCTCAGCGGGAAGCTGTGACATAGGTACCTATAAAGTAAAGTAAAAAAACGCGGTATTAGGCTCTGTTGGAGCATAGACCTTGTTCTAGCCCATAGGATATGACAAATATTAACATTATTATTAGTTCAGTGAACGTTCAATGGAAACACAACTGTCAAACCCCTTGTATTTAACGTTTATACAATAAAACATAAAAAATATAGTGGATATATTTTTATAAACGAAGCACACTTTACAAATAGGAAGCATACGATGTAGTGACATACATTACTTAAGGTAAGATTAGACTGTATGCCGAGTTGGCATTCAAATGACCACAGCCAAATCACAAGATTATCTGTCAAATGACCAAAAGTTCAGCGCTGTCAAGGTAGTATATTAGACTACGTGACCATTGACCATTTTGGTCATTTTTGCACTGCTAGTCATTAAAGGCATTTGTTGATATATTTCCAGAGTGAGTTGTGGTAACGCCGTAAGTACACGTTAAAGCGAAACTTAATTTTTCAACAAAATAAATAAAACAGATAATCGGAAACATTAAAGTAATACTTAGGTATTACACAACAAATACTAAACCATGCACATAAAAATAACAAGAAAACCACTAATTAACACTGAACAAAAGTACAATAAAAATGTAATTATTAAAAACATTTACTTCAAATGTTATCCAAAAATATTATTATTATCATGCAAAAATGTTATTATTGAAGTATTAAATAACTGCACGCTTGGAAAAGATGACAAAAATGACAGCAATGCCATAACCAAATTTCAATAAATTGCATATGGTCATTAGGTCATTATACTGGCATTCGTGCTTATTTTCCGATTACACTGCATGCAATTTTGTCATTTTTATCTGTCAAAATCAGCATGGTCATTTGTGGTCATTTGGTCATTAGGTCATTTGAGATATGGCGATTACACTGCATGACCCTATTTTGACAGCGACAACTGTCAAAAATGGTCATTAAATGCCAACGTGGCATACAGTCTAATCTTACCTTTAGCAACTGTATTTTATAAAATCAGTAGATTTACGTTTCAACGCCACAAAGCTTGATTCATCCCCAATTGTGTTTTTTTTTATACCCTATTCTAGGGGTGTATTAATTTTGACGCATAGTTTGTAACATACCTTAATAATGCCCGTAGACCCCTAAAAGTTACTATACTTATGATCAGCATCGATAGTAATGTCGATCTAGCCATGTCCGTCCGTCCGTCTGCAAAAATTAGGCCTTTAAACTGGACCTAGAGAGCTGAAATTTTAACTATATACTCTCTAGGGTCCCGAAATAATCAAGTTTACGAATTTTTGAAATCCGCCCACAGACACGCCCACAATCTCAAAAAAACAAAATTTTGAAATCGAATTTTGAGCTAGAAGCTGAAATTTTTTATATATGATCTATGGCTCCTAAAACTGCTCGGGATAAAAATTTTTCAAAATCTGCCCACTGACACGCCCACAAATAAATAAAACAATTTTTTTGAAAATCCAAAGTTTGAGCTAGGGAGCTGAAATTTATAATATATACTCTCTAGGGGCCCTTTATGCTCATGTGTTAATTTTTTTTAAATCCGCCTACTGACACGCCCACAATTAAATAAAACAATTTTAATTTATTTATTTAATTTTAATTTAAATGTTATATAACAAAATAGGTAGAGCGTTCTTAACAATTCAACCATACTTAGACTTTTGTCACGCCCACTTATGAGGGATAGGAATAAGAATAGGGTATCCAACAGTTCGCCCAAGCGGACTGTAGCCCGTCCCTATGTTTTTTTTATAATTTGCTTACGCTAAAGGGATTTTTTTCTATTGTTACAGTACCCTTATAAACTATTAAAAAATGTTAAGCCCCTGTACATCATGGAACTATTTGTTCGGCTCGGGCTGAATTTTTTTGAATTTCTCAAGAGCTATGGCTGCACATCACCTACATTAAGAAGATTAGTCCGCAAGTATTCGGGGAGCATTGCATTTTCATTTTAGATATTAACTAAATATTAATCTTTGCTCCATATTCAACCTTTCTAATGTGCTAAGCATAACTCGATTTGGGGTATATACACAACACTTAAAAATTACCCGCAAAGCTTTGTTTTGCAATAGTTGTAGCCTATTTTTTATTTCGTGTTGACTAGCATACACAAGTGTGGAGCAGAAGTCAAAATGTGGCAATACGATAGCATTATAAATTAAAATGTAATTCTTATATGTTAGTTCTTTTCTTACTCTGTTTAAGAAACCGCTTTTCCTTTCTATCTTTCCAAATATGTAGTCATCATATTTACTTTAAATTTTGTTTGGAGTCTAATATGACGCCAAGATATTTACTATTTCCACACATTCAAAAAAGTATAAAGATCAACCAATTCAAATTGGATAAATTTTGACTTTTTCACATTCAACTTTAATTTCTTAATTGTTAGCCAATTATTTATATTCTCTAAGTTCACATTCAATCTTTCACACAATAGGTCAATTCCTTCCACTTAAGGCCCTTTTAGACGATCAGTTATCAGTTCAGTTTTCAGTTCAGTTGTCAGTTCAGTTAAAAAAGACAGTGCATTTAGACGTCAGTCCAGTGTTCAGTTGAGCTTTCATTTTTCTTATGAGCAGTCGAAAGACAGAAGAAATACATTGCGTAATGGACGATGAAAGCCGATAAATTTTAATGAAATCGACCATATTATCACTCCGTTTCGACATATAATCACTCCGTTTCGACATATTGAAAAACAAACAGGAAATCTAAAATTTAGATTCACCGCCAACTGCAATTGAAATGACGATTGAACTGACAACTGAATTGAAACGTATGTACACATCAGTTTAACTGATAACTGAACTGACAACTTATGGGAATTCCATCAGTTTCAGTTTCAGTTAAACGCTTCAATTTTTGCATTTAGACATCAGTTTAACTGAAAGCTTAACTGATAGCTCAACTGAAACTGAAACTGAAATGATCGTCTAAATGGGCCTTTAATGTAAATAAGCGTATGATCAGCAAACAGCACAATCCTACCCAATTTTATACAGCACTTAATGTTATTATTATATAATACAAAAATATGTTATTGTCCTTTTCGCTCAACAACTATTTGTCTTGGTTATGTTCAGCTGACATTTACGAATTCTTAATGCCTTAAAAATAAGGCACATCAGCATTATTAACTTTTCGATGGACGTTTAACAAATTGAACACTTTCGTGTGTTCCGTGTTTCGAATGACCGATCATCGCGTAATCGTAGAGTGGATGAAGTGGCAGGGAAAGTCTGGAAACAACATTCAAACTGAAAAGATTTCTTACACAGCAACGCCACCTACCGGAATATGTTGTGAGTTCGCATTACCATAACACGCGGTCTCCACGTGCTATAAATTGATAGCAAAAAATTTGACAACTGGTCTGCTTTTGTTTTTTTCTTCTGTATCAGCTGTCTGCTGGATATTTATAGTACATGGAGACGGCGTGTAATAAAAGCATAACGGCTGTGGCATACCCAATGCGCCCAACAAGAATATGCCATAATGGTGTGGTCTTACCTTAATACTTACTGATTTTCGTAATAGTACTCTGGATACCGATTTCCCAAATAGGAGCACGCACTTCAAATGAACTATTGTTTTTTTTAGGTAGAAAAAGGTATAAAAGCACAAGATATCGCTTTAGGAAACGTGTTTTAATCAGAAGGTGTTTAAAATATTCGTTTTTAACCTCACTCCGCTAACAAATCTCATTTAGAATTCACAACTCACAAGCAGATCTCATAAACAGTGCAATGTGTATGGGGGTGGGGGCCATGCTGCCTCACTGCTACCACCTGCTAGAGTTATCTGTTGGATTTGGAGTAGATGCGAGGTTGGATATATCAATTTCACATATCGTATGCACAAACCCATTCAGCAATTTTGACATTTCTCGGCGATAAATAAATTAATTTGTATGAAAAACCTTCAATTTGCAAATATTACTGTCCTAAAGTAAAAATTGACGCAGAGTGTTTTATAAAATTATAATAGGTAATCAATTCCACATCAACAGTTATGCAAAGTTCGTGCTATTATTTAGGAAATCTTAGCTGCACTCTGCATAAATCTTGTACTATCACCCTAAGTCAAAGAGGATATCTGCCTCCAACTTCGTTGAGTATACTTCTGACATTGCATATTCGGCTTTGTGTACTAGAAAGTACAAAAAAGATTTCTACAAGTAAAAAGAGTTTTTGTTTGATGATTTCTATTTGAATTTGTTAAAAATGCCGGATTATCTTGGAAGCGATCAACGCCGTGTAAGAGGCGAAGAAAAAGAGGAGAAAGAAATAAAATCTCTCGACGAGGGAGACATTGAATTACTCAAAACATACGGTCAAAGTCAGTATCACAAATCAATTAAACTTATCGAAGAAGACATCCAAAAAGGTATAAAGCAGGTCAACGAGCTGACCGGAATCAAGGAAAGTGATACAGGACTGGCTCCACCAGCTGTATGGGACTTGGCTGCTGATAAGCAGACTTTACAGAATGAGCAACCTCTTCAAGTGGCAAGGTGTACAAAGATTATTAACGCTGACTCAGATGACCCAAAATACATCATCAATGTAAAGCAATTTGCTAAGTTTGTCGTAGACTTGGCCGACTCTGTAGCCCCTACAGATATTGAGGAAGGAATGCGTGTTGGTGTTGACCGCAACAAGTATCAGATTCACATACCACTTCCGCCGAAAATAGATCCTACCGTTACTATGATGCAGGTTGAGGATAAGCCCGATGTAACCTATAGCGACGTTGGCGGATGTAAGGAGCAGATAGAGAAACTCAGAGAAGTCGTCGAAACTCCCCTCTTGCACCCAGAAAAATTCGTGAATCTCGGCATTGAACCACCGAAAGGTGTCCTTCTTTTCGGCCCCCCTGGCACTGGAAAAACCTTATGCGCCCGTGCCGTTGCCAATCGGACAGACGCCTGCTTTATTCGTGTTATTGGCTCTGAGCTGGTGCAGAAATATGTGGGCGAAGGAGCACGTATGGTGCGGGAACTCTTCGAGATGGCCCGATCCAAGAAAGCCTGCCTTATATTCTTCGATGAAATCGACGCCATTGGCGGAGCTCGTTTCGATGATGGTGCTGGTGGCGACAATGAAGTGCAACGTACCATGTTGGAACTCATCAATCAGCTGGATGGATTCGATCCCAGAGGAAATATCAAGGTGCTCATGGCAACGAACAGGCCAGATACTCTAGATCCAGCACTGATGCGACCAGGTCGCTTGGATCGTAAAGTAGAGTTTGGTCTACCTGACTTGGACGGACGAACGCATATATTCAAGATTCACGCCAGGTCGATGTCGGTTGAGCGGGATATCCGTTTTGAATTGCTGGCTCGTTTGTGCCCCAACTCGACTGGAGCGGAAATTAGGTCGGTCTGCACTGAGGCTGGCATGTTCGCAATTCGAGCCCGTCGAAAGGTGGCCACAGAAAAGGACTTCCTAGAAGCCGTCAACAAAGTAATTAAAAGCTATGCTAAATTCAGTGCCACTCCCCGGTACATGACTTACAATTAAATAAAAACCAAGCTTGCATGTGTGTATCAAATTTTTGTAAACTTGTATTATTATATTTTCGTCCGAATAAAAATGAATTAGAAAAACAGAGTAAAATTTGCGGCCTACTTTAGCTTTCCTTAAGGTTCTCCGTTAACTTGGAGACTATTTTGGTTGCTCGACAGCAGAGATATGTGGGTCAATTCTTTGTGAATTGCCAGGCTCGTCGATCCTAATTACAGCCACCCAACGCCAACAATTTTTAAGTTGGCTCAGATACTTTCTCATTTCTATAGTGGGATCTTCCTCGGTTGGGGTGTTTCACTTACCGAAATAAGAAAGGCTCATGACTGTATTCGCGCTATTATTATACTCGGTTGTCTACAGAAACGGCATAGTCTCATTAGTGACTTCTGAGAGTGGTAAGACTTGGCCTTAATTTAAGTTCTCTATGCTGCTTGTAGAAAAGCTACATATATTTTTCCCTAGTTTATGGTCACCTGGAGGACTTCTTCATAAGAGCGGAAGAACTACAGGGCATTACCACCAAAAAAGTTCGCTTCATCCAGAAGAAATAAACTCCTCTGGAAACAGATGGAAGACATCCGGTCCAGCTGGCTTATAATTCTCGATTGGAAAGGGTGATTCGTGAACTGTGATAATCACTGATGTCGCACATTATGAAGATGGTGGAACAAAAATACATTATGAGTAGTGAGGGTTTGTTCGGCGTAAATCAATCACATATGCTATCCGAAATATGAGCATGCCTGTTTATGGCCATAGCGAAATAACCAGTGATGACAACATTAATTATTCGCGTAAGCTAAATGAAGTGGTGGAAAAATGCATACATCTTATGCCACCCATGTAACGCAATTTTGTTCCCGGCGTTAACATAGGGTCACAATTTTGGAAACCGTACATGAGGGTAAATTAACGACAGCTCAGATAAACATACATGACGGCAAGATTAACTAAGCTAAGAAGTTAAGAGTTCCAGCTAAGCCTACAAGTTAAAGAATCATTTTTCAAATAAAATGCTGATGCAGTTGTTGATTATCAATCAATGTTCCTTTACAATCGCAAAATGGAAGCAGGCAAAAATCGACTTGATAGCTTTTCGGACTACATCCACGTCTAGGTACAGCTAAAACAGTTCGCGAATGTATCTTCTCCTCCATTCACATAGGAACAAACATTCGACGGAGTTTTTTTCCGTTAAAAAAAAACCAACAGTAGCTCACCTTTCGATAGAGCATGCATTTTGTTGCTCGAGTCAGGAGTTTCGAACCCATTTGTTTGCCAATCCGAAGTAGCAGCGGTTTCCTAACGTGATTCTTCTTGTCGAAATCGGCTGCAAGTTTGAAACAACTTGGAGAAGCTTCCAAACTGCACATTACACCGCAGGTTTTCAAGTATTATGCGACAGAGCTGGATAAGTTTTGCCGGGTAGCCGTAGCCACAAAGAGGTCCTGACGATGAATGCTATCATACGCGGCTTTAAAGTCAAAAAAGGAGGTGATTCTAATTTCCAGTAACTATTTCCCTCAGTATAAAATTTGGTATATTGTCGATGGGCCGGAAGTGTGTGGACACATTACGTTACATAATATGGTTTCATATGCTACATTAAGCAGGGATGTGCATTGATAGCTCTTGCAAGAAATATGATTACCTTTCTTGTAGATATGGCATATATAGAGCATGAACTTGGTTGATCATTTGGTGCATGCCCATGGGCCCTACCAAAATATCACCTCCATATTTGGAGAGCTCAGCTGGTAACCCATCAGAGCCGACGGCCGAGTTGTTTTTAAGCTTTTTTACTACAACTCTTCTCTGCTAAGGGGTGGAATCAATTGGAAGATTTATTTGTAGATATGGCATATATAGAGCATGAACTTGGTTGATCATTTGGTGCATGCCCATGGGCCCTACCAAAATATCACCTCCATATTTGGAGAGCTCAGCTGGTAACCCATCAGAGCCGACGGCCGAGTTGTTTTTAAGCTTTTTTACTACAACTCTTCTCTGCTAAGGGGTGGAATCAGTTGGATGATTTATTTGTATAAATAAATTCTTAATTTATAGGACGTGGGTTCCCTTCTTGCTCTATCACTCCCTTTACAAATACGATACCCTTTAAGCAGCTGTTGAGAATATACACTGCGAGACTACGTACGCAATCAACTTTTTACGCTGGATCGTCTTCGTCTTTTTCCAACATACGTTTGGCAGCATCAAAGGGAGATCCACACAATCATATTTAATAACTTTATTGGTTTTGGTACTCTAAAACCTAGAGTTTTCCTACCCAGCGACAAATCCAACCACGTGCCAGGAATTTATTCCTCCTCAATAAAACAACTGCTTCTTTTTTAAAATTTTATTAATACCACGTCTAAGTGGTAATAGAAAACACGATTAACATCATCCAGCTCATCGCTTCCTGCGCAAGTGTAGACGGTTCTTGCGTTTCCAAGCAGCGCGACGTGATCCTCCAACCGTTTGCGAGTACCTGTAGCCCTTACCGATACCACGTGAGCTCTTGCCAGCCGATGTGAGGCCACGCAATTCACGATGTTTGTGGACATGTTTGCAGATCCAGTTGATCTTTGGATCACGACGCACAGCATTGTGGTGGATGTCAATCAGAATAATTTCAAAGTATTTGTATGAAGCATCCTGTGCAACCCAGTACGAATTAAGTACCCTCAATCCTCCCAATCTGCGACCAACACGTTCCTGCAAATTATAAACTACAATTAATATAGCTGTAATCACATAAACGAATAATATAAATATGTAATTTGTTTCAGACATCTAAGGAAGGTACAGAGATGGTCAGCATGGTTTTCTTTGATACCATCTGCTTTATCATCAGTAGATAGTCAGTAAAAAAAACCTGAACAAAACTCACCTCAGCAATGGATTGCAGGCAACGGCTTGGCTTTAACTCGTTGACTCCATGGCTCTTGGGTTTGCCGTAGGTACAACCCTTAGGAACTGGGCGTTTGCGACCACCACGGCGCACACGGATCCTGTAGATAACATATCCCTGCTTGGCCTTATATCCTAGACGACGCGCTTTGTCTGGGCGAGTGGGCCTTGGAGAGCGGTGCAATTTTGTCAACTGACGGTATTGCCACACGCGGATACGAAGCAAATAGCGCATAACATCGCTCTGCTTCTTCCGGTATAGTTCTTGCATATAACGATACGCACCCATATTTGCGACCTTTTACGGCGATAGACCTAGTAACAAATGTTTTCAAGGTTAATTGATATTTTAATCAATAACTGTCACATCATCGGTCTATCGTTTTACAGATATTTAACCGACGTCTTGTGGAGTCATTTTGTTATTTTTCTAGAAATAGATGCAATGCTTTGAAAATTTTCATTCGTAAAATGAACAAAAAATAATAGAATAATTGTGAAATGCAATATCGTGTTCGTTTCAGTTAGCCAAATCGACATAGTTGTTTCCGAATGGTGCACGGCCAGATTAAAATTATCATCACTTGAACACAATTTTACACACAAAAACGAGGAAATTTGTCTACATTTCAAATGGTGGTGAGTAAATAATTACCTCTACGGAGAAATTCCGCCTGTAAGAAGAAAAATAACCATTATTTATCTTTACTGCGAAAACTTTTTAACAAATTAACAGTAACTGAATCATTCAAGTGAATTACACTCAATTATTAAAACTATTACGAGCGATTACTGAGATAAACCTAAATTATAAATTAATAACTCAGAAAACGAACCTTTACTTCACGAAGTTTATGCGAAAAAGAAAGGAAGTTGTTGAAGTAGTATCCAAGTTGACTTGTTTCATGTTCGAAAGATGGCGTCTTGTTGAATGCCATTTCGAAATTGTTCTTCTGTTTACATGAAAGATTTAAACTGAATTAAATTCTATGTAAACACAGATTGCTTAGAAACCAATCTGATCACAAAATTTTCTGTGATTAGTTTGAAAATTAGCCTGTAAACGCGAATAGACCTTTTTACCAAGCTATCTCTTTCTGAAAAGCCGAATCCCTTTCTTAAACGTCAGAAGCAAATTGAATGATAAACTTGCAGAAATTTGCACAAATCGTATGAATTAATCATTGTGATTGTTGTTAATGAAATGAATGTTAAAGGTGAAAACAGAAGCTATTGAAGGGTAAAAAGTAACAAATTATAGAGAAAAAACGTGAGAAAGTATGTTAAAGAAAAAAAAAATAATAAAAACAGTGACCTTTTTCACCAAAAATTGAAAAATGTGTGAATAAAAAGTAAAAATGTACGTTTAGAAAACTTTTCAACTTATTTGCTTTCAAACAAAAATATTTTTCTCCCACAACGCGATTGTCACAGTTTCACTTTTATTTTTTGAACAGAATCTTAATATTGTTAACTTTTTAGTATTCCAAATTAGTGACTGGATACTCCTTCTTAGTTCTGGAAATTTGTTTTTGTTATAATTCGCTTTAATATAAACTTATTACTAGATATTAGCAACAAAAACATTTGTTGCCACAACTACGCGATTCTCACTTTTTCGGTTTTATTTTTTGTACACAATCATATTATAATGTTAACTTTTTAATATTCCAAAACGTGGTTTGGAAAGCGTAACGACTACAATTATTGGCACCCCTAAGGAAATTTCAACTTTGATCAACTATAACATTTTTATTTCTGAAGTTATTGCAATATGTTGTATACCAGAGTATAAAATATTAAGTTTCGCGTTTATTGAGTACTACGTATAAATAAAGATTTAATAATTGAAAATATATTTAAAATATCAATTTAAAAAAAAGCTTACTAAAAATTACAATTATTGGCTCCCTGATATAATTATTGGCACTCAAAGACTATAATTATTGGCACTCTTTAAAACAGAAAAACATGATGTTTTAATCAATGGTTTATTATTTTATTTATGTTATCAACACGTTTTTTTTTAATTATAGAGGATAAAAATAATATCCATAAACTAATAAATACATATATATTTTTTTAAGAAACTGTCCTTTATTTATTTAATTAACAGAAAATAGATTATTAGGCATATCAAAGCAAAATAAATAGCTATATAGTTTTGTTAACAAATAGCTACGTAGCTAAATATACATATGTATTTTTTTAATAGGAAAATAAAAAAAAATATTTTATTTAATTAATAAATACAACGTATAAAAATATATCACATTTTTAAACAAAGGAACAAAATTTGAAAAAAAAATTCTCCGCAATAGGTATGTAGGGGTGGTAACATTTTTGGGGGATTTTTTTAAGTTTAAGGTTTTGGTGGTTTTTTTCATTTTCTTTTTATTAATTGTTCGGTGATTTCGAATTGACGAGTGGAGAGGGACAAATAAAAACGCCTTCCTTGTTTCTTGTTCTCAATTTATTTCCTAAGAAAAAATGCGAAATTTACATATTGTTTTACACAGATTCAGATTAAAATGGATTTTTTTTTACTTACACTTTTGTGTGTCCTCTCCCTGCCAGTGTCAATCGAATACAATTTTACAAAAGGGAAATGGCCAAGCCAACAGTTCAGTGGTTTTATTACACTGAACTGTAATCTTACAAATGACAGGCAGAGGAGTGCGTTCACACAGCAATTACATTTAACGACTTTAAGATACAATATCTTTTTTAAGAATCCGCAACATCCCGGACCCCGTGAATCTCCGACACATCAGATTCACCAACATCTAGTCTGGCTAGCATACTGGTCGCTTGATGACACCTGATTTTATTCGTACTTCTGCTGATCTCACCTGAGCATCATTTCCTTTGAACGTGCGCACTATTCGGCCCATCGGCCACTTCGATCGGTGTACGGTACTATCGCACACGAGGACGACGTCATTAACGGAAAGTGGTTTAACTGGTTGGTACCACTTCGTCCTTCGACACAGGTCTGGAAGGTACTCTGCTATCCACTTCTTCCAGAAGCGTTGCTGCATCTGCTGAACCTTTCGCCACTGCTTCCTGGTCGCACGCAGTTTTTCTTGGTGTGGGTGCGGAGTCTGCTTGGAGTTTGCTGTACCTAAGAGAAAGTGATTGGGAGTTAAGGGCTCATTTGCGTGAGTATCTAGTGGAATGTGGGTTAGTGGGCGTGAATTAACAATATTTTCGGCTTCACACATAAGACTGTATAGGCTGTGTTCTTGTAGGCTTTCGTTTTGCACGGCATGTCCTATCGCTCTCTTCACACTACCTACCAGACGTTCCCAGCAGCCTCCTGCATGTGGGTTAAGGGGGCAGTTAAAAACCCATTCGATGCTTCTGTTCGCGAGCACATCTGCAACTCTATTGTGCTCAAATTCGATATTCTGTCGCTTCAGTTCACGTTCAGCACCGAAAAATTAGTGCCATTATCGGAGCGAATACGTACTGGAGTTCCTCTTCTATTAATAAAATTGCGAATACACATCAGGCATGTGTCAGTCGAGAGATCTCTTGCTATTTCCAAATGAACCCCGCGTGTCGTCAAACATGTAAAGAGAGCAATCCACCGGTTCTCGCTACGCCGACCAATCGTAATCAAAAATGGCCCCATATAGTCAAGACCAACATAGGTAAATGGTCTCACATACGGGGTAAGCCTGTCCTCAGGTAACTGTCCCATTTGTGGAACAACCGGTATCGCTCTATCGTTTTTTGCATTTCTGACATCTTTTAGCTGCAAGTTTCACCGCCGTCCTAATATGCGGGATCCAATACTTACGACGCAACTCAGCAATAATTGTTTCTTTGTTCTGGTGCTTCCAAGCGCAGTGATAAAGATCTATAATAAGCTCGGTGGCATGGTGATCCTTCGAGAGTATTATGGGCCTCCTAGTACCAGGTGGGACCGCCATCGCTCTACTGAAGCGGCCATCCAAACGTATCACGCCTGCTTCGTCGATACAAGGAGTCAGCTTCCACAGACGACTGCCCTTCTGTAGTCGTTCATTCCTTTTCAGGCAATGGTACTATTCGGCATAAACCTACATTTGAACACGACGCACAATCGTCAGCTCCGCTCTTTTGAGTTCCTTTATAGTTAGCCATCCATACTTTCTTCCGTGGTGATTAATAGTAAGACAATTATCGCGGAAACGCAATATCAGGGCCACGATCCTCCTTAGTCTGTTATAACTTGAAAATTCATTGAAGAAATCGAAGCGTAGTTGAACGTGAAGGAACGATAATTTTGGCCGGAGCTCCTCGTTCGTATTACCAAGAAGCTCAGCTTTAGGCCAGCACGCTTCATCTGCCATGAGAAATTTAGGGCCACTTATCCAAAATGACTCACGCTTCCTATCTTTTACACGCGTTCCGAAGTCAGCTGGATTTAGAGGGCTTGGCAACCATCGCCAATCTGAAATCATCGTACTTTCCAAAAGTTCATTTACGCGATGTGCAACGTACGGTTTATAACGCCTGTGATCAGATTTTATCCACGACAAAACCGTCTTCGAGTCGCTCCACATTATAACTCGTACTGGTGTCACATCGTGACTAGACAGTATCATCTTACGAATTCTTGCGCCCAATACACCTGCTTGAAGCTCAAGACGAGGTATGGACGTTAATTTTAACGGAGCGCACTTAGTTTTCCCAACCACGAACGCCAAGCACACCCGTGATCCCGCCGATTCGGGGATTCTCCAGTACGCCACTGTAGCATAGGCTATTTCGCTCGCATCGGTAAAGATATGCAACTCCACCAGCACCACTGAGAACGTAGGGTTGTAGCATCGAGGTATGCTTAACTTTTTAACTTCCTGAATCATATCAAGCCATTTTATCCATGTCCCAGTAGCTTTTGGTATGGCCGCGTCCCAACCAGTCTGCATTCGCCATGTAAGCTGCAGCAACAATTTCGCCATCAATGAATACTCGGCAGCTATCCCAAATGGGTCAAATACTGACATCATTATTCTCAGCAATTCTCGCTTTGTGGGCTTTCTGCCTCCTTCCAACAGAGCAGGATCAACCCTTCCGAAAGCCAACACGAACTTAAGTTCATCTCGCTCAGTATCCCAATACATGCCGAGCACCTTCTGGTTACATTCAATATCGCCTTTGTCCAAATTCAAAATAGCCTGTTGCCTTTCACATTCGTTGAACTTCCGATTAACCAAAGTCGAGTTGGAAACAAACTTCCTCAACTCAAAGCCACCTTGCGCGTGGATCCAAACGACCTGCTCAGTTAATCGTACTGCCTCGTTTTCGTTGGCGAAACAGTGAACGAAGTCGTCGACGTAGTTGTTGTTCACTATTGCGGCCACAGCTTCCGGATACTTCGTTTGAAAGTCGTTCGCATTTCGATTCTGCACGTACTGCGCCGAGCATGGTGAGCACTGAGCTCCAAACGTCATCACCGTCATTACGTACACTTCGATAGGCCTTCGAGAATCAGCTCTCCGCAGGAATCGCTGTGACGTTTGGTCTTCTTTTCCAATCTTGACTTGATGAAACATCTGAAATATGTTGGCACAAATCGCTACTGGCTTCTGCCTAAACTTCATCAACACTGTTGTCAATGGTTCACATAAGTCTGGGCCACGAAGCAGTGCTGAGTTCAATGAAGTACCACCTACCTCCGCAGCAGCATCAAACACCAATCGCAGTTTCCCTGGCTTGTTTGGGTTATATACACCAAAGTGAGGCAAGTACCACGTTTTATCGCATTTAGCTACTCTTTCTTTTTCATTTAACCTCCTTGCGAAACCCTTGCGCTGGTAATCGTCCATCGTTCTTTAATACTCTTGGAAAAAATGTTTGTCGCTTCGAAACCTTTCCTCCAAACAAAGAAATCTTTTTATCGCCATTTCTTTACTCTCGGGCAGAACCACCTCTTTATGCTTCCATAGCAATCCTGTTTGGAAACCAGTATCCATGCGCACTGTAGTTTGCTCCAGCAAATGTTTTGCTCTAGCCAGCTCTTCTGATTCTATTTGCTTCTCCACGATGCTTACCCCTAAGTTTTCATCAGCAATATAGTTTTTTACCAGTTCCTCCAAGCCAGCTTCTTCCTCATTGCCAACTTGAGCGAAGAAAGCATGATTACGTGTACCTGAGGTGCAGCTATTACCACCTCCGTAAACGACCCATCCAAGATTCGTCAAAATAACAGCTTTCCATCCATCTGCAACTGTCTTCTTAGCAACTCCCAAGTGCGCATTATCCAATCCAATCAAAAATTCAGGTGTGGCAGCAGTATAACTCAGAGCGGAGAGCCTTTTCATGTGTCGGTACCTCATCTGAAGTTCTTATATATCCAGCGCCTGAGTAGGTAAACGAAGATCTCTCACCGTTCTAACATTCCTAAATAAAAACTTCCTTGAGTTTTGCCCAACCCCAGATATAAACATGTTAACGCGACTCGACTGCTCTGACACTATTTTGTCCCCAAACCATTGCAATTTTAAATTCTCCTTTGGTCCCTTCAAACCAAGACGGTCTGCTAAGCTCTTGTTCATTAATGAAACTGCTGATCCTTCATCTAGAAGCGCGTAGCAAGTAACTTCCCTGCCGTTAGCAAATAACTTCACAGGTAATATTTTGAAGAGTAAACCTGTTGACTCTGGGTTGGCAACTGTATTGGTGAAAACGTGACGTGACCGCTGAAGCACATCTTGATTACCGTCGGGTTTGGTGTTATCTTCAACATAATGTAAAAGTTAATGGAGCTTCCTTGTACAATTCCTGTCATTGCAATTATGACGCTGTTCACAGCTGCTACTCCGATGCCTTCCATTGAAACAGTTGAAGCATAACCTCTTCTGACGCACAAAACGCCACCGTTGCCCATGGTCCATACCTATGAGCTTATCACACTGCGATATGTCATGTCTACAATGGCGCATACAATACAAAATTGACCCTGTCGATTAACTTTCTCCACGTCCACATGGAAAAATCTTGATCGTCCTGCACCCCTGGTATCTACCTGCTTTGGTTGTTCGTTGAAGTTGACACAAACTGTATTCACCACGGCGAACGGAATAATCTGCTCAATTCGGTTCTCCGAAATAGGTGCAACACATCTTACTTTTGCAATTTGACTGATCACTAGCTGATCTGGCCTTCCGAACTTCTCCTCAAGAGACTCCATCACCCCTGTGACGTCGCTGCTATGCATTAACAAACAATCCACAGATTCATAAGCTCTGCTTTTCAAAGCCTTCTGAAGACGCAGCATGTTTTGACGGTCGTCGTATTGGTACTCCCTGGTTGTCATTGAAAACGCTTCTTTAAACATCGCCCATACCTCTGGGGTCCCATCGAATTCGGGAAGTTCGTACAACTTCCTAGCATGTTGTACGCGAGGCATTGATAATGTGCGACTCAAATCGCTTTAAGCTGCTGCCAACGCTGCGTTCGTTTCGTTGGTATCTACGCTGACTGATGATGTTGAAGGTTGTGCTGACAAGCGATTGCTTTTCGCAACCTCGGCCTGCAAATTCTGAATCTGTTGCATCATTTCACATAACCTTAGCTCAATAGCTGAGCCTTGAACACGTTGCTCTTGCCCTATCTCCACGTCGCGAATCATTTCGTTCAGATTCCCATTATCGTGACTGTCGCTATCTATATCGTCGTCGCTTTGTGCAACCGATCTAGTTTTTGGTGGCATGGCGCGAAGATATACCAAAATCCAGATAGCCTAATACTTTGCCAATTCCTACCACACCAACACCACACCCGAATACCACGAGAACCAAGAAAAACCCAATCAAAATCTCTAAGACACTCACCCGTAATTCTTCTGAATGCCACACAACTGCCTCAGTGACGTAGTCCAGGTATAGGTCTTCTTGCAACGCTGGAATCCCTCCAGTCCGATGCAATGCTGCTGCTGCTCACTCCAGTACCGTGATGCAGATGACGAATAATCCAATATTGCGCGCTGAGAGGGGAAACCCCTATAAGCCCGCATATGAAAAGCCCGCGTAACAAAAGCCCGCACGCCAAATTATGAAAAAGCCCGCAGCACAAAAGCCCGCATGCCATAAGCCCGCACAATTTATTTTCAGATTTAGCCCGGGAAACCCCTATAAGCCCGCATATGAAAAGCCCGCGTAACAAAAGCCCGCACGCCAAATTATGAAAAAGCCCGCAGCACAAAAGCCCGCATGACATAAGCCCGCACAATTTATTTTCAGATTTAGCCCGCATATGATGCGGGCTTATTGTTTTGTTATTCACCTCATCACTTCAATTTTAAAATTTTTAAAGCCAATCAAATCGCTTGAAAGAAATATTTGTTCCGAGTAATATGGAGGGGGATGTAGTTATTCACCACACTCACCTCTTCCCCTCTTTTTTTTTGAAAACAAGTAAAATCTCTTAAAAAATTTTTGTTCGTCCTAAAAAGAACCGATTTATTTACCATATCCACCTCTACCCCTCATTTCCCCTCCTAAATTGAAATTGGTCAATATCTCTCATTGAATATTTAGTCGTCCTAAAAAGAACGATTTTGGTTCATAGAACCACCGATACACAAAATCACTTCACTTTCACTGGATTGGGAGCAACCGCACTGCTCCAGGCATCGAAGAAGAATTCGACAATTCAGAAAAATACCACTTCTTATATACACTTTGTCGAAGACATTTCGAATTGAAAATATTTTTGACAACCAATCAAAACTCTTGCAGGATATATTTTACACAACTTCCCTCTCCGTGATTCTCATGATTTCTTGCATCTTACAGATGGATTTCTGTGTGAATTCAATGGATTTTAAATGTACATTACTTCTATTTTAACACGCAATTGTTTAGGAAATAACCATAGCCCAAGTGCGGATAGTACATGTGTTGAATAGATGCTCTTACCATTGAAAAATAATAGCATTCCTCCCAATAAAAGAGAAAAAAGTTCATAAAATGGACAGAATTTGTATACATTTGATTAAAGCAGACCGCAAATCATGCGAGTAAATGGAGTTCATATTTGGAATTATTCGCTTATTTAGTGGAAAAACCAGTTTAAATCCTAAGATTCCGCGAGCGGGCTACATAGACCCGACATGATGCGCATAAATTCGCCTTATCTTTTCAATTCGGCGCTTATTTGCTTGTGTTTATGGCGCCTGCCAGACAACCAGCATATACCCTTAGCGGAGCAACGAAGTTGCGTGAGCGTGCTAAACCCTGCGGAAAGATAGGTGAAACCCTAAGATCCCGCGAAGCGGGCCACACAGAACGAACATTATGCGAATATATGGTTATAATCTTTAGAATTTGGCGCTAATTTCAGTGTTTATGGCGCCTGCTTAACATTTCTTCGACGTTAAGCCGCAATTATCTTGGAAATAATCTGATCTCAAGTGTGCGTAAGTACATGAGTGCAATAGTTGTCTATTCAAAGGAAGATTGACACTATTCCTCACAGTAAAAGATGAAAATGATGCGAATATATGGACATTATCTTTGGAGTTGAGCGCTAATATCATAGTGCTTATGGCGCCTGCCAGGCATAAAGCATATACCCTTAGCGGAGCAACGGAGTTGCGTGAGCGTGCTAAACCCTGCGGAAAGATAGTTGAAACCCTTAGATCCCGCGAAGCGGGCCACTCACAACAAAAATGATGCGAGTTAAATGGCATTATCTATGAACTTTGACGCTTATTTGTAAATGTTTATGGCGCCTGCCAGACAATAAGCATATACCCTTAGCGGAGCAACGAAGTTGCGTGAGCGTGCTAAACCCTGCGGAAAGATAGTTTAAATCCTTAGATCCCGCGAAGCGGGCCACCCACAACGAAAATGATGCGAGTTAAATGGCATTATCTATGAAATTTGACGCTTATTTGTAAGTGTTTATGGCGCCTGCCAGACAATAAGCATATACCCTTAGCGGAGCAACGAAGTTGCGTGAGCGTGCTAAACCCTGCGGAGAGATAGTTTAAATCCTAAGAACCCGCGAAGCGGGCCACCTAGGCAAAAATGATTACTAAAAGGATTTCCTTCTTCATTATTTTCAGAGTTTCGAATAGAAAAAAAGGATGAAAAAATGAAAAAAACGAAACAAAAAAAGTGTATATAAACAATGCAAATAAGCGCCGAATTGAAAAGATAAGGCGAATTTATGCGCATCATGTCGGGTCTATGTAGCCCGCTCGCGGAATCTTAGGATTTAAACTGGTTTTTCCACTAAATAAGCGAATAATTCCAAATATGAACTCCATTTACTCGCATGATTTGCGGTCTGCTTTAATCAAATGTATACAAATTCTTTCCATTTTATGAACTTTTTTCTCTTTTATTGGGAGGAATGCTATTATTTTTCAATGGTAAGAGCATCTATTCAACACATGTACTATCCGCACTTGGGCTATGGTTATTTCCTAAACAATTGCGTGTTAAAATAGAAGTAATATACATTTAAAATCCATTGAATTCACACAGAAATCAATCTGTAAGATGCAAGAAATCATGAGAATCACGGAGAGGGAAGTTGTGTAAAATATATCATGCAAGAGTTTTGATTGGTTGTCAAAAATATTATCAATTCGAAATGTCTTCGACAAAGTGTATATAAGAAGTGATATTTTTCTGAATTGTCGCATTCTTCGACGATGCCTGGAGCAGTGCGGTTGCTCCCAAAACAGTGCAAGTGAAGTGATTTTGTGTATTGGGTTCTCTGAACCAAAATTGTTCTTTTTAGGACGACTAAATATTCAATGAGAGATATTGACCAATTTCAATTTAGGAGGGGAAATGAGGGGTAGAGGAGGATATGGTAAATAAATCGGTTCTTTTTAGGACGAGCAAAAAATTTTTAAGAGATTTTACACGTTTTCAAAAAAAAAAGAGGGGAAGAGGTGAGTGTGGTGAATAACTACTTCACGCCATTTTCGAAGCCACAAAATATTTTCTATAAGAGTTTTGATTGGTTTACTTCAATTTCCAAAATGTTAGATACTCGATCTTGTGAGAATCACAGAAAAGAGTTTTCTTAAGGGGAACTTCATATTTCCCCATGACATGCGGGCTTTTGTGGTGCGGGCTTTTGTGGTGCGGGCTTTTGTGATGCGGGCTTTTGGGATGCGGGCTTTTGATATGCGGGCATTCGTGTGCGGGCATTCGTGTGCGGGCTTTTGATATGCGGGCAAACGGACCCAACCCCGCTGAGAGAAGCACTTCGTAACGTACACTGCAATTTTCCAGTACGTGCTTTGCAGACATTGTCCCTTCGATGACAAATCAAAAATTTCCACACAATTGTGATTTGGAATAATCCGCACTTTATGCAGTGTTGCTTCCAAAGTTATATACCACTTATTTCGCAACAATCTGGAGCACTCCTCCTCGTTCGTCTCACACTTTTCCTGCTGCCACAAGAAAAAGTGATATAAAAGTTTTGTTCGGTGATTTCGAATTGACGAGTGGAGAGGGACAAATAAAAACGCCTTCCTTGTTTCTTGATTGAGGAGTTTTATTTCCTAAGAAAAAATGCGAAATTTACATGTTGTTTTACACAGATTCAGATTAAAATGGATTATTTTTTTTTGACTTACAGTTTTGTGTGTCCTCTCCCTGCCAGTTTCAATCGAATACAATTTTACAAAAGGGAAATGGCCAAGCCAACAGTTCAGTGGTTTTATTACACTGAACTGTAATCTTACAAATGACAGGCAGAGGAGTGCGTTCACACAGCAATGTTTACATTTAACGACTTTACGATACAATATCTTTTTTAAGAATCCGCAACATTAATTTTGTTAAGTTCCTTGGCTTGTTTTTTCTCCAATCGCCAGCTTTTCTTTCTTCCTTTTCTTTTTCAATTTTCTTTTTCTCTTGTTTTTCTTAGTTTCTTTCTCAATCCATGTGGCGTTCGTAATAACAAAGCTTTTCTTATTTTTCTGGGTTTTTGTACCATTTCGAAGGGGTGTGTTCAAAATCTGAGAAAGCAGTACTTTCCTGGGGTAATGTCTGTACTCGTATATTTAAACATTCACTTGTGCTTTGGAAGCAAAAGAAATAGTACTGTGCGCTTTCCTACACATAGAGGGAGCATTTGATAACACCTCACATGAGGCGATTAAACGATCCCTGGATAGGAAAGGAGTTAACAGTACAGTATCCAAATGGATGTGTGAGCTGTTGAGCACTAGATCAGCAGAGACTCAAACACCATCTGGAACCATCAGAGTGAACACAACAAGAGGATGTCCACAGGGAGGGGTACTATCACCCTTAATGTGGAGCCTAGTTGTAGACGAACTGTTGGAAAAATTAACCAACCTTGGCATCAACTGTCAGGCGTACGCTGATGACATTGTATTGATTGCCAGGGGCAAGTTCGAAGAAACCCTTGGGGACATTATACAAAGGGGGCTTAAAGTAACTAAGGAATGGTGCCATACTGTCGGACTTAACATCAATCCGGCGAAAACAACGATAGTACCATTCACAAGGAAAAGACAACTTCAAAGACTTAAGGACATTAGCCTATCAGGCATGACACTGATACCAGTGAAAGAAGTAAAATATCTAGGACTCCATCTAGATAGTAAACTCCTCTGGTGAAAACATACAGAGGAGATATCCAAGAAGGCCACCCGCGCTCTCATGATATGTAGGAGCCTAGCGGGGAAGGCATGGGGATGCAGCCCAAACATCTTGCGATGGATGTACACTGCAATCGTGAGACCAATGATCACATACGGAGCGGTAGCATGGGCGAAACGAACCAGTCTAGTCACAACACGAGAAACACTCGGCAAAGTGCAAAGACTGGCGTGCCTGTGCATTACCGGAGCAATGCGTAGCTGCCCAACCGCAGCCATGGAGGTGTTATTGGAATTGACCCCTTTACACATCATGGTGATGGCAGACAAAACAATCCTTAGGATGGCAAAGGAGGGAATTGGGAGAGGGAAATGCATCGGTTCGAAAGAACACGGTGACTTACTCAAAAAACTTCCACTTCTTGGCATACCTAGTTACGATAGCATCAGGAAATTCAACTTAGAAAAGAATTTCCAGACAAAGCTCAGCAATAAGGAGAACTGGAGCAATGAATCCACAACTTATGGACTGAGCAACCACACAACAAAGTGGTACACGGACGGCTCGAGGACCGAGGAGGGAACTGGTGCAGGAGTGTTTGGGCCAGGAACTAAGCACTACGAATCCATGGGCAAATGTACCAGCATCTTTCAGGCAGAAATATGTGCCATAGACATGTGCGTTCGAATCAACCTCGAGAAAAACTACAGGAATTGCAACATAGCAATAATGTCTGATAGCCAATCAGCCATAAAGGCTCTTGACGCCTACGTTATCAAGTCAAAACTCGTGTGGGAATGCCTACACGGACTGAATAGACTAGGCAAGAATAACAGAATTTCCATCTGCTGGGTACCTTCCCATGTTGGCATTACAGGCAATGAGGCAACGGACTCTCTGGCTGGAAAAGCGGCAGAGGAACCCTTCATAGGACCTGAACCATTCTTCGGGATAGGAGAACACACTATACGCGAAGAGTTTAGGAGACTGGAGAGAGAAACAAGGGCAAAAGCCTTTCTCAACCTCCAAGGTCTGAGGCAAGCAAAGAAACTCTTAGGAAATTACAACCAAAAGAGATTCAAAGCTTGTATCGGCCTTAACAAAAACAACCTAAGAATCCTAACAGGCCTCCTCACGGGGCACTGCAGACTCAAGGAGCACCTGAGGAAAATGGGCATATCGGAGGACGGGCTCTGCAGATTATGCAGTGAAACCGCCGAAACTCCAGACCACATACTGGAATCCTGTGGGGCACTGGCCCACAAAAGGATGAAATATTTGGCAGGCACCAAATAACAGACAAGGACATACAAACCATGGACCCACAGCTCATTCTCAGATTCATCAAAGAAACTGGACTGGACGCTATGCTCTAAGGAGTGTGACCTGCCAAGGATAAACCAGAGCAATACCTCGACATGCTTCACAAAGAAGTATCTAGAGAGGCTCTGAAAGAGGGCACGAACCTCTCCGAGGCACAAGCAAGGGGACACAATAGACCAATAGGTCGCAGTGCAATATACCCTAACAAAATATTATTATTGTTAATATTATTAAACATTCACTTATGTTTTTGGAAAAATGTGAAATTTAATGTGTCTTTGCAGATGTGTTAGCAAATGTTTTTTTTTTTCGCCCGATTTGCTTAAACTCTTTGATTTGAAAACTGTGTAAAGTTTATGCAATTTCAAAAAATTCTCGCTACAATCGCTTTTTGAACTGGAATATTTCTCAAGTTGTACTATTTTCTGCGAACCAACTGTGTCACAAAATACTTTGAAAGCATATTTATTTGATTCCATTAGATGTCCACTGTCGGTATGACGATTCGATCTACCAAGACTTTGGAAAAATTAATGGCATTTTTGTCCCATGGCAAGCTTTGAAAACATTTACGATTGTTTTTTGAGAAATGCTCTTGTCTACAACTTCCTTCAATAATGGAGCGAATATTTCTTTTGTTAGGTTTAACCCCGGGTTCTTTCGCCGCCAATATGTGACTGCATTGTTTCACGCATTTTTTAACGGTTTAAAAGCTGCAACATCAGCTGGTTGCAGCATTCGGGTAGAATAGGGATACTATCAAAATGATGCCCATTTGAACACATAACTGGCTCACCTGGAGTGTGAGATGGGTGCTATGTCCATCAACGAAAAAGATAACTGGCAATTGAATTTGTTTTTGTATCAAAAAATGATGAACAACTTTGGAATTGTACTCGTAAAATGTCTATTGTGTCGTCCAGCCGTTTTCACTTATTCCACAACCCCATGTATCTGGAATAGTCTTACGAATGTCGTCCTTCAATCTTTTCTACGGGTATATGATCATCGGAGGACACATCACTCCTAAAGCGGAAAACGAAAATATGACCATCAAATTTGCCTTAGCCTGTCCTCTTTCAACCTCATATATATTTTTCGCTCCTTTTGCAGCTAGGACAGATTTTGCTTTAGAGCAAAGGAAACAATTTGTTTCGTCACCATTGAATACTCGGCTTGGATCTTTAAGTATTGCACGCGAATTATTTTCAACCAAATACCTTTCTATGGAATCAAACCACCCAAATATATCCGTAACAGCTACATTAGCACTAGCCGACGATACAGGATCAATTTGCGAGTGGCCATGGTGCAGTAGTAGTGTATTCGCTTACGGAATGGAAGGTCGTGCGTTCGAATCCCGGCCAAGTCGATTACTTTATACGAATACATGAAATCGTAATCTCCCTAAGTAACTTAGACACCACCCGTGGAGAAAAAGCCTACAACTGCACCCAAACGCTTCTTTCCTATCTCTCTATTCTTTCTAATACGAGTACCAAGTAGCTTACACTGTGTTCTTAGCATTATAAGGGTACTGCAACAACAGAAAAAAAATCTGTTTAGCGTAGGCAAATTATAAAAAAAAAAAAAAAATTGTCCGAAACGTCAAACTCCGCGTCCTCTTTTCGCTTGGGGACCCATTCTACGATTACAAACTCTTCCTCATCTGTCAAAACTGTGGACGGGCCTAGCGAAGCCTAAGCGAAGAGTAGAGTTGATCTAGGGATGTTGAATTTTTTTGAAGCAGCTTTTTTGGAAATTTTTCCGCCTCTTATATCAAGCAATGCTTTTTGAAGATCGTTCTCATCGTATTTAAGATTTTTTTTCGGCATTTTGTTCAAGCTAAAATTAATACTCGTAATGGTTGAAAGATACAACTATTGGCACTCATAAAAGTACAACTACTGGCAGTGCCAATAATTGTAGCTACCTAGGATTCTATTATTGGCACCCCCTCTGCCAATAATTGAACCCTAACTTTTTTGTCGTACGTGTTCTCACTTTCACTTATAAAACAGAACTAAAAAGGAATATCTCCAAACTAATGACGCAGAAATGTGAGAAATATGTGCAAATTCAAAACAAAAAATAAATTGATTTTTCGGACCAAGGCTTACATACTGATAAAATCACTGTTGAGTGATGGGGTGTCAATAGTTGGGTCAACAATTTGGGGTGCCAACAATTGTAGTACGGAGTATGTTTTTTGGATGAAAAAGTTGAGTTTTGATACTTTTTTGGCAGCAATAATTAAATATTACAACCCATAGGTATATAATTAAAAACAACCAAAATATAGGGGAAATTTCTCTCTTTCTCAAAAAGTACAATGGCTTTGTATATATACTTTAAGTATATATACTGTTGCATGTTTGCTCAAACTGTGACATTCAGCATCAATTAGTCAACTTTCTGCGCCATCTAGTAGAAAGTAGCCATATTACCGATTTTGGCAGCATTTGGATAGCAGTTTGAGTAGCTGTGGAATAACTAGTACATACATAATTATGTTGTTCTCGAACCTTCTAAACTCAACGACTCTGGAAATCTCGAGTGGTGTCACGAGGAGATATAAATAGATGTCGCAGGAGCACCCAGGACATTCTAGTTGTGAACCGCGATAAAGAAGTGCGATAAATGACAGTAGTGAAAAGTATAGAGAACAAGTATAAGTATTGAGTAAGAGAAAAGTGATTGTGTATTTAAAGTGATTAATTGTGAAAGTGAATTGTTGAATTAAATAAGTGAATTATTAGAATAATAATCAAGAATTAAATTGAAAGAGAACTAATAAAGATTAATTAAATATAATTACGTTTTATCTTTTCGAATCCTAGCCTGGATGTAACATTGGTGTCAGAAGTGGGATAAAACGTTTTCAGTGTGAAATTAAAGTGAAGTGAATTAGTTTAAAAAAAAGGGAAAACAAAAATGGGCAGCTCATTGAAATTACTACAGCTCATTATACCGCAGTTAAAAGCTGAACTAGAAAAGCGGAATCTCTCCACAGCTGGAGGAGAAAGTGATCTGGTGCTTCGACTGCAGGAAGCTGTTGAAAACGAAGGAGAAAACCCCAAGTCCGCTTTGTTCGACGTAGCAGAAGAACAAGTAAGTACAAGCGTTGATATGACTGCTATGATGGAATTACTTCTGGCCAAGTTCGATCAGAAATTCGACTCCATGGACTCTAAGTTGATGAACAGAAGAATTCCCTAGAGCTACAGACAAATCCTATTGATTCTAAATTTGATGAACAGAAGAATTCTATGGACTCTCAGTTCAATGAACAGAAGAATTCTCTAGATTCTCGAAGGAAAACTCGAAGAAATTGACCACAAGTTCGAGAAGGTTGAAACCAACTTCGACGAAATCCATCAGACGTTTTGCAAGCATGAGACAAACTTCGAGAACTTGGCTATAGAGCTCGAGAAAGTGAAGAAGCAGAAGGCTCGAGAATATTCTGCGGCCTGCCCGAGAAGGAAAGAGATGCAGCCTCCTATTTTCGATGGTCAAACATCATGGCCAATTTACAAGAAACAGTTTGAAGCAGCTTCAATGGCGAACAGCTGGGACAACGAAGAAAAGTCGATTGCGCTAACGCTCGCACTAAGAGGTACAGCTACGGAGTTACTCCAAACCGTCTCAGAAGAGAAGCAACACAACTACGACGCCTTGGTCAAGGCTATAGAGATGCGCTTCGGTGATGAGCATATGCAGCAAGTATACAGGGTTCAGCTACGCAGTAGAGGCCAGAAGAGGGGAGAAACACTCCAACAGCTGCAAGCAGATATCGAACGTCTGGCACATTTGTCATATCCTAATGCTGGTGAGGATCTCATCAATGAAATGGCTGTGGAGGCGTTTATCCAAGCCATTGAAGATAGACAACTGCAAATGGCCGTAAGAATGGCTGGAAAGAGAACTCTCGCTGAGGCCCTAGCATTTGCCTTGACAATGCAAGCTGCTGATCAGGCACTGAATGTCGCGTAAGGGAAATGACAGCCGCTGAATGCTCATGTCAAAGAGCGGACATCGTAAACCGGAACAGAGATAACAGAGGTCAAATGCGCTGCTGGAACTGCAACAAAATAGGGCACTTACAGAGACAGTGCAGAGCTCCACCCAGACAAGTCAGTTGTGCACATTGCGGGCCTAGGAGGCGCAACGAAGAAGCATCTGGCAGGGATAACATCCATCCTGCAGATATAGCTTCCCAGAACCAGCAGTCGGGAAACGTGTAAGGACCAGCTTCGCGGGGCAGAAGTTGGTTTCCGGAATCGACGACCCCAGGACCACAATTCAAGTCTCCCAAACCAAACGAGGAAACCAGAGTCTAACAGTGGAAGCTTATATCGGTCAAAATAAGTGCGTGGCAACCATCGACACCGGTGCCACCGCTTCCATTATAAGGAGGGACATCGTCCGTCAGTCTTGGTTGCACAACACCAACAGTTACTGTCTGAAAACAGCAACAGGAGCGACAGCGAAAGTGTATGGAGAGGTCATACTTACAATAAATTTGGCAGGATTGGCATTCTCCCACGCTTTCCTATTAGCCGATATATGTGACGAATGCATCATCGGAATCGATTTCATGAAGGTGCATGATGTAGTATTGGACATTGGTATGCAAGTACTCAAGTATCGAAACGAAGAGATTCCGATGGTGTACGGGAAGGAGAACGCCGCATCCCTGAGGACAGTCATAAGTAAGGACGAGGTCCTACCACCTTCTTCAGAGACACTGATTTGGACAAAGCTGGAAGGTGATCCTGGGGCTCACCGATTCTTTCTAGTTGAGCCAGAAGACAACCACTGCCGAAACTGCGTGGTTGGAAAAATTCTTGTCGAGCCGAAGGACAATATGGTTCCCGTACGAGTTCTTAATGCGGAACACAAAAGCGTTAAATTGAAGTAAGGTGAGGTGAGGTGGTGGAAATTGTGTACCGGTTACTGCCATCACGAAACTATCACAGGAAGGTGTTGCGAAGCCTCGTTCACCAATGGGAATGACTGAGGTGAAAAGAGCTTTGTTCCAGCACTACGATCTGAATCAGGAGCAGCAAGCCATGGCAGGGAACCTCATCAATGAGTTTGCTGATATATTCGCTTCGCGGGACTGCGAGTATGGCCGAACACACCTTGTACAACACCGGATAGACACTGGAGATGCGAGACCGATTCGTCAGCCCCCAGGACGATTACCATTGGCTAAGCAGACGGAAGTTGCAGAGATGGTGTCGACAATGGAGAAGGAAGGAGTGATCGAATGCTCTAAAAGCCCTTGGGCATCTCTGATTGTTTTAGTCAAAAAGAAAGATGGCAGCACTCGGTTCTGTGTAGACTATCGACAACTGAATAATGTCACCAAAAAGGATAGCTACCCTCTACCAAGGATTGACGATACGCTGGATACACTGTCCGGAGCCCGATGGTTTTCCACCCTAGATCTACTGGCAAGTGCAGATCCATACGGAAGACCGTGAGAAAACGGCTTTCACAGCAGGAAACGGGCTCTGGCAATTCACAGTAATGCCATTTGGACTGTGTAACGCGCCGGCAACCTTTGAGCGTCTAATGGAGCGTGTTTTGTTTGGGCTAACATGGAAAACGTGTTTGGTCTACTTGGACGATGTCATCGTGGTTGGAAAAACGTTTGAAGAACATCGAGATAACTTGAAGGAAGTGTTCCAGAGACTACGAAGTGCACAATTAAAGCTTAACCCGAAAAAGTGTGATCCACAGCCTACCTACAACTGAGAGGAATTTTTTTCGGATTGCCTACAAGCGGAAAAACTACACTAAATGGCTTATCTGTATTAGTGTTTGCAAATGCAAATCAAATGGGAAGCTTGCACACAGATAGAATATTTAGTGGAGTCAGGTGTGAAGTTGTCAGCTCTCTCTCGAAATCACCTTAAAATGATGGAAAAGTGCGCTGTGTTAACAAACCGACTTCCTTCGAGGTGGATTTGTAAAATTTTAATAAACTACCTGCAAACTTCTTCGTTCCGTGGTGAATTAGTAATAAGTGTAAAATATAGTATAAATTGTACATAATAATGTTTTAAATCATTTATAATACTTTTTTTAGAGAAATAATAATTATAAAACTTAAATATAAATCACAGCATAAACGAAAATAGTTTAATTTTGTCCGCTATGTACCCCATAAATCAGTTGCAAGTAGGATCGTTTGTCGTATATAGGTCGAATATATATAAAAGTTTGTACTGGCTGCTCATACATGGTCAAAATTATTGTTGTTACTAGTAATGATGAAACTCTCCACTCACCACGGTCATTGCTAAAGACTGATTACTTACCAACAAAATTATTATTTTCAGTAATTCGTACGAAATGAGTTTTATGTTTCCGAACATCTGAAATAAGTTTGTCATTACTAATCTTTTCGTTACACCAACACAATATATATGAATGACATTATAAATGCAGGTCATATGATCGGTGAAAATGATTTTGAATTTATGGCTTACAATGATTGGATAGTTATTGTGTGTTGAATGAAGTTCGTATATAAAAAAAGTGAAACAAATCGGTAATGCAAACATTTCAAACCCTTTTTATTTTATTTATGATTTTGTTGAAACATATGAGTGTGACACAATTAATGACCATTCATAACAAAGTGAAAAACAACCTGTGTCAAATATTACAAAACACACAAGTCCTAATCCAAGAAAAAGTTTGAATGCCAATACTATTCTCTGCCTTCGCATTGACATACAACGCTTGACAGCAACATTAAAAAACATAAGGTTTTGGCTTTACGAATACCATTTAAAAATTGAAGTAGAATGCAGCTTTGTTATAGGTTTTACTGATTTTCTATAATTACTATTGATGCGTCTTTCAACGCGGCTGTTTCATCATAAGCCTTTTTAAAATGTATTTCTTTTGAATTATTCTCGTCGTTGTATCGAAAAGATCCGCAAAAAATAACTATAAATTTGTTAAAACAAGTTTTGTCATTTTAATTTCAATGCTTTCCTAACTTTCAGCGACATTTATCTTTCTACACGATGCTTCAAAGTGTGATTGCATAAGTCATCTTAAGCTGTTTTAAAGTTGTGTTAAATTGAATATTATTCTCAATGTTCCAAATGCCCCAAATGTATTCACTATTTATTTGTTAAATCATCTTGTCACTTAAGAAACAGCGTTAACTTTTACACATCATTTGCTAAACATGTTTTGTCCTACCAAAAACTTGAATTTGTTGTCACAGAATGCGCAATTTTTTTTTTCATATTTCATAAATGTATTAAAAGTGGCTTGCCTGTCATTTGGTTTTCGTTCGTTCGAGGTCAACAAATTGTACGAAAAAAAATATTTTCAAACAAAATAAGAATAATTAACAAAGAAATTATAATAACATAAGTCAAATGAATCAGTAAAAATAATTACCACACATTTGCAACAATTTTTATCTTTTCCATTGGGTATTTGTTTTTACAAAGTCACTGTAAACACACCCCGTGCACCGCTCAATTTCACCACGACACAAAATCAAAAACTCCCTTCAAGCAAGAGACTCCGTTTTACGTCCGCAAACGGAGTCAATGACATATGGACGACTCCGCATACGGCTCCGCATACGGGTCCGAAAAACGACGTTTTTCGGATCCAATTAGTGTGGAAATTGTAATAGCCGCGGACTCACATGTGTATGTATTGTGACAGATTGAGCTCGCTGTGCTCAGCAAAAAACGAATCCAAAACTGATCCAAAAAAAAGATACAAATCGAGGCTAGATAAGAAGAGAATCGAGAATCGAGTATCGTTAAAATAAAAATCAGAAATGTTTGTTCACGTTTATTTTATTTCTAAGAACAATACATGTTTTTATTTGGTATACGTGCTATCATTTCTCCAACAAATTCTCCTGCAAAAGAAAAGAAGCAAATAAATGTGTACGTTATCTATACCAATGGATGTTACTTACTTTCAGCATGAATTTGTGCCGGTAGCAAGAAAATCATAAAAATTCGTCACACGGTTGGTAGTTTCATCTTCATCGGTTGGCAATTTTGTTATTTCGATAAATCTAAATTCAAACAAAGTTTAATTAAGCAAATAATTGTGTGCAATAGTAAATTCAATTTTAGTTTACCTTTCAAAGAAAATTATATCTGAATCCAGGAACCATGGGCAACTACAGGTAAGATCTTTGGTCTTAACAGCAGAAATAGAGAGCTAATTTTTGCCAAAGGTAATTTCAGACCTAGGGCAGCTCTTTCCATTGCGAAAGATATAAAATTCTCTCTCATTCCAGGTTTCAATACTAGGGACCTGGTGGCCGTTTTAATTGAACGCCACAATGGCCATGTGATACACAAGTTTGTATGCGCATCGGCGTATTTTGCTGGGGACATAGAGGAGGTACCACCTACACCAGTACAGGAACTTGTCCAGTACTGCCAAACTCAGCAAGTACATCTTGTTATCGGCTGCGACGCGAATGCACATCACCAGATTTGGGGCAGCCGAGACACAAACAAAAGAGGTGAGTTACTTTTAGATTACCTATATAGTAAAGACCTAGTTATTCTAAATAAGGGTGATAAGCCCACTTTTAGGAACAGTATACGAGAAGAAGTTTTTAGACCTTACTCTCTCGTCTCCTTTTATACAAAACATTGTAGAGGACTGGCACGTGTCTGATGAAGCTTCTCTGTCTGATCATATGCATATTATGTTCAGGCTGCGATGCAACACCGAGTGCGCGCCGGTCAAATACAATAATAAATTAACTAACTGGAGAACCTATAGTGAAAATCTGGCAATCAGAACTGATCTGCTACCAGATTCACCACTTACACCGAGTGATGCGGACGCTGCACAATGTCAGCTTAACGACATCATTATCTCATCCTTTAGGAATAGTTGTAAGGTAAAGCGCACCGTGGTAAAAAGAAGCGTACCATGGTGGAATGAAAACCTGGAAACTATCCGCAAGAAGGTGAGAAAACAATTCAATAAATCGAAACGCACCGGCGTATGGGATCAATATCGATCCATGCTAACCAAATACAACCAAGAGTTGCGAAGATCTAAAAGGGCCTCATGGCGCGCAAACTGCGAAAAGCTGGAAAAACTCCCAGCAGTGGCGCGGCTCCAGAGAGCGCTATCAATAGATCCTTCAAACTGCATGGGATTGCTCATCAAACCTGATGGAACAATCACAAGCGACCGGGAAGAAACTCTCATAACCTTGCTGCAAGTTCACTTCCCTGGTTCCCTAATTGTCGATCACACAACTGATCACACTACTGAGGTTTCATATCCAACTAACCTCAGCAGAAATAATAGTTTATCTGGTAAATTATTTAGTCCAGATAAGGTAAAATGGGCCATAAACTCATTTAAACCATTCAAGGCACCAGGAAGTGACGGAATTTTTCCAGCCCTCATTCAAAAGGGTATGGAATTCTTCCTACCTAACATGATTGCCTTATTTAGGTTCAGTTTCAACTGGGGCTACATACCACGCACTTGGCGGGAGGTCAATGTAGTATTTATCCCCAAACCAGGTAACAAACCTAGTGAACTACCTAAATCCTATCGTCCCATAAGCTTGACATCGTTTTTCCTGAAAACAATGGAAAGAATAATTGACGTTCATATCAGAGAATGCGTTACTTTTAGCATGCCTCTACACCCCTGTCAATATGCGTATCAAAAAGGCAAATCAACGGAAGGCGCCCTGTTAAAACTAACAAATCACATAAACAACGCCTACCGTTGCAAAGAAATTGCACTATGCGCTTTTCTCGACATAGAGGGTGCTTTTGATAACACCGGTTATGATTCAATATCAAACGCTTTAATTCACCGAAAGGTAGACTTTCCCACCATAAACTGGATAAAAGCGATGCTCGAAAGTCGGAAAATCACTGCTTCGTC
Organism: Portevinia maculata; assembly: GCA_949715645.1. Taxonomy (NCBI): domain Eukaryota; kingdom Metazoa; phylum Arthropoda; class Insecta; order Diptera; family Syrphidae; genus Portevinia; species Portevinia maculata. Next base: position 279,989,080 of record OX454525.1, read on the forward strand.
AGGACAGACTTCAGTATCAGTTTCAGCTATAAAAGGCTGTCCACAAGGAGGAGTTTTATCACCCCTCCTGTGGTCTTTGGTCATAGATGACCTACTTCAAAAATTAAGTAATTTAGGCTACGACATAATAGGGTATGCCGATGACTTGGTCATCATTATTAGGGGCAAAGAATCAAACGTAGTTACTTCACGTATGCAAAACGCCCTTAAGATAGCTATAGACTGGTGCGTCAAGGAAAATCTCTCCATAAACCCCAGTAAAGCTATCATAGTTCCTTTCACAAAAAGAAGAAATCTCAGCTTAGCTCAGATTTCACTAAATGGCACGACCATTGAGTATTCCGACGAAGTCAAATATCTTGGAGTAATCCTGGACAAAAGACTAAACTGGAACTCTCACATCAACAACAAAATCACTAAAGCTAACAGAGCTTTATGGGCCTGTCGACGCACATATGGCAGAACCTGGGGAATCTCTCCAAAGATTGTCCACTGGATCTACACAGTGATGATAAGACCCATTATAACATACGCCTCCATTGTATGGTGGACAAAATCCACACAAAAGGTCGCAAAAGAGAAACTCAAAAAGGTACAACGGCTTGCGTGCCTTGGTATCTCCGGAGCCATGCGAACCTGCCCAACGGCTGCCATAGAGGCAATAACAGGTATTACACCTCTCCACATATACATTCAAAAAGTGGCGATCCGCAGTGCAATAAGTCAAATACAGTTAAACGAGATAAGTCTTAACGATCATCCGGAACTTAAGACCCTTCTTGGTGAACTGCCAGAACTCAACATGAACTGCGCGGTCACAGACCGCATCCATAAAACACTATGCTTCAATAAGCGGTTCTCCACGGAGATTCCAAAGAGAGAAGCATGGGTTAGTAATAACCCACCTAACAGCCACAACGGCATAAAGTGGTATACGGATGGTTCTAAAATGGAAGCGGGGGTAGGAGCGGGAATTTACGGACCAAACAAACGCTTTACGATACCCATGGGAAAAAGTCCCAGCGTATTTCAAGCAGAACTCCACGCCATTCAAGAATGCGCTAGCCACATAAATTTATCTGGTATAAAAGGTACAACCATCCATATATTCACGGATAGTCAAGCAGCTATAAACGCCCTTAGCTCGCATACGATTGACTCCAAATCAGTCATGTACTGCTTCAACACCCTACAGGCACTCGGAACAAGTAGCAAGACCAAGCTATGGTGGGTTCCGGGTCATGTCGGGGTGGAAGGTAACGAAAAGGCCGACGAACTGGCCAGAAAAGGTTCGGAAACACCCTTCATAGGTCCCGAACCCTTCTGCTGCACTCCTAGATCAGCAGCAACGGCAGCAATAAAAAGCTGGGAATACAGAAAATGTATCCATCTATGGGAAAGCATCCCAGGTTTAAGACAGACCAAACAAACCGTTCGGCCTTTCAATAGAAATGCCAGCAAATGCCTAAACCTAAGCAGGCATGATATCAAAAACTTAGTAGGTTACCTTACTGGCCACCATGGTTTAAGATATCATCTACACAAAATGAAAATAGTAGACTCTCCTGAGTGCCGACTCTGTCTTGAAGAGGACGAGTCAGCTGAACACATTTTATGTGAATGTCCGGCCCTAAACGGAATTAGAAAGAAGATCTTTTTCAGGGAACAGATGTGCCCTGAGGACATAAAGAATTCTTCTACTAGTAGAATTGTCCGCTTTACACGGAAAGTGGAAACTCTACTAGTCTAAATTTTTCTGGCCCACACGGCACAAAAGATCTTTTTTTTAGGTCGAAGTGCCCCATATTAAATCGCCTTAGCGAGCCAGAACTTTAAAAAAAAAAAAAAAAAAAATAAAAAAAAATTGGATCCGAAAAACGTCGTTTTTCGGACCCCTATGCGGAGCCGTATGCGGAGTCGTCCATATGTCATTGACTCCGTTTGCGGACGTAAAACGGAGTCTCTTGCTTGAAGGGTACCCTTCAAGCAAAAACACTGACCCAACTTTTCCCGTCATTTTTGGATCCGCGATATATGAGGAGTTCCACGCATACAATTGTAAATTCACTGTAGCTACATTGCCAATAGAAAGAAGAGCTAGAGTCGAGTGTAGTTAATTGTAATGGCGGATTTGTTCATCTGTCACTGACACTGTCTTTAGCAGATATCATTTTCTTTGAAAGGTAAACTAAAATTGAATTTATTATTCCAGATAATTAATTGCTTATTTGAGCTTTTTTAATTTAGATCTATTGAAATAACAAAATTGCCAATTGATGAAGATGAAACTACCAACCGTTTGACGAATTTTTATGATTTTCTTGCTACCGGCACAAATTCATGCTGAAAGTAAGTAACATCCATTGATATAGACAAACATACACATATATTTGCTTCACTTCTTTTGCAGGAGAATTTGTTGGAGAAATGGTAGCAGGTATACCAAATAAAAACATGTATTATTCTTAGAAATAAAATAAACGTGAACAAACATTTCTTATTTTTATTTTAGCGATACTCGATTCTCGATTCTCTTCTTATCTAGTCTCGATTTGTATCTTTTTTTTGGATCAGTTTTGGATTCGTTTTTTGCTGAGCACAGCGAGCTCAATCTGTCACAATACATACACATGTGAGTCCGCGGCTATTACAATTTCCATACTAATTGAATCCGAAAAACGGCGTTTTTCGGACCCGTATGCGGAGCCGTATGCGGAGTCGTCCATATGTCATTGACTCCGTTTGCGGACGTAAAACGGAGTCTCTTGCTTGAAGGGTAATCACAAAGTTCTGTCAAATGAAAATTAAATTCACCATTAAACTCACCACACAAACTTGTCATATTTGACAATCAGACAGAAGAATAACATTTTCAAGCGGCTAACTTCACTTTTATTGATTCACATGTATTCACCGATAGGTAATTTTGAGAGAGGAACCCGCTCTCTTATTTGAGGGGCGCAGCGGACGGGGGTATTGAGAGTTGACTGTCTAGTTGTAGGTAGTCTGTGGTGTGATCTCTTTAGATCTGAGGTAAAATATCTGGGGCACATCATCTCGTCCGAAGGAGTAAGGACTGACCCAGAGAAGGTCGATGCGGTGAAAAATTGGCCCGTTCCCAAAGACAAACACCAACTGAGAAGCTTCCTGGGACTTGCAACTTACTACAGACGGTTTGTGAAGGACTTTGCAAGGATCGCGAAGAGTTTGCATCAACTGACGGAAAAGGGAAAACCATTCAAATGGTCAGGTAAATGCGAAACGAGTTTCAAGAGTCTCAAACACCAACTGTGTGATGCTTTAATTCTAGCGTACCCTACTCCAGGAAAAACATTTATTGTAGATGCCGACGCTAGTAATGTTGGGATCGGAGCCGTTCTTTCGCAGATCCATGATGGCCAAGAGAGAGTAGTTTCCTACTTCAGTAAAGTGCTATCCAAGTCGGAGAAGAACTATTGCGTAACCAGGCGGGAACTCCTGGCTTTGATCGTGGCAACAAAGCACTTCCACAAGTACTTATATGGGCAGAAATTCATCCTGCGTACAGATCATGCGGCTCTAAAGTGGGTGCTGCAGTTTAAGTACCCTGAAGGAAAAGTCGCGAGGTGGATTGAACGGCTGCAGATGTATGATTACGAGATGCAGCACCGAAAGGGAACTCTTCACTCCAACGCAGTTGCCCTCTCCCGGCGGCCCTGCAAGGCTGATTGTAAACATTGCGGACGCCAGGAGGAAAAAGATAATGTATCAGTCCAACGGTTGAAAGCTGAGCCCATTTCCGGCTGGAGTGCACGGGAGATCCGGAATGCTCAACTTGAAGATCCGGATATCGAGCCGATTATCGCCTGTGCATACTTGGCACAATGAGACTCACTTCATGTTCAGGATGGCATTTTGAGAAGAAAATCGGAAAGTTCGGATGGAACATCAGCCGTGATGCAACTTGTGGTACCCAGATCGAAAGTCAACGAAGTGCTTAGGGAACTGCATGATGAAATGTCCGGAGTTCACTTGGGAGTAAATAAGACCCTCGAGAAAGTGCGAGAGCACTTTTACTGGATCCACGCAAGAGACGATGTCGAAAACTGGTGCCGAATATGCGCCACTTGCGCAGCCAGTAAAGGCCCGAGAGTAAAAATGCAAGGCAAGATGCATCAATACAACGTTGGAGCGCCCTTTGAAAGGATTGCAGTTGACATCGCAGGACCGTTTCCAGAAACCAACAGTGGAAACCGCTATATCCTCGTAGTGATGGACTACTTCACTAAATGGCCTGAAGCATTTGCAATACCTAACCAAGAAGCTAAAACCGTGGTAGAGCAGATTGTCCACAACTGGGTAAGCAGATTTGGCGTACCAATGGAATTGCACTCGGACCAAGGTCGAAACTTCGAGTTGAAGATCTTTCAAGGAGTATGCCAGCTACTAGGGATTAAGAAGAGAAGAACAACCCCGCTTCATCCACAATCGGACGGAATGATGGAACGCTTCAATAGAACCTTAAACGAGCACCTTTCTAAGGTTGTTGGCGACTGCCAGCGGGACTGGGACAAGCAGATCCCCATGTTCTTATCGAAGCGCAGTTCATAACACAACAGGACATACTCCATCCGAAATTCTTTTTGGTCGAACCATCCGGTTACCTAGTGAATTGATGTTTGGATCTCCGACTGATGAAGCAACGAATGAAGATGATTATGTTGCGGATCTCAGAGAAATCATCAGAAACATTCATCGGAAAACTAGAGATAAGATTCGGATATCCAGCGACCGCATGAAGACGAGGTACGATACAAAAGCAACCACCACAGGATTCCAGGAAGGAGATCTGGTATGGCCATACAACCCTCATCGCCGAAAAGGCATGTCACCAAAACTACAGCAGGATTGCGGACCCTATAAGATAGTGAAGCGCATCAACGATGTTGTCTACCGAATCCAGCGAGGAACAGGCAAGCTGAAAGTTGTCCATGTGGATCGTCTCCATCGGTACCATGGTGAAAATATTGACGTGCTTGTTCGCGACGAACAAGTTTAAGAGGGGGATATTGTTGCATGTTTGCTCAAACTGTGACATTCAGCATCAATTAGTCAACTTTCTGCGCCATCTAGTAGAAAGTAGCCATATTACCGATTTTGGCAGCATTTGAATAGCAGTTTGAGTAGCTGTGGAATAACTAGTACATACATAATTATGTTGTTCTCGAACCTTCTAAACTCAACGAATCTGGAAATTTCGAGAGGTGTCACGAGGAGATATAAGGTCCGTTCGCGTACTTTATGTGTAGAAAAGTGTCAAATCTCCAAAATCGAGAGAGAATCCTCTCATTTCTAAGAAAAGTACGCGAACGCTTTTGTGTAAAAACTTCTTAGTTTGGTTTGAAAAGAAGCAGCAGCTGTTTTTTTGCTGCAAAACTCATAGGATTTCATCATTTGACAGTTTTCATTTTCTTACCAGATGAAATTCTGTGTGAAGAAAAATGAACGAAAGTACATATTTCTTTCGTTCATCTTTTTACCATTTTCTCAGTACGCGAACGCGTTTGTGTAGTTTTTCATGAAAATTTATATAAATTTACGTTTGCATATTAGTTCGCGAACGGACCTATAAATAGATGTCGCAGGAGCACTCAGGACATTCTAGTTGTGAACCGCGATAAAGAAGTGCGATAAATGACAGTAGTGAAAAGTATAGAGAAAAAGTATAAGTATTGAGTAAGAGAAAAGTGATTGTGTATTTAAAGTGAATAATTGTGAAAGTGAATTGTTGAATTAAATAAGTGAATTATTAGAATAATAATCAAGAATTAAATTGAAAGAGAACTATTAAAGATTAATTAAATAGAATTACGTTTTATCTTTTCGAATCCTAGCCTGGATGTAACAATACAAAGACAATGGTTGGGTGCTGCGACACTTATTCGAACTACTGTAATGGCTAGTTTCTAGTAGATGGCTACATACATCGAAAGTGCTAAAATACTCCCGACGGTTCGTGTACTATTTCACTACTGATTTTCCCCACACCAGGCTACGGTTCGTGTATTAGAAGAAGGATTTGGATATTAGAATTTCCGGAACTCAAACTGCGCTAACGGCTGCTCTCAAGTAGCTACTTTCTGATAGATGGCCCTAAATTCCATTGTTTTGTGTTCATGTTACAAGTGGTTCAGAACAGAGTACACTTTCAAGCCGATGCCCACAAATTGAAGGACATGTGAAATGATTACCCAAGGAATTCCAAGCTTTTCATAGCAAAACCGAAAATCGAAGTTAACGTTGCCGCAATTTGCATGATGAATGATGATATAATTTGTGCTCACCTCTTCGATGCATGTGTTAAGGTTGACCACCGCGACCAAGCGACTTCTTTAAACTTTTGTATGCTTTTCTGTTCCTCCTCTTTGAGTGTGCTGTCTTAGATTTTTATACTGGGCTTTGTAGTCGCTAAAACGTCTCATAGCACCAACAACCGGACGAGTGTTTCACCAGCAACTTACCTTTTATATTCCTTAGATCTGTCAATCACCAAATCGTCTTACGAGATTTATCTGCTTTTTTGAGAATGACAATAATATTTTTGAAAATGACCTATCACGTCAAATTTAAACGTTTCCCAAAAATTCATCGGCAGAGTTAATGAAAACCTATAAAATGTTTTTTGGAAGTAATATTTTATATCCGCTTAGGAACTTAGCTGTCTATCGACTGAAGTAAACGTATATAGGATAAAATGTGTATTTTACATGTAAATTGGAAAATAAGCGTCTATACGCTTTCAAAAAAAAACAAAAAAAAAACAGCTATGAGCCGTGTTTCTTTGCACGCGGATATAGGTAGGCATGGTATTAAAAAACGACCATCGCCGCTTAAGAATTTATCAAAAAAAAAACTTGGCAGCACACATGCACTTATGACGTTTATAAAACCCTTCCCTTCAAGCAAGAGACTCCGTTTTACGTCCGCAAACGGAGTCAATGACATATGGACGACTCCGCATACGGCTCCGCATACGGGTCCGAAAAACGACGTTTTTCGGATCCAATTAGTATGGAAATTGTAATAGCCGCAGACTCACATGTGTATGTATTGTGACAGATTGAGCTCGCTGTGCTCAGCAAAAAACGAATCCAAAACTGATCAAAAAAAAGATACAAATCGTGGCTAGATAAGAAGGGAATCGAGAATCGAGTATCGCTAAAATAAAAATCAGAAATGTTTGTTCACGTTTATTTTATTTCTATGAACAATACATGTTTTTATTTGGTATACCTGCTACCATTTCTCCAACAAATTCTCCTGCAAAAGAAAAAAAGCAAATAAATGTGTATGTTATCTATACCAATGGATGTTACTTACTTTCAGCACAAAATCATGTGCCGGCAGCAAGAAAATCATAAAAATTCGTCACACCATTTTTAGTTTCATCTTCATCGGTTGGCAATTTTGTTATCGATAAATCTAAATTCAAACAAACTTTAATTAAGCAAATAATTGTGTGCAATAATAAATTCAATTTTAGTTTACCTTTCAAAGAAAATTATATCTGCAGCTGCAGCCAGAGACAGTGTCAGTGACAGATGAACGAATCGCCATTACAAATAACTAATCTCGACTCTCGCTCCTCTTCTTATTGGCAATGTAGTTACAGTCAATTTACAAATGTGTTCGTGTAACGCCTCATATATCGCGGATCCAAAAATGACGGGAAAAGTTGGGTCAGTGTTTTTGCTTGAAGGGTTAGCTGTAGTTGAGTTAAGAAATTTGTATTGAAAATCGTGAAATTCAAAAATATTAATTTCCGACGGTTGAATGGGATGTCAAACTTAGACATCAGAAACGAAGAAAATGGCTTAGCGGCGATAGCTATCCCCGCTAAAGTTAGCGTATATAGGATAAGTTGTTGTTGTATTTCACATGCAAATTTCAAATTATCCCTATATCCTCGTGCAAAGAAACACGGCTATTGTCAATTCCATTATTTTCCCTTTCCAAGATAGCAAGATAGAAGCATGCAAACACATTTATTGTTTTATAGTTTTATTCTCACAGTAGGAACCAAAAATCACATTTTTTTGTTGTTGAATATACATAATTCTGTTTTCCCCAGAGGCCCATATATATTTTTTTCCACAGATGCAAGTAGAAATGCAAATATTTTAAATTTCTTTTCCACAGAAGCAAAAACGTGTCGCAATGAAAATATCACCAAACTTCAGTGTCAAATGCTAATTGTTGTAGTGTCAATACAGGGATGAGCCGGAGTTTTTTTTCAATTCTCCAAAGACGAATATTTCCACGATTTGTTCAACCAATTTTTATCAGAAAATTATTGTCGCATATCTTTTCGTGTATGTGAGGAAGAAAAAGCGAAGAAATTTATTTTGTATGCTGTGACTGAAAGAGAAAATATGCGTACGTGTTGACAAATACTTTCTTCCTCTGGTAAGAATTTTGTTAGACTAAAAAAAATCTCAACTGAGACTTAGACAGGGGAGAAAAATCTCGGAGGGCTTTGTAGGTGCAACTCGCTTAGTAGGAAACGATAAAATGCCAAACCCCTCCGCAAACAAAAAGACTTTTTGAACAAATCCACAAGCTCAAAACAAGCAATTCGAATCGAGTCTCGTACGGCAAACAATTGTGACATTTGTCAAATATTTGACAGCTGCAAGCAGTCACTTCGCCATATAAATATTTTCTGTAACGCCGTTTACGAATAAAAACGATAAAGAAACTATACAAAAAAAAACATTTTTCAAAAACTCGCAATGGGAACTGATGTTATTAATTCCTACGATTCAATCCAACAAGAACTGGACCGTGCTAAGAATACTCTTGTTAGTCTAAATGACAACATTAGACGCATCATCGGCCGAGACCCCAAAGACACGAATTTAAGGTTAGTACTGAGCCGAGTTAAAAACTCAACCGCTTTCATTTAATACATTTTCTGAAACAAATTGTTCCTCACAGGGGTGACAGAAAACGACAAAACATCGATAACCGTCGCAACGATGTTTCCAATGATCGCCCGAGAAATCGCGAAAGCAGTCCTCCGCCAGCGAAGCGTCGCATTCAAGATACAAAATCCGTGTTCAGTCGGCTGTCCGGCCCACCCCCCATTACACCACCATCGCGGGATGAAGAGCCCGCCAAACCAAGAATATTTTCCCGTGTGATACGAGAACTACCGTCGCGACAGGAGATTGTCACCGCACAAGGACCAGATGCAGAGTCTCGGGCGCGCAATCGTAGGATGTTTGGCTCTTTGCTCGGCACCCTGCACAAATTCTGTCAGGAGGAAACACGTCTCAAGAAGAAAGAAGAACAAAAGGCAATGATCGAAAAGAAAGTTGAGGAACAAGAGATACAGGAACGCGCCAACTTGAAAAAGGAGCGTGAAAACTTGTTCATGGATCGCAAACGAAAGCAGCTCGAAATTCGTAAGCTCGAATTGAAAATGTATCGTTTGCGAGATTTTGAAACTTGGGAAAAGTCTAAAAAGAATCAGGTGCACTTTATTCGCACCAAATCAAAACCCCACATTTACTTTCGGCCAAAGGTACTTACTAAGAAGACCGAGAAACAGCTGGCCGAGAACCGGTCTGCCATCGAGAGGGAAATCGAAAAGAAGCGGGCAGCACTTAACGAAGAAATATTAGAAATTGAGAATCGCTTTAAGTTGCGTGACGATAATACAGAAGAGGAGATACCGCATAACAATGGCTCGCAGCATCCAACGAAGCATGATCGTCAGAAAGCTAACGAAGACGATGATGAGGACGATGATGACGAGGAAGAAAATGTACATCAGGTTGATAGTGACCACGAGGAACGGGAAGTTAGTCGCGTTATCAGCAGTAACAATAATCTCGAAGAGTTGTCGTCTATACAAATTAAAATTCAAAATGGTGAGTAAATCGGGATGTTTAAATTTCATGCACGAAGCACTTGTAAAACTGGTAATTTACTTCGCTTTGATTAAAAATGTCATATACGTGTCTCTAGACTAGGGCTACTTCAGTGTATCTTTGTATTTCATTTACTCGAACTATCGACCAGTCGCGTCTCTGTATGGAAGCAGCTGAAATACATTCCATATCGATAAGTATATTGGTCATAAGCCGATATGCTCAGATTCAAGAGGATGTATGAAATGTCTTATCATAAGATTCCCGTCACACTTCAGTCTACTGGCTATTTGAATTGCTTCGGGTTGAATACAATATATTTATATAAATAGCAATCCACTTTCCTTATTTAGAAATTCAATTCAATCGTACACTTCTCGATTTATTCACTTGCAGACATTAAACAGGAAGATATAGACGATCCAACTGAACCAGAAAGAGGCATGTCAAACGAAAGAACTTTGGTGAGCAGCATCGTTGTGCCGAACAAGGATATCAAAAGATCATCGGACTGATGTCTTCAATATGGTGACCTAGAATCGCGACGATGACCAAAAGTGTTATGTAAATCTAAATCGGAGATTTCTTCACTATCGATGTAGTATTTAGAAAAAAAGAAACTTTGTAATTGAATTGCTATTAAAAGAACAACCCCGAACGATAAAGTAAACAATTTAAGAAAAAATATATCCACAAATTTGGAGTTTTCTTTTCTTTCGGGATTGTGGTATGAACTTTTCATGGTGTTTCAGATTTGTTTGCCAGCAATCACCCGTGGCTTTGCTTTTTTTCTGTTACCCGCCTGATTCGGTCGCTTCATCTTTCGGGATTTTTTTTTCCGGCAAAAAATATCGCATTTTTGCACTGGAGCCCTCAGACTCAATACTGGTCCACTGTACTGCCAGGAAGACATCGATTGTACTAAAATTTCCTTGATTTTCTAAGAAAAACGAGTAGGCGCTTTAGTGATAAGGAGCATAGATTTTCAGCATCAAATATCTGCCATCTGATATGTAACGCAGTATCGTCCTTTCTCAATATTTTTGGCAGTTGGTGAAATAAAAATAAACAAATATTAGTTATTATATTGTTTGAGAGTCAAATGAGAACTGGCCATAGGACATTCCGTCCTGCCCCCATTCTCCCTCCACGCTCTCACTCTCCTCATTTAATCCCTCTCCCGCCTCTTTTCCTTTTCCTTTTCCAAAAGAACTACACATTGTTCTACAAGGCGGAAGGTAAAATCAGGACTTGTATCCTTATTTAAAACCACATAAAGGTATTTCTTTCGAATAATTACAGCTCTGGCGACTTGACGGCGGTCATCTGCGAAAGGGAAGATGAAAAAGCTCTATGTCTGACCTCAGCCTATCTTACCTACGACTCCGCGTCATTTTCGTTTTTACGAGAAAATTTAAAGGACTTGGCTGGTCAAAACTGGATGCACGTACTGGGCTGTGTTGCAAACGCCCATAATACGCAATGGGAAGTGGAGACACAAATTCGAGGGGTGAGTGTCTTTATGATTTTATTATATTGTTCAACCTTACGGTATGTAATAGAGGGAACCTACTTTTGTGACATTTAACAGACAGGAGGTTTCAGACGTTACTCTTGTCTCTAACACAGACAAAATGGAAATTAGGGAATGGAGGGTAGTTGATGAGGCATCTCTGTCAGACCACAGATGGATACGCTTCAAAATAAACTTTCAGCATAGGGCGTGTAGTTTCTATAGACATCCAAAAAGGCAGACTGGGATAAATACATACATTTCATTAACCTACGTTTCGATACACAGCCGATCACCGGCGAAGATACTGTAGATGTAGACAGGGCAATATGCCGTGAGCAGAACTATAAATATGGCGTTCGAAAAGGCATGCCCGGCAAACAAAAAGCCAAAAAGGGCTCAACCAAATTGGTGGAATAAGGAAATCGGCCTTAAAAGGAGGGAGGTAAGAAAACTTGACAATAGAGCAAAACTCATTAAAAATGATACCACATGGGATGAGTATAGCGAAAGCAAAAGGGGATTTAAGTATTTAGTGAGGAAATCCAAAAGATCTTCATGGAAAAAGTTTGTGAATCTATTGAGTAAACTGAAGAGGCGTCGAGACTGCGTAAAATGCTCTCAAAGGAAGCTAGCGTACCTAGCTACCTAAAAAATAACAACGATACTCGGGCCGTGAGTAGTCAGGAGGTTCTGTCAACCCTGGTGGAAACCCATCTCCCTGAGAGTTTTAGTCTAAGAACAGGATATATTCCAACAGCGTGGAGAGAAGTCAGGGTTGTTTTTATACCCAAAGCCGGTAAACAGAGTCACACGACGGCAAAAGACTTCAGACCAATCAGCCTGTCGTCCTTTTTGCTCAAAACCCTTGAGCGTCTGGTGGAAGCTCACATTAGAAATAAATGTAGCAATGGTTTTTTATGCGAGTCACAGCACGCATATGTAAAGGGTAAATCAGTAGAAACTGCTCTACACAATGTGGTGGGCAAAATTGAAAGTAGTCTACACTGCGGCGAATTTGCTCTGGCCTCTTTTCTCGATATAGAGGGAGCCTTCAATAACGTTGAGTGTAGAGCTATAAAAAGCACCTTAACAACCGCTAACATTGAACAGGGCATCATAAACTGGGTATGCAATATGCTCGCCAACCGGAACAAAAACTGCTCCCTTGGTCAAAGCTCCATTAGAATGTCTGTAACCAGAGGAACCCCACAGGCGGGAGTCATATCGCCACTGTTGTGGCCGTGGGTTCTGGTCATTGACAACGTCTTAAAGGAAATTAAGTCAATGGGTAAGTGCTACGGCGTATGCGGACGACGTGGTTATAGTAGTGCAGGGAAAATATTTAAATAGTTTAAGTGAGATCACAGAGACCGCCTTAAAGAAAATTAGTAATTGGGCTAAGGGCCGCGGACTAAATGTCAACCCCTCGAAAACGTAGTTAGTCCTGTTTACGAGAATACACAAAAACCGCACTTCAACCTCCCGAAACTTGACGGAGAGGAACTGCCCCTTACGAACAGTGCGAAGTATCTGAAAATTAAATTGGAATCTTAACATAAGGGAAAGAATTAAGAAAGCGTATTATTTATTGTAAAAGAACAATAGGCAAAACATGGGGCCTGAAACCCGCCATGGTACGCTGGATATACACAGTAGTGGTGATACCCATACTTACATATGGCTCACTTGTGTGGTGGAGCTTGGAGGGCAACAAACAAAAAAACCATAATTGGAAAACTGGCAACGGTGCAGAGAACGGTTAGATAGCCATCACTGGTGTAATCCATACTACTCCCACGGCAGCACTGGACACCTTACTGCACCTTATCCTGCTAGACTTAAAAATACAACAACTCGCTGGCAATAGCGCTTTGCGCCTTAAAAATTTGGGCCATTTTAATGTAGTTTTGGGCACCGCACGATCTTAACTGATGTGCTACCCGGAAATGCTACGGACTGATGAGATTTTCCCCTTGCTCGACTTTGACATCCCCTATGAGATGTCATATCCGCGAAGGGAGGAGTGGCAAAGAGATGTTATGCTCCGTTCCGTTAATTGTTATGCTCCGTTAATAAAAACAACCGTTCCGTTAGACTGCTAAATGGGGATTGACAAAAGTTCTCAGCAAGAATGGATCCTCACCGTGCACACAGTCACTCAGTGCACACTTACACACAAGAAAGGGTATGGTGGTGAAGAATAGATAGCGAATTCAACAGATTGGCAACGTATTAATCATATCTCGTATGCGACATGATCAGTCTCTGGACTGTTTACGTTAGCACAATTATTGTTGGCGTCGTGAAACCATGGGATTGTTTATCACAGGATGTTTACAATCGATCATGGGTTAACCATGGGCATGGGATTGTTTATCGTAGGATGTTTACAATCGATGATGGTTTTAAATGTCTTGCAAGGCAGAGTAATATCTCTTATTTATATAAAGTATAAATTCCTTCGGTGAATGGAGATTGAGTTTGTGTAGCAAAAGCCATTTGACTTCACGCAATGCTTATTAAGCATTTTCTACACGTCTCCATTAGCCGTCGACACCACGATCTATTTTATAATGTGTATTAATGTACACAAATATACCATCGCATTATCTATAAGCGTATCCGCTTAACACCTCCCCCCTTAAGAAAAGTAATTAAATAAAATTACTTTCAGGTTGACCATGTACACCAGAATGAACCGTGAGCACAAGGACCATCCGAATACCAAAAACCCATGTCACACCTCTAATTTATTTATTTACGTACTTCTAAAACTAAGAATATAATGTAAAATTAAAGTATAATACAATACAAGAATATAATATGAAATAAAATTATAATGTGTTTTTTAATGATTCCTTTTATAAATCGTAATTGTATCTTAAACTTCTAGGATAAATATTTTCCTGTTTTCCAGGTTCAACATTATTTTTGTAGGTAACGGTATGCTGTACTACAGGTCTGCGTTCCTTTTTATTAAAACATTTATTAAACAATGTTAAGGTATTGTTACCTTTAATACATTTAATGGTGAGTAAACCCATTCCAATTAAGACTAACAAACTCATGAATCCATATCCAAACTCTGCTGGTCTAAGTTTAACATTCAAGAATTTTGACAAATTCGATTTTTGATTATTGATTTCAATACTTAGATCTTCAATTTCTTTTATACTATTGGTCTTAATATTTTTTACAAATTCAATGGGTTCTACATCTTTAATTCTTATGTTAAAACAACAATCATCAGAATAGTTATGATATACATTATTGAGGTAAGTTTCATTACCTTTTTCTGAAACTACAATCTTAAAATCTACAGTACTAAAACAACAGTTATTTTCAAGAGTTAATAATCCCACTCCTTTAATTATTCCTCGAGTAATATGGTGACTACAATTGTTATTAAATTGCGTATTGTCTGACACAAAAAATAAGTACTTATTTTCTATCAACTTTATATATGATTCAATATTGTGAGGGATTATTCGAATATTACATATTTTCTTACTTTTTTTCATAAAATTATTCAAAATACAATCTTCCATAGACATAGTTGACTCAAGAACTAGACTGTGCGTTATTAAATATGAATCTTCATACATTGTGATATCATTTAAATCATCCTTATATCCAAAATATTCTTTATCATTAGATATGAAAAAGTAATTATATCCTTTTTCGAACATTACTTGTTTGTGGTCTTCAAATATTGGTATTGCAATTACTTTGTATGCATCATATGAATTTGCTTCAAGAAAGGGTACAGCCACAATTACTACAATATTTTTATTTTTCTCAAAACATTTTACTTTTGCATGTTTTATTATTTTATTATACATACTTATGCTTGGAGTGTAAATCAAATTTTGTTCATTTTTACTTAGCATTAAGATTTCTATAATTTTTTCTGGAGTTATAATTGAAGGGTGTACAGTGCTCAATTGAAGAAACAAAATGGCATCTATTGTGATATCAAGTTCAGATTCTAACTCTAAACTTGCTGAAATTATTTTTAGTTGCATGTCTTGCAGGTATTCAAAAATCATTTCCTTCCTTTTTGCTTCATTGTTATCAAAAATTAGAGTATTCAGTGCTTCCATAAACTCAGAAGATTTCTTATTTATTGTTTCAATATTACTTTGCAAATTCTTATTTTGATCGTTCAACTTCTTTATTATATTAATTTCTTCTTCTAATCCTTGTTTTATTATTTCTTCGTTTTTATTAAAGGACTTTATTGCCTCATCATAATACCTTGCATCATTGTCATCCATTGTTCCAAACAATGTTTTAAGACCTGTACCTACTATGTTAATTAATCCTCTCTTGTACCTACTTTTCATTTCTTTTGTTCGAGAACTGTTAATACCTAATAAATTATAAATTGTATCCATTTTCTTTAACAATCTACTATAATGTGATTTTCCGATCATCATTAATTCTTCACACTGGTGAAAGCTAGAGACGCATTCCTTTTCGATATTGTTAACTTTTTGCGTCAACCAGTAAATATGTTCTTCATGTATGGTAAGATTTACATTGGATATTATGGTGACGTGTCCATTGATAATTTTAGTCTTCCCAATCCAATCAAAATAAAATCCTCCATTACCGTTGAGGTTTTCAATAACAAGTCCCCTCACTTGAAAGATGCTACAAAAATCATAGGAAAAATAACCAAGTTCAGTATAGATAGTTACTTTTATTTTATTTTTATTGTTATAATGTTCTAATAGATCCCTAAGTCCTTCAAAATCACTATCAAACCTAATTCTATATAATGTATGGTTTAACAAGGTTTTTTGAAACCTTTCTTGTCTTCCTATTAGTTCTTAAAAACACATTTGAGTCGGTTACTTTAGTAATAACATATGGTCCTATAAATGTTTTTTCCAACTTTCTATTTACGCTTAAATTTTTGACTAGCACCTGGTCTCCCACTTTATATGATGGTGCGTCTTTGGTGCTTTTATCATACGTTTCCTTGGACTTTAACTTTGACTTTAATAAATTTTCTTTTACCTTGCCTTCTATGGAACTGATTTTATCTGAAATGTTCTTAACATACTCTCCTACTGTTACCAAGTCCAACTTATCAATATTGCTTGGTCTATTTGCTTGCCGCCCGAATAATACTTCGTGTGGGCTATAACCTGTTGTTGAATGTATTGTTGAGTTGTAACAAAAACTTGCAAATTTGAGAGCTTCATCCCAATCGTCCTTTTCGAAATTTACTGTGTTCAAATATTCTTTGAGTCTACCATGTATCCTCTCTACTGCTCCATTGGATTGTGGATGAGCAACACTAGTTGTTATGTGCTTGAACTTGAATATTCTTGCCAAATTCTTCATTAATTCATTGCAAAATTCGGTTCCGTTGTCACTTAGGATTATTTTTGGAATACCAAGATACGTAATCCAATCATTTACAAACGCTTTTGCTATTGTCTCTGCGTTTTTGTCTTTTATTGGAACGAACCTTATGAATTTTGACAAGCTATCCTGCATACTCAACGAGTAAAAATTTCCATTCTTTGAAACTGGATATGGTCCTGTAAGATCCATATTTACTTGTTCCAAGCAGTACGTAGCATTGGACACAATTACCATTGGCATCCGTGTAGGATGTCTGTCTATTTTTCCTAGCTGACAATTCGTACAACTCTTAATAAATTCTATTACCATATGATTCAAATTTTCCCAATCATATTTTTCTCTAATCTTTGCAATAGTCGCTCTCTGTCCTGCATGTCCCCCAACCAAACTTTCATGGTATTCCTTAATAATATCCAATTGTTTTTTCTTATCCGTTATATCTATTAAGTTACTTGTTTCAACAATTTCGTTGTTCTTTTCCAAATTTGTATGGACTAATGCTTCTGGACTTTCTTCGCTTAAATTATTTTCTAAAGAATCTCCACTACCATTTTCATTTCATTCTATATCTACAGAATTGTCAATATTTTCACTAACTCTATCTTCGCATTCACACGAACATTTTTTCTTTTTCCTGACTTTTCTTGTTGTTACTAAGATATTTCTGCTTAAGTGGTCTGCAACCACGTTATCGAGACCCTTTTTATATTCAACGACATATGTATACTCTTCTAACTTTAACCTCCAACGTACCAATCGTGATCCTGGATCTTTTACATTAAAAAGCCATGTCAATGGTCTATGGTCAGTTCTAATTATAAAATGCTGCCCATATAAATATGGTCTAAATACCTTTACCGCCCAAACAATGGCTAAACACTCTTTCTCCGTGGTGCTATAGTTTCTTTCGGCTGCATTTATACTTCTGCTTATGAATTGTATTGGCAGATCCTTATTTTCGTGTTCCTGTGACAACACAGCACCTAATCCTGCATTCGAAGCGTCAGTTGTAACAATAAATGGTTTCTTGAAATCTGGGTATTGAAGTACAGTAAAACTGGATAATGCCTGCTTTAATTCAATAAAAGCTTTCTCTTCATCCCTCCCCCATTTAAATTCAACTCCCTTTCTCAGAAGCTTATTAATAGGACCAGCTATTTGGCTGAAATTTTTTATAAACTTCCTGTAATAATTCATCATTCCTAGGAATGACTGAATTTCCTTCACATTCTGTGGAGCTTTAAGGTTCTCTATAACTCTTACCTTCTCAGGGTTTGGTTTAACGCCATCTTCTCCTATCACATGGCCTAGATAACTGACTTCCTTTTTCAAAAACTCGCTCTTATCTGCTTGCAGTTTAAGATTTGCCCTTTTTAGCTGTTCAAAAACCTCCTCAAGCCTTATGTTGTGTTCTACTAAATCTTTGCCATACACTACAATATCGTCCATATACACAAAACATTTTATGCCTTTTAATCCTGTGAGGACAATGTCCATCATACGTTGAAAAATACTAGGAGCATTTTTCAATCCGAATGGCATTCTCGTAAATTCGAAATGTCCGTGTGGAGTCGAAAATGCAGTTTTTTCCATATCTACTTTCTTTACTTTAATTTGGTGAAATCCTGCTCTCAAATCGAGTATTGTAAAATACTTAGCATGACCCAAATTATCTAAAATTTCTGCAATATTCGGAATAGGATAGCTATCTGCAATTGTCAGATCGTTTAATTTCCTATAGTCCACAACCATTCGCCACTTCTTTTTCCCTGATGCATCTATTTTTTTCGGAACTATCCATACTGGTGAGTTCCAAGGCGATGTAGAATTTTTTATTATACCATCCTTCATTAATTCCTTAATGTTTTTATTGACCTCTTCATCATGTACCTTAGGGTACCTATACGATTTAGTATAAACTGGTTTCGCATCTTGCCCTGTTCTTATATTACACTCAATCGAATTCGTATTAGTTAGTGATTCACCTTCTAAAAGGAATAAATCATAATACTTTGATATGAGTTTTCTGATTTCATCATCTTCTCCTTTATTGAGATGATCCAACCTTAATGAATCCTGAATCAGTTTGCCTCTATCCCTGACGTGATTAACCTTTCTTTCATTGATTCTATTTTTATTATCTTTATAATGACTCTTATCATTCTTTATCATTTCAGATTCTCTCAGATGCGTTACTTCAACTTCGATATCATTTTTAACTATCTTATCTGATATATTCAACATACTTACAAGACATTTCCCGTCTCTTACATTACTTATGCAACTCGGCACTATAATACTTTCATTTACGAATCTGTTCACTATCACCGAAGTACCATCTATCAATTCTTTATCAATTTTAACAAGTCTAAACACCTCTCTTCTAGGCATTACATTAGCTTCATCTCCTTTATATCTTAATTCATAACAATTGTCCTTTACATACAATGTGTTACTACCATAGTCTATCCTGCATTTCATTTCCCTAAGGAAATCCGCACCAATCAGACCATCGTATTCATAGATCATGTTGTTAGAAACAACATGGAATCCCCATCTATGAAATACTTTCTTGGAACTAGAATTTTCCCATATACAAAAACGAATATCACTAATTCCTAATGTTTCTTTACTTTTACTTCCCAGTCCAACTAATTCTATTATTTTTTCAACGTTAAGTTCCTTTTTAAAAATACACTTTGCTTTTATTAAGCTAACCGAAGCACCCGTATCCAACAACATTTTATACACGCAGTCCTTATAATTTATGTAAATGTAAGGGCTTTCTTCACTATTTAAAGAAAACGCTGCCTTACTGTTAGCGCTTCTTAATCGCGAAAATTTTGAGCTTGATTATTTTTGGAATTTAAATTCCGATTTTTCGAAAAACAATCCTTTGTATTATGGCCCATCTTACCACACGAATTGCATTTTACGTTTGGCCTTCTATTAGGATTCTCTTTTGAGAAACACTCATTTGCCTTGTGGCCTATTTTCCCACATTTGAAACACTTGTACTGGTTAGTGTTTATTTTGAACAAATTTTTGTTCGAATAATCACTCTTAGGAGTTTTCTTCAAATTAAGGAGACGTGCTTCTTCATGCTGAGCATGTCTGCCTGCCTCTGCTAGGGTTGTTGGTCTACAGTTATTAACGTAACTGCATATTTCTGGGTTTAACCCATTTATGAATATATTTAGAATCACCTTGTTTTCTATATATTCATGTATCACTTGCAAATCTTTGGGTGTCTTTAACACTTCCTTTGCATCGGAACCAAGCCTTCGAGACATTGTTTCCATAAATTGTTGGAACTGCCGTACGGTGTTAGTTCCTTGTTGTGCACTAATGAGCTCTCTATAGAGTCCCAATGTACTATTTGTCTCCTTGTAGAGACTTTTTAGTTGTTCCTTGAGAGTTTGCCAATTCTCAATTACTTTATTTTCAAGGATGCAAGGGTTGCCAGATATTTGGACCTTGATATATTTAAAAAGAAAATCTGTTTGATCCTCTTTGGACAATTGAAACGCATCGTCACATGCGTTAATAAAGGACGCTAACTCTGATGCCTCACTTCGAAATTGTGGGACGAGTTTCACCAGCGTATTGATATCTAATCTTTGGTTTTCCATGTTATTTGGCATTCTGAATATCTATATGGGTACAACCAAAATTTTTCTTCCCTGAATCCTACACTGTACACTCCTCACTAGTATAATCACCACAGTTAAATTAACTACACTGGAAGTCTTAACTAGTCTTATCACTAATTTACCTGATCAGTACTAATACTGGAATCATTTTATTCATTAGGTACGTCCACTGCTTGTTGCACCGCTTGTATATTTCTACCGCTTCTTCCTTTGGAGGTTCTTTGTTGTATTTGTTATTGTACCGCTTTTTTTTTTGTATCACTTTTTATTTTTATATTTTTTTTTTCTACCGCTTTCTGTTGTAAAACTTTTTCCAATTTTACCACTTTTTACTGTATAACTTTTTTCAATTTTAACACTTTTTACTTTTGTAACTTTTCGATTCTACTGCTTTATACTTTTGTAACTTTTCGATTCTACCGCTTTATACTTTTGTAACTTTTTTGATTCTACCGCTTTATACTTTTGTAACTTTTCGATTCTACCGCTTTATACTTTTGTAACTTTTCGATTCTACCGCTTTATACTTTTGTAACTTTTCGATTCTACCGCTTTATACTTTTGTAACTTTTTCGATTCTACCGCTGCCACCAATTTGTTATGCTCCGTTCCGTTAATTGTTATGCTCCGTTAATAAAAACAACCGTTCCGTTAGACTGCTAAATGGGGATTGACAAAAGTTCTCAGCACGAATGGATCCTCACCGTGCACACAGTCACTCAGTGCACACTTACACACAAGAAAGGGTATGGTGGTGAAGAATAGATAGCGAATTCAACAGATTGGCAACGTATTAATCATATCTCGTATGCGACATGATCAGTCTCTGGACTATTTACGTTAGCACAATTATTGTTGGCGTCGTGAAACCATGGGATTGTTTATCACAGGATGTTTACAATCGATCATGGGTTAACCATGGGCATGGGATTGTTCATCGTAGGATGTTTACAATCGATGATGGTTTTAAATGTCTTGCAAGGCAGAGTAATATCTCTTATTTATATAAAGTATAAATTCCTTCGGTGAATGGAGATTGAGTTTGTGTAGCAAAAGCCATTTGACTTCACACAATGCTTATTAAGCATTTTCTACACGTCTCCATTAGCCGTCGACACCACGATCTATTTTATAATGTGTATTAATGTACACAAATATACCATCGCATTATCTATAAGCGTATCCGCTTAACAGAGATGTCACAATAGCAAATGAGGTTGCTATCTACACTGACGGCTCTAAGACGGGGGAGGGACGGGTTCTGGCATTTTTTCTGCTGATGCAGACCTGAGAGAGTCTATACGACTCCCGGACACAAGCAGTGCCTCCCAATTGGAAGTTGTGGCTGTTTTAAGGGCGGCAGAGATAGTGCAGATGGGATCAATGTCGGGTAGAGATATCGCCACCTACATTGACAGTCAGGCGACACTTAAGGCACTAGAATCAGCTAACATTAATTCTGAGATAGTCAGAAACTGTCGCACAATGCTATTAGCAGTATGCAGACGGAATAGAGTAAGACTGTGCTGGGTACCGGAACACAGCGGTATAGAGGGAAATGAGCAAGCCGATGAGCTAGCATGAAAGGGAGGGGAGCTGGAAAATAGCGGAGGTGTGAGCATTAAACCACCCCTTGGCGTTATTAAGGGAATAATCAGTTAGTCGAGCAGAAGCACCACCAAAACCAACGTTAATGGAATTTTTCAAATCGTGCCAACAAAATGATTTTGGACGTCAAAAACCATACTTAAATTTAGACTTACCAACTTATTTTACATGGAATACTTCTAAAAAACTTGGGAACCCCATAAAAAAGGTTCACCCCTCACGGAATGTCCAGTAATTTTTTCTACGAATACATTAGGCAGGCTATACACTCTACATCCAAGACTATGTGTATGTTTCTATCGATCGCTATGAACTAATGTTCAAGGAACAATATCATTCAAATATTTCAAAACAGTCAACGGTCAAATATATGCCACAAATCATGAATATGATGCATGTTGCGGATTACAATATTATTAGAAATAGGTTCTCATTGGGACTCGACTCTTACCGATGCTGTTCTCGGTTCTACTCCTCATCAAATTCGTTCTTTACTTGCAATTATATTGATATCATGCCTTAGAAATAACCCAAACGAAATATGGAAGAAACGTACAATTCATAGAAATGCATTTTTAAATTATACACGAGCAATGTATAATGTAGCATTAATAAAATGGAAGATTTATGCGCAATTATTTCAAATGAATCACTCATTACATTGGGATTGCCATCACTAAATCGCCCGCCAATCGCTTTTAGGTATGGCTTATGTACTTAGATGCAAAATCATAATCTGAGACGAGTGCACAATGGCACATAAACATTCATTAAAAGCCTTAAATCGTACCTTGAAAGATTTGAAAGGCAACGACAGACTCTTTGGCGGTACTCTCATTTTGTTATCGAGAGATTTTCGATAAACACTTCCGGTTATTCCACATTCCATTTAGCAGATAAAATAAATGCGATTTTTAAAGCTTCATCACTCTGGAGCAGTAGGTATTCACAAATATGCGACAGATAAATAAGTGGTTCAGGAGCAAGGATCACAATGATATTCCTTGTGTCCTAATCTGCCAGAAAACAGAGACCAGAGAGACAGTACTGACTGCTGGAATAACTCCGGAAAGTGTCGCTTCAAACGACGGTCTAATCGTGGTCGAGGACCCACAGGAGAAAGTTTATTTGCTGGGCACTTAGTTCTTGAACAATCCTGTTCGCCGTAACCACGACATTGGAAATTGGGCTACGGTGAGCCACTTCTATCTGCGCACTGAACTTGAGAATTGGCGATCTGATAATAACGTATTCAATGACGCCAAGTTGTCGCCATTCGCCGAGATGCATCACACTTGTTCATGTAGAAGGATGATCTCTGTGTATCTTCGAGTCACTAAAGAATAAACATAGGGAAACGCTGCAGTCCGATTGGGCGTACTGTTGGATACCCTGTTCCTATTCCTATCGCTCATGAAGCAGGGTTTGTAAAAATCTAATTGCGGGAGAATAGTTCAGAAGGATCTTCATATTTTGTTATATTTACGAGATTTAAAGGATTTTATTGAAAAAAAAACAAAGTTTTTGTAAAAAACACCCCTTAAAAGTGGGCATTGCAGAATATTTTATATAAAGGAATTGTTCAAAACATACTTTGCGAATAATTTCAAAAAAACAGTTTCTTATTCAAAAGTGGGTGTGTCACTGGGCGGTTTTTAAAAATATTTACACATCAGCTTCCTAGCTCAAACTTCGACTTTTCGATAAAACTGTTTTATTTAATTGTGGGCGTGTTTGAGCTCCCGAGCAGTTTTGCTCCTAAAGACCATACATATATTAAAAATTTCAGCTTTCTATCTCAAAATAAATTAAAGAACCAATGCACGAATGCTCGTCTGGTTGATTTTGAAGAGGTTTCGACACCCTATGTAGCCCAGTCATTTTAGGCATTTTAAACCCCAATCTGCGGAAAAATTAATAGTGAACTGAATTTTTGTATGCATCTTTATTACGGCGTTGTAACGAAGATGTGAAAAATCGACATTGATATCGTGCCGGCTAAAAAAGTTATAAAGGTCAAAAGGTCTCGAAAATCAGTTTTCGCAAATATCTCGCGACCTATTGCTCGGAGGTCAATAGAGGTCATTATGAAAATTGTTTGTCGTGAAATTATCTACAAAAATTGCCTCTTGCATTTTTCTGTAAAATTTACCGTTTTTGGAGTAGAGCGCTGAGAAAACGACTAGAATGCACTCACATACGGTATTGTATACCTTACACTAAGGCGTAAGCTCTAGGGCTTTTTATACCCTATTCTAACCCCCGTATTAATAAAAAATCACTATCCGCTCGTTATTACACGAGTTAGCTGGCACACGGATAGCGAACTTGTCCATAGGATAACTTTTCTGATTAATAAAAATAAAATATCTCCATATTAGCTACCCGCTCTTTATCAATGAACGCACGGCAGCACTTTACCAAATTGTACTAAAAATTCTAGTACATCTGTCATATTCCATCAGATGACACTCATTTATATGTTCCGTTCCAATAATATGGTACTACTATGTAGTCAACGCATTATGAGAGAGTAATATGCCTAAATGGGTGACAGTGTTCTCTCTCATCCTCTCAATGTTTCTACACATACATTCGCATCCTCTCAATTTGTGAATGCATGAACTACAATCTGAGAATGTGTGAAGTTATCCGCTCCTTATTCGCCAAATTTGTTGAGTTAAGTTATCCGCTAGTTATTACATGTTAGTTAAGGCTAACACACGTTTATTAATCAAAATTATGAGTTAACACGTGTGATAGTGCTAACTCGCCGCTATCCGTTGTTTATTAATAGGGGGGTAAGGGTATATTAATTTTGACGCATAGTTTGTAACACACCTTAATATTGCCCTTAGACCCCTAAAAGTTACTATACTTATGATCAGCATCGATAGTAATGTCGATCTAGCCATGTCCGTCCGTCCGTCCGTCCGGCTGTTGTCAAAAATTAGGCCTTTAAACTGGGCCTAGAGAGCTGAAATTTTAACCATATACTCTCTAGGGTCCCGAAATAATCATGTTTACGAATTTTTGAAATCCGCCCACAGACACTCCCACAAACTCAAAAAAAAAAAAAAAAAAATTTTGGAAAAAATCGAATTTTGAGCCAGAAAGCTGAAATTTTTTATGTATGATCTATGACTCCTAAAACTGCTCGGGAGAAAAAAATGTTCAAAATCCGCCCACTGACACGCCCACAATTTAATAAAACAATTTAATTGAAAAACTAAAATTTGAGCTAGGGAGCTGAAATTTATAATATATACTCTCTAGGGGCCTTTTAAGCTCATGTGTAAATATTTTCAAAATCCGCCTACTGACACGCCCACAATTTAAAAAAAACTTTTTTGAAAATCCAAAGTTTGAGCTAGGGAGCTGAAATTTATAATAGCTAGAGAGTATCTAGGGGCCCTTTATGCTCATGTGTTAATTTTTTTTTTAGATCCGCTTACTGACACGCCCACAATTAAATAATTTTTTTTTATTGAAAAACCAAAGTTTGAGCTAGGGAGCGTTTTTTGTACAAAAGCTTCGTTTTTTTAAAATAAAATCCTTTAAATGTTATATAACAAAATATGTAGAGCGTTCTCAACAATTCAACCATACTAAGACTTTTGTCACACATACTTATGAGGGATAGGAATAAGAATAGGGTATCCAACAGTTCGCCCAAGCGGACTTTAGCCCGTCCCTATGTTTATTCATGTTGTTAAGTGTCTTAAAAACTTCTATTTGATACTTTGGCGTTCTATGAAAAATATACTTATATTATAGAGGTTTTGGAACTTAGTAAAATCTACTATATATTATACAAACGACCTCCACTGGCAGATATTCTGTATTTTATTGTTCCGAGACCCGTCCCTTTATACCTGCTACTGTCTGTCGGACTGTGTTTAGCTCAGTTGAAAAATTTTTCTTAAGAGTTAAAGACGTTATTTTAGTAGTTTCATGCTCTTCAACAGTTTTCATAATGAGTGATACATGTTTTATATGCAATGAATTGTTATCGGATGGTGATGTAGTAGAAGTTAGGCGTGGTCTACAAACATTAAAAAATGCTAGTATCGCTAGAGATGATGGTAATATTGAATATTTAAATACAGTCACTGCTACTGGCTCAGTTGTTACTGTCATGTTCAAAGGAGGGATCCTACGAACCCTGTCAAAAAGGCAATATTAATAAACGTTCCCATACCAACGCGAAAGAGAGGCAGGCCAAAAAAATCATGGCCTCACTGACAAAGTGATTCAAAATCGGGAGGACTCCGCTATTTCGTGAGGTCGAACCAGCGAACCCCACTGGCGGACCAGTAGGGATGTAGTGAAGTGGGACGGTTGTGATCCTTTTAATCCTGATCAAAGCCTCACCGCCTTTTAAGGAAGAAGAAGATTTGAAAGTTCAAAAATAAGCCTTCTGTCTAGGATTACTGCAAGATAATTGACTCTTTCGAAATATTAAACGAATTCGTCGTTTTAAAATTTGAACTAGGTTACATTTCTTCTTTTGGTTAAGGAGCTAAGATAGCCTTGCTTGGATTGATGGAAAGATTTTTCCTGTTGCACCAGTCTGGGCCGTCTTAATGGAGTTTTTCATACGTGTTGTGACTTCGTTTGCTTCGTTTCTCCTTATAATAATGACTATGTCATCGACCCAAGGACCCCACAGGCGGACCGGTAGGGATGCAGTTGATTAAGCGGGTAATTATCCCTTTAATCCTGATCATAGCACTGTTAATGATATAGAAACTGAAGATATGGACAATGAATGACAAAAAAAAATTATATACAATTTTATTTTTTTTTTTGTATTTTTCAGTATTCAAATAAAAAATTATTCATTCTTAAATAAAAAAACCTCTTATTATATATCATGGATTATGCCTACGAGGGAAACCATGTAAAAAACATAGGGACGGGCTACAGTCCGCTTGGGCGAACTGTTGGATACCCTATTCTTATTCCTATCCCTCATAAGTGGGCGTGACAAAAGTCTAAGTATGGTTAAATTGTTAAGAACGCTCTACATATTTTGTTATATAACATTTAAAGGATTTTATCAAAAAAAACGCTCCCTAGCTCAAACTTGGGTGTTTCAATAAAATTGTTTTATTTATTTGTGGGCGTGTCAGTGGGCGGATTTTGAAAATATTTATACAGGAGCTTAAAGGGCCCCTAGAGAGTATATATTATAAATTTCAGCTCCCTAGCTCAAACTTTGGATTTTCAAAAAAATTGTTTTATTTATTTGTGGGCGTGTCAGTGGGCGGATTTTGAAAATATTTATACATGAGCTTAAAGGGCCCCTAGAGAGTATATATTAAAAATTTCAGCTCCCTAGCTCAAATTTTGGTTTTTCAATAAAATTGTTTTATTTTTTTGTGGGCGTGGCAGTGGGCGGATTTTGAAAATTTTATATCCCGAGCAGTTTTAGGAGTCATAGATCATATATAAAAAATTTCAGCTTCCTAGCTCAAAATTCGATTTTTTCCAAAATTTTGTTTTTTTGAGTTTGTGGGCGTGTCTGTGGGCGGATTTCAAAAATTCGTAAACTTGATTATTTCGGGACCCTAGAGAGTATATGGTTAAAATTTCAGCTCTCTAGGTCCAGTTTAAAGGCCTAATTTTTGCCGACGGACGGACGGACGGACGGACGGACGGACGGACATGGCTAGATCGACATTACTATCGATGCTGATCATAAATATAGTAACTTTTAGGGGTCTACGGGCAATATTAAGGTATGTTACAAACTATGCGTCAAAATTAATATACCCCTAGAATAGGGTATAAAAAGCGGCCAAGTGCGAGTCGGACTCGCCCATGAAGGGTTCCGCACGAATTATAATTATTATTTACTTAGGCACCTATTACAGATTTATTATTAGAAAATAATGGTTCACGGTTTACGCATAAGGTTTATGTTTATGAAATTAAATGTTTTTTTTTTTTATATTTGAGTTGATTGAATGAAAGGTAAATTGCGGTTTACGATTTATGACGTATTAAAGAAAAACTACTTGCTAGATCTCGTTCAAACCAATTTTCGCTGGAAGTTTGCTTGGTAATGTACATCATATATTTTTTTAGTTTTATCATTCCCTTATTTTAGAAGTTATGGGGGGGGGGGGGGGGGGCAACATTTTACCACTTTGGAAGTGTCTCTCGCGCAAACTATTCAGTTTAGAAAAAAATGATATTAGAAACCTCAATATTACTTTTGAAGACCTATCCATAGATATTACACACGTTTGGGTTTGATGAAAAAAAAATTTTGAGTTGCAGTTCTAAGTATGGGGAACCCCCAAAATTTATTGTTGTTTTTCTATTTTTGTGTGAAAATCTTAATGCGGTTCACAGAATACATCTACTTACCAAGTTTCAACAGTATAGCTCTTACAGTTTCGAAGAAAAGTAGCTGTGACATTCCCGGACAGACAGACAGACAGACAGACAGACAGACAGACAGACAGACATGACGAATCTATAAGGGTTCCGTTTTTTGCCATTTGACTACGGAACCCTAAAAAACGCGCCTTGCATTCTTGCGGGTGGCAATGGTGCAGTAGTAGTGTATTCGCTTACGGAATGGAAGGTCGTGCGTTCGAATCCCGGCCAAGTCCATTACTTTATACCGAATACATGAAATCGTAATCTCCCTAAGTAACTTAGACACCACCCGTGGAGAAAAACCCTACAACTGCACCCAAACACTTCTTTCCTATCTCTCTATTCTTTCTAATACCAAGTAGCTTACACTGTGTTCTTAGCATTATAAGGGTACTGCAACAATAGAAAAAAATCCCTTTAGCGTAAAAAAAAAAAAACCTCGCAGGTGGTGAGGAAACGAGTGCATCGTCATAATGTAGTCGCTTTCTCAGCGCTCTACTCCAAAAACGGTTAATTTTACAGAAAAATGCAAGAGGCAATTTTTGTAGATAATTTCACGACAAACAATTTTTATAATGACCTCTATTGACCTCCGCGCAATATTTCGCGAAATATTTGCGAAAACTGATTTTCGAGACTGTTCAACATTAACACGAGTGGTCTGGTGGGTTCACTCAGACATTCTATAGCGTATGCCGATGATTTGGTGGCATACTGATCAGGTCCTAAAATCGATATTCTTTTGCAGCGTGATCAAATTAAGGGATAATTTGACGTCTGTAAGCTGAAAATCAACTTTCACAAGACGGAAACAATCTTGTTCAGAACAACATCGGCTGGGGCCTCTAGGGATATCAGAACTTACTTGAAGAAATTGGCTATTATTGGACAAAATGGGCAGCAATTGGAGGTAAGAAGCGTTGTTAGATATCTGGATATCTGGCTTGACCAGTATCTATATTTCGATAGACATATAGTTGCTTGTCTGGTTGGCCCCAGAATAAGGCTTATGCTGTAACAAGGAGACTGTTTCATAGCAGTCAGCTTGACTACAGAGTAAAGGTCATATGTTACGTGGGTCTTATAAGCCGATCATCGCTTATGATTGTCCATTGTGGTTTCATATAGCGCCTAGTTAAAAAGAAAAAATTCGGGTTTTGGGGAGATAATGTCTTAGGGCATTCTGTTATCTGTTCATCGCCTAGGACAAAACGCTACTATTTATAGCAACAATTTCGAGGTAGTTAAGGAGTTTATCTACCTCGGAGTAACAATGAACTCCAAGAATGACACCTAAGTGGAGATCCGGCGAAGAAGTACCCTAGGAAACCGTTGCTACTTCGGTTTGGCAAAACAACTGGGTTCAAAACTCCTAACTCGGAGGACGAAATGTATATGCTTCACAAAACCCGCCGAGTAGTGGACGATAAGCAGGAACGGAGAGCTGATACTGGGCTCCTTCGAAAGAAAAATTCTTCAGCGGATTTTTGGCCCTGTGTGCGAGGAGTGCACACGGAGGAGAAGATACAACCGCGAACTCTATGAGCTGTACCAAGATGCGGATGTAGTCCAAAAAGCCAAAATACGTCTACTACATTTGCTCGGCCACATCGAACGAATGGACAATAATGCTGCAGCTAAGAGGATATTCGAATCCCAGCCCCCAGGTTCGAGAAGACAAGGAAGACTGAACCTCCGTTTCAAAGAACAAGCCATCGCGGATGCCAGAGCGCTTGGTCTGGACAAGTGGAAGCAACGTGCCCGGGATCGTTAACTCGAAAATGCGTCTATAATGGCTTGACACATGGTCATACCTTCTGTGGCATAGTAGGAGCATGCATCTTGCTCGCATATCATCCGCATGTTCTTAGTAGTATTGCATGTAATAATTATGTATACATACCACAAAGAGTGGCAGCATGTAATATAGTATAAGAGCGTTAGTAACTAGTTCTTGTTACTAACCGTTCAGTCTTTAAGTGATTGTCAAAGAGTGAACAATAAATATTAATCAGCTTAAGACGTATTTTATTTGGAACATCACATTGGCGACGAGGATTTTCAAAAGAACAAAATCTAGATGACGAATTTATCCAAAGTTCCGACTTTCAACCATGATGAGGATGACTGGACGATGTTTAAAGTGCGGTTAGAGCAATACTTTATCGCAAATGACATCGACGATGGTGTAAAATTCGCAAAAAAGCAAAAAGCCAATTTAATTGGAGGATTGTGTTCCACTTCGTACAGACTGCTCGAAAGTCTAATCCAACCAAAGTTATTAAGTGATGAAAATACGACTTATGTAACATGCATCGCAGCATTAGAAAAACATTTTGAGCCAGCTATATCTGAATTTGCTGAGCGAAATAAATTTTATATGGCAGCAAAAGACGAGCATGAAACAACGATTGCATGGGCAGCACGTGTACGAGAATTGGCGAAGAATTGCAAGTTCGGGAATCAATTGGAAATGTGTTTACGTGACAAATTCATCATCGGCCTACCTAGATGTTTGGCAAAAGATAAATTATTTCTGGAGGATGTCGAAACATTATCCTTTCAAAAAGCTATCACAATTGCGTCATCAGTGGATTGTATTAGACAGCAATACGGTGATAATTTCGAGAGCGAGACGACAATTGTGAAAACGGAACCTTCAACCAGCGGAATTCATCACATCAACGTAAAAAAAAATTTACAGCAGCAACAACATCAGCAAGGGAAACGAGAAGAGAAAATGTTTTGCAGAGTTTGCGGATATTCTAACCATGTGGATAATGATTGCCGTTTTAGGAACTACAGATGTAAAAAATGCAATACGAAAGGGCATTTGCAAAAAATGTGTAAGATGTATAATTCAGTGGAAAAAAACCAAAACCGAAATAGTTTTAATTTTATGTTGAACAATAACAGTAGTGATGATGACTTATCTTTATTATATTTTAGTAAAAAGGAAAGAAGTAATCCAATTGTGGTAGAGGTGTCAGTGAACGGAGTGGCGATGGGCATGGAGCTGGATAGTGGTTCTCCAGTTTCGGCGATTTCTTTATCCACGTATTCGGAACATTTGGAGAATTGCAAGATCGTTTCAACAGGTAAACGTTTTAAAAGTTACAGTGGAAATGCTATATCGCCTATCGGTGTAACTAAGGTAACCATTGGTTATAAGGGAAAAAGTGTGCTACTTGATATATTCGTAGTCGATAATGGGGGTCCTCCACTTCTAGGTCGTGATTTTATGGAAGCTTTTAATGTTCGGTTTGAGGGTCTCAATTCAATTGAATATCTGGACAAGGGAATAGTAGAGATATTGGAAACATTTCCATCTGTATTCGATGATAAACTCGGAACGTTCAATAAACATAAAGTTTCTCTAAAATTAAAAGATAATGCCGTTCCAAAATTTGTTAAGCCTAGGCGCATACCATTCGCGATTAAAAGCAAAGTAGAACGCGAAATAGCTAAGCTAGTGGATTTAGGTATACTTGAACCCGTCAGCTATTCAGAATGGGGCACACCAATTGTGCCTATTTTAAAAAAAAATGGTGATGTGCGCATATGTGGGGACTTTAAAGTTACCTTAAATTCCCAGCTTTGTGTTGATCAATACTCCCTACCAACGATTGAAGAATTATTTGCTGAAGTTTGCGGTGCGAAGGTATTCCCGAAATTAGATTTGAGCATGGCATACCAGCAAATAGTCTTAGACGAGAAGTCAAGAGAGTTCACAACGATTTCGACAACGAAAGGATTATTTAGATACACTCGATTGGTTTACGGCTTAGCCCCCGCACCGGCGTTATTTCAAAAAATTATTGAACGGTTGCTATCAGGTATTAAAGGGGTTATGGTATTTATGGACGATGTATTGATAAGTGCTAAAACACAAAGAGAGCATATGAAAATACTTAGAGATGTCTTGCAAAGATTAGCAGAGGCGGGGTTAAGAGTTTCAAAAACTAAATGTGAATTTCTAGTTACCTCAGTGAAATATTTAGGCCATATTATTGACAGTAAAGGCCTTCATATGGATCCTGAACGCATAAGTGCTATTTTAAAGTTAGCAGCTCCAAAGTCACTTGGGGAACTGCAATCCTTTCTAGGTATAATTAATTTTTACAGGAAATTCATTCCTAATTTGGCATCGGCGGCAGGAAAACTCTATGACTTGCTTTCAAAAGATAAGGGGTTTCATTGGGGTAGCGAGGAAGATGAATGTTTCGACCAAGTAAAAAAACTACTTACTTCAAAGCAAGTACTGGCACACTATGACCCTAACGTAGCCCTAAAATTAATAGTTGATGCGGGTCCAAAAGGAGTGGCTGCAATTTTAGCACACGAATATCATAACGGGGTTCAGCGACCTATATCATTTGCTTCTCAACGGTTGTCGGAAGTAGAAACTAGGTACTCACAAATAGAGAAAGAGGCGTTGGCGATAATGTTCGGGGTAAAGAAATTTCACCAATATGTTTTTGGTCGAAAATTTGTATTGGTTTCGGACAATAAACCTTTAATTTCCATTTTTGGTTCACAAAAAGGAATTCCGCCCATGTCAGCTAATCGCTTGCAGCGATACGCTTTATTTCTATCAGGCTACCAATTTGAGTTGGAGCACGTTAATTCGAAAGGTAATGTAGCCGACTATTTGTCCCGTTCGCCGGTAGGCAACGCTGTGTCCGAAACACTGAAGTCGAACGAAATATGCATTAATTACGTGAAAGAGTTTGGAAAAGTCGCAACAACATTCGAAGAGATTAAAAAAGCGACGAATGACGAAAAATTGTTAGTGACATTAATGCACTATATAAGGGAAGGCTGGCCTCAAAGGTATGAAGATGAGAGGTTAAAACCATATTTTAATAGAAAGGAAGAGCTCTCAATTGAGGAAAATTGTGTTTTTTGGGGATACAGGCTGATCGTCCCCGAATGTCTTAGGAAATCGGTTATTAACGAAATTCACGAAACGCATCTGGGAATTGTTAAGTCAAAAAGTTTAGCCCGTAGCTATTTTTGGTGGCCTTCGATGGATGAAGATATTGAGAAGATGGTGAAGTCATGCGAACAGTGTATGCCATATCAGAGTAATCCATCCAAGGCCCCCTTGATTAATTGGAATTGGCCTGAGGCGCCCTGGCAGAGGTTGCATATTGATTTTATGGGACCATTATTTAAAAGAAAATTTCTGATTGTTACAGATGCGTATACAAAGTGGATGGAGTGTATAGACATGGGAGACAATATATCAAGTAGCAACACTATTAAATGTTTACGACCTCTATTCTCGCGGTTCGGTATTCCTTTGATTGTAGTTTCTGATAATGCAACCACATTCGTATCCGAAGAATTTCAAAATTTTTTAAGGAGAAATAAAATAGTTCATAAAACAAGTCCAGTTGGTAATCCAGCTACCAACGGACAAGCTGAAAATAGCGTCAAAATCTGTAAACTTGCCTTGAAAAGATCTATGCATTCAAAGAATTTATTAGCTAATTTAAATCAATGCCTTGAAGCATTTCTTTTGGACTATCGCAACTCAGTTCATAGCACAACCGGAATGTCACCTTCTATGTTAATGTTTAATAGAAATCTAAGAAGTAGGTTGGATGTCACAAATCCAATTAAAAGTAAAATTCTTTGCAAAACGCAACAAAAAAATATAAGTGAGAAAGTCAAATTAATGCAGGAAAAACAGAAAAAGTATTATAAAGGGATAAATCTTAAACAATTTGAAATGGGAAACCTGGTTATTGCTAAGGATTATTCCGTTGCAGGAAAACAAACTTGGTCCAAAGGCCGTATTGTAAAAGTTTTAGGAAAGCAGTATTATTTAGTTGAAATATTAAATAAGCAAAAGATATTGAAAAGGCATGTTAATCAGCTAAAATCTATAACTGGAAATATGAATGATAATAATACATTAACGTCCGTATTTGATCCGACCGAAAAGGTCAAGGTTTATAATAACGATAATCGTAACAGCTTTGATGTTCAAAAGGATGCAACAATTATTGAATCAAAAGAATGTGAAAACAATGAAAATATTGAAAATAATATAGATGTAAGTAAAGATAGTGAAGTTCAAATACAAGATGAAGTTAAAAAAGGCAGGAAGATAGATTGGACTAAGTTTCAAGAGAAAGATAGATATCCTAAAAGAATATTAAACAAGGATTAAGAAAAAAAATGTTAGGTTAAGTGAATATATTTTAAATATAAGGGGGACATTGTGGCATAGTAGGAGCATGCATCTTGCTCGCATATCATCCGCATGTTCTTAGTAGTATTGCATGTAATAATTATGTATACATACCACAAAGAGTGGCAGCATGTAATATAGTATAAGAGCGTTAGTAACTAGTTCTTGTTACTAACCGTTCAGTCTTTAAGTGATTGTCAAAGAGTGAACAATAAATATTAATCAGCTTAAGACGTATTTTATTTGGAACATCACACCTTCGAAGTCCAAAAACGTACCTAATTGTATTGTTAAAAGTGACACGGAGTCTTCTTTTACTGACAAAGCCACACTAACCAAAAATTTCACACCCATAGATGATGACTAAGGTTTTTGCCAGCATGATACGGGTCTTCACGGGAGTAAAGGATGGAGTTGCCCACAAAGTTCTAAGTACACCAATTAGTCTTTCCGATCGCGGAGTTTATATGGTTATCACAGGGCAGGCTGCGGTTAAAAATCATTCAAAGGTTTTGTATTGATAATTAAGGTGACTCGAAGGCACGTTCCTAGGGCGATGTCCAGCGACAACAGTCTGATCTTTGGGGCTTACTACCCCAATGAAATGTACATAGTGAGTACGCTCCTTACAAGACAAATATTAGTAAATCTTACTTTAAATTAACAGGATACTTATTCTAGATTAGTAGTCCGTCTGCGGATGCTCTAAATTTAACTATAACGATATAATTATTGCCTCCCGGCATAAAAATTCAATTTATTTTACGAACTAATCTTACATAACATATACACTAAATCTTCATAACTTATAATAACTATAATTCAGGTTCTGAACACTCGTTGTCTTACAAAACCAGTGGTCAAAAGCCCAATTACTTTACGAGCTTCTCGCAGTCGTCGATGTGCGCATGTACCGCGAGCCGACGCAAGCCTTACAGCGTCAGTCACTTCCCAGAAGCACCACTACAAGTTGGCGAGCCCGGCCGTAAAGCGTCAGTCACCTTACGGAAGCACGAACACAATTTGGCTAATCTAAAGTTTTTTCTACTTTCTACAATTTTATCACTCTCCGCTATTGCGGTACTAAAACGGGGGAGCTCATGAGCGTTGGCCCTGCCGTAAATGAGCCACTTTCTCTAGCTGCGGTAGCGGTCCGGTGGTACAATACCGAGATACCATCAGTCTTTTATACCAGCCCTTTTGCAATAATATGGATAAATGACTGGACCGAAGGGTACTCTCCAGGTGCATTTCATTGGGGGTAGCAACTAGGAAGCCCCAAAAATCGGACTATTGTGCCTTGTTGTGAATAAAAGAAATAGTTATGGTAAGAATAGTGTTGTTTATACCCTATGCGCGTTGGCACGGTGGCTCTGTGGTTAGTGTGTTTGACTACTATTCTTAAGGTCCGCGGTTGAAATCCCGCCGGCCCAAGTAACATCTAAAATTTTTTCTACTGCCTCACCTCTTCAAACGTCTGACAAACATCCCAGAGTATGAATTGTCATGAGAAGCTTCTTAAATTTGCCGTTCGGATTCGGCTTTAAATTGTAGGTCCCTTCCACTTCGCACAAGCAAATGGTTGGGTTTTAGGCAATATATTGGCCGTTATTGACTAATATTTATATTTGTTTTCAATAATTTTGCAACCAATTGTAATTGATTTTAAGTTAGATTCAATCACTTTGTCAAGTATGCAAGTTCTAAGCTGATATAAACTAATGTAAATAAAAAAATTGTTTATAACTGAATTTAAGACACCAAGAGTGCGATATATTTGCACTAACATAAAAAAATGGAATATATACCTGTACCTATTTAATCGTTTCATAATATTGTCAAATTTCATCGCGTAATATCGCACCTCAATCTTTGCTTTATTAACTGAAAACAAAAACAACATTATCTGGGCGCTTCGACTGTCGATAAATTTACAAAGCCTACCATGACACTATCATCATTATCCTTAATTAAAAAACAACAAAGCTTCGAATGTATCATACCCATTGTCCCACACATTCCAAACTAAGACCGACTAATTATGGTAAAGGCTTACAATATCACCCATCACCCGAATGCCTGCGGCACAAACACCCACCGGTGCTGTTGTATATTGTAATTACGCCAATCCTTCCATCAAGGTAACGTCAGTAGCCGGGTTAATTATTAGGGATGCCATTAAAAATGAATAATGTCAGCTTATTGCAGCTACCTCCACTCTTTGGAAGGGTAATGGACGTGTTGGTGTATACGGAAACATTTTAATTTCACTTGCTCACGGGCAATTTAAATGGTTTCCCTCATTCAAAAATATACATCTTACACACGCAAATATGTGGATGATTGCCTCATTATGACAATCAGCCTTATTTTATCCCTTGGAAAAAAAACCAAACAAAAAAGGAGGACACGAAACACATCCCTTCACACTATTAACAATCCAGCTGAGAAACAAACCAACAAAAAAACACGTTTGTTCAGGATTTAAGATAATTATTATAATAAAACAGTTGCAAAAACAAACAACAAATTAATTATACATAATATAACAGTTAGGTTGATTTGTAAAGCAGGGCGGTATGATCATAGTTTCCCTACCAGTAGCGACGCGTGCCAAAAATGTGTAGTCGTTCAGTGAAGTTTTAATTGCTATAGCTGTTAAGAAGATCATTTTTACCAGTAAAAAGAAATTTTGAAATTAAATAAGAAAAAAAAACGTTTACATCGTTTTAACAATTTAACAATTCGAAATGTCGAAATTTTTTCGAAATGTCAAAGTTTGACATCCCTCCGACCACTAACACATCCCGCCGAATATTTTGTTCGTGATTTTATTATTATTTTTTTTCAAACTTAATTATAAAGGTATGTAATTGAATTTAGCAAATCTGTTAATGTGAAATTGTTTTTCATAATTTTAGAATATGCTTGGCATCAATTTCAATTGGCGGAAGTAAATATTTTCAATTTCAGGATTTTCAATACAAATTTCTTAACTACAACTTACAGCTGTGTCACGGTGCATGTCATAGGTGCACGTGTGCTGCCAAGTTTTTTTGATGAATTCTTAAGCGGCGATAGTCGTTTTCTGATGCCATGCCTATATCCGCGTGCAATAAGAAACACGGCTAATATGTGGTAGTTAAAATGCATGAAACTGTGTTGGCTCCTTTCCCCTTTACTTTTGCCCAGTGGCAGAGTAATGGTACACCCAAATTCAGCTAATACAAATGTGTGGGCTGGGTTTTCCCTTAGGTTTATTTTTTAGGCGCACATTTCGTCGGCTGAGAATTGGTTTGACGTATAAAATGCACTTTTTGGACTATAAATGCAGTCTTATGTTTTCGAGTGTGGACTTTCTAAATAATGTTGTCTTTTAGTCCTATCTCTAGCCAATCGTGAGATATCTAGTATTGTTTTGACGTATATCCACACAAATTAATAAGTTAGAATATTGGTTTGACGTAAACGCCTTTTTTTTTTTGATTTACGTCAAATTTTCTATGCAATTCCCATTTTTATTGTTTAGTATTGCTTTGCCGTATATGTCCACAGACTTCGATCATACGACAAGAAAACTAAAAAGTATATTCAGAATTGTTTTGAAAAATGTTATGTGCATGTTATTAAGTAAATATATGTATTTCATCGTATACACGTACGCGCCGACAAAAATAAAAAGTTTAGTATGGTTGAATTGTTAAAAACGCTCTACATATTTTGTTATATAACAATTAAAAGATTTTACCAAAAAAACGAAGCTTTTGTAAAAAAAACGCTGCCTAGCTCAAACTTTGGTTTTTCATTAATTTTTTTTTATTTAATTGTGGGCGTGTCAGTAAGCGGATTTGAAAAAAATTAACACATGAGCATAAAGGGCCCCAAGAGAGTATATATTATAAATTTCAGCTCCCTAGCTCAAACTTTGGATTTTCAAAAAAAAATTTTTTTTGAAATTGTGGGCGTGTCAGTAGGCGGATTTTGAAAATATTTACACATGAGCATAAAGGCCCCCCTAGAGAGTATATATTATAAATTTCAGCTCCCTAGCTCAAACTTTGGATTTTCAAATTGTGGGCGTGTCAGTAGGCGGATTTTGAAAATATTTACACAGGAGCTTAAAGGGCCCATAGAGAGTATATATTATAAATTTCAGCTCCCTAGCTCAAATTTTGGTTTTTCAATAAAATTGTTTTATTTAATTGTGGGCGTGTCAGTAGGCGGATTTTTAAATTTTTTTCTCCCGAGCAGTTTTAGGAGTCATAGATCATATATAAACAATTTCAGCTTTCGAGCTCAAAATTCGATTTTTTCAAAAAAATTTTGTTTTTTTGAGTTTGTGGGCGTGTCTGGGGGCGGATTTCAAAAATTCGTAAACTTGATTGACCGAGAGTATAGGGTGAAAATTTCAGCTCTCTAGGTCCAGTTTAAAGGCCTAATTTTTGCCGACGGACGGACGGACGGGCGGACGGACATGGCTAAATCGACATTACTATCGATGCTGATCATAAACATAGTAACTTTTAGGGGTCTATGGGCGATGTTAAGGTATGTTACAAACTATGCGTCAAAATTAATATACCCTTAGAATAGGGTATAAAAAGGTAAGTACGAGTAGATTGCAACGAAAAATAGGTTCAGTGTCTGCTGAATTCGGTTAAGTGCGGTTGTGCGAGCGTCTATTAAGAATGGAATCGCCGGAGCCAAATCTTGCGGAGGGACTACTTTCGTAAGTATTTTATATTTTATTGCGTCAAAGAAGTTTGGATAACATCAGTTTTATTATTTTAAGTTTACTTGATGAAATTGTACCCAATCAAACGGACTTTGCGGAAAACATTAATCCCGATCTTGATTCCTCTACTTCGTCTGAAACCGGCTTTGGAATTTATGAGCTTAAATAATCAAAAGATATAAATTAGATCGAATATTTAAATTTTAAGACAACGACGACAGCGTTAAAGACCTTGTTTTCACAGTGGAAAGAAGCGAACCAAGACCTGGCTTACTGCGCGAACCCCTACTAAATATTCCAGAGGTTGAATAAAATTTAAGAAGTATTCCTTCTGAATACAATACTTCTGGTAAAATGCCCTAGAACCTCATAAGATTGTATCTAACTAATTTTAATTTAAACAGACAGGGTTACGGTTATTCAGATGCAGCCGGTGGATTTTAAAGCATATTCTGTAAAAGCAGGCTATTTAAACTTCTCAAAAATACCCTTTACAAAAATTAAGTAAATAAAATATAATAAAACTGATTTACAAACGCTGCATATAAAAACAAATGGGAGAGAGTTGGACTATCAAATAATTTCAATATTTAAATTTGCTTCAAAGAATGTCCTACAAACACAAAAGAATTTATTTAATCAAAAACTTAATATAATAACAACTAGAAAAAAATATATCCCAAATGAAAAAATTGATGACATAAAAAGCTTGTTTGTTTTTATGCCACAAGACGACCAAGCATATTATAAGGATCTATTTAATAATGTTACTTAGTGAAAGTGAATTAGTCACCTAGAAGGTACATATTATTATTATTTTAGTTTACTCTTTTAATACAAAAGATGGTTTGTGTTCCTTAAAAATGTGATTTTTACTTTTTGTTTTGTTTATCTTATTTTACTTTTATTTATTTAATTGGATGTTATTTTTTTAGTGAACTCGGGACCAAGAAGATATTATTTTTGTTTACTTTTTTCTATTACGTTTGTTTTTTTTTCATATGAATTATTTTATATTGTATAACACAAAAAAAATGCATTCATTAATAAACAAAAATAACAAATTCCATAAAAAGGTCTTTTATTATGTTTGTTTGAAGGTAGTGTTCTGTTCACCCCCACTATCCGTGCTTACTATTGGAATGACGTACGTGCAGTTCTTTTGACGTACGTGTATGAACACAAAAAATAAGTATCTTGTGTGGCGTATACGTCAAAACCATTCTGAGGAAATCTTTGAATAAATAATAAACTAGAAGAGGCTGAGCTTTTAGATTATTATGATCAGAAAGTAAATTTATTCTAAATAATACTTGAAGAAGAAAAGAGAAACTTCTATCGAACCGTTTAATTTTAATTGAACCGTAAACTTTCAATTGCGATTTCCCAAAAAAGTGGAAATGGCGTATACGTCAAACCAATTCTCAGCCGACGATTTGTGATTGTGAATTTTCCTTCAGGAAGTTTCAACTTTAATCGACAGGACGATATTCAGGAGCTCCTAGATATTTTAGAAAACTCTGATGTGGATTTTAGTGACGACGATGAGCAAGCTGATGTGACTTGGAGGCCTCTAGTGCAAGCTGGAATTCAAGAATCTGATTCTGATTCTGAAGATGAAGAAAGTCAAGAAAACGTTCCTCTACATTGCAACCTTCAACAAAATATTTCATCTGACGAAAGCAGTGTCCTTGAAAGAAGGGATATTTGGAAAAGTGAACCATTCGAAAAGAAAACGTTGCCTATTCAAACTACATCACAGGGCACTACCAACGGTTGGATCGCCTATGAATTATTTTAAAAGGTATTTTCCAGAAGACCATTTTAAAAATGCATGCTTTTATACAAACATGTACACCTTAAAAACAACGGGAAAAGTTTTAAACGCAAATAGTTCAGATATAAAAAAGCTTCGTATTCGCATACTCATGGGATGCATAGGATATCCTAGAGTTCGAATATATTGGGCTGAAGGCTTTGTTGTTGATAAAATACAAAATGCGATGTCTCGTGATACATTTTTCAACTTGAGAAATGTCCTACATTATGTGGACACCAATATACCATCATCAAAAAACAAAATGTGGCGAATACAACCTATTATAGATTGTGTCCGAAGTAGATGCCGAGAACTGGCTACAGATGTAACGGAGTATTCCATAGATGAGCAAAAGATACCGTTTACAGGTAGATGTCCAGTGAGACAATATGTCAAAAACAAATCCAGACCAGTTGGCCTCAAAAATTTCGTCGTTTGCAAAATCTAATGAAATACCTAGTTGTGGATTTCGAAATATATCAAGGAGCAAACACATTTCCTGATACTAGTTTAGGTCTTGGCCCGGCTGTTGTAATCAAGTTGACATCTTCGCTACCAACTGGAAGTTTCTTGTACTTTGATCGCTATTTTACTACTTTGCCATTGATGAAAAAACTGCTGCCAATGGGATACACAGCTACGGGTACTGTTATGACAAATCGCCTCAAGGGAATTAGTTTTTCTGTGGATAGAAATATGGACCAGGGAGACATCAGTCAGTTTGAAAGGAATGAAGTAGCTGCTGTTAAGTGGCGAGACTCTAAGTGCGTGATTTTGCTTTCAACAGAATGTGAAAAAGATCCTGTTGGAGTTGTGCAAAGATGGTCAAAAAAGGATCACGCCCGTTTATCAGTCCCCTGTCCAGAGGTAGTCAAGAGGTACAACGCCAAGATGGGTGGAGTAGATGAAACCGATCAGTCCATGGAATACTACAGGATCTTTATAAAAACAAGAAATTGGACTGTCAAAACTTCATTTCATTTAATAGACATGTAGACTCAACACCATATCACGCCACATCACGCCAGATCACACCATATCGCACCATCAGCCAATCATCGTCATCAGCATCGTTGTCACCGTTGTCACAAAAGCCCTATAAAAGGCCGCACAAATCCATCAAGGGATATTGTCTACAACTACATCACGCCGCGCAGCAGCTCTTCATCAGTTGTGTATACACTTTGTATTTTAACTTTCACCTTTCACAAATAGCCTCTCTACTCTTAATCCTAATGTTTCACTAATCAATTTATAATTTGGCAAAATAAATGAATTCTAATTAAACGTGGAGTGCGCTGTTCTTTTTTAAAACTCTGTTTCCTACAGACATGGGTATCTGCAACTCTTGGAGAGAGTACATCGAAGATACGAAAAAAGCTAAGCTACCAAAGAAAGATGTTAGGAACTTGCTCAAATTTAAAATGGAAATTGGAGAGGTATTGGCCAGAAGTGCAAATATATCGCCGCCGAATGCCAGTAGCGATAAACCTGCATGCAGTCAACCACCCGCAAAAAATACAGACCGTCAGATCCACCAACAGAGATAAGAAAAGACCGCTATGATCACTGGCCTGAGTCTGCAGATATTAGAAACCCTCGTATTTGTAGGTACAAGGACTGTTCCAGTCGAACGAGAACTAAATGCACCAACATGTGATGTTTTTGTATACCCTATTCTAAGGGTATATTAATTTTGACGCATAGTTTGTAAAATACCTTAATATTGTCCGTAGGCCCCTAAAAGTTACTATACTTATGATCAGCATCGATAGTAGAGTCGATCTAGCCATGTCCGTCCGTCCGTCCGTCCGTCCGTCTGTTGTCAAAAATTAGGCCTTTAAGCTGGGCCTAGAGAGCTGAAATTATACATATACTCTCTAGTTTCCCGAAATAATCAAGTTTACGAATTTTTGAAATCCGCCCACAGACACGCCCACAAAATTAAAAAAAACAAATTTTTCGAAAAAATCGAATTTTGAGCTAGAAAGCTGAAATATTTATATATGATCTATGACTCCTAAAAGTGCTCGGGAGGAAAACTTTTCAAAATCCGCCCACTGACACGCCCAGAATTAAATAAAACAATTTTATTGAAAAACCAAAATTTGAGCTAGGGAGCTGGAATTTATAATATAGGTACATACATATACTCTCTAGGGGCCCTTTAAGCTCATGTGTAAATATTTTCACAATCCGCCTACTTACACGCCCACAATTAAAATTTTTTTTTTTTGAAAATTCAGAGTTTGAGCTAGGGAGCTGAAATTTATAATATATACTCTCTAGGGGGCCCTTTATGCTCATGTGTAAATATTTTTAAAATCCGCCTACTGACACGCCCACAATTTAAAAAAAAAAACTTTTTTGAAAATCCAAAGTTTGAGCTAGGGAGCTGAAATTTATAATATATACTCTCTAGGGGCCCTTTATGCTCATGTGTTAGTTTTTTTTTTAAATCCGCTTACTGAGACGCCCACAATTAAATAAAAAAAAATTATTGAAAAACCAAAGTTTGAGCGTTTTTTTTACAAAAGCTTGGTTTTTTTTGATAAAATCCTTTAAATGTTATATAACAAAATATGTAGAGCGTTCTTAACAATTCAAAAATACTTAGACTTTTGTCACGCCCACTTATGAGGGATAGGAATAAGAATAGGGTATCCAACAGTTCGCCCATGCGGACTGTAGCCCGCCCCTATGTTTGTTTGTTTGCTTTGTTTTAAGTTGTACCACACGGAACACTAGGAACCGGCACCATTATTTAGCTAAGAAGTTTTTATTTTTAAGATTTTGTGCAAGCCTACCTAGGTACCTGAATTGTTTTTTAAAGTTAATTTTGTTTTTGTAGTCAAAGAAATTTGTTACGTTTATTTTTTATGTTCTTTTTGCTTATCCACAAGGTGGAAAATAATATAAAAATTACTTTTCGTTATTTTATTAATAAAAAAACAACAATTTTTATACCCACATTTTGTTTAAATTTACTTTATTTGCTTTACTTTCAATAATGACTGCATGTGCTTTATTCTTCTTCTTTCTTAATGGCGGTGAGGCTATGATCAGGATTAAAGGGATCATAACCCTCCCAATTAACTGCAGCCTTACTGGTCCGCCTGTGGGGTTTATAACTGCATGTCTACTATTACTGTATGTATTTTGTAATTGTAGTCTTAAAGCCGGAAATACACAAACGTGTTGGTCCTTTTTTAAGGATCTGTTTAGGATAAATATTTTTTTTTATTTTTCCACGAAAGCGTTGGTTTAAAGACATCACCTCACCAAATTTGACTAAAATCGGACAATACTATTTTCTCGGGTCTGAAAGTGGTCGGTATGTACAGTGACCGAAATAAGTATAAAGACACACTCAACTTCAATGCTCGGTTGGATTTAAGTACAAAAATAATAGAAATTATAAGTTTATTTTATCGTAGATAGTAAGTTTATTTTATTCAGTAAATAATGAAACGAAAAAAGAAAATATTTATCACCACAAAGGCTAGTTTTTGAGGTTCACCTTTAGGGAATTCCAAAAACGTTTAATTTTCCTGCGAAATAAGT
Organism: Portevinia maculata; assembly: GCA_949715645.1. Lineage (NCBI taxonomy): Eukaryota > Metazoa > Arthropoda > Insecta > Diptera > Syrphidae > Portevinia > Portevinia maculata. The sequence goes on from OX454525.1 coordinate 280,033,863, forward strand.
ATAAAGACAGTCAATATTTAAAAGCATTTAAACACCGAATTTTTTGGTTGTACCTATCAACCTGAAAGTTAGTACTTTGTACAACCTCCTTGATTTTCAATAACTTGGAAAATTCTATTAGGCATAGAATTTATCAAGTTTTGTAGGACTTCTTCGGTGATCTCAGACCATGTCTGTGTTATTCCTCTTTTAAGCTCTTCCAGATTTCTGTACTGCTTCCCATTTGAATAAAGGTTTCTTGCCATAATACCCCACAAATTTTCGATTGGGTTAAGGTCAGGACTACACGAAGGCCATGGTAAACACTGAATTTGACTCCTTTCAAACCATTCGCGGACCGTACTGGCATTATGAATAGGAGCATTGTCCTGTTGAAAAATAAAATTTTCACCCGCTGGAATGTCTCCAAATGCATCCAAAGCATATTCCAACATCTCCCTGTATTTTTCACCATTCATTCTAGGTTGAACGAACATCAAGGGGATTTTACCATGAAAACCAAAGGCACCCCAAACCATCAAACTTCCGCCTCCAGAGTGCCGACTCATTTTTATTGCTTTTTCGTCCCTCAAATCACGCCAATAAAAGCTAAAACCGTCCGGACCATCCAAATTAAATTTCTTTTCATCACTAAAAATAACGGATTCCCACTCCCTGGTCCAAGCCATGTGACTTCTTGCAAATCTTAACCTTGCTTCTTTATGATGCTGTTGCAGGTTGGGTTTTTTCGTCATTTTCGTGTAACGAAGGTTATGATTTGCCTTCAACACTTGCTCCTTTCTTCTTACCGTCACTGGGAGATCCAACTTGCGCTTTATCTGGCCAGCATTCAGCTTATTACGCCTTGCTTCGTGGTAAATCGTTTTTTTGTTGCGTGAGGTCAAGAGGCTTGGTCGACCAGATCTTCTTGCAGTGCTATAATTTTGGCCCAAATTTAAAAAATTACATACGACGGAAAGAGATCGTCCAATTTTCCTGGCAATGGATCGGTTGGATAAGCCGTGCTCCTTATGAGTCGTAATAATTGCCCTTTCTACTGTCGTCAAATGAGTTCCGCGAGGCATGGCTTAATAGTTTAATGATAACAATTTATTGATAACAATTTTTGTGCCAACAAGCGAAACAATTTACCTTTAATTGTTTTTCACTCTTTTTATTTAAAAAAAATTGCTATAAAATTGGAATACTTTTGGATAACCGAAGTGTCTTTATACTTATTTCGCAACTTTTTCACAATTTTTTTATTAGAAAAGACAAATCAGTCTCTTTCTAACACGATATGACCGATAACGGTACAATTTTTTTTTGGAGTTAAGAGAAAATTAATTCTCCAAACATTTATTGAACAATTTTGTTGTATATATTTAGGCGCTAAGCCTACAAGCCAAATTGAAGAGTTTGAGAATTACTGTCTTTATACTTATTTCGGCCACTGTATATAGTTTAGAGAACGCAAAAATTGGATAACTTCTTGTGAAAGTTAGTCGTTCATGAACGAATTGAACAATATAAGGCTTCGACACTGTTCCCTACCAATAATTAATTTAGTGAAAGGCTTAAATTTGTAGTCCCTTTCACACCCATGCAAAAGGAAATTTAATAGAATACTTATTTAAACTGCACATTAAATTTGTTATGTTTGGTAAGACCCAATGCCATTATTACTGTAATTATTGAATGCTTGAATGAACAACAGTATCTGTTGAATCAGTCAACAAACTTCAAAAAACCAATTCAAAATTTTCAGAATACATACTTTCAAAGCAGTTTCTAAATTTTCCTGCAAAGTTTATTCAACGTTATAATAATAAATTCAATTTACATTTAAATAAAGTTATTCTTACATTTGTTTGGTTTTCCTACTTTTCACAATTTTAATAATCTAAACTGGGCTGTATGAAGAAACTAATTCATGTGTTTCTTGGTCTCCAGCGTGCCATCAAACGTCAAAAGAGCCAGAAGTCAACCTTCCTACCCATCTACGAAGGTGCTGCCATTGTGCCGCGCTGCCCATCGGTATTAGTGCTGCCAAATTCGGTTACACTCCCCCCCGGTGAGCTGTGCCCTGCGTCCTGTTCACCTCCTTTACCGACCTCCTGCAGATCTAGCACTGCCATACATGCCTGACGATGTTTGCACTACCGCGCTGCGTACGACCCCGTCGCTACTACGTATGGCTTTAATTACCTTGCCCATCGGCCCGGTCTTTCGTGAATGGTCTGCATCCACGATTACAACAATGTTGCCTTCCTCTATTGGTTTCGTTTCCTTGAACCATTTTCCTCTACGCGTCAGGTCGGGTAGATATTCCCGAACCCATCGACTCCAAAACGAGTTCGCAAACCTTTCGCTCATCAGCCAGTTTCTTTTCAGGACTCTACCATCGCTAAGCATATCTCCCTTTATTTTGAGACCACTAGATGAGCCCACTAAAAAGTGGTTTGGTGTGACAGCCTCATCGCAATCGTTGTCCATCGAGACGTAGCTGAGTAGTCGTGAATTCACGATCGCCTCCACCTCCGCCATCCTACTAATCAGCAGCTCGTCATTCGGATTGTTTTTTGGAGTAATTGCAGCAAGTGTCTGCTTCACAGACCGTATTAAACGCTCCCAACTTTCGCCCATGTGGGGTGATTTTGGTGGTATGAAGTTCCATTTTAACTGCATTTCAAACTCCCTAGCCTCTTTCCTTTCATCCAACATGCTCATTGCTTCTCTTAATTCTTCATTAGCCCCTCTGAAGTTTGTACCATTATCAGAGAATATTTCTACGGGCATACTCTATCCAACAAAAATTGTCAGTACAGGGAAGATAGGATGTTTGTCTCTCAGTCTGGTTGCAATGACTTACATAAATCGGTCCCTCTTTAAAGCTCTCACAGGGGTACTGTTGTGTATGATAATTCGCCGTAACTCAAAGAGCAATGCGATTAGGGTTACCATCTTCGAATTTAAAATAAAAATATTGCGGAACGAAATAAATTCCGTTTATCTTTTTCCTTTTCTGGTAAGATAATCAAAGGTGCGTTTTTAAAAGATATCTCCAGTAGACCAACAAAATATATAAATTTCGTAACACAAAAAAAAAATCAAAACGAAAAATATATCACTGTAATCCAATTTATTCATTATAAATATTGTAAAACATAAAATACTAATTTCTAATATCACTACTCAACTAGTCCGTTGAGTAATTACTGCTACTGCTCTCGTTATTCAGGTCTAATATTAACCTTTTAACTGCTTCTTCGGCAAAAACGTTCATTTCCCACATATTTAGCTCAACAACCTGTTGAACGTGTTGGACACATCGATGTCATTTTTCGTTGTCAACCCTTGTAAGTGCTGTCGTTAGTAAGTTTCTTATTTCAGCCATTTTAAATGACTTGTTTTGGCTTGCTACAAACCCTTTCACTTGAGCCCAAACCAATTCTATTGGATTAAGGTCACAGTGATAAGGCGGCAAGAGAAGTACTTTATGTCCCGCATTTTGAGCCATTTCATCCACGACGTATGTTTCACACTTGGCTTTGTAACGTTTAACGATTTTAAGCAAGCCATTGTATGATTGCATCCCTACCTAACTTGAGATCTTCCCTTGGGAATTCCCGTATTCATTGGTAAAACAGGCGTCATTCATCGGAAAAACAAGGACATCATACAAACAGGTACATAATGCGATGAAAGGATGTATTTATGTTTTTTTTTATATAAACAGTTTGCGACATAAACTCAATCAGCAAGATTTTCTAAAAACATTTCCCAGTCCTTTCTGCTATATGTATATTGTGAAAGGTAGACACAATCAGGCAATTAGAATACAAAATTATATATCCACGATGCAATGTCATATACCTAAACAGATGGTAAAAAAAACTGCACTTGTGCAGCTGTACAATACAAATATAATCAAATTAAAACCGAATGGCAACACCACACATAATAATTCGTTCTCAAAAGCACCAAAATCGAAAGTTCTTTGACAAAATCCATTAAGTTAAGAAAAACCCTTAATTATATGCTTCATTGTAGAGATGGTAATACTCTTCTGATGTGCTTCAGTCACACACACTGCTTATTTTGGTGGATGATAATAGCAAGCGAACACAAGACGATAATGCTCATTCCCATTCGGCTCTGTGGGAGACTGGTTGTGGTGGGTTCTATACAAATTTTAGGAAAATTACCCTTGGTATGACAATGGTTTGGTTTTCATTTCAGTGGCAATTCTTGCGTTTGAGTGCCGTGAGAGTATCTACAGGCACCACTGGTAGAAAAAAAGCTCCTCCATAAGGCCTGTACTGACAATTTTTGTTGGATAGAGTATAGCAATGAAACGTTTTAGTCCCATGATATAGGAGTCGCTCGATAGCCTATACGCAATCTCGATGAGGATGGCTCGTGCAGTTAAGCAGGTGATTAGCATTCCCCACCTCTTTTCCTTGTGTCTGCCTACTTTTACGTAAAATAGTCAATACCAATGTACGAAAATACCCGCGTGTATGACATCAGTCGTGCGGCTGGGAGCTGGGCCATTATCGGTGGTCTTGGAACTGCTCTTCTTTTTATACAGTATGTACAATTTCGTTGATAGGACTTTAAAACGAGTATTAAGTTGGGAATGAAGTATATTTGCCTCATCTCATGGACAACTGTTTCGCTGTACATATGATAAAATCGCTTATGGAAATGTCCCACGATAAGATTCGTCAGATAATATGATTTTGGTAGGATTACTGGTCGTTTTAGTTGGTTAGGAATGTTGGGAGCATTTTGGATACGACTTCCCATACGAATAACTGCGAACTCATCCATATAAGGTGATAGCTGGTAGAAAACGCTGGATTTGTTTAGCTCCCCCTTTTGGAGTAGATGGCGTTCCTCCCTGACGCTTTCTTTCTGACATTCTCTATACCAGCAATTCTCCGCTCGGTGTTTCTGTGCAATCGGCCTTTTCTTTAACCATGTTATTTAATCATGTTATTTTACTGACATAAACCGCCATGGTGTGACTTACAGTCACACAAGAAAAAACGTTTCGTTTCTACACTTTTTTATGAATGTTAAAATTTGTATTGTTGTTATAAACAGAGGAAACGAAAAATATTAATATTAGTTATTAGTTGAGTTATTTTTAATGGCAGGAATTCGAATAACCCATTCAAGTTTTGGTTTATTGAAAAAGGTATTAGGAAAAATGGGAAACATTTATTTATTTTTAGCGCAAGATAAACAGACTATGTATTGCTTTTTCAGAATCATCATTGCAGACATATTCTTTCCACACATACCACAACACTGTTTAGAAGCTCTTCCTTGTTGCGAAACGTTGCTCTTCTTTAAACTTTTTATACTTCTTCTTTTGATACTAGGAATGACCAAGTCTTTCACCAGTTCCTTCAAAAATAACTTTCTGCGGGTGCTTATCTTATTATTATTCCAATTAGGGTTTTGATTTATCTATAGAACATTTGCCTCGATTCCACTTGCATCAACCAAATTGTGGAAGTGAGCGACTGGCCATCTTCGTGTTTTACGTTTAACGGAAAAGGCGTGACACATTTGGTAGAAAGTATATCTACTCCACCTTTTGTAGAGTTATAATAAAGATTTATCTCAGATTTGTTTTTATTGCTTGTATCAATTTCTGGCGTATGGTGCATTGTTGAAAGTAATAAAACGACTCTATTTTTCTGCGGAACGTTACTTACTAATGAAATTGTCTTCGGAAATCCAACTCGACTTCTGTTAGGGAGAAAATTTGATGGACACATCTTTTATTTTTACGTAACTTCCCAACGCAAGTAAGTTGCTTTGAAAGCATGCTTGCTGCCAATTCGTAACTTGTGAAGTAGTTGTCGAAAGTTATGTTCCTATTTGTCCTTTCATATTGTCACATCCTACTGTAAGCGGCACCCCCGCAATGCATACTGGGCACATTCCTGCATGTTTATGCGGAGTTAGATTTCGAGTCTGTTTACTCGAAATCAGATTCCGCCTTTTCCAGGAATTGCCCACGCGAATTCTTTTCTCGTCTTGATCTTTGTGGGAAGATCCAGATAAGAGAACTGAATTTCGCATTAGATTTAAGTCTCTGTTTATTGTAACAATAAATGCTTTTTTCAGTCGTAATAAAGATCTTATAGTGAGCGGAAGAGTTTGTATTTAGTTACTTTACTGGCGCAGTCGGAAATAAAAAATAATAACATTAATCGAAGAAGATTATAAGTTATTTCGTCACAGTCGCGAAAGTAAATAATAACATTAATCGAAGAAGATTATTAGTAATTTCGTTTAAAAATACAACACAGTCGCGAAAGTAAATAATTACATAAATCGAAGAAGATTACAGTTTTATTTCGTTTAGAATAATAACTCCCAAACGTTTGCCCACGCGACTTCTCAGCCAAAGATCGAAGAAGATTCTTATGTAGGTACATATTTTCCCTTCGAAACAAAGTGTCTGTGAAAAGTAAAAGAAGAATTGTTACAAAGAAAACTATCGTACAAAAAAAAAAAAAAAAGAAAAAGAAATAACTTAGATTTCTACATAAATATACATCTGCATCATCATTATCTACACAACGGCAGCAGCCCCATCATCATCAAGTAAATTTCATTTGCTTAAAACAATTATTTTATAAAATATATAAAAGTGTTATTATTTATTATTTAGGTATTTTCAATTCTAATTAAATGCATAGCCAATATCCAGCCATTCGATGGTAACGGAAAAAACCTCATAAATTTCATCGAGCGAATAGATGCGCTCATACCATTGATAGAAACACTAGACGTACACTTCAAACAAATAGTTTTAGGACATGTACAAGACAGACTAACTCACAAGGCAAGAGACACTATCTTGAAAAATGGCCAAGTGGAAACTTGGAACCAGCTGAAAGCAATTTTAAAAATAGCGCATGGTGAAACTACACCAATTAATACACTACTTGACAACTTAGATCTATGCCGTTGCACTAGTACTGTAGAGCAGTTCTATAATCAACTTAATGACTTATTCATCCGATTGAACAACGCTTACTTACTTGCCGAACAGTTGACAAACGAACAAATAATAACAAATAAAAGAATTGTGCTAAACTATTTCAAAACAAATTTACCTGAACCAGTAAAAGGAATTATAATTGGAAGAAATCCTACTACGATGGAGAATGCCTATAACATAATTGTAACTAACGGCTATTCTAAGCATACACATTCCTATACATCATACCCCATTTCATCCAATAATTACCAAATAAACCAAAACAAAAACTTCAGACCACAAAATAATTATAGGAACCAACAAAGATATAATGAGCAAAGAGAATTTCAAAACTTTAACAGGCATCCAGGTTATAACAATAGAAACAACTTACATTTTAACAGTAATAGGAATAGGCAAAATGATTTTATTCAAAACAACCCAGCTATACCAACCCAAAACTATGACAACAATGTTGAACCTATGGATTATAGCGTCCAAAGTCGACAATCAAATAGGTCTCATAATAACAGAAGTAATTCTAACAGTTATCAGGCAAATAGACGAGACATTCGTACACCGAGCCAACAAACTAGGCGAAACCAACAATATAGTAGTTTCAATCAGGCTAACAATACTCGTAGAGAACCCATGGATATTTCTACAAACGAAAATTTAAACGGTCTCGAAAACCACCAAAATTTTCCAAACAACTTCCTTATATAACCATTCAATCCCCAAATAAAACATTTCGGTTTATTATAGACACAGGGGCAGAATTTAGTATAGTAAATGGAAATGTCTATAATCCAAAATGGAAAGTACCATTTCATTCCCAAAATTTAAAATGCTTGGGAAAAAGTGTTACAACCCAGGTTAAATATAAAGTACCGATTCCAGAACCATTTAAATTGAACAATTTGTATGTAGAATTTTTAGAGGTGAACTTTCACAATTATTTCGATACACTTATTTTAAACAATATTCTGACAGAAATTAACGCCATAATTGATTACAAGAATAGGATCCTCAAAACCGAACAAGCGGATATACCATTTTTTTTAAACGCCGAAGAAGAATTGTATTTTAAAAATTGCTACGACGATGGTTGCTCTTACATTTTTTTTTCTGATTTCGAAAATAAAACAGTTAATTTAGCTTCACATCTTAGCTCTAAAGACGTAAATCAAATAAAATCACTTCTCCATTCTTATAAAGATTTATTTTATTGTGAGGACCAAGACCTCACTTTTACCAGTGAAATAAAGCATTCTATAAAAACTAAGAATGTCAGATCGTACCGATACCCTGAAGTTCATGTCAACGAAGTAGATAAACAAATTAACGAAATGCTTCAGCAAGGTATTATTAGACACAGTAATAGCCCATATAATGCGCCCATTTGGGTTGTACCCAAGAAAAATTCAGACGGGTCAAAATTACAAAAATACCGCGTCGTAATTGATTATCGAAAACTAAATGACCTGACCATCGATGATCGATTCCCAATGCCGAATATATCAGAATTATTTGACAAACTTAGGAAATGTCAATATTTTTCAACTATAGACTTGGCTAAGGGATTCCACCAGATTGAAGTGAATCCCGAAGACCAATATACTCGTAAAACTGCATTCTCTACGCGAGGCGGTCACTTCGAGTTTGTTCGAATGCCGTTCGGCCTTAAGAATGCGCCGGCGACGTTCCAACGCCTCATGAATACAATCTTAGAAGAATACATTAACAAAATTTGTATCGTCTACTTAGACGATATATTGGTTTTTTCGACAAGTTTTACAGAACATCTCGATTCACTCCAAAAATTTTTTCAAAGATTGCGGCAGTGTAATTTGAAATTGCAAGTCGAAAAATGGAAATTCGCGGCACTCGAAACCGAATATCTTGGACACGTCATATCAGAAAATTCTATTAAACCCAATCCGCTTAAGATAGAAACCATAAAACAAATTAAAATCCCTACAACTCAAAAGGAGATTAAATCCTTTCTCGGTATTACTGGATATTACCGAAAATTCATTAGGGATTACGCAAAAGTGGCATATCCCATGGCAAAATTCCTTAAAAGAAACTCTAAAATAAACATAAAGAACAGGGAATATATACAGGCATTTAACAAGCTTAAAGAACTTATTACTAACGAACCTGTATTAATCAATCCAGACTTCAATAAAGTATTTACGCTTACAACAGATGCATCTAACTTCGCAATCGGAGCAGTGCTGTCGCAAAGTGGTCATCCGATAGCGTATGCCAGTAGAACGCTTAACGACCACGAAAAACACTATAGCACAATAGAAAAAGAACTCCTTGCAATAGTTTGGTCTACTAGGTATTTTAGACCCTATCTATTTGGCAGGAAATTTATAATCAGAACCGATCACCGCCCCTTGGTATGGCTATCGAATCTTACTGAGCCAAACAGTAAACTTCAAAGATGGAAAATCCATCTAAATGAATTTAATTATACTGTGGAATACGTAAAAGGGAGGGAAAACAGCGTAGCCGATGGGTTAACTAGAGTTAACATCCATCAAGCCGATCAAGATGAGACGCAATACAGAGATAATGAAGTTACATTACTTAACCTCTTTAACGAAAATGATGAAGAAAGCGAGATTTTGTCAACTGGTGCAACGATTCATAGTGCACAAGAAGATTCTACCAATCACATTCATATTACAGACAAACCTATTAATCTTTTTAAGAACCAAATCTACCTTACACGTGGAAACAAAGAAAAGGTGACACTAAAAATAGTTCACAAAAAGGTCCAAAACTACGTTCAAGTAGTAGAACGAACTGACTTATTAAAAATAATGAAAAGAGTCATTGTTGATAAGGGACTTATGTGCATTTATTGTGATGATTCACCCCTTTTCCTACAGTTTCAAAACATTTATGTAAAGTATTTTTCCAACAATCAAAGTCTTAGGATACTTAAATCAAGCATAAGATTAAGGGATATAACCGACAAAAACGAAATAATAACGTTGATTGGAAAAGAACACTTAAGCAAGAATCACAGAGGAATAAATGAAGTTTATTCCGAACTACGGCAACTTTATTTTTACCCTAAAATGCACAAATATTAGTACATAAATTTAATAATAACTGCGAGATATGTCAATTAGCAAAGTTTGACCGTACTCCAATTAAAATCCCTTTTAACATTATCGAATCACCTCACCATTTTAACGATATAGTACACATGGATATATGGCACCCCTATCGGAACATTATGTATATAACTACAATAGACAAGCTCTCGAAGTATGCAACTATCCATAAGATAAACGATAGGACATGGATTTCCGTTCTGAAAGCTTTAAAAGAGAGAATTCTATATTTAGGTAAAATGAATAAACTTGTCTCAGATGGTGAAAAATGCATAATCCATAGCTTAGTCGAACAGTTTCTTAAAGATAACAACATAACATTTCATCAAACTACAGCATATAACAAGACAGGAAATTCAGACGTGGAAAGGCTCCACGGAACATTAAACGAACATCTACGAATTTGTAAAGTTAGCACTCAAATAAATAACGATGACGATACCCTTGACGAAAAACTTTTCAAAATTGTAAGCATTTACAATAACACCATTCATTCAACGACAAAGATGAGACCCATAGATTTCATTAATAAAAACCTTGACAAAACAGATATACAAAATTTACACCAAACGTTTTCCAATGAAAAGCAAAAGCGAATTAATAAACTGAATGTTGCTAGAGACTACAATTATAAGCAGGAATGTAATATTGTGAGAAATAGGGACATAGCAAAGAACAGCGCTAAGTATAAGAAATTAAATAAGTTCATAGAAGAATCCAATTATTTGATTGATGATAGCAATAGAAGGCAAACCAAATACTGCAAACAACAACTAAAACGTCGCTACAAATATCGATAACTCTTCTTTAAATTTTCAAATTTTCTTGCAGGAAATGAAACTAATAACACTTTTCTTGCTCATTGCAAGGGTATTTGGGCAAAACCTGCAAGTATTGCCGATTCTGACCGAAAACGGATTTATGATAACGACAACAGAGGAAATATTAATCATACAGAACTATACAAAAGTAGCCCACATCGTCAACCTCACCCAATATGCTGATATAATAGACACATTATACAATAATCTTAACCAACTAAAATTAAGTAACGATGACATCAGCTATCAAATGCTGCATAGAGAAATTTCTACACTGCATAACCATTTTAACATTTTAGTACCTAACATACACAAAGAGAGACGTAGTAAACGGGGTTTAATAAATATTTTTGGGAAGGGACTACAATTTATAGCAGGAACAATGGATAACGATGACGCTGAAGATATATACAATCACTTGGACAATTTAGACAATAACATGAAACAAATTACTGATCAATCCAACAAATAGGTTATAATTAATAAAAACCTTATCAAAAATATAAATGATATCTCAGAACACATTAATACACAACAAAATAAGTTGAGTAAATACCTTTACGAAATTACCAATATAACTGAAAAAAACATATTTCTGGCAAATCAATTCGAATATGTACTGCAAATGTTTGCAGATATAACAGCAATCGACAGACAAATAGAAAAAATTAAAGACATAATCCTACTAAGCAAACTTGACGTATTGACACACGACATACTGACCGATGATGAAATATACAACTATAAAACAACAATAACTATGATGCCGTATCTTAAAAATAGCGTAATATTTAGAGACGATCTTTTAATTTTTGTACTACTCATACCAACATTTACGGATGAAAAATTTTCAAAGGCAATGGTTATACCATGCCCTAATTCCGCATTCGAAGAGCTGGATATTGATACTCAGGAAGTCATTATTAAAGATAATATTATTTTTAAAACTATAAGTGAGTTAACAATAAAAAAAGAAAACTTAAAAGTCCACGATAACCAGTGTATTAGAAATCTATTGTCAACAGACAATAAATGCCCTTATAGAATAAATAAAGAAGAATCTGTGACTCCAATAAAAGAAAACTTAGTTCTAACAAAAAACATGAAAAAAACGAAATTGTCTCAGAATTGTAATAATGATGATTTATTTGTCGAAGCAAACAATGTAATCAAATTTAAAAATTGTTATATAGGTTTAAGCAACTATAAATTTTCAAACAAAATTAAAGAGTTTAAAGATATTATTATTCTACCTTCACTAAAACTTAATTTAACAAAAATAAAAAGTAACTTAAATATACAAGAAATACAAATACAAACAATCGAAAATAGAGAAACTATTAAATACATCGAGTTCGAATCAAAAATTAATAAGTACACTTCTGTATCGTTTATAACGCTGGTAATAGTTATAAGTCTTTTTATTGTAATTGCGAAATGCAAAACAAAAGAAACTAAAATTGTCGTCAAAGCGCAACCAATGACAGACCCTTAATTTCAATTTTTGGTGGACCAAAAAACTTATGGGGGGAGGTGTCACATCCTACTGTAAGCGGCACCCCCGCAATGCATACTGGGCACATTCCTGCATGTTTATGCGGAGTTAGATTTCGAGTCTGTTTACTCGAAATCAGATTCCGTCTTTTCCAGGAATTGCCCACGCGAATTCTTTTCTCGTCTTGATCTTTGTGGGAAGATCCAGATAAGAGAACTGAATTTCGCATTAGATTTAAGTCTCTGTTTATTGTAACAATAAATGCTTTTTTCAGTCGTAATAAAGATCTTAAAGTGAGCGGAAGAGTTTGTATTTAGTTACTTTACTATATGGTTAACATAATTGTTCGACAACACGCTGTCCCAAATTTGTACCTCTATTAGGTCCTTCTTTTCCTAGATATGGTATACCTACCAAACAGTGGATAGCTATTTCCGCTATCGTAGATCCACCATATTTTCATACCGTATTTATCTGGTTTCGATGGTGTCGAAAGGAAACTCTTCCCCTATATGGTACTAACTGTTCGTCGATAGTTAAGTTTTCCTCCGGAATATAGTGCTTTTTGAAGTTCTTGTTTATCATGTTCCATAGGTCTCCGATAGGAGCAAATTATCTTGAGATCTCCGGAAGCACCTCGTCGATTTATCATCAAATCGCAAATATCGCGACAAAGCCACAAATCTGTTTTTTTTTGACATATGTACACGCACGAAAAAACACGAGACCAAACATAGGATCCCAGAATTCTTCATAATCACATATACCATTCGTTTGCCTTCCCGCTTCTAACAACAAGCCAATATACGATGTTCCAACATTTAGTTTCTTAAACGCACCAGATGTCCAGTCACCTTCTAACCATCATCTCTTCAAGCTCGTAGCTACGACCGCTTAATCGTATACCTACAGTGTTGGCCAAAACTTAAGCACAAAATGATTTCGCTTTGGAAAAAGATAAAGAAATTTCAAAAAAATGTATGATAATTTTCTTGTTATTAGATTTTTCTGATGAAAATATACTAAGGGTCGCCCCATGGTCGAAATTCGACCAATTTATTCTATAAGTTGAAAAAAACCTAGTTTTCATTTGTAAGGACAAAGTGTCGATAATTTCAAAAAATATTTGCCTATACCTCAGTTCAAAACTCTCTAAGCTTTCGCCTCGTTTCGGAACAGGATGAATTGCATTTTTAGCTGCCTCAAAAATATTTTGAAATTTTGTTCTTATGTTATTAATTTCAAACTTAACTAATTCAATTTTCTCGCAGCAGAAATTTATATCAAATATTTTTGTTTGTAAAATTTTAAACAAAACATCAGTGTGTGTAAAAACATCATTAAAAGTATTAAGCATAAAAACCGTATTAAAAGAGTTTAAAAAGTGAAGAAAGCCTCTAGCTTGAACTGCGTCAGCCCCCCAAGTATCTGGATCATCAATCATTTCTTCAAATAATTGTACCAAGTCACTTAAATTAACGAGACGCGATGAATAGTTCCATCTTGTTGGAGCAACAGTGGGCAATCTTCTTTTTATTACTTGATCCAAAAAAAATGTTCGTTTTGTGGACTGTGAGAAAAAAGCCGACAGACCAGACAAGCTTGGAAAAAATTGTTTTACCTCCCGTAGAAAGTTAACCGATTGAGATAAAACTAGGTTTAATACATGCGCATTGCAATGGATAAATATTGCATTTGGAATCTGAGTCTTCACTTGGGTTCCATTTAATTCGCCCGACATAACTGCGGCACCGTCGTATGTTTGCGCTACTAATTTTTCACCCCAGTTTTTATCTGTTATCAAGTCTATAATTTTTTTGGAAATTGCTCTAGCTGTTCGATCGTCGCTTACATCCCAAAATTGGTAAAATCTCTCTTTTGCGGAACCATTTACGTCAACATACCGAAAAACTACAGAGAATTGAGACTTTTTTGTAATATCTGTAGTTTCATCCAGCATTACAGATAAGAAATTTGAAGTATCAATCTCCTTATCTATGTTTTTTGAGATGACACTTGATACTGCATTTATCAAGTCGTTCTGTATGTTGTTAGACGTACCTTTAAATATGGTTGCAGATTTTAAATGATTTTCTAATTTTGGGTCATATTTTGATATAAGGTTCAAAAGCTCAACATAATTTCCCTTATTTTGAGACTCTTCTTGTTCATCGTTTCCCCTGAACGCTAGCTCTTGGGAGCCCAAAAAACACACAGCATCTATAAGCCTTTCCAAAATTTGTCTATTTTCAGATACTTGCTCGTTGTGACGCGAGACAGATATTTTTTTTTGTTCGTCAAGCAACAAGTCTATGCGAGTGGTACCGAACGTTTTTAATGTTACGCAACAATTTATGTGGGCTTGGGGAACTATATGTTTATTCGATGCAACTGTGAAATGGTTTAGATCAGTGTATCCTGATGTCCAAACTCCCCTCTCTTGGTTGCTTAAAAAAAGCAAGCAAGGCCAGCAGAATACTTTGCTCAACGTGGGACAGCCACATAGCCATAGCTTTACCTCAGAATTTTTTTCCTGAAAGTATCTAGTAAATGTCTTGTTTTTACAAGTCAAATTTGGAAGAGGTAGTGTTGGCCTACCAAAACTAAGAATTTGTAATTTGTCAACCGAAGAAAGCTGTGAAAATGGTTTTTCAATTAGCTTTTCGATGACGCACCTGCAATTTAAATTGTCCGCATTCATTTTTTTTTCTCCGACGATTCAAACGATCTTGTTCTTCAGAAGACCAAAATGATAATGAATTCTCTTCCGCAAAATTGATGAAGGCGACAAAATGACACATCGTACTTCTTATTCTTGCTATATTGCATTAGGTCCGTTCGCGTACTTTATGTGTAGGAAAATGAAAAGTGTCAAATCTCCAAAATCGAGAGAGAATCCTCTCATTTCTAAGAAAAGTACGCGAACGCTTTTGTGTAAAAAGTTGAAAAAACATCGTAGTTTGGCTTGAAAAGAAGCAACAGCTGTTTTTTTTTGCTGGGAAACTCATAGGATAGAATTTGACAGTTTTCATTTTCTTGCCAGCTGAAATTCTGTGTGAAGAAAAATGAACGAAAGTACATTTTTCTTTCTTTCATCTTTTTACCATTTCCTCAGTACGCGATCGCGTTTGTGTAGTTTTGCACGAAAGTTTATATAAATTTACGTTTGCATATTAGTTCGCGAACGGACCTATTAACTTTGCTTGCTGCTTGGCTGGATTTGGTGTGTGGTACATAGAATGAATCCGCACCGCAGGCGCAACACAACGAAAAATAATTCTCAACGACTCAACGTGCGAACGAACACAACTTGTTTTACCTTGGTGTTGGTGCAAGGAAATGCGAGGAGAACCATCCTAAAGAGTAATTTTTTGTTACTCTGGCCAAAAATGAATTCTCAACTGCCGGCCAATGGCCAAATGAAGGAATGAAAAATGAATGTGGTGCTGGTTCGGTGATGAAGTTGAATCTCAAGCCATATAGATTGCAAAGGGAGAATGTATGGTCGTGTTCTTTTTTTAAGTTTCTTTGTATGTATGTAGATTTGCTCAACCTCGGTGCGCTGATGTGAGGAGAACATTTTTAAATTTGAGTTTTGTTTTACTTTGGCTGAAAATGAATAATTGCCGATGCCAACCGAATGAAGAAGGTGGTGCTTTTAAAGAGGTAGAACGAAGCTATTTTGATGTAAAAGAGATATCTATTGGATTTGTGGATCTAGTTAAGTAATGAGAACATCGTAAATAGTTCAATGCTTTGATTGGTAGGTAGGTAGTTTAGATTGTGAATTGAAATTAAATGTAAAAGTTATTCTAAATTTATTGTAAATAAAATATTGAAAAGAAAAACAAAACTGAATTTTATGAACTTTAGTTATGTATGGAAAAGGATTTTGATAGGGTGTGCGGTGAACACCTCCGTACCTTCGAATGAACGTCACTGGTTGGGATGTTATTCCAGGCTATTTCAGTTTGTTGAAGCATGGAGTTTCAAAACGCATATAATTAACAACCTCAAGTTTGGGCATTTCGTGCGATTAATTCTCTGATCTACAATTTCCAATAGATTCTCTATAGGGTTGAGATCATGCGATTGTACTGGCCACTTCATAACAGCAATATGGTTTTCGTCTACCCAATCCCTCACAAGGTAAGCGGCGTGTTTAGGATCGTTGTCATGTTGAAACATCCATCGCAACGGCATATTCTCCTCTGCATGCATGACATTTAGAAGAATGTCTCGATACATAAAACGATCCATTATGCCATTAATCTTATGAATCCGGCCGACTCCTTGACTGGAAAAACATCACCAGACCATAATATTGCCTCCACCATGCTTGATTGTGCCCCTTACGAAACGGGGATTGAATCTTTCTCCTTTTTTCCTTCGTACTGTCCGAAAGCCGTCAGAACCCTTCAAATTAAATTTGGATTCGTCAGAGAAGAGCACCGTTTTCCATTTGGCCACAGTCCAGCCTAAATGTGCCCTTGCCAACTCCAGCCTTGCACATCGATTTTTCGGTGAAATAAAAGGCCTTTTTACCGCTCGATAGGATGACAAACCATTATCAACCGCTCTTCGCCGGATCGTCCTGCTTAAGATCTCTAAGCTTAATTAACTTCTTTTACTTCTCGACGATATGAAAGGGTCCTTTTTGATTAGCCTGATGACTCTTTTATCTTCGCGGCTGGTGGTTTTTCGAGGCCTACCGCCAGTATGAACCGTTTGCACATTTCCACGACCACGGTATCGAGTAATTGTGCGAGAAATGACTGTAGGGCCGTTATAAAAATCAGACACTATTTTTTCTTTAAGCTGCTCGGAATACTTATTGCGCGCCATTTCAACACTTTATTGTTTTAAATTATAATCAATCTCGATCTACAAAGGCGATGACACACAAATATTTGTTTTTCCCATTGTTAAGAGCATGCTTAAGAAATAAAAAACCGTAAAATTGTAGCACATTGAAAGTAAACGATAAAATGGACTAAACACGGGCGAGTTGTTCCTAGTACAGGGTGACTGTGCTTTAGTTTTGTCCACTTGTTTTTCGATGAGTTCCGATTAATTTCTTATTTTAAAAAATAGGTTTAGGTTAATATATAAATACATAGTTACTTGTAAATTGAAGACAAATATATTTTGGTTAAAAAAATCTAGAAACGAAAAATTCTCGTACATTTTTTGAAATTTCTTTATCTTTTTCCAAGGCGAAATCATTTCGTGCTTAAGTTTTGGCCAACACATAGGACATTCCGTCCTGATCCACTCCCTCTCCTCTATCTCACGCTTCCTCTTACTCTCCCTTCCTCTCACTCTTCCTTCCTCCATCCCCTGGGCTGGACCTAAGGTGTTACACGACCCGTGCCGATAGTCAGCCTGCCTGAGGGCCAATTTAATAAATAGCTCACTCGCGAACGGAGTATCCGGATACCTGGTGACCTCCGGATCAGCTAGCCTTATCTGTACAATGCGGATCTCTGCACAGACGGACCTTCCCTTCTCCGCTACTCGTGGGAACAATTATGAACAAACAAAAACAACAAAAACAAAAACAAAATATTAAGGCCGGTATCCCTTTGAAACCGGACGGTAATACGGCGGCGAAGCTGTCTACCGGATATGCTCATATGGCAGCTGACAGCGGAACTGTGGATAATCGTGGTTCCTTCGTCAGTAGTTGCGAGCAAAACAAAAATCTTTCCAGCTAAAGCGGGACTGTGCATAATGGTCCCACCTCTGCTGGCAGCACCCACCCCATGCAGTGCCCCAAAGCTGCCCCCTGGTATCACTCCTGCTACACTTGTCAGGGGCAAGACTGTGGAAATTCATGGTCCTACCACTGGCAGTATGCGCATGGATGCTACCAAACGCAAACACCTCAATAGTGGTAGTGGGACTGTGCAACATGGTCCGGCTTCCACCAGCGCGTCTTGCAGTGGAGGGCGCTTCACCGCAACCCCACGAAGTTGCATTACAAGAACAGACGCAATGCCAATCGAATAATTGGCTCTATCGGCGCTTTCCCTAAAATAGATAGATACCCTGCACAGATCAGTAGACTGGCCTGGGCACAAAATATTATTTCAGGCAAGGACAAGACCAGCGGAGATATTGCGTCAAAGCGACAGAGATCGGTGGAGGAGGTCGCTTCGGCCTCCAAGCGCCTGAGGATGCACAACACCAGTATTCCTCCTAATGCGTCCACCGTCAAATCTCACTGCTCTTTTAGCGATGTCCTTAAAAAAGGAATTGTGGTCGCAGTCATGGTGCATGGTGATTGCCTATGCGGATGACGTTGCTATTGCCGTCTCAGGGAAATACCTCAACACCCTAAAGGAACTACTTCAAAATGCTCTCAATAAGCTGACAAGTTGGGCAAGGGATTGTGGGCTGGGGGTTAACCCTCATAAAACCGAACTTGTCCTCTTCTTCAGGAAATATAAAATCCCTCATATCGACCCTCCTTCCATTAACGGTACAAGCTTAACCTTTTCCGATGAAGCTAAATTCCTGGGTCTAATCCTCGATAGGAAGTTAAGCTGGAAACCCAACTTCCAAGAAAGAGTAAAAAAGCCACAGTAGCACTTGCAAAAAAGCCATCGGTAATAAGTGGGGCCTACAGACCCGCTTATCTCACTGGCTATATGTATCGGTAGTGAGACCGATTCTGACATACGGGGTGGTTGTCTGGTGGACTGCTTCAGACAAAGTGGTAAACCGTGATAAAGTGAGCAAGGTGCAACGTACAGCTTGTCTGTGTATCAGCGGAGCACTCCGAATGACCCCCTCCGCCGCACTGGACATCTTACTGCATCTGACACCCCTGGATATTTTCAGCAGGCAGATGGCTGCCTGCTCCGCTGTCCGTTTAAAAGCCACCTCACAGTGGATCAATACGAATATTGGCCACTCTATCATTTTAGACTCACTTGGGTCCTTACCAAGGAACATTGACTACACTACACCCCAACTACAGTTCTAAAAGAATTTCCAAATCACTATCCCCACCAGATCATTCTGAGAGGATCGGAAGATAAATCGATCTACTTTTACACCGACGGATCAAAAACTAGCGAGGGGGTAGGTGGGAGTGTTTACTGAGAAAGACTAAATATTAGTCTCTCTTTCCATCTTCCTGATCATTGTAACGTGTTCCAGGCGGAAATCATGGCGATTAAGGAAGTCCTGTCGTGGCTGAAGAGAAATGTGATATCCGCTAAGGACATCTGCACTTTCTCGGATAGTCAAGCCGCGCTAAAGTCCCTGGACTAAGTCTCTCCAAATTCCATCGTAGCCTTAGACTGCCGTCCATCTCTGCAGGAGATGGGAGAGCAGTTCAATATTCACCTCTGTTGGGTGCCGGGGCATAGAGACATCCCAGGGAATTGTAGGGCAGTCGAACTCGCCAAAAACGGAACCGCATTACCTCTTCTACCTGAGAAAGGTTTTATATGTATGCCTATCGCTACTTGCAAACTTATGTTCAAGCTATCCGCAGTCGAGAGTACAAACCTCAGGTGGACAGGTAGTGATACGTGTCTAGCGACTAAGCAAATCTGGCCAAAGCTGGATCTGCGACGCTCTTTGAGTTTGATCTCATTTAAGCGAGTGCACATTGGCTCTGCCATAGGTGTCATCACAGGACACGGTCTAATAGGCAAGCACTCATTAAGGCTTGGCGTTTACTCAAATGACTTCTGCAGAAGCTGCAGGGATGAAAAGGAGGAGGAGACTACGTCGCATCTCCTCTGTACATGTCCCGCACTCTCCCATAAAAGAAATCTCTACCTAGGAGCCTTCTTCCTCAACGAACTCAGTGACTTAGCTAACACAGATGTTAGAAGTCTATCGCACTTCATTAGAAGCTCTAAATGGTTTTAGCGAGTAGGGGTCGAAACTCCCGACCCATGTGGCATCACAACGGACCTCATTGGTCTAAGTGTGTTGGCTTTCAGCTAGCAGCCACTTTAACCTAACCTAACCTTTGGCCAACACTATATATTCTATGCGATCGTGTTTATAAGAGGTTACATTGAATAGGCATTTGTTGTTTTAAGGTTACATGGGTTGATGAAGGTTAAATTTGTAAATTGAATAAACACCTGGAAGTTAATATGTATTATTTTTCTATTCCACCGAAATTTAAGGGAAATCTTTTGATTAACACAAAATGCTCAATTTCGATGCGCCAGGGATTCTGTCCGGCGCTTTATCAGACGTATATTTATCTATGACACTTGATATTTAAACGTATGGTGTCTAAGACTACTTTAGATCTTTGAGCAATTAACCGCAGTCCCAGACAATATTACATTTATATATATTATGACCTTTAAGAATTCTCCTCTGACTTCGTCACAAAGGGCAAGAAACACCGCAACCGTTTAAAAGAAAATTGGATTGCCTGCCAAAGGACAAGAGAAACACAAATATTCCATCTTCACTAATATGATGATACATAACCCCACCATCTAACGGACAAATTGTAAATGAGTTTCATATTCTCGAATGGCAACCAGAATAAAACTCATTTCCACTCACACACAGCCTGGCACAAAGTAGGCGTATGCGATTGAATCCGAAACAATTTGGCTTGCTCTGTAATGTCCTCACTGGGAAATGTCTTAACTACCCGAGGATATCCTCGCATACACAATCAAATGGGGCACAAAACTCAATATCAGTTGGAAGATTAGATGAAAACTAATGTTATTCTTTGGCTTTCAAAGGAAATGACTTACTTAGCTACATATCAGCCACAGGGAAGTCCAAGTTCATGTAAAAAACACAAATGAAAGAGAGGAAATTACTATAAAAATGCTCGTCTTCCAAATGTAGTTTCTATAAACAGTGAAAATTAGGTTTTCTCACTAAAGTAAATGTTTATCAACATTGATTTACACTGACTTGGAACATACAATGCAATCATGAAAGGATCGTATGGAAACAAAACACTAATGCCTAGCTATAAAGAGTTTTCTATTTAAAGATATACATATGTAGAAGCATAATTCCATGATGTGGGATAATGAAATCGAAGGTCAACTTAAAGAGTTTCGCAGTGTTCAAATTATACCAATTCGCTAGCTGTGTTCTTAAGATTTGTTTACTCTATTTTTCGTCCAATCATAAACGAGAAGATTGTTTTCCTCTATATGGACGATCTAATCATTCCGTCATTTGATGAATTAGATGGAATACAAAGATTGAAGCAGGTCCTGAAATTGGCAGCAGATAACGGATTAGTCATTAAGTGGTCTAAATGCCAATTTCTAAAACGTAAGGTGGAGTTTCTCGGGCATGTGGTTTGCAACGGAACAATTTCCCCAACGGAAGACATGATAAAAGCGGTAAGAAATTGTCCAGAGCCCAAAACAGTAAAAAATATACAGGCTTAACGGGGTATTTTAGAAAATTTGTCCAAAGTTATTCGTTACTTGCTGCCCCGTTAACTAATCTTTTGAAAAAGAAATGTCTTCAGATTCGGAGCTAATGAACGAAATGCGTATGAAGTTCTGAAAAGAAAACTAGTGTGTGCTCCAACTCTTACTATTTATGTCCAAGTGAAGACAGAAATCAACACAGACGCTAGCAAAGTTGGATGTTCGGCCGTATTACTCCAGAAAGTGGAAGACAATGCACTTCATCCAGTTTACTTTATGAGCCCCGAAAATTTAGAAACTGAATCTAAATATGATGCATATACTCTGGAAGTTATGAGCATTTATCTCGCACTGAAAAAAATTCTTATATATATCATGGGAACACAATTCAAAGTGGTGACTGATTGTAAGGCGTTTAAAAGCACCATACAGAAAAAGGATCTGCCAGCATCAGTCGCCAGATGGGTCAAGGGTCATGTTCATGACTTAGTTTGTTAACTTCCCGGTAGAACATAGGAAAGGTACGAGAATGTAGCACGTAGACACTCTTAGCAGATACCCAGTAGTGTTGGCAATTAAGCACGAAGTGCTCGCAAGAATCAGAAACGCACAAGAAACAGATGAGCACGTTAAGGCGATCAAGGAGATTTTAAAACGAGGGGAGTACGAAGACTTCATAGTCGACATATTATTGAAGATTGTGAATGGGAACGAACTATTGGTCATTCCTAGGATAGGAGTATGGAAAGGCAGATGATTCAAAGCAAACACGAGGAGTCGAAAATTCTATTACAAATTGTATTAAATGCATTCTAGGTTCCTGAAAACTGACCAAACGGGAAGGCTTGCTACATCCAATCGATAAAAACGACCAACCTCTTCAAACATACCACATTGATCACATTGCACCAATGGATCCAACCGAAAAGCGGTATAAATATATATTTTCGATCGTGGACTCTTTCTCCAAGTATGTATGGATTTACCCCGTGCAGTCATTAACTGCAGAAGAAGCCATTCGTAAGCTGCGCAATCAAGGCTCAGCCTTTACTTCGGACGCGTTCAGGAGGTTTTGCGAGGAAGAAAACATCATTCATGTTCTAACTACAACCGGCGTACAGCAAGCCAACGGACAAATTGAAAGGGTAAACCGCGTAATTATAGAGTCGCTGAAAAAACTTTCCTCCGACCAACCCGCAAAGTGGTTTAAGTATACCTCGAAACTACAGATGGCAGTCAACAGCAGCTATCAACGTGCGATAGGAAGAACTTCGTTCGAGGTTATGTTCGGCCAGAAGATGCGATTGAAGGATGGCTTAACCATTCAAATGATTCTACAGGAGGAAATAATATCATCGTTTGATGCAAGCCGGGGAAATATTCGGGCAGATGCGAGGAATCAAATTTCCAATATTCAGGCCGAAAATAGAAAAACGTTTAACAAAACACGATGCGCTGGAAAAGTATATAAAGAAGGCGATCTGGTGGCGATTAAGCGCACACAGTTCTCAACTCGTAAGCTGGACGCGGCATTCTTTGGGCCTTATGAAGTCATTAGAGTAGAAAGAGTGAACCGGTATACAGTGCGAAAAGTTGGCTACGGTTATGGACCAAAACCGACAACAACCTGCAATACATAAAGTTATGGAAAGAGGCTAGTGCCGATTATTCATCCGAGGCGGATGAATCGAAGGATGGCCGAAATGTAGTGCTGGTAACCCTAACCCGCAATCGAGGCATACTCTTTTACATAATATTTGAGTACATTATGCCCAGCCCATGTTCATAGATGACAATGATACATAGATGAGTGCCGGACGGAATTCTGAGTTTACGGTTGATTCAAGGAGTACGGTTGTCATTATATCGGTGTTAAATAGTCAGTTGAAAACTTTAATTATATCTTATTAATCCTAATTACATTTATATTGAATTAAACTAAAACTTAAATCTATTAGAGCATTTTCCTTCTTAATTATTTTCGGTTTCCTACATATATCCGAAAACCAAAGTTTTTGTTAAAATCCCTCTTTAAAAACGAATGCGGCATGTGTATGGGCAAATTGGTTGGAAGGCGATTGTCTGCATATATTGTTGTTATGTGTATGTGTGAATTGAATGGGATTGTTAATCAAACCAGATGGTTCAATCACACGCGACCGGGAAGAAACGCTGAAAACTTTGCTACAGGCTCACTTCCCAGGTTCTCACACGATGGTCATTACAGACGACCATACAGCGGAGGTCTCAATTCCAAGAAACCTCAGCAGAATTAATAGTTTATCCGGAACACTTTTTACTCCGGATAAGGTTAAATGGGCAATTAACTCATTTAAACCATTCAAGGCATCAGGTACAGACGGTATTTTTCCAGCACTCATTCAAAATGGAATAGAATTTTTACTACCATCCATGATTGCCTTATTTAGGTTCAGCTTCAACTGGGAGTATAAATTAAATAAAACTAAGTTTATTTCTATTTAAAAAAATATTTTTATTGAGGAGAAGCCTCTTTATTTATTATACCCTATTCTAGGGGTATATTAATTTTGACGCATAGTTTGTAACATACCTTAATATTGCCCGTAGACCCCTAAAAGTTACTATATTTATGATCAGCATCGATAGTAATGTCGATCTAGCCATGTCCGTCCGTCCGTCCGTCCGTCCGTCCGTCCGTCCGTCCGTCCGTCGGCAAAAATTAGGCCTTTAAACTGGACCTAGAGAGCTGAAATTTTAACCATATACTCTCTAGGGTCCCGAAATAATCAAGTTTAAGAATTTTTGAAATCCGCCCACAGACACGCCCACAAACTCAAAAAAACAAAATTTTGGAAAAAATCGAATTTTGAGCTAGAGAGCTGAAATTTTTTATATATGATCTATGGCCCATAAAACTGATTGGGACATAAAATTTTCAAAATCCGCCCACTGACACGCCCACAATTAAATAAAACAAATTTTGGGAAAAATTGAATTTTGAGCTAGAAAGCTGAAATTTTTTATATATGATCTATGGCCCATAAAACTGCTTGGGACATAAAATTTTCAAAATCCGCCCACTGACACGCCCACAATTAAATAAAATATTTTTTTTGAAAAACCAAAATTTGAGCTAGGGAGCTGAAATTTTTAATATATACTCTCTAGGGGCCCTTTATGCTCATGTGTAAATATTTTCAAAATCCGCCTACTGACACTCCCACAATTATTTTTTTTTATTTTTGAAAGTCCAAAGTTTGAGCTAGGGAGCTGAAATTTATAGTATATACTCTCTAGGCGCCCTTTATGCTCATACTTAAATTTTTTTTAAATCCGCCTACTGACACGCCCACAATTAAATAAAACAATTTTATTGAAAAACCAAAGTTTGAGCTAGGGAGCGTTTTTATTTACAAAAGCTTAGTTTTTTCGTTAAAATCCTTTAAATTTTTGTCACGCCCACTTATGAGATATAGGAATAAGAATAGGGTATCCAACAGTTCGCCCAAGCGGACTGTAGCCCGCCCCTATGTTTTTTATTTTAACTTGCAATTTCGACTGCTACTCCAGAACTAAAACTTAAGTGTAACAAATATAAACTTATTGCCTAGGTTTCCTTATCTCTACGTGCAGGAATGTGGGATTATGGATTGGGATTGGATGAGGTGTCGTTTGCCAGACGCTGGCTCAGCAACATGCATGTGGAGCGTGGGTTCCTCTGTTGCTGTCGGATGTGATGAGTCTGGGTATCCGGTATCGGTTGTGGAATGCGCTTGGTGTTGACCTGCATGTGGAGCGTGGGTGAATGTTGAATGTGTTTGGTGTTAACTCTTCCCTTCTTAAAAATCAAACGTCCTCGTTTGATCTTAAGTCAAAATAATGGTATTTGACTTATGCGTGTAGGTTTTTGTGTTAAAACTTTTCCTTGAGCTTCACTGATTTTCTTACAGGGAGTTGCTGTTTGTGCGTTTTCTCTCATCTCAATTTGGATTTCTGGATCAGGGTTGTTGTTGACGTTGATATGCATTGGGCGCTTTTTCCATGTTGCTTTTATTATAAAGGTTATGACAATAGTTGCTACCGCTAGAATGCATATGATGTTTGTTGCTCTGATGATGCTATGTTTCGATTCCAGTATCCTTATTTCTTTGGTGTTACTAGAATGGAGTTCTTTTATCATTTCCAATGATAACATTTCTTCTGTGTCCTCCACTGTAGAGAATTGAGCGATTGCAGGTAATGGCTTTAGTTTGGATATTACGATGTCAGATAGGTAAGTTTTGTTTTCGATGGTAATCGTTGAATTTTGAAATTGAATTACGAACGTGCCAGCCAGTGGTAATGCATCTGTGTTGTCTTGTTGCATTGTGCCGTTGAACCGATTGAGGAAGATAACTCCTGGGGAGATTTCGTCTATTGTGGGAATGTGTTGATTATTTATGCGTGTGCAATTGGCTTGTATATTAAGGAGTAGGTTAGGAATACAGGATGTGCTACTAAGATCTAGTATATGTCGATAAGGACATATTGATAAATTGTTATATGACTTACAATCTAGTTTTAACCCGAAAATTTTCTTTTGGCATTTCAAAATTTCTTCAAAATCTAATTTGTTTACAAAATTTGCTTTTTTTACGGGTTTAAGTAAGAGTTTACTACAAGTATTTAACTCTAAACTTGGTATACTTATGATGTAAACTATTGAATTTTTGTTTGTGGCAACTTTTACTTCTGCAAAATTTAGTGCTTCATCAATATTGCCGTAAGGAATATTTTCTTTCTTTATTATTTGTTCGGCTATATTAATTTCTTTAATTGATAAAATATAGGAATTTATAATTCCTTTATTTGCCCAAAGTATGGCATATTCTATGTTGATTAATTCTTCCTTAAGTAATTTAATTTTGTGTTGGGTAACAAATATAATATTATTTATAAATGGGTCATTTTTTTTCATTTTCATTAAAACTTCATTTGTCTTTTTTGTTATTTCGTTGATGTTGTTAATTACATCTCTGTTAATAAGGACCTGTTTGTTATTGTTTTTTAATACATTATTTATTTTGTTTCTAATTATTCGTAAGTCGTCATGGTCAGGGCTTCCAGCTATCCACTTCCATGCGCTCCCTATGAAATTGAGTGATCTTTTGTTTTTGTTTTTTGGTTTAAGCCTATTGAATATGTGTTCTATTTCCGAAAGTTCGTGAGAAAGAAAAGGATAGGAGGGGTGGCTCTTATTTATGTTGTGTTCTATTGTATCTCGGACGTTGGTTATAATGCTTTCGCATGGTACCAAGTCTATGATATGGATCATTTTAAAGCTGCCATTTTGGATCATCGCTGTCCCGGTTTCTATCGCTACTAGTTCACTGGATGAATAGTCCAGGATCTGGATATCGGCCATGGACGTAGTTATCATTAATCTGTTGGAAAAATTTTCCATCAATTTCTTATACGATGTTTATATATAATTTTGTCGCTTTCTGTAAGGACGGTAGTGTTTCTATTCTCCTTGACTATTTCTTCTTTGTACCTATTAGAAAGTTTTGTTCCTAATCTTTTGTTTTGTCTTGCGTAAATTGTTTGTCCTACTGTATATTGTTTTGGCTCTTGTTTTCTTTTATTATGGTATGCTATATCAGTTTTTTGTTTTTGTCGTAGCCTTTCTAAGTTCGACCGTCTCGTCTTCTCGTAGTCTTCGGGGCCAAAGGTAGCATTACGACCAAAGAAAACCTATCTCTAAATTCTGGTGCAATGGTCTGGTCTGTACCAGTGAATTGATTCTGATTGGGGTTAACTATGTTTTGGATGATTTCGCGTCCTTGACTTTCAAGGACGCGGTGGACGATAGAAGATATAAGGGATTCAAAATCCGGTGTGGTCTGAATATTTTGACCATTTTGGCGGTTATTGGAATTAATGGCGTTTGTCCGTTGAGGATTGCTATTCGATGCACTCGATTGAAATGAGTTATTGGCACTTTCATTCGCCTGAGTGGGCTGAACTTCCTCTTGCGGATGGTTAGCCATTGCGGTAGGGTCATTACCCGATCTTAACATAGGCATTTTTCTTTTCTTTTATTTCTTTTTTTTTTTTTTTAAAAATTCACCAAATGAGATAACACTTTAATTTAATTGATAGGCTGTTTTCCTTTTGATTTTTCTTAAAAGAAATTTTTTTAAAACTTCTTTGTACTTAATTGTGCAACTTTTTTTCACTTTCTTTCGTTTATTCTTTAAATTAATTTCTTAATATATGATTTCTTATGTTAAATTAATATTATGCTTACGCTATAAAAACTGGTGGCAACATGGATGTCCTGGTTTTTTTTCTTCCTTCGATCTTGCTGATGCGGCTAGCGTTATTCGCTTCCTGTTCCTCCGCTCCGAGTGGTTAGCTGTAGCGGCTACTAAGGGGCCCTTTATTATTTTTTCATCAACGACTAGATCACTATTTTACTTCACTATGCTTTTTCTTGCTTAGTTCACTAATTTACTTTACTATTTTTTCTTCACTTGCTTAGTTCACTAATTTACTTTACTATTTTTTCTTCACTTGCTTAGTTCACTAATTTACTTTACTATTTTTCTTTACTTTCTTGGTTCACTATTTTACTTTACTATTTTTCCTTTACTTGCTTAGTTCACTATTTTACTTTACTATTTTTCTTTACTTTCTTAGTTCACTATTTTACTTTACTACTGGTTCTTACACTGCTCGGGCGCCAATTAAATAAAACTAAGTTTATTTCTATTTAAAAAAATATTTTTATTGAGGAGAAGCCTCTTTATTTATTTTTATTTTAACTTGCAATTTCGACTGCTACTCCAGAACTAAAACTTAAGTGTAACAAATATAAACTTATTGCCTAGGTTTCCTTATCTCTACGTGCAGGAATGTGGGATTATGGATTGGGATTGGAGGAGGTGTCGTTTGCCAGACGCTGGCTCAGCAACATGCATGTGGAGCGTGGGTTCCTCTGTTGCTGTCGGATGTGATGAGTCTGGGTATCCGGTATCGGTTGTGGAATGCGCTTGGTGTTGACCTGCATGTGGAGCGTGGGTGAATGTTGAATGTGTTTGGTGTTAACTTATATACCAGTTACCTGGAGGGAGGTAAACGTAGTATTTATACCTAAACCGGGAAACAAGCCGAGAGAATTACCTAAATCATATCGTCCGATAAGCCTGACATCGTTTCTTCTGAAAACAATGGAAAGGATTATTGAGATTCACATTAGAGAATGCATATCAAAAAGCATGCCTCTGCACCCTCACCAATATGCGTACCAAAAGGGCAAATCCACGGAAGGCGCTCTGTTAAGACTAACTACAGAGATAAAAAACGCCTACCGTTGCAAAGAGATCGCACTTTGTGCCTTTCTGGACATAGAGGTTGCTTTTGACAACACTGGATATGAATCCATATCAAATGCTTTGTACCATAGAAACATAGATAAACCAACTATTAAATGGATCAAAGCGATGCTGAAAGTCGCAAAATAACTTCCTCGTCAGGAACGACCTCAGTATCAGTAACAGCCGTAAGGGGCTGCCCACAAGGGGGAGTACTCTCACCCCTTCTGTGGTCATTGGTCATCGATGACCTGCTACACAAGATGAGCAATTTGGGCTACACCACAATTGGGTACGCCGATGATATTGTCATCATAGTTAGGGGCAAAGACTCAATAGGAGTCACATCAAAAAT
Organism: Portevinia maculata; assembly: GCA_949715645.1. Taxonomy (NCBI): domain Eukaryota; kingdom Metazoa; phylum Arthropoda; class Insecta; order Diptera; family Syrphidae; genus Portevinia; species Portevinia maculata. The sequence goes on from OX454525.1 coordinate 280,063,388, forward strand.
GAAAAATGCTCTAAAGACAGCCATAGACTGGTGCATTAAGGAAAATCTTTCCATAAATCCCAGTAAAACCGTCATCGTTCCTTTCACTAAAAGGAGGAAATTAGACCTAGGCCTAATCACAATAAACGACACGGTCGTAGAGTATTCCGACGAAGTCAAGTATCTTGGAGTAATCCTGGACAAGAGACTTAACTGGAACTCTCACATAAACAACAAAATCAGTAAAGCTAATAGAGCTTTATGGGCCTGTCGTCGCACATATGGTAGAACCTGGGGAATCTCTCCAAAGATCGTCCACTGGATCTACACAGTGATGATAAGACCCATCATAACATACGCGTCCATAGTATGGTGGACAAAATCCACACAAAAGGTCGCAATAGAGAAGCTCAAAAAGGTACAACGGCTTGCGTGCCTTGGAGAGCCATGCGTACCTGTCCAACAGCTGCCATAGAGGCAATAACAGGAATTATACCCCTCCACATATACGTCCAAAAAGTGGCGATCCGCAGTGCAATGAGTCTAATACAGCTAAACGAGATAAGTCTTAATGATCATCCGGAACTTAAGACCCTTCTCGATGAACTGCCAGAACTTAACATGAACTGCGCGGTCACAGACCGCATTCAAAAAACACTATGCTTCAACAAACGGTTCTCCACGGAGATACCCAAGAGAGAAGCATGGGTTAACAATAACCCACCAAACAGCCATAACGGCATAAAGTGGTATACGGATGGTTCTAAAATGGGAACGGGGGTAGGAGCGGGAATATACGGACCACACAAACGCTTTACGAAACCCATGGGAAAAAGTCCCAGCGTATTTCAAGCGGAGCTCCACGCCATTCAAGAATGCCCCAGCCACATTATCTTATCTGGCATAAAAGGTGCAAACATCCATATTTTCACGGACAGTCAAGCAGCTATAAACGCCCTTAGCTCGTATACCATTGACTCCAAATCAGTCATGTACTGCTTCAATACCCTACAAATACTCGGAACAAGAAACAAGACCAAATTATGGTGGGTTCCGGGTCATGTCGGGGTAGAAGGTAACGAAAAGGCCGACGAACTGGCCAGAAAAGGTTCAGAAACACCTTTCATAGGTCCCGAACCTTTCTGCTGCACTCCTAGATCAGCAGCAACGGATAACATCCCAGGTCTAAGACAGGCCAAACGAGCCATTCGGCCCTTCAATCATAATGCCAGCAAATGTCTAAACCTAAGCAGGCATGATATCAAAAACATAGTAGGTTACCTTACTGGTCACCACGGTTTAAGATATCATCTACACAAAATGAGAATAGCAGATTCTCCTAAGTGCCGACTCTGTCTTGAAGAGGCCGAGTCAGCTGAACACATTTTATGTGAATGCCCAGCCCTTAATGGAATTAGAAAGAAGATCTTTTTCAGGGAGCAAATGAGCCCCGAGGACATAAAGAATTCTTCTACTGGTAAAATTGTCCGCTTTACACGGAAAGTGGAAATTTTACTAGTTTAAAATTTTTCTGACCCATACGGTACAAAAGATCTGTTAAGGTCAAAGTGCCCCCCCCCCCCTTTTTATAAATCGCCTTGGCGAGCCAGAATTTAATAAAAAAAAAAATGTGTGAATTGTTTCGAAAGACTTTGTCGACATGCTTTTTGGAAAGTCTGACCTTTACTGGCAATCGACATGCGATAAAACGGTTCCTTTTAAATAGTGGACTGGGTGGATTTGAAAAAAAATGTACAATTTATCATTTTTGGCTTCTACTGAGTATATGTTTTAAACTTCAGCTTTCAAACGCGTATCTTAGGGCCTCAAAATAGGAGACGGAAGGACGGACATGGCTAGAACCACATAACTTTGGATGCTCAGTGATCACAAATATAGTAACTTTCGGGGGTATACGAGTAATATTAAGGATAGGGTGTTTCATTCTCTCACTTTTCAATTTCAATTTTTCAATTTCAATTTCAATTTATTTATTCATTTTGTTGGTTTGTACAATAAGAAAAGTATCTTTTATAGTACTTAGACCGTTAAGATTGATTTACATTAAATTCAAATGTCTTAAAGCAAAATTACATTATTTTTAAACAGATAAGAGAAAGCTATAAAGGAAAGGGAGGATAAAAGATAGTGGGAGGTATTAGATGCGAGAAGTAGTCGATGAGAAATAAAGAAGAACAGCACTTTTAAAAGTTTTGGAATTAGGGATGGTTTTTATTCGGGTTTAAAGAGTTCTATAGCCTGACAGCGTGAATGAAGAATAGACGTGAGGAGTTGAGGTGCGTGTATCGAAGGGGGGTTATATTCATAGTTCTAGGAGATTAAAAAAAATAAGCTTATTGAACAAATATACAGGGCATTGGCTGTATATGATTTTGTGAAGGAATAAACAGTTTCTAGCGTTGATGTAATCTTGCAGCAAGAAGCCTCCGAGAATACAATTTGATCCTCCCCGACGAACATTTTTCTAAGTAGGCAACTATACTTTTGCCTTTTTCATTACATTTATTTGTTTCTTATCCGCAACGCTTTGCTTCTGTTTATAGTTGCGTTTAAATTTTTGGTTCGCATTCGCGTTAAAGTATTTGTTTTCTTCTCTACACTTTGATCCCGTCATAACTAAAACTCATACCTCACATATCGTTAACTTCAAAACATAAGGAAGAGCTACAGTCACTCCTCCTATTTCCATCAGGATATTGTCTACACATTTTATTACACTGTTTCTTAGTTTTTTAAAGATATTTTTGTAAAAAAACCCCAAAAACTGGCTTGGCATAGATCTTTATATGCTGTTAGAAAATACTGTTGTCTACATACCTCGCATACATTCTCTCCAATCCTATCCCGTATATTACATTTTGTTGTTCTTGTCTCCAGTTGTGTTTTATCTGCAAAGGTGATAATTAAAACAAATACTATCCCGTATATTACATTTTGTTGTTGTTATTACATTTTGTTGTTCTTGTCTCCAGTTGTGTTTTATCTGTCAAAGGTGATAATTAAAACAAATACAAATGTTTTCAACATATAAACGTTTTTTTAACTGACTTACCTCTTGCGAACGTCTGACCGACATCCAAGATTATCACTTGTCAATCATTCATTTCATTCTTTTTTTGGTATACATATTGACATTATACCACAAGATGATTTCTCTTTCACTTAAGTATACATTTTTAGTATTGCAATATATGATAAATAACAATGAATATAAAGTTAAGGGAACTATTTTCAAAACATGTTATAGTATATATAAAAAATACAAAAAAAAAATATAAATACTAAAATAACTAAGCTGTTACCTTGACATTCCTTGCAAATCGTAAGGAAGCGCATTCCACTATCGAATTGCAGTGACAAAGTAAGATGTTTCAGATACTGTGTGCGAGAACTGTGGTAAAATTAACTTTAAACCCCTTGGTGATTGGGCTAATTGGAGAAATTCAGTTAAGTATATTAGAGCTCTGTTGTGTTCTATGCTATGGAGTTTTAAAATGTTTCTTAAATTATAGTATTCGTCTCTACATAAACCCAGTATAGTTGCTCTCAGATAAGATACACTTCGGTACCTAGGAATGTAATGTTGTGTACAAATCGTAAGCAATCATTGATGACTACATTGATTTTACGCTTGCATTCATAGTCTAGATAAGCATAAATAATATAAACTGAAAAATGGTACTAATAAACTTTTAACTAAACGCTGTTTCATGTTGGGTTGTAGCAGTATGGATGAAGATCTCCAGCTACGCAAGCCAAAATAAATCCTTCTCAAACTCTCAACTGTAGCGTCACAACTCAGATATTTAACCTTTTCCATGTAATGGATGGTATCACCATTAAGAGTTAGTAGCGGAAACTATTTAAAGTTGACTTGAGTTTTAAAACAAATCACACCTTCTGATTTTAAAGGATTAGCTTCAGGAGAAGCTTCTCAAATTTGCAGTTCGGATTCGGCTATAAATTGTGTAAGTCCCTTCCACTTCGCACAAGTAAAGTGGTTGGAGAAGCTAGCCTTTAGGCCGTGTAGGGCCGTTAATGCTTTCTATTTTTTTTTATTTTCCTTCCGCTAGAGACTGAATCGTCATTTGTCCTACTTGTTCCCCCAATTTTCACTTTGGGTGTACCACTGCGACAGAAAAATCAAGGGGATCAATGGGTTCGAAAGACAAAGCCACAAATCCTAGCACTTCTTCATCGCGGCCATCGACACTAGATGTGCATGTGAATACAAGAAACCGTCTGGAAATAAAAAGTCTAACAAATAACAAAACAAATGAAATAACCCTCGAAATTGTATCACACATAAACACAAAAGAAAATTATATACATAGATGTCATTGTCCTGGAAGAAATTAATATAAAAGAAGAACAAATTAAGTTATATGTAGTCTTCAAATGGGTTCGCGGCTAAATTTGAAAACAGAAAACATGAAAGAGGTGGAGGGATAGCAATGTTCAGACAAAATTCCAGGAGATATGAGAGATTGAAAATTGAAACGACTTTCTGCGAAAAATTGACAATAATAACAACTGCGGCAGGAAAAACAATTAGTGGAGTATACAGAACACAAAAATTTAATAAAAATGATTTAATTGAAGATGTAGCTAAAATCCCTTATGAACATAAGGAGTTAATAATTCTGGGTGATAAGGGACCTACAATTTAAAGCCGACTCCGAACGGGAAATTTGAGAAGGTTTTCATGGCAAGTGCTGCTGTGCTTACTCTACACAATGACATGCTGAAATCACTGAAGGGCAACTTTTCGTTTGAATTTGCAGATGATACGGCAGAACGGGTCATTGGATCATGCAACTCGAAGGATGCAAGCGGAATTCGACAAAGTGGGTAGAAATTTGTCATGATAACGGCCTAGTAACTAATGCATCCAAATCAGAACTAATGCACATTCGCAGTCCACAATTCCTAAAATCTTAGATTGGGATAACAACGCTTATTTGCGACAGTCAACAAAAAACTGATACAAAAGAACTTGTCAACATATATAATTATTTAGGCATTACAATTGACGATATTTCATGTGAAAAAGACATATCAACGATACAAGGAACAAGTTAAGGGGCTCAATGTTTACCATGGACTGCCTTAAGTACAAATCTTATGCAATAGAAAGAAAGCTAGTTTATTATGCTCTTGTTGAGCCAAGATTAAGATACGGTATACTCACATCTAGAGGAGCTTCAACAATTTACATAAATAAACTGCAAATAATTCAAGATAGAGCGGCTAAACTATTGTCGTTAAGAAATTCCACAATAAACAGCGAGCAGTTGAAGAAGATTGACCAAATATTTGAAACAACAGCAGAGGTGGAATTTTATGATGACATTCGCTTTCGAGCACCAACAATCACCAATACAGAACAACGAGACGACCAAAGGCTTTTTTATCTACAATGTATATGGCAAAAGGTAACTTGTATATCGTACATAAAATAACATGCATTCTTTAAAATCTCCCGCAAACCTCAAGGCATATAAATGATTAAGTTTGTCAAAAAAAAGATTGTAACTATTTTTCGTAGTAGCTATAACTTAAACTCCATGCACTTGTCATCTTAAATTCGTTTATTCTGCTTTATATTAAGTTAATAGAATTAAATTAAAAAATTGTTCACGATAACGATAAAGTTTTAACTAAGTAAATAATCATCTGCAGACGGGCTTTTAAAGCTTTGCGGGGAAAACAGTTTTAAATAACCAAATTATGAGGTAATAAAATAATATAAGAAAAGACCATTTAATTTATTTAGATTGATTTCTTCGATACAGCGTGTATTTTCACCCCACTCTAAGGGTATTATAATTTTAACTCATTGTTGGTAACATATTTTAATATTGCTCTTAGACCCATAAAAGTAACTATATTTGTTTTTTTTTTTTTTTTTTTTATAATTTGCTTAAGCTAAAGGGATTTTTTTCTGTTGTTACAGTACCCTTATAATGCTAAGAACACAGTGTAAGCTACTTGGTATTAGAAAGAATAGAGAGATAGGAAAGAAGTGTTTGGGTGCAGTTGTAGGGTTTTTCTCCACGGGTGGTGTCTAAGTTACTTAGGGAGATTACGATTTCATGTATTCGGTATAAAGTAATGGACTTGGCCGGGATTCGAACGCACGACCTTCCATTCCGTAAGCGAATACACTACTACTGCACCATTGCCACCAGCATTTGTGATCAGCCTTGCCCATTCGATCTTTGGCAATCGAGCAAAAAATGCTTATGTGTAAACACTTTTAAAATCCGTCCACTGACCGGTGACCGCCCACAATTAAAACCAAAAACTGTTTTATCGAAAAATTTGAGTGAAGAAGCTGAAATTTGTAACGTATACCGTCTAGGGGCCAAAAACGCTCAACTTCAAATGCGCCCACTCTCATCTGCTGTTTAAAAAAACATTTTATGAAGAAATCATTGAAATCGAAAGTCGTTTTTAACAATTCCACGATACAAAGTTTTCTGCCATGCCTACTTTTAACGGGCTTTTTTAGCCAAGAACATAGTTTTTCTAGATTTATGGACTTTTTTTTAGGGTTCCAAGGACCTCTCGTCATTGTATATAAACTTTATAGTAAAATCATCAACACGATTTCAAAAAGCTCGACCTCCACGAATTTGGAGACGAAAAGGATGGCATAATTGCTTCTCAATTTAAGCATAAAATATTTGTTTTTTTTTGCTATTTTAGCTGTATCTCGTCCAAAAATGCACCGATTGCTATCATTTCTTCAGTATTTGATTCGGAAATATTCAATTTGTGTTGTATCAGCCCTTATTCAAAGAAATAGTTGTTGGACAGGTATATTTTTCTATATGGGAGTCGATCACCTGCAATAATGTTGAGGTAGGTCATTTGTCATTTTACAGTTTTTTTTGTAAAATAATCGTGATCAGCATCGATAGTAACGTGTATCTACTATCTCAAACTCAAGCTAGAAAGCTGAAATTTTATCCATATACTCTCTACGTGCCCCAAATAATAAATGTTAAAAATTTTTAAAATCTGCCCACCAGGGCCGTAGCCAGGACATAATGTATGGGTGAGTTCCATTTTTTTTGGGTGAGCTGACATTTTTTTTAAAAGAAAGTTAAAATGTATAGTCTAGAAAATTTTAATTTTTATTAAAACGGTAGGTATAAGCAATATCACATTCATGTTTTTAAACTACGAATTAAACGTATATGCTATAGATCAAGAAATGGGTAGGTATATAATGTAATATGTTTTTTATAACACACAAGTAGTACGAATATCTACTTAGAATTAAAAAAGGTTGTATTCCTCGGTCTTTTTCGGCGAATTTATGTAAAATATTATTTATTTGCAACGAATTCAAACGGTTTTTTTTTGCAAATGCTATAAATGAAAGCGGTTTATCAGTCATTGATGAACGTCGTATTGCGTATATACAGACGGTATTTTTCCAGCCCTCATTCAAAATGGAATAGAAGTTTTATTACCATCCATGATTGCCCTATTTAGGTTCAGCTTCAACTGGGGGTATATACTAGTTACCTGGAGGGAGGTAAACGTAGTATTCATACCAAAACCGGGAAACAAGCCGAGCGAATTACCTAAATCATATCGTCCGATAAGCTTGACATCGTTTTTTCTGAAAACAATGGAAAGGATTATTGACATCCACATTAGAGAATGCATATCAAAAAGCATGCCTCTGCACCCTCACCAATATGCGTACCAAAAGGGCAAATCCAAGAAGGCGCTCTGTTAAAACTAACAACAGAGATCAAAAACGCATACCTGTGTAAAGAGATCGCACTATGTGCCTTTCTTGGCATAGAGGTTGCTTTTGATGACACAGGATATGAATCCATATCAAATGCTTTGTGCCATAGAAACATAGAAAACAGATGCCATAGAGGCAACAGCAGGAATTACACCTCTCCACGTATACATTCAAAATGTAGCGATCCGCAGTGCAACACGTCTAATACAGTCAAACGAGATAAGGCTTAACGACAATCCCGAAATTAAAACTATTCTCGAGGAACTGTCAGAACTTAATATGAACTGCGCGGTCACCGACATTCAAAAAACACTATGCTTTAACAAACGTTTCTTCACGGAGATCGCAAAGAGAGAAGCATGGGTTAGCAATAACCCACCAAATAGCCACATCGGCAGAAAGTGGTATACGGATGGTTATAAAATGGAAACGGGGGTAGGAGCGGTAGTATAAGGACCAAACAAACGCTTTACTATACAAATGGGAAAAAGTCCCAGCGTATTTCAAGCAGAGCTCCACGCCATTCAAGAATGCGCCAGCCAGATTTATTCATCTGGCATAAAAGGCGCAATCATCCATATATTCACGGATAGTCAAGGAGCTATAAACGCCCTTAGCTCGCATACCATTGACTCCAAATCAGTCATGTACTGCTACAATACCCATCAAACATTCCGATTAAGAAACAAGACCAAATTATGGTGGGTTCCGGGTCATGTCGGGGTAGAAGGTAACGAAAAGGCCGACGAACTGGCCAGAAAAGGTCCAGAAACACCATTCATAGGTCTTTCTGCTGCACTCCTAGATCAGCAGCAACGGCAGCTATATAAAGCTGGGAATATAGAAAATGAATCTATCTTTGGGAAAGCGTCTCAGGTCTAAGGCCAAACGAGCCATTCGGCCCTTCGATCAAAATGCCATCAAATGCCTAAACCTAAGCTGGCATGATCATTGTATATAAAAGTTCATATACAATGGCACGATATCAAAAACTTAGTGGGTTTCCTTACTGGTCACCATGGTTTAAGATATCATCTACACAAAATGAGAATAGCAGACTCTGTCTTGAGGGACGAGTCAGCTGAACACATTTTATGTGAATGTCCAGCCCTTAATGGAAATAGAAAGTAGATATTTTTCAGGGAAAAAATGAGCCCCGAGGACATAAAGAATTCTTCTACTGGTAAAATCGTCTCCGCTTTACACGGAAAGTGCAAATTTTACTAGTTTAATTTTTTCTGGCCCATATGGTACAAAAGATCTGTTTAGGTCGAAGTGCCCCCCCCCCCCCTCCTTAAATAAATATTATATAATCTATAAAATAAATGTATATAGGTAGATACTCGTATATATATAAATATGTATATTAAAATTTATAAAAACGTAACAAAATATATAAATATGAATAGGTATAATAAAATATGTATATTAAAAAGAATGAAATAATAATATAGTAATGATAAATCATTTGATACTTATCAGAATGAAAGTCTTGAAATCGGATAAAAACTCTTATTCACTTTGTATCACTTTGTAAGTTAAAACTTTTGGCTTTGCAAAAGTACGAAGTGCAACCGGCGGGAATTTTTCTTTTTTAAATACAGCTGCTTGCAATATGAGATAACCTACCCCAAACTTCCATCAAAACCAACACATGATACACCAACCATATACCCCACCCCTCTCACCAACACATCATATTCACATCCTGAGAAGTAAAGAATTAAAGTGACAAAACACACACTTTTGGAAATCTTCTTTATTATCAAAGAAAGAGTACTTAAAGAGTACGCACTGCAAATATAAATGAGACTGGAAGAAGACAACAGAAATAACTACATTAAAGCTTTTTGTAGATTCTTTAATGACGAACTTACGGCGTTTGGTGGCGCATCGTCGAATTCACGAAGTGATAATACTATAAAGTCTATATACAAAGCTCTCGTCCGGGAATGTGTCACGTTTTCTGTTTTTTTTTGGGTTAAAGGGGTTCTTGGTAAAATAATCTTCAACAAAGAAATACTGCACGATTTCTTACAACAACAAATAAAAGCGACATTTTCAAATTGACCATCTTTATCCACAGTCTTCATGAAAGTCTTTATTAAAATTAATATTTTGTATAGCTTGAAGACAAAAAAAAAATGAGTGTGCTTAAGACCACACGACTGAAGTAAAACTTCTTTCGATCCATCTAATTTAAATTGCGGGCGTGTCAGTGGGGGAATTTTGAAAATATTTACACATGAGCATCAAGGGCCACTGGAGAGTCTATATTATAAATTGCAGCTCCCAATCTCAAACTTTGGTTTTTTTTGTAAATTGTGGGCGTGTCAGTGGGCGGATTTTGAAAATATTTACACATGAGCATCAAGGGTCCCTGCAGAGTCTTAATTTTGGCTCCCTATCTCAAACTTTTTTTTTTTAAATTGTGGGCGTGTCAGTGGGCGTATTTTGAACATATATACACATGAGCATCAAGGGCCCCTGGAGAGTCTATATTATAAATTTCAGTTCCCTAGCTCTAACTTTGGTTTTTTGCCGTCCGACTTGAAAATCTGACGATGACGGTGACACTCTATATTTCCAACTAATGAACTGCGATTCATAGACACAATGACTTCACTCACTTCCGGTAAATTCCATGTCGGCAACTGTTTTAGATATAGCTTTCTCATTTGGATCGGTTTGAATAGATGATGAGCTTAGTATTGCCCTCTATTGAGGAGAGAAAAGGGTGTTTATTCATTCCACGAACCTTTCCGCCGACTAAATTGTATGGGTTGCAACAAAAGAGTGCACGTTTGTCTACACTTCCGTTATGCCGGAGGTCTACGTTTGTCTACACTTCCGTTACGCCGGAAGTCTACATTGGTCTACACTTCCGTGTCGCATTTACCAGCATACTCCCCAAGTCAAGCGTGCGTAAGGAAGTTTTACTTCAAAAAGCATTCATTCTTCTTTGAAATCACTTATTATATGAGCAAAGTTTTAACTGTTTACAATAACTTGTAAATATCTTAACAAATTGCAAATACAAGTGCTGTTGTATTTTCGCCGTTATCGAAGCACCAACACGAACGCCACATAAAAGCAGACAGCAAAGCTTTGCTTTAGTCAGCCCTCTCATCTCTGCTCCTGTCGCTTATCATAGCTTCGACATTAACTTACCCTTAGGCTGGAAACATAGTGGAGCTACGAGGAGAGCGATGATGCGAGCGTCAAGGAAAGAGCGAGTTACCCAACGAGTAGGTTGCACGTATTGAGGGGGTTTTGTTTTCTATAAGACTGATGTTGCAAACATGGCTTTACTTCTAAATTAAAGTTCTTCTTTTAAGAATTTAGTTTCTGAGTGGTTGCTAACGCAATTATAAATTGGTTGGTAAATTCCTAAAACAGAGTGATGGAAACACTCTTCGCTCTTCACTTTTATCTCATTTATTAGAACGCCTCATATTCCTACAAGTACTGCCATCAACAAGAATAGTTGTTCCATATGCTTTTCTTGGAGACAAAACTTACCAGTTACAAAAGAACTTGCTTAAACCCCATACCGGAAGACATTTGTATGATAAAAAATAATGTTTTAAAATGAGAACTTCATTAACAAGACGTGTACTAGAGTGTGATTTTTGTATCATAACTGCAAATTTCGCATTCTATGAAAACCAGTAGAAATATTACAATTAGAAAAGGCAGATTAAAAGTTCCAAAACGCAGTACAGCAACGTCAAGCGTTCCCAAACGCAACATGACTGTAGTGAAGCAAGGTATAATATTTCGAAACGCATCGTAACGCATGTATGTATATGAGAACAGATTTAATGCAAATAACATTTTGAATTTATTTATTTTCCGAAATATCCTTAGAAACAGCACAATATTTCTTCGTTCAAAGTTATTTTACCAATAGGTCCTTGGGAACCTGAAAAAATGTTCTTAAAACCCGAACAAATTATATGTTTTCAAAATGTCCCTAGAAAGCGCGCAGTATTTCTGTGTTCAATGTTTTTTTTTTCTTCTCCAAAGACGTCCTTGGAAGTCTTAAAAAGATCCTTAGATCCAAAAAAAGGATCCCAAAAGCCTAAGAAACCGAGCAGGATTTCCATGTTAAAGGTTATCTTAACAAGAGGTCATTGGATTTCTTAAAAAGGTCCTTAAATCCAGCAAAGCGGATAATTTTCCAAAATGTCCCAATAACCGAACAATCATTTTGTGTTCATTGTTATTTTACCAGGAGGTCCTTAAATCCCTATTAAAGGATATTTTTCCAAGATGTCCTTAGAAACCACGCACTATTTCTGTGTATAAGGTTATTTTTAAATTGAACTTTTTTCAATATTTCTCATCTCCCTATTGGTATCAGTGCTGACACAAGGGAAAAAATTTGAGTAGCAAATTTGTGTAGCAAAACTTAATTTGCGTAGCAAAACTCAAAAGCCCAAAATATCATTTTTTCGAAAACAAACAAAAAAACATAGGGACGGGCTACAGTCCGCTTGGGCGAACTGTTGGATACCCTATTCTTATTCCTATCCCTCATAAGTGGGCGTGACAAAAGTCTAAGTATGGTTGAATTGTTAAGAACGCTCTACATATTTTGTTATATAACATTTAAAGGATTTTATCAAAAAAAAAACGCTCCCTAGCTCAAACTTGGGTGTTTCAATAAAATTGTTTTATTTAATTGTGGGCGTGTCAGTAGGCGGATTTAAAAAAAAAATTAACACATGAGAATAAAGGGCCCCTAGAGAGTATATATTATAAATTTCAGCTCCCTAGCTCAAACTTTGAACTTTCAAAAAAAAAAATTAATTGTGGGCGTGTCAGTGGGCGGATTTTGAAAATATTTACACATGAGCATAAAGGGCCCATAGAGAATATATACTATAAATTTCAGCTCCCTAGCTGAAACTTTGGATTTTCAAAAATTAATATACCCTTAGAATAGGGTATAATTATTTTATTTATTTGTGGGCGCGTCAGTAGGCGGATTTTGAAATTTTTTTTATCCCGAGCAGTTTTAGGAGTCATAGATCATATATAAAAAATTTCAGCTTTCTAGCTCAAAATTCGATTTTTTCCAAAATTTGGTTTTTTTGATTTTGTGGGCGGATTTCAAAAATTCGTAAACTTGATTATTTCGGGACCCTAGAGAGTATATGGTTAAAATTTCAGCTCTCTAGGTCCAGTTTAAAGGCCTAATTTTTGGCGACAGACGGACGGACATGGCTAGATCGACATTACTATTGATGCTGATCATAAATAGTAACTTTTAGGGGTCTACGGGCAATATTAAGGTATGTTACAAACTATGCGTCAAAATTAATATACCCTTAGAATAGGGTATAAACATAGGGACGGGCTACAGTCCGCTTGGGCGAACTGTTGGATACCCTATTCTTATTCCTATCCCTCATAAGTGGGCGTGACAAAAGTCTTAGTATGGTTGAATTGTTAAGAACGCTCTACATATTTTGTTATATAACATTTAAAGGATTTTATAAAAAAAAACGCTCCCTAGCTCAAACTTGGGTGTTACAATAAAATTGTTTTATTTAATTGTGGGCGTGTCAGTAGGCGGATTTAAAAAAAAATTAACACATGAGAATAAAGGGCCCCTAGAGAGTATATATTATAAATTTCAGCTCCCTAGCTCAAACTTGAATTTTCAAAAAAAAAAAAAAAAATATTTGTGGGCGTGTCAGTGGGCGGATTTTGAAAATATTTACACATTAGTATAAAGGGCCCATAGAGAGTATACATTATAAATTTCAGCTCCCTAGCTCAAACTTTGGATTTTCAAAAAATTAATATACTCTTAGAATAGGGTATAAAAAAAATATTTTATTTATTTGTGGGCGTGTCAGTGGGCGGATTTTGAAAATTTTTTATCCCGAGCAGTTTTAGGAGTCATAGATCATATATAAAAAATTTCAGCTTTCTAGCTCAAAATTCGATTTTTTCCAAAATTTTGTTTTTTTGAGATTGTGGGCGTGTCTGTGGGCGGATTTCAAAAATTCGTAAACTTGCTTATTTCGGGACCCTAGAGAGTATATGGTTAAAATTTCAGCTCTCTGGGTCCAGTTTAAAGGCCTAATTTTTGGCGACAGACGGACGGACGGACGGACGGACATGGGTAGATCGACATTACTATCGATGCTGATCATAAATATAGTAACTTTTAGGGGTCTACGATCAATATTAAGGTATGTTACAAACTATGCGTCAAAATTAATATACCCCTAGAATAGAGTATAAACACTTAATTCTTTTTATTCAAAGTAAATATGTTTTAAGGACTAGTACAAGTAGGTATAGTTGGTAAACTAAATATTTTACAAAACTATAAACAAACAAACAAAAAAAAACAACATTAAAACTTCACTTTAAAGGCACTTTGCATTGCCTTAGAAAAAAAAATCTTATAACAAAATTATAAATGTAGGATCTTTATACCAATAGCGCAATTAATATCACATAGAAATACCGGCAAGTCTTTTAGATTAATACAGTTTTTTTTTGATTTCAAAAATCAAGTTTTTAACGCTGGATGGTTATCCTTCGTCGTATCGACGAACACCTCTTTTATTTTTTATGATTTTTCTTCAACTATACGTCCTATTCTCTTCTTCTTCCTTACAACATCAGTTGGCTGTGGTTTATACCAGTGAGCGGACGTAAGCTCTCCTGCTATCATCAGAAATATTTTTTTTTTGTTGCAGGTATGTTAGGATAACTTTTGTGTGATATTTTTTTCTTTGTGCGGATTTGTTACTTTTTGTTATTTGGGTTTTTTTGGTTATAGAATTTTAAAATGAATTCCCGTCTACAAGTTGATGAAATAGAAAAGTTGCTCCTGACTATGTGCGAAGACTATGGGTCCGAATCAGAAGATGACGATGAATGTGGAAGTAACCTAAATGAGGAAAATATTGACATGGAGATTGAGGATGCCGAAGAAGATGACTGTGAAGACTCCTCGGAAGATTCCGATGTTGACAATATTCCCCTAAATTTAATAAGGGCACAAACTGGTAAAGTAGAATGTACAAAAACTATTCTTCGTGGGAAATATAATTACAAGTGGTCTTCAAAAAAAGGTAAAAGTCATAGATATGGTATGAATGTAGTACACCAGGCTCGGGGCCCAACACGTGAATGTAAAAACATTACTGAACCTCTAAAATGTTTTCAATCATTTATAACGGTAGACATTTTTAGTGAAGTAGTGCAATGGACAAATGCTGAAATTAATGTACGAAAAAAGGATTTGGTCAGTAGCACATCACAAACACGCGAAATCGATTTAGATGAGATAAAAGCCCTAGTTGGTATTTTATGCTTGACAGCGGTTTCTAAGAGTAACCACCCAACTTCCGACGAACTATTTGACTCCAGCTATAGTGGATCCCGCTACATTTCGACAATGACTAAAGCCAGATTCAAGTTCCTTTTGGCCTGCTTACGTTTCGATGACAAAGCTAAAGCTGTCCGTCATCCAATTTGCATCGATAAATTTGCCCCTATCAGGAAAATATGGGATATGTTTATTGTGAAGTGTCGACAAAATTACACTCCTTGTATTTGAAGATTGATGAGCAACTTTTAGCTTTTCGTGGGAAATGTGCCTTCAGGATGTATATTCCTAATAAGCCTGCGAAATACGGCTTGAAAACGATAATGATGTGTGACAGTGGCACAAAATATATGGTGGATGCAATGCCTTACTTGGGAAAGGGTTCGAACTCTAGCAATCTGCCTCTTGGAGAGTTTTATGTCAAGGAACTAACGAAACAAGTTCATGGCTCTAACAGAATTAAACAATGGATAATTGGTTTACCTCTGTGAACTTGGCAAAATCCCTTTTATTAGAGCTATATAAATTGACAATAGTTGGAACCTTACGGAGCATTCCTAATGAAATGAGGGATAAGAAAGGGCGCAAATGTAAAACTTCCATGTTTTGTTACGACAATGAGTTGACGCTGCTTTCGTACAAACCAAAACCATCTAAAATTATCTTTTTGCTGTCATCTTGCAATGAAGAAGGAACTATAAACCCAACTTCTAAAAAGCCTCATATAGTGGAGTTTTATAACCAAACGAAGGGAGGTGTTGACACATTTGATCAGATGTGCAGTGTAATGAGTTGCTCTCGAAAGACTAACCGATGGCCTATGTCTCAGTTTTATGGTATGTTAAACATGGCTTTCATTAACAGCTATTTAATTTATACCCATTGTAAATGAATTTATTAAAGTACGCGAACAGCAGAAATCCAAACAAAATACACAGGTATTACCGTACTCTAACAATTTATTGGTATTGTATGTGGAGATGTTTCCAGCGTGGTGGTCCGAAAAGAAAGAGGAAGATTTTACATCGGTAGAAATTTAGTTGCAAAATTTAGTAACGGCAAAGACAAATTAGATTTAAGAGAACATTAACAGCTAGAGAGTAATATTTGAATGTTAAACAAAATGTAAGGTAAATTTCTAATGTTCGACAAAGTGTGGAACACAATGAAATGGATTAAGTTAAAATTAGAAAAGCAGAAAAAATTAATCAATTAATAAATAAACAAAAATCATAGTGAATGACACAAAAGAAAAAAAATAAGTAAATCGACGATTAATCCTGAACACCCATAATATGTTTGACACGAAACAAAAACCCTTAAACCGCCGACGTTTTATGGAAAAACTAAATTCCGATCTTGTTGAGCAGTACGGAGGCTTAAGGTGCCTACCCTAACATCTAACATAAGAACGCAAATGAAAAACGTTTTGGATGAAAGTCAGAAAAAAGGGCAAGACACTATTGAAGAAGAAACAATTCAAAAGAAAAGAAAAATTTGCGCATTTTGTCCCTATTCAAAAAGGCGAATGACAAAGTCGTCGTTCTATAAATGCAAAAAAGCATCTGTGGTGAGTATAAAGTTGAAGCCTGTGCCTCTTGTTTATAAAACTGTTTTTTTTATTTTTTTTCTTATTGTTTTTAGTTGATATGAATTTAAACTTTTTATTTATGTATTTATTTTAGAGGTGCTATTATTTTATTATCATTATTTTTTTATTTTTTTTAAATCAATGTCTGTTAATGTTACAAAATGAAGTGATATATTTAATTTACATTTAAAATGAGAAAAAATGTGGATACTTAAAATAAATCTAGTTTGAATATGCCTAAGAGTCTTATTGAACAATTAAAGGTAAGGCAAAGTTCGGAGTAAAGCTCGGAGTATGCAGGTTTTAAGGTGGACTTCGTCGATTCGACGAAGCATAACCTGAGTGTGTGTAAAATAAGGGTAACCCTCCAGGGTTAAGTATCTTTTAGAAAAAATTGAAGATTCGACACCGTTGCCATTTTTTATTTTTGCCAAGTCGGGATTTTGGAACTTTTTGATTGAAAATAGCGGGATTCTTTCGTCGAAAGCGGGATATAGTAAAAAAAGCGTACATAATCAGAAGTTTTCAAATATGTATCTTTTTATTTGAATTAAAATTACGTTTACGTGACAATAGATAGCAAAAATAGCCATAGAAAATGTATTTTAATAAAAATATAATATTTTAAATCAGATTCACCCTATCGTTAAATAGATGAGTCTTATTCGTCTTCAGAATGAAAAAAAAAAACATAGGGACGGGCTACAGTCCGCTTGGGCGAACTGTTGGATACCCTATTCTTATTCCTATCCCTCATAAGTGGGCGTGACAAAAGTCTAAGTATGGTTAAATTGTTAAGAACGCTCTACATATTTTGTTATATAATATTTAAAGGATTTTATCAAAAAAAAAACGCTCCCTAGCTCAAACTTGGGTGTTTCAATAAAATTGTTTTATTTAATTGTGGGCGTGTCAGTAGGCGGATTTCAAAAAAAAATTAACACATGAGCATAAAGGGCCCCTAGAGAGTATATATTATAAATTTCAGCTCCCTAGCTCAAACTTTGGATTTTCAAAAAAATTGTTTTATTTATTTGTGGGCGTGTCAGTGGGCGGATTTTGAAAATATTTATACATGAGCTTAAAGGGCCCCTAGAGAGTATATATTATAAATTTCAGCTCCCTAGCTCAAACTTTGGATTTTCAAAAAAAAAAAATTATTTATTTGTGGGCGTGTCAGTGGGCAGATTTTCAAAATATTTATACATGAACTTAAAGGGCCCCTAGAGAGTATATATTAAAAATTTCAGCTCCCTAGCTCAAATTTTGGTTTTTCAATAAAATTGTTTTATTTTTTTGTGGGCGTGGCAGTGGGCGGATTTTGAAAATTTTATATCCCGAGCAGTTTTAGGAGTCATAGATCATATATAAAAAATTTCAGCTTCCTAGCTCAAAATTCGATTTTTTCCAAAATTTTGTTTTTTTGAGTTTGTGGGCGTGTCTGTGGGCGGATTTCAAAAATTCGTAAACTTGATTATTTCGGGACCCTAGAGAGTATATGGATAAAATTTCAGCTCTCTAGGTCCAGTTTAAAGGCCTAATTTTTGCCGAAGGACGGACGGACGGACGGACGGACGGACGGACGGACGGACGGACGGACATGGCTAGATCGACATTACTATCGATGCTGATCATAAATATAGTAACTTTATTATTATATTAAGGTATGTTACAAACTATGCGTCAAAATTAATATACCCCTAGAATAGGGTATAAACAAATCAAAATCAAAAAAGTTGTATTTATTAGAAAAATATGGCGTTTTAAACAATAGTCTGTGGAGTGAGTGTTACAAATTGCGAGTTACAATAAGAGAATAATAATTTATAAGAATTATTTATTCATGATATTTCTGTGAAGATTTAAATTCTTTTAAAGTTTCCTTTTTCTCTTTAATAAATATGAAGAACTCTTCACAGGATAGCTGCAGATTAAACTGGATGAGTAATTCAACTTTCATTAAATTTACATAGCATTGGTCTGGCATCCGACCGTTTAAAATTCATCTGGGAAAAAACGCGTTCAGGAAAACAGTTTGATGTTGGGATACTTAATATAAAAGACACTAGTTTAAACATATTCCTGGTATCTTTTTTTGGAAACTGTTCAAAGAGCTGGTGCCATTTCTGTGCGGTGGTGGCAGTGGTGTCTTTGCAATTTCCTACTAATACGTCCAAGGATGATTTTAACAAGTTAAATTCTTCATATAAGTTATCTACCGAAATACCGCCTGTCAATTTTATTAAAGATACAGCATTTTCAATCATGTCAAAATTAACTTCACTTTCCAGGTTTATGAATTTAAGTCTAGAAAAAATATTATCTGAAAAATTATATCGTTTGTCTATATATTGTTGGCAATTTGTGTAAAAAATTTTGAAGTCTTCGATGGCTTTAGTCCGATTAAATTTAACCAATTTATTTAAAATCTGTTTCGTCTGGTAGCCGAAAAACCCATCCATTAGCCTTTGAGTCAACCTTGAGCGGAAGAGGCACAATGACTCATGCATTTCTGTTATGGCAATATCCATACCAAAAGCACTCATCACATTATAAACAAAATGCAAGTAGGCTAGAGTTTTTGTTTCCTCTGCTTCAGAGTAAAAAATCTTTTCAATGGCTTTCGCACATGATTCTTACTTATCAAAGTAGCTTTTCAAAGCAGGCCAAACCTTGATTACTCTCTCAACGTCACACACACACTTGACTGTGCCACATACCCACCCTTAATCAGCACGCTGCGCGCACGGTCGAGTTATCCCCGAAAAGCGGGTGTTGACGATCAAATACCGTGCTTCCTCGTTTTTAGCGAGGGAAGAGTATTTGCCGGAGAGTCGAAATTAAAATCAGTGATTGGATGCTTTAATATTTATTTTATTTATTTTATTAGGCCTGCCGTCTACTGCGTCGCTGCGACCTTTGTATTTAATTTTTATGTTATTTAGAGGTAGTATTGATTCCGAGTTGATACTCACTTGACTCTGATTTTTCTGTCTACATCCAACCTCTTTTATACTAATTAATTGCTGACCTTTTTCCCAATCCTATCCCTTCCACAAGTCAATAGCCATCCAAGTGTTTCCCAATCACTGGACAATTGTAATTTCAGCAAAAATTGCATTTCCCAATCGTAAAACGATTATGAAATGGCCCACTTAAGTGCTTCCGCCACATGTTCTACAAAAAATGCCTTTCCTGCCTCTTGGGTGATATTTTCCCTTAGTCGGCGATCGGGTGTCACACATTCACAAATGCTTTAATTGTTTGCCAAAACAACTCATAATATTTCCGCATATGCACGGTCGTCGTATGTTTGAATACGACACCGAACAACAGCGGTAAAATTACGAGGCACCGGTGAATGGGCATGACGACCGATTTATGCTAGATGGGCATTTTATGGCGCGTGTGCAAAGTGCAATGAACATGGGCAGCGCATGGGTGCGCTGTACGATTGAATAGTGATGACGAATGGGGGATTGACAATTGATTTGATTGTTTTAGGGTAGGTAGGGATATGGTGCTTAGATGCGGGTGGGTAGAATGGTATGTTGTGCGGGTCACAACATCCCACCCCCCTTGGAAAAAGAAAATTTTCCTGAAGGGTACAAATTTTCTGCAAGTTGGTATGGATGTAAAAAGAGTATCTTACAATAGTTTGGAGTAATTAAAAAAAATGCTTTAATTTGCGTTGATTCCCAGGGGACGATCAGATCGCGTTCGTATCCAGGGATAGAACATATTATTGTTTTTTTTTCTTTTATATAATTTACATAACATAGTTTAGAATGTAATAGTGTATAAGTATGTAATTTATATTTTTAAGTGATTGTACATTTTTGTTGCTTTCAATATACTTTTGCTTTATTTGCGTTGATTCCCTGGGGATGATCAGATCGCGTTCGTATCCAGAGATAGAACTTATATTATTGCGTTTTTTTTTTTTGCTTTTCTAGTGAACATGTTTTTTGAGCTTACGTTCTAAATTAGTAAGTAAGTATAACATTCTTTTTCTGGTGAACATGTTTTTTTTTTTTTTTTTTGAGCTTACGTTCTAAATTATTTAGTATAACATTCTTTTTCTGGTGAATATGCTTTTTTTTTGAACTTACGTTCTAAATTGTTTAGTGTAACATTCCTTTTCTAGTGAACAAGGTTATGAGCTTACTTACTAAATTGTTGAACATGTTTTTAAACTTACGTTCTAAATTAAGTAAAAATATGTAAAATTCATGTTTTTGATTGTTAGCTTATATTAAAAATTGTATGTATTTACGTATGTATACGTATTTGATTGCCTGTGCTCCCCACCCCCCTTGGGATTTTCTTAAAGGTAGGAAGGAAAAATGTTATGTTCGTGTATCTAGTACCATACGGGGGACGGGTATCGGGGAAGTGTTTTGTAAGTTAATGGTTGCGGATTCAGTTTTAGGAGTAGTAGTTAAATTGTTAGTGGGAATTGTATCTATTTTTAGGGTTACCGGTATTTCGTTTAACTCCAAATTGTTCGTTTGTTTGCTTTTTGCGTTTTTAATATTTAGATATTTGTATATAATGTAAATTGAGGTTATAAGTATTGCTAGGGTGGCGTAATTTAGAGTATAATGGTGTACATCATGTTTAGTTAATGGATGTAGACCTTTGTTCTCTTCGTTCTCTAGCGTTTGGATATCTGATGCTAGCTTTGAGAGTATGTTGTCATCATTGTACCTCAGTAGCGTAACGGTGTTATTGCGAATCGGGACGGGGTTTTTGGTTTTTCGGGTGAAATGGGATATGTTAATTGAGGGGATAAATGATTTCTTTAGGGTTGTTTCTCCTAAGTTATGACCAAAGATCGTTAGATATTTATTTCGGAAGTAACATGGTCCGGACAGCTCTACTGTACCAGCACCGGAAAGAGTGTGGATTGTCAATTGATTTCCGCAGACTTCATCCAATAGGTAGTCCTCACGCGAGGAGAACAGCCACCTTCCTGGTTGTGAGAGTTGTATCCAGATAGTAGTTCCTGGATATTCTTGCACAATACAGGACGTGGAGTTAACTTCTCGTCTCAGGAGTTGGAGTTCGCAATGGTCTTGGTTTGAACTAAAGTCATAAAGTGGGTGTATCAATTTGCATAATAATAGAGTGTCAGTTTGTTTGGTACATTCCTAATATCGTCTGATGTTAGATCGTAGAAATGTCTTTTATCATAATCGATGGATATGTAATTTACACGCGGTTGTATGAATAGGAATTTGTTTTTAATTTTAGTAGGGAATGGCATTACTTTAAAAAGTTGGTAGTTTTTAAAAAGAGGTGACGCTTAATAAGCACCATTGGCAGTTGGGTGAGTAGAATATGGACTCCATCCTGTAAAAAAAATGTGTATAGAGTTTGGGTAGAGTTTGCGAAGTTAGGGGGAGGATGGCGAGACGTTGGGTATAAGGTCGTAGGAGAGAGGAATGCTGGCGTTATTCCGTGAAGGATTTTAGGTCATTGTTGTGGACTGCCTTAACTTTGTTCCTTATAGTTATTAGGCTGTTTTCGTTGGATAATACTCTAGAAATTTCGTAGGGTCCTTCCCATAGTGAGGAGAATTTGTTCTTACGTACGTGCTTCTTTAGCAAGACTTTGTCTCCTACATTGAATTGTTTGGCTTCGGATTTCTTGTCGTATTGCCTTTTGGAACACTCCTTTTTTCTTTGGAGGATAGTATTTGCTGCTTGGTAACCGTTCTGTAATCTGGCTCGCAGCTCATTTGCATAATTTTCGTAATTATAGGAGGTTTTTGGCTTTTGCTCGAGGAAACTAGGAATATTGGCGGGGAAACAGTAGAGTAGTTCATACGGTGTAAAACCGGTACTACTGTGAGGAGTAGTATTATATACAAACATAGCGTAAGGGATCCAGGAGTCCCAGGTTAGAGGATCCTTGTTGACATAGTGGCGTAAGTATTCCGCCAGAGTTCTATGGCTTCTTTCCAATGCTCCGTTTGTTTGTGGGTGATATGGGGTGGTATTAAGTTTCTTGATTTTCATCAGAGTACATATTTCTTTAAATAAATTGCTTAGGAAGTTAGTCCCTTGATCAGTTAGTAGGGACGAGGGTATGCCGTGACGGCAGATAATGTTTTCCATGAAGGCTCTGGCTACCGTGGGTGCTTGGGCGTTGGGGAGAGGGTATGCCTCTGAGAGTTTGGTAAGGTCGTCTTGGAAAGTCAAAATATATAGTTTTGGTCGGTATAGCTTACGGGTAATGGCCCGACAATGTCTAACGCAACTCTTTCAAACGGTTTCGAGCTGGTAGTGGTTATCCTCATAGGGATAGGCGGGTTTTTCTTACTCTTGTTAAGTTGGCAAAAGCTACATCTATTAATGTAAGTGGCGACGTCTTGCGCCATTGTCGGCCAGTCATACTTTGACTTTATGCGCTGGATAGTTCGAGATATCCCTTGGTGTCCTCCAAATGGGGAGTCATGATACTCGAACAGTACCTGGTTTATCTTCTCTTTGCCGTCGAGAAAAGTCCGCTCGTCAGATGTGTATGACGATAGTCATGGTTTGGAAAATGTTCTCCAGAAGGAGTTTAATGTTTCTTTTGGAGGAGATCTCCATAAGTGGTAGGCCTATACCTAAATCCTGGATATTGTCATTCGTGCAGAACTCTTTGATTTTATTAAAACATGCCGTGGTTATTCTTTCGTCATATAATAATAATTTTATATTCATATTCTTCAAGCAAAATTCTCCATCGTGCTAGACGGGAGGTAGGATCTTTCAGGCTCATTAACCATTGTAGAGGTTTATGGTCAGTGCAGATAGTAAACTGTCTACCATAAACATAGGGTCGGAATTGCTTTACCTCGAAGACTATGGCTAAGAGTTCTTTCTCCGTAGTGGTGTACCGTGTTTAGGCGTCGTTGAGGGTGCGACTACAGAAACAAATTGGTTTGTCTTTGCCAATGGTTCCTTGGGATAGAATGGCTCCTAAACCTATGTCGCTAGCATCCGTAGTACATAATGATGAATTCTTTAGTGAAGTCGGGATATGAGAGTGTAGGAGGGTTTATCAATTTGCTTTTTAAAATAGAAAAGGCTTCGTCACAGAACGTGTTCCATTTGAAAGTAGTATTTTTTTTTTAAAGCTGGGTAAGGGGTTTCGCAATGGCAGAGAAGTAGTCAATAAATCTGCGGTAATAACCGACGAATCCTAGAAATGATTTTATGCCTTTGGCGTTTTTGGGTACGGGATAAGTTCTTACGGATTTTATCTTTTCTGGATCTGGTTGAATTCCCGCTTCGCTTATCACATGCCCGAAATACATCAATTCTTGTCGCATGCAGTGGCATTTTTCGGGTTGGAGTTTAAGATTATAATGGCGTAATCTGTTAAGGACTCCGACCAACTTCTGGTTATGGTCGTCCAAGTTCGCGCCGTAAATGACGATGTCATCCACGTAGACGAAGCAGCCTATTCCGATCATTCCCATTAAGACGTTATTCATCATTCGTTGGAACGTTGCCGGGGCATTTTTTAATCCAAACGGCATTCTATTATACTCAAAATGTCCGGATGGGGTGCTGAATGCAGTTTTCCCGCGGTCTGAGTCTTCAACGAGGATTTGATGAAATCCATTGGCTAGGTCGAGCGTGCTAAAATATTTTGCTTTGCCCAGTTGGTCCAAAATGTCAGTTATGTTGGGAAGAGGATATGAATCGTCTACGGTGGCGTCGTTTAACCGGCGATAGTCTACGACTACTCTCCATTGTTTGTTGCCTTGAGCGTCGGGTTTTTTCGGGACGAGCAGCAAAGGGGAGTTCCAGGGACTGTAGCTAGGTTTTATTATGTTCTCGTTTAGCATTTCATTTACTTGTGTATTGATTTCGTTCTTGTTTGCTTCGGGAAGTCTGTATGGACGGATGTATATAGGGGGCTTATTTGGTTCTGTTTCGAGAGTATGCTTTATAGCGTTTGTGTAAGTGAGGGTATCTCCAGGGAGAAAGAATAGATCGTTGTAAGTTCTACAAATTTTTGTGAGTTTTCTCTTTTTTCTTCGGAGTTGCAATGGTCAAGCCTTATAAATTTCTACAAATGCTCCAATCTCTTGTGGATAGGATCCAGCTCGGGTTGGGCGTTGACGTGCTCGAAGTCGTTGAGGTCGTCCCATTCTAGTTCTAGGTCGGGTATACGCAATATGGTCTCATTTTCGTTGACGTTAAGTAGTAGAATTTTAACTTTCTGCTGATGAGCTTTAGCTATGGAAGAGGCAATGTAGACTCCAGGGCGGATTTCCGAAACACTACATCATTTTTGCAGTTTAACGGAAGGTTTGTTCCTCGGGAGTTTTGGCAGAGGCGAACAGAGTGTTTCTGCAGGCTATGAATCGGTTGAGATCCTTAGGGTTGCCATTAAATATCGGAACAATTTGATAAATGTCACTGACATTAATTTTGAAGTTCATTTTGTTAGAAGGGTCTGGATTGGAAAAGGGCAGAGATTCGATTAACTCCGCTATGCGGCGGTTTCTTCGGGTTAAAATGATGAAAAAAATACACAGACTAGACGCTAGTAGAAACAAATCACAAACAATTTTGGAGTGACCCGAAATATTTATACGTATTATTATTTCTTTTTGAGTAGGGGAATAGGAATTGCTTATACAGGGAGAACTTAAAGGGGAGCACACAAGTAAAATTGTACAAAATATAATGTTCTTAATCCTAACTTACGGGTGAAACTGTAGCTTTTCCTTTTTTTTGGTAGTGGTTTCTGCTTGCGCTGCCGTCTGTAGTATGAGTGTCCTCTGTCCTTGCTCTTTATCTTCTAAGGTTGCCAGGCAGGCTTCGTGCCCTATAGTTGATGTTACGGCCTGGTCTTTTGCACTGCCCAAAGTTGGCCAAATACCTTCGCTCTAAAGCTGGCAAGGACTTATGGTTTTGGGACTTCTAACACTTTTCACTTAGCACTTTCACTTTTACTAGGATCCTTATAAAGCGAGGACCTTACCGCTTAAAAACTAGTTTGTTTTTATTTTTGTGTGTTTGTTGTTGGTAGTCGGGACCTTTGTAGGGATCCCACCGCTGCCACCAATTGTTGACGATCAAACACCGTGCTTCCTCGTTTTTAGCGAGGGAAGAGTATTTGCCGGAGAGTCGAAATTAAAATCAGTGATTGGATGCTTTAATATTTATTTTATTTATTTTATTAGGCCCGCCGTCTACTGCGTCGCTGCGACCTTTGTATTTAATTTTTATGTTATTTAGAAGTAGTATTGATTCCGAGTTGATACTCACTTGACTCTGATTTTTCTGTCTACATCCAACCTCTTTTATACTAATTAATTGCTGACCTTTTTCCCAATCCTATCCCTTCCACAAGTCAATAGCCATCCAAGTGTTTCCCAATCGCTGGACAATTGTAATTTCGTAAAACGATTATGAAATGGCCCACTTAAGTGCTTCCGCCACATGTTCTACAAAAAATGCCTTTCCTGCCTCTTGGGTGATATTTTCCCTTAGTCGGCGATCGGGTGTCACACATTCACAAATGCTTTAATTGTTTGCCAAAACAACTCATAATATTTCCGCATATGCACGGTCGTCGTATGTTTGAATACGACACCGAACAACAGCGTTAAATTACGAGGCACCGGTGAATGGGCACGACGACCGATTTATGCTAGATGGGCATTTTATGGCGCGTGTGCAAAGTGCAATGAACATGGGCAGTGCATGGGTGCGCTGTACGATTGAATGATGACGAATGGGGGATTGACAATTGATTTGATTGTTTTAGGGTAGGTAGGGATATGGTGCTTAGATGCGGGTGGGTAGAATGGTATGTTGTGCGGGTCACAACACGGGACTGAGTCTGTTCCGCGCGGGACATTTATTTTTGAGTTAAAAATCGGGACGTCCCCCCAAAATCGGGTCATCTGGCAACGCTGTTCGATACCCATATTTCGTTTCTTTTTGAAACCAAACATTTTGCAGCCATTATTTTATCTACTGTCTCTATTTTAAATGAGTTCGTCTTTTTGTTCTTTGTCGAGCTCAAATCTGAAAAAATTCCAGACCGATTCCAGATTCCAGTCAAATTCAAACACTAACACATCCGAAGAAATGGGTACTTGTTGGGCATGTTAGAAAAGAATATAAGTTGGTGTGGGAAATTGAGTGAATATACTTTCGTTTATTTTTTTTTTCAAAAAAATTCCAAGATTTATGTTGACATTTCGTGCTTTAAAAAAAAGTAGCAAAATAGACGGTTTTAGGGAGAGTGCGTAGCAGTGTAGCAAATTGGAAATCGCATAGCAGTTTTTCTACGATCGTAGCAAAGTGGCAGCGCTGATTGGTATACATTTTCAACAAGTATTTACATGAATAATAAAAATTCTTTGTAATTCACCCATACTAAGATTATTGCG
Organism: Portevinia maculata; assembly: GCA_949715645.1. Classification (NCBI taxonomy): domain Eukaryota; kingdom Metazoa; phylum Arthropoda; class Insecta; order Diptera; family Syrphidae; genus Portevinia; species Portevinia maculata. The sequence goes on from OX454525.1 coordinate 280,090,521, forward strand.
ATGACCACTTGTTGGGGGAAAGGAAAAGGGTATCCATCAGTACGCCTAAGCGGACTGTATTTTTTTATGTTGGTTTTGTGAATCACAAAGAATTTTTAACAAAACAAAATGATGCCTATAATATGTACTTATGTTTTGTTTTAAATTTATTTTTATAATTTGCATTGGTACAGTAAAATTAGAAATTGTAAAAATGAATTGGCATTCAGTAAGCAATGAGCCATTTTACACTTACTCCACGGGGCTGCTGCACATCTATTTCAGTCATTATAATGTAGACATGTTTGTAGTTACAAAGTGCGGTTAATAAGGAAATGGAGATAAGGATGACACAGGTGCAACCGATGAACGTTGGTTTTTAATGTTTGTAAATTATAATGGGTAGGAAAAACAGAGCGGGGGAGAGCTTTCCACATTCGTGTTGAATGGCTTAGGAACAATTCTTTGCATTTCAGTGTACGTCCAAAAAAAGGCTTTAGAGTGAATTGATGTGCATTCATGGCATGGCGGCTAAAATGCAGCTGGCTATTTCGTTTGAGCATTCGATAAAACAGCGATAAGCAGGAGACATTGCTACGATGACTAAGAGAGTAAAACGATTTCCCGATATTTCGATTATTATTAATTAATTAATTAAATTAATTTAATTTATTATTAATTATCACTAAAACTAGGTTACAATAAGAGTGCTGATTAAGAAATATAAAGTGATTATAATAAGTTTATTATCATTCTTAAACTTTACAGTTAGTGTTGAATGATCGCAAGATAATATTTTGTATGTAAAGAATAACTGACATGGGGTACCATCAGCTGTTCTTATGCTAAGAACTGAAATCGAGAAAAAGCTATTTGATTGAAGGCAATATAAGTCAGAAAACAATATTTCTGCATTTTTATTAAGATGTTCCAACTTATAAGGGGTCACAGTAAAAAATAAATGTAAATTGAGATTGGAAAGTATGGATAAGGGTAGTTTATTAGAAATTCTACGCGAGAAAACTACTCGTAAATAAAAGTTCATAAAATGCGTTTTGTGCATGGAGGGATGTTAAACAGTGGCAGGTTATTAATACGTAAGCTATATATAGAAGAATTTCTAGAAGGAACATTACCACTTCGTTTGAAGAACTCTTTTAGAACTCTTTAGTAACTGTACTAAATGTTTTTTTAAGCGTCATATTGTACGTATATGGTGACGGTTCTTTCTAAAATATAAATTAACATGTCTAAATATACTATCCATATTTATTATGAAATATTATTTAAGCAAGACAGCATTTTCAGAATAAATTTAAAAAGTCCTTATAGATTCAGAGAAATACATAAACACATTTTGCTGAAACATCCATAATGCATAGGTTAAAAAAAATAAAAAAAAATATATAAAAACATAAGGAGGGGCTACAGTCCGCTTGGGCCAACCTTTGGATACTCTATTCTTATTCATATCATTCATAAATGGGCGTGACAAAAGTCTAAGTATGGTTGAATTGTTAAGAACGCTCTACATATTTTGTTATATAACATTTAAAGGATTTAATCGAAAAAAACGAAGCTTTTGTAAAAAAACGCTCCCTAGCTCAAAAAAAAAAGTTTTTTTTTTTAAATTATGGGTTCCAGTGGGCGGATTTTGAAAATATTTACACATAAGTATTAAGGGCCCCTAGAGAGTATAGAATAATAATAATAATAATAATAAATTTCAGCTCCCTAGCTCAAACTTTGGTTTCTCAATAAAATTGTTTTATTTAATTGTGGGCGTGTCAGTAGGCGGATTTACAAAAATATTTAAACATAAGTATAAAGGGCACCTAGAGGGTCTATATTATAAATTTCAGTGTCTTAGCTCAAACTTCGACTCTTCAATAAAATTGTTTTATTTAATTGTGGGCATGTCATAGAAATTTTATCTCCCTAGCAGTTTTAGGAGTCAAAGATCATATTAAAAATTTCAGCTTCAATCTAGCTCAAAATTAGATTTTTTCGATAAATTTGTTTTTTTTTTGAGTTTGTGGGCGTGTCTGTGGGCGGGCCGCTACAGAGTATATGGTTATAATTTCAGCTATCTAGGTCCAGTTTAAAGGCCTAATTTTTGCCGACAGACGGACGGACATGGCTGGATCGATATTACTATTGATGCTGATCATAAATATAGTAACTTTTATTGGTCTACGGGCAATATTAAGGTATGTTACAAACTATGAGTCAAAATGAATATACCCTTAGAATATGGTATAAACAGATTTTACCTGCTGTTAAGAGTAAGACAGAAGACATGATTGTGTTTTGGAAGCATTAAATTCCAACCTATAAGTTGTACCCCACTGAACTATACTGTCGAGATCGGAATTCAATGAACTTAACATACGTTGCCGTTTCAGTTACACACCCGAAGATGAGGAGCGTTAACCAGGAAACGAATATGAGAAGCTGACGGCACTGTCATCTGTGAAGGCATGAATCGGATTAGAAGTTGCAGACCGGAGATCATTTATAAAAATGAGAAAGAGGATCGCGGACAAAGCTGAGCCTTTTGTGAGTTGCAGACTAGAAATCGTTCAAACAACTTTAATTGAAAGGTAGTTTCTTATCCATTGAAGAGGAGTATCATCGATTCCAAATGCACGCATTTTTGACAAGAGAATTTGATGCCAAACTCTGTCAGATGCACTTATAAAATCAAGCGCAACGATCTTACTATTACCTCCATGATGAAGAGATTGGTTTCACTTTTCGGTTAGATATGTCATCAAATCACCAGTGGACTCTGTCAGCCTTTAAGATGTTTTTGAAATTCAAGACATTTCATAAGCTGAAGATTTATCAGCGTTTACATGACCTTGGAAAGAAGGGTGGTAAGTTGTGGCGTACTCCATAGAAAAACTGAGCATTTTATAAGCATCCCCAATCCCACAGACACTTTGCCTAGCTTTACTTTCCGGCATGGGAACAGCCTACCTTACCCACAGTATGGGACCCAAGTTTGTTCAAACAAACAAAGATTCTAAACAAATTCGTTTATCCGTCTTCCATCTTTAATTTCGAACTTGCCGAATTTTCGTTTCAAGACGACGTGAGAAGCCAGAAGCCTACTTATGCAAGCACGAGTCAGCTCACACTCTCTTTTGCATTCGTCTCGTTGTCGTTTAAGGAGCCACACGCCGAAAACCTAAGCCAACGCTGAACAGCAAAGAAGTAAATTTTTTTCTCTTCTCTGTCCGCGTGTCTAATTGAAAACTTCTAACACTGAATTTATAAAATTACTAGCTGACCCGGCAAACGTTGTTTTGCCATATAAATTATTTCTAGTGAATATTTTCGTAGGGAAATGAAAAATAACTAATATTGTAAGTGTGTGGGGATGTGGTCTATGACTGAAAGAGGAATTGAGCGCCGTGGACGTTTTGTCCCTTTCAGAACATTAGCGGATATTGGAGAGCGTCGTATGAATGGTGTGTATCAGCAATGAACTAAAGATTTCTTCTTCAAATCACGATTTGTCGCGTCGCTGTACGGTCGCCAACCATGATTCCAGCAAAGTCGTCAATAACAGGTACATGAAATCCACGCATGTGCTCTCCAGCTGGTGTTTTATCAGGATTGATGACAATAGCGTGATTGTCAGTTTGTAATTTGTGCATGTGTGATTTGAATAATTTGAACAATTCATTGTGCTCATTCAATAGAGTACCTCACGACAACGTCAGTGGCAAATGAACACAAAAAAAACCAACAGCTGAATGAAATGAAGGAAAACAATGGCGAATTCGCATGGCGGAAATACGTTATTCGCGAATATTTCCAAAAAAGTTTATAACAAATCCAATTTTAACAAAAAAAAGTTTCGAAACTAAGAAGGAGTATCCAAACCATGTTTTGGAATACTAAAAATCTAACAATATATTAAGATTCTGTACGAAAAATAAAAGTGAAACCATGACAATCGCGTTGTGGCAAAAAAATATTTTTGTTTGGAAGCAAATAAGTTGAAAAGTTTTCTAAACAAACATTTTAGATATCTAAATACAATTGAACTGGGTTTTCGGTCAATATATTAACTGTTTGTATACCCTATTCTAAGGGTATACTAATTTTGACGCGAAGTTTGATATTGCCCGTAGACCCCTAAAAGTTACTATATTTATCGATAGTAATGTCGATCTAGCCATGTCCGTTCGTCTGTCGGCAAAAATTGAGCCTTTAACCATATACTCTCCAGGTCCCCGAAATAATTAAGTTTAAGAATTTTTGAAATCCGCCCATACGCTAAAAACTCAAACTAAAAAAAAACAAATTTATCGAAAAAATCGAATTTTTAGCTAGAAAGCTGAAATGATCTTTGACTCATAAAACTGCTCGGGAGATAAAATTTCTAAAATCAGCCCACTGACACGCCCACAATTAAATAAAACAATTTTATTGGAAAGTCAAAGTTTGAGCTAGGAAACTGAAATTTATGATATAGACTCTTTAGGTGTCTGATGGGAATAAGAATAGGATAGAGGATAGTTTATTGTTTGTTTTGCTTTAACATAGCTACTTTCTCACGATTTTTCTCTATAATTTGTTACTTTTTACCCTTCAATAGCTTCTGTTTGCACTTTCATATTCAGTTCATTAACAATCACAATGATTGTTCCATTCGATTTGTGCAAATTTCTGCAATTTTATCTATCATTTTGTTTCTGTTGTTTAAGACAGGGATTCCGCACTTCAGAAAGAGATAGCTTGGTGAAAATGTCTATAGAGCATCCAGCTCGCCGACGATGCGTCTGGCATATGGTGAATTGAGGTTATTGTAGCCGCAACGTGCATCCACGCGATTGGTGAGTGCGTTTTCGGAGTCCCCACCCCACTTTGTGATAAACTTGGCCATTGATTTTGAATTTTGAATGGAATAGTTGACCATTTGCAGCATTATTTTTAACTATTTCTGTTGCTCCGAACGATGTCATTTGGAAACATGAATTAAATGTTGACTTCAGCAACAGGTTAGAATCTGGATCCGTACCGATAAGTAAGCCGTTCAATCCAATTGTCTTTGTTGATTTCGTTCAGCTCGTGCCTCTTGTGATAGTGATTCACGAAATTGTGCCATGCTCATACGCACATCTGCATTATCATGTTGGACTCGTTCGTCTAATCTCTTCTATTTCGCATGTACATCGTTCTATTCGTTCGACGATCCAAATTGTTCCCTTTGCGTCTTGCTGGCATTGTTTACTACACACATAAAAAAGATTAAATTGAAGTACTTAATGATGGAAAACAGTATATACCGACAATGCAGTGGCGGACTAAGACCGTCAGACGCCCGGGGCGGCAAAGCTGAATGAGGCCCCCCAGCTTTAAAGAAAAAATAGTTTTACAAGCTTTTTATTCAGTTCACATTTGTATGTATAAAAGAGTGTTTATGTTTATTTCGTTAAAATCTGGCAAGTGAAATTTAAATACGAATTAAATTATTTAGGCTAAATAAACATACATACCTACAATATGGAATGGATATGGGTGAGGAAAATAAAATACGTATCGATCGACAAAAAAAAAAATTAGATAAAATACATCAAAGACAGTTCTTTTAATTTGTTGTGTGTTATATGTGTTTTCGTGCCTTCAATTTACTGAACTCCTCAATAACTTCTGTGAAATCGATTTCTTTGGAAATTTTTCTTTCTATTGAAAGCACGGCTAGATTAACCAGTCACTCTTGATCCATTGTAGGTCGAATACATGGAGTATGAGCGATATACAGGGCAACGATTCACTGAAGTCCCATTTTATTATAAACTAGCTGACTATGCTCGCCTTACTTCGCCAGTCTGCCACTTCTAAATTTGAAACAAAATACTTGCTGAAATGAACTAATAAAGAAAAAGTCGAGAGTGTCCCTCTTCATTATATGGATATTCTCTCATTGTGACTCCTTCTAAATCTTAATTAAATTTCATACCCTATTTATCTCAATCCCATGCGCCACAAAAAAAACAACACAAACTACAAAAGGTGCATAAAAAATAGAAAGAAAAAGCGCACAGCACAAAAGGTTTAGAGAGAGAAAAAAAAATTTGTGCCGCACACACAAACGAATTTTCCTCCACTCAACGCTGGGAAAATCCAACGTCTAGCTTCAATCGAACATTTTACTTTTTTTGAATTGTTGAATTGTATAAAATTTATAGTTTAATGGTTATTGTTCAACTTCAAGACAACATACAAAAATGATTTATATTTTAAAATCTTTGTACATAATTGAACTTTATATTAAAAAAAAATCCTATTTCATTTGGATGAGTCATTCCAAAGCTAGGGCTAGAAATTATTCGAGAGTTACAACTTTTCTTAGATATCAGCTTAGATCTCCGCTTCCGAACAGCGGATGAAACATTGGGTGTTTCAGTAAAATTGTTTTATTTAATCGTGGGCGTGTCAGTAGGCGGATTTAAAAAAAATTAACACATGAGCATAAAGGGCCCCTAGAGAGTATATATTATTAATTTTGACGCATAGTTTGTAACATACCTTAATATTGCCCGTAGACCCCTAAAAGTTACTATGTTTATGATCAGCATCGATAGTAATGTCGATCTAGCCATGTCCGTCCGTCCGTCCGTCCGTCCGTCCGTCGGCAAAAATTAGGCCTTTAAACTGGGCCTAGAGAGCTGAAATTTTAACCATATACTCTCTAGGGTCCCGAAATAATCAAGTTTACGAATTTTTTAAATCCGCCCACTGACACGCCCACAATTAAATAAAACATTTGTTTTTGAAAAACCAAAATTTGAGCCAGGGAGCTGAAATTTATAATATATACTCTGTAGGGGCCCTTTATGCTCATGTGCTAATTTTTTTTAAATCCGCTTACTGACACGCCCACAATTAAATAAAACAATTTTATTGAAAAACCAAAGTTTGAGCTAGGGAGCGTTTTTTTTTACAAAAGCTTCATTTTTTTCGACAAAATCCTTTAAATGTTATATAACAAAATATTTAGAGCGTTCTTAACAATTCAAACATACTTAGACTTTTGTCACGCCCACTTATTGTTGCACGAATAATTAATTTAAAGAAAACGTATTTAAATCAATTAATTCCCGCGATTGGCGGTATTCCGAAAAGAAAGAAAACCGAATTATTGCGACCGCCCGAGGAAAACTAAATCGAATTAATTGCAATTCACGAACTGTCAGATGCCAGAGATCGCGCGTGCAACGAATAGCAACAATTTGCTATTTCCCAGCAGCTGAGTGGGACGGGGTGGGTTCAACGAAACTGATCGCTGATATGAAGAAAAAAAAAGAAAAAAATGTTCGCTCCAATGAATGGAACCAGGAAAATGTAACGAAATAAAGTGGGCGCCACACAATTTTATGGGAAATTGCGAAACCTTGGTACAGAACCACTGAAAATTTAAATAAAATATAATTTCGCAAAAAAAAATGAACAGAACGCAAAAATTTCCACAACGTTATAATTCTCCGTTGGAGCACGGTCTTTATTGCGGGATTTGAAATTCCCTGAAAATTTACTGGTGGGTACAACGGGTCGTTACGGACCGTTGGTATAACCCGCTATCACTTGTCCCGAGTACAAAATTATAGAATTTTAAGGGGTCGCGTGTCCCGTCTATTCTCGGGATTTTTCTTTGTTACGGAACAGAATCCTACCAGACTATCACTTTAACACGTAATCAAACGAGACTATACTTAGCTTTAGTAACCCTGCTCCTTTGTTTCCTGTCCTATCCTCAATCTTCCTTATTTTCCTCCGAAATTCGTCCTTTCGCCTGTCTTCCAAATTTAGCTTCCTTTATTTGCCTTCTGCAGTCTTCCTTAACTTTCTAAACAAAACTTCTTTTTTTTTCCACTATAACTTTCAGCAAAATTGCCAAACACTTCAAAAACAACTCGCTAAATCGCTGGTCAACCAAGAAGTGATTTTCCAGATTTTCCTATTGTCCAAAGTCGGTCAGTGTTGGACTCAATCTCTCACACACCCACATTGACAGGCAATCCCACTGATGGCGTGCAATGGATGTCCACTTGTATTGGTGGCTATCCGCCATCCCACTGTCCACACACATACAGTAAGGCGAACCAACAAGCGGCACCTTCCAGCCCATCCAAAGCTATTTTGCAGTGGTGTGCGTATGCCTGCCGTTACCCTTTCGCTCTTACTTTCCATTCACTCTCCGAGTTCCGAATTCAGCGCGACTGGAAAGCCAGCTTGCGATAAATTCTCTGACCGACCTGGGACAATCTTTCCAATCCAATCTGATTGGTGTTTTCCCGCGTTCATGCTAACAATCGCTAGGCAATTTTGCTGAACGGTCAACCGTAGCTAAACCCACTACATAACAATTAAAAGTGCGAAAGGCAAAAGAAATACAGGAAACCGCCGTAAGGAAGAAAGACGACCTCGGGGCGATTATAAATATCTCACACATTATGGCAAGTTAAACTTTAGCTATTGAGGGCGGACGAGGAAACAAAGTCCACTACCTACGCGCCAATTACCTGAGTCTGGTGGAGTTCTGCGCAGGTTTGGGGACATGGGGATCTGTCAATAGCGTGTCATACCTTACAATATGTCAACATTTAGGGTGGGCTCTCGGCCATTCTGGTTCCAGGTTTCGCTTGGGTTGGGTCAGCTTGACGTGACATCTGTCAATACCAATCGGTTGATAGTGTGCGACGGCGTTCTTGGTTGGCCGTCCATGCTTATTTAGTGTTGGAGGGTGTATTATAACGTGGCCGTCCGCCCACACGCCTCTGCTGCTCCTTCGGTGCTCCCTCGACGGAGTTGGATCAAAAGGGATCGTCGCCCCTTCCCCCATCGAACTTAGCTCACTACCGTGTTCGTGGTAGATCTTAATTCGCTTTTGGGCCTTTGACTATTCGGGCCGTCCGCCCGCGCCCACGAATTTCATTTTGTCTCGCTTATTTTGTTTTTGCAGGGTGGGTGTTTAAGTACCTTGGGACGTGTCCACCCCGCCGTTGCAGACCGTCCGTCTGGTTGCAGAGTGCTATGAACTTGCACCCTGCCTTTACAGACCGACCGTCTATCTAAGCTCTCCCCAGACCGCCCGTCTGTATCCGCTGTCACAGGCCGTCCGCCTGTATCCTTGTCGCAGACCGTCCGTCTGTATCTGCCTTCACAGACCGTCCGTCTGTATCTGTCGCCACAGGCCGTCCGCCTGTAATCTTTTGGGCCTCCCGCCCCTGCAGGTTACCTCTGGTGGTTGCTACTCCACGGATCTAACGACGTGGACCAATGGCTGATGGTACCATGGTTGCCCCTCCACTTTTTCAGACCATGGGGATCGCATACCAAGAAAAGAGGGAGTGTGTTAGGAGGGTACCGGGAATTGAGAATGGCTCTTGTTGCGGAAAATTTGACCGCAACATTATGAGGGATAGGAATTAGAATAGGGTATCCAACAGTTCGCCCAAGCGGACTGTAGCCCGTCCCTATGTGTTGGTGTTAAGTTTAATTTTTTTATGTGTTGAAAGCCTAAGAAATCAAGTAAAACATTTAACACATCATGGTCACAGAAAACTCATCATGGCGAAACTTTGTGCACAAATTTCTTCGCATCGATATATTCAGAGTGAGTAAATACAATATTTTTTTTGTTTAAACATCTTTATTTCTTGGCTATCAATTTCTTTTTTTTTGAATTCAATTGTAAATTATTTTTTTACCAAATTTAATTTCTGCCAATTCCATATTTAGTATTCTATTTCTATTTCTTTTATTTTTATGTCCAAACAAATTATGGTGAAATTGCAAAGTTACCTTTTTTTATATATAGATATAGATACTACGTCTCTATACACTTTAATAAAGAATTGATTGAAATTGAAGTTAATTTACCCATACTTTTATTCCGTTAATGGGAATTCCAAATTTAAGACCTATACCTATGGGAATTTGCATTTATTAGGAAATTAAACGATTTACCATGTGGTAAGTTGAAGAATGTTTGTTGATTTGATCTTCTGAAGTGTACTTGTCAAATGTAAGGGACAAATCCAATGGCGTTTAATTAGGGATTTGTCAAGGTATGATTTCATGGCGGCGGTAGTTGCCTCATTTAAAAAAGGGGGGTCCTCAAGATAGTGCAACAACAACTATCACTATGCTGATAAGGGAAATCTTCATATAAGCCTGTTCTTCCATATTTCCATTTTAATTAGCCAAATGCCACGGTCGACAGCACAATAAAATCAGCTGTGCTTATCGAATTGAAACGAATCCAACATGGATTCAAGGAAAAAGTGTATTCGTATTCTTCCGAATGCGAGGATCGCCTTATCTATCTCTATCCTTCTTTCGGCTTCTTATTTTCTTTTGTTTCACCTTCTTTTGGCACGATCATTTTTTTGCATAGTGCTGTAAGCCAATGAGCAGCAAAGACCCATCCCACCGTCGAGTGAATGCCGTGCAACCGCAAGCGTGCCAACTGCTGCTTTTTTTGTCGAGGATCACACCTTACCTCACTTATGCCTCATGAATTATATACCATGGCTAATAGGACACAGCTGACTATTACAAAGTGCAGTTCGTCGGCAGGAGGAGGGAGAAGACATTTTGTTTTTTTTTGGGACAGGCTGTACAAATGCTGCTTAACATCTTCTCGGAAAACCGCTGACGAATAGGATAGATAGAAAAACTTACGCAGTGGTTTTGTTGCATTGAAAAACACATCTTCAGCACGAACGGGGATATACCATCTGGTCAGCGGATTTGCGTATGCCAAGATCCCGAAATACTCTCTCCACTGTACGAGGCTTCATATTAAGAGTTAAGAGCTTAAATATTATTGTAAATGAGTGTCGGGATAATTCGGGCTCTTAATATTCAATGTTTTTTTTTTTAAAACGACCAACAGTTTACACTATCCGTGGGACTTTGTAGTGTTTCTTGCCTGAACTTCTGGTCTTAGGAGAATCTGACAAGATAAATGTGGGCATTACAGTCATTGCTGCATCTTTTAAACTTTGTTCGGTTTTTCTCACATGCATTGGCCTTATTTATTTATTTAATTATTTCAGATAGATACCACAGACACGTTAAGAATAAATCTTATAAATTTGCGTAAGTTACAATAGTCGTATACCAAAAGTGAAATTGAATTAAATAAAACGTTAAAAGCTTTGATAGCAAATAAAGCAATAAAATTCCCTTTTAAACCTATGTATGTCGCTTAAATCTCTTAAACAAATAGAAAGTGAATTCCTTAGGCAATCGGCAAATATTTTCAAAATCGCAAATAAGAAAACCGCGGAACTATAATACAACAAGATCTTTGGGATGCCGGGAATTGGAGGTAATCGTATAAGAATATCGGTAGACGTCTATTAATTACATTGAAAAACAAATAATAAAAATAATAAAAAATAAAACTTATATGACCAAAAACTAGCCTCTTTTAACCTGGCGTTTACATTGCGTTTGATAATTTATATCCTTTTAGGGATAAGCACTGTGGAAAGCAGCGAAGCACAGCGACCAATTAAAACTTTTAAACAAACCGTTTAGTTTTTCCATTTGGCTTCAGAAGCATTCAAAGTGGCTGCCGAGTCCCACCTGTGTTCTTCGCATAACAAAAGCAATGCACGTTGTAGGTACACATTTTAACCAGATGCTGAAAATCAAAGATTATGTTTATTTTCCTGCTGAATTTTCTTTTATTTCCTAAAAGAGCAAACATTTTGGAAACAAAATTTCCATTTTTTATACCAAAGTCATTGCAAAGTCTCCCAATTGTAAATAATAACACCCGCGATACAAATCTTTTGTTATCATTTCGAATCATTTTGACAATGCACAGCTTTGACGTTCATAAATAACAAAAAGCTTTTGATATTGTGTTTACGAAAATGTATTGTACCAAAAAATAGATTTTTCTGTGAACCTAAGGGAATATGCATCTTTCCCTTGGTGCGTCATGTCCCCTGGAGCGGGATTAGGGAACCCGGCTGACTTCGCTGCAATGGATGAATGCACTTTATTATGTTGTACAATCTCTCGGTCACATATGCAGAATAGTAAAAGTTTTACATGTAAGGCTGTAATCCAGTGCATAACCCACCGCCCGTAGTCAACTGCACAGGACTCAGGACTACACAACCAAACAAATATCCCAGCCATTAATCTACGTTACTTTTACATATACAACATATCTCCAGCGCAGCAAATAATAAATTTCCACAGTGAAAGTTTTTGTGACGGAAGACAAATTAATAGAGCCGGGTCCGGGTCCTACTTGTGTACAGCACGCATCCCCGCATCCATTAGAAGAGCAAGTTATCATGAGAAAACAAACAGCTAAATATAAAGTACGCACAAGTTTCGAAAGGAACACTGGTAAACTACCTGTACCTATGTTTAATGTTTAATAGTTAGTTCTGGGGTTGCGGGCTCAGAATGGTGGCACTATTGCCGTATTGTGGAGGGACACTATAGATGCCAGAACACTTATAAGCATGTGTAGCGTGTATAGAAACCATATCTGCACTTAGGCAGAGCAGCCGAATAGAATACTTTGGAGGAGGGTAATACATTTTCAAAGTTAATTTGCTTAGTTGCATATTTTAGGAACCTCGGAAGCCTTAATTAAGTAATAACAGATTTTTTACTGTCTCCGATTAGCTTGTGTGGAGCATGAAATCCGATGAGAGGAAGGTAGGGCGGGTATGGGAGTTGGAATTTCGTGTATCGTGTGTGTGAATGTTTTCCAAGGAGCCATCTGGGATAGATGAGGATTTCTGTATGCACTTTGCTCACGACGGGAATAATGAGATAATTCCTTGAGAAAATGTTTAACTACTCGTACATTCGGGAGCGCGTGTGGAAAACCAAAAAAATCCTTGAATTATTTTTTTACATTAGGTACGTGCTGATGTTGGAGATATTATTTTAGGGAACCTACCTTCCTTGTTGGGGTTGGATGGTAGTTTGTAATTTGACTTTGGTACTTAAAATAATGATACACTCGTTTAGTCTATATTTAAGAAGAAAATCCCCGGAGATATTTCAAATTTTATTATATTGGTACTAAGAATTAAATGAGTTCCCACCAGTAAAGAGTGTATTTCTAAGAGTGCGTTTATGTTGGAACTGTGATAAGCGACAAGTGCAACGACGAGAGCGACGATTAAAGCAAAGCTTTTCTCTCTGGTTTTATTGGTGTTCATGTTGGAGCTTCGATAACTATGATGTCTCTCGTTCGGTAGTTCGACATAGAAGAAGTTTTATTTTGTAACTCTTTACATTCTTTGCTTACTCTAATGTTACTTACAAATACATATATGTATCTATTTCTACTGCAGCTAATGTGCCCTAGAGGGCACCATACCACAACTCCCATACAAAGCTGAAAAACTCCTAAAGTTACCAAATATAAATAAATCCAAATAATTCACTTTAATTCATTTAACTTCAGATCAGATACTTAAAACTATTCAATTTTAAACTAAATACTTTATACAATTCAACTTTATACACTTCACTTAAATATTATTTATATTCTTTATAATTAATACGCTGCCAATGACGCAACTGTCTGTTTACATTTACTCTATCTTTCTGTATACCCGGAACATCGGTCTGCTCGATTTTATCTCTCACTAACGGTGGTCTCAGCACGCTAAAGCGATTTTTAAGTTTCCTGCCTAACAATAACTTAGCTGGTGACTCTCCTGTGGAACAATGTTTAGTGCATCGATAATCAAATAAAAAGGTATTATATTAATTACCTTTTCGACGTTTTTCTTTTCATCTACATACAAATTTGTTAACAGCGACTTCTTGAAGGTCTTAACAAAATTTTGCGCCTGGCTGATGTCTAATGTTATTCTTTGCTGAAAATTGTCGAAACTCTTGAGACGTAAACTGACTCCCATTGTCACTAACTAGAGTATGAACTAAACCAAATCTACAATGTACAAACCAGTTGCTACCGACTAAGAAGAAAATCTTCACCGCTCTCCTAGCACTGGCATACATTCCAACACCCTGGCGTACAGTTAGAGTGGCATTTATACCAAAAATTGGCAGAAGTGACTACTCGCTCGCCAAGAGCTTCAGACCAATCAGTCTGACTTCCTTCTTGCTGAAAAGCATGGAAAGGCTGGTCGAGCTTCACGTGCGCAAAACTGCTTTGCAATTGCACCCACTATCTCAGATGCAACAACGCGGAAAATCCTGCGAGACTGCGCTCCAAAATCTAGTTGGTAGAATTGAGGGCGAGCTTGACAGAAAAGAATACGCGATGTTCATTTTCATCGATATTGAGGGTGCTTTTTACAATGCGATTTTTGATACTCGTAGCATGTGCAGCTCCGCCAGACAACACGGCGTAGACGAACCATTGGTGTTGTGGATTAAAGCAATGCTAATGAATAGAACGTTAGTTGCGGATGCGGATTGTGGCCGCTATGTTATGGCGGGGGTAAACAGAGGTTGCCCGCAAGGCGGCGTTCTGTCTCCACTGCTGTGGTGTATGCTGGTCGACTCTCTGTTGAACGCACTCAACAGTTCTAATGTATACGCTCAGGCGTACGAGGATGATGTTGCCGTGCTTTCAGTTGGATCATGCCTAGCGACTGTATGCGCCAAGGCGCAGGCGGCCCTTGACGTGATCGACGAATGGTGCACTAGGAATGGGCTCTCGGTCAATCCTCTTAAAACTGAGGAAGCTGGTCGGGTTGACTCAGCCAGTGCTAAAATTCGTCACAATCCAACTCTCCAATGAAGCAAAGTATCAAAGTCCAAACATGTTGAGCTGAAGACTGTCAAGGCGCTGTCTGTTTTCTGGCAGTGCAAAGGCATTTTCGGCATGACATGGGGCTTATCACCGAAAAGAGTCCTATGGATTTATACGGCTATGATAAGACCATTTATAGCATACGCATCGGTTGTTTAGTGGAATAAGCTTTCACGTAAACACGTTACTGCTGCTTTTGCCAAACTCCAAAGGCAGGTATGTCTCGGCTGCACGGGGGCCTTCCCCAGCACGCCTGGCTCCGGCCTAGATGCACTATTGAACCTCCCGCCCCTTGATGTTTACATTATAGGTTGCACAATAAGAGCTATCTCACGTTTAAAAAGAGGTGGTGTTGAGAGTTCAATAGGATCCACAATATGTAACACCCGGTCATAGCAAAATAGAATAGTTTGATACATTGAACTATGAACAAATATAAATATGTATTATTGTATTTTATATAAATAATGAATGTAATGAGTTTACGGAATAAGTGTACTGGCAGAGGTCGAATAAAAGACATATTATAACGTTGTGGACGCCTTTGTTTCTTTGTGTCTTTTTGGTTTTCTTTATTTTATCCAGTAAAAAATACATGTCGTAACATTTTGGTCCTTCGAGCCTTAGTAAATTGTTTAGTCTTTTTCGCGTGTAATTAAGTGTTTAATGGTTATTTGTATAAACAGAAAAAACTTTAAAAAAAAAAATTTGTTCGCAATAGAGGTTAGAAAGTGCATTGCAGAGTGCAATTAATTTGACTATCTTTAAAAGTTGCATTAGACTTAAATCAACTATTAATCAAATATTAATCATAAAAATTGTGTGTGTGTAAATCGTTTTTTCTACGCGTCGTGAAATACATAAATCGCCGGAAACATCAAGCAACTTTGTCCAACGTCCAGAGGATTAAGGATTCTTTGTCCGCGAAGTCTGCAAGAACATTTGCCAACATCCCAATTAGCAGCAAAAGCAAGTAAGTGTTGCTTTTTATTACTTTTCTTTATTAAAATAATATCATAAACTACATACATATATACATAAAATACATAATATAATCTGCGTATAATAATGGCCGAGACAAATTACAGCTGCGGTATGCTGCAAAAGGGCATTTTAACCTTGGTGGTAAATAGTTTCACCAGTTTCAAGAATGCCGCCAAGAAACGTAAGCTGCAGCCAAACGTTGCAAGTCGCCTTGACATGTTGGAAGAGAACATGCGAGTCGCTAGGCATTATCATCAGGCAATCGTCGGGGGCGGAAGGCTTGAAGCAGATCTGAAAATGACAGAATTAGTAGTAGTGTATGAGCAAATAACTGAAATTTACCTGGAGTATCGTACTGAGTTACTGGAAGCGTTGGAAAAATGCTCAGACATCATCGTCGACGGCTGGCGGGCCATCAGGTGAACCAACGGTACCCAACAACAAAATTAGGCTTCGCGAAATCGATATTCCAAAATTCAGCGGCTCGTACACAACATGGAGGCCTTTCCAAGGTTTATTTCAGTCCATGGTTCACAATAACGCGTCTTTAGATGACATCGACAAGATGCATTATTTAAAATCCTGTTTGAAGGGTGAGGCGGAGCGTCTGCTGCAACATCTATCTTGCGAAGCGGGCAATTATGCGAAGGCGTGGGAACTGTTAACTTCGCGCTACGACCATAAACGGGTTCTCGTCAATGCCCAGCTTAAGTTGCTTTTTGGACAATCGTCATTGTTCAAGGAATCAGCGAACGGACTGAAGGAGTTTATGGATACATCTCAAGAGTGTGTCCACGCGTTGGCGAATTTGGGGTTACACGTGGAACATTGGGATGCGGTGTTGATTTACGTCCTTCTCCATAAACTTCCAACTTCTACACAGCAGCTTTGGGAAGAAAAGTTGGGTAACCTCAAGGAACTGCCAACTTATAAACAATTCGTCGAATTTTTGGAAACTCGCTTCCGCACTCTTGAGGTGGTTGACCAGCAGGACCAGAAGGGGAGTTTCAGGCCTTGGATAAGGAGTGATGTAACCAACAGCACGAAAAATCGGTCGCATGCAGAGACACCACGGGTTCTTATGGCGAAGGCCTCTACTAGGGAGGTGGTTTCCTGTAAGCTGTGTCAACGTGGTCAACATTCGCTGAGGAAATGTCAGAGTTTTCTTAATATGAACCCTATTCAACGAAAACAGGCAGTTCGCAATGCACGAGTTTGTGACAATTGTCTCGGCTATAGCCACATGTCGCGAGAATGTCCGAACATAAAGAATTGCTATCTCTGTCAGCAGCGTCATCATTCCCTTCTACATGTACATGATAACAACAACAACAATCAAGGTAACAATGCGCCAACAACAACGATGCAACATGCACAAGCCAGGCAATCGCATCAGGGGGCTGTAAATGTAAATGCATCGGGTTTTCAACCTATGGACAACCAGCAATCATCGACGAGTAGGCAAGTGAACACTTTTTATTCACTTTCACAACGAGCAAGGGTGTTATTAGCAACAGCCGTAGTGAGGGTTAGGTCAGCTGATGGACGTTTCCATGATTTGCGTGCTCTGATCGATCCCGGATCCGAAGCCACATTTATCTCAGAGTCTGCAGCACAGTTGTTGAAATTGAAGAAGCATCGTACCTTTGTCGAGGTATCTGGGTTGGGGATGGTCAGCAGTGGCATAACACAAAACTATGTCGACATTATGTTTGCATCGCGACATTCGACATTTGAGAGCGTCATTCGGGCGTTCGTTTTCAAGTCGCTGACTGGGCTTCTTCCGGCCCAACGGGTGGTACCTGACAAATGGTTACATCTTTCAGGTTTGAGTCTTGCAGATCCCGAATTCCATGTTCCTGCGCCGGTAGACTTACTGTTTGGAAGTGACGTTTTCGCCGAAATACTCCTTCCAGATATCCTGCGCAGCGAAAACCACATCGCTCCGATAGCACAAAAAACCCGATTAGGATGGGTTATTCTTGGCAAAGTTCCAGCTGATAATCCGCAGCATATACGTAGTTTCGTGCAGTTCACAGATCTGAGTTCCGAGCTCCAAAAATTTTGGGAAATGGAGGAGGAGCCGTTCCAAACCAGGGATCCTGAAGACGACATCGTTTGTGATGAACATTTTGTTCGACATACCCAACGTTTATCCAACGGGCGGTATCAAGTCAAGCTGCCGTTTAGGAAGGAAGGTCATCCTGCCATGGGGTCCAGTAAGGAATGCGCGTTTCGTCGATTTGCCCTGTTGGAAAAAAAATTAGTCTCAGATCCGAAATTGCATGATGATTACAGCGCATGTATACGGGAGTATTCGACACTACAGCATATGGAGGAAGTGGATCTAGTGGACGATGTGACACTTAAAACTCCGTATCATTACTTCTTGCCGCATCATGCAGTCTTTAAAGCAACTAGCACCACTACAAAGCTCAGAGTTGTGTTTGACGCAGCGGCTAAGACATCGGATGGGACATCTTTAAACGATCGTTTACTCGTGGGTCCAAAACTACAATCCAATATTGTGGACATAATTCTGCGATGGAGGACTCATCGAGTGACGTTCACAGCAGACATCGAAAAGATGTATCGGCAGATTTTGGTGAGTCCCTGTGATCGCTACTATCAGCTAATCGTCTGGAGGGAACAACAATCTGCACCGCTGAAGGCCTACAAGCTAAAAACGGTCACTTTTGGTACTGCAAGTGCACCATATTTAGCAATCCGGATCCTGAAAAGGTTGGCTGATGACGAGGAACACAATTTTCCCGTGGGAGCAAAGGTGGTTCGTGAGGACATGTACGTCGACGACTTGATCAGCGGAGCCGATTCTGTAGACGACGCTAGGCAAAAGCGTAACGAGACTCGTCAATTGTTAGCCTCTGCAGGATTTCATTTGAGAAAGTGGACAAGTAACGAGAAAGCGTTGGTGGAGGACATTCAGGAGCGAGATCGTGAAATCGATTTTGAGCTTCCGTTCGGATCACTGAACCATGTTAAAACACTGGGAATTAAGTGGTACCCCATAAGTGACTCATTTTCCTTTCAGAATTTTCAACCGGATACTAAAGAAATAACGAAGAGGTCAATGTTGTCTACGATAGCTAAATTGTTTGATCCACTTGGCTGGATTTCACCGTGTATCATCACTGCCAAGATGATGATGCAACAACTTTGGAGCCTCGGTTCTAACTGGGATGATCCCATCCCCTTGCAGTTAAAGGAGCAGTGGGAAGCTTTTCGCCGAGAACTGCCACTGATAGAACGCATCAAAATTCCAAGGTGGATCAACACGATGCAGAATAATAAGGCGGTGGAGTTGCATGGGTTTTGCGACGCCTCGATGAAAGCATTTGGTGCAGCGGTTTATGTTCGAGTTTTGGACAGCGATGACAATATTCATGTTCATCTCGTCATCTCAAAGACCAAAGTAGCTCCTTGTAAGAGGACCGTGTCTCTTCCGCGCTTGGAACTTTGTGGAGCAGTAATTTTGGCCACTTTACTTCAATACGCTGTCGAAGTTATGAAGGTTCAAACGACTTACGCATGGACAGATTCCATGATTGCGCTTGCCTGGATACGTTCACCGCCTGCAAAATGGGACACGTTTGTAGCTAATCGCGTCTCCGAAATACAACGCCTAACCACGATTAATGCATGGAGGCATGTACCAACGCACCATAATCCCGCTGACCTAGCATCACGAGGCGTACTCCCTGGAGCTCTTGAGTCACTGGACTTTTGGTGGAGAGGACCGCGTTTCTTACATAATCGATGGGAGTTTGAGGCTCCTGAACAGCCCTTAAACATTGACACAGAGGTAGAGAGACGTGCAGTCAGAGCACACTGTGTTCACAGCTCAAACGGCGATAGCGTTAGTGAGGTGGTTCACCGGTTTTCTCATCTCTCAAAAGTAGCGAGGGTTTTAGCTACGTGTTTGCGATTCGCCTATAATTGCAGAAGAACGAAAGATGAGAGGAGATCGGAGCCACTAACCCCACAGGACTTATCCGCGGCAACATTCCTCGCAGTCAAGGCATCACAAAAGGAGATGTTCCCGACGGAGCTGTTGGAGATGGAAACAACGGGCAGAACACCAAAACCCTTGTGCGCACTAAACGCATTCATCGATGCTCACGGGATCTTGCGTGTGGGAGGACGCCTGCAGAATTCCACCCTAACTTATGAGGAGCAGCACCCCATAATGCTAAAAATGAATCACCACTTCACCGGTCTGGTAGTTCGGGACGCTCACGGCAAAACATTCCATGGTGGAATTCAGCAAATGGTTGCCTACATCAGACGGACATACTGGATTGGGCAGATTAAGAGGATTGTCAAATACCACATCCACAGGTGCAACGACTGTTTTCGACAGAAGGCCAAGGAAATGCAGCAGCTGATGGGCAGTTTACCAGCAGCACGGGTACAAATGTCCAGACCATTTAGCCACACTGGCGTCGACTATGCAGGGCCGATCGAATTAAAATCTTGGAAAGGTCGCGGTGGAAAATCATATAAGGGATATTTCGCACTTTTCATCTGTTTAGCGACGAAGGCGATTCATATCGAGGTGGTGTCTGGCCTAACAACTCGAGCGTTTTTGGCAGCTTTCCGACGCTTTACGGCACGACGTGGAGTATGCACCCAAATATATAGTGATTGCGGCACAAATTTCATCGGAGCTAACGCCGAACTACAAAGGATGTTACGGGATGCGCAGCATGATTGGAACGAGGTCGCTGGCACATTGGCAAATTTAGGTACCGAATGGCATTTCATTCCCCCCGCTTCTCCTGATTTTGGAGGACTATGGGAAGCCGGGGTGAAGTCGGTCAAGTACCACTTGAAAAGAGTAGTCGGCAACGAGAGGCTTACCTACGAGGAACTCGCCACGCTTCTGGCACAAATAGAAGCGTGTCTGAATTCAAGGCCCTTATGCCCTCTTTCCGACAACGTCGATGACTTAGAAGTTATCACGCCAGCACACTTTCTGGTCGGCGAACCCCTTCAAACAATACCACAAGGCGACAGCGCATTGCGGAAGGCGGGATATCTGGATCGTTGGAAACGGCTACAATTATTCCTTGATACGTTTTGGCGCAAATGGAACACCGAATACCTGTCGCGACTCCAACAACGACCGAAATGGGTCAAAACCGAAGGCGAACCAAAAATCGGCGATTTGGTGATTATCAAAGACGAACGTCTTCCACCGTCTCGTTGGAGCCTAGCGAGAATCCAAGAAACTCACCCCGGATCGGACGGATTGACTCGTGTCGTAACCCTTAAAACGAAATCAGGGCTCCTCAAACGACCAATCGCAAAAATATGTAGCCTACCAACCAACAAAAGCAACGAGGACAACACACTTCTATAAATAGATACATTTAAACACACAAAAATCTGAAATCATAAAAAAAAAAAAAAAAAAAAACTGGATAATGACAATTAAAACATTCACTACACGACAATATCAACCTAGACCTATCACATATTAACATACAGTCCACATCTAACACAAACAAAACGTTCACAACCAATCTATACGCTATGGAAAAGCCGTCGTATCAAAAACACGCGATTTCGTAACATAGCCATTTCACAATCATATAACTAAGGCATCGTAGCAAAAACATGTCATGCATAACTTAACACTTAACAAATAATTACTAGCATATTCGACTAACACAAAACCACACAAACCAGATCGAACACAACAATCGTTGTAATCGATTATCGATAACACTACGGAACAAAACCAGCACATTCCTACCTTATCACAAATATAAACCAAAACAAACCAAAGTTCAAAATACTCGTATATATATATAAAAATGCACTTATGCGCCGAGCATAATATTTAATTGCACTCGCGAATATACACACACACATATAATTCGACTGCTGATTGTAATAAATGCAAAAAAAAACCAAATTAACTAATGAATTTAAATTATCACCTGCGATTCAGCAGCCATCATCTTCATCAGCATCATCATCATCAGCATCAGCATCATCAGCATTATCATCGTTATCGTCGTCATCACCGTCACTATAAAATTCACGATCACTATATTTAACCGAACACATAAATTATACAAACAAACAAAAAAAAAAAAAAAAAAAAAAAAAAAAAACTACACTTCCGTTGACACTTTAAATTAAATTCATTACAATACTATACTACAACTACAAACAAACAAAACCGCACGATCGCCATTCATATTTATGATAAAAGGGAGATGCACATTGTACCTTGCACATGCATTTATAAATGTTTACATTTTTTATATTGAATTTCGTCTTTTGTCTGTCCTTGTCTATCTCATTGGACAAATATGTTTGATTATATGTCAGAATATTAATCGTCTCTCTCTTTACATGTTCAAAATGGAACTTAAGAAGGTCGGCAAGGTAGTCAACGTCAACAGGATCGTCATTGAGGTGGACGAATATCATTTTCCATTCAGGAAACTTGTTACAAGGAAGGAAGTTGTTACGAGCTCCTACAAGAGGATGAATGAAGGCAGTTTGCGAACTACGTTCACGGCCGGGGAGAATGTTGAGAGTTCAATAGGATCCACAATATGGAACACCCGGTCATAGCAAAATAGAATAGTTTGATACATTGAACTATGAACAAATATAAATATGTATTATTGTATTTTATATAAATAATGAATGTAATGAGTTTACGGAATAAGTGTACTGGCAGAGGTCGAATAAAAGACATATTATAACGTTGTGGACGCCTTTGTTTCTTTGTGTCTTTTTGGTTTTCTTTATTTTATCCAGTAAAAAATACATGTCGTAACAGGTGGCTTTTGTTATAACTCGCACTGGAGTTTTGATGAACGTGCGGAACGGCTGTCGTTCGACTCCTATCTTATGGATATGCCGTCTGATGCAATGACACCGGAACTTCGGCTGAAGCGCAACTATGAAGTCGACTTTCCTCGTGTTCAGGACTGGCTCTGGCCAGACTCTGAGCCTGGAAAGGAGTGCAGTCGAATCTTCACGGATGGATCCAAAACCGATCAAGGATCTGGTGCTGGTGTTTTCATGGAGAGCGACAACATTAGACTTTTCTTCTCCTTAGGCAAATATGCGTCAGTCTTCCAAACAGAGACTTATGCTATCCTAATGGCCATAGACTATGTTGCGAGTAACAGGTGGAGGGGGCGAAGTATCTGCGTCTGTAGCGACAGTCAGGCTGCGCTTAATGCCTTGCTCAACCCCTTAACCACGTCCAAAATAGCCCGTGAATGCATGATTCCTCTGAATTCGGTCGAAAGGCTGAATTCACTTAGACTTGTCTGGGTCCCGGGTCATAACGGGATCACGGGAAATGAGATCTGCGATGAACTTGCTGATGAACCTGAACCAGCGATTTGTCTGCGTCCTCGGTCAGGGCTTCCATTGACGGTTGGGTTTCCTATGAACACAATCGCCGTTGGCATGACTCTCCAGGGTGCAGACAGACTAAGGTAATTCTCCCCGAAGTCTGTGGGAAATCCGCGGCATTCTTGTTGTCTCTCAACAGAAAAGGCTGCAGACAGACCACTGGGGTTCTTACGGGACACTACGTTTTTGTCAAGCAACTTAAGGTGCTAGGCCTAAGCGATACCACCAACTGCGAAGCCTGTGGAGAAAGCGACGACACCGCGGAACATTTCCTCTGTGATTGTCCTGCTTTTGCTCGTATCAGGTCGCAGGTATTTGGTGCGGATATGGTGAGTGCTGTAAACCTAAGCTCCTTATCATTGAAGCGCCTTCTCGTTTTTCTTAGAAAAACGAGTAAATTCCCACAGTAAAATGTGGTGTGTCTGCCTGGTAGTACAATGGACCAGTATTGAGTCTGAGTGCTCAAGTGCAGAAAGTCTCACACACCCCGACAAAAAAAAAAAAAACCAAATCTACAGATTATCTCGCACAATTTAGTAATAGTAACGAAGGGTCAGTCACCTTGTCGAGAGCACCATTCCTTCTGAATAGTGCCGGTGTGGAGGCTTAAGGATGCTGATTCAACGGGCTACACTGTCGACGACCTCCGTCGTCAGAAGGGTCACCAATGGCAGGCTGGCCGTTGAATGAGCATCTACTAAGAACTGCCCATAGGACATTCCGTCCGATCCCACTCCCTCTCCATCCTTTCCCTCTCCTAGCTTCCTCTCACTCTCTCTTCCTCTCAAACTTCCTTCCTCCATCCCTTTTGCTGGACTTAAGGTGTCACACGACCCGTGCCGATAGTCAGCCTGGCTGAGGGCCCAGTTTAATAAATAGCTCAGTCGCGAACGGAGTATCCGGATACCTGGCGACCTCCGGATCAGCTTGCCTTCTCTGTACAATGCGGATCTCTGTACAGACGGGCCTTCCCTTCTCCGCTACTCGTGGAAACAATTATGAACAAACAAAAACAACAAAAACAAAAACAAAATATTAAGGCCGGTATCCCTTTGAAACCGGACGGTAGTACGGCGACGAAGCTGTCTACCGGATATGCTCATATGGCAGCTGACAGCGGAACTGTGGATAATCGTGGTTCCTCCATCAGTACTTGCGAGCAAAGCAAAATTCTTTCCAGCAAAAGCGGGACTGCGCATAATGGTCCCACCTGTGCTGGCAGCCCCCCCCCAGGCAGTGCTCCAAAGCTACCCCCTGGTATCACTCCTGGTACACTTGTCAGGGGCAAGACTGTGGAATTTCATGGTCCTTATACTGGCAGTATACGCATGGATGCTACCAAACACAACCACCTCCCTAGTGGTGATGGGACTGTGCAATATGGTCCGGCTTCCACTTGCGCGTCTTGCAGTGGAGGGCCGCCTCACCGCAACCCCTCGAAGCTGCCTATCGAATAATTGGCTCAATCGGCGCTATCCCTGAGATAGATAGATCCCCTGCACAGGTCAGTAGACTGGCCTGGGCACAAAATATTATTTCAGGCAAGGACAAGACCAGCGGAGACATTACGTCAAAGCGACAGAGATCGGTGGAGGAGGTCGCTTCGGCCTCCAAGCGCCTGAGGATGCACAACACCAGCATTCCTCCTAACCCGTCCACCGTCAAATCTCACAGGTCTTTCAGCGATGTATTCAAAAATGGAATTGTGGTCGCAGTCATCGACCGCGGTGACACTGACGGCAGGATCTCACTTGAACTATGGGGTCTCATCATGCTCACCCTATTCGATAACGTCGCCGACTTCTACAGGGACATCCCCGAACCACCGCCAATAGTTCATGATGGCGGCTGGCATCAGGGCCGCGTGAAACTCATCGCCTGCGATGATCAACGATCATTGGATCTTTACAAGCTCGCGTTCAATAAGCTTGGTGAGCTAACATCCCTTGCCGACCGAGATCGCGTGCCTGGATCCCAGTGAGCCCTTCATCGCCTGAGAAAATACTCCATCTCATTAAAAGCAGCAATCCATCCCTTCCGACTCACGACTGGAAGGTCGCTAAACTGGAAGAGCAAAAGGGTTCCTACCGATGTGCTGTCATTGTCATCAATCAGGAACCCCTTGCTCATCTGGCAGCGACTGCAGGCGTGATTCGGTTCGGATGGAACGAAATCACGCTGAGAGTTTACAAGAAGGACGATGTGGACGCTGACAAGCCACCTCATCATCCCTCTGAAACTGATGTGTCGGGTGTTAGCGCACCTGTCACCTTCCCCTCCTTAGAGGTTGACATTCCCGAGCCCTCTATAGAGCCCACCACGTCTTCAATCCCTTTGATCGACTCTCAGTCAGTCATGGAGACGGACGAAATCCCTGACAAGGATATTCTGAGGGAAGACGAGCTCCTTAGCTCGTCCTCTGTATTGGAAGACATGTCCACCAAGGATCTTCTGAGTGAGGATGAGCTTCTCAGCTCGTCCTCTGAATTGGAGGACCTTAACAACACAGTGGTGGGGGTTTCCCCACAGGATCGTAGCAACAATGCTGCAGATCGTACAGATTAACCTCCAACACTCCATTAAGGCTTCGGCCGCCCTTATTCTCCGGTTAGCAAAAACTGGAGAAGACTTAGTCTTGGTCCAGGAGCCCTGGGCCGTCAATAGCCTGGTTCGTGGACTTAAGGCCCCTGGATACTACCCACTATATGTGTCCGACAAAGGTAAACCTAGATCGTGCATATTGGTGAAGAGTAGTCTTAATGCATATTTACTCCCTAATTTCAGCGATCGAGATACGACGGCTGTCAAACTAGAGACTGCTGGTGGCATATACTGGTTGGCATCAGCGTATCTTTCCGACGACAACATGGGACCTCTCCCTGGTGGAAACCTGGAGAGCTTTATCGCGGAAGCAGAGAGGCGGAAAGATGCACTCATCATCGGATGCGACGCCAACGTGCATCACACCGTATGGGGCAGCACTGATATTAACAACAGAGGTGAGTCGCTTTATGAATATATTTTAAGTACATACTAACCTCATTGTGTGCAACACGGGTACTGAACCCACCTTCATAACTAAAAACCGACAAGAAGTCTTAGACATTACTCTTGTCTCCGTAAACATCCACAAAATGATATCGAGTTAGAAACTTTCGGTTGACCATTCATTCTCCGACCACCGATATCTCACTTTCAACCTTAACGCTGACACCCCTCGCCAATCCACATTCCGAAACCATCGGAAAACAGACTTTACCAAATACAGAGATATTATGCGTGGACTTATGAACTATTAAGTCCCCCTTGCAATCCTAGCGAGCTTGACGACATGGTTAACAAGCTCATCAGGGCTTTTAATCTAGCGATGGTTGCTTCCTGCCCCCTCATACAACCCAGGGGGAAAAGGAAGTCACACTGGTGGATACCTGAGTTAGGACCACTGAGAAATGATTGCAGGAGACATTTCAATCGTGCCAAAAGCTCAAGATTCAACACTGACTGGGACTCCTATAAGGCATCCCTTAAATCATATAAAAATGAACTTAGGAGGGCCAAAAGATCATCGTGGAGACTCTTCTGTGGCAAAATAGAAGAATCTTCGGAGACACCAAGGCTGCCAGCTGCCTAAAGAAAGCATACGGCTCGTGGACTACATCTAGCGAGGAATCGCTCAATCTGCTACTTGATACACACTTCCCAGGTAGCTCTAACATAACCGATCATAGCAACCTAAACAGGTCACCCTTCAAGTCTGCAGGACCTGACGGCATAATACCAGCCGAACTTCAGATGACTTCGGATATCATCAGTCCATCAGTGGAGATGATTCTGAAAAGCTGTTTAAAGCTAATTCACATTAATCAGGCTTGGAGAGAAGTAAAAGTGGTTTTCATACCCAAAGCAGGCAAATACTCCCACGTTAGTCCAAAAGATCTCAGACCTATCAGTCTATCATCTTTCCTCCTCAAAACGCTGGAGCGTCTGATTGATATCCATCTTCGTATGAACATAAGCCCGCCACTGCTGTCTGCGGCCCAACATGCGTACAATAAGGGTAAATCGGTGGAAACCGCCCTTCACTCCTTGGTACGCACCATCGAATACTCCCTTCGCCACAAGGAATACACTATGGTTGCTTTCCTAGACATAGAAGGCGCTTTCAACAACGTAAACAAATCTGCAATCGCAAATGCACTGACAGAACTGAAGGTGAATGGCTCGCTTGGTGAACTGATCAATATTTTGCTCTCAAGCTGGATTATCAATTCGAAACTGGGCGATTCATCCGCTACGAGGTCTGTCAGTAGGAGTACGCCACAAGGTGGTGTCCTTTCCCCCCTTCTGTGGAACTTGGTGGTGAATAAACTACTGACATGCCTTGGAGGGGGAGGGTTGCAAGGTGATTGCCTATGCGGATGACGTTGCTATTGCCGTCTCAGGGAAATACCTCAACACCCTAAAGGACCTACTTCAAAATGCTCTCAATAAGCTGACAAGTTGGGCAAGAAGATGTGGGCTGGGGGTTAACCCTCATTAAACCCACCGAACTTGTCCTCTTCTCCAGGAAAAATAAAATCCCTCATATCGACCCTCCTTCCATTAACGGTACAACCTTTTCCGATGAAACTAAATTCCTGGGCCTAATCCTCGATAGGAAGTTAAGCTGGAAACCCAACTTACAAGAAAGAGTAAACAAAGCGACAGTAGTACTTTTCTCTTGCAAAAAAGCCATCGGTAATAAGTGGGGCCTACAGCCCCGCATATCTCACTGGCTATACGTATCGGTGGTGAGACCGATTCTGACATACGGGGTGGTTATCTGGTGGACTGCCTTAGACAAAGCGGTAAACCGTGATAAGCTGAGCAAGGTGCAACGTACAGCTTGTATGTGTATCGGCGGAGCACTCCGAACGACCCCCTCCGCCGCACTGGACATCTTACTGCACCTGACACCCCTGGATATTTTCAGCAGGCAGATGGCTGCCTGCTCCGCTGTCCGCTTAAAAGCCACCTCACAGTGGATCAATACGAATATTGGCCACTCTATCATTTTGCACTCACTTGCGTCCTTACCAAGAAACATTGACTACACTACACCCCAACTACACATCGCAAAGAATTTCCAAATCACTATCCCCACCAGATCATTCTGGGAGGATGTTGATTGCACGGAAGATAAATCGATCCACTTTTACACCGACGGATCAAAAACTAGCGAGGGGGTAAGTGGGGGTGTTTACTCAGAAAGACTAAATATCAGCTTCTCTTTCCGTCTTCCTGATCATTGTAGCGTGTTCCAGGTGGAAATCATGGCGATTAAGGAAGTCCTGTCGTGACTGAAGAGAAATGTGATATCCGCGACATCTGGCTTGGCGTTTACTCAAATGACTTCTGCAGAAGCTGCAGGGATGAAGAGGAAGAGGAGACTACGTCGCATCTCCTCTGCACATGTCCTGCACTCTCCCATAAAAGAAATCTCTACCTAAGAGCCTTCTTCCTCAACGAACTCAGTGACTTAGCTAACACAGATGTTAGAAGTCTATCTCGTTTCATTAGAAGCTCCAAATGGTTTTAGCGAGTAGGGGTCGAAACTCCCGAACTAGTAATAACCTAACTTAGTAATAGTAAAAATAGTCGTGATATCCTTGGTTATAAAAACTTCAACCCACTACGAATACGAATCGATAACTAAAAAAAAATAAACATTTCTTATTGGACCGGCAAAATCTACATGAATGCGGGACCAAGGTGCTTCGGTCGTAGTCCACGGAATTAAAGTGCCCTTTTCTGGGCTAGGTCGCCTAGTTTTACACGGAATGCAGTTTGCAGTTAAATTTTTTATGCAATAATCCATTTTAGGTCACCGTATGATCGAGCTAAAGATTTCGTCTTTACTATTGCAAGATGAGAGCAGTGTAACTCGGCCAAAACTGCTTTCTGTAAGCTAGCCGGAATAAGGACCCAATACCCCCAAAAAAATGCAGTCATATTCCACCGACAGCTCGTTCTTTTTAGCACGAAAAGAACTGAATTCTTCTCCTTTTAAGGACTCCACCTTCCCTATATTTATTGCTTCTTTCAGTTTTGATAAAATGGGATCTCGCCTAGTTTCTCTTGCGATGATTCTAAAATTTTAATTCAACGCCTTGTCTTCTTTCAAAAAATTAACGTAATTAAACTCCTTGTCAGTTACCATTTTCCGTTGGGGCCAACGGGTTAGGAAATCCGCTGAGTTATCCGCATGAGTTATCCGCTGTGAGTATAGCTCATGGTATAATTAAAGCCTGACAAAATAAAAGACCATCTTTGCATTCGCGCTGCCGCCATTACATGTAGACCTTTTCCTTCACCAAAAATGGCTAAAAGTGGCTTATGATCGGACTCCAGTATAAAACGTCTACCTACTAGATACTGCCGCAGTTTAGTAACGCAAAAAATTGTCGCTAATGCTTCCTTCTGAATGGTGCTATAATTTCTCCCCGCCTGGGTAAGCGCGCGTGAAATAAAATCAATCGGACGCGAGTCCCCATCCTTACTCGGATGCGACAAAATACCCGCTACTGCAACATTCGAAGCATCGGTCGATAACTCTTGTGATCAAAATGTGCCAAAACTTGATCAGATGTTATCTCCTGCTGTAACAATTCGTAGGCCTCCTGACACCTGGGTGTCCATTTAAATTTAATCTCCTTCCTCAGCAGTTCATACATCGGAGCAATCTTAAGAGCGAAATTATGAATAAATTTTGAGTAATAATTCAACATCTCGACAAAAGCCCTTACTTCTGATACACTCTGTGGAACAAGAGCCGCCAAAACGGCCGAAACCCGATCTTTATTTTTGCTTAACCCGTTTCGATCAATGTTGATGCCCAAAAAGGAAACCTTATCCTCGAAAAACTCACACTTGGCTGCATTGAGGCCCACTGATTGTAGTTTAGACAACATAATCTCTAACGTTTTCGCATGATCATGGAAATTGACTCCCGTAACGACAATATCGTCTAAATAGCTCACCACGTTTGGAATACCTACCTCATAAGACATTTTCAATGGTTTTCTGGAAAATAGCCGCGGGCGGTTTCACACCAAATGGTATTCCGTCATTTTCAAAATACCCAAATGCGTACTCCAAGCAGACAATAACTGCGATGACTTATCCAGAACTAGTTGGTTTTAAGCATTTCTTAGATCAAACTTTAAAAACAGTTCTCATTTTAATGCCGAAAATATCTCCTCGATGCGCGGCAGCGGATATATGACGTCCACTAAATATTTGTTTATGGTGGATTTATAATCTCCGCAAATACGCAGCTCTCCATTTGGTTTTACTATTGGCACTAATGGCGTACCCCAGTCCGAATTGTCGACGTGCACTAAAACCCCTTTTTCCACTAGATCTTTCAGCTGCGTTTCGATCTTACCTCGCCACGCTAAAGGCACAGGCCTTGGTTTACAATAAACTGGTTTAACATCCTCAACTATTGCCAATGTCACCCTATTTACGTTGTATGCGCCTAGCTCCTCTCCAAAAACCTATATACTATATAACGTATTTACCTGTGAGAGTCCGATACCAAATATTGACATAAAGTCTCGCCCCAAAATTGGTGGGCTGCTAGTGTTAGTAATAACTATTCGCAACATTCGTGTTTGGCCACGAAATCTTATTGTTGATAAAAACTCACCGATTACTTCAATGCGGTCGCCATTATACGCGCAGAATTTATCAAAGCATGGTTTTACATTCTTTCCGTTAAAATACTTGTCGAACGTTGCTTTTGACACCAAAGAACAAGCCGCACCCGAGTCCAAAACAAAATTAATCCATACGCGGTTGACCTCGACCGCCATGCCAGCGTGAATGGAGCAGACTCATTCTTTCCTAATCTATATTAATACTAGCTGACCCGGCAAACGTTGTTTTGCCATATAAATTATTTCTAGTGAATATTTTCGTAGGGAAATGAAAAATAACTAACTTCCTGTAAGTGTGTGGGGATGTGGTGTATGACTGAAAGAGGAATTGAGCGCTGTGGACGTTTTGTTCCTTTCAGAACATTAGCGGATATTGGAGAGCGTCGTATGAACGGTGTGTATCAGCAATGAACTCAAGATTATTCATGCTGATTTTGACATTCGAATTCGAACGATAGTCTGTCGAATTAGAAGAATTTGTATTTTGAGATTCGATCGAATAGAAAATTTATTTGAGCAAAACCGGTATAATTCGAACGGGAGCGTATCGAAATCCCGCTTTTTAAAATCCCGCTTTTAAAAATCCCGCCAAATCCCGCTAATCCCGTTTTTTACAAAACATTCGTAGTGGAAGTAGACAAGTGCAGTACCTACTCTCCTAACTTTTGGTCTGTGTATGACAGTGCAGAAAAACAATTCCCGAGAAAACAAAATAATGCTGAAGCGTGGCATCGCAGACTCAAAGTTTTGGTTTGACGAAAAAGTGCTTTCTTGTATAAACTCATTGCAGATTTGAGAAAAGAAGCAATTGTGGTGCAAACTGATATACAAAAATTACGAAATGGACAAGAAAAATTATATAAAAAACTAATGTTATAAAGTCACGCGCTGTAAAAAATTAATGAGAAAAAAAAAAATGAGTAAAACAGGTTTTTTGCGTTGCGTTGCTTATAATACACTTTAACTAATAAAATAAAAAATTTTGTTAATGGTTTGAAGTTTTTTTTGTTCCCTTTTGCAGAATATCATATAACATTACTTTATATTTTTTTTTTAAATTGTTGAAGATTGTCATATTTATTACTTAAAAATTTGTTTTGATATTATTTATTTCTTATTTTGTTACTTCCTCTAAAAATGATTAATAAACTGCATTTCAAAAAAACACTTATTGCTTAATTTATTTTAATTTTTAATAATTTAAATCGCGCGATTTTTAAAATAAAGCAACTACTTTTGATTGTAAAAACGGGATAATAAGAAACGGGATTATAAAAAACGGGATTATAAGAGGCGGGATTTTAAAAGACGGGATTTAAAAAAAGCGGGATTATAATAGCGGGATTTTAATAATCGGGATTATAAAAAGCGGGATATCGAACCCAACCCAATTCGATCGAAAATAGACATTCGAACAATTTGACTATTCATTCGAATCTCAAAATAAGCATGATTATTTCTTCTTCAAATCACGATTTGTCGCGTCGCTGTACGGTCGCCAACCATGATTCCAGCAAAGTCGTCAATAGCCGTGTTTCTTTGCACGCGGATATAGGGATAATTTGAAATTTGCATGTAAAATACAACAACAACTTATCCTATATACGCTAACTTTAGCGGGGATAGCTATCGCCGCTAGTCAGTGCTTCCAAAATCCATTTTCTTCGTTTCTGATGAACCGATGCGATGAATTTTTCAGGAAATGTCAAAGTTTGACATCCCTCCGACCACTAACACATCCCGCCGAATATTTTGTTCGTGATTTTATTATTATTTTTTTTTCAAACTTCATTATAAAGGTAATTGAATTTAGCAAATCTGTTAATATGAAATGGTTTTTCATAATTTTAGAATATGCTTGGGATCAATTTCAATTGGCGAAAGTAAATATTTTTCAATTTCAGGATTTTCAATACAAATTTCTTAACTACAACTGGGTCACGGTGCATGTCATAGGTGCATGTGTGCTGCCAAGTTTTTTTTGATGAATTCTTAAGCGGCAATCGTCGTTTTCTGATGCCATCCCTATATCCGCGTGCAAAGAAACACGACTATTAACAGGTGCATGAAATCCACGCATGTGCTCTCCTGCTGGTGTTTTATCAGGATTGATGACAATAGCGTGATTGCCAGTTTGTAATTTATGCATGTGTAATTTGAATAATTTGAACAATTCATTGTGTGTCAATAGAGTACCCCACGATAACGTCAGTGGCAAATGAACACAAAAAAAAACATAGGGACGGGCTACAGTCCGCTTGGGCGAACTGTTGGATACCCTATTCTTATTCCTATCCCTCATAAGTGGGCGTGACAAAAGTCTAAGTAATGTCGATCTAGCAATGTCCGTCCGTCCGTCTGTAGCCAAAAATTAGGCCTTTAAACTGGACCTAGAGAGCTGAAAATTTAACCATATACTCTCTAAGGTCCCGAAATAATCAAGTTTACGAATTTTTGAAATCCGCCCACAGACACGCCCATAAAATCAAAGAAAAACAAATTTTGAAAAAAATCTAATTTTGAGCTAGAAAGCTGAAATTTTTTATATATGATCTATGACTCCTAAAACTGCTCGGGATAAAAAAATTTCAAAATCCGCCCACTGACACGCCCACAAATAAATAAAATAATTTGTGTATACCCTATTCTAAGGGTATATTAATTTTTGAAAGACCAAAGTTTCAGCTAGGGAGCTAGTATATACTCTCTTTGGGCCCTTTATGCTCATGTGTAAATATTTTCAAAATCCGCCCACTGACACGCCCACAATTAATTTTTTTTTTTTTTTTTAAGTTCAAAGTTTGAGCTAGGGAGCTCTATCTATCTATCTCTATCCGCCTACTGACACGCCCACAATTAAATAAAGCAATTTTATTGAAACACCCAAGTTTGAGCTAGGGAGCGTTTTTTTTTTTTGATAAAATCCTTTAAATGTTATATAACAAAATATGTAGAGCGTTCTTAACAATTCAACCATACTTAGATTTTTGTCACGCCCACTTATGAGGGATAGGAATAAGAATAGGGTATCCAACAGTTCGCCCAAGCGGACTGTAGCCCGTCCCTATGTTTTCTCTATAATTTGTTACTTTTTACCCTTCAATAGCTTCTGTTTGCACTTTCATATTCAGTTCATTAACAATCACAATGATTGTTCCATACGATTTGTGCAAATTTCTGCAATTTTATCTTTCAATTTGTTTCTGTTGTTTAAGACAGGGATTCCGCACTTCAGAAAGAGATAGCTTGGTGAAAATGTCTATAGAGCATCCAGCTCGCCGACGATGCGTCTGGCATATAGTGAATTGAGGTTATTGTAGCCGCAACGTGCATCCACGCGATTGGCGAGTACGTTGTCGGAGTCCCCACCCCACTTTGTGATAAACTTGGCCTTTGATTTTGAATTTTGAATGGAATTGTTGACCATTTGCAGCATTATTTTTAACTATTTCTGTTGCTCCGAACGATGTCATTTGGAAACATGAATTAAATGTTGACTTCAGGAACAGGTTAGAATCTGGATCCGAACCGATAAATAAGCCGTTCAATCCAATTGTCTTTGTTGATTTCGTTCAGCTCGTGCCTCTTGTGATTATGATTCACGAAATTGTGCCATGCTCTTACGCACATCTGCATTATCTTGTTGGACTCGTTCGTCTGATCTTTGGGCTCTTCTATTTTGCATGTACGAGTATGTCGTTCTATTCGTTCGACGGTCCAAATTGTTCCCTTTGCGTCTTGCTGGCATTGTTTACTACACACATAAATAGATTAAATTGAAGTTCTTAATGATGGAAAACAGTATATACCGACAATGTATTCGTTCTTTTATTATTTTACCTTCCTTTCACAATCATAAAACACGTATATATTTCTCTTTTATTTTAAATTGTTCCCCTTAAGATTTTGCACGCACTGAATAATAAACAAACTAAAATCAGTTATCGATTACTGAGAGTTGAAGATTATTACAGTACTAATATTGCTATTAAAAAACGGGGGTTGGTGGTAGAAGTTTGAAAATTAAGGGTTTATGTAATTTTCAATGGTGAATCATAAAAAAATAAAAATAAAAAATTTTGTAAAAAAAAAAAATGTTTGTGGTAGACCACCATTACCACTTAGTGGTATAACAATTAGTTATAAAACTGTTCTCATACCTACGGAATATACATATAAAATTTCATCAAAATCGGTCAAGCCGTTTCGGAGGAGTATAAACACTAAAACTGTGACTCTCGAATTTTATATCTGTGTCAATAAGACAGAGTAGCTTATGTAGACATAAGGGGTTTGTTTGTTTTTAAATTGACATTCATAAGCAGTTTGAAATCTACATTTCTGCCTTACCCCCATTTAAAAAGATTTGTCCGTTACAAAAATATCGTATAATTCGTAACCACTTATGTTTGAACGGCTATACAATGCATTCGACAGAGAAGCTTATGTCATTAAATTTTCTTATGTCCTCCAAATTCAAGTTTTATGATTCAACAAAAACTCTTATGTCGTATTAATTCGTGCGAATTTAAATTTTATCTGTTTCTCTTTTAGTTTTTTGTAAAAACTTATGTTGACTTAAGATACTTTGCTAAAACTTTAGTTGGATTTTACTCACACTTATGTCGACATTAGTTCTTCTGTAAAAAATAAGAAAACAGAAATCATAAAAATTAAGTTTGTCCACTTATGTCTACATAAGATTTTCTATTGAATTTTGCTTTTCAAATAACCGTTGCTTATGTCAACATAAGATAGTTTTGTTGGCTGCATTTCAGTTGGTTTCGTAGACTTAAGCTGGAATGTTGCGTTTTGTGTTCTAGAGTGCTGTAGTGATCAGAAGTGTTTAGTGTCAAAAAACTAAGTTTTTGTATTAATTATTTTATTAATAACTAGTACTTTTTAAAATTGTGTGCTGTATAAAACAAAATAAGATGGAACGCGCTAGAAAAATTTTAACATTGGGATTAAAAAAACATAGGGACGGGCTACAGTCCGCTTGGGCGAACTGTTGGATACCCTATTCTTATTCCTATCCCTCATAAGTGGGCGTGACAAAAGTCTAAGTATGGTTGAATTGTTAAGAACGCTCTACATATTTTGTTATATAACATTTAAAGGATTTTATAAAAAAAACATAGGGACGGGCTACAGTCCGCTTGGGCGAACTGTTGGATACCCTATTCTTATTCCTATCCCTCATAAGTGGGCGTGACAAAAGTCTAAGTATGGTTAAATTGTTAAGAACGCTCTACATATTTTGTTATATAACATTTAAAGGATTTTATCAAAAAAAAACGCTCCCTAGCTCAAACTTGGGTGTTTCAATAAAATTGTTTTATTTAATTGTGGGCGTGTCAGTAGGCGGATTTAAAAAAAAATTAA
The DNA here is from genome assembly GCA_949715645.1 of Portevinia maculata. Classification (NCBI taxonomy): domain Eukaryota; kingdom Metazoa; phylum Arthropoda; class Insecta; order Diptera; family Syrphidae; genus Portevinia; species Portevinia maculata. Next base: position 280,126,776 of record OX454525.1, read on the forward strand.
CACATGAGCATAAAGGGCCTTTAGAGAGTATATATTATAAATTTCAGCTCCCTAGCTCAAACTTTGGATTTTCAAAAAAAATTGTTTTATTTATTTGTGGGCGTGTCAGTGGGTGGATTTTGAAAATATTTATACATGAGCTTAAAGGGCCCCTAGAAAGTATATATTATAAATTTCAGATCCCTAGCTCAAACTTTGGATTTTCAAAAAAATTGTTTTATTTATTTGTGGGCGTGTCAGTGGGTGGATTTTGAAAATATTTATACATGAGCTTAAAGGGCCCCTAGAGAGTATATATTATAAATTTCAGCTAACTAGCTCAAATTTTGGTTTTTCAATAAAATTGTTATATTTAATTGTGGGCGTGTCAGTGGGCGGATTTTAGAAATTTTATCTTCCGAGCAGTTTTAGGAGTCAAAGATCATATATAAAAAATTTCAGCTGGGCTCAAAATTCGATTTTTTCCAAAATTTTGTTTTTTTGAGTTTGTGGGCGTGTCTGTGGGCGGATTTCAAAAATTCGTAAACTTGATTATTTCGGGACCCTAGAGAGTATATGGTTAAAATTTCAGCTCTCTAGGTCCAGTTTAAAGGCCTAATTTTTGCCGACGGACGGACGGACATGGCTAGATCGACATTACTATCGATGCTGATCATAAATATAGTAACTTTTAGGGGTCTACGGGCAATATTAAGGTATGTTACAAACTATGCGTCAAAATTAATATACCCTTAGAATAGGGTATAAAAACGCTCCCTAGCTCAAACTTGGGTGTTTTAATAAAATTCTTTTATTTAATTGTGGGCGTGTCAGTAGGCGGATTTAAAAAAATTAACACATGAGAATAAAGGGCCCCTAGAGAGTATATTATAAATTTCAGCTCCCTAGCTCAATCTTTGAATTTTCGGATTTTGAAAATATTTACACATGAGCATAAAGGGCCCATAGAGAGTATATACTCGTATTATAAATTTCAGCTCCCTAGCTCAAACTTTGCATTTTCAAAAATTAATATACCCTTAGAATAGAGTATACAAAAATTATTTTATTTATTTGTAGGCGTGTCAGTGGGCGGATTTTGAAATTTTTTTATCCCGAGAAATTCCACACCATTTACAAGGTACGAAGACAATACAAGTTTCTTAAATGGTAAGTTCTTTTTAGCAAGTCTATCATAGAATAGGAATGGTTAACATAAAACTAAATTTCAAGATGCAAATAAAGTGCCAGACATTTCGGAGGGCCAAGACTTACGGAGGAAAAGAAGATTGCGTTTGTGAAGAAATCGCTGTTTTCCCCACTGAAGCGGAAGAAGAAAGTGCAGCGGATTTCGACGACGATGATTCAATTTGTGATCCCAATTTTATTCCTGTTGATTCTGACAACGTAAGTAATGAATCTGATATTTCTTTTGAAACGAAAAACGCTGGCCATCAGCTAGAGAAAATCTATTGTTTGGAGATTGTGAAACTGTGGTTTCGGAAAATGAAGACCAAAACAACGTAATGACTAACGCAAAACAATCAAAAAAGATGCGCAAAAACAAAAGGAACTCTGGCAAAACCTACATACGAGTATCTACAGCTGGAAAAACTGTACAAGAACGAACATTACGCCAGTTAGATAACTGTCGCAACAAATGTAGAGACAAAATTTCTTATGAAAACCAACAGCTTATTTTTAAAAAATATTGGGAACTTGGTTCTTATGTGCTGAGACAAGCGTTTGCCTCTGGCTTCATTGCGATAGAGGAAACCAAATCTGAAAGAATAGAAAAGAGTTTTAATAATCCGAGGAAGAGGAAACACTGCAATAAGTACTTTTTGGAAATAAGCGGTGAAAAGGTTTCAGTATGTCAGAAATGTTTCAGATAACCCTTTGTGAATCGGAGCAATTTATAAAAACTATAGTTAAAAAAAAGATGGAAGGCCATAGAGCATTTACAAATGGTGATATGCGTGGAAAACATCCTGGTCCTAAAAGAATTTCTCCTGAAAAAGAAAATGAAATAATTACATTTATAAACAGTTTCCCATCTTATGAGTCCCACTACACTAGACGAGATACTTCTAAAAGATATTTGTCAACCGATTTATCAATCGCTGAATTATTTCGACTCTACTCGGTAAAATATGATCCAGTTTCACTCTCAAAGTTCTCAAACATTTTCAACACCCTTAACTTAAAATTTAAAAAAAACCTAAACTAGACACTTGCCACAAGTGTGAAGTCTTAAAAATGAAAATTGATGTCGCTTCTTATGAAGAACGTGAGAATCTTATAAAAGAACAAACAAATCACCACCAAGAAGCGGAGAATGCATATAAGTCAAAAGACTTAGATAAAATAAACGGTGAGAACAATAAAACTTAAAAAGTTCTAACATTCGACCTGCAACAATGCCTCCCAACACCTTTTTTAAAGTCTTCAGTTTCATTTTATAAACGCCCATTATGGACTTACAATCTAACTGTTCATGACTGTATAACCGGACAGCCAGTATGTTATATGTGGTATGAGGCAATAGGAAATCGTGGTGGAAATGAAATTTCTTCATGTGTTTTCAAACACCTTCAAGACCTTCCATCTGACACTAAACACGCTGTCCTGTATAGTGACTGTTGTCCTGGACAAAATAAAAAATCTTTTATTGCTTCAATGTTTGCAACTTTTTTGCAATTGGACAGTAGTAACTTGGAGATCATCGATCATAAATTTCTTCTTCCTGAACACACTCACATGGAATGTGATGTTGACCATGCCTTAATTGAAAAAAAAAAAAGCGCACAAGAGTTAAGATACATCATCCTCGAGACTGGTATCAATTTGTGAGAACTGTGGGTGTTAAACACAAATTTGACGTTCAGGAAATGAATCAAGACAAGATTTTCAATTTCTCATCTGTTTCCAAGGAAAACTTTATGTGGCGTAAGGTTGACAATAATGGTCAGAAGTTCTGTTGGCAAAATATAAAGTGGATGAGATTCACGAAGGAGTTTAGAACAGTCTTTTTTCAGGTCGCTGAACATAAGACGCCGTGGGTTTAATTCCATAAAAATTACGGATTTGAATAAATGTTATCTTACTCCTCTCGAAATCAACGAAAAGAAAAAGCAGGATTTACTGGATATGCTCGTGCTCAAGAGTCTAAATATTCGGTGTTCTCTGCGTCTAAAAAAAAGAAATACTTGTCTTTTTTTGATGAGAAACAAAATCAAGCTCGATGCTGATCATAAATATAGTAACTTTTAGGGGTCTACGGCCAATATTAAGGTATGTTACAAACTATGCGTCAAAGTTAATATACCCTTAGAATAAGGTATAAACAAATGTGTGCGTCTAATCAAGTGAAGAGCACTGTATAAATCGAGAGTGCGGTTTGTGTTCTCAAAGAGTACAGACGTGTTGAGAGTGAGCTCCGTACTAACTTTGCGTATTTTAAATTTAAAGCAGTGTTTTTCTTTTTTGTTCGATTATGGATGGAAAATCATCCAACCCGAGCGCGCCCACGGTACCGCCGGATAAGGAGTTTTTGAATCGCTATTCAAGACTCAATTATAATACGAGAATGCCTTCGCAAATGTTTAATGCGGAAGACAAGAAAACTATTGAAAAAAGGGTAAAATGGTGGTCGGATGACGCCGACACCAATACCAATGAAGAAGAGGAATCCGACGCAATGATCTGCGAAACCCGAACAACAACAGATAAAAAGAGGGAGACAGAAAGCGTCTACCAACAAAGTCTCAGCAACAGCATCATTATCGGTAATGCGCAGCCTGTAGAGGCTTCCTCTTCGGTCGATATGACGACTGAAACAAGCATCGTGCTGAAAAATTTGCTTGCGGGCGACAAAGACACATATATAAATGTATTGGCACGGAAAAGGCGCCAAAGTAATCCTGATAGACTAGTCAAAAAACAAGCTGTCTCTAATAATAAAATCAACAACGTTAACCGCTTTGCAATCCTGAGCGATAATGAAGACGAAGAACGAAATGCAGGACCTCAGCAGAAGCAGCCCATAAGTAATCTTGGTGACAACGGCAATGGAAACATCGTTTGCGGCGGCAACCCGAATGGCGATAGCATAAATGGTGGAGGAGACGCAGGTATCGACTTCAACAGCAGTAGAGCCAGGACAACTCTCAAGGATGCATCGGCAATTTGGTGCCCACCGATATTCACGAAAGGAGTAAGTTCGAAAACAATCGTTGAATTTTTTAAAACTTCTAAATTAAACTTAGACCATGTGAAATTTGATTCGAGGGGTTTCGAAAAGTTAAAAATGTTCGTAAAAGACGTAGAAGTGCATAGCCTTCTACTTGAGCAGTTCAAAGCGAATGGTGTGGATGCTTTTTCATTCGCGCCAAAGGAATTGAGGAAGTTCCACACTATTCTTAAAGGTATCCCGGGAAATTTCCCGCCGTCAATTATTAGTTCCGAGTTTCTTGGATTAGACCCCTCATTCAGAGTATCGGTAAAGATTTTTGAGACCAAATGGTCGAAAGAAAATAACATACCATTTGATATGTTCATTTGCACGGTGGACGATCGTGAGACCCTTACAAAGATAAAAAATATTAAGTATCTAATGAGACACAGAGTACGATGGGACTCAATAAAGAGCGCGGGTACCAAGCAATGCTACAGGTGCCAAAGATTTGGACACGTGTCCGCGTACTGCTCCCACGCCATAAGGTGTGTAAAATGTTTAAAAGAGCATCTGCCTGAAAATTGTGAACTAGGCCCTAAAGATGGCACGTCCACAGCCTCCTGCGTCAACTGCGGCATTGCTGGTCACCCTGCTAGCTACAAAGGTTGCCCAAAACGGAAAGAGCTCTTAAAGCAAAAAGAAGCTTCCAAGGCGTTAAAGTCTGAACAAAAAAATGAACTGAATCACTCAGTTATAAACCTAGTGGGTAATTTCCCCCAAAAGGGACTGTCATTTGCGGATGCATTAAGGGGTAAGGATCCCGTAGCTCCCAAGACCGGATCAGCAGGTAGCAGCAACGCTATGACTGCCTTCATGGAGGAATCGCAAAAACTGTTTGGCATTCCGTTTACCCAATTATTCGCCAAAATTCGTGAATTCTGGCCAGCATATCAAAAGTTGGACGATCTCCAAAAACCCCAAGCCTATCTGGCTTTTCTCGCCTCAATTTCCCCCCCATGAATCTAAAAACCATAACCGCTAACGTAAACTCATTTAATTCTCCAGATAAACAGATTGAAGTTGAGCTGCTTTTGAAAGAAACTCAACCTATAGCTCTATTACTACAAGAAACCTGCTTACCAAACAAAAAAAGATCTCGGTTCAATAACGAGTATGACCTTATCGGCAACAGTGAAGGCCGCGGGACGGGCATCTTACTTAATAATAAGTACAAATCCTTCCAAAATGTTTTTAACAATAGTACTATGTCTGCAACAATAGCTTTACTACCGATCACTTTCCAAGAGTCTTCTTCAACATTAGCAATAGCCTCAGTATATATCCCTTGCGATACTGGCTTAAATTTAAAAGCTGCACTTGACGAACTCTTCGTCTGTTTATGCGATTGCGAGTATATCATAGTTGGTGGGGATTTCAACTCCCGCAACCCCTTGTGGGGTGATAGCACATCAAACCTTAATGGCAACCATCTGGCCCAATGGTACAACGGCGACCGTTTCCTTGATTTCGATATAGTGGCTCCCGAAGGCCCTACCCACCCCAGTTCGGGCTCACATATAGATTTCTTCATCATTTCATCTAATCTCCGTACTGCCAATCATTTAAATCCGAATATTGCTTGTATCACCCTCGATAATGTTTCGGATCACTACTCAGTTTTTATGAGCATTCAACTTCAAAATGCTTCCCTTTTTTTTCAATACCCCAAAAAACTAGAAGCTTCAAAAACACTAACTGGACAAACTTCAACAGGTCCCTTAATTCTCAGCTTGAAAGCCTGGCCATAGCAACAAATAGAAATCTAACTAATCAAGAAATCGATGATTTTATCTCCGCCATAAGTAACTCCATATCTGCCACTATTAACAGTCATAGTAGGGAAATAGAAATTAAAGCAAATCATCACACAATCTCGGACACCACACTCCAACTATTTAAAGTCAGGCAATCCTGGAAAAAACAGCTAAAAAGGCTCTTCCATCGCCTTGGTAGCCGAATGAGCAGAGAGTACATCCAATTATCTGCAAGAATAAGCTGCCTGAGCAAAATAATAAAGGATAGTGTTAGGATTGAGATAAATAATAGATTCCGAGAAAAACTCAATAGCCTAAAATCGTGTCCCAATGTCTTCAAAACAATAAACCAATTAACAGGCAGGAAGAAACCCCATCAAATCCTTAATCAGAACTTGGTTCTAGGCAATAGAATTCTAACAACATCAAAAGAAAAAATTGAGGCGTTTAAATCCTTTTATACGAACCTTTATGCCTTAAAAGTGCCTCACGCGGATAACGACAATCATATAACAGTTTTAACTTCCAATAGCGCATTTATGGCATGGAATAGCAATTTACATATAGACACTTTCTCCACTTTAAACAGTTCACTTCATCAACATAACTCAAATTTTATATCACCCGAACTATTGGAGTCCATAATTGGTTCTCTCAATAACAAAAAGTCCTCCGGTCCAGACAATATCCCAAACTTCGTGCTAAGAAAAATCAAACCCACATTGACAAAACACCTAACTCCAATACTTAACACCTTTATTAATAATGGCTACTTCCCGTCGGAATGGAAGTATGCGAAGCTTATCCCTTTGAAAAAAACGCTAGATCTGATAGCATAGAGAACTTTCGCCCTATCTCAATGTTATCCAATATAGGTAAGATACTTGAAAAAGTAATCCTGAGGCAAATGCAAGATTTCCTGATAGATTCAAATATAACTCAGCACCAACAATTCGGTTTTAAGAGAGGCCACTCTACAGAGCATGCATTACTATACCTCCAAAATAATATAGTAAACAAGCTAAGGGCACAAGAATGCACAGCTGCTTGCGCTTTAGATCTAACCAAAGCGTTTGACTCCGTTTGGCATGACGGTCTTGTTTACAAACTCACACAGCTTAATTTTCCTCCAAACCTCATAAAATTAATTCACAGTTTTCTATCTAACCGCAGTCTCTATATTCATTTTGAAGAAGAATCTTCAACTCCTATTCCGATCCTAGCTGGAGTCCCACAGGGCTCCATCTTAGGACCGTTTTTATTCAATATTTATCTGTATGACTTCCCAATTCAAATCAATAACTCAAAAGCAATCTTATATGCAGACGATACAATCGTTTTTAGCGCACATGAAAGACCTCACGATGCCCTTAGCCAAGTAAAAAACCACTTAAATAGCGTAGTGCCTTATTATAGGAAATGGGGAATAGATATCAATTTAAATAAATGTGAACTTATCTGCTTCCGCAATGCATCGGGAAGAGGACACCATCTTGCGGTTCGTGAAAGCAAACAGCTAAAACTCTTGATTGAGGGGAAACCTATACCACTCAAAAAATCTATTAAGTATTTAGGAATAGTTTTTCACGAAAGGTTAAAAATGAATACTCACGCAAGAACTTATTTGAATAAAAGTAAGGCAGCCGCAGCAATTCTTAAAAAGCTCCTCAGCTTTAGAGAAGTTGAGAGAAAAACCAAGATACTCATGTACAAAACATTAATCAGACCCCTTATCACGTACGGCTTTTTAGCGTGGTTCCACATCACCCCTAATGTGGCCGAAGAACTCCAGCGGTTCGAAAGGCAAGTGATCAGAAAATGCATTTCCAAAGGTAGAAGGCCATCAGGTAAATGGTTTTGCAACAAAACAATATATGAGGAATCAAAAATAGTCCCGCTGCTCCAGTACCTAATTTCTATGTCGAAAAAAAGAATCTCACGATTAGAAAACCACGAAAATTCCGAACTACAAAATATATACACAGAAAACATACAGTTCTCTGTTACCGATAGATACTACATGTCACCAATAAGTATTCTGAATGCGGGTTCTGATCCATTTTTCCAAACTGCAATTGAGGACAACTCTTTTCTCTCCGCATTCTACAAAAAGCAATTACCGGCCGGTTATAGAGGCTAGCATTCTGCATCCTCAACCTTTCGAATCTAATTAATGAACAAAAAAAAAAATAAAAAAAAAAAAAAAACAAACAAAAAATCTAACGAAAATGTATATTTCCAAAAATTATGTACCTACTTGCCTAACAATAAAATAAAGTGCCTGATGTAAACTCTCGCTGTGAACATATGATTTAAACTAGATTATTTATTATTTACTTTAAGTGCCATAGAATTAGTATTTATTCTAAGCTAAGTTTGAGGCAATATTATAATATCAAAGTATATGAACTAAAGATTCTGAAGTATCTCTAGGATAAAAACAAAAATGTAAATACAATGTGAAACTTGGTGAACTGAAATGTGTCAGGCCAAAGACATATAACATATGTAAGACTGAATAGAACTATATGTTATCAAACTTTCAGTACAGACACATACTTATAAAGTTGTGTCATGACAGAAACAACCTCAAGTTGTCTCCGTCTAGTCTTTGTAAATACTTTTCTTTTCTCATTCTAGATTCTATCCATTTTACTTTAGGTTATAAGCATCTCTTTTTAGTGTAACATGAGTTGTCTTTTTGAGTGGACTTCTAAATAAAAAAAAATGTAATAGTGAGATATAAATCCTAAAATGTGTTCAATTTCTTTTCTTTAAAAAAAAAAAAAAAAAAAAAAATAGTGTAGCTCGGCCAATTCAAAGTCGGCAATCCTAGCTTTTAAGAAACCACTGTAACGGTAGTTATATATTAAGGTTCAATGTAAAAACAAAAAGAAATCTCAATAAAAATTACTTACTTACTACTTACTACTTACACTGTATAAATCATCATATATTTGTAGGTTTTCCTGAAGTTCCAGTGGCTAGAGTACTTCAAGATCTTGACGTTCACAAATCCGCTGGTCCAGATGGTATTTCCCCTTCCCCTATCGTTCTGAAGAGGTGTTCTTCTTCGCTGGCAAAACCACTGCGTAAGCTTTTCCATCTGTCCTATTCTTCAGGACTCTTCCCGGGAAGATGGAAAACAGCATTTGTCCAGCCTGTACCAAAAAAGGCGAATCTTCTTCTCCCTCCTCCTACCGACCAATTGCACTTACGTCCCTTCTTTCTAAGGTCATGGAAACGCTGATAAACCGTCAGCTAATGAAATATCTTGAATCGCGAAAACTTCTTAATGACCGGCAGTATGGTTTTCGCAGCAACAGGTCCACTGGTGATTTGATGACATATCTAACCGAAAAGTGGAACCAATCTCTTCACCAAGGTGGTGAAAGTAAGATCGTTGCGCTTGATATTTCAAAAGCATTTGACAGAGTTTGGCACCAAGCTCTCTTGTCGAAAATGCGTGCATTTGGAATCGATGATACTCTTCTTCAATGGATTAGAAATTACCTTTCGGACCGTTCAATTCAAGTTGTTTTGGACGGCTTCAAGTCTGCAACTCACCAAATAAATGCTGGTGTCCCCCAAGGCTCTGTTCTGTCCCCGACTCTCTTTCTCATTTTTATAAATGATCTACTGTCTGTTACTTCTAATCCAATCCATTCCTTTGCTGATGACAATACCCTCAGCTTCTAATATTCGTTTCTTGGGTCACGCCCCTCATCTTCGGGTGTGAAACTGGAACGGCAACGTATGTTAAGCTCATTAAATTCCGATCTTAACAGCATAACTCAGTGGGGTAAAACCAATAGAGTGGAATTTAATGCTTCCAAAATTCAATGCTGTCTCCTGTCATTAAAGCAAAACCCACACACACTGCCATTATCTATGAATGGCACTTACATCGCTGAAACCGAAAGACTTTCCATTCTCGGTATGTGTGTTAATGACAACCTTCGTTGGAATGATCACATATTCGATGTCGCCAAGAACGCCGCGAAATGTCTAGGCTTCCTTAAGCGTTGTAAGAAATATTTCACCCCTTCTGATCTGGCTACAATTTATAAGGCGTTTATTCGCCCGAAACTCGAGTACAACGCTCATATCTGGTCCGGTGCACCAATAACTTATTTGGAGCTACTTGACAGGATCCAAAAACGCGCGATAAAACTCATTGGCGACCGAGACATCGCGAGATCGATTGACTCTCTTAGTCATCGTCGTAATGTCTCCTGCCTGTCGTTATTTTATCGTTATTTCCACCATAAGTGCTCAAACGAAATAGCCAGTTGCATTCCTCCCCTTGAACATTTCAACCGCAATACCCGCCATGCAGGGAATGCTCATCAGTTCACCCTCAAGCCTGTGTTCGGACGTACAGTGAAGTTCAAAGAATCTTTCCTCAGCCGTACAACACGAATGTGGAATGCTCTTCCCCGCTCCATTTTTCCTACACATTATAACCTACAGACATTTAAAACCAACGTGCATCGGCATCTCTCCTTTTCCTCTCACTCTAGTTTCCTTAACGCCCGCGCTGTGTAGCTAATACATTATAAGGGTCGCAACAAATCCCTTTAGTGCGCGCTAATTATAAAAAAAAAAAAAAAAAGTCAAACAATAAGCATTAAACTATAAATTTTATACAATTCAAAAAAAGTAAAATGTTCGATTGAAGCTAGATCGTTGGAAAATTTGTGTGTATGTGTTTCTCTTTCTGTACATTTTATGCTGCGTGCTTTTTCTTTCTTTTTCTTATGCACCTTTTGCACTTTGTGTTGTTTTTTTTTTTGTGGCGCATGGGATTGAGAAAGATAGGGTATGAAATGTAATTGAGATTGAGAGGGAGTCACACTGAGAGTATATCCATATAATGAGAAGGGACACTCTCGACGTTTTCTTTATTAGTTCTTATCAGTAAGTATTTTGCTTTAAATTTGAGAAGTAGCAGACTGGCGAAGCAAGGCGAGCATGGGTCAGCTAGACACTATAAATAGAAAAATTAGAATCATTAGTTAACTTATTTGAGCTGCTACTAGGATAAACATTTTCAAATTGTGATACTTCCACTACATTAATTTGTTTGTTGCTACACACACTCTCCAAGACTCTGTTGCATTTGTGACATTTGCTATTCTTATATTTGCATCTTTCGCTAGCATGATGCTTTTTTGCCGCTATTTACTGCGCACTCCTTATTGTATGTTGCTGTTCTTAAGCCCACGTTGATTCCCTTTCGACACGTAATTAACCTCACTTTCCTGACGGCCATTATGTTGGGCATGGCGTTTGCTTCTACGGTTAGCGCCTTTTTTAATGCATTTTCTACGGTTAACTCTTCATCTTCCTCGCACAACCGATCGAAAATTTGTCCGTCGAAACCAGTAACGAATTTGTTTAATACAAATTTCTCCAACGGCGAACCAAGCTTGCAGTCCATTGCCAGCTTTTTCAGATGGGCATACTACATGGATACAGATTCACTTTCCGATTTCCTGGCATCGAAAAATATTCTTCGCTCGCAGAAAATTATAATCGGAGGTGAATAATGACGTTCCAGTAACGTACACAACTCGTCGTATTTCTTCGAAGCCGGCAAAACTGGATCACACAACTCTCGCAACAGCCCATATGCTTCTAGGCCTACTGATTTCAGCAAAACCGAAGTCTTAATGCGTTCGTCCACACATGTAGACTCCACAAAATATGAATCCAGTACTTCTAGCCAATTACGCCACTTGTCTACTCCTGGTCTGAATTTTCGAACTCCCGTGGCCACAGATGCTGTTGCGATTTGCGAATAAACTTTCGCTGAGTATCGATGTCTCATATTTTCGGTATTACCGGCCTTTGCCAATGTGTCCCGGTAGGCAAAAAAAAAAATGTCTGTACCAACCAAATCAGTACACGGACTTTTTATACCCTATTCTAAGGGTAGGTATATTAATTTTGACGCATAGTTTGTAACATACCTTAATATTGCCTGTAGACCCCTAAAAGTTACTATATTTATGATCAGCATCAATAGTAATGTCGATCTAGCCATGTCCGTCCGTCCGTCCGTCTGTAGCCAAAAATTAGGCCTTTAAACTGGACCTAGAGAGCTGAAATTTTAACCATATACTCTCTAGGGTCCCGAAATAATCAAGTTTACGAATTTTTGAAATCCGCCCACAGACACGCCCATAAAATCAAAAAAACCAAATTTTGGAAAAAATCGAATTTTGAGCTAGAAAGCTGAAATTTTTCATATATGATCTATGACTCCTAAAACTGCTCGGGATAAAAAATTTTCAAAATCCGCCCACTGACACGCCCACAAATAAATAAAATAATTTTTTTATACCCTATTCTAAGGGTATATTAATTTTTGAAAATCAAAAGTTTCAGCTAGGGAGCTGAAATTTATAGTACATACTCTCTAACGGCCCTTTATGCTCATGTGTAAATATTTTCAAAAAAATCCGCCCACTGACACGCCCACAATTAATTTTTTTTTTTTTTTGAAAGTTCAAAGTTTGAGCTAGGGAGCTGAAATTTATAATATATACTCTCTAGGGGCCCTTTATTCTCATGTGTTAATTTTTTTTAAATCCGCCTACTGACACGCCCACAATTAAATAAAACAATTTTATTGAAACACCCAAGTTTGAGCTAGGGAGCTTTTTTTTTTTGATAAAATCCTTTAAATGTTATATAACAAAATATGTAGAGCGTTCTTAACAATTCAACCATACTTAGACTTTTGTCACGCCCACTTATGAGGGATAGGAATAAGAATAGGTTATCCAACAGTTCGCCCAAGCGGACTGTAGCCCGTCCCTATGTTTTTATATTTTTTTTTGTGTTACGTTTTGCTCCTGGTCGTTAATATGATGTCTCTCGTTCGGTGGTTCGACATAGAAGGAGTTTTATTTTCTAACTCTTTATATTCTTTGCTTACTCTAATGTTACTTACAAATATATCAATTTCTACTGCAGCTAGTGTGCCCTAGAGGGCACCATACCACAATATCGACGAATATACATGTGCTGTTTTTGCGATTTATTAACAACATTCGGACGCAGAAATACTTTTTTAATCTTCAATTGTTACAAAATATTACATTAAGGAAGGCAGGTTTAAGCAGCGCGATTTTTCACCCCATCCTAATAATACAGAAAGGTATACAATTAAAGAATTTTGCGAACTTTATGAAGATTAAAATTATACGTTTGAATTTAATTTTAATTGCAGTGTTTATTCGCTCCACAGTTTGTCAAAAAAAGATATTTTGTGATCATTTTGGTCTTTTTGATCCCACAATGCTGGTGTGTCCCTTAGGGTGTGTTTAACGATGAGAGCGATAACTCTAGCAAAGAGGAGGCAACTGATTTGATTCTTATATGACGGTTTACGCTGAAGCACAGTTGTGAACGACGAGTCACAATAGAAGCGTCAAAATAAGGTAGGGTATTTTTTCACTTGATGATAATGGACTTTGAGTGAGTTGCACCGGTGTGACCTCAATGAATATTGGCAGGCCTCTTCGTTTTGCAACACTTTTTAACTGAGGGCAATCAAGTGCTATTCAGTTTTTAAGCGTTTTTTTAACAATGTCGATACGTGCAAGCTCCAATTATCGATTTTTGTGATGTTATCCTTTTTACTCCTTTTGAACGCCCAGACTTCAGGACACATTTCTTTGAAAATCAATGAAATCAGACTGGTGAAAGGTTTTTTTCAAAATGCTTCAGATTTTCTTTAGTTTCTGCGCCTAATTTACTAGAAGGTAAGCAACTAGAAGACTGGGCTCCTGAATTCAGTTCAGCAGTACTGAAACAATATTCCTTATAGCTAGTATTTTAATTTCTTATATTGTTGCGTAGTTTTAACGAAAATATTATTTTATTCAAATGATATTTACAATTGATTTTTTTTTTGTTTTTAGGACATTATTTTTTATGAATGTTGAATATTAGTATCTATAGGCCACTTTCATTTAAATGAGCTTATTTTTGTTGTAGTTAATTTATTTTGTCTTGCAGAAAAGTTTTTTTCTTTCTTAATTTTAAAACAATTTTAATAATAATAAATAAGAAATGGTCTCTTTCTTAATGCTTATATGGGACTCTCTTTTTCAGTCTCGACTCTTTTTTGACACTTTCTGAAATTTTCCAGAGGCTTCGCTGACGAGGTTATGATCTGGACTTAAGGGATCAAGACTGTCCCACTTCACTGTATCCCTCCTGGTCCAACTATGGTGCGCAAGTTTAACCTCAGAAAGTATCGGCAGACCTCCCGATTCCTCGCTGTGACCAATCAAATGCTGGTACTGTTGCATTTGTGTGATCCTGGAGTTTGTAGGCCTGCCTCTTTTTCAGGATTGTGTAGGAACGTTGATGGATATTGCCTTTTTGATGGGGGGCGTAGGATCTCACCTTTGAACATGACAGTACCAACTGATCCCTTCTTTTGAGATGGGCTCATTGACGTGAAGGCTTCTTCGTACCTTGCAACTTCTTATTCGATCAAGCTTTTCTACTCCTGCATCTTCATCTCAGTTGCTGTTAATTTGACCTGACCTCATACTTTTTGTATGCTGTCCAACATTGTGAACTACAGTGAGCGACGGTCGCATAACTGCGGCGTAGAGGCTTCCTTTCAGCTTAAGGGAAATTTTCCGTTCACAGAAGATGGCTAAGTTTTCCGGCGACTTTATCAACACTACGTTTACGCCATAATTGTTAAAGTCGTCATAGATCTCAGATATTTGAACTTTTCACACTTCGGTACCACTCTTTCATTCGAATAAATGTCTGGAATGAGTCAGAGTGAATGAGACAGGCAGCATAAGTGTACTGTGTTTTCGGACTAATACCAATTCCCCTCCAAAGCATCAAAATATTCAAGTTTAAGAATATTCAAGATAAGAAAAAAAATCGAATTTTGATAAAGCTGACATTTTGAATGTATGGTCTTTAGAGGCCCAAAATGCTGTGGACTAAAATTTTTTAAAATCCGCCCACTGACATGCCCACAATTAAATATTTTTTTTTATCGAAAAGTCAAAGATTGATTATTTTAAAAGATTTTTTAAATGTACCCACAGACACGCAGCCAATTTAAAAAAAACTTTTCTTAGAAAAATCAAAGTTTGAGATAGAAAGCTAAAATTTGAAAAATATACTCTCTAGAAGTCTTTAATGCTCATGGTAAATATTTTTAAAATCCGCCCCTGATATGCCGACTTTTTAAAAATAACCGCTTTTCGATAAAGTCATTTAGTTCGATATTGAGCTAGTAAGCGGAAATTACGAATATATAGTCTCTCGACACAACACCCTAATTGCTCATGTGTACAAATTTTGAAAATTCGCCCACTAACACGCCCATTTTTTAAAAATAACCGTTTTATTGAAAAAAATTATTTCCAGAGTATGTAGTTAAATTCGCTTTGAACAATTCCGTTGTGTATCCAACAGTTCGCTCAAGCGGACAAGATATGTTACAAATTTCGCATCAAAATTAATATACTCTTAGAATAGGTTATAAAAACAGCTAATGGATTAACTGTTTTTTAATTCAAAAACTCGCAAACATAATATGTATATGTACATAAATTAATACGGAGTTGCCTATAACGTGTTTCCACCCATTTTTGCTATTATACGTCACATAGATATGCCAACACTATATATATTTGGGTAGGCGTAGGGGACAATATATAGAAGTGCACAATACAAAAATTATCCACATATAAAACAAATTATGAATTACACCAGGTAAAATGAAGCGAATTGGATGAAATTACAACAAAGACAACATTGCTCTGTGAGGCAATAATCTGCCAATCGGAATGGAAAAATTTTATACCATGAAATTACTTGAAAATGCTTAAAGTACTTGAAAATACTTGAAGTTACTTGAAAATGCTTGAAGTTACTTGAAAATGCTTGAAAATACTTGAAGTTACTTGATGTTACTAATAACAACATTGCTGTGCAAGTTATGCATTTGATAATGCTTGAACATACTTGAAGTTACTTGGACATGCTTGAAGTTACTTGAAAATGCTTGAAGTTACTTGAAAATGCTTGAAAAAACTTGAAGTTACTTGAAAATGCTTGAACTTACTTGAAGTTACCTGAAAATGCTTGAAGCTACTTTAAGTTACTTGAAAATGCTTGAAAACTTGAAGTTACTTGATAATGCTTGAACATACTTGAAGTTACTTAGACATGCTTGAAGTTACTTGAAAATGCTTGAAGATACTTGAAAATTCTTGAAGTTATTTGAAAATGCTTGAAGTTACTTGAAAATGCTTGAAAATACTTGATGTTACTTGCAGTTACCAACAACAACATTACTGTGCATGTTATGCATTTGATAATGCTTGAACATACCTACTTGAAGTTAATTGGACATGTTTGAAGTTACTTGAAAATGCTTGAAGTTACTTGAAGTTACTTGGAAATGCTTGAAAATACTTGAAGTTACTTGAAAATGCTTGAAGTTACTTGAAGTTACCTGAAAATGCTTGAAGATACTTTAAGTTACTTGAAAATGCTTGAAGTTACTTGAAAATGCTTGAAAACTTGAAGTTATTTGAAAATGCCGGACAAATTTTATATCATGTGAAATCACAGAATGTAATGTCGAAAAATTTCATTTTCCGATTAATATGAATAACAATCAACTTTGTTTTTTTTTCAACTTATAGAATAAATTGGTCGAATTTCGACCACGGGGCGACCCCTAGTATACATAAATACCAGTGGCGTGCTTAGTAGTTTGTGCAGTAAGCCATCGTGCCATACTGTGTCAAACGCTTTTTCGACGTCAAGGATAACCATACCCGTACTTTTCCCCATATGGAAATTCTTTTTGATATGCCTCGTTATGCGATGAATTTGGTGCACTGTGGAATGATGTGCTCTGAAACCGAATTGTGCTTCAGGTAAAATATTATGCTCGTTGAGGTGAGTTGTTAGTTTTATTTTAATAATTTTTTCAAAGCACTTCCTTAGCGAGCTTAACAAGCTTATCGGTCTGTAACTACTAGGTAGGCAAGCATATTTACTTGGCTTCAGAACCGGGATGACCTTTGCTGTTTTCCATTCTTGGGGAAAATATCCCCGTTTGAGGCAGCAGTTAAAGAGCCGCTGCAAGAACTGAAATCCGATCCTTGGAAGGTTTTTGATGAAAGTATTTCTTATTCCGTCGAAACCTGGGGACTTAGAATTTTTTAGTTGCATACAACTGGCCTCTACATCTTCAATTGAAATAAGGTCTTCCCCTCCAACTAATGTAGCTTGGGCGCTGATTATGCCAAGTGAGTTTCGAACTGCATTGTCTTCGCATGCTTGCTATGGTTCTTCCTATTGAATGGTTAGCAAAGAAAGCGTTAGCTAGTGCATTTGATTTTTCCTGGCAGGATAGTAATACAGTGCTACCATCCTTAAATGCGGGGATGATACGGTTCTTCTTTTTAATAACCTTGACTATGTTCCAAAACGGCTTGCTGCATTTATCTAGGCTTTGCAGCTTTCTATTCCAGCATTTGTTTCTGAAGTTCAAAATGAGTGTCTTTATGGTTGCCGTTAAAGCTTTTGCTTCAGTCAGATAAGAGGTAGTTCTGGTTCTATTCCACATGGATCTGGAACGATTCCTTATTTTGATTAATTCCACGATATGACGTGGAAGTAGATTTGCGCCATTCCATCGACTGTTTTTTTTGGGTACTGACTGGTCGATACAATCCTGTACACAGCTTGTAAAATAATTTACAGCTTCATCGATTTGGTTTTGGTTACTTACAACAGGTAACATTTCCTCATTGTTCCTTAATTTTGAACGCATTTTGCTCCTAAATCGATCCCAATTAGCATTTTGGTAATCGAGAACTGAGTTGAGCATCTGCTCAGGTGACAATAGGATGCAACATTTAACCGGTAAATGATCAGAGCTTAAACCATTAATCACGACAGGTTGGGTAAAAAGATCTTGCATATTCGTGAGAAACAAATCGAGTGTTGACGGGTTAGCCTGAGGGTTGGAGGGAATAAACGTTGGATGAGGAGAATACAAAATATGAAATGGGTGTCTAGAATGCAAGTCAGCTAGAATATTTCCCCATGAATTCGCTACAATTTAAATCGCCTCCCACCAGGAAAATGTCATTGAAACTAACCAATTTTCGTAAATCGCTATTTAAATGCGATCGTTTCTGTGCTGTAACACGGCCACCAGGAAAGTAAACACAAAATATTTTTACTGAACGGCCGTCGGTGAATGGAATTTGAATACCTACGTTCTCAATTAATTTAGTTCTAACAATTGGAAGAATTTGATGTTTAATTGTTCTTTTAACGACAACGGCAACACCACCACCCCTACTCTCATTTCTATCTAAGCGGTAACATTTGTATACCGAGTTTGAGAATTTTTCTATGCTTGAATTAAGACATGTTTCAGTTACTAAACCTACATCGATATTGTTTGAGCTCAAAAAAGCAAAAAACTCTAGAGCTTTATTGCGAATGCTTCTAGCATTCCAACATATTATACTCAAACCGAAATTCATAATTATTTACCTTGTTGATACAAATACTTAATAGCTAATTGTGCAATAGTATTAAATTGATCAGCTCTTGTGTTGCATTGTCCAAGCAGTGTGATCATCTCAGCAGTAAGAGTGTTAATTTCCTCCCATGAGAAAAGCTCGTTCGTTGCCCTTGGAGCATTTACAGCGCCTGAGTTGTTGTTGTTGTTGGTCAACACATTTGAGTATTTAGTTGCAAGAGAAGGGGTTGACACGGGTGGAGGGAAAGAACTTTTTCGCCGCGATGTGAGAGCGGGAAAGTCGTTGGTGTTTGAGGTGTACCCTTGAAGCTGTTGCTGATTATATTTTTGCGGAACAGATTTTGACGGTAATGAATTATTTTTATTGGAGAGCCGTTTTCTTATTTCATAGAAAGATTTGCGAGTTTCGCAAGTTGGGTCTGAAGCTTTGTGGGTTTTATTGCAGTTGGCACATTTTATATTTTTTGATTTGCAATCATTCGTATTCTGGTTTTCGGAGCAGATTCCACAATGTGTTTTAATGTGGCAATTTTTTTCCTCGTGGCCGAACATTTGGCAGTTGTAACACTGTGTGACTTTGTTGCGTTGCCTACGGGCGAAATCCCACTTGACTTGGGTTCTAAATAGGGATCGAACATTTTTTTTTAGATCAAATAATTTGGTTGAACCACACTCGAGAAACACAAGATAGAAGACATCAGTGAATCCATTGTACTTCTTTTTTAAAATTTTAATGTTTTGCACTTTTAGCCCCAAAGATGTGAGTTCGTGTTTAAGAGTTTCGACTGGTCGTTCGTCAAGCCCATACAACATGACTTTGAATGACCTTGCTGTTGGAAGATCATGCGAAAAAAATTGCCAGTTTTTAGTTTTAAGCACTGAACATATATCACTGTAGCATTCGATGGTTTCACTAAGGATTTTAATACCGATAGATATTTTCTTGACACAGTAATGGTTTATGTTCACATCACGAAATAGAGAATGCACTTCCTCACTGCTTTTTTGTAGAATGCAGATAGATGGAATTTTGTCTTTTTTTTTGAGGTTGGAGTTGTTTGGATTTCATCGCAATCAATTTCATTGTCCGAATCGGGCAAACATTGAAGAGGTGTAAAATAATTCGTCCTAGTGTTGTCTGCTCTAGAACTCATTTTTAAACTTTTAATGTTTGAAGACAAATTATTGTCTTCAACATTAGGGGACCGAGTTCTCTTAGGAATTTTGTTTTTTCTATATTAGTACCGCACAGGAAAAAGAACGTCTTGTGAGTTCAAAGGGCCGATTAGTACTGATGATTTTTTGAGTAAATCAAAAAAAAAATTAAACCCGTGAAAGATTTATATCGTGTCTTAATTTGAGATATAATATTGTCCTTTATTTCTACAAAAAGGCGCTTATAGTGAGTCCTTAAATCAAAATCAAGTAATCGGCGTTTCCGTGGAGGTTCAGCACAATCATTTATACTTTCAAAAATTAAATCAAATTTTTTTAGAAACTCAGTAGAAAGCCAAGACTCAAAACACTCGATTTCTCACTTAGCAACTTCAACATCTGTTTGTTTATTTTGTATTAAATTAAACAATACATCGGTTTTAGCAAATATTTCGGAAACCGCGTGCAGTAAAAAGCAAAAATCTTTCCCTTCTAACTTAAGCAATAAACTTTCGGCCATTAAAAGTGCGTCAGTGTCCCATTCTTTTGGATGGTCTAATATTTGCTTAAAAGCTTCAATAATATCTAATCTAAAATTAAAAATAACGTTAACTATTCGGGAATGGTAATGCCAGCGAGATTCTGATACTCCCGGCATGCGTCTGTTTGCTATTTGTTTTAAAATATTTGAACGTTTAGTTGATTTATTAAAGAAGCGTACTACTCGTATTGTGTTTATATCGCCAAAAAAAACTTTCAATTCAGGTATATTTTCCAGTGATTGAGATAACACCAAATTTAAAACATGTGCCTGGTAAGGAATAAAATAAGCCATTGGACAAGCATCAAGGACATTTTTTTTAACACCACCTACTTCCCCTGACATAACCGCGGCCCCATCGTAAGATTGCCCAACTAATTTCTCCTTGCAACCGTATACATCAAGTATATTGAGAATGTGTTTTGAGAGCTCATCGGCATTTCGACTCTCACTCACGTCAAAAAACCCAAGAAACCTTTCCTCTACTCCTTCCTCCGATAAGTAACGCAAAACGGCACTAAGTTGCTCCCTATGGCTCATGTCTGGTGTTTCATCAATCATGATGGACACAAATCGCGTTTCACTTATTTCTACTTTAATTTCGCATTTGATCACTGCGGCTATACTTTGTATTAAATCGTTTTGGATGTCATTTGATAGACCCGAAAAAACCAGATTACGTGCAATTGAACACTGTTCCAAATGAGAGCCCATTAACTGGTCATACTTAGATAAGTATAAAAGCGTTTCGACATAATTGCCACGATTATTAGAATCTGGCTTTTCATTATGACCCCGAAATGCTTGTTCCTGTTTGCCTAAAAGAACTACCGTATCTATAAAACTTTCCATTAGTTTACGGTTTCTATCAACTTTTTTGTTGTGAGCTACAAAGGAATTACCTAACGAGGTTTCAATACGATCAGTACCGAATTCGTGCAAAGATAAACAGCTACGAATGTGTTTTTCCGTCTTGACATGTTTATTTGCCGAATTAATTAAATTGTTTATGTCAGCGTAGCCCATGCGACTCCAAACACTAGGAGAATTAGAAAAAAGGAGACCAGGAAAACAAAACATTTTATTAAGCTTACAACTACCAGTCAACCAAGTATATTTTTGATATATGGATGCGTTGAAATGCGAAACAAAACCATCCTTGCGCTTATAATCTATTTTCATAGAAGGAGTAGAGCATCCTATCTCTATAACTTTTTTTTTTAAGAAAACTCAACTTACAAAAATAATTTTCTTCTTCCAAAAGCAAATCTACTAAACAACAATTTACTGTTAATAATGCCATTTTCTCCTTTGCTGAATCTAACTGAAAACAAAACAATTTAAACTTTTCACACTTCTCACACTTTTCACTGTTTTCGATCACTTTAAATAATTATATATTGCACAACAATAATTCCACTCAATATTACTTTAAGTTACACATCGCAGTCTGCTTCACAACTGAATTTTTCGAACAGAACTCACCTCAGCTACATACAAAACTCGCCGAATAAGTCGCTGAAAAGCGGGTTATATTTTTGCAAAAGGAGGCGTGTATCAAGCAGAGAGGAATCAAACGCGGTGAACGATAAGGGGAAAACAAGTAAAGAAAGCCAATTTGTTCTAACCAGCCACATCTTTCAAAACGCGAAAATTTCCGGGTTACTATGCTTTGTTTTGCTATCGCTTTGCGTATGTGTTTCTTATGGGGTATGGAGAGGAGTATGTGATGTTGGAGAATAGGCATGCAATGGTGTGAGTATTTGTGTGCGTAGAGCAGTAGAACGATATGAGAGCAGGTGAATAACAGGTGGTGGGTTGGTAGAATTTGTTGTTTGCAAGTGCAGGTGTAGGAAACATACAAATCTTATGTTTATATACACACATTAAGATGCATGTTGCTTGTTGGATTGAAACATTGTTGAAAGGTAGAATTTTAAAAGGTAACCCGGCGTGAATCGAGTTATATGGGCGCCTCGCCACTGATAAATACATACCCACATACAGTACTGTACATACAAAATGAACAGTAAACTGTTCTAGACAGCCTTTCGTAAGCTATATCAACTAACCGATAAATCACAAATGCAATGGAACGAATTTTAGAAATCCGTATACCAGTGAATAATTACACTTGTTTTAAGAACACGGACTTTTAAATGGCTTGTTGAAATATACGGATTCCGTGTAGGTATACGTGTTTTTAAGTACATATTCTAAACCGTAAGCTCTAATTCAAAGGCTATAATAGCGCGATTAAGACTAGATCCAATATTTTCAAGTGCCAGTCACACAAAGATTGGATTCACCGGCAGCAAAAATACATTTTAGGAATTTCATTCGCTGAGCTTGAAAATACAGTCTAATATAACAGGTGCAGATGCAGAGAACTTTTTATTTTAGCTACTGCCCCACTAGTCCCCTGTGTTTGAATACGAAGTGATCTCACATATATTGAGAAAAATGTCTTATAAAATTTCATTTGGGCTTTCGCGTCATAATATGTAGTTCCTCGAATCTTTAAAAGCGAAAGTTTCCAAGTTCTTTATATATTACAGTTCTTAAATTAAAGAGAATTTCAATATAGGCATTAGAATGTTTTCTCCTTGAGAAAAATTCATGTTGGGCTAGTTCGGACATCAACAGATTCGAAATTCGACTGTATATGTAAAGGTGTTTTATTTATAGTCTATTAAAAAACATGGCACAGGTAAGTCATTAAAGAAAGAGTTTTATTTTAAAACAGTTCCTTAAAATCATCGCTAAGCTTCCAATCAATCACCCGAAAAATCTTTGCACCATGTAACCCATGTCCTAGAAAAAAGCGTAAATTTAATAACATTCCGCTAAAAAGCATAACAAAAATCAAGCTGAGTGAATCTATCAAACTTTGCCTTTGTTGTAAACATGTTCCATCGTAACCACCTACAAATTGAATATATTCCACTTAGGTGCCTCTTGCTTTGGCCGTAAATTGAACAACAAACTGGAATATATGAATAGGTAATATATATACATAATAAACAAAAATGGCAAGAGTATCTTGCACGACTATGACTATATCTAATCCACACTTTAACAGTACATAGAGTAGTGCACTTTACTTTTTCTCTCCCCGGCAAGAAGCAACTCCTTCACAAGCGAGTAACATACTTAAAGAAAATAACTACTTGAGTCTTATGAGCATCAGCCA
The DNA here is from genome assembly GCA_949715645.1 of Portevinia maculata. Taxonomy (NCBI): domain Eukaryota; kingdom Metazoa; phylum Arthropoda; class Insecta; order Diptera; family Syrphidae; genus Portevinia; species Portevinia maculata. Next base: position 280,150,203 of record OX454525.1, read on the forward strand.
TCGCTCTTTATTCACTCGCCTTTGGTTATGATAATATTCTTCAAGCCAAGCATCCTTCAGTGCTATATCAACGCTCCCACCTTACTCACTGGTGTTTGCTGCGTCCTGCTCCTACGCTTTGCCTGGGCACACATGTTTTTGTATTTGGTGTCTTGCTATTGCAGTTGATGCATTTCTAGTTGTGCCATCTTCACCTTTTATATGGTGTACATGGATTGCAAATTGCACGTGAGAGGTTAACTTTTAGCAACGTAAGGTACTTTCTCTTCCAGATGCTGCCGAGCTGAACTAATACTTTTTTATTGAAATTCCTCACACACTACCTTGCCTACATTCATGGATATAGCATTGTCTAGTCTCTAGTTGATTGAGTGCAGTGAAGTTTTATTTTATATTTGCACAAAAAGCAAGGCATTATCTCGGACTGATTCTTTATGTTATTGAATAAAGCCGGGAGAAGTACATTTGTGTGACATGAAATTCCCATCTGGTTATGTAGCAGTACTGAGAGTTTGACGGATGCGTTATGAAATTCGAAACTTAAATGACTATCGAATTTCTGTTTGATATCATAGAGCATTATATTAAATTTTACAAGCAAAGTGTATTGGATGAAATGAAATTGTAAATTAGAATGAGTGGGTGTGTTCTTTATGCCTATCTCTAATATTTTTGAAACAAATTTCAGAAAGACGTGTGACGACGTGACACACATATAAGGGATATTCATGGAACGTCGTAAAAGCTTCTTAAGCATCGCAAACTTCTAAAGCTTACGATGTGGTAAATGAACTGTCAAAATTTTTATTGGGACATTTTTTACAACAAAGTGTTAAGCTTTCAAAGGGAATTTGGTGTGCAAATCAAGATGGTACCGTGTAAAACTTTTTCAACAAATCAGCGGTCGAGCTGCAGGTACGCTGTAGCATTCTGAATGCCCCTCTGTCACCCTGTTAGATGAAATAAAGGCGCGTATCTGACAGCTGATTGATTTAACATTTGGCGCGTTCAATTTGCAAGGCAACTGCGAGTTCCCTACTAATTATATTTCTATCACTTGCCAAACGATGGTCACGTGAGTTATTTGATCAATGAGGAAAGGTAAAATAATAGGGAGCAGTAGTTGAACGCCCCCATTATTTACGCAAGCAGTTTTTAGGGTTGTTTGTATGAAACGTTCGTAATAAACTTATAGACCATTCGCACCAAATCCAAATCCGAGATTTCGTTAAATCATTTGAAATCTACATCGAAATTGGAAGATTTCCCATACATTTAGAAGATTTCGAAATCTCTTAGTTTTGTCAGATTTCGATTAAATAACCTCAAAATCTACATGCAATGGTAGTTTTTTGTGATATATGGACTTTTAATTGATAATTAAGTTAGTTGGGTACTTTTATATATTATTTTTTCTTTTTTGGTTTATTTTTTATTTATTGTAACATTTTGGGGAGGTTTGAGCGACAATTTCCAGGGCAGGCATGCAATAGTTGAAAACATTTTTTACTTCATGGGGCTGCGTTCATCGAAAGAGCACCCTTGCCTCACTTTCCAAAGAGGCTAAAGAAACTCCACATAAAGACGACGAGTACTACCGGATCGACCACCTCAGAAAGTGATGTTGGTTATGAACGAATCAATATGTTCTTCATCATCTTACTCTAAACCATAGTTTCTCATAATGATTGTTCGGATTCCAGAGAAAAAAACTTATCAACTTAAACAATATACAATGAGTTCTGTATTCAGCGGTGAGAGTTAAATTCAAACAAGGAACAAATAAAGTTAGCTCGAAGTGAGAAACGAGCAGTTAGAAAAAGTTCTTATTTATTAGCTTGAAAGTTATTGGTAAATAATTCACAATGGTTGTTATAAATAAATTTTAAAATGGTTGATAGTTTTATTTGCTTAATGGTTTTGATATTGTTGCTTCAACAGTTTTTTATCCTAAGGGTCAGTCAAAAGGGGAGTCACGCTCTCTACAAAATACTAACATACCTAACAAGCTCCCCACCCGTGAAGAGTCTCCGCCTAAGACACTGCATCCTCTGCGATCCCGGGCCCCTGCTGAAATTCAAAGATCATCCTTGTTGTGGCCGATCGAAAGAAGTCGACGTTCGAGTTCGCTTTGGTATCTTCTCCTCCATTCACCCTCCTCGCCTGTAGACCAAATATCCGACGAGCTATTGTCCTTTCCAACGACCATACCACGTCGAGTTAATCGGTTCTCGTCAGATCACCGCAATTAAACGACGTTGGGCGCGGTTAGTACATAGATGGGGGACTGTTTGAGAACAACCGCGTGTCGTTGGCCAGTCCCATCTACAGAGTTGAGGTAGATAATACATACGTGGTATCACAATGGACCTAAATCGGTCTAAGTATGTCGGCTTCTGCCGACAGCCACCTAAACCTTACCTAACCTATTGTCCTTTCTCTACAAAATAAGATAACCCAAAAGTGATATTTTTCCAAAATGTCATTGGAGTAGCTAACTTGTTAGTTTTCCGTTGAAGCTCATTTTTTACAACTAAGTAACTTTAGTTGTGCTAATAAACTTAAGTTGTTACTCGAAGTCTTAGTATAATAATCCGACACTCATCCTTAATATAAGATATTCTCATCCAAGATACCTATTGGAAAACGACGCGTCTATGCCTATATATCTACTCAAAGGAAGCGTGCAACCGAAGAACTGAACTTTCTTCAGAGAAAAATTTGTATTTTATTCGTTACAAAACCGAAAGGGGTTAATATTTTTATTGAAATAAAATTAAATAATAATAGCTTTTAATGAAAAACACAAAATTTTAAAAATGTAGTACTTTTGAAGGTGCATGTAGTATGTAGTACGATCCTAAAAAAAACATGCAAATATGTAGTTAAGTACTATACCTATATGTAGAAAAAGTGGCAACGCTGATTGTGATCCTTCCCCCTGAAGAACTAATTTATCTGTGGGAACGTATTCGGACTACAGGTGTTAATAGCCCAATTATTATTGCCCCAATACAGACGACAGATTTTCTGTAACTTTCTTTAATCAACTACTTCAGGATACGGTTCTCTGAATTCAGCATCCTTACCTCCGGTTCCTTGCGGTCAGTAAATTGTCTGTGCAGCCGTTTAAGCCTCGAGACCAGTCTACTTTTCTTTCGGTATAGTGCGTCGATTGTAGAATTTCTGTATGTTTCTGTCTGATCGTCGTCGGAAGGTCCTACCCGAGGAATAGTTTTATTCCATCGTTCTTTTAATGGTGTCGTTCATTTGCAATAAATGCCAATCAATGTCATTATTTGTCATGTTACTGTTTGTCGGTGGGTCGATGCCACTTGAACGCATATCCCGCTTAATCAATCTGGAGAAGAGCGACCATTAAGCCCTTCGATAGTCGAATGAACAAAGTGCTTCGTACTCATCTAGTAGCGTTTGTTCGTTCGGGATCCGTATTGCGGCGCCGGGTCCGTAGTGATCACTATCGTACTCAAACGCACGCAAACAGTATAGTAAAGAGTATGCAAACAGCACAAAAAAGAGAATGAAAGATTTTCTTAATTCGGACGGATTACGGTAGAAAATTAAGATCAACAGCACACACGCTTATCAACCTATGGCTATATAAAGTATGTACACACTTCGTCGCCTGAGAATTGTTTTGTTCCATACGCCATTGGCACTTTTTCGAGAAAAACCCATTTAAAGTTTTGCGTACTCCGAAACTGTGTGATACGATTTTTTTTTATATTTTTAATTTGAAGTTAGTCTTATAAAGAGTTCACCTACCAATTTCCAAAGTTTTTTGCCAAACCGTTAAGAAGCCACGTTAATTAACGTAAAAGTCTCCTTTTTTGACTTGTGTCCCACCTCCTACATTTTGAAATTGATTTTCTTTTTCATACACGTGGAACACAAAAAAATGAATATGGCACAAAGCAATGATCATCCAAAATATATGAAAGGCAAAAAAGCATGGAGTTGGATACTGCAATTTGAAAAGAAAAATCGATTTCATCTTTTTTGTTAACAAAGTTTTTATTCAAAAAATACAATAAAATAAGAAAATTATTCAAAGTGTTTAGCATTAAACCAGTGAGTGAAAAATGGCAGATCAAATCAGATCAGAAAAGTACAGCTTCGAGTCATAATGTTCTCCTCTCAGCTGCGAAATTTCAAATAGATAATCCTCTTTGTTTTCTAGTGAATTTTGGGTTTTGAGTGAGCATTGCACGGTCAATGTTTGGCCTGATGTCGATTTGATCACAATTTGAACTCGTTCCATGTTATTCTTTCAATTTTCTTTAATAAATATGCGAACATTTGTAACATTAAACTAAGAAATACGATATCTCATGAAAAACAAATAAATCAGTTGCCATACGTACAATTTGAATTTTCAAATCTGACACATTTCACTCACTTACCCTACCTCAAAACTAGGTACAGAAAAGCTTGTGCTAAACTGATCTGCACAGCTTCATGGAACACAAATTGACAGAATGTAGAATACTTTGCGGCAATTTTTTTACTCATGGAACACCAAATATTGTACTTTTCTCATTTTTTCTGTACTTATCTGTGCAGCTAAGGTTCATTAAACACATCTATTGAAACCATATGTAATAATAAATAACGAATTCATTATTAATAGTATATTGTGTAATTGTGTGTTGAGAAAAAATAATAATTTTAACAAAGGATTTAATGCTTTCATAGTTTAACTAAACAACCAGTCTTTAACCTTTTTGATGTAACGTGAAAAACGAAGTGTATCTCTTATAAATAAGGGCAATTTATTTAAAAAAAAGTAGTCATTCAATGATTTCCTGCTCGTACGTCTGCAACTAGGTTTTGCGTTTGCAGCACTATTCATCACCGCACTGAATTCATATCTTTATAATATCGAATATTATCTACACAACTGTAATGGAGGTGGAACAAACCAATACTAAAATTTTGCTTGCGATCAGTGTTCCACATACATAGCTTTTCTTTAACACGAGCGGACGTAGGACAAACCAATTCTCAACTTTGTTAATATTATCTGTATCTCTTGTCGCCGTGATATGCACGTGGAACAAACCAATTCTCACAAAAAAATTGCGATAAATTATATGGAAAATTTGTCCCAAACGCCAAAAAATGGTTTATGGCACTAAACAATTCCACAAACTGTTGATTTTGGTGGATATGGGACAAAGTCTATGTTCGATATCTCGGGATTGGAAAGACTAAGAGCAAATCGAATCACAGATTTAAAAAGAGCATACAAATTTACCATAGAATCCGTTCCTAACTCAAAAACGACAAAAGTGGCGTATGGAACAAAACAATTGTCAGGCGACGACTTTTAAAAACAAAACTAAAGCCAAGCCAAAATTGCATTAAGCTCGGTCAAAAGAAGTTACATATACATACATAGAATAAAATAAAGTAGAATGGAAAAGAATATTTTATTTTTCTTCGTTATGTTTCAGTTACGAAAATCCTTTTTGTCGTCAGCCAGGAAGGAGAACATAAAGTATTATGGTAACCTAATAATTTAAAATTAAGATACAGCAATTCAATAAGTACAGCGCAGTTGAATTGAATACTCGCAACTGAGTTATGTTTCAGAGCTCAATTTTTTGTTGTTTTATTTGCAGAAGGGTACATTAAAAGCAGAATTTCAATTTGTTAATAGGCACATAACGGTAATCTTACTCTCTTTTTCCTATACCATGCAAAAATCTATACATTTTTTCGGTTCATTTGAAATCGTTTAGTTAGCAACAAGTGTTCGGACAAAGGTCAGTGAAAATTTAAATTGGAAGCCTGACAAGTGTTTTTTAATGAACTTATTTAAAATGGGTGGAAAAAGGGTTGAATTTGGAAGAAAGGGGTTAAGTTGAAGCTTACCTTTCGGAGAGCTTTTCAAATCGTGAAATAGCAGGCAAAATTGGTCGAAGTTAACACTTAATACCGGACAGCACAGAGTGGACGCAACGCGATGTCCTCAAAAGTAACTCGCTGCCAATATTCACGGATGGGTCCAAGACCCAGGAAGGAGTCGGTTCCGCAATCTTCTCAAAAGACCTGGACATCCACCTCTCCTTCAATCTACCAAACTATTGTAGCGTCTTCCAGGCTAAAGTCACAGCAATTCGACAAGCTGCTGACTGGTTGTCGGTAAATACCATACCACAAAGTGTTATCGTCATAATATCGACAGCCAGGCATCTGTCAAGGTTCTTATATCCAGCACAATTAGGTACCTCATCCACGTCGACGCACTGAAAAGAGCAAACCTCCGATGGAACCAACTTAGCCAGTGTAGCACCGATGGACAGTTATGGCCAAATCAAACAGACTTCTCAGACATAAAAGAGGAACATTCTCTACCCTTACAAACATAATCACCGGACACTGTGCAATGGGAGGACATGCTCAGAGACTTGGCATTCCCTATAACGACTTCTGTAGAAGTTGCAGAGATGAGGAAGAGGAGGAGACAGTCCTGCACCTTCTATGTACGTTGTCCCGCACTAGCCAACATCAGGATGGCTACTTTAGGTAACTACTTCTTCCAGGATCTAGAAGATCTTAACAATGACTGCACGGCTGATATTAACAACTTCATAAAGAAAAGTAGATGGTTCTAGTTTCGAGCAGCGTGACCCACCTGCCCATTTCCAAATGGCATCACAATGGACCTTCCCTGGTCTAAGTGTACCTCATCGAGGGCCTTTCTAACCAACCGACCAACACCTAATAAGATATTTTGTGAAAAATTGTGAATATTTGGAAAAAATTACAAAGGAAGGATCGCAAAAGTTTTAACGCAACAAGACAAGCGAAAAATTCAAAGACTAGCTTCTCATTCCCCTTAATCCACAAACAAAACAAAGGGATTTGCTGGAGTTTCTTCACTCAAAAAAAAAAATGTAATATCAAATTGAAATTTTTGTCATATCAACTTCAATTTCATGCGAAAATTTCAAAAATTGAATAATAACGTGTTTTTTTAATATTAAAAATATCAGATTAATAATTTTCATGGCAGATTTACATTGAAAGCTTACATTTTTTGAAATTATGATTTACATTCCAATATCAATAAGCAGTATCAAATTGTGTATGATGTTCTGTAATATAATGTTTACAAGATTTAATGTAAATTCTACATTACGCGTATTGTTGTGATGTTGAAAATGTAAAATTGATAAGCTTTAATTTTAATATACTTTACAAATTAAAAACTAATATGATTTAATGTATTTTTAATATTGACAAAATGTACTGTCTATATGAGTCATGTAAAAATAAGCAGTAGCCCCAAAATAACGGTACCCAAAGGTGCAATTTTTGATATTATACCAACATATTTGATATGAATAATGTAAAAAGGCAGTTGCTAACGAAATAAGTCTGAAACAGCAGTTGCACTTGCAGTGGTTTACTCGTAGTGATCGGTTCGTTTGTAGAGTGTTTTCCGTGTTAACTTTTAATTTAATGTGTAATTTGTGTTAAACATCAGTTGGTGTAATTTCGTGAATTTGTGCTAAAAAAATAAAGAGCTAATGGATGAAAATCAAGACCAGTTTATTTTTGAAGACATTAGTGAAATAATAGGGGTTGATGATGACGGAAACACTCAAAGTTTTCCGGATTCTTTGGAGGTTGAATCCGTGGAATCCCTTCCGGAAGAATCGTGCAAATTATTGGAGCTATTAAGGGAATTTCAATAGGAGACAGCTTTTACTGCTCTTTTGTGTAAGTTTTTATTACGTGCATGGAAATCGAAAAATGTAATATTTTTTTTGAGAGACTTGAAATAAATATTTTACAATAAAATTGTTGTTATATATTTAGTTTCCCAGCGATGTGGCAATTAGTTGCCAGTGTCAATCGAAGGTGTCTCACTGGTTTCAACGAGAATATTTGAGCAGGAGTGGTACTCCATTGTCTGATAGAACAGTCTGTTCTTCAATTGTAACTCAGAATACGGTAAGTGTGCTTAAAGTTATCTAAGGAATTATAAAAACAGGCTATTCCATAAGGGGGTAAATAGAGTATGTAGTGATTCTTGAAGTTCCGGTGAACAAAAAATTGTTTGGGACGTTTGCGTCCATTTTTACTTAATTTCAAGATAAAGCCCGTTTATTTGCGTTTTTAAATTGGTTCTCTAAAATGTACACTAACTAAAGTTTTCCTAGCCAATAGGAGGTGTCCTACTTTATGAGCCAAAGTTTGATATGAGGTAAAAATAGACACCCATCTCGCAGTCGCATATAATTTTCAGTTCTCCGGAACTTCAGGAATATCCACCTAGTTTAACTGGGTCCCCAGGTACTAGCCAGTAAACGTTTACATTCATCGATTTATTCCTAATATGGAACTATATTTATTTTATTTCAGTCCATACTCGACATTTTGAAGTTGTCAAAAGCTGGAGAGGGTTTGTTAACTCTCTATGCAGCTAAAAAAATACTTCAAAAAGAAGACAGGAAAAAATTACTGAATTGCATTGTTGAGTACTACTTCGATCCTAGCCAAAATAAGTATATTATTCCGAGTCCTCGTCAGCAGGATAAAATGGCAGACGATATAAAAAAAACGTTTCCTTCGGAGACTAAAGACATTTACTTTGTTTCGCGTAAAAATGGACACAGGGCAAACCCATCTGGTTTGCTTTTTAATAGATTCAACAATCTGAATCGTAAACGAAAGAAACCGATAAAGGGTTCTTCCAATGAACATGAACATTCAGAAGAAAAGACTCCCGAGCATTGTATTGCAAGAGTAGTTAATTCTGAGGTAACGTCAATAAAAAACAAGATGAAACTCATGAGAAACGATGAGTGTGAATCGATGGAACTTTGGATCAAAACATTTGAATTACGTCAAAATGATCTAAAATTAAATGGATTACAAGCCAATTTGGTAGACTGGCCGTTTTATAAGCAATCCGGAGGAGTACTATTCGTAAGTTATAATTATGAGAAGACAAACCTTTATTAAGTTTTACATTATTATTAGATTGACTACGACTTTGAAAAAATGTTTCCTGACAAAAAATACGAATTGATAAATAAGTGGACCTACTTAGAAACAAATCTCTGCAAATACTATGCCAAAAATATAAAAGATAAACACTATCAAGAGTTATATAAGACCTTAAATGATTCAAATATTAATAAAAGTAATTTCATAAATTCAAATATTTTAAATTTGTAATAAAAACATTTACTTATAGACTCCAGGGATTGTATAATTGTAATGCTATTAAACGCTGTGTTGAAGCCGACTTCGAGATTTGTGACGAAGAAAGATGGGAAAACAGTTTTGCAAAAAACAACAATACAGGATGCAATTGACGGTAGCATTGTCTACATTAAGACAATAAATGACTTAGAAATTGCAAGAGAAAGGAAACTAAAAAGATCAATGGAAAAAAAGGACACCATTCAACCCTTCGTAATTGTGATTGGAACAGAACTTCCTTGTTTAAACGATTTTTATATAAGTTTTGGTGAAACTCTTCTTAAATTTACGTCGTTCATTTCTGCATTCGATATTTGCTTTAAGGTGTTTCAAGTTTTTTCTCTACAGTAACCTAAAGAATCATCGTTAATATGGCTATTTATTCAAAAATATATTTTCAACTTTTCTACAATGTTCGATGCTAAGAGTCCTGCTCTAGCTGAATTCTTACAAAATCTGGAAAAATAAAATTATGAATCATAATTGTTTTGTTTGCAGTGCCAATTTTAAGGCGCTGTCTTGCTTAGTTAAGCATTTTAAATTAGTTCATGGCCTAGACTCAAACAGTGAATATAAATGTAATTTTGAAGACTGTAATGAACTTTTTACAAATATATCTTCATTTCAAAGGCATACAAAAAACCATTCAAGAAGAATTATATCTAGTAACAATAATGAGCTACAAAGTTCTGTTCCTTTACCATTTAAAAATGTACCTGTATATAATAACGTGTTTACTGTGCCAGAAACATCAACAAGTCAATCACAATATTCAGATCAAGGTAATGAATTTTTGGAATCGAAAAGTTTAATTTAAAAAAAAGTAAAGAATTTTCAATGAATTTACATAAAAAAAATAACATTACAAGAAAAGACGTCATAGACATTCAACGTGGAGTTTCCATTATTACTTCGAGTATAACAGAAGCAATAAAACGTAAAATTGTAAACTACATTCCAGATTTAGAAAAAAACGAATTTATTAGTTTGCTAAATATTTGTTCAAATCCCTTTGAAGAAATCAAGTCTGAGTACAAATTATTTCAAAGTTTGTTAAATTCTGATCAATTTGCCAAACCTCAATTCTTCAACATTAATAATGAGATTTCTGAAATTATTTTAAATGGTGAACCAACGTTAGGTGCTAGCAATGTACAAGGTTGTATAATGGATATCGAATTCCAATTTCGTAAATTTTCTGAACTACCAAACATATTAAGAATTACACTTAATAATATGAATAAAATATCCACTGATGAAGATATAACCCATTTTTTAAATGCAGCTTCATTTAAGAAACTAGATCAGTTTTATTCCGGTAAAGTTATTATGCCATATTTCATGTATCTCGATGGCTTCGAACTAAATAACCATTTAGGCAGTCATACCAACGTAGATTCCGTTTGTGGTGTATACTACAGTTTTCCGGCATTGCCTCAATATCTCCTATCAAATTTAAATTATATTTTCGTTGCTGCCTTCTTTAAAACCAGGGAACAAAAATTATGGAAAATGGAATACTATTAAACACAACGACTGGATCTTATAAAATTCGTTTTGTGCTATGCGGTATTCTAGGATATAATTTAGGCCTTAATGACATCCTTGGCTTTACAACTTCCTTTAATTCAAACTTTTTTTGTCGATTCTGTAACCGACAAAAAAGTGAAATGTCAAAAGATAGCGTAGAGCACTCAACATATTTGAGAAACGAAGAAAACTATAACGCTGGAGTGGCAAGAAATGACGTTAAATAGACTGGAATAAAATCTTACTGTTTACTTCACGATTTACCTAATTTCCACGTTACTAACAATTTTGTTGTAGATATTGTGCACGATTTATTTGAAGGGGTGTGTAGATATGATATTTGTGAAGTTTTGTTATCTCTTATAACTGATAAAAGCTTTAAAAAAACAGCTTAAACCTAAATTTCACTTTTTAACACATTATTTGACTGTAATAAGGCAGTCTGGGCCTCTGAAATACTTGTGGAGCTATCAATATGAATCGAAACACAGAGAGGCAAAAAGTTATGCCAGAAACATAACTTCACGAAAAAATATTTCATATAGGTACTCTTAGTATGAAATCTTCATTAAAATTTACAAACTTTTTAAACGATCATCAAAATGGTTTACCGAGTAAAACTAGCTATGAAAATTCTTTTTATTTTAATTTAGAAAGCTGTGACTATATAAATTTTATCGCGAATTTTTCTCAATAATTTGGCAACAAAAACGATCACTTTTAAGGGGACGGATTACAAAAAAGGATATTTTTTAACTAAAACAAATAATGAATTCGTTGAACTTTTTGAAATAAAAGAAATATTAATTAGTAAAACAAATCTGCCCTATATAATTGGAACAAGATATGAAATTTATAAATTTATAGATCACTATCAGTCATACTCTGTAGGTTCCAAAAGTATCTCCTTGAAAATAATAGCTATTGCTGACTTTACAAGTCCTCCAATTCATGTTTACTATATTCCAGATGGAACATGTTTAATAAGAAATAAAATATTTTAAAATAAAATAAAATTATTAATTGTTTTATTACTGAAGACGTAAAAAGTCGTCTTAAACTATTTTATAATTATCAAAAATTAAAGAAGAAAAATAAAAAACCTTATTGCAAATTGAGTCAACTTAAGAATTAAGGTTCGAAATACACCGCTTGGACAAAATTAGAGAATCGATGTTTAAAAAAAGTAAGTTAAAATTAATATTGATTTTACATTTCTAATATAAAATTGACTACATTTATTTCATATAAATTACAAATTTTTCATATCAAAACTTAAATTATTCTTATCAGAAATAAATGAAATCTATATATTAATTTTACGTTTTAATCATATCGATTACACAATTTTAATATCAAAAATCGATGTTCTCAATATCAAAAGTCAATGCGTATCGTATCAATTTCACATTTTTAATATTAAAATATTATAAAATTCCAATATCAATTCCACATGAATTCATTTTTAAAATTACATTCGAAACGTATGAAATTAATATTGGAGTATAATCAAAATTGATATTTTCAACATCAGTTGGATTTTGTCAATGAAAAATATCAATATTACGGCTGTTTATTACATTTTTTTTTCAGTGTTGTAGTAAATCCACTATGCGTCGTGTTATTTTGAGTGCTCTAAATTTAAGGCTTACAAAACTACAAAAAAAAACCACGGCTTAATAGCGCACGCAACCAACAGCGCCTTTAATTAGCAAGGGATAACATGACATGCGATGTGGACATTGAAGTGGTCTCAAGAAATTGAAACAAAGTTGTTGTCTTTTCGAATAAAAAAAGGTCAACTTGGATGATCCTGATGAGTACTAATATTATTAATAATAATAAATATATTAATATAATCTTTCATGATCTCCGAAAAGAAAAAAAAGCGTTTGAATCGTCATCACTCGAGACAAAGAGGAGTCATGGTATGGGGCGCAATTTCATACTATGGCGCTTTTGAATTGGTAATCGTTTAAGACAAAATGACTGATGTTCCCTACAAAGTTCTTCTGGAAGCAGTTTTTCCCACAATAAATGAGCTTTTTGGACCCATTCCATGGATATTATAGCAAGATAATGCGCCTATACACAGTTCATGCGTTGTTAAAGAATGGATTAGTAGTGAAAACATTTAAATATTGCCCTGGCCGCCGTATTTGCATGATCTTAATATTATTGAGAATGTTCGGGGTTGTCTAGTGCTTGAAATTTATAGAGGAGGCAAGCAGTATCAACACAATCAAGAGCTGATTGCGGCGATTAAAGTTTTTTGGGCCAACACTTCTTTGAATTACCTTAAAAGTATTTATATGACTCTATGAAGAATAGAATTTTTGAGGTAATATCCATTGGTGGAGGCAGCACAAATTATTAAAATGACTAACTTGACAATGACATTGACTTAAAAAAAAAATAAAATAATTTTTTAAAAAATATGGTACATATTTTGTTGTTCTATGACTTTTTTCAGGTGCGACTATTCAAATGAACCGAAAAAATGCATACATTTTAGCATAGTGCAGGAAGAAGAGAGTAAAACTGCCATTGTGGCCACTTATCATGTTGAAGTTTTACTTATTTTATTCAGTTTTAATGTGCCTTCCTGCTGAATGCGTTTTCTTTTCCAATTGGTGCAAATAATAAAACAAAAAATTAAGTTCTAAAACATAAATCACGTGCAACTATTCAATTGAAACGCACTATGTATAACAACCTCCAACTTCGCCCATTTATTTTCGCGATTACTTCCTCAGTCGATAGCACATTTTCCCCCTAATGGTTTGTTCTTATTTCGTTGAGTAATTGACACATCCCGATAAAGTACGGTACATCTTCTTTTTCTCGTTGATTGCACAGTGTGCACTTTTCCTTTTGGTCGGTTTTATATGACCTCAAAATTAATTGCAGAAGTTCGCTTTAAAAATCATAGATGTTGTGTTTACACTATTACGGTCGTTAAAATAATTTGTCTCCCCAAGTACGTATTGAAGCACAGGATAAAGTACACCGCGTTTGCAGAGTTGCACAAAAATTAGTTTAACTAATAACTAAAAAGCTACAACTAAATTAGCTGTAGTTTCCTTGAACGTACATAACTAAACCATAATTGTAGTTGTAGTTGCTACAACTTTTGAAACTAAATTAGTTATTAATTGCGAAGTGCAACTAAACGTGTTTAGTTGTGAAAAATTAGTTGCCAAAGTGTAACTAACAATAATTAGCTTAAGTTTTAGCTTTTTAGCTATCGAATAAACACAACTAATAATGTTTTTCCAACAATTTAACCCGAAAAGGCTTACAGGAGCAATTCTTTTATTTCGTTATACATTTACCATTTTAATTATGTTCAATTTTAGAGATTATTATGTCCTTATGAAACACGAGGAAATTATGTGGAAGTAGATTTGTTTTGAATAGCTAATTGAGGTTGTATAGCTTGAAGTTTATTGTACATCAGTTGAACGTAAGAGGAAAAATATCGCTTCGTACTTCTTTAAACAATGGCCGATTTAGGGAAGTCACTTTTAGTAGTCGTAAGGTTATTTACAAAGAGGTCCTTGGAGCACTAAATAAGGTCCTTAAACCCGAAATTTTTTTTTCAAAATCTTCTAAAAAACCGCGCATTATATCTGTGTTCAATGTTATTTGACTAAGAGATCCTTGCAACAACGAAAAAGGTCCGTAAAATTTGAAAAAAGGATATTTTTCCAAAATGGTTGTTGTTTCTAGAACCTCTTATCCAAATAGCATTGAACTCAGATATACCCTGCCTTTGTATAGGGTTCTATAGTAGTCTCACTTCGAGTATTCGACTTACACACCATCTTACGACTTAAGTATGTCATTAAAAAAAGCTACATTTATACAACCATATTGTAGAACCTTTTCTACAAAATGCTAGTATGCCTTTGAATATTCATATTCGTAGTTATTTTTGTTGTCTTCCATTCTCCTCATTTATCGAATTTATTTTGTTTACTTCTCATGATGGGGATATGATGTGTAGGTGAGAGGGGTGCGGGATATGGTTGGTAAATTATTTGTTGTTTTTAATTGAAGTTTTTCATAAGTGTGTGGTTTGTCGTTTATTTATCGATTTTTTTTTTTACTTCTCATGATGGTGATATGATGTGTAGTTGAGAGGGGTGCAGTATATGGATGGTATATTAGTTGTTGGTTTTGATGAAAGTTTGCGGTAGGTCAGGGGTAGGTATTCATTCATTCATAATCGGTATAAAAAATCATATTATGTGCATATTGCGATTGCATTATCTTGCACAAATAAATTTCCGAATATTATGTATAAGCTGAATTTTTTCATTTGGTTTTCCACAAACAATTGATTTCGACAGTTTGGACAGCTAAATGTAATTGATTAATGTATTCTTTTTGATACTTTAATCGACACAAAATGTGCATAACTTATAACCTATATTTTTTACACTGTTTTATGAATAAGGATTTATGCATATAGGCTGGAGAAATATTTAAACACAGCATAAGAAGATATGCAATCGTTTTGAGATGTTTAAGCGAATTCTATTGAAGAATGCTCTAGTTGTTTGCGTTGATGGGTGTGTGGAGTAGTTAAGCACTAGCGGTTGACCACTTAAACTCCAAAAATTAGTAATAATTACTGTAGTTTATATTCTTTTTTATAATTTACACGGTTGAAATATCCCTCCTTCAGAATATCCTTTTTTGTGAGTCGAAGAGGTGTCCAGAGTTTTAATTTTTGTGAGGCTATCCCAGGAAAATATCATCCCGCAAAACACCAGAAATCGGGCGCGTTTCTTGGACGTTAGGACAAAAGCTTTCAAGATGTTCTACTACGGGACTTTTGTTCTTTGGCGGAGATTTGAACGGTAATGTCGGTTAGTCAAACGAAGGCTATGAGAACTGCCATGGAGGACTGGGATACGGCACCAGGAACTCTCCGGGTGAAGGTATCCTAAGCATGTGCAAGTCATAAGGTTTTATCGTTCTCAAACAAAGCCGTCACCTGGTTACTTACAGCAGTGGCGGAAACGAAACCCAGATTGATTGCCATTTGGTAGCACGTTTGCGTTAAGGATTGCAAAGTGATAAAGCAGTAATTACTAATTAGTGACAAAAAAGTGTCTTTCAAAGCTTAGTCAAAGTACTCCACTAAGTATGGAGATGAAAAAGGTCAATCGGAATACAGACTTTACAATAGGCTCGCAAAGAGAAAGTGCGCTCAAAAGATGAAGTTTGTGGAGGGTCTGTATCGGTAGTTAGAAGAAAATTCTTCCTCGGCTGCTGATAGAAACCAGGCTGTCCACGAACTCCGACAAAGCAGCCTGAACGGGAACAGTTCTATATACAAAGACTAAGGTAAATAATGCAAAACATTTAATGTTCCGGCGAAATATTGTTTTCCATCTGAAGATACTTCTGCAAGCTGTTATAGGAATGACCTTGAAGGTTTTTTTTCACTTTAAGAACATCCAGAAAACCTTTTACAGTATTTAAATAATTAGTCTCCAAAACTGATTCACTTTGCATCCATAAAGGAACACAACAATTTTCAAAATTTGCCGCTGAGAGAAGGAAATCCGTTCGCCAAAGTTCATCAACAATGCTCAAGTGCTGCTTCTTGTGGATGACGAAAAACTTATAATTGAACAATCTCCTAGGATATATTTTCCGAAAGCCGTTTCTAACACTGAAGAAGTACACAGTATTGATCGTATAGGTAGAAACCTATTAACTATTAACCCATAAGTGGTGGTGCAGCATAGCGCAATACTGACACAAAGTAACATGTCATATCTTTATGAATTAGATTGAATATTTCTGAATCCATTACCTTCAAAAGAAATGATACAAATGGGAACATTTTTCGACGAAATATAGCCAAAATAGTAACAGTCTAAAAAGCGATAAACTCAAAATTTCTTGTTTAAGGAAAAAGACTGAAATCAAATTTTATGAAATTTTTCATTTCAAAACTTTTCGTCCCTTCCACCATCCCACTCATCATACATGCTACTTGCCGAGGCGACGATGCGATGTTAACCCCCACAGCATTTTGGGCGCCTTAAGACAATATATTCTTAAAATTTATTATTTCGGGCCTATAGAGAGTATATGGTTTAAATTTCAGCTTTCTAGCTCCAGTGTAAATAAATTAATTTTTGCGACGGGTTGAAAAATAAATACAAGGTGGCGCAAAAATAACCTTCCGATGTTTTTTGGTCACCGACCGATTATTGCTCAAATAAATAGTCACCAATATTCCGCGTTCTGGAGCAGTGTAGCGTAACATTGTTTATTAACGTGTATTTCGCATGTGTTTACTACACAAATGTCAAAACAGAACTGAAATTAGGGATCAATCGCAAAATTTATAGCATTTTCTGATAGGAGGATTACTTTTGCGCCACCTTGTACTTACATAATATCAGAATAATTCAATAAAGAGAGACAGCAAAATTTAAGACACAAACCTTTAAAAGCCACAACTTTTGCTCCCGCCTCTGTCGAGTTTGCCGTTTTCAAATTCGTGTTGATGAGACTACTATAAACTCTATATACAATAACCCTGCTGTTTCTAAAGACATTTTGGAAAAATACTCTTTTTTTCCGGTTTAAAGGTCCTTTGTTGTGGCTCCAAGGACCTCTTTGTAAAATAACCTAATGTAAAATAAAAGGGACATTCAATCAATTTTTATTTTAAACGTAATATGAATAATAAATCTCAATAAATTATCACCGTTATTAGCCAAGTAATAAATTATGATTTAGTTATGTATTAGTTATTACCTCGACAGCTAAAAAGCTACAGCTAAAAAAATAACCAACTTTTAGTTGTCATCCGCAACTAACTTTGGCAACTTAACGAGCTTAGTAACACAATGTCAAACTAATACCTAATAGCTAAAATTAGTTGTTATTATGATAGCTAACCACCATATCGATTGCATTTTTAGCGCAGCTTATTTAACTACGTTAGTTACTTAGTTATGGCGTTAGCTAGATAACAAATTAGGTAGCTAACGCGCAACTCTGCGCGTTTGACTTTGGAGTGCCTTATTTTCGAAAGCATTGCGAGAGGATAGCTCCATATTTATCATCAGTTTTCATAGGCTGGCTTTCCGCGTAGTTTCGTTAAATTTCGTTAAGACAAAATCGTGTTCGTTGCTTAACCTGGATCATTCACTGAAAAATTGCACCTTTTGCGAGATTCGTTGACTGGGAAGCGTCATACTGGAAATATAGTTCCATTGTTTACATGAATAAAGGCCGGAGTCCTGTTTCGAGGTGTAGCATGTAGTAAGGTGCATTTTCCAAAAACCTGAAGGTTTTTTTGATAAAATATGTCAACAAATTTCGACTTCATCGTATTGACCGAAACCCCAACCTCCGCCGGGTAGCACACAATTGACCTTACTTCCGTTTCGTATACTTTGTATTTTGCGCTTGTTGCAATTTCCCTTTTGCCTAGCAGATTTTTCCATTGGCAATTTATTGCTCTTATTGCCTCTTTTAATTTTTAATGTAGATATTTTTTGAAATCCACTTTAGGTGTTACAATAACTCCAAGATACAACAGGAGTACAACCTTCACAACCTCAAGCTCATCCATTTCATTTTGTATTCCCATTAACTTTTATTTGTTTGTTTGTATTCAATTTCAAGTTCCATAACCTGCAGTATTGATGTAACTTATTGATCATCATCTGCAACATGGTTGGAGTCTTCGACAGGATAACTATATCCTCAGCATACATGATAAGCTTTATTTCAATACCGGCAAAATCGATTCCTCATCGTAGGAAAACCGGCAGGTCGTCCGGAAACAAGGGAAATAGTAATGGACTCATGAGGTAACCCTGCTTGACACCCATTTGTGATTCAAACCAGTTTGACGCAGTTTTTCCACCCTAGACCGCAGACACATTTCCACACAAAAAATACCTATTACTTTTAGCACTTTTGTTGACACTCAAAGATTGCTTAGTTTATAGAAGAGTATTAGTATTTTAGTATTTATTCATTTCATGATTAGCTTACACTGTAAGATACAATATCTTATTTGTAGTGTAGCTTGCAAAATGTACATAAGCTACATAATTGATTTTAATTCAAGGTTTACATATTTATATTT
Organism: Portevinia maculata; assembly: GCA_949715645.1. Classification (NCBI taxonomy): domain Eukaryota; kingdom Metazoa; phylum Arthropoda; class Insecta; order Diptera; family Syrphidae; genus Portevinia; species Portevinia maculata. Next base: position 280,169,110 of record OX454525.1, read on the forward strand.
TTTAATAAAGATGTAAACATAACTTAATCTATGCATTACTAAAGTAAAATTTAAGTTCTTTTCCTATTTGTTTCGTGTTATTTATACTTTTTATTTCTCGCGGCAATGAATTCCAAATTCTTACAGAGTTGACGAAAAACTGACGTTCGGATGTCGAACACTGAAATCGTGGAATAACGAGATCATAACATCTATTAGAGTTAAACAAGTTTAATTCGTTGTAAAGATCCATAGGTTGGCGAGTTAGAAGTATGTCAGAGAACAAGGTAATTGTGCGAAATTTATTAAAATTGTCAAAAGACATCCCAAGATGCTGTGATGTATGCTGCGAAACTCTATCGTAACGTCGCAGCCCGTGAATATATCTTATTGCGCTATTAAATGCAACCGTTAATTTCCTTTTACTCTCGAAATCTAACTTACAAAAAATTTCACAACCGTAATTAAGCAGAGGTAAAATCAGCGTTTTCACTAGCAGAATTCTAATTGTTAAAAGAATAAAGTGCTGCGTTGACCATAGCATGCGTAGGACGCCATACGATTTTCCAATTGTGTTGTTTATATGATGTGTCTAGGTAAGACTGCGGTTGAAAACTACACAAACATTTTTAGCTGAATCTACGTAAGCAATAGGACAGTTATTTAAAAGGATTGCTGGAAAGTAAGACAAATCTATTTTGCTCTTTGAAATAACGAGACACTTTGATTTCTTTGGGTTCAGAAGTAAGCAGTTATCAACCGACCAACGCTCAATCAAGCTTAAATCCTCATTTATGCAGGCTGCAGCGTTTTCAATAAGCCCAATGGGCAGTGCAAATAGAGCTGGGTGTCATCAGCATACAGTCGTATTGAACATTATCTTACAATTGTAGGAGGTTCGTTAGCATAGATTGAAAACAACAACGGGCCAAGAATCGAACCTTGCGGAACGCCCCTTACGACAGGTAGGAAATTGGAAAGAGTTTTGTTCACCTCTACTGCTTGCACTCGATCAGTAAGATAAGAAAATAAGAGCCTGACTGCGGAGGAAGAAAAGTTAAAATCATGCGAGAGTTTTTCGCAAAGTACCAAGTGATTTACCATATCAAACGCTTTCGACAAATCGAGGAGTATTGAAAATGTGACATTATCCTCGTCTATAGCTTTCCTTCTATCTTCCGAGACACTTAACAAAGCTGTAATGCAGCTGTTTTTCTTTCGAAAGCCTGATTGCTTAGGTGTTAGTAAACTGAACACATTAAGAAACTCACTCATTTGTTTTTGTATAATTTTCTTTTTGCCTTTGCCTTTGCCTTTGCCTTTGATAAGAATGGCAATATTGAAATTGGCCTAAATTCATCTCCTCTTGAATTTTTTGGAATGGGTACAACTTTTGCCCTTTTCCATTGTGTTGGGAATTCATTTTGTATTAAGATGGAATTGAATATATGGGTAATAAAGGGCAAAAGCTTTGGTAATATAACGAAGGGTGCATATTATCATGTCCTGTAGCATTGGACTTGATAGAAAGGAGTGCTTCTACCACATCCTCCGCAGTTATTGGAGAAAACATAAATGAATTAGAGTTTGGGTTATGCGCTGACAGAAACTCTTCAAAAAATTGTAGGGAGTCTAAGGATTGTGGTTAATAATTGGGTTAGAAACGAAGGATTTGTTGAGAGCGTTGATGTCTATGTCCTCAGGCAAACCACAAGATATTTTTCCGACACCGATATTCTTTAAATTTTTCCAAATTCGCTTACTTCGTAAAGACGTATTGATGCGAGTAGAATAAAAACAGGCTTTTGCCTTACGAATTTTTTGAACAGTTTTGTTGCGTAAAGAGGTACATTTTTGGTGAAAGCTGTCAAGACGAAAGATTTTCCACTGTCTATAGGCTAAGTCACGCTCTTTCATCAAAGAACGTATGTCATTTGTGAACCAAGGTTTGTTGTGAGGAGCGCAGCTTTTGGTTTTTAAGGGTACATGGTTCTCAAATAACCTATTCACCCTACCATTCAGAAAATCTACCTCATCGCAGGGAGATGGATGGATTTCCAAGACATTATTCCAGATTGTGCTTCTAAGATCAATTTCAAGTGCGGCGTAGTTGATTTGTTTGAAATCACGGTATTCGATGGAATGACTTTGAATCTCAACTTGAAAGTTGAAAGTTAAAAAAATTAAATCAAGCTGGCGCAGACAGCTGATCATAAAGAATAAATTGCTTTGATCGGTCACAAGAAATATATCCAATAAAGTGGGGTCAATTTTAGAAAAATGGGTGGCAGTACATGTGTTTACGGGGTAAAGATTAAGAGAAAGAAATTTGTTCAGAAAGTTATTTTCATCAAAAAGGTTGCAATTGCAGTCTCCACATAGAATAATATTAGGATATGAAACTGAAATTTGTTCTAAGATAGAAATAAGTGGAGAGATACTAATGTTTCTGTTTGGTCTGTATATGGTACCTATAAGAAGTTTTTCACTGCCATTAGTTAACTCAACAAAAATATACTCCATTTCACTATCCTCTTCAGACGAGACCTTAGGTATGCATTTTAGCCCTTCCCTCACATACATAGTAACGCCCCCCCTCTGCAACGCACCCTATCTGAACGATACAACTTATTACCCGCAAGTGAGCACAACTGGTCGTTTTGCGAAACATTAAGCCAAGTTTCAGATACGCAAACCACGTCAACCTTAGAATCTTCGAATGTATAACAAGATTCGTCGATTTTACACATTAAACTTTGTGCATTAATGTGGCACACTCGAAGGCCAGTTTGATGACAACTCAACACCTTAACCATGGTGCGCCATTAAGGCCATTGCATGTTGGAAGATTGTGACCATTTTAAGAATCTGGGGCTCACTTTTGACACCAGGATGAGCTTTGCAATCCATATGGATTCTTTGAGGAAATACTTTCGTTGTACTCTAAGATATTTCTTTTATCTAAAAAATGTTTGTTCAAGCAAACTACTAAAAATTATTTATTTATTTTTCAGTCGAAGCTTCAATATGGTATTGCTTGTTGGGATGGTACATATATGAACAAAATTCAACCTCTGTTAATCCTACAGAAGAATGTTTTTAGAAAAATATACCGAAAACACCGTCGTCATCCCAGTTACCCTTTGTTTCGTGATTTGAAAATACTTCCAGTCCGCCATTTGTACTGTTTTAAAGTGTTAAAAACGTTTTTTAAAAGATCGGGTAATCTAAATTGCAGATTAATTTCTGAATATAATCTGCGTAGAAACTTTATGAATGTATCTGTACCTCACGCCCGCACGACTGCCTTTCGCAATTTTTATTTGGTATCATCCTGTCGGTTATTTAATAAGCTCCCTCAACGCATAAGAGCTGCAACATTTTCTGGTGTGCTTGAAAATTCCTTAAAGCAATGGGTATTAAATTTCAGATATGCTGAAATAGAATCCATCCTTTTTGACATTTGGTGTAACGTTAGGTTCTGTTTATGAAATTTTACTTTGTACTTTTCTTTTTCCTTTTCTTTTATTGAGTTTTCATTTTGCACATTGTTTTTTTTTTTAAATGGGGCACCCCACCCGTAAACATTATTTTCTATGGTATAGAATATCGAAGTGGCATTTGACCCTATTTTTCATACTTAAAGTATAAACAAATAAAAAATGTCACTAATTATTTTATTGAATTCTGTATTTAAATATATATATTGTTAAAATTTATTGATCTATTGTTATATTTGAATTCATATGAAATAAAATTTGAAAATTGAAAAAAATTGAATTGGTTGTTTTTAGTTAAAGCTTCCCGCATATGGAGAGCATTTTGAGAGTTTAAGTGAATGTCTCGCAAGCAAAGGTCTCTATTATTTTGTTTACGAAATTGCGCGATGGACTTTAGAACAAAATTTCGGTCATACGGTGTTTTAAAATTAATAATAATCGGTGTTTCTTTAGACTCCGTGCGGGTGCGCGTGCGGTATATTGTTTTAATTGTTGGTGGATTTATTGTTAAAGCGTTGCAAAGAAGGTTGAAAGTGGAATTAAGATTTTCATCGTCGAAATATGGGACGCCAAATAGAAAAGAATCATTTGCCACATTACGGTTTTCTTGCACGTTTTGAATTTTTTTCAAATTTTTCATTTCGGTTTGCGTGATATGTTTGTTTACATCTGCGATAGTACATACTGATATTTCAGAGTTGAATGTTATATTTGCATTAGCATTAAAAAGAGCTGTTTCAAGTTCAGTGACTTTATTTTTCGTGTCGTTTATAGAAGTTTGCAGTTCTTTGATTTCATTGCTTATTCTATCAGAAATTCTTTTTTTGAAACCGATAATTTGTTTTGAAAGAAGACCAATAATATAGTCGCTCTGTTCCTTACATTGCCGGTATATATTTTTTATTTTATTTTTTATAATTAATGTTAACACATAGATACAATGCAATCTTTTAAGTGTGTTACAGTTATTGAAAAGGTTGGTACATTAAGGTATAAGTATATTTTACAATTTCAAATTGATCTAAATGGCAAAAATGTATTTATATTGATTGGATATTTTACTTAAAAAGAGAAAAAAAAAATAAATAAAAATAAAAATAATAAGCTAAAATTCCCTAAAACCCTATAGCAGTTAAATAATTAAAATTAAATTCAAAAGTTAAATTCAAAAGTGTTGTTTGATTTGTCTTTGAAAATAGCTCATGCCTGAAGATCTTCTGATATGAACCGGAAGCGAATTCTAAAGTCTTACGGCGTATACAAAAACTTGGTTTTGTGTCACATTATAGTTATATGCTGACGGAACAAAACTTCTGCTTCTGGCCGAAGAAGATGCAAATTGTAACCTTTGGAAAAGATATTCTGGTTACTGTTTTTCTCTGAGAGTGAATAGGAAAGTCAATATTTTAAGGACGAGATATCTTTGTAAGTCCATTCCAAGAAAATGCCTTACATATTCAGAAATGTGTTCCCTTCGACCCAAGTTATAGGCAAATCTCACTGTACTATTTACTGCTACCCTTAACTTTCGATAGCTATGACTGTCTAAGTCACAAAAGACTGGATGTGGGTAAAAAAGAATGGGCAGCAGAAGTGACTTAACCAACATCGCTTTGATCCTAAACGGCAGATCTTTTCCTACTTGATACAGAGCGCGCAGGGATCCATAAACTTTAGAGACAGTTTTTATAATATGATTCTCCCAAGTGAGATTGAGGTAAGCTTTGTGTATCGATACTTAAACGGCTGATTGCAATTGCTTGACTTTTGCCGGAATTAAGCCTAAGCATATTTGTTCGCGACCAAGTGACTACAGAATTGAGGTCTTCATTCAGTCGCTGAGTGGCATCCTCAACTATACCCAATTGATAGCTTAAGTACAGCTGGACGTCATCGGCATACATTTGAACCTTGCAGTACTTTAACACTAATGGAATGTCATTATTGAATAAGGTGAACAATAACGGACCCATTATTGATCCCTGTGGAACGCCGGCTCTGGTTATAATAAAGTTGGATAATGTCTCGTTAATATACACAGCTTGTATACGCCCATTTAAGTAGCTTTCCATCAGTCTTAAAGCCATCGGGTTGAAATTAAAACAGTGTTTTAATTTAATAATTAATATTTCATGGGGTACAATATCGAAAGCTTTCGAAAAATCTAGCAATATGAGGGATGTTACACGATCTTCATTCATTTCAAAGCAAAGGTCGTCCACCAAATTCAGAAGCGCTGTAGTACAGCTATGCTTTGGTCTAAAACCGGATTGGTGCGGTGACAGAAGATTGAACTCATTAAGGTATAAGTGAATTTGTTGGCTCATAAGTTTTTCAAAAGCTTTCGATATGAATGGTAATATGGAGATGGGACGGTATTCTTTCTTCCTCGAGTTTGAGCTTTTAGGAATTGGGATGATCTTAGAAGCCTTCCAAGATTTTGGATATATGGAGTAGGTTATAATATTATTGAAAATGTATTTAATTTCGGGTAGTATCTACTCCATGGATTATCATTTTTTAAGAATTTTGGATGCATTCCATCCAAGCCGATGGCGTTCGATTTAATGGCGGTTATGGCTTTAAGTACGTCATATTCATAAATCCTTTGAAAACAAAAATCTCTAAAAGTTACTAGAGTAAGTAATTCTTCAACGATGTAGGGGGTCTCTTCTCTGTCGACATTCGAGTTAACTGAAGGAGCAACCAACGACCATACCACGTCGAGTTAATCGGTTCTCGTCAGATCACCGTAATTAAACGACGTTGGGCGCGGTTAGTACGTAGATGGGGAACCGTTTGAAAACAACCGTGTGTCGTTGGCTAGTCGCATCTACAGAGTTGAGGTAGATAATATACGTGGTATCACAATGGACCTAAATTGGTCTATGTGTGTCGGCTTCTGCCGACAGTCACATAAACCTAACCTAACCTAACTGAAGGAGCAGCAAAATCGATGTTTAATTCGTCAGGACTTTTTCACAGGCATCTGCATCAGCTGCCTTTTTTCACAATGCCTAACTCCTTTAAATTATTCCATGTCTGTAACCGAACTTGGCAGCACTAATACCGATGGGCAGGGCGGCACAATGACAGCATCGTCGTAGATGGGTAGGGAGGTTGACTTCTTGCTTTTGACGTTTTGTTTGATGGCACGCTGGAGACCAAGAAACACATGGAGTACGTTTCATCAGATATATTCAGGTTATTAGATTATCGAAATTGTGAAAAGTATTAAAACCAAACAAATGAAAATTTAGAAACTGCTTTGAAAGTATTCTGAAATTTTTAATTGGGTTTTGAAGTTTGTTGACTGATTCAACATACTAAATTTTCATTTGCTCTGCTAATGCCAACATCTGAAAGGACCAAACTGAAAGAAGTTCTCCACAATACGCCGGCGCCTCAAGCAACGAATTAAAATAGGGATTCGTGCGCATATTTACGACACCTTAGTATACCATCATACTGAACTCACCATTCGCCTTCCTACCCTAATTGCCATCGCCGCCCACAGTGCCTTCAGGTAAGTGAGAATGTCATGCCAAAAAGATTCTTGCCCTGCCCCTTCCCCATCTAATTGCCGAAAATGCGACCAGCCAGATACGTTCGACGATATGGTGGCATGTGACGCCTGTGACCACTGGTACTATTACAGCTGCGCTAAAGTTGACAATCGCGTCAAGCGGCTTAAGCGTTGGATATGTCAAGAATGTCAGCAGGAGAAGCATCAAACTCCTCCAAAAACTGCAGCTGACCGTCCGACACACTCATCGAATCAGTCGCCACCAAACATGCCCGCTACGAACTCTGCGAAACCCATCTCCACTCATTCCTCGCTAAGCCGCTCGCAATCAGTAGGGACCTGCTCAAAGGCCGGTTCAAAGAAGTCTCAGAAGCAAACAAACTTGATGTTGCAGAGGTTAGAAGAGGCCGCAAAGCTTCGAGAACAGCGCGAAGAAGATTATCTCAAGAAAAAGTACGAGATACTCGAGCAGGTTAGTTCCGACGACGAGGTCGCTTCGGATTGTGCCGATGGCGAATCCTTCGTAGGCGATATGACAGAAAACTGGGTTAATAATGGGACGCCCTTCTGCCGCAAAGTTAGCCACGAAAATCCAAAACCATCGTCTACAATGCGGGCTGACATCAATTCCACTCGCACATGCCCTTCGATTCACCTTCAGGCCTCGCCTACTTTAAATAAAAACCAACTAGCTGCAAGGCAAATTATGTCGAGGGAATTCGTAAAGTTCTCAGGTCGGCCAGAAGAATGGCCCTTGTTCATCAGCTGGTATGAAAGCTCTACTAGGACGTGTGCATATAGCAACCACGAGAACCTACAGCGGCTACAGCGCTGCCTGACGGGTGAAGCACTCGAAAAGGTTCGCTTTCGCTTGATGCATCCAGATCAAGTCGACCAAGTTATCTCCACTTTAAGAATGTTGTACGGCCGTCCGGAGTTAATTATTCAAACTATTCTAGAAAAAATACGCAACGAACCGCCACCCAAACCTGATAAGTTAGAAACCCTAATTAACTTCTCTGTCTCCGTAGCAAATGCCTGTGGCACTATACAATCGGCCGGTCTTCGTTCCCATCTCAACAATCCGTGTCTGCTACAAGAACTTGTCGATAGGCTGCCCACCCAATTGAAATTGAATTGGGGCATGTTCAAGCAGGAAGTTTATGACATCAACTTAGCCACGTTTAGTGAGTGGCTCTCTAAAATAGCAAGAGCGGCATCTGAAGTAACGACAGTAGCATTACCTGGGGATCATTCAGAGCATAAATCTAGGAGGAAGTCTAAAGGATTCATAAATATTCATGCGCCACAAAGTACCACCAACGGCAGCGAAGGACGAAAGTGTCCTGTTTGTAGCAACGGATGCAAGTCAGTGGCAGTGTGTGAACAGTTCCTCAACATGGCATCACAAGAGAGATGGTCGGTAATAAGACAATACACTATTTGCAGGATCTGTTTACGTCAACATGGTAGACGTCGATGTTTATCACCCCAAGTGTGCGGGGTTGATGGCTGTAGGTACAAACACAATAGGCTACTACATACACGCGATCTGCAGGCAGATAATCCAAGATTTGTAGTGAATCCCAACAATGAACCGACGACCAGTGCACAGCTTAACTGCGTAACGAATCGTCAAGGCAGAAACCCACTCCTATTCAAGATCCTCCCAGTCTCACTATACTCCAACAATAGCAAAATAGATACGTACGCCTTTCTTGATGATGGGTCATCTGTTACGCTGATGGACAAGGAGCTTGCACAACTACTAAATACCGATGGTGTAGTCGATCCGCTTTGTCTTAAGTGGACAGGGAATACTCATCGGAGTGAGGAAGAATCGAGGAAAATCAACATAGAGATTTCTGGATTGGGTGATCGAAAAAGATATGCACTACCGAACGTGCACACTGTCAAAGCCTTAGACCTGCCGAGGCAATCAGTCAATATAAATGCACTCGTAAGCAAATACGTTCACTTAAGGAACGTACCATTTGTGCCTTATGAGAATGCGAAGCCTCGATTGTTGCTGGGACTGCAACACTGGAGCCTAGGAATCCCTCTGAAATCGGTAGAAGGTGCCCCCAATCAACCTGTCGCAATAAAAACCAGGTTGGGATGGACAGTCTTCGGCCCTACAATAAGCGACGCGTATCCAGTTGCTAGCGAAACGAGCCACAGCTACCACATATGTGAATGTCAGGGTAGCATCAATGCGGAAATGTTTAGGATGATGCAAGAGTATTTCAAGGTCGATGCAGCAGGGATAACCAACTTCAAGAAGCCTATATCTGCCAGCGATGATAGGGCAAGCCAACTGCTCGAGGCTAAAACAATATATGACGGACAAAGGTATGCCGTCCCGTTGCTGTGGAAATATAACGACGTAGTACTTCCAGATAGCAGGCCTATGGCGGAGAAACGGCTGAGATGCCTTGAAAAGAAGCTGGTGCGAGCACCTCAGATGCTAGCTAACATAGATCGCCAGATAAAGGATTACGTTCAGAAAGGCTATGCTTCTAAGCTGACCACAATAGAACTTTCAAGCGCTAATACGCGTATTTGGTACCTTCCGATCTTTCCCGTTTTCAATGTAAACAAACCAAATAAGATCCGTATAGTGTGGGATGCGGCAGCAAAAGTAGAAGGATTATCACTCAATTCAGTGCTCTTAACAGGACCCGATGAAGTTCCACCGCTACTAGCCATTCTTTTTCGATTTAGAGAGAGAAGAATAGCCATTGCTGCAGACATTCGGGAAATGTTTCCTATGGCGAAACACAGACACTAATGCTGTAGAGGAGTATAAAATGAAAGTAATGACCTTCGGTGCCACATGCTCGCCACATTGTGCACAGTTCATTAAAAATAAAAATGCGAGGAGATTCGCGGGAGAGTTCCCTAGGGCCGCTCAAGCCATCATAGAGAATCACTACGTGGATTATTATCTCGACAGTGTTGAGAGCGAGGCAGAAGCCATAAAGCTTGCCAAGGAAGTGATATCTTTACACGAGAAAGGCGGGTTCGAAATCCGGAATTTTATCTCCAATTCTGAGACAGTTTTGAGCGCTCTTAAAGAAAAGGCCGCTGATACCTGCATGCAAGTCACAAATTACTTGGCATGTGGTGGGCTCCGGCAGCTGACAATTTCTTCTTTACTCTTAGATCGAGTAAAGTGAAGGACATAATGTTAGGAACAACGATACCTACTAAAAGAGAAATTTTGAAAGCATTGATAGACTGGGACCAACATATAACTGAATCGCACTTCATAAGGTGGAAAAGATGGTTGAGCCTCATTCCTACTATACGAAAGATAACTATTAGGAGACCTTACCTCTCGAAATTAACGTTCAATCCTGAATCCCACGTACAGTTGCATATTTTCGTGGATGCGTTCTGGTGGGAGCGAAATCTAAAGTAAGCCCGATTAAAACAATATCGATTCCTCGCATGGAATTGGAAGCAGCCGTGCTAGGCACCAGATTTGCCAGAACCATCGCCAACAGCCACTCAATGGTCATACTAGATACTATCTTCTGGACAGATTCGAGGATCGTTCTCTGCTGGATTAAATCCGCGCACCGGCGATATAAGCAATTTGTCGCTTATCGAATTGGGGAAATTCTGGAATGCACCAACGAAAATAACTGGAGGTGGGTTCCAACTGCGGAAAATGTTGCTGACGATGCCACCAAAGAAAAGGAATCTGAGAAGTATGACTCAGAAAGCAGGTGGTTCAAAGGTCCAGAATTCCTGGGCCAAAACGAGGAAAAATGGCCCCAAAGTAGCCCGCTGGCGTGCCAATACCCGGAGGAGGATCACGAACTGAAATTATGTTGTGTGCTACAAAGAGTCCATAAGGTCCAACCAGTAATTGATTACAAACGTTTCTCACAATGGAATAGGATTCGCCGAACAACAATGTACTTGTATCGATTCATAGATATGAAGTGCAAAAAGGTAAAAGTAAAAGGAACAGACCTATTTAGCGAAGCAGAGATAGACAGAGCGGAGAATTGCTTGTATAGAGAATGTCAGAAAGAAAGCTTCAGTGAGGAACGCCATCTACTCTAAAATGGAAAGGAGCTAAACAAATCCAGCGTTCTTTACCAGCTATCGCCTTATATGGATGAGTTCGAAGTTATTCGTATGGGAAGTCGTATCCAAAATGCTCCTAACATTCCTAACCAACTAAAACGACCAGTAATCCTACCAAAATCTCATTATCTGACGAATCTTATTGTGGGACATTTCCACAAGCGATTTTATCATATGTACGGCGAAACAGTTGTCAATGAGATGAGGCAAAAATACTTCATTCCCAACTTAAGAGTCGTTTTAAAGTCCTATCAACGAAATTGTACATACTGCGTAAAAGGAAGAGCAGTTCCAAGACCACCGATCATGGCCCAGCTCCCAGCCGCACGGCTGATGTCATACACGCGGGTATTTTCTTACGTTGGTATTGACTATTTTTGTCCACTTTATGTAAAAGTAGGCAGACACAAGGAAAAGAGGTGGGGAATGCTAATCACCTGCTTACCTGTACGAGCCATCCACATCGAGATTGCGTATAGCCTATCAAGCGACTCCTGTATCATGGGACTAAAACGTTTCATTGCCAGAAGGGGTATGCCCGTAGAAATATTCTCTGATAATGGTACAAACTTCAGAGGGGCTAATGAAGAATTAAGAGAAGCAATGAGCACGTTGGATGAAAGGAAAGTGGCTAGGGAGTTTGAAATGCAGTTAAAATGGAACTTCATACCACCAAAATCACCACACATGGGCGGAAGTTGGGAGCGTTTAATACGGTCCGTGAAGCAAACACTTGCTGCAATTACTCCAAACAACAATCCGAATGACGAGCTACTGATTAGTATGATGGCGGAGGTAGAGGCGATCGTGAATTCACGACCACTCACCTACGTCCCGATGGACAACGATTGCGATGAGGCTCTCACACCAAACCACTTTTTAGTGGGATCATCTAGTGGTCTCAAAATTAAGGGAGATATGGTCAGCGATGGTAGAGTCCTGAAAAGAAACTGGCTGATGAGCGAAAGGTTTGCGAACTCGTTTTGGAGTCCATGGTTTCGGGAATATCTACCCGACCTGACGCGTAGAGGAAAATGGTTCAAGGTAACGAAAACAAAAGTGGAAGGCAACATTGTTGTAATCGTGGATGCAGAGAATTCACGAAGGACCTGGCCGATGGGCAAGGTAATTAAAGCCATACGTAGTAGCGACGGAGTCGTACGCAGCGCGGTAGTGCAAACATCGTCAGGCATATACACTCGTCCTGTGGTCAAACTGGCAGTGCTAGATCTGCAGGAGTTCGGTAAAGGAGGTGAACAGGACTCAGGGCGCAGCTCACCGGGGGGGAGTGTAACCGAACTTGGCAGCACTAATACCGATGGGCAGGGCGGCACAATGACAGCATCGTCGTAGATGGGTAGGGAGGTTGACTTCTTGCTTTTGACGTTTTGTTTGATGGCACGCTGGAGACCAAGAAACACATGGAGTACGTTTCATCAGATATATTCAGGTTATTAGATTATCGAAATTGTGAAAAGTATTAAAACCAAACAAATGAAAATTTAGAAACTGCTTTGAAAGTATTCTGAAATTTTTAATTGGGTTTTGAAGTTTGTTGACTGATTCAACAATGTCTTTGGTTTACTGAGGTCGGGCTTGAACTTAGACATGAACAATTTGTTCTTTGCAATACTTATCTCTCTTTTAGCATTGTTCCTAGCTGTCTTGAACTCATTGAAGAACTCGGGGGCTTTAAATCTTCTCCATCGCCTGTACGCCCTGTCCCTAACATCAAGGAAACGTTGGATACCAGGAGTGAACCACTCACAATAATTGCTTTGAAGAGTAAATGCTTTTATTGGAACATGGTGTTCAAAGAGGCTATTGATGTTGCGAGTAAAAAGATCTACCTGTTCATCAATTGATGACATAAGACGAAGTCTTTGCCAATCTAAGGTTAGAACGTCCTGAAAAAGGGAGCTTTAGTCTATTGCCTTGAAGTCTCTATACATAACTCGTTTGACTTCAGCAGATCTATTAAATTCTATGTCATAAAAACATATAATAAGATCATGCTTTGAAAACCCCGGGACATCTAGTTGACTATAGAAATTGACTCGATTTATGTCGCTAACGATGAATAAGTCCAACAGGGTAGAATTGTTCTTACTAAAATGTGTCGGTGTTAAGTTATTGACTGTATACAGCCGTAAAGATTTTATATTCTTTATAAACCGGTCGACATTAGGGTTTTTTGTATCCAAAAGATTAATGTTGAGATCTCCGCACAGTATTATATTACGATGCCGTGCAGATATGCTTTCAAGCAGGTTTGTAATATTAGCGGAATTAACAATATTTGGTGGCTTGTAGACTACTCCAACTAAGCATTTATCTATTCCACTTACAACTTCAATAAAGAGGTATTCAAATATATCGCTTGCCCCCGATGTATGCAACAGCTTGCATTGAATGCAGGTCTTAACTAAAATTGCAACAGCACCACCTCTTTTGCTGATTCTATCAGTGCGATATATTTTGTACCCCCTTAAATTTAACATTTTATTGCAAAAGTTTGAGCAAAGCCAGGTCTCAGAAACACATATAACATCTACTTTCCCATTACCAAAGACTATTTTAAACTCATCGATGTATTTGATTAAGCTCTGGGGTTTATGTGACAAACAGAAAGACCTGAATACCTTCTACAAAAAACATTAAGTATCAATTCAGTTTTGTGAAAATGGTTATTATTACCACCATAAGCATTTGGGACATCGGTTACAGTTTCACATTGTTCTCCGCTCATGCTTATGACGGCGGGAAGTGACGGAGATCGATTGGCAGGGAGCGACATCAAGAGACTTACACACAAAATACAACACTATGAAGAGCGAAAACGGTAAACAATTAATTTTAACTGATTTACAAAAGCTAGCTATTTAAAAAAACCATAATATAAATATAAGTAAAAATAAAAATTAAAACAAAAATGAAAATTAAAAGTTGGAGATGAATTGAATTTAAATGTTGGTTTGTGAGCCACTGGTATTTTGGGACAGTTGATTTGTTCCATTCCCATTGTCATGTTTGTAAGCGTGCATAACTTCAGTTAGCTTCAGGAGGCTGTCAATATTCACGTTGCTTGTGGTTGATGTCATTTTAATGTAAACAACAACACCTCGAATCGAAAAAACGGAGAAAATTTGTATGGCACGTTTAAGTTTAATCGCTTGCCGCATAATTATTCGGTTGTTCGGGGTGAGACTCTCGTGCATATAAATAGATTTATCGGGATCAAAACCAGCATCTCGGAATGAGAGATGCCGTGAGTGCGCTTTTCTAAATGACGAGATAGCTTTCAATGTCAACATCTTGCAGGTGGCAATGGTGCGATGGTAGTGTATTCAGTAAAGTGATTGGCAGGTAGTGCGTTCGAATCCCGACCAGGGCCATGATTTTTATAAATTGAATACACACAACAAAAACTGATCTCCCTAAAGCAATTTAGGCGCCACCTGTTAAGAAAAAAAAATCTCATCGCACTAAACTTCTTTCCTAAGTAGCACCCAAAAATAGGCAATGAATTGCTGGGAGCTACTTGCGCAACAAATTAAATGCCTGCGCTGTGGTTTTACCATTATAAGGGTACTGTGTCACTACAGAAAAAAGAAATCCCTTTAGCACACGCAAATTAAAAAAAAAAAAAAAAAAAAAAAAAAATCTTGTCGTTGGCCGAGCAGAATTTAACTATCACCACAGAGTCAGTGTTTTGTTTCGCTCGAAAAATTCGGTTCGTTTTTGGTGGCTGGCGATTTAAAGCTTGGCACACACCGTCGGACGCGAGATTTTTTTGTGTGCAGTGCCTCAATTTGTGCTTTGATTACCGAAAGTTCAGCATTCTTTTCGTGCGCTGGCTGTTTTAGTATCACTAGCTCTTGTTGTAGTTGTTTTTTCATAGACGCAACTTCCAATTGCTAGTGGCTGATATTACTAGCGCAATCTTCAAATGCTGAAACGCGGCTCTTCAAGACTTCCACTTCCGTCTCGACAAGTGTAAATTTGTCGCAAATGTTTTTTTTCGATTGATGCGATGCGTGATCCTCTAGATCCACAATAGTCTGTCGAATTAACTCACCTTGTTCAGTAATCTTTGTGTAAAAGATGGAGAAACATTCTGACGTCATCGATTTGAGTGAGGGTGACAGAAGACTATCTGATGAAGGTGATCCCAGCAGCTGTTTCCGTTGTTGTTTCTGTGTAGTTAACCGTGTATTCTTTAAGTTAGACATTGAGGATGTGTGTGTATTTTATGTATTGGAACAAACGGCGCGAATTTAAATTGATTTGAGTGCTTTTTTGTAATTTTTGCGAACAACAATTTTCAATTTTATATTAAAATTTAAACCCGAATCATGAGCAATTCGAGAGTTATTGAATACCTTCGTGGTTGGTAATCGAGTTGACAGCGGTCAGAAAAAGAAATTTAAACAATTATAGATTAAAAGCTAAGTTATTGTAGCCGCTTGGATAGGCACGTCTACTCCATGAGAGATATCACTCACATATATTTACGCACTGTTCATTCGCACTCGTTACAGTTTTCGGTGTAGTAGTGGTTTTGCTCCGAGAGGAGGTACCGGTACGTTTCGCTGAGCCTACCATTATCGCGACAAAAGAGAATGTAACACTTTTCTTTTATTCAACAATTAAACAAATATTTAGAGTTTGTTTTGTGACTAAACCAACAAACAATTTAAATACCGAAAATGCAAGGATGGTAGGGTATTAAAAAAGCTCTTTTTGGTAAGTCTTTTAAATTTTATCTAGGTGACGCCAATACCAACCAATTAGTAAGTGAGGCTACTCGAAATTTTATTGAACAAACTACTGATACGCCTCGAGAAGAGCTTATATCTCAACAGAGCGTTGAAGATTGTTTGAGTTGCTTGCCAGCAAGAAAAGCGGATGGTATGGATGGCATAAAAAATATGTGTCTAAAACAACTTCCCAAATCGGCCATTAGATACTTAACATTTATTTTAAATGTCTGTATTAAATTCCAATACTTTCCAAGGGCTTGGAAAATAGCTAAGGTGATACCTATTCCAAAACCAGGAAAGCCACCTGATAAACCAAACAGCTACAGACCAGTTAGTCTGCTGAGTAGTGTTAGCAAAGTTTTTGAGAAGGTAATAAAAGAAAAACTTACGATACTTATCGAAGATAATAATATTCTTCCAAATGAGCAATTTGGTTTCCGAAGAAATCATAGTACATCTCATCAAGTACTTAGAGTCTGCCAGCATATCAAGCAAAATCGTTCCTTGGGAAAATCAACTGGTCTGGTGTTGCTGGACATTGAGAAAGCTTTTGATTGTGTATGGCATTTGGGTCTCGTCTATAAGTTGTTGATTTTTCGTTTTCCCCCATACCTCATAAAGCTTGTCCTGAGCTTTCTTTCCGATCGTTTTTTTAAAGTTTTCGTGAACAACTGTTTTTCTGTTTGTCATAGTGTTGTTGCTGGTGTGCCTCAAGGATCGGTTTTGGGTCCAATATTGTATAATATTTTTATGTCTGATATTCCAAGACTCCCTTATTGTGAATTAGCTATTTTTGCGGATGACAAGGCAATATACTCTTCGCACGAGTTTAGTCTCAACGTGGAGACTAACCTTGCGAATGCGATACAAATATTGCTAAGTTATTACAATTGCTGGAAAATCAAACTAAATGCTGAGAAGGTGCAAGCTATCTTTTTCAGCAGAAAACGAAAGACTTGTTTTCTTCCAAGCAATCGGCTAATTGTAAATAACACAAGTGTTAACTGGATCCCATCCGTGAGATATTTAGGCATCCATCTGGATACAAAACTCACATTTAAAGAACATACTGCTAAAACAATACAAAAAGTGAATATAGCAATAAACATGTTGTACCCCTTCATAAACAGAAAATCAAAGCTAACAAGATCGTTATTTTTAAAGTAACTTTCCAGTCAATCCTTCTATATGGTTGCCAAGTATGGGGAAATTCAGCAAAATGCCATCTTAAAAAACTACAAGTTTCTCAAAACAAACTCCTTAAAATGATGCTTAAACTTCCCCCACATCACTCAACCGCTGATCTTCATACCAGAACAAATGTTGACTTGATTCAAGATCGAATTACAAAGCTAACCACCAAATTTCTCCGAAACTGTGAGATCTCCGAAAATCCACTGATCAATCAACTAAATGTTTAATCATTTCCTTGTTTTTAATGCTTCTGGTTTATCAAAAATCATTAATTGTTATTAATTATACCTGTAATTTATTATTGTTATTTATTATTTGTTATATATTATTTATTATTTTGTATGCATTATTTATTATATGTTATTTATTATTTGTTACTTATTATTTTGTATGCATTATTTATTATTTGTTATTTATTATTTATTATTTTTTATATATTATTTATTAATTGTTATTTATTACTTTTTATGCATTATTTATTATTTATTATTTGTTAATATTATTTATTATTTGGTATTTATTATTTTTTATGCATTATTTATTATTTGTTATTTATTATTTATTATTTATTATATATTATTTATTATTTATTATTTATTATTTATTATTTATTATTTATTATTTATTATTTATTATTTATTATTTATTATTTATTATTTATTATTTGTCACTACAATGTACCTGCTAATTTTTTTAAGGTTCCCTTTCCCTTTTTTTTTAATTCTATTTGTATTGAAGGTTTTTAACGTATTTTTCCTTCAAAGTATATCATTGTATAATATTCTTTTGTAGTCATGATTTAAAATTAATTGTTCAGTAGAAAGATATAATATAAATATCAAAACTCTGTATGTAAACTGCGCGGTGGTCCACCAAATGTAAATTCCAATACGAAAATAAATAAATTATCTAATCTAATCTTTTAAATTTTGTTCATAAATTATAACGCTCGAGAATTTAAACAACGGAGCCGGACTCAAATATACGTCTACTCCGTTGCTAACATTGAAATTACTAGAGCTGTGTCAATCGTGATTGATTCGATCGTTTTGACCCGATCACAATAAAGTATTGGTGATTGCAATCACAATGCCCGAAGTCAATCGTTCATCGAGTCAATACTTTTGTTCTGTTCTGACTACTTCATTTCTTTATTATGCCCCCAACTCAATACAACTCAACTTTCACACAAACAAACTATTTTTTCGTATTATGCAAGAGCAAGACAACCTTTTTCAGTTGCAATCGTGATTCGTGAAGCGTTGCATATGCATACACACAGACAACCACTGCCATCTTGGTTGTCTGTTGACAGTCAACTTTTCGCTTAAGGTTGTGTTTGGCAATACCGAATTTTAAATTACAACCAAGAGACAACTCAACTGTTTTACACAATAGTGTTAATATATCAAAATATTTTTATTTATTTCGGCTTATTTCGTTTTACCAACACATATTTGTTCTACAAAAATATCGCTTCTGTTCAATAATCTCCATTTCCTAATTATTTGTTGCAGTTGCAGTTTGTTGTTATTGAGTGTATTCACTCTTACAATCCATTCGAAATTCAAATGTATCTGTCTCTATCGAAACTAAATTGAACGAATGATGATTGGTGTTTTTGATTGTATTGAAATTGAATGGAGCAATACAATACTCCCATGTCCCATCTGTCATTGATTGATTGAATGATTGATTGAAATGACCGAATCATTTTTTCAACCAATACTTGAACGATTCGATCATTAAATTTGAACGATTGACACAGCTCTAGAAATTACCTTCTATAATGCTTCTATCAATGGAGTTACATTTTCTTCTATAATATAAACATAGGGACGGGCTACAGTCCACTTGGGCGAACTGTTGGATACCCTATTCTTATTCCTATCCCTCATAAGTGGGCGCGACAAAAGTCTAAGTATGGTTGAATTGTTAAGAACGCTCTACATATTTTGTTATATAGCATTTAAAGCATTTTATCAAAAAAAAAAAACGCTCCCTAGCTCAAACTTGGGTGTTTCAATAAAATAGTTTTATTTAATTGTGGGCGTGTCAGTAGGCGGATTTAAAAAAAATTAACACATGAGAATAAAGGGCCCCTAGAGAGTATATTATAAATATTATAAATTTCAGCTCCCTAGCTCAAACTTTGAATTTTCAAAAAAAAAAAAAAAATTAATTGTGGGCGTGACAGTGGGCGGATTTTGAAATATTTACACATGAGCATAAAGGGCCCATAGAGAGTATATATTATAAATTTCAGCTCCCTAGCTCAAACTTTGGATTTTCAAAAAAATTGTTTTATTTATTTGTGGGCGTGTCAGTGGGCGGATTTTGAAAATTTTTTATGCCGAGCAGTTTTAGGAGTCATAGATCATGTATAAAAAAATTGCAGCTTTCTAGCTCAAAATTCGATTTTTTCCAAAATTTTGTTTCAAAAATTCGTAAACTTGATTATTTCGGGACCCTAGAGAGTATATGGTTCAAATTTCAGCTCTCTAGGTCCAGTTTAAAGGCCTAATTTTTGCCGACAGACGGACGGACGGACGGACATGGCTAGATCGATATTACTATCGATGCTGATCATAAATATAGTAACTTTTAGGGGTCTACGGGCAATATTAAGGTATGTTACAAACTATGCGTCAAAATTAATATACCCCTAGAATAGGGTATAAAAATGAATCGCTGAATGTGTTGCTAAGCGCAAATCTCGAGATCAGCTGAACCTATTTCGCTAATTCTTTTTTTTATAATATTCCTTCAAGTACCTACGAGGATGGTTCTTACGGAGAGAAAAATTTAAGAAAAAGTCTGAAATCACAACTTTTCTATATTCCCATTATATACACTGCAATATCCCATTATATTTTGGCAAGGTTAGGTTAGGTTTATGTGGCTGTCGGCAGAAGCCGACACACTTAGACCAATTTAGGTCCATTGTGATACAACGTATATTATCACAACTCTGTAGATGGGACTGCCCAACGACACGCGGTTGTTCTCAAACGGTCCCCCATCTACGTACTAACCGCGCCCAACGTCGTTTAATTACGGTGATCTGACGAGAACCGATTAACTCGACGTGGTAAGGTCGTTGGTTATTTTGGCAAGGTGAAGATGGCTATGATTTCTCAATCAAGAAGAGAAAATTTTAAAACATTGCCTAAAAAAGTCTAAAAACAACACTTTTCTATATTCCCATACAAAAGATTCGTAATAATACATAAAAGTCAATTTTAACTTTTTTTTTTTTTTTTGTCGGGGTGTGTGAGACTTTCTGCACTGGACCACTCAGACTCAATACTGGTCCATTGTACTACCAATTTGAACTTTAATACCATACCATAAAGTTTAAGTGTTAGTGGAGGGGTTCCGGGAAGGCAAAACAATTGAGTTACGTTAGTATCGTATAATGTCAATATTTGTCAATATTTATATTATGGTAAAATGTAAATTGTCTGTGGTAAAATGTCACTTGAAATGTAAACGTCTCTTTGCTGGTGCATCTATAATATTACTAATTCTAAAAGCCACAAATTTCTATAAAATTAAAAAATTCTTGTGTGTTTGTGACTTACTAAATATGCCTCCTACATATAAGGCGGCGGACAAATTTAGGCAGAAGAACCCGAAATGCAACGAATCAAATTAATTATCAATCTAATCGTACTGCCCAGGAACGTGAAATCGCAATGAACGTGAAAGAATTCGGTTAAGACAGACCCGTGAAGCGCGAAATCCGCCAAATGTGTTGCTAACCGCAAAACTCGAAAACGGCTCGACGGGTTTTGATTAAATTTTGTGGGTGTGTTCTTTATGGTGTGTGGAGTGTTCTGAAATCAGGAAGGTCTGTTTGCGATTGACAGTGGTGGTAGAAATGAACGAAATGTAAGAAAGAGCAGTTTAAACATAAATAAATATAATTTTTTCAAAATAACCAATAGAAAAAAAATTAGTATACCTAGTGCCAAAAAAATAATGAATAATAAATAATTTTGAAAAAATAGGCTGTAAGGACATTAATTTATGCCTGCCCAAAATAAAGTTCAAAGAAAAATAAGGGTTTGCGTGTAATCAAAGAAAATATTACCTACGTGTGCGTCCTGTGTGCGTGGCATTTTCTTATTTATTTCATGTTTATTATTGTTCAGTGTGTATATAAGACGCGGGCGCAGCAATTTGGGTCAAAGAACTCGAAACGCTACAAAGCAAGCTAATTTTCAATCTAATCGGACTGCACAGCAACGTGAAGAGCAAAATAAAATTGAAAGGATTAAGAAATTAAAATTACGTGAAACGCGTAGTTTTCAAGCTGCTTTCAGTGTTTCACGAGCGACTTTCAGTTACGATGTTTCAATTGACTACAGTTTCTATCAATGCGTTGCTATTGGATATATTAACTCAGTTTGCTCACACTGTATGGCATTGAAATACAAAAATGAAGCAAATGGATCGTGTTGCGCAAATGGCAAAGTGAAATTAGTGTCATTGATTAAGCCATCACTAATTACACTAATCGGAGCTAATGTTGTAAAATTCGAGATATTAATAATTAAATTGGATTCTGATAGGTGGCGCTGTATTCCCACTTTTGTATATGTTGGTCGATTTCGTTGTTGATTGAAGAAAATAAATATCGAAATTTTTCTTTCGTGTTGTTGTTTGATTCGAGAAAGTCAGGTGTCATAGGCGCCTGCCAGCAACTAGCCCCTACCCTCAGCGGAGCAACGAGGTTACGTGAGCGGGCTAAGCAAAGCGCAGAAAAACATGCAGTCTCTGTAACCACCGAACCGATTGAGCTGAAATCAGGGGGCTAACTCTGTAATTCGATTCTAAAGTTAAATCGTTCGAATTCGAAAAATATGTACTGTGTAATTCGAAAATTGAAATCAGAATTTCATTTATCTAGATCAGTGGTTCTTAAGCTTTTAGTGATGAGGGACCACTTGACGAAATTTCTGTCTTTTACGCTCACAACTCTGCAGTTCGGAAGTATAAATCCCCGACAAACTGTGTAAAATGTTGTCCTATCATAAAACACGCACACAATTTTTCACAGCCAACAGTATTTTAGTTTATTTTTTACGTCAATTTTACATTATAGAAATAACTATATTATTTTAATGAGATTTTTGTGACTGCATGCTCTTTACTAACTTCTGGATCATTGGTTCAGTGTTACTTAAAGCCAGACGCATGTCGGCACTTGCATCCAAGCGATTTCGGTGCTTATTTTTAATTATTAGAAGCGCCGAGAACCCCTGCTCGCATAGATATGTCGATGAAAACAAAGTTAGGTACTTTAAAGCAATTTCTCGAATCTTTGGGAAAGACATTGCCTTTTAGGTCCAAAATTCTTCAATATTTATTTCTGTCTCGAATATATCTTTCAAGTAACTTTCGTGTTGCATTTCAATCACTTCTTCTTGAATTTCATCAGGCACCTCAGAAACACTTACAATAAAAGGATTGCGGATTAGTTTCCGAATACCATTGCCCTCGCAGTCAGGAAAATAATAAGTGAATTCACTTTTTAAGTTTTTTAAATGGAGTGTAATATTACTCTGTATTTCTCCTTTAGTCTTAGCACACTGTCCGTCAATAATTTGATTCAGGGTATCAAACGCAGAAAAGTTTTCTCTTTCGACTTTATTGATCCATAGATCAATTTGCGCGATATGAAAATATATTGCTAGTGCCTTGCAACTTAAGATTTCCAGATCCTTGCAGTTGAATGTTCAATTTATTTAGTTGTGCAAACAAATCGACCAAATAAGCAAAACGTATTTGAAATTTGGACTCACAGAACTGATCCAACAACTCTTTGTTCTTGTCAATTAAGAATGTTTGTACTTCCTCTCTCAGTTCGTACAATCTTGACAGCATGTTTCCCTTGGAAAGCCAACGCACTTCCGTGTGAAAAAGTAGAGTTTCGTGCTCAGAATTAATATCAGAGCACAATTGTTTGAGCAGACGAGTGTTCAGTGCACTATTTTTTATAAAGTTAACTACTTTTATAGCGGTTTTCATCGCAATAGC
This sequence comes from Portevinia maculata, assembly GCA_949715645.1. Lineage (NCBI taxonomy): Eukaryota > Metazoa > Arthropoda > Insecta > Diptera > Syrphidae > Portevinia > Portevinia maculata. The sequence continues at coordinate 280,192,218 of OX454525.1, forward strand.
GAAGCATTCCGGAAGCGTTTTTACAGCCAGTGCTTGACGATGAATAACGCAATGTGTCGTAATTGGAGCTGGATTTTTTGTTTTTATTAACGTTGCAAAACCAGAGCGGGAACCAAGTATTGAAGGAGCACCGTCCGTACAAAGCCCCGCAAGCTTTTGCCAGATAAGTTCATGTTTCTCCATATATAGACTTATTACATTCATAACATCTGCAACTTTCGACGTCGTTTCCAGTTCTTGAGAAAATAGTAACTCCTCTTCAAACTTTTCATTGTCTTTCAAAAATCGAATAAATACAAGTAATTGACAACATTGTGAAACGTCGGTAGATTCATAACATTGTATCGCAAAAAATGGACTACATTTTATCTAGTCAATAACTTGTTCTTCAATATCATTTGACATTTTTTGAATACGCGACTTCACTGTGTCGTTTGAAAGTGGTATTTCTCGAATTTTATTTTGAGCTTCTTGCCCTAAAAGCTCTTCTGCAGCTTACAGCATACAAGGCTTTATTAGAGACTCACCGATTGTTTGTGCTTTTTTGGATTTGGCAATCAATTTTGAAATTTCAAACGACGCAGGTAATGTTTTTTCGGATAATGCATAGCTTGTTCCACTGGGTCCAAGTTTAATTTTTTTTTAGATTTATTAGTTTGCCTTCGATGTATTCTCGCGGACGGTCACAATAGTTCGGATGTACGGTCTTTAAATGACGTTCCAATTTTGCCGGCTTTAAAGCATCATTGGAAAGAACAGTTGCACATATTACGCATTGAGGGCATGTCTTCCAATTTATTTCTATTGAAGCCAAATTTAATATAATCGCCGTCATACTTTCGTTTCGGTGGCATTTTTCAGAAAAAAAAAAAATTTCCACCTACTTAGTTATCTACATTAATAATTGAAAATGGTGAGAGAACAAATACGGATAAAACATACATAATTTGAATAACAAACCCCTGGCAATGGGGTACAAAATAAATCGTAGTTAAAAATAAACCTGACAATATTATGTGGTAAAGTAAAATGTTAAATGCGCAGGTATATATAGTATACCTAAATGTGCAACATCAACAAAAAAAAAATTAGAATACTTACCTAGGTACTTATAAAACTCTGGACTTTTTATAACTACGATAGGTATGTATAAAGACTTTCGTTGACTAACGATATTTGAACTTTAAAAATGAAACAAATAAGCAGGCGCCTAAAACAAAAACACCAACGTCGCGTCGGTACTTTCCCTAACTAACAAAAACAAAAAGCCAATTGAGTAAACCAGGTGAGACACTGGCAGGTCGCTACACGTGCCACATACATACATGGCGCCAACCCCCGCGGCAGCTCTCAACTCAACTGTGTGGACCGCGGACCACTGGTTAAGAACCACTGATACATTTGCTCGAAAATCGAAAATATCGTGCTAAATACATTCGAATTTCGGAAATTTCATTTGATATCTATTTACCATACCAAAGTTTTGCTGAAAGCTAAAATGTAAGTATTAATTTATGTAAAAAAAAGATATAAATAATATTTTTTGATATGAATTGAAGAAAACATAATAAATATTAATATGATGATATATGAAGATTGGAAACATGTGAGCCGTAGGATACTCCACCGTATCATCCATTAACAGCTCGGATAATCATCTGGTGATCATATATCTACATGAAACAAAGCTCCATAAATTAATAAAAAAAAAAATCAAGACCTAGATTTTAAAGTGATCTTACCATCATTGCATTTATGCTGTGCTTCAGTTTCCGATTGAAAAATATATGTTCATTGTTCCTCGGTCTAATCATTTGAATGTGTGCCAAATCCACGACTGCAACAATTCTCGGTATGCCAGATTTCAAATGGAAATATTTTTTTGCTTCTATCTTTTCCTCATTCGTCATATTAAAATTTATATATTTTGGACACAGCTGTTTTTCCAAAGCTTAACAGACTTCGGAAATAACTGTGTAAACCGTCTGCTACGCCAGTCCAGTGAATCGAACTCGGCCTATTTGCTGCTGGTATCAACCCTTGATGTCAAGCAAGCTATTATATTGGGGAAGGCCGCGCACAATCGCCCAATGCACGATGCTTTTCATCAAGAGTTACAACGTGAAAAATAGTATGATCTCAATACTTCGAAAGAATTGATTCAAATAAATCTTCCATTATTGAACGAACAACAAAAGTATGTATTTGATACTCTTATGAAAGTAATAAATGATGGAACTTGAGGGATTTACTTCTTGGACGCTCCTGGTGGTACAGGAAAAACTTTTTTGATTACTTAAATATTGGCAACAAATCGCTCAAAAAATGAAATTGCTCTAGCTCTTGATTAGTCAGGCATTGCAGCAACTTTGGTTGAAGGCTGTCGAACAGCCCATTCAGCTCTAAAATTGCCATTGAATATGCGAAGCAACGAAACCCCAACCTACAACATTTCCAAGAATTCGGCAATGGGAAAGGTTTTGCAGCAATGTAAACTAATAGTGTGGGATGAATGCACGATGGCACATAAGAAATCTTAAAAGGCTTTCGATAGAACCTTAAAAGATCTACGGAACAACCAAAACCAATTTGGTGGCGCAATGATTTTATTATCAGGAGATTTTCGCCAATCAATGCCAGTGGTTTGTCAGTTAACGCAATTAAAAGCTGAACTCATTCAAAAAGTGTTTCCAAATGTTGCTCAAAATTACTTATTCCATGATTGGTTGAGCGAACGAGCTATACTGGCTGCCAAAAACACTGATGTAAATGAATTAAATTTCAAAATTCAAGATGACATTCCTGGCGAAATGAGGACATATAAATCAGTTGATACGGCAACTAATGAAGATGATGTCTTGAACTATCCACCGGAATTTTTAAACGCACTTTATTTGCCAGGATTGCCGCCGCACAATCTTCAATTAACCCTTTCGATCAGGATCGGACATCCAAGGTATAAAAACACCTTTGTTGTATGTCCCATCCGGATCGAAAGGGTTAAAGGTCTGATCTGTAGTTATAATGTTGCGAAATATTAACCAACCGCAACTTTGTAAAGGCACACGATTAGCGATAAAAAAATTACTGAATAACATAATAGAAGCAATCATATTGTAAGGAAAGTATAAAGGAGAAGACGTTTTGATACTCCGCATCCCAATGATTCCGACTGACGTACCATTCGACTTTAAACGACTACAGTTTCCAGTACGGCTTGCTTTCGCTATGAGTATAAACAAATCCCAGTGGCAGCCATTAAGTGTTTGTGGTATTAATCTAGAAAACCCATGTTTATCGCATGGTCAATTGTATGTTGCCTGTCCCCGTGTTGGAAAACCATCCTCTCTGTTTGTTTACGCGCCAGGTAATCAAAAAAAAATATCGTGTACCATAAAGTACTACAATAAAAATGAAACTTAATTTAGAATATTTTTTTTTCTTTTTTTTTAAATTCTGGCTCGCCAAGGCGATTAAATATGGGGCACTTCGACCTAAAAAGATCTTTTGTGCCGTGTGGGCCAGAAAAATTTAGACTAGTAGGGTTTCCACTTTCCGTGTAAAGCGGACAATTCTACTAGTAGAAGAATTCTTTATGTCCTCGGGGCACATTTGTTCCCTGAAAAAGATCTCCTTTCTAATTCCGTTTAATGCCGGACATTCACATAAAATGTGTTCAGCTGACTCGTCCTCTTAAAGACAAAGTCGGCACTCAGGAGAGTCTACTATTTTCATTTTGTGTAGATGATATCTTAAACCATGGTGGCCAGTAAGGTAACCTACTAAGTTTTTGATATCATGCCTGCTTAGGTTTAGGCATTTGCTGGCATTTTTATTGAAAGGCCGAATGGCTTGTTTGGTCTGTCTTAATCCTGGGATGCTTTCCCATAGATGGATACATTTTCTGTATTCCCAGCTTTTTATTGCTGCCGTTGCTGCTGATCTAGGAGTGCAGCAGAAGGGTTCGGGACCTATGAAGGGTGTTTCCGAACCTTTTCTGGCCAGTTCGTCGGCCTTTTCGTTACCTTCCACCCCGACATGACCCGGAACCCACCATGCTTGGTCTTGTTACTTGTTTCGAGTGCCTGTAGGGTGTTGAAGCAGTACATGACTGATTTGGAGTCAATCGTATGCGAGCTAAGGGCGTTTATAGCTGCTTAACTATCCGTGAATATATGGATGGTTGCACCTTTTATAAAAGATAGATTTATGTGGCTAGCGCATTCTTGAATGGCGTGGAGCTCTGCTTGAAATACGCTGGGACTTTTCCCCATGGGTATCGTAAAGCGTTTGTTTGGTCCGTATATTTCCGCTCCTACCCCCGATTCCATTTTAGAACCATCAGTATACCACTTTATGCCGTTGTGGCTGTTAGGTGGGTTATTACTAACCCATGCTTCTCTCTTGGGGATCTCCATGGATAACCGCTTGTTAAAGCATAGTGTTTTATGAATGCGGTCTGTGACCGCGCAGTTCATGTTGAGTTCTGGCAGTTCATCAAGAAGGGTCTTAAGTTCCGGATGATCTTTAAGACTTATCTCGTTTAACTGTATTTGACTTATTGCACTGCGGATCGCCACTTTTTGAATGTATATGTGTGCCTCTATGGCAGCCGTTGGACAGGTTCGCATGGCTCCGGAGATACCAAGGCACGCAAGCCGTTGTACCTTTTTGAGCTTCTCTATTGCGACCTTTTGTGTGGATTTTGTCCACCATACAATGGAGGCGTATGTTATACTGGGTCTTATCATCACTGTGTAGATCCAGTGGACAATCTTTGGAGAGATTCCCAAGGTTCTGCCATATGTGCGTCGACAGGCACATAAAGCTCTGCTAGCTTTAGTGATTTTGTTGTTGATGTGAGAGTTCCAGTTTAGTCTTTTGTCCAGGATTACTCCAAGATATTTGACTTCGTCGGAATACTCAATGGTCGTGCCATTTAGTGAAATCTGGGCTAAGCTGAGATTTCTTCTTTTTGTGAAAGGAACTATGATAGCTTTATTGGGGTTTATGGAGAGATTTTCCTTGACGCACCAGTCTATAGCTATCTTAAGGGCGTTTTGCATACGTGAAGTAACTACGTTTGATTCTTTGCCCCTAATAATGATGACCAAGTCATCGGCATACCCTATTATGTCGCAGCCTAAATTACTTAATTATTTAGAATATTAGAATAAGTAAAAATAAAATGAAATATAATAAATAGGTTTCATAATAAGAAATCAGAAATTGTAATTTTCATTGTGATTTTTTAGTGACTAGATATTAAAAGAATGTTTTATAATTTTTATTTTTTGACATAATGTATTTGTTGATTTATCAACTTTCTTTTTTCTTTTTTTATCTTACTAGCTGACCCGGTGTCCCGAATAGCAGAATAAGTTTAATAAAATTAAAGAATCGACTGTTAGGCGGTACGAAGTTCGCCGGGTCAGCTGGTAATTATATATTCTAACATACCTATAGTTAAATTATGTATATATCAGCGCTCTCTACCTTGAATGGGAAACATAACATCAACATGTATGCTAATATTATATTACAATGGCTGCATTTCTCTGCCTATTTTCATCAAGAATAGTTGGACGGCAAATAGCGAGCACTAGCGAAGCGTAAAACCCTACATCACTAAAACATTGTTCAGTTTTGGGAAACATACTGCTCCCTCCCACCCTTGTCTTTACTCATATTACTATCTGCTCTGTGTCCCGGTCCATCCATCCGTGATATAGGAAATGTGTCCACATAACTAGTAGTACTCACTTCCACAAACTAATTAAAGCAAATCTGAATGATACCACCCCGTAGCGTGTCATTCGTCTTTCCAACCGCAATCCAATTCAAAGGGATCTAATTCAAGACCTCTCTGCATCCAGCCAAGCATCTAGCACTGCATAAGCATCCATTTCCGCATGTTACATGTCCTCCGACTCGCACATGTTGTCTGTGTACGTGCAAACATATGTATGGATATCTTCATGAGAACTTCCATTAATTATAAACCTTTTCCGTACCACAAAAATCTAATTATATCACATTTTGCCATTTAAAAGAACATTCTGTCACCACAAAACTTTTGTATCTAATTTGACTGCGGAGGTGTCGACTGTGTCGAAGACGTCTCGAATTTCCAAGAAGACAACCGTATTTAAGAAGTAAAAAAGAAAACTATCTTCGCTAAGGGGTTGTCAAATTTAAATGCAATGCACAGCACATACATAAAAACATACTCGCAACTCCATGTCCCGTCCCGCTTCTGTGCTGCTTACAAATTTAGATCAAATTAGTCCCGAGTATTGGGTATTCAAACACTTCTTAGTTCGCCTTTTAATGGAAATGCAAGATGAGTGAATAACGACGAATGCGGCTGGTGCTTCCAATTTCTCGGATATTAGTGGGGTAAGTAGGAGCTTAGGAAATCATTTCTCGAAAAAAGGGCTGACATAATTTGTTGCGAGTAATTGAAGCTGGAATGAAGAAGTTTGTATGGGATTGAGCTGTTTTGTGCACAGCTATGTGCGAAAGAGCTATAGAAAATTTTAATGCGATTAAGGAAATGTTCGTGTGTAAGGGGTTACACGCTCGTACACATGAAAAGTATTAATAATTGTCGAAGTAAATCCTGGCAACCAAATCATGGTTTTGGAAAATAACTTAAACTAGAATGTCTTTATGAGATTGTGAGTTCCATTCGGGTGGCTGTTATGAGTATGTTAATAAGAACCAACGAGACGACGAGGAAAATCGAGCCTCCGTTTAAACCCATATACAAGGTGGCGCAAAAGTAATCCTCCTATCAGAAAATGCTACAAATTTTGCGATTGGCCCCTAATGTCAGTTCTGTTTTGACATTTGTGTAGTAAACACATGCGAAATACACGTTAATAAACAATGTTACGCTACACTGCTCCAGAACGCGGAATATTGGTGACTATTTATTTGAGCAATAATCGGTCGGTGACCAAAAAACATCGGAAGGTTATTTTTGCGCCACCTTGTACATCCAAAACTAAAATGCTGCATTTTTATACCTTATTCCAAGGGTATATTAATTTTGACGCATAGTTTGTAACATACCTTAATATTGCCGTAGACCCCTAAAAGTTACTATATTTATGATCAGCAAAAATTAGGCCTTTAAACTGGGCCTAGAGAGCTGAAATTTTAACCATATACTCTCTAGGGTCCCGAAATAATCAAGTTTACGAATTTTTGAAATCCGCCCACAGACACGCCCACAACCTCAAAAAACAAAATTTTGGAAATAATCGAATTTTGAGCTAGAAAGCTGAAATTTATAATATATACTTCCCAGGGGCCCTTTAAGTAAATATTTTCAAAATCCGCCAACTGACACGCCCACAATTTAAAATTTTTTTTTTTTTTTGAAAATTCAAAGTTTGAGCTAAGGAACGGAAATTTATAATATATACCCTCTAGGGGCCCTTAATGCTCATGTGTTAATTTTTTTAAATCCGCCTACTGACACGCCCACAATTAAATAAAACAATTTTATTGAAACACCCAAGTTTGAGCTAGGGAGCGTTTTTTCGATAAAATCCTTTAAATGTTATATAACAAAATATGTAGAGCGTTCTTAACTTAGACTTTTGTCACGCCCACTTATGAGGGATAGGTATAAGAATAGGGTATCCAACAGTTCGCCCAAGCGGACTGTAGCCCGTCCCTATGTTTTTTCTGTATTTTCAGGTTGATTAAGGATAAATAAATGAAATAAAGCAAACATTTTCAGAATTTTAAAAATATTTGCTTTATATATGTTCTTAGAGCGGGGTTCTCAAACGGGTACAAAGATCAGAATCATGGTCTCGACGATCGAAATCCCGGTCCCAGGGATCAAAATCCTGCTCTCAACTATCAAAATCCTGCTCTAAAGGACCAAAATCTAGGATGAGATCTTGGAGTTTCTCTCTGGGTCGGACATTTGCTGTAGAGAGTTGCACAGAACTGTCAAAAAAAAAACGAAAGTGAACTGTCAATACTGAGGGTCGAGGGATAAGCTGTCAGGTGCCATCACAAGGGGATCATGAAATTGCAAGGCAGCTAGCAGATGGTTATTTTAATTTATTTGTTTACGTGGCTTGTGGTAAGATAAGACAAAGCTATTGTATTTACAACAAATAAAAAAAACATATTGACGGGCTCCAGTCCACTTGGGCGAACTCTTTGGTACCCTATTCTTATTCCTATCCCTCATAAGTGGGCGTGACAAAAGTCTAAGTATGAATTGTTAAGAACGCTCTACATATTTTTATATATAACATTTAAAGGATTTAATCGAAAAAAACGAAGCTTTTGTAAAAAAACGCTCCTTAGCTCAAACTTTGGTTTTTCAATAAAATTCTTTTATTTAATTGTGGACGTGTCAGTGGGCGGATTTAGAAATTTTATCTCCTGAGCAGTTTTAGGAGTCAAAGATCATATATAAAAAATTTCAGCTTTCTAGCTAAAAAATCGTTTTTTTCGATAAATTTGTTTTTTTTTGATTTTGTGGGCGTGTCTGTGGGCGGATTTTAAAAATTCTTAAACTTGATTATTTCGGGCGCCTAAAGAGTATATGGTTAAAATTTCAGCTCGCTAGGTCCAGTTTAACGTCCTAATTTTTGACGATAAACGGACGGACATGGTTAGATCGATTTTACTATCGACGCTGATCATAAATATAGTATTTTAGGGGTCTACGGGCAATATTAAGGTATGTTACAAATTGCGCGTCAAAATTATGCCCTTAGAATAGGGTATACAAAATATACGACATAATGACTCATAGCCTTACGCTCAGATTTCTTATGAGTTGAGAAAAAAAAAGATATAAAGTGAATTCGGCCATCGACTCGAAACCGATCGACCAGCGATTATATTTCATCTTCTCAGATTATATGAGTCGGCTAGTTTTTTATTCTAACATATTATAAAAAGTGCAAGCTGTGATTCGTTTTGCTTGTGGTCAATGAACAAAATGAGCCGTCAAGTTTATGGTTATGGTTAGGGTGAGAAATCTATATTGAACAATGTTCGTATGCTTTTGGGTTGCGGTGGTACTCGTATATAGATATTTATAATATAGATATATTATATATATAGATACATATATTTATATTTATATATTCATGTTCTATGCATAGGATTTTTTTATGGACTTTTTGTGATGCCACGATATTTGTTTCAGCAAAGATTTGAAGTGGAAGGGGAGAAAATTTTCGTGTAGGCTGGCTAAATGCATTTGATTTTAATTCGATACTAAGCTGTTCCTTGAAGTAATGATTGTTAACCTCAAATGGTTGATTTGAGTTGCACCAACGTGCTAAGATTATGAATCCATTTATAGTAAGCATTAAAGCCAAATCTTCTCCTTAAGTGTTCAACCATTGGGTAGATACCATCTAATGCTGAATTATCAAATTCTTGAATATTGTGCCCCTCTAAGAAATAGAGGTCCGAAATGAGTATTGTTGCTTCTTTCGTTTTAAGATTGATGTCATGTGTGTAATTAATGGCTTGATAGGGTGTGTGTTTGCTGCTGCAGAGTGGTGCGAGGGATTAGCAATATAGCTATCATCTACAAGGCGATCATGAAACTGCTAAAGCCAGATGGAGCAGGACTTTGGAAATCTATATTAGAGTCTTGAATCTATGCGACACCAAGATCATGTCTGGACATGTGCAGGGGTGGATGCAGATGCGAGAGGGCTGGTCCTTATCAAGGAATTCTGAAATCCATATTTTTTCAAAAAAACGGCAAGACCGAATTCAGGGTAATTTTGTTCAGTTCATATTTAGATAAATACGCTTCGAGAAGGACGAAAACGAAGTCGATATTATTTTTAATAGGTACGCGAGATAGTTTTTTTTTCCATTGTACTACCAGGCAGAAATCCTCTTTTTGGTAAAGAGGTTGGAGAAAACACGGTGTCATTCGATTCCCTCCATTAATGGGTGGTGTATTTTGTTGTCCCCTATTGGAATTGAACTTGCACCGCACGGGTTGCAAGCCGATGCACTTACCTCTACACCGTCACCACCCTTACGCTAGATAGGTACAATGAACTGAAAAAAAATTACACAATTAATTGATTTTTTTTTATCAAAAGGCAGCTAACAGTTTTTTATAATAGTAAAAACAATCAAACATAACAAAAAAACATAGGGACGGGCTACAGTCCCCTTGGGCGAACTGTTGGATACCCTATTCTTATTCCTATCCCTCATAAGTGGGCGTGACAAAAGTCCAAGTATAGTTGAATTGTTAAGAACGCTCCACATATTTTGTTATATAATATTTAAAGGATTTTATCGAAAAAAACGAAGCTTTTGTAAAAAAGCGCTCCCCAGCTCAAATTTTGGTTATTCCAAAAATAAAATTTAATTGTGGGCGTGTCAGTGGGCGGATTTTGAAAATATTTATGAGCATAAAGGGCCCCTAGAGAGTATATATTGTAAATCTCAGCTCCCTAGCTCAAACTTTGGTTTTTCAATAAAATTGTTTTATTTAATTGTGGGCGTGTCAGTTTGCGGATTTTAGAAATTTTATCTCCCGATCAGTTTTAGGACTCAAACATTATATATAGAAAATTTCAGCTTTCTAGCTCAAAATTCATTTTTTTTCGAAAAATTTATTCTTTTTGAGTTTGTGGGCGTGTCTGCGGGCGGATTTCAAAAATTCGTAAACTTGATTATTTCGGGATCCTAAAGAGTATGTGGTTAAAATTTCAGCTGTGTGGGTCCAGTTTAAAGGTATAATTTTTGCCGGCAGACGGACGGACGGACGGACGGACATGGCTAGATCGACATTACTATCGATGCTGATCATAAATATAGTAAATTTTAGGGGCCTACGGGCAATATTAAGGTATGTTACAAACTATGCGTCAAAATTAATATACCCTTAATAATAATCATGTTATTATCTGATCTGATCAGCTTTTACTTCCTCCGCATCGGCCCAACCCCCGCCAGTGCTTCAGCGGCTGCTCATACCCCGCTCCGCTGCCACCAGTATCAACAACATTGTAAGAGAAGGTATGTACATTGTACCTACATACTGATTTACTCATACATTTCCCATTAAGATAGTTTTCTTTGGTATACGGTTGAAGAATTAACGTTTCGCATATAGTCAAATACTCGTATTATTCGTTTAGATCGTTCGAGTGTCCCTTATAAATATTACAATTGTGATTAACTTCTCAATCTGTTTGTAATTGCTAGATCGGACCAGATCAGCTTATTTTGGTGTTGGATTGCTATAAGTTGGAATATCCTAGTGATAGAGATTGAAAAATGTTAGATTATACATTAAATACAAACATACCTAGAATATACAACACATACTACATAATCACACTTACTTATTGTATATATACTAATGAATTACTACTGATCTTATTGCTGAATTACAATACAAATACTTGAACAACATGTACATAATCTATCCTATATAAAGAGAGATTTCTTCTGAATAAAGATATATTCATTTGTAACGTGTTAAGAGCGATGTTTCATTTTCCCCAACAAAGGTTATGGGCCCAGATTCGCAAGCCGGTGCATTTATGAAATTAGCGTGCTCTTGAAAAAACAACCAGAATAGAGGCAAAGGGATGAGAAGGCCCTTGCAACAATCTTCCTGTGTGGCAAAACGTCACAGTTAAACTACATTCGAAATTGTAATACTTCAAAGGAAGCGTGGGACAAGCTGGAAGCCCTGCGGAGCTTCTTGTATAAAAGAAAATATGACCGCGTGCAAGATTTATATTCCTTACGAAGTCCCACAAGGCTTCGCCCTCGGCCCCATCCTTTTTAATATGAGAAATGACAAGCTATTCAGTTCACTCAATGCAGAAAACAGAGTCTTTTTGCCGCAATCTTCACTAAAAATAAACTCTACCGAGATTAAATGGTCTGAAACAAATATCTTTGTGTCGAATTCGATACAAAGTTAACCATTCAAAGGCATTTATGTAACACAATCCACAAATGCAATCTTTTAATAAAAATATTATACCCCTTCATTAACAGAAAGTCTAGGCTTAGCATACATAATAAAATATTATTTTCAAAACGATTTTTAAACTCTCTCAGGGCCCCAAATGCATAAAGTTCTGTAACTCTTAAATTATTAATTTTCAACCACTGTTAACTTTAAATTGCAAATACAATTGATCTTGAACTTCTGAGCGTGTCGGTGGACGGATTCCAACAAAATTTATACGTGAGCATTTGGGGCCTTAGAGATTATATATAGGTATCAGTGGCGTGGCGTGGAAAATGTTAAATGGTAAGTCGGAAAAAATATGCACCTGCAAACGCTTCCTGAAATTATATTGTGTACTGCAAATCGCATAGAAGTAAAGCAATTCAAGCCAATTTTTTATACTTCAAGTCATTTAAGCTTAAATTTACAATGAACCTAAAGTATAATAAAAGTGGCTTCGAAAGAAACCTTTTTGGCAGATGCAAATGCTGTACCTTAAAGAAAATTGATGGTAAGTAATAAAAAAAAGGAACTTCATAAATCACGGTTTGTTAAATAAATAAATACATAAATAAAAATTTAAATTAAAAAGCTTCACGCATAATATTTACAAAAATGTATGGATTTTATATCTATAATATATCAAAATATTTATATATATAAAAATATTTTAAAAATAGTTTTTGTACAAAGTTAAAAAGAGAAAATATTAATGATTAATATTTTTTAAAATCAAAAACAGTAGAATTTGGAAAAAAAATGTGAAAAGTTTTGTTAAATATTTTTTTTTATTTGTACTCTAAGTCTATTCTTCTACCTTTTTTCACGTATTCTGCAAGAACTCTTTCATAAAAGTTAAGCCTACTTTTAATTTTTAAAATGAGTCGCTTTTCTATTGATAAAAGTGCTAAATCAGAAAGCCTGTCTTCTCCTTGAGAATTTCTCAAATATGTATGAACTCTTTTCAGAGTGGAAAAAGATCTCTCCACGGAAGCAACAGTCATTGGTAGTGTTAAAAATAGTCCACTTAATTTTAAGATTTGGGGAAATGTTTCACACAATATTTCACTTCTTAAATGTTTAAAGAGGAATAAAACGTCAAGTGGTTGAAGTGAAGACGTAGTATAGAGAACTTTCAGCTCATTTTTTAAACCTGCAAAATCGAAAATTCCAGGGAAAAAGTTAATCACCGACGATATTGTATCATCTGGGCTTGACTGAGCAAAACGACTGTATTTTGATTTATTGAGTAAATCCAAAAAAATTAAATCCGTGAAAGATTTATATCGTGTCTTAATTTGAGATATAATATTTTCCTTTATTTCTACAAAAAGGCGCTTATAGTGAGTCCTTAAATCAAAATCAAGTAATCGGCGTTTCCGTGGAGGTTCAGCACAATCATTTATACTTTCAAAAATTAAATCAAATTTGTTTAGAAACTCAGTAGAAAGCCAAGACTCAAAACACTCGATTTCTCGCTTAGCAACTTCAACATCTGTTTGTTTATTTTGTATTAAATTAAACAATACATCGGTTTTAGCAAATATTTCGGAAACCGCGTGCAGTAAAAAGCAAAAATCTTTCCCTTCTAACTTAAGCAATAAACTTTCGGCCATTGAAAGTGCGTCAGTGTCCCATTCTTTTGGATGGTCTAATATTTGCTTAAAAGTTTCAATAATATCTAATCTACAGTTAAAAATAACGTTAACTATTCGGGAATGGTAATGCCAGCGAGTTTCTGATACTCCCGGCATGCGTCTGTTTGCTATTTGTTTTAAAATATTTGAACGTTTAGTTGATTTATTAAAGAAGCGTACTACTCGTATTGTGTTTATATCGCCAAAAAAAACTTTCAATTCAGGTATATTTTCCAGTGATTGAGATAACACCAAATTTAAAACATGTGCCTGGTAAGGAATAAAATAAGCCATTGGACAAGCATCAAGGACATTTTTTTTAACACCACCTACTTCCCCTGACATAACCGCGGCCCCATCGTAAGATTGCCCAACTAATTTCTCCTTGCAACCGTATACATCAAGTATATTGAGAATGTGTTTTGAGAGCTCATCGGCATTTCGACTCTCACTCACGTCAAAAAACCCAAGAAACCTTTCCTCTACTCCTTCCTCCGATAAGTAACGCAAAACGGCACTAAGTTGCTCCCTATGGCTCATGCCTGGTGTTTCATCAATCATGATGGACACAAATCGCGTTTCACTTATTTCTACTTTAATTTCGCATTTGATCACTGCGGCTATACTTTGTATTAAATCGTTTTGGATGTCATTTGATAGACCCGAAAAAACCAGATTACGTGCACTTGAACACTGTTCCAAATGAGAGCCCATTAACTGGTCATACTTAGATAAGTATAAAAGTGTTTCGACATATTTGCCACGATTATTAGAATCTGGCTTTTCATTATGACCCCGAAAGCTTGTTCCTGTTTGCCTAAAAGAACTACCGTATCTATAAAACGTTCCATTAGTTTACGGTTTCTATCAACTTTTTTGTTGTGAGCTACAAAGGAATTACCTAACGAGGTTTCAATACGATCAGTACCGAATTCGTGTAAAGATAAACAGCTACGAATGTGTTTTTCCGTCTTGACATGTTTATTTGCCGAATTAATTAAATTGTTTATGTCAGCGTAGCCCGTGCGACTCCAAACACTAGGAGAATTAGAAAAAAGGAGACCAGGAAAACAAATCATTTTATTAAGCTTACAACTACCAGTCAACCAAGTATATTTTTGATATATGGATGCGTTGAAATGCGAAACAAAACCATCCTTGCGCTTATAATCTATTTCCATAGAAGGAGTAGAGCGTCCTATCTCTATAACTTTTTTTTTTAAGAAAACTCAACTTACAAAAATAATTTTCTTCTTCCAAAAGCAAATCTACTAAACAACAATTTACTGTTAATAATGCCATTTTCTCCTTTGCTGAATCTAACTGAAAACAAAACAATTTAAACTTTTCACACTTCTCACACTTTTCACTGTTTTCGATCACTTTAAATAATTATATATTGCACAACAATAATTCCACTCAATATTACTTTAAGTTACACATCGCAGTCTGCTTCACAACTGAATTTTTCAAACAGAACTCACCTCAGCTACATACAAAACTCGCCAAATAAGTCGCTGAAAAGCGGATTATATTTTTGCATAAGGAAGCGTGTATCAAACAGAGAGGAGTCAAACGCGGTGAACGATAAGAGGAAAACAAGGAAAGAAAGCCAATTTGTTCTAACCAGCCACATATTTCATAACGCGAAAATTTCCGGGTTACTATGCTTTGTTTTGCTATCGCTTTGCGTATGTGTTTCTTATGGGGTATGGAGAGGAGTATGTGATGTTGGAGAATAGGCATGCAATGATGTGAGTATTTGTGTGCGTATAGCAGTAGAACGATATGAGAGCAGGTGAATAGCAGGTGGTGGGTTGGTAGAATTTGTTGCTTGCAAGTGCAGGTGTAGGAAACATACAAATCTTATGTTTATATACACACATTGCGTGAATCGAGTTATATGGGCGCCTCGCCACTGATTGGTATATTAGGCTATTCTAAATTTTAGCTTTCTAGCTAATGGCATACTTAATGGCCAATGTGTATTCCTGAAGTTGGCATCAGCGCAACGGATCGACGGTTTCGCACAGAAATTAAATGGGAATACTCACGCACACAGTTTTACAATGCTCTGTCATTTAGGCTCTGCCATTTTCTTTAATGTGACGATAGAAGAAAATTATCGCTAAAAAGTTAAAAAGCAGAAATGGAGGAGAAACATGGTTAACTAGGCCTATTCGACAAATAAACGAAAAATAAGGTAAACATGAAAATACGAAAACATGAAAAAATATTAACTTATTAACTATGGTCTAGGACTGACACCCTCGAACGCCACCTGACTACGCAACAGCACCTTACGTGCTTATGCATTACAGGTACGATGAGAGAATCTCCCACTACTGCTATAGAAGTGCTGCTTTGTTTACCTCCTTTGCAGTTCTTTGCTGAAAGTGAGGCAACATTTGTGTACCGGGTGTGTGTAGGACTTGAACGGCAGGTTAACTTCGGCGAAGAAATCAGAGGTGATAGGTTCAGAGCTCTCTTTGACACTATACCGGCCTTCGGGAGAAGCACTAGACTCTGTGTGCTCAAAACAATTTTTCGTTTTCGAGTCATTTCTCATTCCTAAACGACTGAACAGGGAGGGGTGGAATGGCTTTAGGCCGGAAGATGCCATCGTTTATAGAGATTGGACACTCAGAGATTATCCGATCAATCTATCTGCAGCCTTTGGTAGACAAGCAATTGTTTTTCAGGCAGAAATCTTTGCGAATACCACTGCCGCTAATATCTTGTTCAGGAAAAGGGTAAAAGGTGTAACCATATACATCTGTTCAGATAGCCAAGCCGCTATCAAAGCAGGTTTGGCTGGTTTGCTCACCTTAAAAATTGATGAGGATATCCTCGCCAAGCTGAAAAGGTTACCGAACTCTGGCATTCAACTGAATAAGTTCAACACTTCTAAAAAGTAGTATGGCAATATAAAACCTATGCAGCTCTCCGTTCGATGAGGGCAATAGAATATTTCAACGCAATAAAAACTCGTTACATGCTGGTGAAATCGTTGATAATACCCATTCTTACTTTTGACTGTGAAATATACTGCTCATGCAACTATGAAAGCAAACGTAGGCTAAACGTCGCCTATTGTACATCAAAATGTCAGAAGTTTGAGGGAAAACTTTGCGTCTCTTGTCACGCACCTTGATTCGTTCGTTTGCATTTCAGATATTGTCTTTGTATCCGAAATTTGGATTTACAATTTTGAAAAAAGCGATTACGTTATTCCCAGCTTTAATTTCTTTGCTAATACTAATGAAAATTACGCTGCAGGTGGTATTGGGTGTTTTTTGAAGGAGAGTTACCAGGTTGTAGAAGTTTCCTGTGTAGATTTTGTAAGTGCGGATGTTGCTTTTTGAGTTTTGGGATGAGGTATATTTGTGTAATGATGTGTCGACTTCCTATACAACATTCATTGAATGCCTTAAGAAACACATTAGTAATTCTTCTTATTTCTTGCCTCCGAAAAAATTAAAAAAAAGGCTAAAGCCTTGGATCTCTAGGGAGTTACTGAACAATGTCAATATTAAAAACAAACTTAGAATGAAATCCTATAAATTTCCTACTAATCAGAGATTGAAACATAAATACAAAACATTGTGCGTGGTACTAAAAAAGGAGATTCCTAATTGCCGTGATACGTTTTACCGTAATCGCTTTAATTCTGCCAGAGGAAACATCAGAAATGAATGGAAAATAGTGAACAGTTTGCTTAACAAATCTTCTTCTACAAAAAAATTACTTCCATGCGTATCGATAACCGTGTAGTATCTGACAAATTCGATATTGCTGATGCATTTAACGATTACTACACTAATATAGCCAGCAGTTTACAACCTTGTTCAGCCATTTCTATTTGTGCTCGTTGTTTGCGTGCTGAACCATTTCAAAGAAACAGTTTTGTTTATAAACCCATAACTTCTCTTGAAATGTTAAAAGCTATTCGCAGCTTAAAAAATACTAATTTTTGTGGCGCAGACGGTATCTCGAGTCTGCTACTAAAGAAGATTGCATGCTTCGTAGTGGATGCCTTAACCGACATCTTCAACGGTTGCGTTTTTGAAGGGGTTTTTCTAGATGAACTTCGAAATGTGCAACTACAGGCCCATATCTCTTTTGCCAATATTAAGTAAGATTTTCGAAAAACTTATGAAAGATAGAATTGTTAATTATTTAAACCAAATCAATTATTTTAGTGCTCAACAGTTTGGATTTCGGAAAGGTAAATCAACTGAAGATGCTCTGCTACAGTTTTGTACTCAAACAATGTCGAACCTTGATGGCAAAAAGTGTACAGCTGGTTTGTTCATTGATATTACCAAAGCCTTCGACATGGTAAATCATAACATTTTATTGCGTAAACTGGAATTAGCTGGATTTCGTGGTTTTATGATTGATTGGTTCAAGGCTTACCTTAAAAATAGGTCACAAAGAGTGAAGTTAGATGAGATAAGGAGCGAAATCAAAATTTTTAACTTGGGTGTACCCCAAGGCTCTGTCTTGGGTCCGATTTTATTTCTTATCTACATTAATTCACTCTTTGTACTTCACTTCAAAGGCTCACCTACTGCTTTTTCTGATGACATTGGTTTTTCATATGGTCTGAACAGTCCTTTGGATCTCGTTGCTGATATAAACTGGGATTTGAATTTGTTAAGAAACTGGTTTGCGAATCACAATTTGGTTATAAGCTCCAAAACAAAAATAATGTTTTTCAGTTTGTCATCACCACAAAATTTGGAAGCGAATATTTACTTTCATGCACCTGAGTGTCAAAAATACAAATTGGCGAATTGCAGCTGTGCCCATAGATCTTATTCTCCCACTTTTTGTAGCAATCTAGGATGCAGTGATAAATGTTTCCTAATCGAGAAGGTAGATGAATTCAAATATCTTGGGCTTATAATCGACTTCAATATGAGTTTCTCGAAACACACAGAATCTTTAAGGAAGTATTTCCGTTCCACACTTAGACACTTCTTTTATTTACGAACTGTGTGCTCAACAATGCTCCTAAAAAAAATTTACTATGGCATTTTTCATTCTAAGCTACAATATGGAATAGCTTGTTGGGGAGGTGCTTATCTTAATAAAATCCAGCCTTTATTAGTTCTGCAAAAACATATATTAAGAAAATTATGCCGAAAGCCTGTCAGATATCCAAGTTTGCCTTTGTTCTGCGACCTTAAAATTCTTCCTGTTCGTCATCTGTACGTTTTTAAAGTATTAAAGACATTCTTTATGAAATCTGGTAATTGTAATTTTGGATTAATTTCCAATTACAATTTACGTGGAAACACTTCATATATGGTATCCGTTCCTTTTTTCCGCACTACAGCTTACCGTAATTTTTATTCTGTTTCATGATTTCGTCTATTTAATAAACTTCCGCAGTCAATCAGGGCAATGTCAACACCTGGAATGTTTCTAAAACTTTTAAAAAATTGGCTTCTCAACTTAAACTACGCTAGTTTAGAATCTATTACTTCTGACATTCTGATTTAATTCCTATAGATGATTTTTATTTTTTGCCTATTCTTGCCTTAGTATGAATGATTGATTTTATATTGAATCTTGATTTTTTGTTAGAATCATTTTATTTTTGGCTTTCTATTTGTATTTTCTGCTTTTTATATTGTGAAACTTGATTTTTCTTTTTTCACTCCATTATTATGTACTTCATACTTTTTTTAACTTGAATTGTATTGAATTTAATTTTTTATTTTTGTTATATGGCCACCCCACCTTAAACTTTATTTATTAATTCAATTAACTCATTGAAGTGGCATTCAAAACTATTTTATTACTTTTGTAAGTAAAATATAGAATGTCTCAAAGTTTTCGTATAATCTACATACCTATGTTAAACTGAAGAATACTGTTTTATTATTGTGATATGCATTGTAATATTATATGGAAATAAATTATTTATCTATCTATCTATCTATCTATAATAAGGCAATACGCTATATTTTTAATCTGCGAAGATGTGACCGCGTTTCTAATTTTTCTGTACAGCTATTTAACATGCCATTTGACAATCTTCTCAAATTTCGCACCTTAGCTCTATTCTCTGACGTCTTGCTCAGCTGACACACTCACCACACTAGGATAGGTTAGGCTAGGTTGACGTGGCTGTCAGCAAAAGGCTAACACACTTAGAACAATATAAGGTCCATTGTGGTATCACACAGATCAGGGGATTTCCCTCACTGCTCGTTGAACCAGCAGGAGCTTCGTATGAAGCGCGATAGACTTCTAACGCCAGTTTTGACTAAGTCACTTATATCATTGAACAAGAAGTCCCCTAGAAAGAGATTTCTTTTATGGGAGAGCGCAGGACAAGTGCAGAGAAGGTGAAGTATAGTCTCCTCCTCCTCCTCCTCGTCCATGCAACTTCTGCAGAAGTCGTCTGAGTACACGCCAAGTCTATCTCTATGAAAGAATACGAAGGACCTCCTCAATCAGGTCTGGTCATATCATACATCCACGCTATTCATTCCTTACCTCCGATAAACAATTTTACATAAATAGTATTCGCCTTTGGAATTCTCTACCGCTCGCGACTGGAGAGATTAATAATGCCACGAGATTGAAAAATGATATGAAAAAACACTTCTGTTCTTCTTAACTAGAGACGAATTGAGCTCTAATGTCAATCATTCCTTTTTTCCTCTTCCTTTTTGATTTAATTTAGATCAACATAATAATTAACATATATTGTGTATTTATATCAAAAAACAGCAAGAGGCGAGCAAACAAGTAAAATGCACTATCAGCTCTGGTCGTGGAGTGCTTAAAGCAAGCAACTATCACGAGCAGAAATTGCCGGCACAAAAAGTGCTCTCACCGGCTCATCATTTAGTGCAGGTGTTAGTAAGGACAAAACAATTAAAAATACAATAATTATGTACCTACAAAATACTAACACAGACACAAAATAATGCAAACAATTTAAGACATTAAAGCATTATTACGCAAAATATTTTTTAGCTTAATTTTACTAACATGCAAGTCAATCACATGATCATTTAGATTATAGATTGTACTCATGCGACTAATAGGCTCATGCCTCCCATAATTCGTTCTATGAGGGGGCTAAACAATAATTCAACACTGCGTAAATTATGGGGACCACCACGAAAATTAAAGCCAATAGACGACAGCAAGTCAGGTGCATCTATTTGACCGGATATAAGCTGCTGTAAAAAAATGATATCGCTATTTATTAAGCCTTCGTTGAGAAAGGGGTAACATTTGAAGAAGCTTGATACGTTGACTGTAGGGAGGAAGGTTAAATGGATCATCCCATGGAAGTCCTCTAAGTGCAAATCGAATAAATTTACGTTGAATGGCCTCTATTCGATTTGAATGAATGTTGTAGAACGGTGTCCAAACTTGAGAGGCATACTCTAGAATCAGACGGACAAAACAATTGTACAATGACATAGAAACGTAAGGGTCATTAAATTCTTTGGCCCACCTTTTTACGAAGCCCAGTATAGAATTAGATTTATTAATAATAGAATTAATATGCTTAGCAAAAACCAGTTTGGGGTCGAAATAAACCCCAAGATCCTTAAAATTATCAACATTACAAAGAATATGTTGAGACAGAGAATATTGAAAGGTGGAAGGGATAGTCTTTCTAGAGAATGTTATATGTTGACATTTAGTTGGGTTCAGGGATAAACCGTTTTTATCACACCAATTGGTGAAGCTATTAATGTCAGATTGAAGAAACATTTTGTCTTGCGGACTAGTGATAGATTTATATATTTTCATATCATCAGCGTAGATCAGGATATTACTGTGATTTATACATGCTTTAACATCATTAATGGCTACTATAAATAGAATTGGTCCGAGGTGACTTCCTTGGGGAACTCCAGACTGAGCTGTGAAAGATACAGATAGCGATCCTCTAAATTTCACTTGATAAACCCTTGATCTAAGGAATGAATTAACCCATTTTATGAAACATGGTGGGAAACCAAAAGCCCTGAGCTTAAATTCGGTTATTTCATGGGACAGCTGGTCGAAGGCCTTAGAGAAGTCAGTGTATATACATTCCATTTCGTCCTTATTCTCTAATGCATTAGAACAATCATGCAAGAAACTTAACAGATTAGTGACAGTGGATCTGTTTCTTACAAATCCATGCTGTTCATTTCAATTTAAATTGCGACAAAGAAATATTAACTTTTCGCAAACAATTTGTTCAAAAAGCTGAGGGATAGGCCTATAATTAGTGATATCACCACGTTCGCCTTTTTTAAATACAGGTGTGATAAAAGCACTTTTCCATAGATTAGGGAATTTACCAGTACTAATGGACAATTCAAACAGATACTTAAGATATGGAGCAATTGAATGACTGCATTTTTTAAGAACAATCGATACAATTCCATCAGGACCTGATGAATAGTCATTCTTCAGAAAAAAATACATTTTAAAATTGTTTCCAAATCGAATGAGATACTACTAAAACTTATTTGGGAACAGCTAGTTAGATAACTAAAATATTGATCATCTTCACATAGAAGAGGGGTTTCCCTAAATGACTTACTGAAATGATCTGCAAACATATTGCTTGCATCTAGCGAATCAGCAGTTGTAGAACTATTGTAAGTAAGCTTCGATGGATAACCATCGGTTTTTTTCTTAGAATTGACAAAACCCCAGAAAAGTTTGGGGTTCAATTTTAAAGAGCATTTAATTTTACTTATATAGTCAATATATAATTTGCCTAATAAAGATTTGAATTCATTGAACAATGTGTAATAGAGTTCAAGATCTGAATGGCAGAGACTTTTTAAATAGTTCTTCCAAGCCCTATGACGTATGTCTCGTATCGATTTGAGCTCTTTAGTATACCTGGGATGGGACGTTTTCAGATTCCTAGAGGATTTCACAGGAATCACTTTTTTCATGCAGTTATCCATCAAAGAATAAAAAGAACCTACTGCATCTTCAATATGAGATAACGCAGTAAGATTAAAATTAAACCTGTTAATTTCATCAGAAAGCCTTTGAAAATTTGCTTTCCGAAAGTGAAAAGATTGCGAGCGATCATACGAATTACTATTTTCGGACAAATGTGCGCCTAATTCATTAAATACATCCAATGGTGGATGATTATTATCTATCTTAGTTATACTGAAGTGGGATTCCAGAACCACAGTACTAACAGAGTCAGAAGAGAAAACAAGATCGAGAGTTCGATTTCTGAAATTTTTTATACAGCTTGTTTGCTGTAAGTCAAAAGACAAAATGTTGTCAAGTAAAGCGAGCTCTTGTTGGGCAGAGTCAAAGGATGGAATGAAATGAGAATCATCCTCAGAAGGTACCCATCCAATATGTGGCAGATTGCAGTCGCCTATAAGTAAGACAGTGTCACAACAAGATATGTCAAAAATATGGTATAGTGCCATAGAAAGTTCCGAATACAAAGAACATAGATGAGACGATGGAATGTACGCATTAACAACATATAAATGTTTGTTCTTAAGTGTAATTTTTACACGGATAACTTCGACATTAAGTTGAAATGGAAAGTCAATCTATCGTGACTCAAGGTTGGAACGAACAGCGATCAGGACACCTCCTCCAAGCGCTTTCAGGTCAGTGTTATGACGGTCGTTTCTGAATACGGAGAACTCATGATTGAAGAGTTCCATGTCTAAAATTCCGGCATTAAGCCATGTTTCCGTCAAGGAGAAGATATCATGAGAGAGGGCTTGGGAGTTTAAATATACTTCAGCGGTTTTTGTGCGGAGTCCCCTTACATTTTGATAGTAGAGGGACAGCCTACTTGGTTTTTTAACACGGACGGACAATCTTTCCTGCGACTTTTTGTCGAACGGGGTGTAAATTCTTTAACTAATGTATTATGAGGCCATGCAGTGCTATTGCACAGCTTTTCAAAATATACCGAAGGGGCAACAATCTTGAAAGACGCAACAAACCCATCAGCCTTGCTGATTGATGGTGCAAATAATTAAAAGTAACGAAGTTTGATAATAATCGTAATAAATAATATCAAGAGAAATAAATGTATGTGTTAAGATTTCACTGCTTTTTCATTGCAGTTCCACAATTTGTTTATTACTGCGCTTATCACTATATTATAGGATGTTGTATCTTATTGTGTTTAAGTAGACCGAATTTATAAATAAATAAAAAATGAAACAATAAAATAAATAATATCTCTTCAACCAACTTACCGATTTTAATGAAATAAACTTTTTTGCATAAATTAATTAATTATTAATAAAACGAAAAAGTATGCGGTGTATTTTGAAGTATACGATTTATTTTGGCTCAACTGAATAGGTTCAGAAACTTAAAATTTGAAAAAAAATCACAGCTTTGTTTCTTGTTTATATAAGTATATAATATGTATTTAAAGCTAATTTAGTATTTTGTACTCCCTCCTTTGTTCAAAATAACATTATACATTTGGTTTGGCAAAGACTTATAATATTTTCCAATATCCCTAAGCGAAATCGTGGACCAAACTTTTTTAATGGCTTCAATCAGGGTCGCAGATTCGTCGATTTGTCTCCCGTCCCCATAAACTCTTCGGGTAAACAGCACCCCAAACGTTCTCAATAATATAAATGTTCGGGAGTTCGGCGGCCACTCAAGCAATTTTACATTTTGAGGGTTAATCCACTGTTTCACTACCCTAGCTGTATGGACGGGAGCGTTGTCGTGCTGGTATGTCCATGGAATCTGTCCGAAAACGTTTGAGAAACGTGGAAAAGCCGTTTTGTAGTACAGTTTTGTATGTATAAGTCCCCTAATTCGATGCTGCTCCCTACACCATTACGCCACCTGCACAGGTGTGGTGACGACTTAACATGCGTTCCTTCTTTCGTAGGTCGGAAAAGTAGTCGTTGTAGCTCTCCGGTCCATCAAAGTTGAATTTTTTTTCGTTGGAAAACACGACAGTTGTTTGCCACTCCTTTTTCCACATCATATGGTCTCGAGCACATCATTGAGAGGTATTTTTTTTTTACTTTTTGCCTCTTCAAATGCTTGGCACTTCGAATAATCCGTTTTACAGTTGCCCGACTTGCATTAACTCCGCATTCTTCCCTGATTTTGGCAGCAGAACGTTGAGAATTTGAAGCAGTTCTGATGATAAGTTTTCTATCTGTTGTTGTTGTCGCGTATTGAACACCACCTTTTATAATATTAGCTTAACAGGGTTGATTACGAATGAACTAACAACATTTTGGCTCAGACCAATTTTTTTTTAGGAATTTCGCGCTGATTCCAAATACCTCTTTTTGGCATTTTTCAAAATCGTTCAATTGATTTCCACGATCTATTTTATAAAAAAAAACAGCGGAAGTTACTTTCAATGATAAAAAGAAAAAGAATTATGTCGATACGTTGTCGCTAAAGATTACAAACTGAAGTCACTGCCCTTGAACCTAATCTGATGAGCCAAAAAAATACAGTGCTTTGGGGATGAGTTGCGAAATCGCAAGTAGATCCCATAAACAGTACAATGCCTATCGGGGGCATGCTGCCCCCAGCTTGGGGTCACTGTTTGATTTGGAGTAGGTGCAAGGGCCAAATTGGCCTTATTTAACTTTTGCAAAGCGAAATAGGACCATATGTCAACAATTGAAATATGGCATTATTGCGTAAGGCCTTACTTCACGGCACGATAATGGCTCAATAAAAAGGGAAAATGATACCAACATCTAAAAATGAGAACTGAAAAATGATACCAAATTCTTTTTTCTGTTATATCAATATCTCATCAAATTATAACTACGTGCCCTTTTAAACGAGAAATTACATTGCTTAAAACAACGGCAGCATAATTTTATACATCCTACAAAAAGAAGAAGAAAATAACAGAAAACGTTGGAAGTCACACACTTCCTCCCGCATCCTGCATGTCAATAAAATATTTTCACCAGTAGTGTCACTTTTATCCTTTTAACCGTGCAGGAAATGGCTTTATACCGACAAAAACATCCACGCTTTACACTTAGATACACCCGCATAGCCAGTCGCACATCACCTATATGATACTTACATCCTTGCATTCAGTTACCGAAGTTACATCCGTGTTCATTAAAGTGGTGATTCCGTGTAACAACTTCATTGTGAACGACAATGAGAGTATGAAAACGAGTAAAAATAAATATAAATAAAAAGCACTCTGATATATGAAAAGCATACAGGAAGTGTTGCATAGTTGAGAAACAAATCATAGAGCACGCTGTTTTTGTGATTTTTATTTTTATTCAATTCGGTATAGATGTGGAAGGACTATTTAAAAGACCTCTTCTGTTGAGCAAAGTGGCTATGTTCTTGGTTGCTATATTCCCGATTTTTTTTTTTAAATGTGACCAGCATACGCTGTAGTTGTTCTTCTGACAATGCGGTTAATGCGGCCACACTTGTCAAAGCAACCGAAGATGTTTTTCCTGTGTCTCCAAACATGTATGCTTCTGGGATTACCTCGCCTGTTGAAGCTGTTTGAGACGCTATCCGTTCGCTTCTTCTCAGCATACACCTCAAAGCTCTGTGTTCTCTATTGAACCACCTTTATATGAGCCAATGGACGAAAGTTTGTAATTTGTAAATCAGAAGCCAAGCGACCAGTAAACTGTTCAACCCGTCTTCGTTGATTTTAATTTTACGATGAAAATGCAGGAGCCGAGCGACCAGTAAACTGTTCAACCCGTCTTCGTTGATTTTACTTTTACGATGAAAATTCAGGAGCCGAGCGACCAGTAAATTTTGTTCAACCCGTCTTCGTTGATTTTACTTTTACGATGAAAATTCATGAGCCGAGCGACCAGTAAACTGTTCAACCCATCTTCGTTGATTTTACTTTTACGATGAAAATTCAGGAACCGAGCGACCAGTAAACTGTCCAACCCGTCTTCGTTGATTTTACTTTTACGATGAAAATTCAGGAGCCGAACGACCAGTAAACTGTCCAACCCGTCTTCGTTGATTTTACTTTTACGATGAAAATTCAGGAGCCGGAACCAAAACGAAAATTGTCCAGAAAATTTGCAATGCTTTCCACTGTTGTGGGCTCTACCGTAGTTTGTAACTGATCTCGCGTCCAGCCGTAGGTAATTCCAGTAGCCACTAAGTTGGTCGCCAATGAAGCAGGTGAAATGAAATAGGTGCTTTTCAAAAGGAATTTAATACATTTTTTAGATAATATTACGGATTTATATGTCTTTAGGATGGCAGCTACAAAACTTGTTTTAGGGTTTTTGCTTTGATTTCATTTCTTTCTTTTATTTTTCCTTTCCTTTTTTTGTTCAACTTTTTAATAAGTATGTAGTTTAAATTTTGTTTTAAATTTTTGTTTTAACTTGAAATTATATACTTTTCAAATTAACCTTTTATTACTGTTACACAATTAATTGATTTTGTATCTACGTATTAACATAATCGTAAATAAATAAACAAACAAACAAACTAAAAACAGAAGTGATTTTATTTGTAGTGAAATATAGCTTAATAAACTTCATAGACCATTTTAGAGCCGTAAAGTTCCGTTGATAGGTACATAAATGTACATTTAAAATCTACCTGCAATTCGCATGCAAAAAAAAAAATTGCACAGAACAAAAAAGTCTAGTTTTCATTCATAAATTTTTGAGAATGACAATATGACAATATCAACGACAGTATCAACACTCATTATGTCAGATACCTTATATGGACTTATTTGGAGCCGGGTTCCATTTTTAAACCAACGACCATACCACGTCGAGTTAACCAGTTCTCGTCAGATCACCGCTTCTGCCGACAGCCACCTAAACCTAACCTAACTTAACCTCAGTAAGGTCTTATGATACTTGACAGAGTGTTGAAATTAAAATGGCTGCCAATCAGACCTTAGTGTGATAAATGCAACTCTCATATCTCGAAAGTTGGTTACTGATTATAAATATCCAGTTGCAGAGTTGCAGAAAAAATCTGGTCGCACGAATCATGGCGGTGATTTCCCGTCTTCTGAAATAATATTGTGAATAAGTGTCGGGATAGATGGCGAGGCCGAGTTCTTGATGTTTTTTACTACCGGTGGGACTTTGAAGAATTTTTTGCCTGAACTTTTTGTCGTTGGAGAATTTGACACGATTAATGTGAGCAGTCATTTCTGGCTCGTTTTAAGTTTTTTCGGTTTACCTCAGATAAGCTGGCCTTATTTGACCAAAAGCTTACCTCTTTTAACCTGATTGCCTCTTCGCAGCTAGAGTCGCACCACTCGTTTTCCTTGCGTTTGATACTTTTATCCTGTTAGGAATAAACATCTGAACATCTTTCTTGCGTTTTGCCTATATCCCGACGTCATTTTTTCTTCGGGGCATTATAGAATTTAAGTCAACATGTCACATCTTAGCAAAATACTCAAAAAAGGCATTAAAGCAGGAATAAACATCGCATCGGACTTTTTTAAATTCATAATTTAATAATAATTTATTGGTAAGCTTTCTTTATCCAAACGGATCACGTCTTTTCCTCAAGTTGTCTGTAAAACAAAACGTACCCTATTTGGCAAGGGTATAAAGGACAGCTCACACAAACTTGTAGTACTCGTATATCCGTAATGAGAGTTCACACAGGGAAATGCATTTTGTATTCTTGTAGGGAGATTACAGTTTAATGGGTAACACAAATCCATAGTGCTGCAGTGCTCTATCGTACTTTGTTTTTTGCTCCGTTTTGTATTCATCTGTTCACGATATTCTTTCCCGCTCGATGTAATTAGAATAACGTTTGAAAATTTGCTGAAACTGCAAAAGTTGCACGTGAAAGAAACCAGAAAAAAGAGTATTCAGAGGACCAGCGAATTCAGATATTTGTTAGTTATTGCTGTTTTCAAATGAGAACATTTCCAAATGGCGTAATTGTTCGTGTAATGGGAGTTAAGGGAAAATCATCACAAAGTAGGGGATATGTTTCACAAGGGTGGCGAGATATTGAAGAGCAAAATATATATAAATATACGCGTTGTTATGAAACTGCTCATACTGTTGTTTCAAGTGCAACACTGGTTGTGATACGAGAATTTTTTTTTTGGGTGAAATGTGGTAAACTTGAAGCAAGGTGGAATAAAAAATGTTAATTAATTAAAAGTTATGTACCTATGTTTGCAGTTAATTGGTGGAAATATAAAATCGCAAGGGCTAATGAATAAGAAGGTCAACACGAACAGGATGTTCTTGGATATTGAAACTGGTCCCACTTTAATTTACCCATAACATTTTACGAAACTAAACCATATGATAGTTTGTTATTTTGCGTGACCTTTGGTGCAGACGCAATAATCTTTGAGTCAAGCGGACTATAAAAGTCCTATAATATAATAGTAAACATAAACATAGTCTACAGAGAGCGGATGAGCGAGAGGCTCTCCGCGGCACGAGTACGATAACTAGGGCGCCAAGAATTGATAACGGTTTTTTGTAGAAGGGTCAAAGACAAGCAATTAATACTATCTATCCCTATCTATCTTGTCCCTTTTAGGAGGTTGGGGCAATTTTAGAAAAAAGGACTTAAATTGAAAAAAAAAAATTATTAAAAAACAACGGCAAAACTTGCAATAAAGTTCTTTACCGGTTTTGAAAGCCAGAAATCTGTTCTATAATCCTAAATTTAAATTAAATTATTTATGGCAATTGTTTTTAAAAAAAATCGCATGCAAACTCAAAATTTTGATAAAAAAAATGAAAAAAAAAGTTTAGACCAATTTTTTTCAAAATTGTGAAATGAAGTGCTAAATTGAATTTTTGTGGTTTATGTTACTATCAATTCTGAATCGAACCCAAAAATTGCTAAAACTGCGTTTTTATGTGCGTTTAAGAAAATGGGCAATACTTAATTGTAAGTAATACCGTTATTTTTATATATTTTTTTCCCATTTGAAGTGTTTTTTTTTTTTTTAGAAAGTCCCAAATGGGGCGTGATAGACACTACTCCAATAGTTAAAAATGCTTGTAAATAACTGTTCTACAAAAAACCCTTATTTTTTCTTGTCGCCTGAGTTATCGTAATTTGGACGACTGAAATTTCAGCTCCCTAGCTCAAACTTTGGTTCTTCAAAAAAAAGTTTTTTTTTTAAATTGTGGGCGTGTCACTGGCCGGATTTTGAAAATATTTACACGTGAACATAAAGGGCCCCTAGATGGTATATATTATAAATTTTAGCTCCCTAGCTTACACTTTGGTTTTTCAATAAAATTGTTATATTTAATTGTGGGCGTGTCAGTGGGCGGATTTTAGAAATTTTATCTTCCGAGCAGTTTTAGGAATCAAAGATCATATATAAAAAGCTTTCTAGCTTAAAATTCGATTTTTTCGAAAAAATGGTTTTTTTTTAGTTTTTGGGCGTGTCTGTGGGCGGATTTCAAAAATTCTTAAACTTGATTATTTCGGGACCCTAGAGAGTATATGGTTAAAATTTCAGCTATCTAGGTCCAGTTTAAAGTCCTAATTTTTGCCGACGGACGGACGGACGGACGGACATGGCTAGATCCTCATTACCATCGATACTGATCATAAATATAGTAACTTTTAGGGGTCTACAGGCAATATTAAGGTATGTTACAAACTATGAGTCAAAATTAATATACCCTTAGAATAGGGTATAAATTCAGTCGGGGGGTGTTTTCCCGGTGTAGAAAGTAATACAATTTTATAAAATATTTGTTTTTCAAAAACAAACACGATTTCTAATCAAATGATAGCTGAGCGCTCAAGTGTGTTTCGTAAATAAATCAGAATGCTCTGAGCACACCCGGTTCAGAGCACGCTCACGCTATGTTCAGTTCTCAGCTCTGAACTAACATGATGAAATGAAAACGCCTATGGAAAAATAAATTTGACAAATGCATTATCGATATCAGGTAATTTTTCTGTTTTCACGGTGGTGAGTGCGACTCTGTAAGATAACAACAACTTTAATGAGAATATTGTAATAAATTGGTAAGAAGGTGCGAGGGTAAGTTAATAAAGAGGTAAATTTGTTAGAATCGGCAGAATTCTGGCAAAGCACTTACTTATATTCGACATTTGTAGCTGATTATTAGTAAGGCCCAACGTCTTCTGCACAGTTTGATGAATTATGTAACATATTTTTTACTTGAAAGCCAGTGCTTCAGTCATGGCTGCAGTGTGTCCATGTCCATGGTCTTGTTCACCCTCTTTCAATTTATAGGTCCATAAACTGGAACCCCTGCAAATTAAAGGTACAACTTATTTTAAAATACATAACTGCTAATGTATATATTACTAAGTATGGAACATTTCCGAGCAGGGACGGGTTTTGAATATCTCTGTAGCGCCCAGTAAAAGGCGACACATTGGAGAAATTACTTCTAGACAATTTTAGCATTCAGGTGATCCTAGGGACAATACTAACATCTTAAAGCTTTCCGACAAGCATGCATACAAATCCGTGGGCTGACATGACTAAAGATCAGCGGTGCCGTAAAAGGACGATCAAACAATAAGTCAATAGCAAGAACATGCATCTGGCAAAGTTTCAAAAAGAGGCAGGCCTCAAAACTAGAATCAGATAAATACAATAACCCAGGCACTTGATTGGCCTCAGTAAAAAAGTGATCGGAAACCGGGAACCCTACAAGGAGACCAGTAGGTAGGCAAGAAATTAGGAAGGTACTCCCTTTAATCCTGATCATTCATAACCTGGCCGTTTAAGCAGAAGAAAAACATATTATAGATTAAAAAAAGGTATCATTCAAATAAGAAAGATTATTTAATACTCAATGTTGTTAACTTCGTATAGGTTACTCAGGTTCTTAACGGGGTCCTGACTCGTGGAAAGTCTCTGCCTGAGACACTGCAACCTTCCAGCCTTCGCGATTACCGGCACGCTGCTTCCAGTTGTTCATGTCGATGCGGCCAGTGTCGCCATGAAATCATTTTTTGAAATCCGCAATTATGACGAAAAAAATTCTGCAACACCGATTCTTAAGAACAAACATCTGCCTTCATAAATAATAATTTTATGTTATTATAATAACATCAGTTCACAGTTTCTAAGATAAATACAATTAAATCAGGTACATTGTTAATTTTTGGCTTAAAATTATAAAGGTGGAACCGAGACCTTTTTAGGGTTCCGTAGCCAAATGGCAAAAAACGGAACCCTTATGGATTCGTCATGTCTGTCTGTCTGTCTGTCCGTTCGCATGTCACAGTCACTTTGTTCCGAAACTATAAGAACTATACTGTTGAAACTTGGTAAGTAGATTTATTCTGTGAACCGCATTTAGATTTTCACACAAAAATAGAAAAAAAAACAATAAATTTTGGGGTTCCCCATACTTAGAACTGAAACTCAATTTTTTTTTCTTAAAACCCATACGTGTGGGGTATCTATGGATAGGTCTTCAAAATGATATTGAGGTTTCTAATATCATTTTTTTCTAAACTGAATAGTTTGCGCGAGAGACACTTCCAAAGTAGTAAAATGTGTGTCCCCCCCCCGCTGTAACTTCTAAAATAAGAGAATGATAAAACTAAAAAAAATATATGATGTACATTACCATACAAACTTCCACCAAAAATTGGTTTGAACGAGATCTAGTAAGTTGTTTTTTTAATATGTCATAAATCGTAAACCGCAATTTACCTTTCATTCAATCAACTCAAATATAAAAACGTGAACCATTATTTTCTAATAATAAATCTGTAATAGGTGCCTAAATATATAAAAATATAAAAAAAATAAAATATATAAAAAAAAAACGGTGTCGAAAAAGTTTTCGAAGACACTTGACACTTGATTTTGTAAGTTTAGTTTTGTCGATATCCTAAGAAAATAACCTATGATACATTTATCAAACACCGCATTTTGTTCCATATTCAAATTCAAACGCGATTCTACATGGGACAATGGATTGTTTTGTTACTAACAAATGCAGCACGCTTCAAATTAGTAATTTTTTTTAAAGACATTTTAAAGTTAAAATGCCGGGTTCATTATATGTACTCAAATGTCGGGGTGGATAAGTAATTATTGTGTCCCAAATTTTATTTCAGTCCCAGTTCTTATTTTTTAATTACTTTCCAAGTTTTAAAGCCCAATTTAAGCTCCTAACCTACATGCAGTCTTATATACTTGTTTAAGTTGGCCAATACCTTGAATGTATCCCATTATAGTACCGGAAGACAGCTGACACAGTTTTATAGCCAGAGGCAATATATTTTTCTTCTTCAAGCATAACATTGTTTTTGTATTCGTCTACTCTACTTCATTAGTTGCTTTATCAACAAGATAAGAAACAGTCGCCTGACCTGGATCCTACCGAAATAACAGTAGATAGTAAAAACATTTATTACAATTCCGCTGAAATTGGGGTTGCAATGAATAAACGAATAAAATTCACCCAGGGGGAAATTTAATTTCAACATTATCGGTGGACTCCTGACTAAATTCGCTGGAATACAATAATTCGCTGTTGAATTTTCATAATGCAAAGTAAAATCAGTGGCTGTAAACAGGAGATATTGCTTCAGTTCGAATTATGTTTTAGGATTAATGTGTGTAGCTTTATTTATAATGTTCATTCATTGGCCCCAGATGATCCAAGATTTATTTCAGATGTCACCGGTCGTTTTCTAATTTTTAATTTTCTCGTATACTTTAGTAAACTTAAGAGAAAGTTATTGCAATCGCGCTGAAATTTCGAACAACTATAGAGAAGTCGAAGAAAGTGTGTCCCGTCTGTCCTTCTGTCACTGAGGCTCCAGCCACGATGGGTGGACGGATTTACTTCAAACTTCGTATTTGGGGTTTGTAGGCCTATACCTAGCGGCCACTTATTTTGTATTCTATCATCTTTAATAACGGTACCTCAATACAAATGGATATTTCAACACTGACTTTCAAAAATAGCTCTAACGATTTTTTACCACTTTTGAAATATGAAATAATTGAGGTGAGAGTAAGAAAATGGCGTACTTACACTCAGAAAACATAATGGTAAATTAGCTCAATTTTTCGGTATAATGCGCCCATAATTATAGGCGTTTTCGTGATTTCTACTTTTTATTGTTACAAAACCCAAAAAAAATATTGGATTTCCGATAATACTTTATTGGTACTGAAAAGTTGTTATAGGTTTTTTTTTCCAATACATATTGTATTCTTTGCAATTAACTATAGGTGGAACGTCAATTTTGCATAGGAAAACATCGTTTTTCGCTTTTCCTATAATTCTAAAAAAAATATTGGCAGATATCCTAATTTTTGTAGTGATTTTACAAATAATTATTGAAATATTACAGAAATTATTGTTTAATTACCTATAATTTCCGTAACAATACTTTATATGCATTGTTCCCGCTCACTTTTTCTCAGTGTAGTTTTTTTCGAATAACGGATCTTTAAATAATGCTAATATATCCGAAAGGAGTTCAATTATTTTGAATATAGCTGACAACACCGACTTTAACTTCTATTTGGCACGAATTTGTATATATTTTTTAATACTTTTTAATATTTTTTAAGAGTTTATTGAATTTTTGAAAATTTCAATTTTCTCAGAAACAGCTCTAACGATTCTGATCAGTTCTAATGTCTTGAAAACTAAGGTTGAGAGCCAGTTTTTTTCCAAACTTCTCAATTAACGGTACTTTGGAAAACCGACAGTATCTCATAAACGAGCGAGGTAATTTCAAAGAAATTAGATATATGTTAGTAGATACAAGTACGTAGAAAAAATCTGCCTACTCAGATTTTAGAAAAAAAGTTTTTCACTTTTCTTAAAAACTGCTCGAATGATTTTGATGACTGTTTTTGTTCTTAATACTTGGAGCAAATGTTAGAGCATACTCAGATTTACAGACGATACGAATAACGGTACATTACAAAAATGCCTATATCTCAAAATTCAATCCAATTCAATTCCAATTTTATTTGAGAAGGTACACAAATTAACAAAGGTCTTTTATAGTACATGAAGCTCATAGCAAAATATTTAAGCAAGTTAATTTATTTTGCGAAGAAAGGTGCACAGTTAAAACATTAACACCCCTATCGTGGAATCCGTCGTATCGGAGATTCACTTCACTTTTTCGATTGACGTAAACAAAAAATTGCTATCGTGGGATCCGTCGGATACTCTCCCTTACCGATCACTATTGGTGATTAGGAAATTCAATTGTGACAGCTCATTTCAAACACATTTGTTTTGTAAAAATTAAATTCAGTGAAAAACATAGGGACTGGCTACAGTCCGCTTGGACGAACTGTTGGATACCCTATTCTTATTCCTATCCCTCATAAGTGGGAGTGACAAAAGTCTAAGTATGGTTGAATTGTTAAGAACGCTCTACATATTTTGTTATACAACATTTAAAGGATTTTATCAAAAAAAAAAAAACGCTCCCTAGCTCAAACTTGGGTGTTTCAATAAAATTGTTTTATTTAATTGTGGGCGTGTCAGTAGGCGGATTTAAAAAAAATTAACACATGAGCATAAAGGGCCCCTAGAGAGTATATATTATAAATTTCAGCTCCCTAGCTCAAACTTTGGATTTTCAAAAAAATTGTTTTATTTATTTGTGGGCGTGTCAGTGGGCGGATTTTGAAAATTTTTTTATCCCCAGCAGTTTTAGGAGTCATAGATCATATATAAAAAATTTCAGCTTTCTAGCTCAAAATTCGATTTTTTCCACAATTTTATTTTTTTGAGTTTGTCGGCGTGTCTGTGGGCGGATTTCAAAAATTCGTAAACTTGATTATTTCTTGACCCTAGAGAGTATATGGTTAAAATTTCAGCTCTCTAGGTCCAGTTTAAAGTCCTAATTTTTGCCGACGGAAGGACGGACGGACGGACATGGCTAGATCCCCATTACCACCGATGCTGATCATAAATATAGTAACTTTTAGGGGTCTACGGGCAATATTAAGGTATGTTACAAACTATGAGTCAAAATTAATATACCCTTAGAATAGGGTATACAAATGCATGGATAGATTCGATCCGTTCGTTTTCCACGATAAAGTGAATTTCATTCACGTTACCGACATGTGGATGGTTCACGTCTGCGGATTATACGATGCAAATTGTTCGTTATTAGCGGATCGTTCCCCAGACGGATTCCACGATAGGGGTGTAAGTGAAAGATTACAATTACAAGGTTTAGATTAAATCTAAAATTAAATTATAAGATATTCGACTATTGCCTATATGCCTATTGGCAATACTTAAGTTAATAACACTATCAGCTCTGTGTCGTGAAGTGCTTAAAGCAAGCAACTATCACGAGCAGAAATTTGCCGGGACTAAAAGTGCTGTCACAGGCTCATCATTTAGTGCGGGTGTTAGTAAGGACAAAACAATTAAAAATACAATAATTATGTACCTATAAAATACTAACACAGACACAAATCATGCAAATAATTTAAGACATTAAAGCATTATTACGCAAAATATTTTTTAGCTTAATTTTACTACATGATCATTTAGATTATAGATTGTACTCATGCGACTAATAGGCTCATGCCTCCCATAATTCGTTCTATGAGGGGGCTAAACAATAATTCAACACTGCGTAAATTATGGGCACCACCACGAAAATTAAAGCCAATAGACGACAGCAAGTCAGGTGCATCTATTTGACCGGATATAAGCTGCTGTAAAAAAATGATATCGCTATTAAGCCTTCGTTGAGAAAGGGGTAACATTTGAAGAAGCTTGATACGTTGACTGTAGGGAGGAAGGTTAAATGGATCATCCCATGGAAGTCCTCTAAGTGCAAATAGAATAAATTTACGTTGAATGGCCTCTATTCGATTTGAATGAATGTTGTAGAACGGCGTCCAAACTTGTGAAGCATACTCTAGAATCGGACGGACAAAACAATTGTACAATGACATAGTAACGTATGGGTCATTAAATTCTTTCGCCCACCTTTATACGAAGCCCAGCATAGAATTAGATTTATAAACAATAAAATTGATATGCTTGGCAAAAACCAGTTTGGGATCGAAATAAATCCCAAGATCCTTAAATTTATCAACATTACAAAGAATATGTTGAGACAAAGAATATTGATAGGTGGAAGGTATATTCTTTCTAGAGAATGTCATATGTTGACATTTAGTAGGGTTCAGGGATAAAACGTTTTTATCACACCAATTGGCGAAGCTATTAATGTCAGATTGAAGAAAAATTCTATCTTGCTGACTAGTGATAGATTTATATATTTTCATATCATCAGCGTAGATCAGGATATTACTGTGATTTATACATGCTTTAACATTATTAATGGCTAGTATAAATAGAATTGGTCCGAGGTGACTTCCTTGGGGAACTCCAGACTGAGCTGTGAAAGATACAGATAGCGATCCTCTAAATTTCACTTGATAAACCCTTGATCTATGGAATGAATTAACCCATTTTATGAAACATGGTGGGAAACCAAAAGCCCTGAGCTTAAATTCGGTTATTTCATGGGACAGCTGGTCGAAGGCCTTAGAGAAGTCAGTGTTTATGCATTCCATTTCGTCATTATTCTCTAATGCATTAGAACAATCATGTAAGAAACTTAACAGATTAGTGACAGTGGATCTGTTTCTTACAAATCCATGCTGTTCATTACAAATTAAATTGCGACAATGAAATATTAACTTTTCGCAAACAATTTGTTCAAAAAGCTGAGGGATACACGAAAGTTTTGAAATAGGCCTATAATTAGTGATATCACCACGTTTGCCTTTTTTAAATACAGGTGTGATAAAAGCACTTTTCCATAGATTAGGGAATTTACCAGTACTAATGGACAATTCAAACAGATACTTAAGATATGGAGCAATTGAATGACTGCATTTTTGAAGAACAATCGATACAATACCATCAGGACCTGATGAATAGTCATTCTTCAAAGAAAAAATACGTTTTAAAATTGTTTCCAAATTGAATGAGATACTACTAAAACTTATTTGGGAACAGCTAGTTAGATAACTAAAATATTGATCATCTTCACATAGAAGAGGGGTTTCCCTAAATGACTTACTGAAATGATCTGCAAACATATTGCTTGCATCTAGCGAATCAGCAGTTGTAGAACTATTGTACTCGTAAGTAAGCTTCGATGGATAACCATCGGTTTTTTTCTTAGAATTGAAAAAACCCCAGAAAAGTTTGGGGTTCAATTTTAAAGAGCATTTAATTTTACTTATATAGTCAATATATAATTTTCCTAATAGAGATTTGAATTCATTGAACAATGTGTAATAGAGTTCAAGATCTGAATGGCAGAGACAATAAATACATCCAAGGGTGAATGATTGTTATCTATGTTAGTTACACTGAAGTGGGATTCCAGAACCACAGTACTAACAGAGTCAGAAGAGAAAACAAGATTTTTATACAGCTTGTTTACTGTAAGTCAAAAGACAAAATGTTGTCTAGTCAATTGAGCTCTTGTAGGGCAAAGTCAAAGGATGGAATGAAATGAGAATCATCCTCAGAAGGTACCCATCCAATATGTGGCGGCAGATTGAAGTCGCCTATAAGTAAAACAGTTTTGTCACAACAAGATATGTCAAAAATATGGTCTAGTGCCATAGAAAGTTCCGAATACAAAGAACATAGACGAGACGATGGAATGTACGCATTAACAACATATAAATGTTTGTTCTTAAGTGTTATTTTTACACAGATAATTTCGACATTTAGTGGAAAGTTAGATAAGTTAATAAGGTGCTTTGTAATTAAGATTTTTGCACAGTGGAAACTCTTAGTGGTAACACGAAAAATAGTTCACAAAGTTCCTATTGGAATGGAACTACTGGGAAAGGAGCGAATGTACAAATGAATCGTAAAATAAAAAAATATGCAACTATAATTTATTATTCTACCACAGGTTATTATATAAGTTTATTATTTTTTTCATATTACTATTATTTTACTTAATAAATGAAATGACATGAATGTACTGCACTAAGAGAAGAAAAGGGAGATGGAAAAAAACAACTATAAGCATGGAAATTCCCCTAAGTTTTGAGCCGGTTTACTCTTGCCAAATACAACACCACAAGATCCTTTTTGTCAACCTAGGATGGACAAACTTTTCTGCTGTTTGAAAATCAAAAAAAAATAAAAAAACGGAACAAAATAATTGAAGATTGGACTACGAAGCTGACAAGGGACCGACTGACAATTTCCGAGTTTCTAGCTCAACTTATCCAAATTCTTAGCAATAATTCTGATTTACTTGCGAATAATGAAATAGTTTCTTCAGATAAGATAACGATGATTTGCTTGATAAAAAATTGCAAGAAGATGTTAACGTATGCGTAATTAGGAAAATAACCAAAGAAATATTGTATTGCAAGCATGCAATCATTACAAAAACTGTCAAGATTATTTTACAAAAATTGTACCTCAATTGTATGCCGATTTCGATTTTGTAGAAAAGTTGTTCATTGTTTTTTTTTGTAAATATTTAAATATTTAAAATATCATTGTGTCGAAATGTCATTATTTTGAACACTTAATAGGATTTTGTTGTAAAGTTTGGTTTGTATAATTGTTAAAAATAAATAAAAATGAACTGCTCAGTTTGATTCAAAATGCCAGTATTTTGAAAACTTAATTCGATATGTTTCGTTTGGGTTGGGGACACAATCCCGAAAACCGAAATCCCGAAAATCCAAAATCCCGAAAACCCAAAATCCAAAAAATCCCATGTCCCGAAAATCCAAAATCCCGAAATTGTTCATTTTATATAATTTTTCGGGATTTCGTTTTCGGGATTCTTTATTTTATTTTGAATTTTAAATAGACAAGTGTTTGTCCATTCCTTTTAGCATAATAATGTTTTGCAATTCGCAATGTGCATTCAGTTGTGCTGACCTCATAGTTTTCTCACAGGAATTGCGTACAAACTTGTATAAGTTATTGTTTTGTCATGGATCGTTTTTGATATGTTTTTGTTAATAAGACTTAAACTGTTTGTGTTATGTTTTATTTATTTAAAGTTGGTTATTTTGTTAAATAAATTTGCCTAATTTTTTGTCGCTACAATAGAAATTTTAGTTTCACTTTCAGGATTGTGGTCTTTCGGAATTTTGGATTTTCGGGATTGTGGCTTTTCGGGATTGTGGCTTTTCGGGATTTTAGGTTTTCGGGATTTTGAATTTTCGGTATTTTGGGCTTTCTCTTAGCTGGATCATTGTTGTCCATTCGCTCGATGTGGCCGAGCCAATGTAGTCGACGTATTTTGGCTTTTTGGACTACATCCACATCTTGGTACAGCTCATAGAGTTCGCGGTTGTATCTTCTCCTCCATTTGCTCTCCTCGCACACAAGACCACAAATCCGCCGAAGAATTTTTCTTTCGAAGGAGCCCAGTATCAGCTTTCCCTTCCCGCTTATCGTCCAGCACTCGGCGCCATAAAGCAGAACTGGCAGGGTAACTGTTTTGTAAAGCATACATTTCGTCCTCCGAGTTAAGAGTTTTGAACCCAGTTGTTTTTCCAAACCGAAGTAGCAGCGGAGTCCTGGGTAATTCTTCGCCGGATCTCCACTAAGGTGTCATTCGTGGAGTTCATGTTTTCTCCGAGGTAGATGAACTCCGTAACTACCGCGAAATTGTTGCTATCAATAGTTACATTTTGTCCTAGCCGGCGGACAGATGTTTGTTGATAGCATGTATTTAGTCTTGTCCTCATAAGGCCAATAGATTTCGCCTGTTCTTCAACCGCCGTGAAAGCTTCTATCACGGAGCGCTGTGATCGGCTGATGATGTCAATATCGTCCGCATAACCTAGCAGCTAAACGGACCTGTTGAAGATAATGCCTTCCTTGTTGACACCTGCCCTGCGCACTATCTGCTCCAATACGAGATTGAAGAAATCGCATGATAGCGCGTCCCCTTGCCGAAATCCGGTGCATGTTTGAAATAGTTCGGAGGAGCTATTTCTAAACTGCACGTTGCAACGCGTATTTTCCAGAGCCACGCGACACATCTGAATCAGTTTTCCCGGGATTCCGAATTCGGCCATCGCCATATAGAGCTCCTGACGATGTATACTATCATACGCGGCTTTGAAGTCGATGAATAGGTGGTGTGTCTCGACAGGATTTGCCTCAGCGTGAAAATTTGGTCTATAGTCGATCTGCCTGGCCGGAAGCCACACTGGTACATGCCGATAAGTGTGTTGCAAAACGGTTTAAGACGTTCACACAGTACATTAGATAAGATCTTATATGCGACATTAAGCAGGGATATGCCTCGATAGTTCTTGCAAGTCATAGGATCGCCTTTTTTGTAGATGGGGCATATGGAGCTGATAGTCCAGTCATCGGACACTTTTTCTTCCACCCACACTTGGCTGATGATTTGGTGCATGCGCTCTAAAAAAACATCACCACCGTATTTGAAGAGCTCCGCTGGTAAGCCATCAGAGCCTGCTGCTTTGTTGTTCTTAAGCTTTTTTATAGCTAAGCCAACTTCTTCTATACTGGGTGGTGGAACTGGTTCTTCATTGACTGGACGTGGGCTTCCTTCTTGCCCTATCACTTTCTCTACATGATGCCCATAAAGCAGCTGCCGAAAATGCTGCTTAGACACATCTACTATTCCCTGCGTTTCGGTGAGTAGGTTTCCTTCGCTGTCTCGAAGAGCCTACGTTCCGGTTTTGAAGCCAGCAGCCAGTTGCTTGGCTTTCTTATAGAACCTCCGGATGTTGTTACTCTTCGATCTCCTTGAGCTGGGATACTGCGTAGGCCCTCTTTTTTCTATGCAGGATCTTTTTCTCCTCCCTTCTCCTGGCTCCATATACTCTTCCATCGCTGCCCCTGTTTTGCACTGAAGCGTTTTCTTGTGTGCTTCTTCTGTCACATTTTTCCTGTACACGCATTCATCATCATACCACGGGCTCTTTCTCTGGGTTGGCTGGTACCCTACAGTGGTTTCGGCTACCTCCTTGATGATGTCGCGATACTGGCACCACTGATTGTTGGCGTCTGTGCTAGGTGAATGTACAGTGGAGAGTTTCATACTCAGGCGCTCCCTGTAGGCACTGGCTAAGGTGTCCAACGTTGAATTTCTTCTTTTGGGGGGTTCGCAGCTTCTTCTCATTGG
The DNA here is from genome assembly GCA_949715645.1 of Portevinia maculata. Classification (NCBI taxonomy): domain Eukaryota; kingdom Metazoa; phylum Arthropoda; class Insecta; order Diptera; family Syrphidae; genus Portevinia; species Portevinia maculata. The sequence continues at coordinate 280,233,978 of OX454525.1, forward strand.
ATAGTCGAGCTCTGAATTTGGCCGCAAGAAGAAAATGGTCAGAGTCGACGTTTGCCACTCGGAGTGAGTGCACGTTTACAATGTTGGATACGTGCCTCGCATCGATTAGCACATGGTCAATTTGGTTGGCGGCTCGACCGTCTGGAGAGCGCCAGATTGATTTAATTAATTAGATTCTCATATTTTTTGTTAGTATAACTCAAATTATAAGACGAAATAAATTTTTTTCAAATGATTTCATTTCGTATTATTTCTTCTTCTCCAGTATCATTGGTCGCCATGGTATTTTTCAAAATAATTTCACAAAAATCCTGGTTAAATCATTTTCCACTTTATGTCAGACTGCAAGGTCTTATACATTTCACATTTACAAGATTGAAGTTGATCGCTTCAAGCTAGAACGGTCTTCTGAGCTGCTTTCTTAACTGCAAAATTTTCAACTTATGCTTGGTAACACGTTCATGGCAATGAAAGTCCTGCTCAGAGAAACAGGTAGATTTAAAGAGAGTAGAAAAGAGAGAGGTTGCACTGAAAATCCACCAATAAACCAATTTCAGAAATAATTCTTGGTGTGGGCATGAACGCAAATCACTTCATTGCTGAATTAAGTGACCACATAGATGAGATCGACAAGAATAATGCATTACTGTTAATAGGAGATGTAAATATAAATATTAACAACTTGCATGATACTGTTGTAAGCAACTATCTTTCTATGATATCATCGAGAGGTCTCAGTAACGAGAGTGGAAGTGGCTAAAATAGTAAAACTCTAATTGATCATTGTATGGTACGAGCAAGAAATAAAATTAGGTCTGGAGTTGCTGAAATAAATGTATCGGATCATTATGGCTTGTACTGTGCGCTTTTATGCAATAATACGGATGAAATTACAAAAAATTAAAAACAAGACTATGTCGTTAGAAGTGATCTCACAAGAAAATCAAACGAGTACAATTGGGAACAGATGAATCAAATCACTGAAGTCAACGAACTCTATGAACATTTCAGAAATACTTTTATAAATATTATGACATCTTCAAAAGTCATTACAAATAAAATCAAAATAAGAAAGAATGAGCATAACTGGATGACTTATGAAATTAGAAACGCACGTTTGGAAAGAGATCGATTGTACAGGAGGTACAGAAACAATAGAAGAAATATATTGTATGAACGAGAATTTAAAAAATTTCGAAACGATTTAAATAAAAAAATTATCACGACAAAGTCTAACTTTTTTAAAGAGCAATTTCACCGAGCGAGCAATAATCCGAAAGAAACCTGGAATATCGTCAAAGCAGTATTAGATAGAAAATCCGCCAATTTAGATGTTATTTTATCTAAAAACTTTGCAAGCGAGAGAAACTTTGGTAACTTGGCAAACAAATTTGCAAAACAAATATCACTCGAAATAGACAATACGATTCACAAATGCGAATATAAATGTTATAATGGTCCATCAAATAGTGTTCAGCGGTCAATGTATTTGGAGGAAGTCACTGACAGAGAAATACAGAACATTATAAATTCATTAGTTGAAAATAAGTCGGCGGGTATAGATGGGTTAAGACCTAAAGATCTTAAAAAATCCTCGATGGTTATGGCTCCAATCATAACGAGAATAGTAAAGATGAGCTTAGAGCAATCTACAGTGCCAACAATGCTGAAAACATCAATCGCTCGACCAATCTATAAGAGTGTAAAGAAAAATGAAATTTCGAATTATAGGCCTATATGCATCCTTTCAACCGTAGATAAGATTCTAGAAGAAGTTGTTGCCAAAAGCTTATATGAGTACGTTGAAAAATATAAGATCCTAGAAAAAAATCAATTTGGTTTCAGGAAAAAGAAAAGCATAAATCGACTACTCGGAGATTTCACAAACAGAATCAATTGCAGCCTTGAAAAAATCACAATGTAATTGCACTCTTCATTGATTTTAAGAAGGCGTTTGATACATTATGCCACAAAAATATTTTGAAGCAATTAGAAAAGGTTGGAGTAAGGGGACCTATCCTAACATAGTTTGAAAACTATTTAAAAGAAAGGAAGTACAAAGTTCGAGTCAGAGAATACTTCAGTGAAGATGAGAATGCGAAATACGGAGTACCACAAGGATCCAAGTTAGGCCCTCTCCTTTTTATACCCTATTCTAGGGGTATATTAATTTTGACGCATAGTTTGTAACATACCTTAATATTGCCCGTAGACCCCTAAAAGTTACTATATTTATGATCAGCATCGATAGTAATGTCGATCTAGCCATGTCCGTCCGTCCGTCCGTCCGTCCGTCCGTCCGTCGGCAAAAATTAGGCCTTTAAACTGGACCTAGAGAGCTGAAATTTTAACCATATACTCTCTAGGGTCCCGAAATAATCAAGTTTAAGAATTTTTGAAATCCGCCCACAGACACGCCCACAAACTCAAAAAAACAAAATTTTGGAAAAAATCGAATTTTGAGCTAGAGAGCTGAAATTTTTTATATATGATCTATGGCCCATAAAACTGATTGGGACATAAAATTTTCAAAATCCGCCCACTGACACGCCCACAATTAAATAAAATAAATTTTGGGAAAAATTGAATTTTGAGCTAGAAAGCTGAAATTTTTTATATATGATCTTTGGCCCATAAAACTGCTTGGGACATAAAATTTTCAAAATCCGCCCACTGACACGCCCACAATTAAATAAAATATTTTTTTTGAAAAACCAAAATTTGTGCTAGGGAGCTGAAATTTTTAATATATACTCTCTAGGGGCCCTTTATGCTCATGTGTAAATATTTTCAAAATCCGCCTACTGACACGCCCACAATTATTTTATTTTTATTTTTGAAAGTCCAAAGTTTGAGCTAGGGAGCTGAAATTTATAGTATATACTCTCTAGGTGCCCTTTATGCTCATACTTAAATTTTTTTTAAATCCGCCTACTGACACGCCCACAATTAAATAAAACAATTTTATTGAAAAACCAAAGTTTGAGCTAGGGAGCGTTTTTATTTACAAAAGCTTAGTTTTTTCGATAAAATCCTTTAAAATTTTGTCACGCCCACTTATGAGATATAGGAATAAGAATAGGGTATCCAACAGTTCGCCCAAGCGGACTGTAGCCCGCCCCTATGTTTATAATACAAGGTGGCGCAAAAATAACCTTCCGATGTTTTTTGGCTGTAATTAAAAAAAAAAATGAAAAACTTTGATTCTTCTTGTGGATTATTTTTATTTGGTCTTTTAATTTTTTTTACATCAAGTCGAGAATATGATGTCATGTAAATGGCCGCCGCCACAGTTGATTGTCATTTGAGCCCTTTTTATGGCATTTTCCATCACTTTGGCCAAAACTTCCGGCGATAGGTCCTCACATTGTTGACGGATATTGTCTTTAATAGCTACAAGAGTCTGAGGCTTGTTGACATAAACCCGCGACTTCAAAAAGCCCCACAAAAAGAAGTCAGGAGCGGTCAAATCAGGCGATCTTGCTGGCCAGTGCAAATCGCCAAAACGGGAGATTAGGCGCCCGGGAAATGCATCCTTCAGCATATCGGTTGTGGCACGTGCAGTGTGTGCCGCTGCACCGTCCTGTTGGAACCACATGTTTTCCAATCCCAATTCATCAAGTTGCGGCAAAAAGAACTCATTGATCATTGCTCTGTAGCGCTCACCATTCACAGTAACTGTTTGGCCCGCGAAGTCTTCGAAGAAAAAAGGTCCGATGACTCCTCCAGCGAAAACAGCACACCATACAGTGACTTAGAGCCTGTGTAATGGCTCTTCGTGGGTTACACGCGGATTTTCAGTGCCCCAGAAGCGTAAATTTTGCTTATTTACGTACCCGGTAAGATGGAAATGGGCCTCATCAATCATGATTATTTTTGATGAAAAATCATCTTCCTCTTGGTGGTGATTAAGGATGGCTTGAGCGTATGTTAGACGCGATTGGCGGTCAGCAGCTAACAGCTGATGCACCGTCTGGACTTTGTACGGAAACATCTTCAAATCTTGTACCAAAATTCGCTGTAAAGACCGTCGACTGATACCCATTTGCGTGGCACGTCGTCTGGTCGATGTCGACGGCGCTTCCATGACATCTTCGGCTACAGCAGCAATATTCTCTGCAGAACGGCTACTACGGGGTCTGCCACGCCTGGCAGCATCTCGTGTTGTACCAGTCTCTTCGAGGCGAGCGGCTAAACGTCGCAGTGTTTCACCAGTAGGCGTTGGACGGGTAGGAAATCTGCGACGAAATTCACGTTGTGCCAAAGTCACCGACCGATTATTGCTCAAATAAATAGTCACCAATATTCCGCGTTCTGGAGCAGTGTAGCGTAACATTGTTTATTAACGTGTATTTCGCATGTGTTTACTACACAAATGTCAAAACAGAACTGACATTAGGGGCCAATCGCAAAATTTATAGCATTTTCTGATAGGAGGATTACTTTTGCGCCACCTTGTATATGTGAATGACTTGCTATCAATTCTGAAACATAGCACCGGTTATGCATATGCAGATGACACAGCCATTGTAGTTAGCCATAAAAACGTGGAGGCAGCGGAAAAAATGATGCAAAATGACTTTAACGCAATCCTAGCATAGTGTCATGACTTTGGACTGACCATGAATGCACAAAAAACAAAAGTTATGCACATACGACCACCACATGTATTAAAATATAAAATCACCATTAAAATGCACACCGATGAATCTGTACATATAACAGGAAATCAATCAAAATTACTATACCTGAAATGGAGCCAACACTTGCATGCTCTTACAATCAAACTTCGGCAATCAGCTTATGCACTATTTCATCTCAGTTACTTATGCACACCAGATGTTCTCCGACAATGCTACTTTGGGCTGGTTGAATCGCACCTGAGATACGGCATTTTAGCGTGGGGAAATGCACCACAACAACAAAATCTAAAAACAACGGTTATAAGGATACAAAAAATGGTGTATCGATCAAAGTTACGCATGCATGATATTGATTGGCATCAAATCGATAGCAGGACGAGACTCTTAACATAGAAAGACTACATAAGCTGGAGGTAGTATCACAGTTCGAAGATGACACCACCTTCAAGATACCAACACAGCAAACTGTCAGCACAAGAAGAAGGTACCAAGCCAGATATGTTATTCCGAGATACTGTAACGAGTACGGACGACGAAAATATGATGTAGCGATACCCACAATATTTAATGAATTACCCGTGAATTTTCGCAACTTCGAAAAATCAATTTTTTTGAAAAAAGTTAAACAGTTTTATCAAAATAGTGAACAGTTTTAATGCAAAAATATCTACTCAATCGAAAAAAAAAACAAAAAATAAAAAAAAAAAAAACTGAATTAGAAATTCTATAAGAACTCAAAAAAAAAAAAACAAAAAATAATATCCTTCCAGAAATAATCTTCTGCAGACAAGCCCATAAGGCTTTGCAGATTTAAATTTGAATAACACACATATCACAACAGAGCCTAATCCCTTGGCAAAGCCTGGGGTAGGTATTTTCCAACTTCATAGAGGTTGAGAAATATTGAAACTCTATTATAAAAAAAAAAAAAAAACTTCTACTTAAATCCGGGTTTTTCCCCCAATCCTAACAAAGTAGCTTGAAAATTTCAATGTGTGTGCGCCGACGAGGGTCATGCGAATGAAAATCATATAGTCAGGTATTAAGGGTATGATATTGGCCCATGTTCTGCATTCCACTTTTTGTGAATTTGCAAAGTGAAAGTGAAATTGTGTGTTCTGCATTTCGATCGAAATGAATATTGTGATTTGGAGCAAATCTGTAGGGAGCTATTACGAATGGTTTAAAATTGCTAAAACTATTGCATCCATGTTGACTTAAAAGCAAACATTGCCTTTGTTTAGGTCTTTGAGAATTCGAAAGTGAATTCGAAAAAATTTAAAACAATCGAAAGGCATAACACCAAATTTCATTCCGAGTGAAATTGAAAAGTGAATTGAATTCGATTTCGATCGAAATGCAGAACATGGGTAAATATTTTTTTAATTCGAACGTTGCTTATATATTCGGGTTCAAGACACAATCGCGGTTGTAGCATTGTCAATTGAGACAAATCCAAGCGTTTCGACTAGAAACTTATCGGCTCAAATGGGAGTTAGCAGACGGTCATTACAATGGATAAATCATGGCCCTCTGGATTTGCCTATTCGCCTGGGATTTTGCCACAAAATGATTGAAATGACCGAAGGCGACAACGGCTTGATAAATTGCTTTCTTATGTCTGATGAGACCCATTTTGATCTAAACGGCAATGTACTCGTAAATAAGCAAAATTGCCGTGTTTGGAGTGAATCTAATTCAGAAATACTCCATGCGACGGTACCTACTGCACCCAGAACGAGTCACCGTGTGGTGCGCAGTTTCATCAAGGTTCATAGTGGGGCTATACCTCTTTGAAGAAAACGGTATAACAGTAACTGTCAATGGGGACCGTTATTTAAGATGTTGAAGGAGTTTTTTTTTATCCAGAACTGCACCAAAGAAGTATTGTTTCAAAAGCATTTAGTTTCAGCAACATGGAGCAACTGCAGACATGCCCAGACCAGTTATGGCGGAGCTCCAACGAAAATTCGCAAAGAAATTAATATCCAGAAACTCCACTTTCCGCTGGCCGCCAAGGTCATCTACCTGACTGCACCAGACTTTTTTTTGGGTTATGTCAAGCAAGAGGTGTAAAAAACGAAAACAAGGAATTTGACTGAATTTAAGCAGTCCATTCAATATTCAATCAGGTGTCGCATATGCGTGGATGAGCATGGAGGTCATTTATGGTTTATCATCTTCAAAAACAATTATGTAGTTATATATAAAATAAAATTGAATTTTCTATACAATAAAACATAGGGACGGGCTACAGTCCGCTTGGGCGAACTGTTGGATACCCTATTCTTATTCCTATCCCTCATAAGTGGGCGTGACAAAAGTCTAAGTATGGTTGAATTGTTAAGAACGCTCTACATATTTTGCTATATAACATTTAAAGGATTTTATCAAAAAAAAAAAAACGCTCCCTAGCTCAAACTTGGGTGTTTCAATAAAATTGTTTTATTTAATTGTGGGAGTGTCAGTAGGCGGATTTAAAAAAAATTAACACATAAGAATAAAGGGCCCCTAGAGAGTACATAAATATTATAAATTTCAGCTCCCTAGCTCAAACTTTGAATTTAAAAAAAAAAAAAAAAAATTAATTGTGGGCGTGTCAGTGGGCGGATTTTGAAAATATTTACACATGAGCATAAAGGGCCGATATAGAGTATATATTATAAATTTCAGCTCCCTAGCTCAAACTTTGGATTTTCAAAAATTAATATACCCTTAGAATAGGGTATAAAAAAATTATTTTATTTATGTGTGCGCGTGTCAGTGGGCGGATTTTGAAAATTTTTTATCCCGAGCAGTTTTAGGAGTCATAGATCATATATGAAAAATTTCAGCTTTCTAGCTCAAAATTCGATTTTTTCCAAATTTTGGTTTTTTTGATTTTATGGGCGTGTCTGTGGGCGGATTTCAAAAATTCGTAAACTTGATTATTTCGGGACCCTAGAGAGTATATGGTTAAAATTTCAGCTCTCTAGGTCCAGTTTAAAGGCCTAATTTTTGCCGACAGACGGACGGACGGACATGGCTAGATCGACATTACTATCGATGCTGATCATAAATATACTAACTTAGACCCCACGGGCAATATTAAGCTTTGTTACAAACTATGCGTCAACATTAATATACCCTTAGAATAGGGTATGCAAATTCTTATTGCGGCACAATTGGTGCGCCACCCTGCCTCTGAGGGTCTTTCCGCACGGTTGCATTTTTTCTTGACTTTTACCGTTAGTCCCGAGACTTGCATAGCGCAGCGGGTCACTTACCTGACCAAATTGATTATAAATTTATATTTGGAAAATATTTTCACCAAATTTCAGGTGAATCTATTTCCCTTTAGTGGTGGAGGTATTTCTCTTGTAAAAATATTTTCAGCGAAGTTGTTTTCTTGCAAGTTTCCTTATATTATACAGAAATAGAAAGATGATCTTAAACATTTGTTGTGCTGACTTCACTGAGAGGATAGTGAAGGCATAAGGGTTGAAATTTGCCGTCGGTAGATAAACAATGCCATGATTTCGTCATTTCCTTCTATTCCCTCCTTTCTCAGATCGTTGAATATTATTATCTAGTGTAAAATGTTGGCATCATATGACGGCGGTTTTTCTTATTAGAAATGAAGAGTGGAAAAAGAAACGGGAAATGAAATAAACTGACGATAGGGAAACTGGGGGCCCGTACAGAAAGCAGACTTTTAAAAGGAAAGCAATGACCTGACCATAACTTTTTCTTATACACTTTTTTGCAGAAAAATTGAGTAGAATACTTGTTTTTTTACAATTTGGGGTTTACTTTTCATTTTGAAAATATTAAAAGGAACAAAAATAAATGTTAAATTTTTTTTCAGGAATTTTGCATTTTGTTGCGGCTTTTGCCTAACATTAAAAATAGTTCCTTAAAAAACAAATAAAAATGGCTTAATTTTTTTGTGGGCCATAGGATCTATTTGAATTCTGATTTCAATGCCAAGGTTATATTTGTTTTTACCTAAAATAGTAGGTAATATATACAAACAAAAATACAAATTTGTTCGCAAAGGTGGAAACACTGCGGGTGAATATTAAAGTGTCCTTCTGTGCTTAAAATTTGAATAATCTCGTTATCTTGTGTGTACCCGCAAAACTTTTACAGGATAAACATATTTTCTAGTTTCAGGTAGGTACCATAGTGGTAGACAACGAGACAGGACAAAATTGCATTGAAACGTAAACAAAATACCAATCGAGAGATGAATCATTCATTCCGGCATAGACGTCGCGTTTGGGAAAGCCCGGTGCAGCACTTGCTGGTGAGCAAACAACCCAACCGCACTCTCAACAGTTTTGTGTCACCCTGTCATGAATAATTTAACCAACTGGAAAATTCTGTTTTGCAAATTGTTAGAATTGGAAATGTTTTGCCCACACAGTTGCTTTTGTGAATTTTAACGAGACAAAGAGGAAGAGAAGGAGATTTGGTCACACGGTGGACAATAGTCCTTGACATAGGCACAGCTATATGTATATTTATTCATAGGAATTTACTGGTGTATGTGTGTTTCAACTTTATGTGGGATGTTCGTGTACAGAAATTATAGTTGTATGAAAAAATATTTGTTCGGATGTTGCCGGATTAGTCGAAAGCTTGAATGACTAGTTCTGATTACCATAATGCATTCGAAATAAGGAAATGCATCTGGAATTGGTACGAAAGCAATTGCGGGGGTTATTTTCTAAAAAGTCATTTTGTGAGCTTAAGTTTTTTGAGTAGTTTTTTTCAAATTCTTCTCTCCGGGAAAAGCAAACTCGAAACTATACAACAGCGCACCAAGTTAATTGCAGATATGAGCAATTGCTCCGCTTGAATATTTGCAAATCCTTTTCTTCGGTAAACTTGTCACTCCCAGATAGATTGCTATGGAATCTTTGTACTTTGCTAAAGTTTTAGATGTGGGACCAGATTTTTGGCCTTACCAAATTTAATGTTTAATTAATGGATCGGATATTTTGATTTTTGTTTTGCGAAGGGGGTAACTGCAAACGATTTTCTTATTTAAATATTTTTGCCTGCATTACAATAATCCCTCAGAACGGAACAACTACAATACCTTTCATATACTTTAGTTATATTTGCGACCTATTTATTGAGCGAAAGTGATGGATTCAAATTGATAGACTTCCAATTTTCTGTAAAATTTGTTGTTACATTTGCACCTGTCATTTGTTTTAACATTTAAAAACTCTGGTAAATAGAAACTTGAATTAAGTCTAAGAACAACGAGCAATGCCAGTTTTGCTTAACAAAATAAAAAATAAACGATTGAATATACAAAAATGGCTGAAATCGTCATGTTTACATTTACCAAAAAAAAAACTCATGGTGGTGTAAGCATGAAAATAAACTTTTAATTCATGAAATCAATTTCACAAAGCTATCATTACAAAATTTTATGTTTAGATTTAAATCCAAGACTTCTTTAACTTTAAAAACTCCAGTGCTAAAACTAGCGAAGAATGGGCGCGTTCAATTTGCAAGGCAACTACTAGTCCCTACTATTTATATTACCCCTCCTTATTGATCGAATAACTCACGTGACCATTGTTTGGCAAGTGAGAGAGGTTTTACTAGTAGGGAACTCTCAGTCGCCTCGCAAATTGATCGCACCCAATATCGTAGCAGCGACCCACATCATCACATCTAGGCAATTTTTTACATCAAGGTGATTCTAGCGACGCATTTAACATATTACAACTCTCCGCAAAGTTTTCATGTATATGGTTTGACACGACTTGAGATCACGGGTGTTACAAAAGGAAGATCAACCAAAATTTAATAAAAGTAGCATGCGCGTGTCGAAATCTTAAAAATGAGTCAGGCCAGGATTATATAAATGCAATAACAGCAGCATTTGACTGAGCTTATAGTAAAGAAGTGATCCGAAAACGAGAAGTCTGTCGATGTTTATTTAGGTCGAGCCGATGTACACCACAAGCGGACCAATAATAATGCAGTAAAGTGGGATGGTTCTGATAGTCCTGATCACAGCTTCGCCGTGAAGGAAAAGAAGATTTATGCAGTGTACCTACTTTCGGTGATGCATTTGTACTGTTCGAAAGTGTTATTTTTTGGATTAATATGGGATCGAAAGAAAAAACTATCCATGCTTATTTTGAGATTTGAATGAATAATGAATTCGTGAGAATGCCTCTATTCGTTCGACTAAAGTGATGTTCTCCTCGAATGGTTTTGCTATTCGAACGAATCTCAAAATACAGATTCTTCGAACTCGACAAACTTTCGATCGAAATCGAATGTCAAAATAAACAAGATTATATACAAGAAATTAGTTGTGGCTCTGTGTCGTACATAGATATTTTTGTTTTCGCCATAATGTGATGTCGGGAATGACTTTTTTTTCCAACAGGGAAATATATATTATATACCTAATACGAATTCCTACTGTGAAGAATTGATTCCGGTATATTGAACTAGTCATCAAGATATGTACTTCATTGCATTCAATGCATTCTGCAGTTCCAGTGTTGCAGAGCCAGTGCAAAATCCTAAGCGCAAGATTTGCGAAAAAAAACAAATGCAAGTAAATGCCAGAACCCAGTTGAAATGGCGAAAGCATAATATGGTTGTATTTTACACATAAGACGTTTCCATACATTTCTATATTTTTTCAAACATTTTTTTTTAAAACTTGTACCTGAGATTTTAATTGTTTTTTTTATGTGATTTTTATGTTGTTTTGAATGAATAACCTTACATTCGTTACCACGTGAAGTGGACGGCTGGAGTGCAGACACCTCAAAACATGCATATGAAAGTGAAGTGAGTAATATCTCTAGAGGTGTTTTTTCTACAACTCAGTAATAACTCACTCTTTGAGATCAGATAATACTATTAATACTCACTCTAAACTCACTCTTTTTTGCAAATTTCAAATTGACACATTGTACACATTGTTGAAAGCTTTGGTTTCCTTGATTGAACAAGGTTTTTGCGGACTTAAGTCTTAAAATGTAAGTACATATTTAATAAACATATTAAATTCAAATATTTACCTTCTAGAAAAACTATAAACACGTAAACATTTTTGTATAAACACATGAATATAAACAACATTTGTATGGGTCCGTCCGTCCGTCACCAGCTTTTAGGCCCTAAAATTTGAGCTAAAAAGCTGCAGTTTGGAGCATATACCTACTTTATGGGCCCCGCAATAATCATCCGTAAGAATTTTTAAAATCCGCCATTAATACGCTCACAATTTAATAAAAAAAACGTGGTCGCGAAGAAATAAAAATTCGAGCTAAGAAGCTGCAATTTGGAATATACATAGCTCTTTAGGGCCTGAAATGATCTAGTGTAAACATTCTTGAAATTCATCTACTGACACGCCCACTTAGAAACCAATATAAATTAAAGTCCTATTCTTCGAAAAGTATGTCGATAAAGTTGCTTCTTACAAATTCATAATACAACGTTTTTTCCACGAGCACTTTTAAGGGGCTTTTTTCCAATAATATTGTTTTTTCGATAAAATCTTAAAAAAGCATTATAAAACAGTTATTTATAACAAAATATGTAGAACCTTCTTAACAATTCACCCACGCTTAGATTTTTGCCTCTACCATTTTTGGGATTCCCCAAACGGACTGTAGCCTTTCCTTATGTTTTCATACTGTTTTAGATTTTTACACACTTGTTTGACTTTTTTAAACTGTTATAATATGTTCATCAGTAAACAAACTTTTAGGTTAAATTGCACTTCTTAACACTTACTTTTACTTTTAAATTCATTTTTTATTGGTTTTTAAAATTCAACTTACATACTAGACAAAAATGATTAAACCTAAGTTCAAATTAACAAAATTAACAGGATACGAGTACTTATTCTAGATTATTGTTCCTTATGCGGACACCCTAAATTTAACAATATCTTTTAATTATTGCCTTTCAGCCTAAAAACTGTTTTACGAACTAATCTTACATATTACGTTTTCATCGGGAAAATTGTTAAGAAAATTCGTCATCTTTATCAAAAATCTTAACATACTCTAACTATAATTAGGAGAATGGTCAAAATCCCAATTGCTTTCCGAGCGCCTGGCAGTCATCAATGTGCATACGCGCCGACGTAACCCGACTGAAGCCTTACAGCGTCAATCACCTCCCGGAAGCACCACCACAAGTTGGTGAGCCCGTCCTCTCCCAGAAACGCCCTAGCTAACTTAATCTAATTTATAAGAGAATATTACCTAGAGTAACGCACCGTCTTGGGTGGGTATGTTGACCCCTCGCCACTCAAAAAGGCACCAACATTTGGCAAATTGGTTTTACGTATCGAATTTAAAACGAAGTATTTTGGATTCAGGCGTTTGAAACAACCGGAGACAGGCCATACGACATTGTCACTCCAAAACCCGAATCTTTTCCATATAACTAGGCGCTACATTAAACCACAATGGACAACTTAAGCGATGATCGGCCTTTTAAGGGGCACGTTGCAAATGACCTTCACTCTGGAGTCAAGTTGACTGCTATGAAACAGTGTCCTTAACAGAGCATAAACCTTCTTGACCCGAGCAAGGCAAGCAACTACATGTCTATCGAAATACATGTATGTAGTGGTCAAGCCAGATACCCAGATATCTAACTACGCAGGCAGGTGTCCCAACACGACGTTTGGGACACCATCCATACCCGCCGACTTTCAAATCCACTTTCTCCTGTGGGTCCTCGACCACGAAAAACCGTCGTTTGAAGCGACACTTTCCGGAGTTATTCCAGCAGTCAGTACTGTCTATCTGTTCGCTGTTGCCTGGGAGATTCGGATACAAAGAATATCATTATGATCCTTCGTCCTGAACAACCTATTTATCTGTGCACTTTTTAATACATATTTATGTAAAAGTTTATATCATAGCAGGGCTTTAAGGATAACAGTCTATTTAAACAAATTACAGATTTTTAAAAGTCAAACAAATTTATTGAACTCAAAAAATGTATTAAGTTTCCGGTAAGACATTTTGTTTTTAACACATAAGCATATTTTTATAACTTTTAAAACGAAAAAGCTTTAATTAGGAACACATCAAAATGCGAGTACCAATCCTCTAACTGATTTCAGCGCCGTCTGGCTTTCAATCTTACCAAGCTATACTGAGTTCGGGGTTCGCTGACAAAATAATACTGAGTGGAGATATGTTTTTGGTTTACAGGTTAAATTACGAATGAGTTATTACTGAGTTGCAGAAAAAACACCTCTTCTATAATATCTGTAAAATGCTTGCATATGCGCAAGAAAATAGAATCTGCTGTCAGCTACTACGTTGTGGGACAGTCTGCTATTTGGAACTGTTTGCTTAGATATGCCTTTAGGATCTTGCCCCAACATAAGCATATCTCTGATGACTGGTCTCAATGTGCTCGACTACCTCTATTGATGGAGCGAACATGATCTTATAATGTACCCAGAATAAGGCTATAAGGATTTTCGAATCGAAGATGCATTTAAGTGCCTTTTTAATGGTTAAGAAAACTGAACTGAGCTTTATTTATTATCTAAATGAAAAAGTACTTTGAAAATGCGATCGATTTACTTACGCATTGTGATGGAAATCGAACATTATACGTGCACATCTAATAAATATGCAAATAGCTTATCAATAAGTTCCCATACAACCGAAGAGGACATTTCAATATTGAAGAGTATATTTTTGTCCCCATTCCCACTGCGAAAGCTTTTGATCAAAGGAATTATGCTAACTTCAATGCAGGCAAATACCTCCTGGGGTTGAATTTCTAATATCAACATCTTCAGCCCTTTGAAAATCGTTTCAATTGCCATACATGACATAAAGAAAGAGTCCTGCTACTTCGTATCACTATCCCCAACCTAATGTACTCTTTCACTTAGTGCAGGGGACAAGCAGCTCGCAACGCACGACTACGTTAGGATAGCATAAATATTTCAAATATTATAAAGCTACTCGTACTAACACCATCCTCGAACTTAAATTTTTTTGTCTGTTTTCCTTTATATCATCAAGGGGTTATTATGATAAATCGATACCACCTTCTTTTGTAAGGGAAAGTCTCGGGATAACCCCTTTCGTGCTGCCAACAAAAACTTAAAAAGGTTCACTTCCACCGGGTGAATATGATGTGTGGGAATCTTTTGGATTTTTCGATTTATCGTATCAAAGGATATTTCTTTGAAATTGGGATTTGTATAATTTCAATTTTATTACAATCTTTTATTTTTAACTAGGAACCCTGACCAGCTTTGCTGAAGTATTTTTTATACCGCCGCCGTTGCATATTCCTATCCCCCAATGTGGGATCGTTTTCAATACAATACGTCTTTTGTTTGTGTTTGACAGAAATAAAAAACTCGTGTAGAAAGAAAAAATATAAATATCTGAAACATTTGAAAAGTACAAGCACAATTTAAATGCAAATGTATGAGTTCACATTGTTTTTGTAGGACTACTTAGCTTCGATGACCTTTTCAAATTGGATGATTCGAGATGTCTTATTTTTGGTTCACTCGAATAAGGCCAATTTAATAAAGTAACGAATTTAAATTAGAGTAAAGTAGCCAGTTGCCTGCCCTGTGATCTGCTCTACTGCGTTCCACCATATTCTTTAAATGTCTCGACGGCTTTCAATCTATTTGTTTTGTCTGGAGCACTTATGAGACCAGTTCAGCTGCCTCAACCTATAATTAAATTTAAAAAAAAATTTGATTAAGAGGATCGATACTTTCTCCTAACTTGTTTTTTTATCCATTTTAATGGACTTCTGCGGTCGACTTACATACTCGTATAATAAAATGTATAGTTATGTTGATGACAGCAATCTTACATTTTCGTTCCTCAATGATGAGCCGAGCCTTTAAACTGCAAGCACTTCTCATCGTTAAAATGCGAATAGGTCATCGGTTTTTATTTTTATTTATTCCCGATGCATATCCCTATCGCATATAAGATCCTACCCAACGTTCTGTGTGAAAGTCTGAGCTGTAGTTAAACACATTATGGGATGGCCAAATTCGGGAGACCGCGAAAACTGATCCAGTTGTGTCGCGTGCAGTTGGAAAACACACGGTGCAATATGCAGCACGGAAACAGCTCTTCCGAACTAATCCAAACCCTCAACGGATCATGCTTAATATTTAAACAAACCCTTGTATCTCTTTAATTCTTCACACTTTGTGGTGGTTGTTGCTTGTGAATGGTTGCTTTTTGTATTTTACTGGCCCGGCTTCGCTTGAAGTCTTTATTAATAAGAGCGAAAACATTAGACAGAAATGTGACTTTCAAAAAACTAAGGAACTTTTTGTAAACGAAATATTTAAATTATTATTTCTTTTATATTCACAAGAAAAAAATCGAGAAGGGAAGTCGATTTGATGGGCAAAAAATGAGAAAGTACAAAATTCAGCGAATCTATAACTTCCTTGAAGTCAAGTCTTTATTTCTATTGCCTAGTAGATTAGATTGAGATTAAGATCGCCACATAGCACAAGTATCAGTATAAAGCGGAATACAATGTTCGATCAAATTTCTTATTAACACGTAATTTGCTGCCAGAAAGCCATATCGTCGGCCTCATAAGCAGACCTCGTAACTCAAAAATTTCAAATTTTACAGGAGCGACGAAAATGTCTCACGGAGCTTATTTTTTTTCACTAATATTTTACAAAAATAGTGCTTTTAATCTAAGAACAATTTTAAACCGAAAATAACAATACTTTTTATTTTATTGGAGTTACGAGGTATTCCAACTATTTTCATCTTATGTTATAAGGTTTTCTGAAAAATTCAATACTCAGCCTTCGTAAATAAATTAAACCTAAGTTTTACCAGAAATCTTTTTCATCGGTATTTATTGTTCTAAGACAGATCCAAAAAAACGAAAACAGAGATTAAATCCATAAAAACACAAAGTTTTAAAAGTTTTATTCGTTATGATGAGGAATATTATCATAAAAATCATGAAAATCCTTTGGCAATGATGCTTTCAAGTCTTGCAAGTCGTTGTACTTTCTATTCGTTATTTTTATTTTTTCTTGGTAAAGTTGACGAAGAGTACCTGCTCACAGGAACGAATTTAATTGGAATTTGTGGCTTTGATGGTAAGATATTCCAAGAGTCACCAAACTTTAATTTGTAGAAAATAGTGGAATCTGAATATTTAAGTGCAAGTCAGCAACCATCCCCCTTCTTTTTACCAGGCCTTATAGACTTGAAAAAAGCAATGGAAGTGAAACTCCGAAAATAGGTGTGGTCCAAATGTTGTACCTCGTAGGAGTTGCTCTTTCTTGCTTTAATCAGCTGGAATATTTATATTGTTTTCCCTAAAGATCCGTTCAATGCAGTAATGCATCGAGTCAGCTTCCATTTGAGTATGACTTTTGCATAAAAAATTCTGTTCGATCGTTATGCTATGCGAAAGTGAAATGTTAAGCATGACATTGGCCAAATTAGAGTCTCTATTTTGGGCAGTGCACCCATCGCTGTATAAAATGATTCGCCTTATAGAAGTATTTTCTACATATTTCTTCCAATAAGGAATTACTCAAAACGGTAGCAAACTCCTGGGCTGTCACGTTTCCTTCCGTTTCATTCCACAAGAAGCAATAGCCATTTTTGGACTGAATGTCAAAGATAGTGAAATTGTGGACGACTAACTTAGTTTTGTAGTACATGGTGGAAATATTAGATTAAGGGCTTAAAAGAACGGATTGTAGATACATCGTGAAAACCAAAACACATTCATCAACGTTGACTTTATCTGCCTCTTTTCCTTTCCGTGCCTCATCCACCTTTTGTCTGTGAAGGTTGTACTCGTTTTCCGAAAGGTTTTTGGCTTCGAAGACTCCACAAGTCTTACACCTACCTTTTTTGGGTAAAATCAAGATAAGGTTTTGGTTTTCAAACTCTAACCAAAACGTGGTGAGCGCTAGAGTTTCGTAATGGACTCATGCTAGTGCGCATCTTTCTATACGCTTTTCAAGTAGTTCATTGTTTGATTTTGGGAAATTTCAGCGGTCGTGTCTTATTTACCCTTTAATTTTATGACTAACTGTCGGGAAAATATGTATGTACCTGTTCACAGGTAGTAAAAGTTTCCGGGTATACAATTTAAAACAGGTATAAAGACTGAAAATCTATTGCAAAATGTATGTATATTAATTTTTCGACCAAAATAAATAAATAAATAAAACCGTCATAATTGCCAATACCAAGATACGAGTATTATTTTATTTCATTTGTTTTTTAATTGCTTAAAACTAATTTTGGGATAATTTTAATTGTACTTGGTTGGTGTAGCTGAAAACGGATGAAGAGAAGTGTGATGCGCGTTTGTTGTAGCTGCGTATGTGCTCGTTGAGATCGCTCGTCGCGAAATGCTTGCTATCGCACTCGCCAAAGTTAGGAAACTCCCAAGGGCTCTCTCATGATATCTTTTCCTTGACGGAAACATGACTTAACCCTTTAATGCTACACTTCTTTGCAGAACTTATTATGCTACATTGGGGTACAACCGTACCCCAAAGAAAAAAAAACATTTTTATAGAAACAAACAATTTGTTTGGCAAACTCTCAACAGAAACTTCAATTATAATTCAATAATAGGTTTTTTTTTTTAAAATACAATAAAGTAAAATTTGTTTGAATAAGTTGGAAATATTTTATTCTGGTGTAGTAAACAAAGGAATTTTTTGCATAGAGCGCAGTTGATCCTCGATTTTCTATACCGGCTTCTTGGACAAAATGCACATCTTCCCGTGCTAGGAGCTGGCCTTGTTGATTTTTCCGTTGGTGGGGTTTTTTAAGTATATTGCATATTGTCAGGCGGAGTTCACGTCTCAAAGTTGGAGTTTCTAAACGACGTTCCATATGTGGTCTTACTAAATCTAACGCAAGTTTATTTAGGTACGCTCTTCACACACAAGTCTTACGTATGTATGTCTTCAAAATCACATTCCTGGATTATTTCAAAATTATGTCTAAAATCTGGTATGATGGCATCGTTTCCTCGCTCTCGACATGCAAATCATCTGAGTCAGAATCAAAGAGAATTAGATCTATTTTCGAGATATCATCAGATTTTGACAATTCAAACGTCTTTTTTTGAGAAGTCATTTCTTTTATAAGCTTAAAGCAAACAAATTATAATAAAAAGTTTAACAAAAAAAACATACTTACATTAAAGAAAACGCAGAAATAAGGCTCTGAACAATATTCGTATTCTGTTACACTGGGGTACACCTGTATCCCAATAGTAAATATCAGCACAATGACAAACCCTCCGCCGGCCGTGAGTATCATATTCGAACTAATGCAATGCATCTTGAAACTACTTAGACGTTCACGCTTGCAGCTTCACCTGCTATTGACTGGCGGGAATTTAAAAAAAACTAGGGTACGAGTGTACCCCAAATAGCATTCCAGGGTTAATGCCGGAATTTTAGACACGGAACTCTTCAATCATGAGTTCTCCGTATTCAGAAACGACCGTCATAACAATGACCTGAAAGCGCTTGGAGGAGCTGTCCTGATCGCTGTTCGTTCCAACTTTGGGTCACGAAAGATTGACTTTCCATTTCAACTAAATGTCGAAATTATCTATGTAAAAATTACACTCAAGAAAAAACATTTATATGTTGTTAATGCGTACATTCCATGGTCTCGTCTATGTTCTTTGTATTCGGAACTTTCTATGGCACTAGACCATATTTTTGACACATCTTGTTGTGACAGCACTGACTTACTTTTAGCCGACTTCAATCTGCCACATATTGGATGGGTACCTTCTGAGGATGATTCTCATTTCATTCCATCCTTTGACTCTGCCCAACAAGAGCTCGCTTTACTAGACAACATCTTGTCTTTTGACTTACAGCAAACAAGCTGTATAAAAAATTTCAGAAATCGAACTCTCGATCTTGTTTTCTCTTCGGACTCTGTTAGTACTGTGGTTCTGAAATCCCACTTCAGTATAACTAACATAGATAACAATCATCCACCCTTGGATGTATTTATTGAACTAGGCGCACATTTGTACGAAAATAATAATTTGTATGACCGTTCGCAATCTTTTGACTTTCGGAAAGCAAATTTTCAAAGGCTTTCTGATGAAATTAACAACTTTAATTTTACTTACTGCGTTATCTCATATTGAAGATGCAGTACGTTCTTTTTATCTTTGATGGATAACTGCATGAAAAGAGTGATTCATGTGAATCCTCTAGAAATCTGAAAACGTTCCATCCCTGGTACACTAAAGAGCTCAAATCGATACGAAACTGAGGTAATAGGGCTTGGAAGAACTATTTAAAAAGTCTCTGCCATTCAGATCTTGAGCTCTATTTCACATTGTTCAATGAATTCAAATCTTTATCCTGCAACCTATATATTGACTATATATAAGTAAAATGAAATGCTCTTTAAAATTGAACCCCAAACTTTTCTGGGCTTTTGTCAATTCTAAGAAAAAAACCGATGGTTATCCATCGAAGCTTACTTACAATAGGTCTACAACTGCTGATTCGCTAGATGCAAGCAATATGTTTGCAGATCATTTCAGTAAGTCATTTAGGGAAACCCCTCTTCTATGTGAAGATGATCAATATTTTAGTTATCTAACTAGCTGTTCCCAAATAAGTTTTAGTAGTATCTCATTCGATTTGGAAACAATTTTAAAATGTATTTTTTCTCTGAAGAATGACTATTCATCAGGTCCTGATGGTATTGTATCGATTGTTCTTCAAAAATGCAGTCATTCAATTGCTCCATATCTTAAGTATCTGTTTGAATTGTCCATTAGTACTGGTAAATTCCCTAATCTATGGAAAAGTGCTTTTATCACACCTGTATTTAAAAAAGGCAAACGTGGTGATATCACTAATTATAGGCCCATTTCAAGCCTTTCGTGTATCCCTAAGCTTTTTGAACAAATTGTTTGTGAAAAGTTATTATTTCTTTGTCGTAATATAATTTGTAATGAACAGCATGGATTTGTAAGAAACAGATCCACTGTCACTAATATATTAAGTTTCTTGCATGATTGTTCTAATGCCTTAGAGAATAAGGACGAAATGGATTGCATATACACTGATTTCTCTAAGGCTTTCGACCAGCTGTCGCATGAAATAATCGAATTTAAGCTCAGGGCTTTTGGTTTCCCACCATGTTTCATAAAATTGGTTAACTCTTACCTTACATCAAGGGTTTATCAAGTGAAATTTAGAGGATCGCTATCTGTATCTTTCACAGCTCAGTCTGGAGTTCCCCAAGGAAGTCACCTCGGACCAATTCTATTTATTCTTGCCATTAATGATGTTAAGGCATATATAAATCACAGTAATATCCTGATCTACGCTGATGATATGAAAATATATAAATCTATCACTAGTCAGCAAGACAGAATATCAAATATCAAATCAAAATATCTCTGTTTCAACATATTCCTTGTAATGTTGATAATTTTAAGGATCTTGGGGTTTATTTCGACCCCAAACTGTTTATTGTACTATTATTAATAAATCTAATTCTATGCTGGGCTTCGTAAAAAGGTGGGCCAACGAATTTAATGACCCTTACGTTTCTATGTCATTATACAATTGTTTTGTCCGTCCGATTCTAGAGTATGCCTCTCAAGTTTGGACACCGTTCTACAACATTCATTCAAATCGAATAGAGGCCATTCAACGTAAATTTATTCGATTTGCACTTAGAGGACTTCCATAGGATGATCCATTTAACTTTCCTCCTTACAGTCAACGTATCAAGCTTCTTCAATTGTTACCCCCTTCTCAACGGAGGCTTAATAGCGATATCTTTTTTTACAGCAGCTTATATCCGGTCAAATAGATGCACCTGACTTGCTGTCGTCTATTGGCTTTAATTTTCGTGGTGGTGCCCATAATTTACGCAATGTTGAATTATTGTTTAGTCCCCATCATAGAACGAATTATGGGAGGCATGAGCCTATTAGTCGCATGTAGAATCTATAATCTAAATGATCATGTGATTGACTTGCATATTAGTAAAATTGAAAAATATTTTGAGTAACAATGCTTTAATGTCTAAAATTGTTTGCATTATTTTGTGTCTGTGTTAGTATTTTATAGGTACATAATGATTGTATTTTTAATTGTTTTATCCTTACTAACACCTGCACTAAATGATGACCCTGTGAGAGCACTTTTAGTGCCGGCAAATTTCTGTTCGTGATAGTTGCTTGCTTTAAGCCCTCCACGACACAGAGCTGATAGTGTATTAAAAAAAAAACAAAAAACAAGAAGAACACGCAAACAGCTTAAAATAAAAGGCAACTTCTTAATTTAGTCCATAACTAGGTTAAGGTATGATTTTTTGTAACTATTTTTGAATTAAATATATATTTACAATATACATCCATTTCGTATACTGATTTGTTTCTTAATTTCTTGTCCCTTCGGTGATTGTGATATCTTTTGCTTTGATTCTTTTTCCCTTTCGACGTCGACTGTTGCTTTTTATTCATTCTCTTCTTCCGCTACTTGAATTAGAGTTTTTGAATGAACAACCATATATCTTACAATCCTTACCACGTGAAGTGGACGGCTGGAGTTACAGCGCTGTTTCACGGTTCGCCACAACCGATCATCAGACTCCTTCTAAGGTGCTGGTCTGTCTTCTTCCTTCATTTTATCCCGAAAATCAATCACTTCCACTGGGGGAAGACTCTCAGGCAAGCACTAATGCACTGTGCCATTGAAGCCACGAGTTTCAGTTCATCCAGTTTTTATTTTGATTTTCTTGGACAGACCTGCGCCTGTAAGTATATTATGTTATTCATTCCGTTTTTTTTCTTTCTGTGTTTCTCTAATTTTATTAAACATTTTGACAAGCATAGTTGGACTGAAATGGGTGATAGAGAGGGTGAAAGACTTTTTAACTTCCCAGTGGAAGTTCTTGTAATGGGGCCGATTTTGTGAATATCGGATTTTGACATATCTCCACGTTTCAAGGTCACCAGAATCCAAATTCAACGTTTTTATAGAGATGTCTGTCCGTGTGTATCTACGTATGTGTGTATGTACGTATGTGCGTTCGGAATTATCTTTCGCCACGATTATCTCGAGAACCAAAGATGATATTGACATGGGACATGGGTTTATATGATTCCTCATAATTGATACATCATACGGAATTTGGTTTTCTGGTAATCTATACTATTACTTTGTTTCTGAACTTTATGAAAACTGGGAAGTTAGTCGTGTGGACCTTGCGGGTCGCACCCAGACCACTTTTTTGACTTTTTTTTGTCAAGAATATTACAATGTAATTGGTTTTTTATATGTGATAGCTCACAATTTTTCCTGGTTTTTGTTTTTGTTTTCCGTCAATTTCCTTTAGGTATATTGATTTTAAATGAACAACCATATATCTTACAATCCTTACCACGTGAAGTGGACGGTTGTGGCAAACCGTGAAACAGCGCTGTAACTCCAGCCGTCCACTTCACGTGGTAAGGATTGTAAGATATATGATTGTTCATTAAAAAACAATACAAAGGAAATTGACGGAAAACAAAAACAAAAACCAGGAAAACTTTTGAGCTATCACATATAAAAAAACCAATTACATTGAATTAGAGTATTTCAAATTTCATTTTATGAAACCTTTTCAAATTCCCTCTCCGTCATGGCGCTTACAGTTATTACAGATCATTGTTTGCGTTATTGTTATGCATTTCTTGTAAAAATTAAAGCGCCAACTTCACGCCAACTTGTTGTATATGTTCTCAGTCAATTCACAAAACTCTGGATGTGCAGAATAACCGTAGATACCTAGAGAGCAAACTTCATTCCCAAACTTACCGATATGGAAGCTCAAAAATGCACGTAATAGAAGTCATCCAGATGAGAACGTTCTAAATTTTTGAAGAACTGTACGTACAGCACTTCGTAAATTTCATTCAAATTTGATTCGTACATCATGCTTTAGGCTGTACCACATCCATAGCACAATCTCTGATTGCGATTTGATTCGAAGCATTGTGTCGACCGATGAACTCCTGCAAAAAAGAACATACGACAACGACTGTATCGCGTCCATCTCCAAATCTCACTTCACTTACGTTGTAGACTGGAGACTCTTAATTATGGTCTTGGATGCGACTTTGTGAAACTGTGATGAGAACTAAATCCGCAACCATGAATTCCAAATGCATTTACCCTCCCTTAATGATCACCTTACCGATTTGATTGTTCAATAGAACTATCCCTCATTGCATGCGTTTCCATCAGCAGTTTTACATATTTGATTTATTCTACGAATGTATCCATTCGTTTCTTCCATTAAACGTTGCACATAAGCTTTCACGTAGTCACTTGCTCAACGTAATTCATTTTTTGCTCCTCTGGATTGAAGATTTTTATCTTCAGCGATAATATCTCCAACTTAAGGTCCTTGATGGGATGCTTCTCGAGATGTTCCTAAATAAGATTTCGATCGTTGATCAGGAGGTCATTCTTCAATGAGATAGTAATAATGCGTAATTTCTGCCACGATTTCAACAACAACTGAAAATAAATTATTTGTACCGGAAAACTAATGGGACTGTGTTTAACTCACCTGCAACCGAGTATTGGTATCAATGATTAGATACTCTGTACACTTAACAATCACCTCAATTATTTTCTCTTCCACATCATTTGATTTTCAAGTTGTAGTAATTAATTTCTTTAGATTTTCGCCGCGACCAATTTCATCGCCCAAGTAGTGGAGATAGAGAATCTCACACAAGGAGAAGAGGATGCATTGTGATTCTATTTAAATTGTGCACTACAACCTTTTGAGTTTCACAAAACCTGAAAATACAAAGGGAATATTTCAACATAAGAAAAATTCTTGCAAACTTCTACTGAAGTTTGCTGAAAATGTGAATATTATTTGCTTCGTTTGAGGAAATAAATAAATAAATAATGCACCCAAATATAACAGCAGAACGACATAACCATTTTTTAATGGTAATATGCGAAACAGAACCGCACACGAAGATGACAATTCAATTTATCGGAAATAATAGCAATGCCATCACCAAATTTCAATAAATTGCATAATTGGTCATTAGGTCATTATGCTGGCATTCGAGCTTATTGTCCGCTTACATTGCTTGAAATTTGGTCAAATTTATCTGTCAAAATCAGCATGGTCATGTGTGGTCATTTGGTCATTAGATCATTTGAAATATGCCGATTACACTGCATGACCCTATTTTGAGAACCGTCAGAAATGGTCATTATTGGCCCACTTGGCATACAGTCTAATCTTACCTTAAGACGTCAAGCACAAAACTGAGCATTCGAAAATTCAGTAGTAGGAATGCTGCACTGCCAGCTGATTTTAGGGATAAAAAATGATTGCGATCCAGCTTGCTTTCTCACGATATTACTCTGGATCTGGTGATTATAACATGCAGGGATACTGAAATTGCACAACAACGACAGGCACAAATACCAAAGGAAACGGAAAAAATGTGTCTTTTCTCAGCAAGTAATCTAAGCCCAATGTTATCGATTGCTGAAAGCAACACAAAATCCCTTAATAGCATGGCGTGCAAAAATTGCAAGTGACAGGACTGCAAGCACAGTTTTGTGTATACCAAAAAGTGACACAAACAATGACAACCAAAACAGCACAGCATTCGTTGGTAAAATTCAATTGGGAAACAATTTTCGAAGCAATTGATGGAAGAAATTCACTTAAAGTTTAGGGAAAAGTGCAACATCTAACTTAACACTGGTGCAGAAACCAATGTCCTGCCAAGCAAATTGATTGAGGACGACGAAACGACTTTGTATCATGCAATATACATTCGTTCGTTTACGAACCATCGAATAAAAGTGCTTGGAGAACTAATACTGACATGCACTGTTGCCAATCAAAAGGTGGTTGACGAAGATATTTTGAATATCTTGGGTCATGTACGAAGAATTCACTTATTTATGGTCGAAAAGACATATTTGAAGGACTCGATTGTCAAAAAAACTTCAAGTATGACATTGTGCACCAGGAACAATTCCGTATAAGATAAGGGATGATGTCAAAAAAGCACTTGGCGCGATGGTCGATATAGATGTCATCGAACCGGGATAAGGGAACCAACGCCAGCTCTGTAAAAAGCATAGCAAAATTAGAATCTGTATCGACCCAACAATATGGTCAACAATAACATTTTGCGTCGACACCATGAGCCGTATGCATACAAATTAAGTATTTACTATTAGTAAAAGGTCTAAGTAAGTACTACTCGTAGTACTACTAGTAGAAGCTTTTATTTTAAGTATTTGCTAGATTTGGTATGCATAGACATGAGTTTTGACTTGCCAGCAACTACTTCTAATAAATAATGAATTCATTCAAATAAATACTACCATTTCATCGAACAATTGGTAGTAGGTAGGTATACCTATACTTATTTTATATTATTTCCCAATTGCTTTGCAAAAATTCGTTTTTGATGATTATCGTCATTTACTGTTTCTTTAATGTTTGCTTTGTAAACGATCTCATTGGAATGTTCAGTTCGTAAAGCATATTCAAAAGACAAACAGCCATCACAAGCGAAGCTTCTCAATTGCAAATAGCTTTTGTGCGAATTTAAAAAAAAACCGTTCTTTTGAATAAGTCACAACAAACGTGCATTAAAAATGAGAAGTCCGAAGCTATAGAATTATTTATTAATGAATGTAAGGCTATGATCGCTGTTCAAATAACGGAAAAGCAAATTACAAAGAGGCTGAATAATTGTAAAGCAAATGTTAAGAAGAAATCAGATCTTAACAAAACGGGAAATAAGCCCATAAAGCTCAAAGAATAGGAAGTATTTTTTTTAAGAGCTCTTAAATGCTGTTGAAAACCCATTTATCTCTTGCATTCCTGGTACGCATTGCTTTATAAAGCCAATTATTATACTTTTACTCACATTGTTTACGTAAAGGTGGATTATCTGTGGGAGCAGACAATCATATTCGGATGCCAACGGAAAAGGAAGCTGATATACGTATTGCTGCAGATGAAATTAAAGAATTACCGCAAAATTCTCTAGTAACAAAACGTAGAAAATTGAAGTTCATTGAGACTGAGGAGACAAAAAATCTGTCTAATGGAGAACTTCAAATGACAACAAAGAACGGAATTCGTACCCTACTTATGGCCCAATAATGCATAAAACTGAAGTACTTACTAGTATGTAGTTAAAAGTAAAAGTAAATACTAGTATTACTAGTAAAAGCTAAAATTTATAGTATATACTTCATTTGGTATGCATAAAATAAAGTATATACTGATAAGCATATACTGGTAGTAAATACTGGATTCATTCAAGTAAATACTAGCAATTCATCCAAAATCACTAGTAAATACTGTATGAAAAATATGTTTACGTAAATTAGAAGCTGTAGTTTTAAATTCTTTCATATTATTTACCGTTCTATCAAATTCTTCTTCTTCTTCTTTGTGATCATTCTTCTTTTGTAAACACTTGTTATTGACTAGTCATTCTGTACGTTGGGCTTTAAACAAAGGTCTTATAAAATAAAGTTCTTAAAGTGAGTGTTAAAATAAAGGTCATGTCGAAAAAGGAAGCTTTAGAGTTTATTAAAACACTTGAAACTCATAACGTCTCAACAGCCGCACATAAAAAAAGCGAAGACGGAGGCTTTAAAGCTATTTATTAGCGATTTTAATGCCAAAACCGGTATTTTAATGACAGAGGATCAAATAAAGAAGAGAATTAATAACATTAAGGCTGATGTGAAAAAAAAGTCGGATCTTAAAATCACAGGAAATAAGCCAATAAAGCTAAAAGAATGGGAAATCATTTTACTAATTTTAATGGATGCGGAGCAGAACCCATCAATTTCGAGAATACCTGGTATGTAAGTTGTATAGAGTAAGTTACTTAAACTTAATATTCTAATTTTTTACAGGCTGTCTATCTGTAGGATCAGATTAACACACTAAGGAAAGAAAAAGATGCCTCGAAGAAGAAAATCATAGCTTATAGACTCTCCATCCCATCCATCGGCACCAAAACAAAAAAGGTGTTTTGGAACAGGAAACAGTAGAAACGTTATCTCTCACTACAAGTGAGCTTCAACGTTTGGTGCTTCTAGACCAGTTGAAACTTCTGAGGATGCAACAGGAAGAAATAAAAAAAGGATAATAAACGGTAGCAACGATCGCTCAACTATCTCTCAAAATACATGTCCTGAATATGAACAAACATTTTATAATTTGTGAAATGACTGATAAATTTTTTTGATTTTTACTGAAGAATATTTTTTGTTACACTCTGCGTTTTTTTATTTTTTAATATTTAATAAAATAACAATAAAGTCATTAATGTGCACTACATATATATAATTTCTGCATACTCAATTCTCCGCATTTGTCCCAATCTTCGGATTTCAAGTATGCTGGCATTATTTTCTGAACTATAAATTGCACTTTCATTTCCTCTGTCTTCCAATATCTCAAAGTCGTCGATATCGTTTAGATGCTTTGCAATGTTATGTAAAACAAAACAAGCGGCAGTTAAAGTTGGTACGTTTTTTAATTCAAGTCGTATACAGTTTTGTAGAATTGGAAACCGGCTCTTCAGTTGACCAAAACAACGTTCTATTATGACCCTTTCTTTGATACGCAATCTGTTGTATGATTTTTCGACGTTGTTTGTTGCATTTTTGAAAGGCGTCATTAACCACGGTGCAATTCCATATCCCTCGTCTGCCAATGAAATTGAATTGGCTGAATTTCTCATTATTGGTTGAAGAAAACTATTTTTCCAAATCCTTGAATCATGATCTGAAGCCGGCCATTCGCAAACAAAACTTGTAAAACATTTCCTTGCATTACAAATTGCTTGAATATTGATGGAGGCATATCCTTTACGATTAATATGTTCCTCAGAATGTAAGTGAGGCTTTTTTATTTCTATATGAGTACAATCCAAAGCTGAACATATCTCAAAAAGATTCGCATTTTTTCTTGAGGGGAAGTAGCTCCTCCTCTTTTTTCAGTTCGAGTCCCTTAAGTTTTTATAGAAAATACGGTTAAATAATTCCTTTATTCCAATAAATGTTACATAACATTTCTTACCGATAAAATACTCGCTTAACCACTCAATGTTTTCTTTTTCAAAACGGTAAAGTATTTTAAAATTATTACATCCGGGCGCTCTTCGCTCTTTTCTGAGGTAATACGTAAGAAAGCGGCCATTTACATTAAATAAAGTGTACCGATTGCGTTAAAATCACACTCACGACTGTTAATGTTGGTATAAAACCAACAAAAGTATTTACTAGCAAATGTTCAAGTTGGTTTTTACAAACTTGAAAAAAATTCAGTAAATACTACAAAAAAATAGTTCTTACTAGTTTTTATGCATACAGCATACAAATAAAAGTATTTACTAGTTTTAATCATCCGAAACCAGTAAATACTATTTCTTCCAGTAAATACTAGTTTTTCAGTATTTACTGTGATTTTATGCATATGACAAATAGTAAATATGTACTATGGAAATTTACCAGTAAAAGCATTTACTACCGTTTATGCATATGGTCCATTGTTGACATTTCTCGTTTAACAGAAGAATCATAGCCATTTCAACCAATCACCCAATCAGCGGACGAACTGCAGTTTCGCTGTGGTATATATTTGACCTATTTCAGATTCAGATTCTTTATTGAGTCTTTTTATATATCGATTTTGACATTTGCTATATTTCAGTTACTTGTTTTCGATTGCCGACTTGGCTTTACTTTAACATTTTCACGTTGTGAAGCTATTGCTCAATAGAATAGCTATTATGCTGTCTCTTTCGACTCTGTGGATCAACGAATGTGTTGTCTCAATTTTGTAATCAGTGAAAGTCAATTCTAGAATATGTGAACTTCAATTTGTGAATGTGTGCATACGTCGACGGACGGAAAAGTACAAAGTAAACCTACTTTATTCGTCGACGCTCACGAATCCGTTGCTTATGGCTAATGGTTAACGTTAATAGAAAATGCGTGTGTTTGCCCCTTGGAATTGGAGCCCGCGAACAAAAAATACATCCTGAAATTCCAGGGAACAAGTTGTATCGAAAAATGTTGATGGGGACACAGTTCCGACCGCAGATGCGCCCGGTGTATCAATCCAGCGAACAGTTACAGTTACAACGAATCGAGGGTTGTTCGACGAGTGAGAGTTCTAAGAAAAGGGGGATGTGGGAGGACCTCCAGTTCATGTCATATGTTTATACTTTAGGCATGTGAGATTTACATACATATTTTTTCATAAACCTCTTTTTTTGTATCTTTCATCTATGCCATATAGAACATAAATGGAGTCGCTATTTATATACCATAATAGTCAGTCGCATTTGATAGAGAATAAAATTATTTTAATTACATATGGTTGCTTTTTTTAATTATAATTAAAGAAATTTTATGAAAGCATAAAATCACACCGAGTGCGTTGATCCTACTCTTTTGATGTCGATTTTAATTGTTGGGGATTTAGACCTCCAACGTACAGGGATAGGGTGAGTGTGAACCTATAAACGCCATTGAGAATCGCACCTAGGAACCAAGCGATTCCAAGAACAAAAAGCACCAATTCTCTTGTTAATTATAAATTCCCTTTTTATTACAATTACTTGATTGAATATACGTTCCCATATACTCGTACTTGAGAATATACTTTGGTATATTATTTCTCGAATACACTTTAGAAAATTCTTGTCGAAATTGCCGAAAGCCAACGGCTGCGCTGTATGTTCTCTTCTTCTTCTTCCCAACATGCAAATGCTTTAAGCGAATTTTCTCTTTTGTTTGTACTCGTATTTTGACAGAATTTTCTCTTTTGTTTTTTTGTTTCGCTCTCGAATTTGCATTATTCAATGTGTTTGACTCGACTTTAAACGCTGAAGTTCTGGCCCTTGTCAAAGTCGAAATGGAAGTTGAAGTGTTAATGTATTTCTACCATTAATCGTATCGTATTTATAAGACTTCTTTAGGAAATGTAGCAACAATTCAACATGATCAGTTTTTCTTTCTGAGCGGCAGTGGCTCACTGGCTAGTGCGTTAGACTAATTCATCGGGTAGGACGTTCCGATGACGACCGGACAGAAAATTAGAGAAACCCTACTATCGACTCTCTATACCGACAGAAAAGTAGACTGCTCTCGAGGCTTAAACGGCTGCACAGACAATTTACTGACCGCAACGAACTGGAGGTAAGGATGCTGAGGTCAGAGATCCGAATCCTGAACCAGCTGATGAAAGAACATAGGGACGGGCTAGAGTCCGCGAACTGTTGGATACCCTATTCTTATTCCTATCCCTCTTAAGTGGGCGTGACAAAATTCTAAGTATGATTGAATTGTTAAGAACGCTCTACATATTTTGTTATACATATAACATTTAAAGGATTTTATCAAAAAAAACGAAGCTTTTGTAAAAAAAAACTATCATTAGCTCAAACTTTGGTTTTTCAATAAAATTATTTTATTGAATTGTGGGCGTGTCAGTAAGCGGATTTAAAACAAATTAACACATGAGCATAAAGGGCCCCTTAGAGAGTATATATTATAAACTTCATCTCCCTAGCTCAAACCTTGGATTTTCAAAAAATGTTTTTTTTTTTAAATTGTGGGCGTCTCAGTAGGCGGATTTTGAACATTTTTACACATAAGCATAAAGGGTTACCTAGAGAGTATATATTATAAATTTCAGCTCACTAGCTCAAATTTTGGTTTTTCAATAAAATTGTTTTATTTAATTGTGGGCGTGTCAGTGGGCGGATTTTGAAAATTTTATCTCGCGAGCAGTTTTAGGAGTCATAGATCATATATACAAAATTTCAGCTTTCTAGCTCAAAATTCGACTTTTTCGAAGAATTAGTTTTTTTGAGTTTGTGGGCGTGTCTGCGGGCGGATTTCAAAAATTCTTTCACTCGATTATTTCGGGACTCTAGAGAGTATATGGTTAACATTTCAGCTCTCTAGGTCCAGTTTAAAGGCCTAATTTTTGCCGACAGACGGACGGACGGACGGACGGACATGGCTAGATCGACTTTACTATCGATGCTGATCATAAATATAGTATAGCCCGTCCCAACTTAAGTGAAAATTTCTTGCGCAGGTCTCTTCATATCAGGGATATTCATGCTGATTTTGACATTCGAATTCGAACGATAGTTTGTCGAATTAGAAGAATTTGTATTTTGAGATTCGATCGAATAGAAAATTTATTTGAGGAAAACCGGTATAATTCGAACGAAAATAGACATTCGAACGACTTGACTATTCATTCGAATCTCAAAATAAGCATGATTATTCTCTTAGCGACAACAAAACTACATATAGTCCGTACCAACACAGTTGGCCAACGGTCGATTGCGCAGAGAGAGGATTTAAGAGAACAAAAATGACGCGAAAGAGATTTAATCACTAAGCGTTTTCGCCTGTAATTTACAATGCGTAACCCAACTTTACAGTGCTTAGAACTAAAATGCTGTTGAATATCTAAATAAACTTAATTTTTTATTATGAGGTCGACTTTTATACATTTCTACCTAGAAGTCCGATTGTATTTGAAAGGGTTCCTAACCCTTTTTATGGTTGAACATTTCGTGGTTTAGCGCTAGGTACCTGTATGGGTGGTGTGCTTGGTTAGCATTAATTTTATGATGTTTGATTTTACCTGTTTGACTTAAGTGTAAAAGTTTTACGACATGATTAGTGTTTGCACTTGGTTACCTGTAGGGGCAAGGAATAAATTTGTTGCTTGGTTTTTAGAGTTTTTTATTTTAAGATAGCGCATATATATTATGGATTTCCTATTTGGAATTCACTTTCACGAAAACAAAAGCATTGCTAGGACATAAGTTTATTAAAATAAAATAAATTGTCATGGATCTTTCAAGAAAAGGAAAACCAATAGGAAGTCTAGGACGTAAGATCGTTGTTAGGATATATTACAAAAAAATTGAAGAAGCTAGGAATTTATGTATAGATAATCCCATCACATACGCAAATTCACAGACAGAGGAGTTTACGGGAATTTCGGCCCGAACAATAAGAAGGATAATTAAAGAATATGAGAAGAAAGGCGCTATTGAATCTCCAACTAAAAGAGTACCACATACAAAATGGAAAACTGGATTGGACGAATTTGGTATCACAGCTGTTCGGCGAATTATATACAACTTCCACATTGAAGAAAAAATGATGATAACATTAAAAATGTTAAGACAACGGGTGCAGGAAGATTTGGAGCTGAACCTAAGCAATATGTCGCTACATAGGATTTTAAAAAGAAATGGATTTTCTTATAGGAAAACGGAGAACAACCGTAAATTTCTTTGCGAAAGAAATGAAATCAAACTTTTACGAGTGAAATATCTGAGGAAGGTGCGGGAGTACAGGTCAGAAGGATATGAGATTATTTATTTGGACGAGAGCTATATTCACAGCTCTCACACAAGGCCAAGGGCATGGACTGACGGCACCAGTCAAGGTTTAAAGGCGCCAATTTCAAAAGGCCAAAGGCTGATAATGGCGCATGCAGGTGGAGCGAAGGGCTTCGTGAATAATGCCTTGCTTTTATTTAAATCTGGGTCGAAAACAGGAGATTATCACGATGAGATGAATTTTGAAAATTTCTCCAAATGGATGAAGGATCAAGTTTTAAATAACCTAGAGGAACCATCGATTATTGTAATGGACAACGCATCATATCACAACAAATGGGAACACAAGCAAATCACTTCTGCTTCCGTTAAATCGGAGATGTTAGAATGGCTTTCCGTCAACAATATACCGCATTCTTCAAAAATGCTCAAAGTCGAACTTTATGACCTTATAAAGCGACATCGGACTAATCACCACCCCAAGCATAAGATTGACGATATGATTCACGGCGCGGGACACGAAGTACTACGATTGCCACCCTATCATCCAGATCTCAACCCTATTGAAAAGATCTGGGCAACAGTCAAGGGAAGAGTCGGAAGCCGAAATACAACGTTTAGATTATCGGATGTTCAGAAACTAGCTGAAGAAGAATTTTCAAAAATAACAGTTGAAGATTGGCGCAAAGTTTGTGAAAAAATTATAAGGACAGAGGAGGAATACTTTTCACACGAGCAGATGTGGGACACAATGTCGGATGCAATAATTATCAATCCAGGAGATGATTCTTCAACCGATTATGAAACTGACAGTTCTTCGAATTCAATTTAATATACATTAATATTAACTATTTCATATATAGGTAGCAAAATCAATAAATATTTTTATCTTAGTACTAAAACGTGTGTGTTTTTACTTCTTAATTCAAACCAAACCGAACCACCCATTTGGTATACTGGTGTTTTGTTTTGCTGCTCGCTGTAAATCTGTTTTATATTTGCAATTCATCGTCAATTTTATCTCGCTATAATTTACACTTTTAATCAAGGTTACAAATTTAAAAGTGGTGGGTAGTTCAATAAGTTTTAAAAACTGCATTTCTTAAAAAAAATTATTGAAGAATCAAGAACGTTCACCATTTTGTCTTTAACGAACCGTTTAATACCCCATCCTCTTTTTGTGACAGAAAATCGTGCCTATTGTTATTGGGCATAAAATCGTTTATGTTTCCAAAAAATTCCCAAATTGTAAATTTTTTATTAAATTTACCTACCTCGCCCAAATTCAATGATATAAACAAAAAAAATTTGGTGTGACACTGCAATTTACTTTACTTTGCGTGCCAATATCAGTACCTACATGATCAATATGCACGACACAATTAATAATGCTCAACGAAAGCATAATGAGCAAATAGGGTTTAAATCTAAAACCGTACACCTTCATACAGACACAGTCACACAATCAATTCATGTGCAATGTTTTGCTTAATCTATCCGACCGTGATCACATCATACTCCTACAAAGAACCGACAAGACAAAAAACGAAACAATATATTTGCCTCCAAGTAAAGTTGAAATATAATGGTCTATATTTTTCCTCCGCTCCTAATTTCAGTATAAAAAAAGGAAATTGAAGAAACCACCCTCAGTGAGATCGCGACAGCGATCTTGAACACAAGGCAGGGTATACGTCGTTTTTTATTATGGCTCCGCCCATTTTCGTCTCTTTATGCTTGTTTTTGCAATTTAAGAGATTGTAAAACACATTTTAAGAGACCTGCGCAGTAGAATGGCCAACTGTTTTGGTACGCACTATACTTTTAAAATCAGAACTACAGCTTAAAAAAATATGTGCGCATTTCATAAAACAAATATACCCCTGCTTGCGAAAACATCTCTCTCGATCAACGATCGAGACATGAGTGATTGTCCACACAGAACCGTCGTTGGCACATGCAAAAGATACACATTTACCCACCCCAAAGAAAAAGGAAATTTGCTGGGCGTTGCACTTCTCAAATATGTGTTTAGTAATGAAAGCCAGAGTTTTGAGTAACTATTAAAAAGGGTTGAAATGGAATTTCCGTTATGCTTTGTGAATGGGCACGCAGGTAGACAGGTAGATTTTTAGGTTAGTTGAGAAAAGATGGGTCACTTTTCTACTCACTTAAAATCGACCTGGCTCGCCCGATACGACTTTCATGGAAAGGCCTAAGTCTTTGTACTCGTATATACACTCTCAAAGTTTATATACAAATCCTAAGCGTCCAATTGTCTACCCACATTTAATAACCTATTTTTTCAAGTGCATAATAGCTAGGTGTATTTTTACTACAAATAAAATCTCAACTATTTATTTTTTCAATCAATATCTTTTATTGATACGTATTCATTTTCTTTGCTTTACATTATTTTATGTCAATTGTGCTATTTTTCATGATTTTTTTATTTTCTTGATTGTAATGTTTTACTTCTTGCATGAAACTTTTTTCATAAGTTACTAGAATAATTAATTGGTGAAACTCGATGACTGTTAAAACACGTATCAATAATAAAACAATTACGTTTTCCAATATCGCTGCAAAAAAGATAAAGTAGAGCAAAGCATTAACAATTTCATGCGATCAAAAATACTTTAAAAGAGAAAATATCCCTTAAATAAATTGCTACTGCGCATGTTGGGATCTTTCTTTTACTTTGGGATGGACTATAACTTTTAGGGGTCTACGGGCAATATTAAGGTATGTTACAAACTATGCGTCAAAATTAATATACCCTTAGAATAACGTATAAAAATTACAGGAAATCTGTAAGTCTGTATTGGGGCAATAAAATTCGGGCTATTAAAGCCTGTAGTCCGAATATGTTCCCACGGATAAATAAGTTGTTCAGGACTAAGGATCACAACGATATTCCCTGTGTCCGAATCTCCCAGACAACAGAGAACAGACAGACTGCTGGAAAACCTCCGAAAAGTGTCGCTTCAAACAACGGTTTTCCCGTGGTTGAGGACCCATAGGAGAAAGTGGATTTGCTAGGCGCTTGTTTCGAGGCGGTGTATACGGTGAACAATACGGTTCGCCGTTACCACGGCATTGAGAATAGGGCTCAGGTGAGTCACTTCTATCTGCGCATCTAACTTGCGAATTGGCGATCATCCCGAAAAAGGATAAAGATAGGACGAACCCTGCTAATCTCCGGTCGATTAGTTTTCTTCCGAATATTAGCAAGGTGTTTGAAAAAGTTGTCAATAGAGCTTTGTTGAAGTCGGTCGAGGACAAAAACATAATTTCGGAAAAACAGTTTGCTTTTAGGGTGAGGCATGACACTATTCCTGCAGCGTCGAAACTGGTTTCCGACATTTAGTGGAATAAATGCAGGAACCAATGCACGGGTGCTTGTCTGGTTGATTTTGAGAAGATCTCGACACCGTATGGTTAGAGGGACTTCTCTACAAGTTGACCAGGCGGGGGATGTACAAACCTTTGCTATATGTAATTTATAATATGCTTATGGGAAAGAAGTTCGTAGTCAAATGTGGCAACATGACTTCCAGCAGAGTCTTTGAAATTAAAAACGGTTTACAGAGGGGCGGTGAATTCTTCGAGTGACCTGGTAAGTTCACTCAGACATGCTATAGTGTATGCCGATGAGTTGGTGGTGGATGGTTGGTGAAAATAACCTTTCAGAAGACGGAAACAATCTTGTTCAGAACAACATTGACTGGGGCCTCTAGGGATACCAGAAAAAAACTGGAAGAAACTGGTCATTACTGGACAAAATGGGCAGCCATTGGCGGTGGGAAGCGTAGTTTGATATCTGGGTATCTGGCTTGATAGGTAGGTATACTTATTTCGATTTACATATAGTTGCTTCTCTTGCTGGGGCAAAGAAGGCTTATTCTCCGACAAGAAGACTGTTTCATAACAGTCAACTTGATTCCAGACTATAGGTCACTTGCTACCTGGCCCTTATAATACCGATCATTGATTATGGTTGTCCATTGAGCAGTTATATGGACAAGATTTGAGTTTTGGAGAGACAATGTCTTAGGGCCTGTCTCCGGGTGTTCCGAACGCCTGAATCCAACTATATAAAATACTATCCCAACAAGGTCCTATACGATGGGGCTCAGTTGAATAGGATTGACAATTTACTCTAAGGCACATTACAAGTGCCATGGCCAGCGACAGTAGTCTGATCTTCTTACTACCCCAATGAAATGTACATAGAGAGTATGCTCCGGTCTGGCTTTATCCCGGCGGAGGCATTTATGTATATTGATGCAAAAGGGCAGGTACAAACGAGGGATGGTATCCCGATATTATACCCCCACTACCGCAGCGCGAGAGATAAGTGGCTCAACCGCGCCGGGGACGTCGCCAATACTCATGAGCTCCTCCGTTTTAGTACCGCAATAGCGGAGAGGGATTAATTCGATACGGAAAAGCAATTCACTGAATTTTGATGGCAAGTTGAGGGGGGAGGGATCAACATGTCCTCCTAGGACGGTGCGTTACTCTAGTTAACATCCTCTTAGTTTATAGATTAGATTAGGTTAGCTATTGTGTTTATGAGAGAGGCCGGGCTCGCCAACTTGTTGTTGTGATGCTCCCGGTGGGTGACTGAGGTTGTAAGGATTCAGTCGGCTCACGGCGGCGCGTGCACACGTTGACGACTGCCAGCCGCTGGGAAATCAATTGGGATTTTGAATATGTTAAGTAGTTTAATGAAGTTGGGTAGGCACTTTGTAATTTGTATTTTCTCGATGAAAACATAATATGTAAGATTAGTTCGTAAAATAGCTTTCAGGTCGAAAAGCAATAATTATAAACTATAGTTAAATTTATAACGCCCGCATAACAAATAATAATCTAGAATAAGTATCCTGTTAATTCTATGTTAGATTTAATAATTTTTGTCGCTATGTAAGGTAATATTTAATAAAAAATAAAAAAATAATTTTAAAAGTCAAAAGTAAAAAGTGCGTTGGACTATTGAGCGAGGTGTTCAAGGTTCGAATCTTACCCAGGAAGCGCTTACACTTTTTCCACTGCACCACATCTTGCGGAAGTCTGACAAACATCCAAATGTATAAACTGTCGTGGGAACCTTCTCAAAATTTGCCGTTCGGAATCGGTTTTAAATTTTTTAGGATCTTTTCAAAAATATGGCTTCGCACACACAGATGGTTGGAGAAGCTAGGTTTAAGGCCCTACATGAGCCGTTAATACCCAAAACATTTTTTTTAAATCTTCTGCATATTTTGGAATCCCAAGTGGTTAGGTTGTAATAGTAGACCAACCCAAAGCAGAACCATGTTGGGAAACCATAATTTAGCCGTCAATAATTTCGTTTTAAAAAGAAGGAACATTTGAAAATGACTTTTAAAAACTTCCTTCAAAATCTCCAACCGGACCATATAATTTATTGGTGAAATAGGGCCTAATCATTTTCTTTTCTCTATAACCATACGAAAATTTCATATTTATTTGTCAAGCTGTTTGTAAGTTATGGTTCTTGAAAAAAGGACCAATTTTTCCAAGATACCTACCTATTCAATAATTTTTAATTTTCTACCAACATGAATGAATATGACTAACTGACTTATCATGTTTTTCAAAATAATGCAAAAAGCCCCCATAGGGGCAGGGGTTGCCATTTTACAAAACTCCTCCTGGTGGTGCACTCACCACAACAGTATAAGTAGAATCACCATGGAAAATGTCAGCCTAAGCTCTGGAGATACGGTTATCAGTGGGGGAGTGAGTGGAGATGTTGTTTTATATATTAAAATTAAATCATGTATACATACACCATTGGATTTTAGGCTAAACGCCCCACATGATACCAAAACAGTCATTGTAGCAAGTTGTAAAAATTACTAGGAATAAACCTACGCGGGCAATTCTTTGAACGTTGCTAAGATGAAAGTAGCCATAACGGCAGTCGCATAAAAATGAAAAAAAACAAAAACAACACAACAGCTTTATTGCGAACAAAGTCCCGCATACAATCCTTTGTGGACATGCTGAGGAAAGTCGTTGTTAACAGCCACACAGCTCAGGGTGTAGCTGTAGGTGTAGGAATGGGACACTTTGAGTTTTTTTTTTGGACGTGGTTTTTTTGTTTTTGTTTTGTGTCCTTTGATTGTCCACGTTGTCTTTATAGGTTTTTAGGGAACCTTATTCATAAATATTTAAATTAAATTGTTATTTTTACGCTCTCATGAATTTGGCAATTTGAATTTCACATCGTTTTAGTCGCTGAACGCTGAATGTCTGCTCATTTGATTGTTTGTTTCATAGAATATATTTCTCTTTTAGAAATGAGGACTGGTTATTCTTGAGTGAATCCTGACTCGAAAGCAGTTATTTTATTCTCCATTTTAAATGGTAAACAAAGGCTAATAAACATTGCGAAAGCAGCATTAGCAACTGAAGTTGAGAGCTCAGATTCAAAGGACTTTTTTTTTTTTATTTCACATTGCTGTGTTGATTATTTTGTTTATTTTTGTATAGTTCCTGGCACACCCTCAGTGCTGGC
Source organism: Portevinia maculata (assembly GCA_949715645.1). Classification (NCBI taxonomy): domain Eukaryota; kingdom Metazoa; phylum Arthropoda; class Insecta; order Diptera; family Syrphidae; genus Portevinia; species Portevinia maculata. Next base: position 280,273,629 of record OX454525.1, read on the forward strand.
AAAAGATATCTTGCTGGAGCTGATTGCGATGGCGGTAGTTGTGAGTGTTGTACACCTAGCAAAACCATTTTCTGAGGGTTATCTGGTGTGGGCAATACAATTTTCAGAAGGAAATTGAAATAACTGCTGCTTTTGTGTTTGTGTTGTTTTGCTTTGGAGAATGAAAACCGAAGCAACCACGAAGGGTAGGAATTTTCTTTAAGCATCCTTGTTGCTTAACTGGTTTGAGCTTAGCTGGGACTGTACGTAGTGATAGTGAGAATTATATCTGTATATCTACATATCTGTTCATCTGAATCTGGATGGAATGCGGATAATGTTTGATTTCAATTTGCCGTCTGAATGGTAAGGACCAGAGACCAGAGACCAAAGGACTTCCAACTATATATTGAATAAGATGTTGGAATTAAGTAGCCTTGTGCTAGGGTTTGTGTTGTTTCCTTCAGTGTGCTACTAGTTTTGGTTTTTGAATTTATTTAAGTGCTTGTGTGACCTTCGCAAGTCGTTTACTTTTATTGCGAGATGAACTCGTTCGATAAGGACTTGGCGCGCTTCTATCTGTATCACGACGAAATGCATGTTAGTTCATAATACCTATATTCGTACATTATGTGAAGTTATTGAAATATTTGCTCGGCTTAGGTTATGAATTATGATGTTTAAATGATATTCAAGAAATTTAAGAGAATATTTTTCCATCCGAAAAATAATTTGCATTTTAATTTCCATTGAATTATAACGGAAAAGAACATCAATGTTGGCACCCTACGAATAAAGGAGAAGATACCTATATTTACTTTCATTTATCCATGAAATATGATCTTGGCTAATGGGCCTGAACGTTCTTTATTCATTTTTAATCCTGCCGATAATTTTAAGCAATTTAAATCTATCTTAGTATTAAATTGATTGCCACGCTCTTAAATCAGATATTGCCCCTTATATTGTTTAATGTTAGTAGGTATAATAATCCACTTCAAAATTTTCAAAAATTTCATTTTTAGTATTCCATTGTGCCTCCAACACTTATCAGACGTCACCCAAACTATCGTCCTAGGTTAGGTTTGGTTTACGGGCTGATGGAACAGAGTGCATCTGTTACACCACACTTAGGTCCATGTGGTCCCATTGTGATACCCTTTGTTGGGAGTGTTGGCCTCGCTGTTCTGGCCTTGGTCCTTCGTCCTTGGTTTCCTTCCTACTCCAGGTTGTCCAGCCGTTTGGATGTCCTTATAAACCTGTAAAGATTCGATAGTGAGATATCAGAAAGTTCTTGAATGTATTGGAAGAAGTAACTTTCAAGTGTTCTGTTCCTTAGGTGACACATGCTTGGACAGTGACAGAGAAAGTGAGGTGTATCCTCATGGGTTTCCTCATCACCGCAGCCTCTACAGATGTCGTCATCCTTGAGATTTAGTTTCACTTAGCAGGTTGTGGCCAGTAAGAGTACCGATCAACTTTGGCAGCGATGTCCTTTCGTAACGTAAAAGTTTGTTGGTTCGGCCCTTATCATATTTTGGCCACAGCTTGCGTGATATGTCACAAGTGGTTAGTGACAACCACCTGTTGTTGGCTTTCATTCGTGTTTTGTACTCCACTCTTTCTCTGAGGTTACAGATGGTTTAACCGACTGAAGTGCCTGTTCATGGTCCATCGCAGACCCCTTTCTTGCCAGTTCGTCAGCTCGCTCGTTGCCGGATATGTTCTTGTGTCTAGTCGTCCTAACAACCATCGAAACTCAACATTTTCTGAAATCATCCACGTCTTTAGAAGACACGAAGTAGACGCGTATTAATTATAAGCGCTGGTATTCGGTATTTTAAAATATCCATCAGAATAAAAAATCAAAATAAAGATTTGCTCCTCTTAATGCAACACGACTTGGTTCTGATGTTCCATTATTCTGGTATTCGTTAAATATATCTGGAAGTGAACATCACTGTTGCCATTTTGGCATTTTAAATCCAGATATCATATCTGAAGAAATAAAATAAACTTAATAGTTTAAGCAATTTTATTACTGCGATATTATGCGAATTTATTAAATGTCAAAATCAAAGGGGTATGAAGTTTTCTGCTTATTATTCCGCTCAGCTAGCTTTTTTGTAAATAATTACCATGTTCTCAGTCAGTTAATTATCGGATGGTGTTGCAAAAGCGACTTAAGTCGGGGAAATGCCGCTCTGTCCCAACAGATCAAATTTCTTTATTTTTATGTAAATGACTTACTCACTTAACGGGCTCCCGACCCGTGGAGAGTCTCTGCATGAGACACTGCAGCCTTTCATCCTCCGAGACTCCAGGCACGCTGCTTCCAGTTGCCTAGACCAAACGCTCTGGCATCCGCGATGGCTTGATCTTTAAAACGGAGGTTCGGTTTTCCTTGCCTTCTCGAAACCAGGGGGCCAGGAGTCGAAGGTCCTCTTGGCTGGAGCATTATTTTCCGTTCGCTCAATATGTCCGAGCCAATGTAGTCGACGTGATATAGCTTTTTGGACTACAGAGGAACCATTTGCACCAAAACATAAATCTGGACACTGTGCGATAGGTTGACATTCTCAGAGATCGGCCATCCTCTACAACGATTTCTACGATATTGTACGATTTCTACGATAGTCTACGATTTCTAGAAGCCAGAGAGAAAGGGAATAAGAAAAGCGGGCATTGCACTTCCTATATGCACGCGTGCCAGACTTGCCAACATTAGGAGAGCTACCTTTGTCACGATATAAACGATCTCAACTATGCCTGCACTGCTGACATTTACAACTTCATAGAAGCGGCAGCGTGACACATTTGACCTTTCCATGGCATTATAATAAACCCAATTTGATGTAAGTGTCATCGAGATCAGTTTCAAACCCACCAAGCTAAATTGAAATAAAAATTGGGAGTTTTTTGCATAGACAATGTTTTTCCTGGCAATTCTCCAATGCAAAATTTTCTAAAAAGTTCACTTTGTTCACCCAAAATGTTGTCTGCTTTATTTCAACTTTATTGCCATTTAGATTTTTAAAAAAATAATTCGGTCTTATTTTGCATGTGAAGGATATTTTTTAAGCCCATACGTATACTTTGATTTTGAACAAAACACATGAAATTTCATTAAATAGCTATTTATCTGTGCTCAATCGTGAGAATAAATACATTCTGCAATTAGTTTTTAAACACAACTTCAGGCATATGCACAGCTTGATCTGATGAATGTTGTCCGAGAGACAAAGTTTTCGACCGTTTTCCAAGCATTTGTGGCTGTATGTCCTCAATAACACGAATAATGTTGGCTTCCAGTGTGTCGATTATTATTGTCCGCGTGGGCGAACTGTTGAATACCCTATTCTTATTCCTATCCCTCATAAATGAGTGTGACAAAAGTCTAAGTATGGTTGAATTGTTTTTTTTTTGTTTGTTTTGTGTTGGGAATTCGCTGGAAGAAAAAATCATCGAAAAACATTGCACAGCTAGTACGCGAGGGATGCTTCTGCATTTGTCGGATTTCTAAACTTTTTTATTTGTTTGAAAACAATACCTGATTTCTTAGCCCTAGCTAACTCTTATAGATCAAGAAGTTTTACCCGTCTCAATCTCCTGATTGCATTGTCATTATTTAAAAGTTCTGTTATTTCTGTGTTTACGTGGTTGAGAAGCCTACTTCTGTGCCTTGAAGCAACTTTCTTAACTTCATCTTCAACCATTTCAACATTTAGATTTTTATGCAGATCGGCATTGCGTATATGTACCAAGGTGCATTAACTATGTTCCTTAGTACTTTATTTTGGAAAACCTGAATTGTTTGTAAATTTGTTTGGCGTGTGCATGTGCATGCCCACAACTGGAGCCCGTAGGTCCATATTGGTTTCAGAACTTGCGTGTTTAGCAATAACTTATTGTAGTTAAACAGGGATGAGTATCTCCCAATAAGCCAATACATTTTACTGTATCGCATGTTGAACTCATCTTTTTTTTTCTTTACGTGCGCTTTCCAACGCAGTTTAGCGTATAGAGTCATGCCTAGATATTTGGCTGTGTTTGAATATTCAACTACATTGTTGTTAATGTAGACTGGAATGTGTGGTACGGTTTTATAGGTACGTAAAATTAATATGGACTGACTTAAGGCCATTTAATCTAATCTGCCATTTCTAAGTCCATTCTGAAATATTGTTTATTGCTGTTTGAAGGTTTTTTTGTTGCTATTTCGACAGTTGCTCCCACAGCAAGGACAGCTGTGTCATCTGCAAAAGTAGCTATGGTGGTTGCTTCACTTTCAGTCAGATCGCTAGGGAAAAGAAGGTATAGAACTGGACCTAGCACACTGCCTTGCGGTACACCAGCTTTAATCTCTCTTAATGTTGAGTACTCTGCGTCTTGTTTAATTCTGAAGAATCTATCTGATATGTAAGACTCCAGAATGGTCGTTTGTAATGTGTGTATCAGTCCTTTGTGCCAGATTTTATCGAAAGCTTGTGCTATATCAAGAAATACTGTAGAGCACACATTTTTCTCTTCAAATTCTTTTTCGATTCTATCTGTGATTCTATGCACCTGATCAATGGTGGAGTGCTTATTTCTAATCCAAATTGGTGAATTGGGACTAGCGATTTTTCACCTATTATTTTTTGTAGACGTTTTACCAGCACTTTTTCGAATAACTTGGACAACATTGGTAGAATAGATATTGGGCAATATGAGGAAACTTCGTTAGGTGGTTTGCCTGTTTTAGGTGTCATTATTACCTCCGCGAATTTCCACATGCTTGGCACATATCTAAATTTAAATGCAGCATTTATAATCTGCGCTAGTTTTTTTTAAACATTTTCGTGGTTCTATTTGGCGAACATCTTGAAAACGTCTTCAAGCCATACGACCATAATGATATTTCCCAACAAACTTAAGAAATGTGCGAAGACGAGAGATCGATTCCAGCAGTTACCTCTAGGGAAATAGCCAAAGAAATAAAAGAAAAGATCAACCCGAAACCCGGGATTTGATCTAATAACGGGTGAAATTCTGAAAAAACTGCCTAAAAATGTATGGAAAAAATAGCACAGATAATAAATGCTGCGTTCAGACTAAGGTATGTTCCGCGCATGTGGAAGGTTGCGGAAGTTATCATGGTACCTAAGCCGGGCAAATTGCCCAGTGAAGTAACGTCATATCGGTCGATATCATTGCTGCCAATCCTGTCTAAGCTATTCGAAAAAATGCTCCTAAAACGACTCCATCCGATTCTAGAAGAAAAGACACTGATCCCAAACCATCAGTTTGGATTCAGAAATAAATACTCAACAATAGATCAGGTCCACAGAATAACTGATATAATAGAAAAAGCTTTAGAAGAAAAACAAATATGCAGGCTTTTGATAAAGTCTGGCACAAAGGATTAATCCGTAAGCTACAAAAATATCTTCCAAAAGAGTACCATGAAATACTAGAGTCGTATATATTGCAACGATTATTTAGAATTAAGCAAGAGAATGAGTACAGGTAGACCTCACTTAACACGTACTTCTTACAGCACGGCCTCGTTCTAACACGTCTCACATTTTGCGGCATATTTTTGTTTAACACGAAAAAAGCCTCGCTCTAACACGGTATGCGAGACACAATTTTTTTTAGCTGTCTGGTTTGCAAAAATGTCACAAGTATACATATTTTTCTGGCCAGTAGACGCGTATGAACTGTTTTTATAGGAACATCTTAAAAAAACGGTTTTCTGGTCAAACCAATGCTGGTTTATAGTCGAGGTTAGTCCTCGAGCGCTCAAAGCCATAGATAAGAGCACATTACCAGTTTTCTGCAGAGCAAACTGAAAAGCTTGGGTAACCGGAGTGGTATTCAGAGACTGGTATTATAATTGTTTTGTGCCAGAAGTAGACAAATATCTAAAAAAATAAAAAAATGGACTTCAAGGCTCTATTGTTGCTGGATAATGCTCCAGGACACTTACAAGATTTGGCTCATCCTTATGTCAAAATCATGTTCTTACCACCCAATACAACTTCACTGCTGCAGCCAATGGATCAAGGCATAATTTACACTTTTAAAACTTATTACATCAGGAGTTCTTTGAGGTGGAATGTATCGAAATAATATCGCTTTTTTTAAAAGAGCTAAGACAGTCAACATTGAATGGAAGCTGGAAAAAACTTTGGCCATCAGCAGTTGAAAAAGAGCAAGAGGTCGACGTGTCAGAAGCTGAATTTGCAGAAATTTTAACGACTGCTCATTCCATCGAAGACGAAGGTTTTGAGGATATGGAAATCAAGGACATTGAAGGCTTATTGCAAGATACAGAACTAACAGAAGCGGACTTAAATGAAATCTTAGCAGCGAATCCTAATCAACCGAACTCCAGTTGCAGCGGCACTGACGACGAGAACGAAAGAGAAGCTGACGAGTTAACAGCAAAAAACTTGGCAAAAGGAATGAGCCTAGCTAAAAATTTAGAATTGTTTTTTTTTTAAATGCCGATCCATCTACTGAAAGGCGATTAAAATTCAAAAGAGAGCTAGAAAAGTTAAGATCGGAATTTAATGAGCTTAACATACGTTGCCGTTCGAGTTTCACACCCGAAGAAGTGGGACATGACCCAAGAAACGAGTATGAAAAGCGGAGGGTACTGTCATCAGCAAAGGAATGGATTAGATTAGAAGTAACAGACAGGAGATCATTTATAAAACTGAGAAAGAGAGTCGGGGACAGGACGGAGCCTTGGGGAACACCAGCATTTATTTGATGAGTTGCAGACTTGAAACCGTCCAAGACAACTTGAATTGAACGGTCCGAAAGGTAATTTCTAATCCATTGAAGAAGATTATCATTGATTCCAATACCACGCATTTTCGACAAGAGAGCTTGATGCCAAACTCTGTCAAATGCCTTTGAAATATCAAGCGCAACGATCTTACTTTCACAACCTTGGTGAAGAGATTGGTTCCACTTTTCGGTTAGATACGTCATCAAATCACCGGTGGATCTGTTGCTGCGAAAACCATACTGCCGGTCATTAAGAAGTTTTCGCGATTCAATATATTTCATTAGCTGACGGTTTATCAGCGTTTCCATGACCTTAGAAAGAAGGGACGTAAGTGCAATTGGTCGGTAGGAGGGAGAAGAAGACTCGCCTTTCTTTGGTACAGGCTGGACAAATGCTGTTTTCCATCTTCCCGGGAAGAGCCCTGAAGAATAGGACAGATACTGACCATCTGGACCAGCGGATTTGTGTATGTCAAGATCTCGAAGTACTCTAGCCACTGTCCGAGTGCGAAAGTGGATTGGTCCCATGGAGTATTCTATGCGCTCGAGTACAGGTGGAGATAAAGCACCATCTGGGAGCGTTGTTTTGACAAACGCCCAAAAGTTGTTACTACCCGTGGTACTTTGTAGTATTTTTTGCCTCAGCTTTTGGTAGTGGAGACTTTTATACGATTAATAAGGGCATTACAGTCATTTCTGGCTCGTTTGAATTTTGTCCGGTTTTCCTCAGATGGGTTGGCCTTATAAGACCAAAAGCTTACCTCTTTTAACCGGATAGCCTCTTTGCAGCTCGAGTCACACCACGCGTTTACCTTGGGTTTGATACTTTTTATCCGGTTAGGGCTAAAGCATTTGATACCCAATGAAATCATGTTTGTTATCATATCAGCAGCAGCATCCACGTCGCTGTCGAGGAAGCACACCGACCAGTTAAAACTCTTAAAGAAACCGTTAAGTTTTTCCCAATTGGCTTTCTCGTATTGCCATACGGTTCTTTTATGAGTTTATTCTTTAGCTATGTGGCCGGAGTACGAGAAATTAGCTGATTTGACACAATCGTTTGACGAACCTAGAGGCGGTAATACGTTTATATCGTATTTTTCAGGGCGAGAGGTGAGAAACAAGTCCAGTGTATTGGCGGTTAGACTGCTTATGTCCGGTATTCATGTAGGCGCAAAAATCTCAACATACCTTCCTTCGGGTGTTGTCTGTCCAGAATGTCGAAGCCAATGTGAATTGTGTATATTGAAATCACCCGCAATGACGATTTCAGTATGAGGATGAAGGCCTACAATTCTTGTGATGGAGTCAGACATTGGGTCTCATGCATAAAAACGAGTAAAAGCGCTGAGTTGAGGTCCGAGTTCGATCAAACAGCAACAGCTTTTGCTCAATTTCGTATGCATAAAAATGAGTTCAAACCAATTGCAATTACTTGAGCAAAGGGAGATCAAACGTCTAATTGTTATTGAAGTGGAAACATGTCGTGAAGTGAAAGTGAAGTAGAAGTAGAATCAAATAATAATAATAAAATAGAAACTGACGACATTTCTAAATTTTCAGTAGAAAAAATGAAACAAAATAAATATTTACTAGAAAAGGGTCAATTACCATGCATTGAAAATAAAAAAAAAACATAGGGGCGGGCTACAGTCCGCTTGGGCGAACTGTTGGATACCCTATTCTTATTCCTATATCTCATAAGTGGGCGTGACAAAAATTTAAAGGATTTTATCGAAAAAACTAAGCTTTTGTAAATAAAAACGCTCCCTAGCTCAAACTTTGGTTTTTCAATAAAATTGTTTTATTTAATTGTGGGCGTGTCAGTAGGCGGATTTAAAAAAAATTTAAGTATGAGCATAAAGGGCACCTAGAGAGTATATACTATAAATTTCAGCTCCCTAGCTCAAACTTTGGACTTTCAAAAATAAAAAAAAAATAATGGTGGGCGTGTCAGTAGGCGGATTTTGAAAATATTTACACATGAGCATAAAGGGCCCCTAGAGAGTATATATTAAAAATTTCAGCTCCCTAGCTCAAATTTTGGTTTTTCAAAAAAAATATTTTATTTAATTGTGGGCGTGTCAGTGGGCGGATTTTGAAAATTTTATGTCCCAAGCAGTTTTATGGGCCAAAGATCATATATAAAAAATTTCAGCTTTCTAGCTCTAAATTCAATTTTTACCAAAATGTGTTTTATTAACTTGTGGGCGTGTCAGTGGGCGGATTTTGAAAATTTTATGTCCCAATCAGTTTTATGGGCCATAGATCATATATAAAAAATTTCAGCTCTCTAGCTCAAAATTCGATTTTTTCCAAAATTTTGTTTTTTTGAGTTTGTGGGCGTGTCTGTGGGCGGATTTCAAAAATTCTTAAACTTGATTATTTCGGGACCCTAGAGAGTATATGGTTAAAATTTCAGCTCTCTAGGTCCAGTTTAAAGGCCTAATTTTTGCCGACGGACGGACGGACGGACGGACGGACGGACGGACATGGCTAGATCGACATTACTATCGATGCTGATCATAAATATAGTAACTTTTAGGGGTCTACGGGCAATATTAAGCTATGTTACAAGCTATGCGTCAAAATTAATATACCCCTAGAATAGGGTATAAAAACAAACAGTAGAAACATGTGTAACAGAAATTAAGCAAAAATTTGACATTGAATAAACGGGCAAAAATACAATAAAAACATAGGGACGGGCTACAGTCCGCTTGGGCGAACTGTTGGATACCCTATTCGTATTCCTATCCCTCATAAGTGGGCGTGACAAAAGTCTAAGTATGGTTGAATTGTTAAGAACGCTCTACATATTTTGTTATATAACATTTAAAGGATTTTATCAAAAAAACAACGCTCCCTAGCTCAAACTTGGGTGTTTCAATAAAATTGTTTTATTTAATTGTGGGCGTGTCAGTAGGCGGATTTAAAAAAAATTAACACATGAGAATAAAGGGCCCCTAGAGAGTATATATTATAAATTTCAGCTCCCTAGCTCAAACTTTGAATTTTCAAAAAAAAAAAATTAATTGTGGGCGTGTCAGTGGGCGGATTTTGAAAATATTTACACATGAGCATAAAGGGCCCATAGAGAGTATATACTATAAATTTCAGCTCCCTAGCTGAAACTTTGGATTTTCAAAAATTAATATACTCTTAGAATAGGGTATAAAAAAATTATTTTATTTATTTGTGGGCGTGTCAGTGGGCGGATTTTGAAAATTTTTTGTCCCGAGCAGTTTTAGGAGTCATAGATCATATATAAAAAATTTCAGCTTTCTAGCTCAAAATTCGATTTTTTCCAAAATTTGGTTTTTTTGAGTTTGTGGGCGTGTCTGTGGGCGGATTTCAAAAATTCGTAAACTTGATTATTTCGGGACCCTAGAGAGTATATGGTTAAAATTTCAGCTCTCTAGGTCCAGTTTAAAGGCCTAATTTTTGGCTACAGACGGACGGACGGACGGACATGGCTAGATCGACATTACTATCGATGCTGATCATAAATATAGTAACTTTTACGGGTCTACGGGCAATATTAAGGTATGTTACAAACTATGCGTCAAAATTAATATACCCTTAGAATAGGGTATAAAAAAATAGCTAACATGAAATGTCGCATAAAAAATAAAATAGTCATGAATAAAACAGGCAATAAAAAAATTATTTTAAAAAACTGGGAAACTGATTTGTCACAATTGCTTTGTGCTAATTCTAAACCCTCAACAAACAAACTTCCAGGTAAGTGTACCGTTATCAAATTCAAAATTTGTTATTGATTTCGCTCTTCATTTATTTTTTTACAGTTCATCTCTCTCTTGGAACCAATGATGACAACTGTACGTTTGATACATTAGAAGAGACATCAGCAACAAAAACAACAGCAACATCAGTAGCAAAACAGCAAAGAAAGCGCCGTAGCACTGATAATGATGATCAACCTGTAATTTTTTTTTTTATTTTTTTTTACATTTTGCTATACCTATGTTGTTTATTTTTGAAGGTTAACAAAAAGTCAACAGCAGTTTGGAGTCTTTATGAAACTGATGAGACAAGGGAGTTGAATTTTCAAAGTCTGCACAGGCTTGTTTTGTTAAAGCAAAACAAAGTGCTTTCTACAAAAATGCAGATTTTGCAAGAAAAACTTGTGGAAAGAAACTTGCAGTTCCATGAATTTTGAATTTTATTAATATGTAATTAATTAATATTTAATGCCTAATAGTGAATTACATTTTTTTTATTTTTGTATGAAAAAGTGAATTGTATTTACGTTTGTTATTTTTATAAACCAAAACAAAATTAAATATTTTCATTTATATTATTTTTATTATAAACTATGGAACTAATTTGATAACATTTTTGCGATCATCCTCCTTTTGTTTTTTCCAGCTTCTGAATTTCTTGCTGTTTCCTAATTGCCATACATCATTATTGTTGTAATCGTCATTGATAAGGATATTATCGTCTTTTAAAAATTTAGCTATATTATGCAAAATGAAACAACTGGCTATTACGTGGAGCGCTAACTCTGTCAATACACGAATTTTGTATTGAAGTATCGAAAATCTTTGCTTCAATTGCCCAAAACACCGTTCTATAATGACACGTTCCCTTGTAAACACTTTGTTGAATGTTTTTTCTATGTCAGTTGTTGGGTTCCGCAATGGTGTCACATGTGCATATTCCATAGCCCTCATCCCCGAGAAGTAATGCATCTTTCGTTGCATTTTGCATTATTCTACATACCTCGCTGTTTCGTAAGATGCGTGAGTCATGAACTGAACCAGGCCAGGATATGTCAACGCTTGTAAAAAGTTCTTTTCCATCACAAGTTGCCTGTACATTTATAGAGTGGAAGCCTTTTCTACAAATATACTCATCGCTTTGATTTGTGGGTTTTTTAATTTTTATATGAGTACAATCAATCACTCCAATTGCAAATGGAAAGCAATTAAAAAATTAAAAAAGGCGAACGTGGTGATATCACTAATTATAGGCCTTTTTCAAAGCTTTGGTGTATCCCTAAGCTTTTTGAACAAATTGTTTGCGGAAAGTTAATATTTCTCTGTCGCAATTTAATTTGTAATGAACAGCATGGATTTGTAAGAAACAGATCCACTGTCACTAATCTGTTAAGTTTCTTGCATGATTGTTCTAATGCCTTAGAGAATAAGGACGAAATGGATTGCATATACACTGACTTCTCTAAAGCTTTCGACCAGCTGTCCCATGAAATAATCGAGTTTAAGCTCAGGGCTTTTGGTTTCCCACCAAGTTTCATAAAATGGGTTAATTCATACCTTAGATCAAGGGTTTATCAAGTCAAATTTAGAGGATCGCTATCTGTATCTTTTACAGCTGAGTCTGGAGTTCCCCAAGGTAGTCAACTCGGACCAATTCTATTTATACTAGCCATTAATGATGTTAAAGCATGTATAAATCACAGTAATATCCTGATCTACGCTGATGATATGAAAATATTTAAATCTATCACTAGTCAGCAAGATAGAATTTTTCTTCAATCTGACATTTATAGCTTCGCCAATTGGTGTGATAAAAACGGTTTATCCCTGAACCCTACTAAATGTCAACATATGACATTCTCTAGAAAGAATATACCGTCCACCTTTCAATATTCTTTGTCTCAACATATTCTTTGTAATGTTGATAATTTTAAGGATCTTGGGGTTTATTTCGATCCCAAACTGGTTTTTGCCAAGCATATCAATTTTATTGTTAATAAATCTAATTCTATGCTGGGCTTCGTAAAAAGGTGGGCGAAAGAATTTAATGACCCATACGTTACTATGTCATTGTAGAATTGTTTTGTCCGTCCGATTCTAGAGTATGCTTCACAAGTTTGGACGCCATTCTACAACATCCATTCAAATCGAATAGAGGCCATTCAACGAAAATTTATTCGATTTGCACTTAGAGGTCTTCCATGGGATGATCCTTTTAACCTTCCTCTTTACAGTCAGCGTATTAAGCTTCTTCAAACGTTACCCCTTTCTCAACGAAGGCTGAATAGCGATATCATTTTTTTTACAGCAGCTTATATCCGGTCAAATAGATGCACCTGACTTGCTGTCATCTATTGGCTTTAATTTTCGGTGTGGTGCCCATAATTTACGTAGTGTTGATTTATTGTTTAGCCCCCATCATAGAACGAATTATGGGAGGCATGAGCCTATTAGTCGCATGAGTAGAATCTATAATATAAATGATCAAGTGATTGACTTGCATGTTAGTAAAATTAAGCTGAAAAATATTTTGCGCAATAATACCTTAATGTCTTAATTTATTTGCATGATTTGTGTTTGTGTTAGTATTTTATAAGTACATATTTATTGTATTTTTAATTGTTTTGTCCTTTCTAACACATGCACTAAATGATGAGCCTGTGGGAGCACTTTATCTGTGGCTATACCATTTTGGAATCCAGGATCTGCACAAAATCTTAAATACAATCGAATTTTATCAATGTTGCTGAGGGCACCACCACTTGTTTCTTCTGACTCTTAAAAAAAGTAATTAGCCAACCAGCAGATGCTACTATCATCAAACCTATGTATTTATCATTTTATTATTAATTATAAAAAAAAAAAATAATAAGAATACAAACCTGTATAATTTTTTATCCTCACTTGATAAATTTGTTTTACGCTGTTGATAAAGTTTTGTATTTCTTTGTGGCACAAAATATTCAGCCATGATTCCTTTTTAGTGTACGCGAGTCAAGGCAGGCTCAACAAAATTTGAGCAAGAGCTCACAAAAGAAAGCAAAAGCTTGTTTTTATGCATATGAAAATGAGAACAAGCTCATCTAACTTAGTTCAAACAGAGCAAGACGAGATCAAACGTGAGCAGTGAGTAAATGCAAATACATCAAATTTTATTATGCATACGACAAGCACCTTTTACTCAAAAAATCGAGTTGGAGCTCAAGCTTACGTTTTATGCATGAGACCCAATGCATCCAACTCATTATAAGTTGAATGTCTGTCCAAATTGGGGCTTCTGTAAATAAAACAGTAGTGGATTAATTGCCTACGGACATGAAATTTAAGCCAAATGAAAATAAATTCCGGATTGGAACATTGGCCATATTGAGGCTGAAGTTGGTAGGCTACGTCACTACGTATATAGACGGCGAGACCGCGGTGGGGAAAGAATAATGGCACTAATTTCTACCCATGCAGACTAAACTCTGTTAAATCAGAGCCAACGCTAACCTGAGTTTCGTTAAGTGCCAAAACAGCTGGTTTGTTGTGGAAAGCGTGGGCGTATAACGAAAAAAAATGTTTCTTCAAGCCACCAATGTTACTTACATCCACCACAAAATTCCTACACATTACAAAATACAAACATAAACGTAAACATATACTCCGACGCTAGCTAGGCAAGAACCGTGAATTGAAGATCCCCGTTAGATTTCGAAAACAAATTACCGCAGGTGTTATGCCCGTACGGTAATTTTTTTTTGGTCCACCAACAAAATCAACAATTCACGGGCCGCTGTCCGTCTGATGCTGCCTTTACTCAGCCATTACAAGTGTACAAACGAAAATCGTACGACACCTACAATGGCCAAGCAAATGCAATACTGATGGAGTGGGATGGGGGACGGAGGGATACCCAGCGATGTGGGTTTTTTTCTGTTTTCTTTTGCGCTTTCCTTTCACTGACACTGGCACTGGCACTAAGGTTTTGTTTTGTGCCTTTTTTTCTTTTTTTCTTTTTTTTTGATTTTTTTTTGACACACACGATGTCGCGGCGTGTACAATAATTTATTAAATTCAATCTACAAAGAAACTGTAGCGGAAGCGAGCACAAAACCGAAAAAATCTATACATGCGCTGGCGTCGGGGTGCAGACTGCAACTCCCCCAGTTATGGGGGTGCACAAGAAAGTCAAATCTTCAAAGTATACAATGCTGTCAAAACAAAATATTACGCAATATTGTTAATGCGCCGTGGTACATACGTAATGCTGATCTACATATGGATCTAAAAATTGAATTGGTAGAAGACGAGGTTCGGAAGCTCGCAAGAAGACATGAAGTTAGGCTTCGCAACCATGCTAATTTAGAAGTAGTTCAACTACTTAATAACAACAATTTAGTTAGAAGATTACGTAGAGTTAAACCTTTTGAACTACATAGTTAACTAGGTAAAAAGGAAAGAAATATATGTGTTACAACATAATCACACGAAAAAAGTGATAATGAATTAAAAAACAAAAGGTAACAAACCAAAGTTAGTTCCTAAAAACAGTACATAAGTACCTACATAAGCAAATATTAAAACAATATTGCTGATTAATCTGTAGACTATGTGCGATTACTGGAAGGAGGGTAATATCATGCCTTCTCTGGGTGTTTTTAGTGGGTGTATCAAGTCCCACACTATCGCAAAGCTCGCAAACGATGTCTTTCAACCATTGTCACCTAGCTAGATGCAAAAAAAAAAATAAAAATATTTTTACCACTTATTGCAAGATTATTGGAAGCGTATTTGTTGCAATGGAAGTGGTAGTAATATAACTTAACTGTATCCATCTCGAAATTTGGGTGTGTTACTGTCCCACAGAGTTATTACCGACGTATGTCGATAGAAATAAAACCCCAGATCTTGTCGACTTCTTTCTATCAAAAAATATACCTTCAAATAAAATAAGCATAGATCCTGATCTTCAATCAGATCATTCCTCTATACTCTTAACACTTAGCGATAAAAAAATTATAATAAAAGACCATAGCCCAAAACTAGTAAATAGACTAACTAACTTCAGACAGAAGTTGGAAGAAAGTATCCAACTATCAGCAGCTATTCATACAGAAGATTAACTAGAAGAAGCAGTCCAAATATTGACGCTCAGAATAAAAAAAGCTGCGTGGGTTGCCACTCCCAAAACAACAAAAAAGATCAAACAAAACTCATATCCTCCCGAAATATGTGAAATTATTACAGAAAAGAGGAAAGCTAGAAAACGCTGGCAACAGACAAGGGCGCCAAGCGACAATACCACACTGAACAACTTAAATTATAAGCTCAGAAAATCTGTAAGAGAATTCAATAATGAGTCTTTGAAAACTTACCTCATAAGTCTTACAAATGATGCTAGTACCGACTACTCGCTCTGGAAGGCAACGAAGAAAATGAACAGGCCAATAGCTCACATTCCGCCAGTAAAAACCAGAGAAGGTAACTGGGCGAAAAGCAACCAAGAGAAAGCAAACACTTTCGCTGAGTATCTTGAAAACGTATTCAAACCTTATGAAGATAAAGGTTATCAAGGACTCGAAATAAGGTGCGAAGAAGATAGACCTATTCGTCCGGTAACAGCTAAAGAACTTGCCAAAGAAATTAAAGAAAGCATAAATATAAAAAAGGCCCCAGGGTTTGATTTAATTACAGGAGAAATTTTGAATCAATTTCATCGAAAAAAACTAGCGCAGATTATTAATGCTGCATTTAAATTAAGATATGTGCCAAACATGTGGAAAGTCGCGGAGGTAATAATGATACCTAACCCAGGCAAACCACCTAACGAAGTTACCTCATATCGCCCAATATATATTCTACCAATGTTGTCCAAGTTATTCGAAAAAGTGCTGGTAAAACGTCTACAAAAAATAATAGGTGAAAAATCGCTAGTCCCAATTCACCAATTTGGATTAGAAATAAGCACTCTACCATTGATCAGGTGCATAGAATCACAGATAGAATCGAAAAAGCATTTGAAGAGAAAAATGTGTGCTCTACAGTATTTCGTGATATAGCACAAGCTTTCGATAAAGTCTGGCACAACGGACTGATACACAAACTGCAAAAGCAACTGCCGAAGCAGTATGCTACCATTCTGGAGTCTTATATATCAGATAGATTCTTCAGAATTGAACAAGAGGCAGAGTACTCAACATTAAGAGAGATTAAAGCTGGTGTACCACAAGGCAGTGTGCTAAGTCCAGTTCTATACCTACTTTTCACTAGCGATCTGCCTGAAAGTGAAGAAACCACCATAGCTACTTTTGCAGATGACACAGCTGTCCTTGCTGTGGGAGCAACTGTCAAAATAGCAACAAAAAAGCTTCAAACAGCAATAAACAATATTTCAGAATGGACTAAGAAATGTCAGATTAGATTAAATGACCTTAAGTCAGTCCACATTAATTTTACGTATAAAACCGTACTACACATTCCAGTCTACATTAACAACAATGTAGTGGAATATTCAAACACAGCCAAATATCTAGGCATGACTCTATACGCTAAACTGCGTTGGAAAGCGCACGTAAAGAAAAAAAAAGATGAGTTGAACATGCGATACAGTAAAATGTATTGGCTTATTGGGAGATACTCATCCCTGTGTAACTACAATAAGTTATTGCTATACACGCAAGTTCTGAAACCAGTATGGACCTACGGGCTCCAGTTGTGGGCATGCACATGCCAAACAAATTTACAAACAATTCAGGTTTTCCAAAATAAATTACTAAGGAACATAGTTAATGCACCTTGATACATACGCAATGCCGATCTGCATAAAGATCTAAATGTTGAAATGGTTGAAGATGAAGTTAAGAAAGTTGCTCAAAGGCTTAGAAGTAGGCTTCTCAACCACGTAAACACAGAAATAACAGAACTATTAAATAATGGCAATGCAATCAGGAGATTGAGACGGGTAAAACCTCTTGATCTATAAGAGTTAGCTAGGGCTAAGAAATCAGGTATTGGTTTCAAACAAGAAAAAAGTTTAGAAATCCGACAAACGGCTGATTTATCTGTTAAATTCAACAAATATGTAGTTCAAAAACAAATTGCCGATTAGTCGTCGACTAGGTGCAATCTCATTCGGGACGGCGAATTTCAGTCCTCCGGGAGTTTTTTTTAGATGAGTTAAAGTCTCTCACTATTGCAGAAGCATTCCTCGTACTAGCTCTGCAATGTCTTTCGATGATTTTTTACTTCCAGCGAATTCCCAACGCAAAAAAAAAAAAACTTATGGCAATATTCGTATCCAATTATCTGCACCTCCCTTTTGATTTGCTGCGTGGTAGGCCTGGTTAAATTGGTATTTTGGTAACAACGGGAGTCTGTATGGCTTACTTTGTTACATGTTTGGCAGATGGGTCGTGTACTTGGTTCTTGGAGCCGATTACTAAAACAAGCAGTGTCCTGTCTCCCGATTTGTTGCAGAGCTGGCATATTGGTGCCTTCCAATCTAGACGCATGCTCATAGGCAAAAGTGATGGATTTGATTAGATCTGGTTCACCGTCTGTACCATCAGCCTAAGGTTGTCGCTTTTAAGGCCACCTCGAACACTTGTTATGTTAATTTGCTATGCTCGATTATTAAATAGTTTCTTAGTGCGGTACCGCTATTGCTTAAGTATGTGGCTGAGTTGAGTGAAGTAAATATCTTGAAGACGTGTTCAAACCTTATGAAAATAAAGGTTATCCAGGACTCTAAATAAGGTGCGAAGAAGATAGACCTATTCGGAAGGTAACGGCTAAAGAATTTGCCAAAGAAATTAAAGAAAGCATAAATACAAAAAAAAACCCCAGGGTTTGATTTAATTATAGGAGAAATTTTGAAGCAATTTCCACGAAAATGTTTAAAAAAACTAGCGCAGATTATTAATCCTGCATTTAAATTAAGATATGTGCCAAGCATGTGGAAAGTCGCGGAGGTAATAATGATACCTAACCCAGGCAAACCACCTAACGAAGTTACCTCATATCGCCCAATATCTATTCTACCAATGTTGTCCAAGTTATTCGAAAAAGTGCTGGTAAAACGTCTACAAAAAATAATAGATGAAAAATCGCTAGTCATAATTCACCAATTTGGATTTAGAAATAAGCACTCTACAATTGATCAGGTGCATAGAATCGCAGATAGAATCGAAAAAGCATTTGAAGAGAAAAATGTGTGCTCTACAGTATTTCGTGATATAGCACAAGCTTTCGATAAAGTCTGGCACAACGGACTGATACACAAACTGCAAAAGCAACTGCCGAAGCAGTATGCTACCATTCTGGAGTCTTATATATCAGATAGATTCTTCAGAATTGAACAAGAGGCAGAGTACTCAACATTAAGAGAGATTAAAGCTGGTGTACCACAAGGCAGTGTTCTAGGTCCAGTTCTATACCTACTTTTCACTAGCGATCTGCCTGAAAGTGAAGAAACCACCATAGCTACTTTTGCAGATGACACAGCTGTCCTTGCTGTGGGAGCAACTGTCGAAATAGCAACAAAAAAGCTTCAAACAGCAATAAACAATATTTCAGAATGGACTAAGAAATGGCAGGTTAGATTAAATGACCTTAAGTCAGTCCATATTAATTTTACGTATAAAACCGTACAACACATTCCAGTCTACATTAACAACAATATAGTGGAATATTCAAACACAGCCAAATATCTAGGCATGACTTTAAACGCTAAACTGCGTTGGAAAGCGCACGTAAAGAAAAAAAAGATGAGTTGAACATGCGATACAGTAAAATGTATTGGCTTATTGGGAGATTCTCATCCCTGTCTAACTACAATAAGTTATTGCTATACTCGCAAGTTATGAAACCAGTATGGACCTACGGGCTCCAGTTGTGGACCCATTTAGATGGGTTAAAGTCTCTCACTATTGCAGAAGCAACCCTCGCGTACTAGCTCTGCAATGTCTTTCGATGATTTTTTACTTCCAGCGAATTCCCAACACAAAAAAAAACCGACGTATGTAGGTACCATACCTACCTTCATACTATATTCCTTTTGCAATACTTTTTTTAAGTTTTCTTGATTGCAACACTTCAAGAATTCAGTCAATGCCGAACGTGTGGAATTGTAACCAACGTGACTGACTTGGAGATATATTGCGACTTCATTGCACTCCCATTCATTGCCGCACCTCATTTGACTTTTTGTCGCCTGCATGGTTCAGCAAATGCCATTGGTTACAAATATACATATCGTCCTCGTGTTCATTACACTCAATAGGGAGACAAATTACAATGTCACACTTTTGCACTTTGGCTAAGGCGAACTGTTGTCATCGACGATGGAACATCCTTATGTTACAGCATGTGTGCTCCCCTTCAATGGGTGACTACGAATACGATATGACTAAAGAAGAGAGATTTAGTTTTCAAATAGAAGTCAGGCAACGACAATACTTCATTTCCGCTTATTTTTTGAAAACGAATGCAATTCACTTCGAATCCCAATGTCATTAATCATATATTGAAATGATTTCAACATTGTGACAAAAATGAACCAAGTCTGTCGTTAGAACAGTTAAATGATAAAAAATTGCCCCCACAGATAGGTTAGTGAATTGATTTTTTTGTTTTTGTATATGTAGGAACAACTGGTCTTAGAACCCCATAGGTGCAGGGACAAAGAATATTACTGCGGTGGCAACAATCAAGCCAAGCGTCTTAAAGCTGTCAGGAAAGTACGTATGCATTCGAATCCGTAGTCACCATTGTTGTAAAAGGAAGAACAAAGAACAACAAAAAATAGGAGCGCGCAAGTGTTGAAATCGTTTAATTTTTAGCCTTATGGGAATGAACGCTACGAGCTTGAACGCGCTCCAGCGTGTTCCAAAACGAAATCTGGCACGTTCTTGGACGTGTTTACAAAAAGCTAACAAGATATTTAACGAAACGGAAACAGTTCGTTGTCTCTTAACCAGGTGATGCAAGGCAGGGAGTGGAGTGTTGCTAGTGTAGTATATACTCCCCAAGGGGTACGCGAGCAGAGTGGTAATTATTTTCACAACTTCGTCAAGAAGATCAGAAACGAATAGCTTTTGTTTGTTGGCGGAGATTTTAAACAAAACTATGATGATTGCCATGAAGGAGTGGGCTATGTCTTAAGCATGCGCAATTGTGCAAGTCCTACGGTGGTTAATAACATGTTCGTCAAGCAAAGCCTGCACATGCTCACTTAAAGCAGTAACTTACATTCGGCATAATGATTCATGAAGTCGTTGGTCAGAGACTGAAAGTTGATACTGGGAAAGGCCATCGCTCAATAATACCCTCTCCTCCTGACAGAAATTTCAATGACGGCTAAGAAGAACGATAAACAAACATGTGTGCCATGGAGCCACATTAGGAGGGAACAAAACGCATCTTCTAGGATCACTTGATGTATGGGCAGATGTTTGGGAGAAGAATGGGTATCCTATTGGTCCAAAACAGACAATAATACCTGTGCTGCCCGTTCTTTGATACACTCAAGCCTGTTTCCGACATTAATTTGAATAAAAATGCGCTTCCAAGTGCGAAAAGTTAAAATTTATTTGATACTAGCTGTTGCCCGCGGTTGGATAAATAATATTACTAGGTATGCCCTTAAGGTTTAAGCTTACTCTATACTCAATTTCGTCAAAATGGATTCAGTAGTTTAGGCGTGAACGCGTTACAGATAGACAGACAGGCAGCGTTACTTCAAAAACTGTTATAACATAGCTGTGCTCCGCGGTTTCACTCGCGTTTCGTGGAAAAAACCTACAAAAAGTGGGTAAGAGTACCGGGGAACTTATAAAATGTTGGTATGTAATAATAAATTATGTAGGTATTTATATAATTAGTAGTATTTTTGTAGACGGTATTTTAAAGTACCTACCTACTTCTGCGTAAATGATATTTTTCGTTTTATTTTCATGTGGTTAGAGGAACATACTGGTTTGCTCCGCAACCTGATCTTGATAACGCGACATGCAGTTGTCCATGTGAAAAACAGTCTTGACGTAAATCGATTCCAATGTGTTTGAATGTTTGCTCTGCCCTGTGCTTTAGTAATTGTTACAGCAAACGATACGTTGACGGGCAATTGAATTCCTTTAAAATTAAAAGTTAAATCATTGGCAATCATTGGGATGCGAGGTATTAGCACTGTTTGACCAACTGCTGGAACAGTCAAAACTATTGCAACGATCAATATCAAATTTGATGGTTCAAGATTTTTAAGGAGATTTATTAGGGCACCTATTTTTAACTTGAGAGAATAGATAGAAGGCCACTCGGGCTTAAAGAATTAAGAAAAGCCTGTGGGTAATGGAGCGCATCTTCTAGATCCATTTTATTATCAATAGATGTGTAGTTAGGGGTATCTGCTGGAAGTTTAGTTAAAATTAGGTCGTTCCATAACGGCAAAGTTTTTAAGCAGGACTTCACAATGTCTGCTCTTCTTCCCCAAACTATCACCGGTAACGTTTGTCGAAAAAACTCCAGCAAACATTACAGTGATTCCACGCATGATTTTATCACATATTCTCATATCTCTAAGTCCTATCTAGAGCCTGTACATGCGCTCTAAGAATCATGGTGCATTCATCGGGAGTCGGACAGAATCCCGAAAAACTTAATCCCGAAAGCCCAAAATCCCGAAAATCCTAAATCCCGAAAAGCCCCAATCCCGAAAACCTAAAATCCCGAAAACCCACAATCCCGAAAAGCCACAATCCTGAAAACCCAAAATTCCAAAAGACCAAAATCCTGAAAATGAAACTAAAAAAAATATTGTAGCAACAAAAAAATTTGGCAAATTTATTTAACAAAATAAACAAAATAAATAACTTCAAATAAATAAAACATAACAAAAACAGTTCAAGTCTTACAAAAATATATCAAAAACGACCCATGACAAAACAATATTTAATACAAGTTCATATTGTACGCAATTTCGTTACGTTCCGCGTAAATTTTTTAATTTTTTTTTCCTTCGTCACGTAACGTTTTCTTAGCTATTGCGTCTCACCGGCAATTATTTTAGCCAAACATGTTTTCACACAGATTTGCTCTTCACCTAAAAGAGCAATCAGTGAATATACACCAATGTGTGAATGCCCTGCAAGAACTTTCAGCTGGCGGTGCCACGCCTTCACACTTGCCTTTTCAAAGTCGGAAAGTATGTATTTTGGTCTAAGTGCAACATCATTCTCGGCAGCTATGGCTTTAATATGGGAACAAAATTCCGTGTAGCATTTTAGGTTCTTTAGTACATGAGGCAGTACAACAATGGAACTATTTGACCGTCAACTTGTCCATGAATTGAAAATAGTTGACGAAAAATAGTTGGTACTACTTCAAACGTACCATTCATGAGCCATAATGCACAACCAGCTAGCTGACGAATATTGGCCAAAGTTCCCAAAATAATAATTTTGTCATTGTCGAATGACTTCTCAGAAAGTACGAAAACTTCGCCATCTGCAAGCTTTAAATCATTTAAAATTTCTATGCCGTCCAATGTCGTTGGCTCAACCTGACGAAATTTGTTACGAACTCGTCTTATCTTCTTTTTCTGTGCTGATAAGCTTGGCAAATACACTCGCTTGTTTTGTGAACACCCGGCTTCAGACGATGCAACAATTTTCGATGGTGGCTGAAATGTTGTTTTTGCTTTCTCCTTCACGTATTCATTTGCTACATAAATACATATATCGCTTTCGAGTACGATAACGCCTCGTGGCAATGATCTGTGTAAACAATTTTTAATATTGTGCTAGTTATTCTTAAATATTGTGGTCAGGCGTGATTTGCACAATGTTTTCTTTCGCTGCTCACACTCCCAGTAAAATGTATCCTTGTATTGTTTGTTGACTTTGTAACTGTAGCCGTCAATAAGCAGTTTCTCACGCTCTTTGTTGGTTTTCACGACGGACACATTCATTTCTACTTAAGACTTCCAACACTAAATGTCACTGATAATAATATAAAGTTTTTAATTATAAAGGCATGCACGATACTCACTTTGTATTACGATGTTCACTGTCTAACCAAAATTTAGTCGGTCAGCTATCACACTTATTGAGATCAGCACAACTGACTGCACATTGCGAATTGCAAAACATTACAACGCAAGAAATTGCAAAGCATTATTACGGTAAATGGAATGGACAAACACTTGTCTATTTTGCATTCAAAATAAAATAAACAATCCCGAACAATTTGCGCAAATTTTTCATTTTATATAATTTTTCGGGATTTTGGCTTTTCGGAATTTTGGATTTTCTGGATTTTGGGTTTTCGGGATTTTGGATTTTCGGGATTTTGAATTTTCGGGATTTCTGTTTTCGGGATTGTGTCCCCAACCCGCATTCATCCCATATTATTTAAGGTGACATCTTGAAAAACTTTTCCCAAAGGGACATTTTTGCGAATAGAGCACACGTTATCTTTCTGCAAAGAAACAGTAAGATGCAGTTTAAAAGTTGAATGAGCTGTGCGTCCACCTGCTAATAGAGTCGCATCGATACCCGACGACGCTACCGCCAAAGCTAGTTTTGCCTGAGACCTTACTTTTGCTAATATCAAATTAATAATGAAAGTCTTGCCGGTTTCACCTGGAGCATCCAAAAAATATCTTTTCTTCGTTAAAACGAACACTGTTCAACCTGCAATTGTACGCCATAAGCTGGTCATTTTACTATTTCCAGTAATATAATTATTCACTTAATTTATTTAAATCATACGGCTTTTGCAAAGCTTCTTCTAACGGATAAAAATTATTATTTGAATTATTGCTATTCGATGCTGGAAGCCCAAAATCACTTAAAGATTGATCATATATCTCATGAATCTTATTTTCAATCTTTCTATATATTAATACGGAGTTGCCTATAACGTGTATCCCCCCTTTTTTGCTATTATACGTCACATAGATATGCCAACACTATATATATTTGGGTAGGGGGCAATACATAGAAGTGCACAATATAAAAATTATCCACATATATAACACACATTATGAATTACAGCAGGTAAAATGAGGCGAATTGGATGAAATTACAACAACAACAACAACATTGCTGTGTGAGGCAATAATCTGCCAATCGGAACGGAAAAATTTTATATCATGAAAATACTTGAAAATGCTTGAAGTTACTGGAAAATGCTTGAAGTTACTTGAAAATGCTTGAAGTTACTTGAAAATGCTTCAAGTTACTTGAAAATGCTTGAAAATACTTCAAGTTACTTGAATTTACCAACAACAACATTGCTGTGCATGTTATGCATTTGATAATGCTTGAACATACTTGAAGTTACTTAAACATGCTTGAAGTTACTTGAAAATGCTTGAAGGTACTTGAAAATGCTTGAAGTTACTTGAAGTTACATGAAAATGCTTGAAAATACTTGAAGTTACTTGAAAATGCTTGAAAATACTTGAAGTTACTTGAAAATGCTTGAAGTTATTTGAAGTTCCTTGAAGTTACCAACAACAACATTGCTGTGCATGTTATGCAATTGATAATGCTTGAATATACCTGAAGTTACTTGGACATGCTTGAAGTTACTTGAAAATGCTTGAAGGTACTTGAAAATGCTTGAAGTTACTTGAAGTTACTTGAAAATGCTTGAAAATACTTGAAGTTACTTGAAATGCTTGAAGTTACTTGAAGTTACCTGAAAATGCTTGAAGTTACTTTAAGTTACTTGAAAATGCTTGAAAACTTGAAGTTACTTGATAATGATAGATAGATAGATATAGATAGATAGATAGATAGATATAGTTTATTTCTTACAAATTCATTGTAAGTTCACAATCTTCATTAATTACATAAGTATGAAGTAAAGAAATATTTGCGACATTCTGTATTTATATATACTAAGTATTAAAAATAGTGTTGAATGCCACTTCAATAAGCTTAAATAATTCATATATAGATTTTTGGGTGGGGTGACCCTATAAGACAATTTGAATTTAATTTAACAAAAAATAAATAGAACAGCAAATTCGACTGAATTATTTAAATTATATCAAAAATACTACAAAAGAAATAAATAATGCTTGAACATACTTGAAATTACTTGGACATGCTTGAAGTTACTTGAATATACCGGAAAAAATTTATATCATGTGAAATCTGACGAAAAATTTCATTCTCCGATTAATATGTATAACAGTCGACTTTGTTTTTGTTTTCAACTAATAGAATAAATTGGTCGAATTTTGACCATGGGGCGACCCCTAGTCATTATAAGTACTTTATTGTATATAAATCATCATTATATTCTAATGTTATATCCTGATTGTGATTGCTCATTCTATTTGATATATCTTCACACAAATCATCACGAAATTCACTCCTTAGCTCTGAGGATGATGGTAAATAATTCTCTTAACTTTGTGGGTGGCTCTGATATAACAGCATCTGACATAGTATTTTCCCAATGTTGATCTCCTTCCATTAAACCTAATCTCTTGCAGACGCCTTGATCTTCAAATTACGTTGGACTGCGAACATGTTGGAGTAACATTCTCAAATAATAGCATTCAGTTTGAGTCGGATGAATATTGTACGCCTAAAGCCTAAAGCTGTATCTTTTTTAACACCAGGGAATCCATCAACTTCTTGGCCACGCTTCCTTCTGGAAAATGTATTTCTTTCCCATGTGTAATATTGAGCTACTTCTAGATACAAAAGAGTGTTTGCAAATTCATCTCTTTTGTACAGATCGAAAAACGCTGTAAGCGTTGTCGAAGGAGGATTGTTGAACCGATCTTGGAGATTTTCATTATTATTAAAACAAACTCTTTTGATGTTAATTGAAATCAAGTGATGTCAAGGACAATTTTGTTTGCAATTAAATATTTGTGATTAATAATATATTTATTTGGATAAGGATTAATATTATGTTGATAAAACTCCTTCGCAAATAATGCATAATTTCGAACAAATTGTATTACCATACAAAAAGTTTACAGTGAGTCAATGTTAAAAGATCGACATATGCTGTCGAGGAGCAATTCCATCATACATGATTTAAGCTGAATGTAAGGCTCATGTGGGTCTGATGCAATACGATTCGCACTGACAGCATACAAAAAGTACGAGGCAAATTAAAGGCAGATGTAATTTAGATCCTTTAAATGACAGTAGGAGTAACAAAGCTTAACCAAATAAGAACTTTCGAAGACTACAGGAAGCGTTAACGTCAAAAAAACCCATAAAAAAAGAACAAACAAACTGAAAGCCGTATAGTAATATCAATCAAGGATGTAGGCCGCTTTAGCGATTGTCTAATTTCCAAATTTCTGCATTGTTTGTTTTCATAAGCAAAAAATTAAACCAAACTTACCTAACAGGCCTAGCGTTATCAAGTACGTTCGTGAACGTCGACAATTACATAAATCAAGTTGGCGGTGGCGTAGTGTCGGGGCAGATTGTGCATGTGAAATACAAAATCTGCAGAGGAGTGATGGGAAACAAATATTTTCAATTTGCAGGCAGCATGGCATGCGGTTTACCGCTTGTATATTCAGTATTCACTTTAATGCGGTTTTTGTATTGCTTAACAATTATTAATCAAATAATAATATTGCATTTTTTTAACATCAATAAGGTTTTCCTCATAGATACCTACATTCCGAAACGCGGTACACGTGGGCCAACGCTGCATGCTGCGGTACAAAATTGAATCGTTTCAACACTGGTTGGGGTATAGCACTTCAGTATGTGCGTCTATATTTACCGCCATAGAATTACGTACCATTGTACCGCTATCGGTACCGCGTACCGCTCACATGTGTGAACTCCTTTAATGTAGGTATTTACGAATTCGCATTTCCTCTGCTATGACATTTACGAACACAAATAGGTACATAATCCTTAAATACATCAGCATCTGATTGGCCTCAGTGACGAAGTGTTCCGAACACGGGAGATCTGCCCATAGGTACTCTTTTAAATTGAACCGGCGGACCATTAGGAATGCAAGGAAGCGCGAGGGTTTGAGGCCTCTTATTGAGAACTTAATCTCGCCGTTCAAGAGGAAGCATGAAGTAGCAACAGCAACTTTCCCTAAATTATGAATTTAATAAAATTCTGGATCTAATTTTCCAACAGCTTGCCAATTCAAACACCATTGATAGATAACTTTCTGAAAAGCTAGGAAAAAAATCCGCAACGATACCTACTCTGAAGAACTTTTGAAACAAATTGCACTCAAAAAATAAATAAATAAAATAAAGCTGAACTTTCCGCGAACGTGAAGAATTTCCAAATATTTAAACTTTATCGTAGCAGCATTTTAACCCGATTTACCACAGCCTAACTCCGTGCGCCAACTGACAAAATATTGTTGAACTTTAAATCCTGTTCTCCTTCGTAATCCTTTCAAAACTGCCTCCATCCAAGTGATTGTGTCGTTGTATCCAGGAATAATGAAATAGCAATGGAAATAAAATTTAGTTTGAGAAGCGCCACACAACTGGAATTAGCAAACACGAAAAGTCAAAAAATCTGACAACAAACTGTGTCCTTGCAACTGTCGGTTGCAGTGTGTACAAAATAATGGTTTTGACATACGGAATTGAATAAAGACTCAATGGATATAGGTATATAAAAAAAAAGAATAAGAACATGGGACACACAAAGGACACAGAATAGATGCATATTAACGAACTGGGATTCAATTTTAAAAACTTTTAAATCCTTTTTTGTAGGATGAGACCTAGAAACAAAACGGCAATGAAAAAAGCAATACATAAAACAAATTCCATGCTGTTTGCCATGACAGGAGAGAGTTACGCAAAAACAAATACTTCGTTCTTCGATGTTTGTTTTGTGGCAAAGCGTCACGCTATAGTACGCCTACGTGACAGTGTGCAGCGTTGGATTAAAAAATAGTGCGATGTAATGGTGCGCTTCTAATAAGCTTTCTATATTACAGGGGCATGTAGGTACGTTAGAAAATCACTGGATTTTTTGAGGTTATTAGGATTAAGCTATTTATATAACATACGGATATGTATGCTATCACCTTTTAGAAAAAGATATGACCCTACTGGGGTTGGATGTCCTAGATTTCAATTTTACAGCTGGAATCGGTAAAAGGAAACAACTACTTCATAGTTAGTAAGTTTTGTGATCGGTATGGCCCACGGCTTTGAGTGCTGAGCTAAAGGAAGGATACAGATCAGATGTATTTGTATGGACATTTTGAGGACTCCATACAAACAAACGTTGACGATGCAGAAAATACAACCACCGGCTTATTCCAAAACCCAATGTCAATTTTTTTTTGTAAACTATGTCCCGCGGGCAAAAAGGGATTATAGTGTTGCCTGCATTTTCAGAAGCTGCGCTCTGTTTTGGAAATAATCGGCTTTGATTTTGAGCGTTGGGTGCTACAATTTTTTATTCGAGGATTCGGTTGATTCAGAAAAAGCTAAAGTTAAAACAAATAAGGACCGTTTATCAGTATGGGCCGAATTTGTTTTTATTCGAGTCGTAATACTGCTGGAGAATTTCCCATTGGGGAGAATAAAAAGATGTAAAAAAAGAATAAAAATCGGTTCATATCTTCGGTTCGCGCATGCGCTTTCAAGTTTACCGAAATTCGGGAAAAAATATTTTTACGATGATTTTTTCTTGAATCTTTCAATATTTAAACATTTAACCTTGTATTCAATAGGAAAAAAAAACAAAAATAAAAACAGGTAAGTAATTAGCACTTCTTTCCTCGAACTATTGTCTACCATTATTTTAGACCGGAAGATGATGGATTTTAATAATATTTAACATTATTTTCGGTACTTAATACATAAGAGTTACATTCGGGAAGAGGCTTACTTGAAAATGTTAAAAATTATCCTAAGACTTTGATTTTTTCCAAACTTCGGAAACTTATAGCACATGTTATTTCTGGGGGGGTTATATTTTTTCTATACACCGATCAGTGTGTACCTTTCTGAATGGTAGCTAGATGTAATAAATAAAATTAATACAGCCCATTTTAGCCGAAAATCGACCAAACACGATTTTTAATTGGGATTATGGTACTATACTATTAAGGCACTTTATAGATTGGTGCAAAAAAAATAATTGAGATAACGCCGTTTGTCGGATTTCTAAATTTTTTTCTTTTTTAAAATCAATACCTGATTTCTTAGCCGTAGCTAACTCTTATAGATCAAGAGGTTTTACCCGTCTCAATCTCCTGTTCTGTTATTTCTGTGTTTACGTGGTTGAGAAGCCTACTTCTAAGCCTTTGAGCAACTTTCTTAACTTCATCTTCAACCATTTCAACATTTAGATCTTTATGCAGATCGGCATTGCGTATGTACCAAGGTGCATTAACTATGTTCCTTAGTACTTTATTTTGGAAAACCTGCATTGTTTGTAAATTTGTTTGGCATGTGCATGCCCACAACTGGAGCCCGTAGGTCCATACTGGTTTCAGAACTTGCGTGTATAGCAATAACTTATTGTAGTTAGACAGGGATAAGTATCTCCCAATAAGGCAATACATTTTACTGTATCGCATGTTCAACTCATCTGTTTTTTCTTTACGTGCGCTTTTCAACGCAGTTTAGCGTCTAGAGTCATGCCTAGATATTTGGCTGTGCTTGAATATTCAACTACATTGTTGTTAATGTAGACTGGAATGTGTGGTACGTTTTTATACGTAAAATTAATATGGACTGACTTAAGGTCATTTAATCTAATCTGCCATTTCTTAGTCTATTCTGAAATATTGTTTATTGCTGTTTGAAGCTTTTTTGTTGCTATTTCGACAGTTGCTCCCACAGCAAGGGCAGCTGTGTCATCTGCAAAAGTAGATTATGGTGGTTTCTTCACTTTCAGGCAGATCGCTAGTGAAAAGTAGGTATAGACCTGGACCTAGCACACTGCCTTGCGGTACACCAGCTTTAATCTCTCTTAATGTTGAGTACTCTGCGTCTTGTTTAATTCTGAAGAATCTATCTGATATGTAAGACTCCAGAATGGTCGCATACTGCTTCGGCAGTTGCTTTTGTAATGTGTGTATCAGTCCTTTGTGCTAGACTTTATCGAAAGCTTGTGCTATATCAAGAAATACTGTAGCGCACACATTTTTCTCTTCAAATGCTTTTTCGATTCTTTCAATGATTCTATGCACCTGATCAATGGTAGAGTGCTTATTTCTAATCCAAATTGGTGAATTGGGACTAGCGATTTTTCTTCTATTATTTTTTGTAGACGTTTTACCAGCACTTTTTCGAATAACTTGGACAACATTGGTAGAATATATATTGGGCGATATGAGGTAACTTCGTTAGGTGGTTTGCCTGGTTTAAGTACATTATTACCTCCGCGACTTTCCACATGTTTGGCACATATCTTAATTTAAATGCAGCATTAATAATCTGCGCTAGTTTTTTTTAAACATTTTCGATGAAATTGATTCAAAATTTCTCCTGTAATTAAATCAAACCCTGGGGCCTTTTTTATATTTATGCTTTCTTTAATTTCTTTGGCAAGTTCTTTAGCTGTTACCGGCCGAATAGGTCTATCTTCTTCGCACCTTATTTCGAGTCCTTGATAACGTTTATTTTCATAAGGTTTGAAGACGTCTTCAAGATACTCAGCGAAAGTGTTTGCTTTCTCTTGGCTGCATTTCGCCCAGTTACCTTCTCTGATTTTTACAGGCGGAATGTGAGCTATTGGCCTGTTCATTTCCTTTGTTGCCTTCCAGAGCGAGTAGTCGGTACTAGCATCATTTGTAAGACTTCTGAGGTAAGTTTTCAAAGACTCATTGTTGAATTCTCTTACAGATTTTCTGAGCTTATAATTAAAGTTGTTCAATGTGGTCTTGTCGCTTGGCGCCCTTGTATGTTGCCAGCGTTTTCTAGCTTTCCTCTTTTCTGTAATAATTTCACATATTTCGGGAGGATAAGAGTTTTGTTTGATCTTTTTTGTTGTCTTGGGAGTGGCAGCCCACGCAGCTTTTTGTATTCTGAGCGTCAATATTTGGACTGCTTCTTCTAGTTGATCTTCTGTATGAATAGCTGGTGATAGTTGGATACTTTCTTCCAACTTCTGTCTGAAGTAGTTCAATCAGTCAGTCTATTTACTAGTTTTGTGCTATGGTCTTTTATTATTATTTTATCGCTAAGTGTTAAGAGTATAGAGGAATGATCTGATTGAAGATCAGGTCCTTCCTCTATGCTTATTTTATTTGAAGATATATTTTTTGATAGCAAGAAGTCGACAAGATCTGGGGTTTTATTTCTATCTGTTGGCCAATAGGTAGGTTTTCCCGTTGAGTGATATTTGGCGTCATCTTCTTTAATTGCTTCATATAGT
This sequence comes from Portevinia maculata, assembly GCA_949715645.1. NCBI lineage: Eukaryota > Metazoa > Arthropoda > Insecta > Diptera > Syrphidae > Portevinia > Portevinia maculata. The sequence continues at coordinate 280,305,484 of OX454525.1, forward strand.
TCTCTGCCTCTAGTATTAGTTAATCTAGATCCCCAATACTTATTTTTTGCGTTAAAATCCCCTCCCGCGATTATGAAATATGCGAAAAAGACTTTTAAAATCATTTTTCTTTAGTCTATAGCTAGGAGAGCAGTATACTGCTGCAACAGATATTTGTCTACTGCTCGTTTCTATACATATGGAAATTCCTTGGATGGCACATGATTGGAATTTTGCTTCTATATGGTGTTTTATTGTAGAAAAAAATGTGTTGGAAAATTCTGTTCGCCTGTCTTCCTGTTTGCAGATCTGCAGCCTAAGCGGATGGGCCCATTTGCTTGGTTCATAGTGTTTATTTAGTAGTCTCACACTAGGGGTTGTTGAAATCGGAATTTTAGCTCTAAAACAATGGTATATGTCATATAACGGTTTGTTAAAACTTAATTTTTCTAAAAACGGCCTTAACGATTTAGATAAAACAGTCTATCTTTTGGTAAGAATTGATTTTGCGAGATTTATCTTAAAACGGTACCTCCTATAGAACCAATTTTTTAACATCAGAATTCCTCGCTAACAACAAAACCGATTTCAATTAAATTTAAAATTTAGGAAGGCTTTTATCATCAAATTCATACATAACTTTTTTGGTATTTTTAAATATGCTGGAAACGGGTATATTGCATTTTTACAGTTTTTTTTTAGATTTCCTTATACATATTGAAATATGTACTCAAAAAATTCCAAAATATTTTTCGAAAATTAAAAAAAAACCGGTCTAAAAAAAACTGCTTTAACGATTTTCAATATTTTTTTCCTAGGCAGACTATTGCTCATAAAATACTAATGCATACTTAGTTTTTCCAAGAAAACTCTCAAACAAATTTGAAAAACTAAAAGACTTTTCCAATATTTTTATAAATAATTTTAAGTTATTATTTATTAGGTACATATCATCATTCTTTAAGATTTTATTACTACAAAAAGAATCAAATAACATGTAGGTAGGAATCATTTTTATAGAATTAAATTTAATCTTCTGGCCTTCAGCGCTGCAAATATATCGAAAACTTCCTCAGTGTCAATCTCAATTTGTTGATGAATTCACATTGGCGGTAAAATCTTGTTAAGATAAGTTTTTAGACGTTTCATTGTCGAAAATGTTCTTTCCGGTGTACATGTTGAAACCGGTAGTGTCGCCAAAATTGTAAGAAGCTTGTGGATGTCAGGAAACAGATCCTTATTGCATTCCCCAAGAGCTGTTATTGCACTCTTTGAACGCTCTATATCTTTTTATGTATGGCATTTTGTCTTCCATAGCGTAAATTCAGCTTTTAAAGTATCCCAATCCAAAAAACATTTATAAAATTTGAAGTTTTCTTCGTTATAATTTTGTTCGTTTTTGCCAAGGATCGATGGAATCAAAATGCACAAAGAGGAAAGTATGGACTTATGGTTTTCAAATCTCATTTTAAGCTGACTTAAGAAGTCATCTAAAAGAGGAATCATTATACTTATCCTAAAATAGGTTTCAGGATCTGCTGTGTTAATGTTTTGTCTGTGCTGCTGCCTTGACAAAATTCGTGAAATTTTAAGTTTTTCATCCACAACATTTGTTAAGTTTTGTGCAGTCTCAAAAATTGTTTTGAATTCCGGAATGATATTCCTTGGAATGTGTTTGTTATTAATTCCACATGTTCCAATCCAGATACTAAGTCGCATGAAGGGGATTGTAAGATCTTACAAAGTGGCAATGTATATGTAAACAAAACACTCATACAACACAAACTTACTGCAAAATCACTAGCCGAAATAGATCTTAAAAAGCAACTCGCCTTCGATGACGTATCAGAATCCTTATCACTACACAACTCTTCCAAAGCATCAATTATCGCTTCAAAAATTTCCTTAAACCTCATTAACCCATTATGGTTTTCCATCCAGCGTGTTTCACACATTGCTGTTAAATTTTTCCATTTATTTTGCGCATAATTTTGTTTAATCATTTCCTGCAGCAAATGTGTACGCTTTGATGATAGTTTAAAAAAAAAAATTCCAACGGATTTTTTGATACCAATAGTGTTGCGAATAGGCTGAATTTGACAAGAATGCCCTAATGCCAGGTTTCCTCCTTGCGGGGTCAGTCACCTTGACGTGTGTACCATCATGGAACGCAAATTCGATGGTGCCGGTGCGGAGGCTTACGGCGCAAAGAGTCATCGGGCCTTTCTGATAAGGGACAGACCGTCTGATGAGCGTCAACTAAGAACTGACCAGGACTACACGTCCGCTACCCTTCTCCTCTTTCCTTTCAATTTTCAATTACCCATATCCCCCCTCCATCAAATCCCTAAATCCTTTTTCCCCAATAAACCCCTAATCTAAGGTGGCAAGCGCCGAGAGATGCATGGCTAAGAGGGTGCTTAGTCGTTAGTTTGCAAACTTCGGATACCAGGCGACCTCCGATTTTAAGATAGCCTTCCTGTGGTTAGACGGGTAGACCACGGGCGACACCATATCCCGAATACTCGTGGGTTTCAAAATAAACCAAACAACAAAACAAACAATAGAGAATGATGCCTCTAAAATTGCATCATCAAATAGGGATGTTTTAGAACACCCTGTCGATGACGACACGACATCTGTCAAAGGGATAGAGTCGGTAATCATCGACTCTGAAATGGGGGAACCTGAAGAGAACTTGTCTCAACTCAGTGACTCTATTTCAGAATCCAGCACCATATGCAACAGCATATTATCGGATGAAAGACATCCCGATATAGAGGACGTACCTAAGACAGTCGGCAATGTGGCACGGACTGAGTCTGAGTACGTTAGGTTCACACCATCTGAACAGCGCAGATTTAAGCGCGCGCAGAAGAAGGGGAGCACCATGGAGCAGGCCCGTCTCTATGCGATCCAAAAGATGGAAAACAAGGGTCCCGAGGTGAAGCGAATGCGATCCGAGGATAATACCCCGCCTCAATCCGAAGCGAAGCGAGGTCGCACTGGGAAGACAACCGTCGACAAAGTCTCGTATAGCAATATAACGAGCTATGTAAGACTGGGTGTTGTACCGGTGGACATCGATCGTAATCCTCTCTCCAACGAACAAATGGGTTCGATACAGGAGAGGATTATGGATATCACGATCGAACAGCGTGACGAGGAGGTTAAACCAGCCTTCCGCGGTACTACGTTCAAAGCCGGATGGCTCATGATCGTATGTGCAGACGCCACCACTGCAGAGTGGATGAAGGCAACCTTCGCCAAGCTAAAAGAGAAATGCGGGTTAGAGGTGATGCTTGTGGGAGAGGAAAATTTTCCAAAACCACATGTCATCAGAGGGTTCTTCCCGCAGAGTACCGGCGTAGCTAGCGAAAGGATCCTAGCCCTATTAGATGGCCAAAACAAAGAACTGAACACGAGAACGTGGAGGGTTCTGCAAAGATCGGATGAGCGAGACATCGCACATATGGTCTTTGCCATAAACGACAGCACCATGAGGAGACTCGTGGAGCTAAAGGGTATGGTCTCTTTCCGATTCGGACAGACCAAACTTATCCTAAAAAGTGCTGACAAGACGGCCACACAGGGCCCTAAAGATCAAAAACAGCACGTTTTGGATAAGAAGGATGTCACAGCTCACGGCAGCACCGCAACTGACCCAAGTGGGGCCAGCACCAGCGCTGCCGCTAAGGCTGCAGCTTCAAGTACGGTAACAACTGTGCCAGAAAAAGAAGCTACCAGCGCGAAGTCAAGCGCAGCCAGAGAAAGCCAAACACGATTCAGGCCTAAGTTAGGTATGGATCGTAAGAAAGCACTGGCACAAGAAGGACATAAAAACAAAAGTCCTAGAGGCAGACAAAGTGGTCCTCCTCAACAGGGTATCGTACGTAGGAGAGGTGATAACAAGCCCAATAGAGTACGAAACCCTGAATACAGACGCAAATGACCACCCGTCTCAGCGTTTTGCAGGCCAACCTGCACAGGGCTATGGGTGCATCGGACACCTTTAGCCAGCGATGTGCCGAAGGGAACATTGCTATTGGACTAATCCAGGAACCTTGGGCAACCAATGGTAAGATATCCGGATTAAATTGTAAACACAGAGAGCTAATTTTCGCCAAATGTCCTTTCAGACCAAGGGCGGCTATCTCTATTAAGAAAGATATAAAATTTTCTCTCATTCCAGGTTTCACAACTAGGGACCTGGTGGCGGTCCTAATAGAGTGCCACAAAGGCCGAGAGCTGCATAAATTTGTATGCGCATCGGCGTACTTTCCTGGAGACACGGATGCAGTGCCTCCCTTACCAGTACAGGAACTTGTCCGGTACTGTGAGGACCAGAAAGTACATATACTAACTGCGACGCGAACGCACATAACACCATCTGGGGCAGCCGAGATACAAATAACAGAGGTGAGTCGTTATTAGAATATCTATATAGCAATAACCTCGTTTTTCTAAACAAGGGAAATAGTCCTACATTTAGAAATTCTATAAGAGAAGAAGTTTTAGACCTTACTATATCATCTCCTTTTATGAAGGATATTATAGAGGGATGGCACGTGTCTGGCGAGGCATCTCTATCGGATCATATGCACATCCGTTTCGAGATAAGATGCAATGCCGAACACGCGTCAGTCCGTTATGACAACAGACTGACTAATTGGAGAACTTACCGCGAAAATCTTGCGGTCAGATCTGACATGCTGCCAGAAGCACCATCAAATACAATTGATGCAGATGCTGCGCAATGTCAAATAAATGATATTATTCTTACCTCATTCAAAAATAGTTGCAAGGTTAAAAGAACCGTGGTTAAAAGGTGCGTACCATGGTGGAACGATAACCTTGAGTCTATTCGAAAGAGGGTGAGAAAGCTTTTTAACGAAGCTAAACGCACCGGCACATGGGAACAATATAAATCCATGCTGACCATATACAACTTAGAGTTGCGCAGATCCAAAAGAGCCTCATGGCGTGTAAACTGTGAGAAGATAGAAAAACTTCCAGAGGTGGCACGCCTCCAAAGGGCCCTGTCAACGGATCAAGAAAAAGGCATGGGATTGTTAATTAAATCAGATGGTTCAATCACACGCGACCGGGAAGAAACGCTGAAAACTTTGCTTCAGGCTCACTTCCCAGGTTCTCACACGATGGTCATTACAGACGACCATACAGCGGAGGTCTCAATTCCAAGAAACCTCAGCAGAATTCATAGTTTATCCGGAACACTTTTTACTCCGGATAAGGTTAAATGGGCAATTAACTCATTTAAACCATTCAAGGCATCAGGTACAGACGGTATTTTTCCAGCCCTCATTCAAAATGGAATAGAATTTTTACTACCATCCATGATTGCCTTATTTAGGTTCAGCTTCAACTGGGGGTATATACCAGTTACCTGGAGGGAGGTAAACGTAGTATTTATACCTAAACCGGGAAACAAGCCGAGAGAATTACCTAAATCATATCGTCCGATAAGCCTGACATAGTTTCTTCTGAAAACAATGGAAAGGATTATTGAGATTCACATTAGAGAATGCATATCAAAAAGCATGCCTCTGCACCCTCACCAATATGCGTACCAAAAGGGCAAATCCACGGAAGGCGCTCTGTTAAGACTAACTACAGAGATAAAAAACGCCTACCGTTGCAAAGAGATCGCACTTTGTGCCTTTCTGGACATAGAGGGTGCTTTCGACAACACTGGATATGAATCCATATCAAATGCTTTGTACCATAGAAATATAGATAAACCAACTATTATATGGATTAAAGCGATGCTGGAAAGTCGCAAAATAACTTCCTCGTCAGAAACGACCTCAGTATCAGTAACAGCCGTAAGGGGCTGCCCACAAGGGGGAGTACTCTCACCCCTTCTGTGGTCATTGGTCATCGATGACCTGCTACACAAGATGAGCAGTTTGGGCTACACCACAATTGGGTACGCCGATGATATTGTCATCATAGTTAGGGGCAAAGACTCAATAGGAGTCACATCAAAAATGAAAAATGCTCTAAAGACAGCCATAGACTGGTGCATTAAGGAAAATCTTTCCATAAATCCCAGCAAAGCCGTCATCGTTCCTTTCACTAAAAGGAGGAAATTAGACCTAGGCCTAATCACAATAAACGACACGGTCGTAGAGTATTCCGACGAAGTCAAGTATCTTGGAGTAATCCTGGACAAGAGACTTAACTGGAACTCTCACATAAACAACAAAATCAGTAAAGCTAATAGAGCTTTATGGGCCTGTCGTCGCACATATGGTAGAACCTGGGGAATCTCTCCAAAGATCGTCCACTGGATCTACACAGTGATGATAAGACCCATCATAACATACGCCTCCATAGTATGGTGGACAAAATCCACACAAAAGGTCGCAATAGAGAAGCTCAAAAAGGTACAACGGCTTGCGTGCCTTGGTATCTCCGGAGCCATGCGTACCTGTCCAACAGCTGCCATAGAGGGAATAACAGGAATTATACCCCTACACATATACGTCCAAAAAGTGGCGATCCGCAGTGCAATAAGTCTAATACAGCTAAACGAGATAAGTCTTAATGATCATCCGGAACTTAAGACCCTTCTCGATGAACTGCCAGAACTTAACATGAACTGCGCGGTCACAGACCGCATTCAAAAAACACTATGCTTCAACAAACGGTTCTCCACGGAGATACCCAAAAGAAAAGCATGGGTTAGCAATAACCCACCAAACAGCCATAACGGCATAAAGTGGTATACGGATGGTTCTAAAATGGAAACGGGGGTAGGAGCGGGAATATACGGACCACACAAACGCTTTACGATACCCATGGGAAAAAGTCCCAGCGTATTTCAAGCGGAGCTCCACGCCATTCAAGAATGCGCCAGCCACATTATCTTATCTGGCATAAAAGGTGCAACCATCCATATTTTCACGGACAGTCAAGCAGCTATAAACGCCCTTAGCTCGTATACCATTGACTCCAAATCAGTCATGTACTGCTTCAATACCCTACAATTACTCGGAGCAAGAAACAAGACCAAATTATGGTGGGTTCCGGGTCATGTCGGGGTAGAAGGTAACGAAAAGGCCGACGAACTGGCCAGAAAAGGTTCAGAAACACCTTTCATAGGTCCCGAACCTTTCTGCTGCACCCCTAGATCAGCAGCAACGGCAGCAATTAAAAGCTGGGAACATAGAAAATGTATCTATCATTGGGATAACATCCCAGGTCTAAGGCAGGCCAAACGAGCCATTCGGCCCTTCAATCATAATGCCAGCAAATGTCTAAACCTAAGCAGGCATGATATCAAAAACCTAGTAGGTTACCTTACTGGTCACCACGGTTTAAGATATCATCTACACAAAATGAGAATAGCAGATTCTCCTGAGTGCCGACTCTGTCTTGAAGAGGACGAGTCAGCTGAACACATTTTATGTGAATGCCCAGCCCTTAATGGAATTAGAAAGAAGATCTTTCTCAGGGAACAATTGAGCCCCGAGGACATAAAGAATTCTTCTACTGGTAAAATTGTCCGCTTTACACGGAAAGTGGAAATTTTACTAGTTTAAAATTTTTCTGGCCCATACGGTACAAAAGATCTTTTAGGTCGAAGTACCCCCCCCCCCCCCTTTTATTAATCGCCTTGGCGAGCCAGAATTTAAAAAAAAAAAAAAAAAAAAAAAAAATGCCAGGTTTGGAGAATGTGCGCTACAATGCACGTATAAGGCTTCTGGATGAGACTCGCGTACAGGTGGAACTCGGTTCAAACTGCCTTTCATAGCTTAAAACTAAAATCAGAAATTTTTAACATAATCAATAATTATTTGAGTACAAATTTCATAGTGATGCGGAAAAGTATGATTTACAGATGCATTTTTAAAATTTCAAACCCCTGTGATCCCCCCCCCCCCGGGCTAGGGCCTTGTATGAACCGATTTCATTTCCGTTTGTAGTCTATTTTAGTCTTCACAATAACCAACTTTTCCGCTGTATTAAGACTTGAAGATTTTCTTGTTTCGGCCCGCTCTACTTTTTATAGGTTTATATTATATCTAAGGGTATTGAGGTATTTTACCCTCTCGAAAAATCTCAAGTGGGTAGTGCTATCCACTATACCCATTCGCGTATTGTTTTTATACCCTATTCTAAGTATATGTATTATATTACTTTTGACGCATAGTTTGTAACATACCTTAATATTGCCCGTAGACCCCCAAAAGTTACTATATTTATGATCAGCATCGATAGTAATGTCGATGTAGCCATGTCCGTCCGTCCGTCCGTCTGTCGGCAAAAATGAGGACTTTAAACTGGGCCTAGAGAGCTGAAATTTTAACCATATACTCTCTAGGGTCCCGAAATAATCAAGATTACGAATTTTTGAAATCCGCCCACAGACACGCCCACAAACTCAAAAAAACTAATTTTTCGAAAAAATCGAATTTTGAGCTATGTAGAAAGCTAAAATTTTTTATAAAGGGTTTTTCAATAAGAGCGCTACAAAAGTTTTTTTTAAATAAAACAAAAACGGTTTTGGATATCAATGAAATTCTTTATTCCTGTGAAAGTACGTTCGATGCCATTATGTATGGAACTCGATTTCTTTTGCATGGCCACCACGGGCACGCTTGCAGAAGTCCAGACGCTGAACCCAATTTTCGACGGTTTTCAAGCACAAATCGGCCGATACTGCTGCAATTTCACGTTCGATATTCATACGAAGTTCAACAATCGTCGCTGGCTTATTGGCATAGACCATAGACTTGACGTAGCCCAACAGGAAATAGTCTAACGGCGTCAAATCGCACGACCATTTCGTGAGATAACACGTTTTCCACGTGAGATAACACGTTGAGGCCACTGATTCCAAATTTCGGTAGTAAATTTTAATAATTTTGACTCATTGTTGGCTCGTATATCTATCCATCATGAAATGGCAAACCTTACTGAAGAGAAATGTCAAAAGAGCGGCAAGAAATTCGGTGTCGTTTGCTGTCCCTGTCGCTCTACTTTTGTAGCGTCCCTGTTGAAAAACCCTTTAAATGATATATGACTCCTAAAACTGCTCGGGAGAAAAAAATTTCAAAATTCGCCCACTGACACGCCCATAATTAAATAAAACAATATTATTGAAAAACCAAAATTTGAGCTAGGGAGCTGAAATTTATAATATATAGCTAGGGGCCTTTATGCTCATGTGCAAATATTTTCAAAATCCGCCTACTGACCACAATTTAAAAAAACCTTTTTTTGAAAATCCAAAGTTTGAGCTAGGGAGCTGAAATTTATAATATATACTCTCTTTATGCTCATGTGTTATTTTTTTTTAAATCCGTTTACTGACACGCCCACAATTAAATGAAATAATTTTAATTGAAAAACCAAAGTTTGAGCTAGGGAGCGTTTTTTTACAAAAGCCTCGTTTTTTTTGATAAAATCTTTTAAATGTCATATAACAAAATATGTAGAGCGTTCTTAATAATTCAACCATACTTAGACTTTTGTCACGCCCACTTATGAGGGATAGGAAGAAAAATTGGGTATCTAACAGTTCGCCCAAGCGGACTGTAGCCCGTCCCTATGTTTACACTATATCCTTGATTTCCCGGCTGAAATATTAAAAGAAACCAAATAAATTATACGAGTACTTATCGGATAAGAAATAATAGTGGCTACATCTCATAAAGCTAGTTCGTAAGGGAGTGATTTCAATTAAGGTTGAAGCGCATTTTGATCGAGCATTCAAATGTAAGACTTTTGCAAGATGTGGGCCAGTGGAAAAAACCTTTTGGTGTTACTAGGCTCTATCGTGTCTTGAGCCTGAGACCCCTCGATCAGTTTTCTATCGCGTTAATAACTGAGTCGCTGCATCCTCAATTATTTTTGAATTATGAGAACATAGTGGAAACAAAAACTGCATAGCTATTTTTTTTTCTTTTAGTGAAAACATCCGCTCTTGGTTACATTTTCCGCTCGAGCCGTTCGATCCCGTCTATGATGCGCAAACCAAAATCATTAAATTTCTATTTAGTGAATCTTAAATGTTAAATTTCAAGCGCCTGTTAAGATACCCTTTATTCCTCTTTTGCCTTACCGACGAAGTTATGATCACAATAAACCTCACATTTTACTGCATCCCTACTGGTCCGCCTGTGGGGTTCACAAGTTAAGCTTAAGTTTGCCCAGCGAACAAAGAAGAGAATATTGAGAATATTTTTTTAAAAATCATATTCAAATTTTAGTGCTGAAAAAGTAGGCTATCTATTTTTCCAGTCTCCTGAAGCCAAAGGGCACTCACCCCAATTCTAGTGCTGGTGTGAGTGTATTGCAATCCGTGCCCACGGATGAAAGGTTGAGACTTCAAGATTAACCGATAACGAGCTCCTTCAACAGGCTATCTATTTTTCCAGTCTCCTGAAGCCAAAGTGCAGTCAACACAATTCTAGTGCTGGTGTGAGTGTATTGTAATCCGTGCCCACGGATGAAAGGTTGAGACTTCAATATTAGCCGATAATGAGCTCCTTCAACAGGTGCCTTGGCTGTCGTAATTAGTATCATACCCCACTAGAACCGTCAATGGTGGGGTGAACGACTTTCTCACCTGCTGAGTCGTCAGACTCAGTACTAAACTTTCAAAAACGTACAAACAAAACAAAAAACAACAAAAAACAAAAACAAGAACAAAACCGATAAAGCTCAACCGATATATGCACCTAAGCTAGCCCTCAGACAAGTGGTGCTAACAATAGATTACAAGGTCGCAAGAGGACACCTCCAAAGCCCCGAAGAAGGCAAAGAGCGATGAAACAGTGCACAGATCCTTCGGAGAGATGTCGAAGGACAGTCTCGTCTGTGCTATAAGCGATTGGAGCAACGATGAGGGGAGAAACAGTTGCAAGAACTGCCGCTGATAAACAAGCAACAACAAATGCCGAACAGCGACTGTAACCGCTCAAAAAAGATTAAAGCAGTGGCTTCATTATAGAGGTGTCTCTCCCGGTCAGCAGAAAAGGGAAGCTAATATTGGGTTCTTTTGAAAGATAAATATTGCGTCGGATATTTGGCTCTGTGTGCGAGGAGGGTGAATGGAGGAGAAGATATAACCGCGAACTCTATGAGCTGTACCAAGATGTGGATGCCATCGCGGGGGCCAGGCCCTTGGTATGGAGAGCTGCAAGCAGCGTGACGGGATCGCAGAGACTCCTCACGGGTCGGGATCACGTTAAATAAGATAAGTACTCTACCGGTCAGCAATGATGCTTCGAATAGTACATATTAACCTCCAGGTCATAAACAACGACCGCATAACCTAACCGGACTCGGGGCAAAGAACTATTCCTTGTTCTATGCAAAAAAATCTCGAGTAAATTTAGCATATTAGCGAAAAATAGTGTTAAAACTTTCCTGCTACCCACCTTCAGCGACCCAGACTTCACATGCGTGGGGTTAAATCGCGCCCGGAAAGAGCAGTTATGGCTATCTTCTGCGTATTTCCTCTACGACAACACAGGTGACATTCCATTAGCTACAAAACGTAAGACGATAAATGCAGCGACAGCAAACAACGCCCCTTGGTAGTCGGTGCTGACGCAAACGCCCACCACACCATATGGGGAGGTAGTGACATCAACAGAAGGGGTGAGTTTGTTTTTGGTAACTTAATTGGCACTAACCTCATAGTATGTAAACAGGATCCGAACCCACTTTTATCAATAGATTCAGGCAGGAAGTCTCTCACCACTTCTGGTGAGTGAAGACTTATGCGGACGACATTGCCATAGCGATATCGGGAATCGCCCCTAAGCTTCACAACGAGCCACTTTAATCTATATATATAAAAGAAAGTGTGTGAATCCCATAACTCGATATTGGCCGAACCGATTTTGATGATTTATACTTTGTTGGAAAGGTATTTTCTCAGTATGGGTTTTTTAAAAAAAGGTCAAAAAATCAAAATTTCGAAATATCTTATTTGACCACCCAGCGTGTTACGGCAGGTTTTTTTTTTCGATTTTTAAAAAAATTTTTTTTCATTTTGTATTTATTTATTTTGGCAACAACCAAAAAAAGAATCAAATTTGAATGTTACATATCGTATCACAATTGAACTGTCAGGAAGACACGCAACGTAACGCCATCTATTATCGTGCAATGGAGAAACCAATTTTGTTTCGGTGTGGTGGTGGCGCTGTCCACGTTGACTGTGCCATTTGATCCCGTTGCGCAGTTTCTTCATGCGTTGCTGTTTCAGCACCCATATTGCACTTTGCGAATTCGTGTTTTGTTCGATCGAATAACATTTGCCGGCCATTGCACATTACAGATTCGGATTTCTTCATTGCGATTTTGTGAGTTTTTTTGAATTAACCCTCTAACCGTTATAACCGTCTGTAGACGGTCTCTTTTTTCTTGCAGATATATAGAACTGATGAAATAGAGAAATATTAAGAACCATTATAGCGGTCTTGAGTGGTAGTGTGCTTTGTGAAATCCAAGTAACATTCGCTTTTTACTTTATATTTTGAGTAGACGTGTCAGTTGAATGTTGTAAGTCAGTGCAAAAAGTGAAATAAATTATTTTGAATAAAAGTGAATCTTGAATTACAGTATTTATTTGTTTATTATTTTTCTAAAGACTTGAAAATTTTATGGTAAGTGTGAAATATTAGTTATTTTCATAATATTTGGTTTTTTTTCGAATTAGAAAAAAATGTATATACTCGTATATTCACAATGTTTTTTGATGACCGTTTGTAGACGGTCATAACGGTTAACGCCAGATTTTATGTTTTTAAGTGCGTGCCATAGCAGGAGACTTTTTAAAGTTTTTTGCTTTATATATATCGACTTTTTTAACTGCTTTTAGATAGCAATGGATGGTAGGTAGGTAGGTGAGGTGGCTGCGAGGGCTTGAGCCCAGGCACACTTAGGCCGCAGTTTCGGCCCGTTTACCACAAAAGGGGGGGGGGGGGTGTATTCTGCCGGTAGTCGCTCGGCCTACTAGGTTCCCTGTCATTGCCTCCTGCGAGGTAGTAGTTTTAGGGGGGGAGATACTCCTGAAGGGGTCAGGGTGTGCAGCCTGGCTGTATTTCGCATGGGTTGCGATGTATTAGAGTGACTAGTGCACTGGCGACTCTCGCCTGACATCCGAACCAAGGGTTGGGATCAAGATGAGGTGATTGATGCAATCAAACCACAGGTCGATCCCAAATTCAGGGAAGTGTTACAACTCACCACGATCTCGTTAAGAGATTCGCGGCATTGTTTTACTAACTTGGATCTTATTGTTGATGATTCTAAGGCTTTAATCGCTGCCTGACTGTTTATGTAGATCACGATAGTTTTCCCATCTATCGGGCTCATAGAGAGTCTGCGTGCTGCTTCGCGGATACTTAGATGATTTAATAAATTTTATTTTTATTTGTTCGTTATTTATTATCACATATATACATTTTTGTTTTAAAAAAAGAAGAAATAAAACATCCCTTATGTTTGACATATAAATTTAATATCCAACTTTATTTTTACCTTAAACCGTTTTGACCGTCTACAGGTAAATTCAAACTAAGTTTGGATTATTGCTTAGAAAACTCTAATTATCAAAAACTGAAATTATGGTCGATTTGAAAGCATTATTGAAAAAAACGGTTAGGGGGTTAAAATTGATATGAGAATATATAGAAGAATAGAAATGAGTGTATTCATATTGGACTATTTTCATTTCATTTGAACAGTGGCGATTGAGGCATTTTGCGAATTTGTGCTGTGTTGCATTGTTAGTTAGCTATTCGGATTTGTCTGTAAGAAGTGGTACGTTTCTATTGGTGTTTCATTGCTTTCAAATTTTCTATTCGGGATTTCATTGTATTGCAGTTGTTCTTAATAATGCCACCAACGAAAAGATCTAATTTAGGCCGACGTTCAGCTGGTGCACGAGCAGTGTCGACTCATCGTGCGAATATGAGTCAAGAAGATAGACAGATTCAAAGTCAACGAATAAATACTGAAAATAGACAATAAAGAAAAAGTGCTGGTTATGTCAATTTGCTTCGAATAGCATTCCGATATGATTGTGCATTCGATTATCGATCTCTTCCTGCCGTTCAAATTGGATCAATGATTGTAGTATGTCCACCATGCAACGCATTGAAATTTCCACGAGAAACACCTGGATTGTGTTGCCTTAGTGGAAAAGGTAAATTGCCAACATTGCCATCGCCACCGGAACCATTGCGATCGTATCTAGAAGGCGTAACAAAAGAATCAAAGCAATTTCTTGCGAATGTTCAGAACTATAATGGTTGCTTTCAAATAACTTCTTTCGCTGGATCAATTATCAATGAAAGCGGATATAATCCGTCGTTCAAGGTAATTCCTGCTCGAAAGAGTACTCATCCGTTTCCTTTGAATGATCGCATTTTATTAATTTTGAATTCGTCTCTTGGTAACCAGATTCAAGGGCAGGTGCACCATCGTAGTGATATAGGTAGTGATATGGCTGCGTTTGGTGTTCCGAATCCAAATGCCGATGATGAACTAACGCGGTATCAAATTGGAAGATATGTTAGTTGCAATGAGGCTCTTTGGCGATTTTTTCATTTCCAATTCATGAACGTCATCCCACTGGAGAATGGTCAACGTGTTTATTTCACTGAACACACTGCCATTCAACGTGCTGAAAGACCACCAGCTACAACATTGACCAGTTTATTTTCGACATCCGAGAGTTATCCATTCGCACGAACATTGCTCTACTCTCAGATGCCGCGTTATTACACTTCTAAATCTTCATCGAAAAAGTTTCAACGGCGAAAGCAAGGCGAGCGAGTTCCGGATTATCCAGATGTGTTCTCAACAGATGCCATCGGTCGTATTTACACAGTGCATCCATCTAGAAATGCAGAATGTTTATATTTGCGATTACTGTTGGTGAATGTTGGTGATGCCTGTCAACGTTTGCAATTGCTGGATATAAAAGATAGTGTCCGAAGCGATGTAATCCCATAACTTGAGATTGGCCGAACCGATTTTGATGATTTATACTTTGTTGGAAAGGTATATTGTCTTGCAATAGTTTCGTTGTATTTTTGGGTGGGACGAAGTCCGCCGGGGCCGCTAGTTTTATATAGTTAAATATATGGGAATAGTCCTAGAAAGCAACCGCAGTTGGAAACTAATTGTACAAGACCGCATAAGGAAGGCGATGATAGGCATATACTCCTGCATGAAAGCTCTTTGCTCCAGATAGGTTCTGAAGCCTCGGATAGTCTATTGGATGTACTTGGCGGTTGTCAGACCAATCCTTCCTTATGGTATCGTAACTTGGTGGCCTGCGGTATGAAAAAAATGTCTCGTCAACGGACGGCACGGGGGAAGGCATCTTCTAAGATGACCCTGAACTCAATGTCGCGCTACACCTTCCTGACCACTGCAGAACTGCAGTGTATTTCAGGCGGAAGTTATGCCCATCCACGAAGTAGCATGCAGACTCTCTATTAGTCCAATAGACGGCAGAACTATCATCATATACAAAGAAAGTCAGGCAGCAACAAAAGTTCTAGAAACATCAACAACAAGATCTAGGTTGGTAAAACAATGTCACAATCGACAGATGCCACATTTCAATCTGCTGGGTCGCGGGACACAGTGACATTCCAACCAACTGCAAGGCGGGTTAGTTAGCCAGAAGAGGAACCGCACAAGACCTTTTTGAGAGGCAAATGCACTGGCAGAAGCGAACACCAGATGGATTAGCATCAGGATTACCATATTCGTCCCCCAAACAGATATGGGCAAAGTACAATGCAAAAGGAACATCAAATCTCCTCTCCATAAGCAGGAAAAATATAAGTTCGGTAGTTGCATACACGTCGTCAGAATGGGAGTACCTTCCAATGACTTCTGCAGAAGCTGTAGAGACGTTGAGGGAGAGGAAGCCAAGACACACCTACTATGTAATACAAGGAAACAAATTCATGGCAGCTATTTCTTGGAAGATCTAAGCGATCTTAGCGAGACAGATGTTTGCTGCATAAGCAATTTCATCAAATGGTTAAACTAAGTTGAGGTTGAACCCCCTTCGAATATTTAACCAGCCCTCTATGACCTATTTCCATGGACTATCGTGGCTTGAGGTTCGTAATGCAACAGTATGCCTCAGCCGCTATCCTCAAGAACCAAAATTCAACTCTGCAGCCGTCCCATCCTTTCTTCGTTACCATGGATTTTAATAACGTCTTTCAGCTGCCACCCGACTCGGTATTACCTGCAAGGGAATAGAGGGTAGTTTTGTGGGTCGCCTGAAACAACAGGCTGGGATTTGACTTAGATTAGTCATCCCAACCTGTACTTCAGCCAAAGAAAGAGGATTGCTTGAGGTTAGACTGCAACAGTCACTTCAATCAGCACTTCACACTTAGGGCTAGATAATATGCAGGTGGTTCGACTGATGCAGCCACCTTACCTAACCTAACCTCACATATCTTTCGATAACATTTTTGAGATTATTTTTCAACCGTTGTCTGATTTTCTCCCTACACTGGCTTCATCTGAAACCAAATTTCAATTTCTACAGTGCGCTTTTGAAATAATTTATTTTGGTGCTTACCTAAGCTTAACTCTTTGCTTTTGTATTCAAAAAACTTGCAAAGTCATATATACACAACACAGTGTACAGATGACGTATTCGAGCTTGCGTCGTATGGATGCATACATTATTTTTGCTACTCCCGCTCATAGTACAATAAAGCATCAGTTCAAAACTTCAACTTCTTGAACTTTTTGAAGACATTTGAAGACTACGAATTTCTGGCTAACACCAGATTATTCCCTGCACTACCTGATAAGTGAACATAACCCCACCACGAGAACAGAAACTAATTTTGTAGATAAACGTTTAAACAATGTGAAATATGCAATAAGTTGCAGGTGCAACTCTCTTTGCACTTTATTTTGAAAATCGGCTACTGTAATTGGATAACAAAATTTTCACGCGGCAAATAAGAAAAGAGAATGAAAGAGGGGATGCGCACAACAACGAAAGTTTTAAAATAATATTCATAACATTAAGTAAAGTGAATATGAGTAAGAAAGCAACTGTGTGAGCGGTAACGGTGAGGAGAGGATTATGTGAATCCAAAGTAGAGAGTAGAAAACACTCTGACAGAGCATCGTCTGTACTGTACCTCATATGGCAAAACGTCATTTTCCAATTTCTCTCAAGAAGATTTAAATTTAATTAGATACTTTTGGATCTATGTATGTGCGTGTATTGTGAGGATGAAGTGGCAAATAACTTTTTGAAACATCTACGAAATCGCTAGATAGGTACCTGAGGATGAGGAGGCGACGCCCTTGTCAAGAAATGATCTAAAAGAAGGGTAATGCCTTGCAGAAATGACATAAACATTTATTTTCTTCCTCTGGATGTTGAAACCTGTGAATTAATAAACTGATATGCTTTTCCCTCAGGCCCGCGGCGATGGGTACTATGCACGGATAAATTTGCAATGCAAAATCGATTTTTCCGTTGGAGAAGATTTTCATTAAATGCCAGTTCTTCAATAGAAATTATGACAGCCAGAACAAAAAAAAAAAACATTTACTGTCAACGCTGCAGTGAAGCGTTGACATTAAACATTACTTTTTGAAAGGGAAAGGGCTTATTTGCCCTGGCTTTTCCAAGGATTTTATATATTGTTTTGCTGGAGTTGAAACTGCGTTTTAATTAAATCGTTGTTTCTTTTTTCGCATTAACAGCGGAGCATTTATTTCGGATTTTTAATTACAATTGGGTTGTTATTTATTGAAAATATGCTCGAAAATTACTTTACCATCATTTACACCCGTATTAATAAACTCGAATTAATAGTTAATTATTTTTAGTCAATGAAATTGTGAGAAATCTTACTAAAAACAATTTTTCCTATTTAATTGGATACGTTGGATTTATGCAACCCGTGTTATCGAGAAAAATAGATTTCAGAAGGAAACATTTTCTTTTTATTACTTTATTTCATATCAAGAAACTTAAACATAAAGTACAATTTAAATCATTTTAATAGTTAGCTTTAAGGTTTTTAAATGAAATAGCTTTGTACAATCTATTGTGTATTAAGTGACAAGAGGCGAATGTACCTAACGGTTATATAAAAATTAAATACAAAAAACTATTGATGGGGAAAACAGTGGCGTATCGAGGGTTGGGGCCGGCCGGGGCAGACCCAATTTATACCGCCCTAGAAATATTTTGTCTACGGTTTCAACCAACACATATACTGGCGATCACAACGATGGTGCCATATATTTTGCAATCGATTTTCAGACTTCATACCGGTTGGAAATTTTATTCCTAGAAACTTTTACTGCCTTTGAACAGGTACATATTTCCCCAACAGTAAGTCGTAAAATTAAAGGGTAAATAAGAAACGACCGCTGGAATTTCCTAAGATCAAACAATGAACTACTTGAAAAATGTATAAAAAGATGCGCACATAATGGTTCCAGGTATTCTCGACTGCAGCAGCTCTTGAACTCCATCTTGTTTCTTGCAGCCTCTTCAATGCTTTGCTTGAAGTACCAAACAGAACTTTACAACGGTGTGTGGACCCGAATTAAAATTTATATATGCGTTCTAAGGTACCGAAGAAAGTTACCGAGTTTGACTCAACAGAAGCAGCATGTAAGCAAATCAAGTTCAATGAGTGATTGGAGCAGCATATAAATTCTGCTTTGGGGTGTATATCTTTCAGTCTTTGCTGCACTTCTGTATTTGTTCCAGCCATGACAGCAGCATTGTCATATGCTTGACCTCAATCCATTATATCAAGACCATCAGATTTTAGCTTACTTAAAATAATGTCAGAAATACCTTCAGCTCTTCTGTCCTTTGTTTCGATAAAATCAATAAAAGATTCCATTAGTACTAAGATAACGCAATACTTGCCTGGTTTGATCTTTTGTGTGATATATCTGGGGTGCTATCGAATATAATGGAATAATATTTGGCCTTTTTAAATTGAATGAAAATTCGTTGACGAACGTTATCTCCTAAAATATTAATGAACAAGTTTTGAATTTGTGGTAACATATAAGTGATAGTTCTTCCACCCATTGTTATTCGTAAAATGTGTTCTCGAAGGATACGAGTAGGTGCACCAGTTTTAAAAAGCCAAATTCTGTTTCGCGAGGTATTTAATAATATCGACCATTCTAGTAAGAATTTCCTGCCATTTTTTGTTTCTTTGGCAATGATAATTTCCTGTGTCTTTTAAATTGTCTCTCCTGGCCTCTAACTCGTCTAACTCCTTCCCTAAATAAAACATAATTACACGAACTTAATAGAAAAGTATACCTGCAATGTTAGCACGCATCTTTATAGTAGGAGTTGCATATTATGTAGAGAGCGTGGTTCTACTAAATAAAAAGGGTGTTCAAATTGAGGTATCTATCATTTTAAATTTTGAAAGAAGGACATAAATTGTGTGAAATCTGTATTTATTTTTATTGAAAATTAATGTAAATTGGTTCCGGTTACTAATGAATCTTGGTGGCCAATAAACGTCTGTTATTTTCCAATTGGCTCCACAAAAAGTTTCTAATCATCGCTTGATATCGAGCTCCATCCACAATAACTGCATACCCATTTTCATCTTCGAAGAAAATTGGACCAATAATGCCATCCACACCATAAGGTTGACAGTCTGCCGAGCTAGAAGAGGAGGTCACTTGGACGACATTCTTTTTCATTATTAACCGGAACCAATGTAAGCCCGTCCCAAAGTAAAAGAAAGATCAATTTATTTAAGGGATATTTTCTCTTTTAAAGTATTTTTGATCGCATGAAATTGATAATGCTTTTCTCTACCTTATCTTTTTGCAACAAACACAGCCAGGCTGCACACCCTGACCCCTTCAGGAGTATCTTCCCCCCTAAGACCACTACCTCACAGGAGGCAATCACAGAGAACCAAGTAGGCCGAGCGAAGACCACCGGCAGAACACCCCCCCCCCCCTTTTTGTGGTATCACAACGGGCCGAAACTGCGGCCTAAGTGTGCCTGGGCTCACGCCCTCGCAGCCACCTTACCTAACCTAACCTAACCTTATCTTTTTGCAGCGATATTGGAAAACGTAATTGTTTTATTATTGATACGTGTTTTAACTGCCATCGAGTTTCACCAATTAATTATTGTAGTAACTCATGAAAAAAGTTTCATGCACGAAGTAAAACATTACAAACAAGAAAATAAAGAAATCATAAAAAAATAGCGCAATTGACACAAAATATAAGTTAGGGATGTTTCCCTGCATTTATATGAGGAACACGTAAAAATATACCTATTATCCACTTGAAAAAATGGGTTATTAAATGTGGGTAGACAACAGTGGCGTGGCGTGGATAATTTTAAAAGGGAAGACGTTGAAAAATTTAGTCACCTATAAAAATAAAAATCTTTAAAACCTGAAATAAAATAATTTTTAATGGGGATATTGTATCTACATAATATGCATTCCACATTGACTTAGCAAAAATATTCTAGCCACATTTTTTATACTTCAAGACATTAATATTTCAATCAACAATGAGCTTAAAGCATAACAAAAGTGGCTTCAAAAGAAGCCGGTCTTGACAGACGCATGATACAATAACTTAAAAAAATTCAGCATAATGTGGATAGTAATTTTAAAATAAGAAAATTCAGAAGAATTATATGGATAATTCTTTATATTTGTTAAAATACAAAAACGATACAAATAATAATGTCAGCAATAAAAATAAATCAAAATTAAAAACAGCTAAAATTCACACACTTAAAAAAAAAAAGTGAAAAGTTTTGTTAAAATATTAGTTCTTTATAATTATTTGTATTCTAATGCTATTCGACGATCTTTTTTGATAAACTCTGCCAATACCCTTTCATAGAAGTTTGGTCTATTTTTAATTTTAAGAAGAAGTCTTCTTTCTATCGATATGAGGGCTAAATCAGAGAGCCTATCCTCGCCCTGTGAGTTTCTTAAATAAGTATGAATTCTTTTTAAAGCAGAAAAAGACCTCTCAACGGAGGCGACGGAAATGGGAAGTGTTAAAAGTAAACTACTTAAGTTTAAGACTTGAGGGAACACTTCTTTCAATGCTTCACTATTCAAATGGTTGTGAAGGTCGAGAACCTCAAACTGCCGAAGTGACGACGAAGAATATAAAACATTAAGTTCATTTTTTAATGCCGTGAAGTCAAAAATTCTAGGAAAAAACTTAATTAGGGAAGATATTTTTACATCTGGACTGGAACGAGAAAAAGTGTCATACTTCAAATTATTTAGTAAATCCAAAAATGTAAGATTACTAAATGATTTATATCTGGCATTTATTTGGCTAACTATATAGTTATATATTGGAGTTTCACTTACTCTTTTAATAAAAATACACTGAATTGTAATTTATTATTTCTTTATTGTGTAACACAGTCTTAGCTTAAACAATTAATATAAAATATGATCGCTTCGTTGCGCTTCCGTCCAACTACTGACTAGTTGGTTAACATTCAAAATTGCTCGATCTCTCTTACTTGGTCTTCTAGTAAGATCAAGTGTGAGAGGAGAGCTAGCATAGCCGAAGTTCTATTCACACTTGAAGTTTGTAGATCAAACATCAAGTGTGGCGAAAATGGCTATGACTCTTCTAGTAGGTAAAGGTATACCCTAAGGCTCAGGTAGAAGCATATTACATAACTATATTGTCTTTAATTTCAACAAAAAGGCGCTTATAATTCGTCTTCAAATCGAAGTCAAGCAACCTGCGTTTACGTGGAGGTTCGATGCAATCATTTACGCTGTCATAAATAACTTCAAACATATTTAAAAAGTCAGAGCTTATCCATGACTCAAAACGTTCGATTTCTTGCTTGGCATAACTAACGTCTGTTTGTTTTTTTTTTGAATTAAATTAAATAATACATCGGTCTTTGCAAATATTTCAGAAAGGGTATGAAGCAAAAAACAGAATTCCTTGCTCTCTAATTTATTTAATAAACTTTCTGCCATCGAAAGTGTGTCAGTATCCCATTCCCTAGAGTCATTAATTATTTTACTAAAAGTTTAAATTATATCTATTCTACAGTTAAAGATTACGTTTATTATTCTTGAATGATAATGCCATCGAGTTTCCGATACTCCTGGCATGCGTCGATTGGAAATTTGTTTTAAAAGATTGGACCGCTTTGTGGATTTATTAAAAAATCGAACGATGCTATTAGTATAGCCAAAAAATAGTTTAAGTTCTGCTATGTTTTCTAGAGATCGGGATAGTACTAAATTTAAAACATGTGCATAACAAGGAATAAAATTTGCCATCGGGCAATCATCAAGGACCTTCTTTTGAACACCACCCCCCTCGCCGGACATAACTGCGGCACCATCGTAGGATTGTCCTATTAACTTTTCCTTGCAGTCGTATGTTTCAAGAATTTTAAATATATGATTGGATAACTCATTTGCATTACGACTTGCGCTAACGTCAAAAAATCCAAGAAATCTTTCTTGTATACCATCCTCTGACAAGTACCGAAATATGGCACTCAGTTGTTCCATTTGACTCAAATCTGGTGTTTCGTCGATCATAATCGACACGAACCGAGCATCCTTGATTTCCGTTTTAATTTCGGATTTAATAACCGCCGCGATACTATGTATCAAATCGTTTTGAATATCGTTGGATAAACCTGAAAAAATTGGATTGTGTGTACTTGAACACTGCTCTAAATGGGATTCCAATAAAGTGTCATATTTAGATAAAAAATAAACCGCTTCGACATAATTGCCACGATTATCTGAACTAGACCTTTCATCATGACCGCGAAATGCTAACTCCTGTCTGCCTAATAAAATGACCGTGTCAATAAAACGTTCCATTAGTTCCCGATTTTTATCTACTTTTTTATTATGAACAACGAAAGAATTTCCTAAAGAAGTTTCAATGCGATTCGTGCCGAATTCGTGTAGGGAAAAACAACAACGAATATGTTTTTCTGTCTTAATATGTTTTTTCGAAGAATTAACTAAATTATTTATATCAGTGAAACCCGTTCGGCTCCAAACACTGGCGGAGTTTGAAAAAAGAAGACAAGGAAAACAAAACATTTTATTAAGCTTGCAACTCCCAGTTAGCCACTTATATTTTTGGTATAAGGAAACATTAAAATGTGTCACAAAACCATCTCTCCTTTGGTAATTAATATTTATAAAAGGCATAGAGCGCCCTACGTCTATAACTTTTTTTTTATCAAGAAAAGATAGCTTACTAAAACTATTTGAATTCTCCAGGAGGAAATCAGTTAAACAGCAATCTACACTAATCAAAGACATTTCCAAAAAAAAATCTAAAACTGCACTAAAATTAAGAAGCTAAAATGTTTTTATCAGTAAGTTGGTAATAAAAGAAACTAAAAAATTACACATTAACCTTCACTTTCACTTTCACATCTAACTTTTCACTATTTTAATTTAAGATTTTATCAAATTGGCTTTACAAAACACTAGATTTTTTCAAGTTATTGCACTTGTGCAACGCAGTCTGTCAATAAATTCCAACTGATTCTAAATTAAAATTTGAATTCCTGCTTTAAAAAAAAACAAGTGTCGGTATTTTATTTGACATGAACTTCTCTTAAGCGATATGCTGAATTTACTCTGCTGACAAATTGCCATAATATTCTACCATATTTTATTTCATAAGACAAAAATATAACAATAAATTTGTAAAAACGTCGAAGCATTAACTATCACAAGAGAGAAAAATGAAAGCTCAACTTCTTACATCAACACGCATATCAATATCAACATCAAATTCAAAATCAAGAATCAACCCACATAACACATTCAGATATTATGTCATAAGAAAAAAGAAATAAGTCAAAGAACACCGTGTTATTAGACACAATGTTGCAAAAAAAACGAGTCAAACGTAGCACCTGCATTCCTGCAAAATGTTGATATCTTCCGATTGAAACGCAATGCTAATCGCAAAAGGGAGAATGAAATGAAACAATTCCAAGTATTCAGCGTGAGATTTGGTTTATAAGACGAAATGTAGCGTCTTTTTCTTTGAATATAAAAGCGGGTGTTGAACAAAGAGAATCGGAACCGCAATGCTTGTAGAAGAAAGGGATATAAAACAAGTAAATAAGACGGAAAAATATTTTTTATTCTATTATAGAGAGCAGCGGTAGTTGAAAACTTTTTACTAAGAGTATTTTTGTGACTCTTCGTTGGTTTGTTGTTTGTGATTTGTGGATTGTGGAATGTGGTTGAATCTGGATTCTTGAATGAAGTCTGAAGATACAGACGAGAGGTAGAATGAAAATATTAAACTTATTCGATAGCTTATGTGTGAGTGTGTGTGTAGATTTTATTTTATAATTAAAATACGGGACGGGTTTCATTTTTCATATATTTATTTGGCAGATAGTGCTTACTTTTGGTGGATTTTTAAAAGGGAAGACGGTAGGAATCGTGTTATATGGACGCCACGCCACTGGTAGACAATTGGACACTTAGGCCTTTCCATGAAAGCCGTATCGGGCGAGCCAGGTCGATTTTAAGTGAGTAGAAAAGAGACACATTTTTTCTCAAATAACCTAAAAATCTACCTGCGTATCTGCGATCGTATGAAGACCTGCGTGCCCATGCACAAAGTATAACGGAAATTCCATTTCAACCATACTCAAAACTCTGGTTTTCATTACTAAACACATATTTGAGAAGTGCAACACCCAGCAAATTTCCCTTTTCTTTGGGGTGGGTAAATGTGTATCTTTTGCATGCGCCAATGACGGTTCTCTGTGGACAATCAGTCATGTCTGCAGCGTTGCCACTGCAAAAAGTTAAAACACGAATTTTTTACCGAAAAATCGGTCAAAAACCGATATTTACTACAACCAAAAATAAAAAATAAAAAAAAAACAAGTTTAGTCGCTCATTTCACAAATTATATTTAGAATAGAACAAAAAAAGATTAATAGAAGATTTATTTCTAAATGTGTTATGTAAAAGATCCGAATAAAATATATAACAGTTTTATCCATCTAAATCTAATAAGAAAATAGCGAAAATAAATAATTATTTCTAAATCATAAATCAATCTTATAAAGGAACTTTTAATTTAGTTTAATCTATAAAATTGTAGTTATCCCAAGTTATTACATATAAATTAAATTAAAATAGAATCATCTTCATCGCTCTCTGAATCGGTTTCATTATTTCTATATATTTCACTGGTCCCTATTTTTGGTATGTTTTCATTAGGTATTAGGCTATTGTAACAACAAAAATTAAGCGGATAGTTATTTCTTATCACTAAAATACTATTTAATAAACTTAATTTCATTTTATTTCGTTGCTTAGTTTTTATTAGACTAAGTTGGCTGAAAATTCGCTTCACTTCGGCATTAGAAATCGGTAAAACTAGTACCGACATTACAAAATTAGCCAAGTCGTGGAAGGGATTTTCGCCACTTGCATCTGTGAAGTTTGTAACCTCACACCAGAAAGCTTCTGTTCGCTCGGTTTACTGCCAACCGTTGATCAACAGATTGTTCCACTGAGAACAGATTTTTGCTGATGTATAGTTATCAACTTGCATTTCCTTTAAAATTGGCTGCCTAATCTAGGCTGACGGTGGGTAAGTTCGTAAAAAATGGTAAGGTTTTAGGAAGAAAAATATTTTTGTGTGTAAAGTTTATGAAAGCAGTAATTATTTTTCAATTAAAAAATAAATTTCTTGGTAAACAATATATAATCGTTTCGGTCAAAAATCCGTTTGACCGAATCTTCAAATTTTCTTCGGTCAAAATAAAGAGATTTCGGTCAGATTCGACCGGAAATCGGTCAAAATGGTAACACAGTGTCTCGATCGTCGATCGAGAGAGATGTTTTCGCAAGCAGGGGTATGTTTGTTGTATGAAATGCGAATATATTTTTTTAACTGTAGTTCTGGTTGGAAAAAGTAGTTTTGTTGTCACTAAGAGAATAAAATCCTTGATGTGAAGAGATCTGCGCAAGAAATTTTCACTTAAGTTGGGACGGGCATAACTTATTCGCACGAACTCCAGCTACAGTCTCCAGCTATATACCACATACAGTTGTAAACGCATCGCATACACTACACACAACTGCTAGCGAGAAAAGAGAAAAAGAGTATTTTCGAACTCTGAGGTTGTGTACTGTGTTATAATTTGTGTGTGCTGTAAAGTGTTGTCATTTCTGATAAAATGTAGCTGCATACTTGCACTAGGGAGCAGCGTTCATTGGATTTCGATGTTAAGCAACACAATGAATGTCTGATTACTTACTGTGAAACATTGTAAATGCTGGTAAACTTAGTAAATAAATTCGTTGGACTGAAAAAAGAATCAGTTTTGTAAAATTTTTGTACACATTTAAAAAAAAAGCCGCCGCCCAGGGGCACCTGCCGCCCGGAGCCTGTGCCCCCCTTGCCTCCTCCCTCGCTACGCTACTGGGGGAAAACTAAACTCAGGTATCATTTAAAAAAAATTACATATAGTTTTTTTTTTTAAAAAAAGCAAAGAAAATAAACATCAACTTTGTTATACCAATGGTGTTAAAAAAGCATCTATTTCAGAATGGTTAAGGGAGACAAGCAATTTTTAATATTATACTATTTAAGAATACTGTTTGCACTCTCTCACACCTAAGTTTTTCTGGTAAATTATTAAACAAACGAGGAGCAGTAACATAATAAAAGAGCGAAAAATGTGTTTTGTGGATTGTTGGAACATTTACGAAGTTTCTGGTATTGACTCGCAAGTTATGGATATCGTGAACTCTAACATCATAGTACCCGGAATTTTCAAAAAATACCTTTAAAACTTTGTAGCAGTACAGGTGCCTTAAAGGAAGAAGTTCGAGACACTTCATGACGTATGGGCCTTCAAAAAACTCATGGTCCAATATAATACCTAGGTATTTAAAGCTGTCAAGACGGTCAATTAAAAAGCAACCGTCAGACCAGAATATCAAACGATATATTCCCATGTGCATCTCCCAAACAAAAATCGACAACAGCTTGGTGAGTGATAATATAAAGGCAACTTTTCGCAAACAACACCGTTGATATTAAATACCATAAATTTGGTTTTTGCCGATGATTAGTTTATGACACTTAAACCATCGTCGTAATATATCTAAGTCATAATTACCATCGCCAAACATATCAAGAAAGCTGTTATTGGAATAGGAAAGAGCATCATCAGCAAATACCGTGATTCTGCCCTTAAAAGCTTGAATAAAGAGCGAGTTGACATAAATTAAAAACAGTATCGGTCCCAAGACTGATCCCTGAGGGACACCTATATTTGAATAATTTTGTGAGCTAAAAATATTTTTGACCTTTACCACTTGCTTACGATTTTTTAAAAAAGAGGAAACCTGTCATAAATGAAGCCTTTGAAACCTGCATTAAAAGCCTTTGTAATGTCAATAAATAAAGTAGAAGGAATTTGAGAAGCATTCAAACTGTTATATATTTCCCCAGATAATTTTAATGAAGCAGTTTCAGTTGATCTACCGCTTCTAAAACCAAACTGGGAATCATTAAAGAAATTAGTTTTGTCTAGGAATGATAATACTCTAGATTTAATTACTTTTTCAATAATCTACGAAAAAACGGATAAGATTAAAATTGGACGATAATTATTTAATGCCATGGTATCACCTTTTTTATGCAGTGGTAGCACTACAGCTGTTTTCAGAGACCTACTAAGACACAAAAATTAAAAATGAAACATAACACATCAGAAATATGAAACGCAATATTTTTTTAATATGAAACTTAAAATATTATCAACAGACGACGAATTGGACGTTTTAAGTGACATCATAATTTTATAAACTTCAACCGATGTAAACTGATCAAAGAAAAAGCTCTCTGGTTGCATACTACTTTGTATTAAACTGTTGTCACAGTGGCTGTCATTAGAAACACTATTACAGGAACCAACAGATGCAAAAAAGTTATTAAATAAATTAGCTCAGACATAGTTAAATTATTATTTGAAATACTTATATCTCTATAAGATATATTTTTGTTAAGTATTTCATTAACATCTCGCCATTCCTCTTTCAGGTTACCAAAGTTTCTTGCCAATCTATTGCTAAAGTATGTATCTCTACATAGCGGTATTTCGATCTTGGACTCTCTACATAACTTTTCATAATAATTCCTTTAGGAACGATTACACGGTCATTTTTTGGAGTCATTTAAATGACGCTGTGACGTCAGTAAAAAATGTCGCATTAGAGAGACATTCAAGCTACGATTCGTCATTGGTCATTTGCGAAAAAATGGCGATCACACGAAATGATTATCATCGTCATTTTTGTCCCAAAATCATTTGACGTACACTGCGAGCCATTTAGAATTTTCCGTTGGGATGTCATTAAATGAAGAGCGAAAAAATGACGATCACACCGTAATGACTTGCCTCATCAAAATGACAAATGACACCTTTCCTATTATTTCGATTTCGTAATGACCAATGAGAAAATTATAGCTTCTGTCATTTAGTGTTTTTCTGTCATCTGAATAAAAAATGTCAAAAAGAACTTTTGCGATGATGGTGGAAATTGCGGAGACGGCGTATTTGGCAGCTTGTGTGCTGGTAAGCAGTGAAGACGACCTTGATCACGAGCCAACGCGACGAAAGCGGAGTATTTGGTTAAAGAAGTGGTTGAGCCGCCGCGAGAAGAGTGGATTTTGTGCAAGATTACTACTCGAATTGCGCGAAGAAGAACCTGAACTATATCAGCCAATCAATTCGAATATTCGTTGAGGTTGGTGAAGCCATACATCGAAAAACAGAACACAAATTTGCGAGAGAGCGTTTCAGCGGAAGCACGACTGGTAATAACGTTCAACACAATTATACTGTGCGGTTTCTAATAACATTTTGGAAAAATATCCTTTTTCCAGGTTTGAAGGACCTTTTTTGTTGTTGCAAGGACCTCTCGGTAAAATAACGTTTAGCACATTTATCCCATGCGGTTTCTAATAACATTTTGGAAAAATATCCTTTTTTCAGGATTAAAGGACCTTTTTTTTGTAAGGACCTCTCACTAAAACAACATATATACATATACATATGTACATATATAAAACAGGGACTTGCAAGAATCCAATATTATAAATAGAAGACTTAAAGCAGTCGACTTAAAATCAGTCAACAGACTTAGAGCATTCAAAAGACTTAAAAGCGATCAGCGCTTTTTCGTGTCCTTCGTCAGCCAATCAACCTGGATGCCGAAAAAACAAAGAAAGTGGTGCTGGTCTGCACGTCGCTCCATCATTTTTTAATCACCACGAATAAAGTAATGTAAATGTGGATATTTTACATCAGCTGCATCGATTGCACCTTGACCGGACTTTGTCTTGCGCAGTTTCGTCACGAACGCCTTGAAGTTGCTGCGCATGCTATTCCACTTCTTTCTGGCTTCGGTTAAATCAACTGCGTCGATAGCCAGTACATCAAGTACAACAATTGCCCAAGAATCGGTTTTGACATTTTGAAGTTTGTATTCTGGAACTGAGCTATCCCAAAGCGCCCGTTGCTCTTGCACCGCCACAATCAAACGCGATTCTCCTTCGTCGCTCCACGAACAGCCAATTTTCCTATCCCTATTTCCTCCTGTTTTCTGCGTTTTGCCTAATTTGCTTGACTTTGTTGTACTTTGGGTATTCAAACTTACACGATAGTTAACAGAATAGTCCATATTGTCGGCCCTTGACGGCAACGGGTCGCATTTCATTTCACCCATAGTAATTTGTACCGAAATAACAGCCAGACACATGTAACAAAACACCAAATGAAAGCACAAATATCATATTAAATGCTGTGTCAAAAAGTGTAGTCATTTGTCCTAGGCGTCATTAAAGAGCGATCACACGGCCATTTTTTTCCGTCATTTTAATGACACAAAATACATGTCATTTTCTTCGGCATTTTCCCAGTCATTTACATGACGCCTGAAATGTCGTCCCAAAAATGGCGATCACACAGAACGACATTAAAATGAAGGCTTTGTGACGTGATTTTGACTTCAGAGCATCATTTAAATGACTCGAAAAAATGACCGTGAAATCGTACCTTAAGCAAAATCGTTTTTTCTTTTTTATTTTTCTTAATAATGTGCGAGTCATCCATTGCTTGAGACACTTTAATTTGTTACTTCGTTTACATTTGATCTCACTACAATTAAATATATGAAATTGCAGCTTATTAGGAAACAAATTAAATGCAACAGAAGGGTCTACGGCAATTTAAACATCATCCCAGAACTCAAAATTTAAGCTTGATCTTAAAGTGGCAAAATCAATTTTTTTTTTATCTCAATGGCATCCAATTTTTTCAGTCGAGAAACCTTACAATTGAGTTAGGCTGCGGTCAGTTATTTTTAAGTCATACGCAATAGTTTTATAATCAACATAAATGTTTCTGTGGAGCCTTACAAAAATGTGATCTAAACAAGAGCTATATCGAGTAGGCTGATTCATAACAGGCTCAAAGCCAAACGAGGAAAGCGTAGTTAAAAAATTATCGAGATCAGGTGTATCACTCAGGATGTTTATATTAAAATCACCTAACAAGATTCTATTTTTACATTTTTGGTTATCCAAAAATCCCGAAAACTCTTCAGATAAAACAGTAGTGAACACCAGAGACTATGCAATTGACGCTGACTAAATCAGCACTATCCAGTTTATACTTATTAATTTTACATCCCATTATGTTACTTCTATAATATACCGCGACACCGCCAGCAGGATAGGTTTCATTACAACCCGCGTCGAATTCAAAATTTGGAATTATATCATATTCAGAATTCTCTTCTTCAAAGATCCAAATTTCAGTTTTTTCCAAATCTGAGAGCTATCGTATGAGAAGACCTAATAAGAAAACAGATGAGGAGAGAATATTCCTGATAATTGGAAGTGCTATAAGATCCGGGGTTGCTGTGAGGTAAGAGTATAAGGCTTTTGCAAAGTAGATCAATATATGTAACTGAAATATCAAAATATAAGGTTCAAGACTATGGCTCTGATATGCATTGAGTATTGCTTCTATTCCTGTGGCCATAACATTCGTTTCGAATGCAAGGCAATTGGTAAAATTGCCCCAAACAGCTTCCGAACAAATATCTGTAATGTAACAATTTAAAGGGATACAGGTGGATTCCCATAAGTCATTAGTGTAAAAGATTGCAACCATATTGGCATTCAATAAAACATTATGGTATCTCGAATGCAAACAAATTAAGAATAATTTGTTAGAATGCTAAAATCTTGAATGTACAAAAATCTCGAAAGACTGTCTCGAAAAAATTTCGAAAATAAAATCAAATTTAGAGATTTTTTTTTTATTTATCTTGATATGTAAATTCTATAATTGATTTAAAAAAAATGTCATAGGCGGCTGCCAGACAACTAGCACCGGCAAATAAGAAAAGAGTGGATCAACTTTGTTGCGTAAAAGGGCCAAACCATGCGAAGAATAGGGTGAAAATCATTTTACCCGCGAAGCCGGCCAACCAAACACTGTTTGATTCGAAAAACAAAAAGTAAGCTGATACAGGCGCCTACCAGACAACTACTTGAAGTAGTCTTCCTTATCCTTATATATGTAGATATAAATCTCGAATTGATTTTGATTCGATATTTTTGTTGTTCGGAAATTTTGTTTTCGGTATTTTCTTTTTCGAGATGTTTCGTATTCGAAATTTTTGTTTTCGACATTCTAGTTCAATTGGGCTGGTGTTGTGACATATATGTGATCCGCGAGTTTTAAGGTCTGTTTGCTCCTTTTATTTATTATTGTTTGGTCATCCTTTAACGACATCGGTTGATACAGTCGTGTCGACCCACGCCTTTGCATGCCCATTTGCGGGACAGTTTCAAGATATTAAATGTGTCACTAAAAGGCAAAATTGCGTAATGTGATTTTTCGCCTTCTACGACAAGCGCTGTTTTTTGGAGGCGCTATGGTGATATTCCCGCCCGTCCTGCATGAATATCACTACCGTAAGCTTGATCAAGATGTCGAACACATAGCTAGATTCACCTGAATGTCAGAAGTGTCCAGTATTTACCATAGAAAGCCAGTTATGCACTTATGGGATCAAAGTTAATAAAAATCGTTACAATTTGATTGAAGCAAGTGGGGAACAGGGATATGTGCTAAAAATAATGAAGTTTTCATATATAACAACGTTTAGAAAAATTATTATGTCGCTTAAAACTAAGTGAACTACTGAGCGAGGGATACAATGTTTCAACCCCACCCAGCAAGACAGTTTTTCCACTGGGCCACCACCTTTTTTATTTATCGTCTGAAAAGCTATTTAGTAAAAATAGATTACGTACCTATTGATATATTTTTGGTTACACTTTGTGTTACAGAAGGTCTATATTTTAATTTCACAAACCATTTTTTTTTATGAAATAAAATATTTATGGTATTTCCAGCCTTTGTATGTTTTTTCTAAATATTATATAATTTAAACCCCTTATACAGAAGTGAATTTCGGGACCTGCCGTTATACACGTATACACGTTGACTGCCAGGACAGTTTTACTAGTGCGTACGCCGTACGCCAACTCTGTTTCTCTATGAAATATTGAGATTTTAATTGCTGGATTTTGTTCCTGTATAAAAGTGGGTGTCTAGATTACATATAAATATATATATATATGTACGAGTATACTCGTAGCTGGCAATGGAAACAGCCATGCTTGTTACCGTTGCCAGCTACGAGTTAACTCGTTTTTTTTTTTTGCAGATTAATGTAAATCGTACACGATGTTGTTGTGCATTAAATTCACATAGATGGCAAAATATTTTTCGAACCATTGCTTAGCCGTTGTCTTCAAGTTTTTGCTATCTAAAGTACCGTTGCCTTGCCCCGTTCATTTTCTTCTTCTCTTTTATTTTAACTTAGTTTAAGTTAGTTAGTTCTTTAGTGCGGTTCTTACAAAATAATAAAACAATGTCGCTACAGGAAGACACAATCGAGCAAATGCTTTTGGAATTTGCCGATGAATCTGAATCGGAAGAAGCGGATTTTAGTGGAAGTAATGGTTCTGAATACTTGGGTGAATTCTGAAAATTATATTCGAATAAATAAAGCACACTTAGAACTGATATTTATGTAGGTGGAATTTCATCCGAAGAAAGCGAAACAGACTCTGAAGAAGATGCTCTACAAAGTGTTCGTCGCCGTAAAGAACCAACCCAATCCACCCAACAACGGGTAATTGAAGTTAGCAGAGATGAATGGACAAACGTCCCAAAAGATCCACCAGTTTTTGAGTTTCGTGGCAGCCAAGGACTAAAATCACAGGTGGCAGAGCTTGAACCAAAAAATTTCGCTGATTTTTTCTTCAACGACGATTTCGTGAAATTATTAGTAGACCAAACTAACACAAACGCAAAACAATATTTGGAAAAAAAAGGTTCTTTACGCAGATCTTCCCGAATGAAAAAATGGGCTGATACTAATGCGTCTGAAATGAAAGTTTTCTTAAGCTTACTCTTCCAAATGGGACCTATTTCACTTCCAACTATCGAACATTATTGGAGTCCATTTTATAATGTACCGTTTTGGAGGAATGTTATGAGCCGTAACCGTTTCCAACTTTTATTACGCTTTCTTCACATTGCTGACAATAATTCCCCCGGTGCTTCTTCTGATAGATTGCACAAGATAAGGCCTATTTTGAACCACTTAAATGAAACAATGAGCAAAATTTATAGCCCAGGAAAAAATCTATGCATTGACGAATCGATGGTGCTTTGGCGTGGAAGATTAATGTTTCGCCAATATATTAAGAGTAAGCGGCACAAATATGGTGTTAAACTCTATGAACTCTGTGAATCAAATGGAATAGTGCTAAAAGTCCAAATTTACTGTGGAAAATCAGAGGAACGACAAGTTGGTGTAAGCCTTACTTCCGAAGTTGTTCTGACTCTTATGGACGGGTTTCTCGACAAGGGTCATAGCCTTTTTACAGATAATTTCTATAACTCAGTTTCGCTTACAAAAACAATGCTTGAACGATCTACTTACATTTGCGGAACTCTTCGCTTTAATCGAAAAGAGAATCCGACAGAAGTTACAAAGAAAAAGTTAAAACGCGGTGGGTGTTCATGGCTAAGGTCCGACAGTGTGGTGGTTTGCAAATGGAAGGATAAGCGCGATGTGCTTTCCATATCTAATATGCATCGATTAGAAATCGTTGATTACACAAATAAAAACGGCAAAGCCTCAAAAAAACCAAACATAATAAAAGATTATATTGATGGAATGTCAGGCATTGACCGATCTGATCAAATGATGTCGTATTATACATGTTTAAGAAAAACGCTAAGGTGGTATAAAAAACTCGGAATACATTTTTTTGAAATGTATATACAAAATGCATACATCATTTATTGCAATCAGCCAAATGCGATTAAAATGAGTTCAATAAAATTCCGCGAAGAATTCAGTGCTCACTTGCTTGGCGAAAGAATGCCTGGTGGTTCAAAAGCATCAGAAACTCTGAAACCATCTACCAGCACAGCAATAAAACAACCACGGTCAAAGTTCTTTGAAATGCATTTCCTTCAACCGCTGCCCCCAACTACAAAAAAAATCCAACAAAGCCTTGTCGAGTTTGTTCGAAGTCTAAAAATCGGAAAGAAACAAGATACTTCTGCGAAACATGCTCCGAAAAGCCAGCTCTTTGTGTAGGTAATTGCTTTAAAATCTACCACCAAAAATTATAAAAATTATAGCAAATTTTGAAAAATTAAAAAATGTTATTGAAATAAAAAATAACTATGAAATATTTTGACTTTTACTTCATTTTAAAGTAAGATTCACTCATAACTTTGGATATTTTGCACTATTATTGCAATTTCAAATTTAAAAAAAATTTCAGGTGAAAAATTTTAAGTGTAGAGGCTTATTTCTCTCAATTGGGGTTATTTCTATTGCCATTTTAAAATTAGAGAGTCTAGCTCTGTAGGCTACAGAAAAAATCGCAAATGAAATATCATCTACCAAGTACGAGTATACTCGTAGGTGGCGTACTGAACCAGGCGCCTCACTACGAGTATACTCGTAGTTGGCAGTCAACGTGTTAACAAATGATGAAGTCTAAAATCATTACAATTTCTTAGGTTATTCTTTTGTTAATCTCTGACATCTTGAATGTAATTGAAGAGATACTTTCGCCTTAAGTTATTTTTAAATTTGTGAACAAAAAGTAAAACATTTATGGCAATTCTTTGGCTTATATCGAAAGCCAATTTAACGTGTTTAACATTCACTGGATTGAACCATACTGACTGAACTACAATGTACAGTTGCGTGTAAAATAAAAGCAGTAAGTAACTCTTTTTTGTATAATCATAGCTAATGCTCGGATTTGTATGCACCAGAAACTCGAGTAATGCGCCTAAAATATGCATTTTAAAATATGAAAATATTAAAAAAAAATATACCCAACTTAGCCTTCCAAATGAAGGCTGGGTTAGATAAATAAAGGGTTGGCGAGGCAGGAGAAGCCTGCATTTACAAACTTCAACAAGCCACAAAAAATCCTGCAGTGAAGCTCTTCTACGTCCTCGAAAAGGAGTTTTCCAAGAAAAGTATTTGTCAAGAGTATTTCCCTGCGTTTCATTATCGCCACAACCATTGCATAAGTTGTACGTGCTGTTTTTCATTCTTTAAGTAGTATTTCAGCATGATTTGTTTGGTTATAGCACCAAATGTAGAAAAAAAGGCCAAACTTCCTTTACATCTCTTATTAGACGCTTCTATATTTTGTGTTCACTGCAGTGTCGGCCTGGTTTGGTTCGAGGTATAAATCCTGTCTGGCCAGGGCCTTGATTACGAATTACGGGATGAATTTCACCACTCACGATTTTGCCGTCACAATATCTATCACCTATGCATATTACAAATTAGGAGAACAACGACGAAAAACTTGCCATTATAAATGCATGAAAGGCACAAAAAAATTTAAAATATAAAGTGAAATGATCAAAGATTTCTTACAAATTTGTTTTGAAATACAATAATACAACGTTTTTAATTTAAATAGCGACGAAGAAATTGATTTTCGTGTTCTGAGAAGACAAATTAGTCATGCATCTGTTCCAATTAGCCTTTCAATAACATAAACAGTGCAACATCAATAAACATTTTGTTTTTGATATTTTTAATTCCAAACAACCGAATGTCTTTCGTTTTTATTTCAACAAATTGTTTGTATTTCCAAATATTTGAAAATAAAATTATTTTTTTAAAAATCGAAGTATTCAACAAAAATGTTTCCTTTAATCTCACTCGCCGTCCATTTTTACAGAACGACAGTTGAAACGGTATCGTTAGGCTAACGATACCTGAGACCGATCTCGTAGCTTGTAATTGCTTTTTGTCTGTAACGATACAAGATCGTAATCAGTGCCCTTCTCACCAGCTTTCTCGTTACCCGGCATACATTTGTGGCCGGGAACGCAGCAAAATTTTACATTGTTCTGCGTGTGATAACTCATAACTCTTTTACGGCAGAAATGGCTTTTATTGCCGCTTAGGCGCTTAGAGGTCAATGAAAATAGTATTTCTTATCTGGATGAAGTATTGCCATCATTGCCACCAGTTGAATATGCTTCTGATTCAGGAAGTTCACTTTAACTGTACGGTCCGAAGACTTTGGAATAGAACACCGCGCGAACGCCTTGGTTCAACATCCAAATCAGTCGGAATAAAAGGACTTGATATCGGGCAGAAACAACCCTGTGCCTCTAGAACCTTCGCACATGGCAAAAAGGGTGAAAGTGAAATCATTGCTTTTCAAAGGAATGTGCCAGAGTTTCGAATTAAGCTCTCTTGTCGAAAATGCGTGCATATGAAACCGATGATAATCTTCTTCAATGTATTAGAAACTACCTTTCGGATCGTTCAATTGAAGTTGTTTTGGACGGATATAAGTCTCCCACTCACCAAATAAATGCTGGTGTTTCCCAAGGCTCTGTTTTATCTCCGACTCTCTATCTCATTTTTATAAATGATCTTTTATCTCTTACTTCCGATCCGATTCATTACTTCGCAGATGACGGCACCCTCAGCTTCTCATATTCGTTTCCTGTTTCACGCCGCTCAACTTCTGGTGTGGAACTGGAACCAATCTTGACAGCATTGTTCATTGGGGTACAACCAATTGGGTGGAATTTAATGCTTCCAAAACACAATGCTATCTTCTGACATTAAAGCGAAACCTCAACAGTCTGCCATTATCCATAAATATCACTTGCATCGCTGAAACCGAAAGACTTCCATTCTCGGTATGTGTTTTAATGACAACCTTCATTGGAATGACCACATATTCAATGTTGCCAAGA
Source organism: Portevinia maculata (assembly GCA_949715645.1). Lineage (NCBI taxonomy): Eukaryota > Metazoa > Arthropoda > Insecta > Diptera > Syrphidae > Portevinia > Portevinia maculata. Next base: position 280,342,916 of record OX454525.1, read on the forward strand.
ACGCTGCGAAATAACCAGGCTTCCTTGGTTGGAACCGGCCCTCGATAAGGATGCACTTAGACCAGAGGTATGTCCAAGGCTTTCTTAAGCGATGCAAGAAATATTTCACACCTTCTGATCTGGGTACAATTTATAAGGAGTTTATTCGCCCCAATCTTGAGCACAACCCTCATATCTGGGCTGGTGCTACAATCACATATTTGGAGCTGCGATAGAGCTCATTGGGGATCGAGATATAACGAAATCGTTTGACTCAATGAGCCATTGTCGTAATATCTTCTGATTATGGTTGCTTTATCGATATTTATACCACAAGTGCTCTAATGAAATATCTGAGCTTTTAAGCTTTACACATATCGATCAATCTTTCCAACAAATTTCTACCTTTCGTGAATTATTTTGCAATATTATTATACCTGAGAGATCTCCAAATGAGAAAACTTAGCTCTCTCTTCAAATACGGCCACACGGGTAACATTCTCGCCCAAAGTATGGAAATACACCGACTCAACATCAACTGCAACAGCACCAGTACACCACCAATAAAAAATAAAAAAAGAGGTCTGCGTGCGACCCACAAGGTCCATACAACTAACTTCCCAGTGGGAAGAAATAAAAAAACAATATTCATTTTTAATTAATTATTATTATTTATTTTATTATTATTATTATTATTATTGTAATGATTATGATTGTTATTATCCGTAATAGAAATTCTGGTAGAAGACGGCACCCTCCTGTCTCGTCGTCCTCTTCTACCTCCTCTTCCTCTTCCTCCTCCTCCTCCTCTTTCTCTTCTTCCTCCTCTTCCTCTGCCTCTGTCACCACCTCTACCAGTCTTTCTTACCCAGCCACCACCTCCGCCACTGGTACAACTTCTTTTCGAGGTGGCCCTGCTTAAGGGGCCTCTTTTTTATCGCTTTTAGGGGTGTGGTGGCTACCACCATTTCTTCCCCTAGCCGTAATAATAATAATCATAATAATAATAATAATAAATAGTACAAATCATCAATTTCAAAATTCCGCTAGTTAACTTCCCCGTGGAAGTACTTGTAATAAAGCCGATTTTGTGAATCGCAGATTTTGACATATCTCCACGTCACCAGAATTCAAATCCAACGTTTTTATAGAGATGTCTGGCTGTGTGTATGTACTTATGTGCGTATGTACGTATGTGCGTTCGGAATTATCTTTCGTCACGATTATCGCTAGAACCAAATATGATATTGACATCGGACCGGGTTTATTCGAAGCGTATTTACGTAACTCAGAACTCATTTAGTTTCCCGCGAAATCAAATAAATAATTAAAATAAAGGCAAAAAAGTGGTCTTTGTGCGACCCGCAAGGTCCACACGACTGACTAACTTCCCAGTGGGAAGAAATAAAAAAACAATTTTTATTTTTTAATTAATTATTATTATCCGTAATAGAAGTTAATCAGTTCTGAGTTACGTAAATACGCTTCGAACAAACTCGGTCCCATGTCAATATCATCTTCTCGAGATAATCGTGGCGAAAGACAATTCCAAACGCACATACGTACATACGTTCATACGTACATACGCACATAGGTACATACACACAGACAGACAAATCTATGAAAACGTTGGATTTGGATTCTGGTGACCTTGAAACGTGAAAATATGTCAAAATCCGCGATTCACAAAATCGGCCCCATTACAAGAACTTCCACTGGGAAGTAAATAACAACAATGCGTCCGTTACCAGACCCAGAGGAGAATTGTTCTCGATTATCAAATTCAATTCACTCGTAATGGAGATGATTACCAAGCCTGGTACATGCAAATCCATTTAAATATTATCATATTATCAGCGATTTAGTTTGTACAGAATAATGTTAATTTAAATAAAAGAAATATGAATAATAATAAAAAAAAATAATATGAAACGATATAAGAGACATTTCGATTTTTTTTTTTTTTTTAAAATAGGAAAATTGACTTTGTGCTTAGAGAGTAACCGAAATATGGTTGGAATCTGAAATTTGAATCTCCTCGTGTCGGTCCGATAATAAATGACATCGAGTAAATAAAGAAAATAGACGAGGTAGGGGTGTTGCAATTTAGATTAGGCGATAAACACAATACGAGTTTGCCTTTCGTGCAGACTAGACTTGTGGAACATGTAGGAATTGAAGTAACTTTACTTAACTAATAAAACTCAAGATTGATTATTTATACAGGGTATAAATATAAAAACTTCCTTTTTTTAAAACGCAATAAAACTCTCTTTTTATAATGTAGGTAGATATCTAAAGTATTGTTTGACCCAGTTTTGAAAACCATACCAGCCGATTTCCGGCGTTTGTCATGACCCTTACCAGCATAGCAGCGGGTATGTTGGTAATTCCCCCGATTTATTGCCTACCTAGAAGAAAATCGACTCCTGCATGGTGGACAAGAAAACTGTACGGCCTTTCGACAATGAACATTGACTGGTAAATGTTTAAGTTTCTTTGACCGAAATTTCAAAACAGATACGCAACGAGGAAAGCGATCTTCGTGGAAATCCTTCTGTATTGAGGTGGAAAACACTACGGAATCAGCTAGGTTCAGGAAAGTACTGGCTGAGGACCAACGTCAACTGGATAGAATCCTGCAATGAAATGCTTTGCTTAGGCTCCTCCTTGGCACTCACTTCCCAGAAGAAAATATAAAATGGGACAATTATTCCTTCTCACCGTATAAATGTTATTAAATAGGTATGTTATAAAATTAAAAGACCGTCGCGTTTTCGTGGTTTCAATCAGACTCAATCTTAAACCGGTAGTTCTCGCTGAATCGTACAATCAGCACTTCCCGGCTGTTTACCTCTTGTGCCAATTACAAATGTTAAACCGTATTGCTGCGTGAGCTTATGCAAAGCGCAGCAATACTGTTTCGACACAGTGCAATGGCCCAAGTCGGTTCAACCCAGGTTATAGCTGGTGACCCAGATAATGGGGTACAACATCCCTCCCCCTTGCGGGGAAGTTTCGACCCGAACCACCGGATTAGATTTAGCCATCTTTATTTATCGTAACTTAACATTTTTATTGACTTATATATTACACAAAACTTTATTCTAACATTTTTATTGACTTATATATATATGCACCTTAATTCTAACATTTTCATTAACTTAGATATATATAAAAAACTTAATTCTAAGATTTTGAAGAACATGTAACTTCACATCTGAGAAACATACTCGTAAGTAGCATAAAATGGGGATGTGTACCAAAAGTATGGCGAGAAGTTAAAGTGGTTTTAATACCAAAAGCTGCCAAACGCAGTCACACTACCGCTAAAGATTTCAGGCCAATCAGTTAAACATCATTTGTTTTAAAAACTTTGGAAAGGCTGATTGAGATTTACGAGTATATTCGAAGTAAACTGAGCACAGAAGTTTTATCTCAGGATCAGTATGCGTATACCAAAGGCAAGGCTTTAGAGACGCCACTCCATAGTGTGGTCAGCATCATAGAAAAGACATTAAAGGATAAGGAATATACGAGTACTCTCGCCGCCTTCCTGGATATTGAGGGTGCCTTTCAATGTCCAGACAGAAGAGGTAAAATGGGCCTAAGTAAACCTTAATGTGGAGAATGCCATCAAATGGATAATGTGCATGTTAAAAAACAGATGCATCAATTCCGAGTTAGGTGGTGAAATAATTAAGGTGCCAGCATCTACGGGAACTCCTTAACCCTCGGATTAGCGACATGGTCCCCTGGCACCGTTTTAAACGAGATTCTGATTGAACCGAGATTTAGTGGGTTCAAGGATGTAGCATACGCAGATGACTTAGCACTGCTAGCGAAAGGAAAATTTCCATTCACTCTAAGCCTAAAAATACAGAACGCCTTATCTATGATTAATACCTGGACCAGTAACCGCGGGCTTGCAGTTAACCCACAGAAGACAGGACTGGTCCTCTTCAGAAATAATAGGGTTACACCGACTTTAATCTTCCAACAATTGAGGGGAGTCCACTAAAAACATCGGATTACGCGAAGTATCTTGGCGTGATTCAAGATAGGAAATTAAACTGGTCTTCAATATAAAAGGAAGAGCAAAGAAGGCAATGATAACCCTAACAGAATTTTCGGCAAAACCTGGGGTTCTAGTCCCAAAATTATCATGTGGATATATACGGCAGTAGTTGGACTGATACTGACATGTTGTGCAAGGTCAGTAACCTTAAGACTATGGCTGGATCAAAGAATTGCCAGTCATTCCATTGTATTGGTACAACTGGGGCAATGAGAACCCAGAGTGGGGTTGGATGCGATTCTAAATCCAAGTCAAGTCAGTCAAACAGAGAACTGAAAACAGAGTACAACGAGACATTCGCAGATTCTACAGAAATTCACGGGTGGTAATCTATGCACAGACTATGTTACTGGCCATTTAGATTTTGAAAGATCATTCGCTGCCTGAGGGTCAATTGCCAGCCCACGAATCAACGATACCCATCTATACGGATGGCTCCAAGATGGATATTTGCGTCGGCGCGGGTTTTTTTCCGAAGTACTCGGAATATCCGGCTTGATTTCCGACTACAGCTGCGTATTCCAAGCTAGGTTCTTTCGGTGACAACAACTGCTTAACAGGTTGCAATGAAGGCAACACGACATGCTGATAGCAGTACATTATAAATGTAAATTTAGTTTAATTTTGTAATTATTTTTGCTAACTATTGTAGAAAATATGGCTAGAGTGTCTGCATCTGTTGAACCTTTGGCTTGTCCATCGTCTGCAAGACCGGAGGAGCAATCACCATCAACCAACATCTGGAAAGGAAAAATCAATTAAATTAAAAAAAATTGGAAAAAAATGTGCGTAATCTGAATTGCAATAGTGGAAAAGAATATACCACCCAAATCTTGATTGCGGATGTAAAAAAAATTGCAGTAGCCAGGTAATTAAAACTGAGAGGGAATTGTTTTTTACCTCATTTTGGAAACTCGAGGATTATGGTAAGCAAAATGCTTTTTTAAGAGGTCTTGTTAAATCATCCAAACCGAAAATTAAGCGTGTACTTACTCTATATTGATGCAAGGACGAAACGTCCAGGTTTATAAGACATATTTTTTAAAAACTCTGCAAGCTGGTTGGGGCATATTGTATCGATGCCTATCACGAGATTAAGTATCTGCAGCGATTGATTGCCGTGGTAGAAATGACAAAAATAAAAAAGATGACACCGGTGTTATCGCGCACATTTAATTATTCCCAGCTTATCAAAGCCACTACAGCAGGAAAGATAACCCGGACCGAAAATACATCGATTCGAATTTAAATATTCGCAAAATGTACGATATTTATGTGGAACAGTGTACCTACTGCCGAAAATGTGTCAACGGTCAATGAAAAATTTTATTATAAAATATTTAGTACAAAATTTAATTTACATTTCAAAACTCCGCAAAATTATGCGTGCAGGATTTGTGATGAGCTGGATATGAAAATAAAGTTTGGTGAAAGTGGAGAGTCCAATTTACTTTCACAAAAAGAACTTCATTAAAAAAAGCGCCGCAAGCCCGGGATTCACTCAAAACTGAAGTGCTATCTAAGAGAACTATGTCTGGACTTTCGACCTTCAAAAAGCATTTCGTTTTCCTAAACTTTGAACATCAGTTGCTTAATATAAACGAAACATGTATGTGTATAATTTTGGATTTCATTCAATGAACACAAAAACTGCCTATATGCACTGAAGGAGGGAGAGGATCACAAGAAATCGCAGCATGTATAAAAAAGCATTTACTCATCCATGCGTCGGAGTATAAGTTCATAACTATGTACAGTGATTCATGCGGAGGGCAAAATAGAAGCATAAACTTAAGCCTCTCATTACTTAAATTAGTAGGATTAAGCACTGATTAAGGTGCCGAAGTCATCGATCTAAAATTTATGGATTCCGGTCATTCGTTTTTGCCCAACGATGCTGATTTTGGTGTGATTGAAAATAGAAGCAAAAAACATCAATTTATTTATTTCCACGATGACTGGGTTCAAATAGTTAATAGTCCTAAAATTAAACTCCCACTCTTCGAAGTCATTGAAATGGAAAGGAAAGAGTTTCTATATTATAGTAATATTACAAACAGGAAAAAAACAGTTGATGGTCATAATTTTTCATGGCTCAAAATCAAGTGGCTTCGATTCGAGCGCAATCCACCTTTATCTTTTAAATATAAAGTTACACTGAATAAAGAAGTAGAGTTCGACAAAGTTTACTTAGGAAAAGCAAAAAAGGGGGTCCTTACAATCTCTTCAAAATTTGGAACAAAATAGTCTCTACCCAACTTGTCGTACAGTTACGTCAGAGAAAAAAAATTTATATGATAGATTTAATTAAATTCATTTCACCTGTATACCACAATTTTTATGAAAACTTACCAGTCAAACAAGAGTTAATAACGAAACAGCACCAGAACCAGCCCCAAAGTGATGAAAACGATCCAAATGACGACATTTTTTATGTCTAATAAATGTTTATATACAAAAAGAATTCTATAATCTATCTTATAATAAACTTCTGTAAAATTTTTGAAATAAATTAATTTATATTGCTTTTGTTACTTTGTTAAAAAAATATCCCGATTTTTATTACATTTAACGACAATTTTTCCAAACAAAAAAGAACCAAGTCACAGATTTTTTTTTTTGTAAATTTTTGTGAATATTGTTTAACTCTAGTTTTTCAATTTTAAATAAGAAGAACATTTAGAGAATTATCTTTAAAATTTCATTTTACTAATAAATGGCAATTTATTGACTAAACCTCTTAATATCTTCGAATTCCATTTTTCTGACTTGGTTCGGTTCAGCAGTGAGCCCTCGATATTACCTTCATCATTTACAGCCAAGCGGCAACAAAAGCGATTGCCGCCACAGAAATAAAATCGGAGCTTGTAAGTCACTGTCGCGAAGAGCTACGGGTTCTTGGCGCGCCGCATATTGTAAGACTATGTTGGGTCCACGGACACAGTGCTGTGCCAGGAAAAAAAAGCCGATGAACTAGCGAGCAAGGGGTCGTCAGCCCTTGAATTAAGACATACTATAGTAAGCTCCCCAGGGTGGCGACGGTGTCGAGGTTAGTGTGTTGGCTTGTGACCCGTGCGGTGCAGGTTCAATCCCCATTGGGAAAGAACATACGCCACCCATTCTCCAGTCTCTACACACCAAAAGGAGGATTTCTGCCTGGTGATACAATTTACCATTACCGAGTGCTCTGGGATTTAAATTTCCGTTCTTTTTTTTAAAAAAAACAAACTATTGTAAGCGCGCCACCCTGTTACCTCAAACAGATGATTGGGGAAGTAAACGAATGATAGGAGAATATGGCATAACAAAAAAAAAGAGAAAACTTCAAATGAACAAATAATCGTTGTCCTCTCTCGTGGGTGTTATCACAGGATACAATATGCTGGCCTATCATGCAAAGAAATTGAAACTCAGCCCAGATGACGTCTGCAGTGGATGCCGGGAAGTGGTTACTCCTCATTTTCTCCGTCACTGCGCTGTACTCTGCCGTTTTAGAAATAACTACATCGGAAGACATTTCTACCAGGATTTAGAAGAAGTCTCTGGAAAGTCTTCAAACGACTTACACAAGTTCATAAATGCATCGCGAGGATTGTAAGCCCTTGGTATTTGTATGTATAGGTTTTTCATTGGTTTTTCATTGGTTATAAAGCTAAGCGGCATAATAGCGTTTTTACATTTTTGGAGTTACGCGAAGCATATATTTGCATCGTCGAAACGATGTCATCCACACGACAGTGATATCCAATGACATATGAAGCATTGCTCTTGACATAGAAAACGTTATCGCCAGCTTTACGTGATGAGGGTGCAGATCATAACCTCTCCCGCAAGGAATATTAAGAATGACAAGTTGAAGGAAGTGAAGTTAAAAAACCCCATTTCTCTTCTTATTCTAATTTCTAATTTCCCAAAATTAAAACCCATGTTTTTTGGCTGCCTTCTGTTTTTTTAATTTTTTGATTTGTTCGACTTTTTATTATACAGTTGGAAGCATCTTATCAGTTAAACACGTTAGTTTGTCAAAAACGGACTTTTTGTTAACAATTAGAAATCCAAAGTTTTACCAGTACATCATTTATTTGCCTGATAATGTAGCATTGTTAGCCTAGAAGTGCGTATACTACATACAGTACGAACTCGGTTAACGCAACCCTCGATTTTCGCAACACTAAAGTCGTCGTACTTCTTGACTCTATAAATGCAACTTTTCAACACATTTTCCTGCATTAGTGCAACTTCTTGCGTTTATTCATCTATTTTTTATTTGCATGTTTTCCATTAGGTTCCTTATTTATGCCGTTTTTTCAGGTTGGACCTGGACCAATTTCTTTGGAAATACAAGGTGGCGCAAAAGTTGTTCCCCGAATGTAATTTTTTTTAAAGAAAAACTTTTGGATTCTGTTTATTGTTATCTTAAATTTTAGATAGACTAATGACTTTTGCGCCATCTAGTACATCCATGTCAGTATCTCTACAGAAGCATAGCAAAATGGCTTTGTCATCATTTTTTATTTAAAAAAATGTAACCCGGTAAGTCCAACAACCGCGATTATTGCAACTGACTCAATTTCTATTAGTTGCCTAAATCGAGGTTGTACTGTATTTGTAAAAATTTCGTGAAATCGAATCTCGCCGAATGCGAATTCTATTTGCAGAGCCCCACAAATTCGATTTCCTAAAATCATCATACAAACACACATGCGTCCACATCCACGATGTGAAATACTCGTTTTCATATTCCACTCAGCTACACAACCGCAATTTAATTTATTTTTTAGCATCATCGCTGGTAGCGCGGGCGGGTCTCAATTATGCCTACGTGAGTCCTTCGCTGGCCGAATGACTTGTGCTTCTTCGATCCGATGTGAACTTGTGTTCGTAATTTGATTATGCATAATACACATTGCATACGATATACAAATGTCCCATCAGCAATTTGCTGATAAAAGGAGGACGAAGGAATTTCCATATTCCCTCGCAAGCAAAAATGTCGCATCTCGCAGAACCAAATTTTCTTATTTCTCAAAAGCGCGTCGTCAGTTGTGCCAAGGCTTAATGATAATTCAACGTGATGATGTGATGATCAAGGAAAAAAATATTTCTTGTCTACTTTTTGATTTCTCTAGGTAATCTGTAATATATGCGGTAAATTATTGATGGATTAGAGGATAAGGGAACATTTGAATTGTAGCCATTTGTGCAATAAAAATGTCCTCATTTGGGCAATTTTTGAGTTGAGTTTTTGATCAAAGTCGAAGTTTTGAATAAAAACAAAAAAAAAAAAAGACAAAGTTTGAAGCCTTTTTTAAATCATTATTTGATAGCCGAGCTGTGCTTTGAATAATTTATTAACAAAGTAAGTGTGTTTTTCTATACTATCAAAATTAGCAATGAACAACTGCACCAAATGTGCTGATTACCCGCTGACGAGGAATATGACACTTGTTCAAAGTGCAGAGCGAAGTTGGCTTTTGAGTGCTCCACTATCTCGCACAATTCTTACCGTATAATGTAGACACAAGCAAAAAGCAACTTGGAGTGCACGGCATGTAGAGTCAATTAAAAGAGTCAGTAGAAAAAAAGTGCGCAGCTGCCAAAAAGATCTCGTTCAGCTATAAACAAATAACTTAAAGAAATCCAACCGATGTTAAAGGATTATTCCAAGACTGTGGAATTCACAACAAACAAATTGATTGAAATTTTATTAAAAGAATTTTTTAGAGTATACACAGCAAATAAAAAAGCGGCCAAGTGCGAGTCGGACTCGCCCATGAACGGTTCCGCGCGAATTATAATTATTATTTACTTAGGCACCTATTACAAATTTATTATTAGAAAATAATGGTTCACGGTTTACGCATAAGGTTTATGTTTATGAAATTAAATGTTTTTTTGTTTATATTTGAGTTGATTGAATGAAAGGTAAATTGCGGTTTACCATTTATGACGTATTAAAAAAAACTGCTTACTAGATCTTGTTCAAACCAATTTTCGGTGGAAGTTTGCATGGTAATGTACATCATATATTTTGTTTAGTTTTATCATTATCTTATTTTAGAAGTTACAGAGGGGGGGGGGGGGGGGGGGCACAGGACATACATTTTACCACTTTAGAAGTATCTCTCTAGCAAATTATTCAGTTTAGAAAAAAATTAAATTAGAAACCTCAATATCATCGACCTATCAATAGATCCATACGTATGGGTTTGATGAAAACAAATTTTTGAGTTTCAGTTCTAAGTATGGGGAAACCCCCAAACTTTATTGTTCTTTTTCTATTTTTGTGTGAAAATCTTAATGCGGTTCCCAAAATACATCTACTTACAAAGTTTCAACAGTATAGTTCTTATAGTTTCGGAAAAAAGTGGCTGTGACATTCCCGGACAGACAGACAGACAGACATGACGAATCTATAAGGGTTCCGTTTTTTTGCCATTTGGCTACGGAACCCTAAAAACAAAGGATGTTTTTATTAAAGACTTACAACAACAAATCAACACATTGGAATTAAAACTAATGAAATAAAGAACATTGAACGTTCTTTATATTCCAATGGCTGAATAACAGACGATGAAAATGTCTTAACTACCGTCAAAGCCGTATGTGAGTTTAGCAAAGGAGATTCTTACACTGATAGAAAGAACAAACAAATGAAAAATATAATCGTTAGCTTCACAAGAAAAAATACCAAGCAAACAGTTTTAGAACTTGCAAAAAAAAGCAACTTTAAAATACTCCGAAGTAGACACTAAGCTAAAATAGCAGGGGAATGCCGCAAACGCAAACCAAGGTTTCTATATAAATGAAAAACAAACTCCACAATTCAAAAAGCTGCTGCCGCTGTGAAAGTTAGCTGGAAGTATGTTTGGGTGAAGAACAACAAAGTACTTCTTGCATGAAATGAAAACGTTTAGTGATGTCGACCAAATTAACTAATCTTATGCGCTGTTGGCATCAAATCGAAATATGAGATTTCGCGAAATCACTCGAAATCGGATCTCATACACTTGGAAAATTTCTCATATATTTCAAAGATTTCGAAATCTCTTACTTTTGGGAGATTTCGATGAAATCCCTTCAAAATCTACATGCAATCGTCGGACTGTTAAAGTAAACACACCTTTCGATACAATCATCATTTTTCACCCAGGGTCGCATGGAGATCTTGTTTTTACGGTATTTGGACTTTTAGTTAATTATAAGGTTAGTTGGATACCCCTACAGAGAACTTTTTTAACCAAAACCAATTGGCCTAGCCTTATTTTGAATTTTTTTGTAACATTTTCGGGAGGATTGAGTCCCTATATCTGCCCCCTCCTAGTACGCCAATGTGGTCTCATTGTTGGTTATTTAAGCTAAATGAAAATAATGAAAACGAAATTGGCTCTCATTTTGTTTTTTTTGTTTAACAATTGATATATTTCTTAGCAATAAAGTAATGATTAATGAAAAATTAAATACAGGTAATTTTTTGTTATGTAAATTAATGTCTTCAGTTGACAAATAAAATTTCAGAGCAAGTTTTAAAGTGACGGAAACGTCAAATAAAATCAAGATAGATTGCAATGGGATTTTGAAATCTTTTATTCGAAATCTCAGATTTCGATTCCTTGCGAACAGGGCATTGCCTTTTTTCAAATGCAGTAGGTACAAACAAAAAATACCAACTAATATTATGGAAATTAAAGAGACCTACTCGGCCCTATTAAAACTACGTAATATTTTTTTTACACGTTTATTCGCGAATCTTTAATACAAAATTTATCTGCTTAGAACTTACTTAATCTATATCCCACACCCACGACGGTGGCCCCCTAGCGACGACAAATCTCCTTGGACAGCAAATGCAAATGAGTTAGCTCAAATGCACGAGCCTGACGACGATCTGTGGGAAAGCTGCAATCAAGGCAATACCGTGGATCATGTATCCGGCATAATCCTAACGAATTTATTCACGTATCATGTATCCGGCATATGCTCTGTATGCATTCAGGTATGTATGCCTTACCCACGCTGGATAGTGCTAACTTGGATAATGAGTTAAAAAAAATATTGAGGTCTACAACTTAATTCGTGCGGTTTGCTAAGGGATGGCTTAACTTGTATTATTCCATTGTTATTATTCCATTGGAACATGCGTTGGAAAGCAATGACAGTGTACGTCATTTCAGTATATGTCATTCATTTGAAGCGTAAACAATAATATTTTTTTTTCACTCAAATATCTCTAACTTTGTGCCCGAAAAAGTGTTTTCGCGGGGAGTTCTTCTTCATTACTTTAATATGAAGAAAACTGCTGCCGAAAGTCATCGTATTTTGGTGGAAGTTTATGGTGAACATGCTCTAGCTGAGCGAACGTGGCAAAAGTGGTTTGCACGATTTAAAAGTGATGATTTTGGCTTGGAAGACGATGAACGTCCTGGGCAGCCAAAAAAGTTTGAAGATGAAGAACTGGAAGCATTACTCTATGAAGATTGTTGCCAAACACAAGAAGAGCGCACAGAATCTTTGGGTGTCACTCAAGCAGCTATTTCAAACCGTTTAAAAGCAGCTGGATATATTCAACAGCAAGGAAATTGGGTCCACATGAACTCAAGCCGAGAGAAGTCGAAAGGCGGTTTTGCATGTCCGAAATGCTGCTGGAACGCCACAAAAGGAAGTCATTTTTGCATCGGATTTTGAGAACAACCGCGTGTCGTTGGCCAGTCCCATCTACAGAGTTGAGGTAGATAATTATACGTGGTATCACAATGGACCTAAATTGGTCTAAGTGTGACGGCTTCTGCCGACAGCCACCTAAACCTAACCTAACCTAACCTACTGGTGATGAACAATGGATCCATTACGACAACCCCAAGCGCAAAAAATCATATGTGAAACCCGGCCAACCAGCTAAATCAACGGCATAGCCGAATATCCATGGCGCGAAGGTAAAGCTCTGTATTTGGTGGGATCAGAAGGGTGTGCTGTATTATGAGCTGGTAAAACCGGGTGAAATCAATCAATGGACAACGCTACCGAATACAATTAATCCGTTTGAAGAGAGCAGTAGCCGAAAAACGCCCGGAATATGCGACCAGACACTAGGCAATAATTTTCCATCATGACAACGCTCGGCCCCACGTTGCTATTCTGGTTAAGAACTATTTGGAAAACAGTGGATGGGAAGTTTTACCCCACCGCCTTATAGCCCAGACCTTGCCCCTTCTGACTACCATTTGTTCCGGTCGATGCAGAACGCCTTCACTGAAGTACGCTTCACATCAGATCAGAATATCAAAAATTGGCTTGATTCATTCTTGGCTGCCAAGCCGGGGCAGTTCTTTTGGGATGGGATCCACAAATTGCCAGAAAGATGGGAAAAAGTCATAGCTTTAGATGGGCAATACTTTGAATAATACTATTGTACATGTTTTTCTTAAATAAACGTTCAAATTTTGGAAAAAACCGCACGAATTAAGTTATAGTAAAATATAATTTTAAGAACCGAATTGAGTAAATATAAATCAGACATGCACATATTGTACATGCAGCGTTGACTTCGGAAATGCGCCATAAATTCCACAAATTCTCATGTTATTCTCATGTTAAAAGTTATTTTACCAAGAAAACCTTGGAACATAAGAAAACGCCCTTGAAGTCAGAAAAAAGAATATTTTCCAAAATGTCCTTAGAAACTTTGCACTATTTCTGTGCTCAACAATTTTTACCAAGAGGTATTTGGAACGCCAAAAGAGTTCATTAAAAGTCAAAAAAAGTATATTTTTCATATTTTTCAAATCTTATCAATAATATTTTCCTTTGCTTTCTCATACATATATGTTAGTCGTCACATTTACAACTTCATCAAAAAATTCGCAGGAGCAGGATCATTCAATGAACGTACCTATGTGTTTTGCAATAAAAAAATTTAATTATTTATTTTAATATGCACCTTTCGAATTAGCTTGAATTATTTGCATTATTCCTTTAAATGAAATTAGCAAACAAAGCTGGATATAAATACAGAAAACATAATGTAGTATGTAACTGAAGCGTTTAACTCACAGCACTTTAATTTTTAAATTTAACTAAATAGTATTCTTTTGTTTTACGTTACAACAAACAATTTGTACCTAATAAGTAAGTTGCATTGCACATGCACGTTTCTAACGGGTCCGCCAAATAACTTTTTTTTTTTTTTGAAAATGCTATAAAAAAAACTACTGAATATTTTCTCAAATTTCTTTTTTTATTTGAAAGTACAATACTTCCGGTTAATAATGGAAAATAAGTTCATTCAAATGGCTGCCTCGGCTGGCCATGCAGTAGCCTATAGTAGCGTCATACTAAGGTCTTTATGCAAAATTCGTCTCAATGATGTCTCCGAAATGTTCAATTGTTGAGAACGACGGTGAATTGATGTTAATGGCGCTTCACACAGACTTTCTGCCACAGCAGCAATATTCTCGGGTGTACGCACTGTTTTTGGCTTTTCACGCTTTGGTTTATCGATGAGGATGCCAGTTTCTTTCACTTTTTTCACAAGATAACGAACATACGGAGCTGACGGTGCTTCTCTTCTTCGTACGCAATTTTCGCACACATTCTGCAACATTACCATGATTTTCAAAGTAATTTCGCAATATTTCCCAGCATTGTTCAAGCGTATAGACAACCATATTCGTTCAGCGGAAGGATAAAACTAATTATCTGTCAAATCAGACATGAGCTAAGTGTTGCCATTCACGAAATAAGCACTAGTTGAAAAAAAAAAACGTTAGATGGCGGACCCTTTATATTTGTATTTACGTTATTTGCTCATATATTTTTAATAAAGAACCCCTGAAGAAGGCAGCAATCCCTGCTGAAACGTCGGGACAATAAAATGGAATAAACTGTTTCATTAAACAAACATATGACCAAAAAAGCCGACGGGAAAAATACCATTTCCTTTATCACACAGAAAACATAATGTATCAAAAGGAATGCGACGGAAACACGCTACATATTCCCATGTCGTGTGCTCGCAAGCCGCATATCACGTCGTTGCGAATGTGGCAAATGCACAGTTTGCCGCATGTCGTTTACTCGGCATAATTTCTTGTCGCATGTTATCCGCCAACAGCACATTTGGCCGCTATTGTCGCATGTATGCCGCATGCAAACATACGACTTTTGGGACATATTTCGCATGTCGTGTACTCGTCATGTTTATCGTATGCCACCATTCTCGCATGTTCCGAACATGCGACAAAAATGCGTCAATTTTTCGTGATGTCATTACCACATGTACATACGGCTTTCGACATGTCCTTACTCGTCACATAAGGGTATATTAATTTTCACTCATAGTTTGTAACACACCTCTATTGCCCGTAGACCCCGTTAAGTTACCGTCCGTCGCAAAAATTAGGCCTGAAAGCTCGAGCTGGAAAGCACAAATTTAAAATATAATGTCTTTAGGAGCCCAATCTCCTCCTGTGTTAAGATTTTTAAAATCCGTCCGCTGACACGCCCACAATTTTGAAAAATATGTAGTTTTGTCGAAAAGTCAATTTTATTTTTGATGTATAGGTTGGCGTATGTTGTTGTTTCCCATCGGGATTGAACCTGCA
Source organism: Portevinia maculata (assembly GCA_949715645.1). Lineage (NCBI taxonomy): Eukaryota > Metazoa > Arthropoda > Insecta > Diptera > Syrphidae > Portevinia > Portevinia maculata. The sequence goes on from OX454525.1 coordinate 280,358,573, forward strand.
CCGCACGGGTCACAAGCCAACACACTTCTCTATTCACCATCGCCACCACCTCAGGTGCCCTTAATGCAGGTGGCAATGGTGCGATGGTAGTGTATTCACTAAGTGATTGGCAGGTTGTGCGTTCGAATCCCGACCAGGGCCATGATTTTTATAAATTAAATACACACAACAAAAACAGATCTCCCAAAAGCGCCACCTGTTGAGAAAAAAAAAATCCCATCGCACCAAACTTCTTTCCTATCCTTCTTCATACAGTAAGTAAGTAGCACCCAGAAATAGGCAATGAATCATTTGTGGGGAGTTACTTACAGCAATAAAAAAAAAACAAAATGCCTGCGCTGTTGTTTCCACTATAAGGGTACTGTGTACTACAGAAAAAAGAAATCCCTTTAGCGCACGCAAATTATAAAAAAAAAATGCAACTTAATCCACCCATAGACTCGCCCACTATTTAAAAACCCGTTTTATTGAAAATATCATTCGCAAAGTATGTAGATAAAGATATACTCGTTTTGAACAATTTCTTTATATAAAGTTTTCAGTCGTGCCCGCTTTAAAGGGGCGTTAGGCGAGGAACAATAAGCAGAATTTGATGAAGGCAAAATTGGCTTGCAAGGAACGAGACCGATTGTAGAGGCGGTTAAGAACAAAAGACGAAAATAAGAGTATGACAAGGAATTCTAAAAGTTCAGAAATAAACTAAACAAAAAGATCCTATATGCGAAACTATATGATTCAATTTCAAAGCTCCACAAACAAATTTGAAAAAAAAAATCATGGCAGCTTGTAAACATAATATTGGGGAGAAAAAGCTGCAACCTAGATTATATACCAAAGAAGAGCTTTGCAATTGAATTCAATTTTTAAAATTATTTAATTTAGATGCGTTCAAGAGTTTTCTTGAACTGGTTTAGATCTTGCGGTCTCCTGAGCTAATCGAGATCAACACTAGTTTATTTTGTTATTCAACTTATGGCACATCCTTATAACTGTGCAAAATGTGGGGCCGCAGTGTTAATAAAGAATACAATAAAACACCATATAGAAGCAAAATTCCAATCATGTGCCATCCAATGAATTTCCATATGTGTAGAAACGACCAGTGGACAAATATCTGTTGCAGCAGTATACTGCTCTCCTAGCTATAGACAAAAGAAAAATGATTTCAAAAGTCTTTTCCGCATATTTCACAATAGATTATTCGCGGGAGGGAATTTTAACGCCAAAAATAAGTATTGGGGATCTAGATTAACTAATACTAGAGGCAGAGAACTATATGAAGCAATTAAAGAAGATGGCGCCAAATATCACTCAACGGGAAAACCTACCTATTGGCCAACAGATAGAAATAAAACCACAGATCTTGTCGACTTCTTTCTATCCAAAAATATATCTTCAAATAAAATAAGCATAGAGGAAGGACCTGATCTTCATTCAGATCATTCCTCTATACTCTTAACACTTAGCGATAAAATAATAATAAAAGACCATAGCCCAAAACTAGTAAATAGACTGACTGATTGGAACTACTTCAGACAGAAGTTGCAAGAAAGTATCCAACTATCGCCAGCTATTCATACAGAAGATCAACTAGAAGAAGCAGTCCAAATATTGACGCTCAGAATACAAAAAGCTGCGTGGGCTGCCACTCCCAAAACAACAAAAAAGATCAAACAAAACTCTTATCCTCCCGAAATATGTGAAATTATTACAGAAAAGGGGAAAGCTAGAAAACGCTGGCAACAGACAAGGGCGCCAAGCGTCAAGACCACATTGAACAACTTTAATTATAAGCTCAGAAAATCTGTAAGAGAATTCAACAATGAGTCTTTGAAAACTTACCTCAGAAGTCTTACAAATGATGCTAGTACCGACTACTCGCTCTGGAAGGCAACAAAGAAAATGAACAGGCCAATAGCTCACATTCCGCCTGTAAATATCAGAGAAGGTAACTGGGCGAAAAGCAGCCAAGAGAAAGCAAACACTTTCGCTGACTATCTTGAAGACGTCTTCAAACCTTATGAAAATAAAGGTTATCAAGGACTCGAAATAAGGTGCGAAGAAGATAGACCTATTCGGCCGGTAACGGCTAAAGAACTCGCCAAAGAAATTAAAGAAAGCATAAATATAAAAAAGGCCCCAGGGTTTGATTTAATTACAGGAGAAATTTTGAAGCAATTTCCACGAAAATGTTTAAAAAAACTAGCGCAGATTATTAATGCTGCATTTAAATTAAGATATGTGCCAAGCATGTGGAAAGTCGCGGAGGTAATAATGATACCTAACCCAGGCAAACCACCTAACGAAGTTACCTCATATCGCACAATATCTATTCTACCAATGTTGTCCAAGTTATTCGAAAAAGTGCTGGTAAAACGTCTACAAAAAATAATAGATGAAAAATCGCTAGTCCCAATTCACCAATTTGGATTTAGAAATAAGCACTCTACAATTGATCAGATGCATAGAATCGCAGATAGAATCGAAAAAGCATTTGAAGAGAAAAATGTGTGCTCTACAGTATTTCGTGATATAGCACAAGTTTTCGATAAAGTCTGGCACAACGGACTGATACACAAACTGCAAAAGCAACTGCCGAAGCAGTATGCTACCATTCTGGAGTCTTATATATCAGATAGATTCTTCAGAATTGAACAGGAGGCAGAGTACTCAACATTAAAAGAGATTAAAGCTGGTGTACCACAAGGCAGTGTGCTAGGTCCAGTTCTATACCTTCTTTTCACTAGCGATCCGCCTGAAAGTGAAGAAACCACCATAGCTACTTTTGCAGATGACACAGCTGTCCTTGCTGTGGGAGCAACTGTCGAAATAGCAACAAAAAAGCTTCAAACAGCAATAAACAATATTTCAGAATGGACTAAGAAATGGCACATTAGATTAAATGACCTTAAGTCAGTCTATATTAATTTTACGTATAAAAACGTACCACACATTCCAGTCTACATTAACAACAATGTAGTGGAATATTCAAACACAGCCAAATATCTAGGCATGACTCTAGTCGCTAAACTGCGCTGGGAAGCGCACGTAAAGAAAAAAAAAGATGAATTGAACATGCGATACAGTAAAATGTATTGGCTTATTGGGAGATACTCATCCCTGTGTAACTACAATAAGTTATTGCTATACACGCAAGTTCTGAAACCAGTATGGACCTACGGGCTCCAGTTGTGGGCATGCACTGCACATGCCAAACAAATTTACAAACAATGCAGGTTTTCCAAAATAAAGTACTAAGGAACATAGTTAATGCACCGTGGTACATACGAAATGCCGATCTGCATAAAGATCTAAATGTTGAAATGGTTGAAGATGAAGTTAAGAAAGTTGCTTCAAGGCACAGAAGTAGGCTTCTCAACCACGTAAACACAGAAATAACAGAACTTTTAAATAATGACAATGCAATCAGGAGATTGAGACGGGTAAAACTTCTTGATCTATAAGAGTTAGCTAGGTTTAAGAAATCAGGTATTGATTTCAAACAAGAAAAAAGTTTAGAAATCCCACAAACGGCGGATTTATCTGTTAAATTCAACAAATATGTAGTTCAAAAACAAATTGCCGATTAGTCGTCGACTAGGTGCAATCTCATTCGGGACGGCGAATTTCAGTCCTCCGGGAGTTTTTTTTAGATGAGTTAAAGTCTCTCACTATTGCAGAAGCATCCCTCGCGTACTAGCTCTGCAATGTCTTTCGATGATTTTTTACTTCCAGTGAATTCCCAACACAAAAAAAAAAAAAACTTATGGCAATATTCGTATCCAATTATCTGCACCTCCCTTTTGATTTGCTGCGTGGTAGGCCTGGTTAAATTGGTATTTTGGTAACAACGGGAGTCTGTATGGCTTACTTTGTTACATGTTTGGCAGATGGGTCGTGTACTTGGTTCGTGGAGCCGATTACTGAAACAAGTAGTGTCCTGTCACCCGATTTGTTGCAGAGCTGGCATATTGGTGCCTTCCAATCTAGACGCATGCTCATAGGCAAAAGTGATAAATTTGATTAGATCTGGTTCACCGTCTGTACCATCAGCCTAAGGTTGTCGCTTTTAAGGCCACCTCGAACACTTGTTATGCTAATTTGCTATGCTCGATTATTAAATAGTTTCTTAGTGCGGTACCGCTATTGCTTGAGTATGTGGCTGAGTTGAGTGAAGTAAATATCTGACTAACTCTATTGCCGAATTCCTTGACATTTTCCTTTGGTAGATGTTTTGCAGCCAGAAACTCATTTTCCAATTCTTTAATTAAATTACTTCAAGAACCTATAGTCCTGCATTAGACAATGTCAAACGCAAACCTTGGAGACGAGTTTTGACGATATTCTAAAATGTTCCATGGTCTTGAGTTGTAACGGACCCGAAGATGGTGTTTCCGCATGAAACGAATTTGTCCAATTCGCCGAGATCACTGTTAAATGTAGGAATAATTTTGAGGATGTCACTAATCTCAGTTTTGAACTCCAATATGTTTGCTGCAGCGCAAAACTTGCCAACTGATCTAGTAGGGCAATATGCAGTATGGAAGCAGTTCTTCCGAACTATTCCAAAGCTGTGACGGATTTCGGCAAGCAGATGCGCTGTCATTTGATTTCTTCAATCTTGTTCTGAGCACATAGTGCATAGGGCAGTTATCAATACGGAAGGCACTATCTTCAACAGATCAGTTCAACTACTTTGATACGCGGACGATATCGACATCATCGGCCGATCTCAGCGCGCCGTGTTAGAGGATTTCATGGCCATTGAAGAACCGGCAAATGGGGTTGGTCTTGAAGTCAACGAGGGCAAAAATAAGTACTTGCTTTCAACAAACAAACAAAAAAACATCTGTCCACCGACTAGGACAAAACGTCACTGTTGATAGCAGAAACTTTGAAATAGTAAATGCTCTTTCAGAGTAAACATCAACTCCACAAATGACACCTTCGTGGAGATCCGCCGAAAATTCACCCCAGGAAATCGTTGCCACTTCGGTTTGCCGAAACAAACGGGCTTAAAACTCCTAGCTTGGAAGACCAAGTGTGAACTCTATAAAATACTGATACAGCCAGTTCTGCTTTACGGAGCCGAGTGCTGGAAGATAAGTAGAAAACGAGAGTTAATTTTGGGTTCTATCGAAAGAAAAATAGTCCGTCGGATATTTGGTCCTATGTGCGGGGAGGGAGAATGGAGGGGAGGATATAACCGCAAACTCTATGAGCTGTACCAAGATGTGGATGCAGACCAAAAAGCTAAAACACGTCGACTAAATTGGCTCCGCCACATCGACCGAATAAACAGTAATGTTCCAACGAAGAGGTTCTTCGGCTCACAGCCCACAGGTTCGAGACGACAAGGAAGACATATACATATTAGGCCTTAACCACCCATACAGGGCCTAGAAGGTGCAGGGAAATAACTTCACCGGCAATAACTTCATATAGGCAATAACTTCACCTCGAGTGGGCAATAACTTCACTTTTTTTTGTGAAGTTATTGCCCACAATAGGTGAGCAATATCTTCACTTTTTTGTGGGAAATAAATTTTCTTAACATTTTATGATAATTCAAGAACCGTACCTCGCACCTACTCCAAATCAAACAGTGACCCCAAGCAGGGGGGTGGCATGGGGGCAGCATGCCCCCCCCCCCCCCCCCAATAGGTATTGAACTGTTTATGGAATCTACTTGCGATTTCGCAACTAATCCCATAAACAGTCAATGCATATGGGGTGGCATGCTGCCCCCCTGCAATCCCCCTGCTTGGGGTCACTGTTTGATTTGGAGTGGGTGCAAGGGTCTTTAGTTATAATAGACAAATTCTCAAATTATAGATGGGAAATAACTTCACAAAATTTACGGTGAAGTTATTGCTCACCATCAGTGGGCAATAACTTCACAAAAAAAAGTGAAGTTATTGCCCACTCGAGGTGAGGTTATTGCCCATGTGAAGTTATTACCCGTGAAGTTATTTCCCTGCACCGGCCTAGAACCTAGCTTCTCCAACCACTTTCATGCGAAGTGGAGGGGTCCTACAGTTTTACGCCTAACCCCAACGGCAAAAGAAGACCGAACCTCCGTTTTAATGACCAATCCATCGCGTATGCCTGGACAACTGGAAGCAGCGCCCTCGGGATTGCGGATGGAAGGCTGCAGTTTCTCAGGCAGAGTGGTGATTTCAATATTGATCTTTGCAAACGTTATTCTCTATCGCAGTAACTTAATGACTTAGTTTTATCCTATGGGCTTGTAATCAGTAACCCTTATCCAACTCGTTATGGACCAAACACTAACCCTAGTTTGCTTGATCTTCTGATAGTCTCCGATGTTTCGAATGTTCTTCTCTTTGAACAGCGCTCTATTGATGGAATATCGGATCATGATTTAATATTTTGTACGTATAACTTAGATTGTTCCCATGTTTCGTTACAGAGATTTCAAGAACATTAATTTAGAGTTATTGCATAGAGAAGCAAATGATAAACCATTGCAGCATTGGTATCTAGGTCATGTGAATGATAAGCTCAACTTTCTTCAATCACAGATTGTTGAACTTTTTGATAAACATGTGCCGTTGCGGATCATGCAAGTGATAAACACTAAATGTCCTTGGTTCACTCGCCATGTCCTAGACGCAATAAATACCCGAAAATTTTGTTACTGCAGATGGAAACCCCAAGGAATAGGGAGGTCTTCTGTCAGGTTCGTAACCACTCCACCTTTGTAACACGTCGAGCAAAGTGTAATTACTTTTCAACTAAGCTAAAGAGTTCACTTCCCTCCAAACAACTGTGGGAAAATTTGCGTAAAATTGGAGTTGGAAAAAACGGAGATAGTGTGTGCGGGTTGGATCCGAATGTTGTTAACAGCTCATTTTTAACAAGTTCTCACAGTAGCCCTCAATTTTCTTTGCAACCTGACCTTCTTTGTAACGTTAACTGCGACTTTGTAGCTGTCAATGAAAGCGATGTGCTTGAGACAGTAATGGGGCTTAAGTCAAATGCAACGGGAGAGGATGGTATAGGGGAGAATAGCTTAAGATGACATATCCAGATAAGATGACATACTTGCCTTTTCTCAGTAACCATAACCGTTACAATTCTTTTGAGTACGCCCATATTTAGAGTTTTACAATGTCAACAACCAGTATATTGTAGCTTTTCTCAGTTTTGAATTGTCTTTTGACAAGAGCAGCAAAAAACATTTCGCTCAAAAAAAATTTTGTTTGCCTTTTTTGTTAGGACGCATATCTACGCCAAGGTGAGTAATGTGTTTTGTCTAAAGTGTTTTACGGGTACAGTTGCTTATGTATTATGTAATTTCTATGTGATTTAAAGTGCCTAATCGTGAAGTACCTATTTGTGCATTCATAATTGAAACCATTTTTCACCGTTCCGGGCAAGATGACATAATGCTCGATCGTCCAAGTTGACATGTATGTCATCTTACCCGAAGTTAGTATTTTGTATTAAATTAGAAAATATTTTTTTTGTATACCAAGTTACAGCTATTAAAGGACTTTAAACAGGCATTCTTGGTCAAAAGATAATATGGCTCAGGCCATTGAAGAAAGTAAGGCAGTTCATTTGTGAACTCTGCACTGAAAATTAAGAATATTAGAGGTATGTCATCTTACCCATAGGCAGTATGCCATCTTACCCGGATGTATGTCAACTTACACAGTGCTGTGGACTTTCCTTTGAATAATAATATAAATTACCAATATATACTTGAACTGCTTAATTTTGAGTTTTTTTCGTTATAAATAAATAAATAAACTAAATTGACTTTGTTTTCATTGGTACGTCAACTAGATGTTTTTATTTTTAGCTTTAAAGAAAAAGTATGTCATCTTAAGCTAGTCTTCCCTACCACTTCGCTTTATTAAATTTATTTTACATTACATCTTAAGCTTACTGACACATACAATTAACCATTGCATTACTTGCTGTATTTTCCCTGATAGCTGGAAAGTTGCATGGATAATCCCTGTTGCTAAAAAACAACACGCTTCGCTTCCTTCTGATTATCGACCGATAAGTATATTACCGACTCTGTCAAAAGTCTTTGAGCAGTTACTAGCGAATCATATAGTTCATCATGTTAATGCAAATAGTTCGCTTTCTCCCTTTCAATCTGGATGTAGGCCTCAACATAGCTGTATCACAGCAATGGTCAAGATATTGGACGATATAAGACAACAATATAACAACAATCAAAAACAAAAGCGAAAAAAAGCAACAGCGTAGGGTATCCCTCTGTCCCCAATCCCACTTCATCACTGTTGCTCTTTCTTGACTATTGCATGTGTCGTTCGATTATCGTTTGGGCACTTGCAATGCTTGGGTAAAGGCAGCATCGGGCGAATAGCGGGGTCGTGAGTTGTTGATTTTGTTGGTGGACCAAAACAAATTACCGTACGGGCATAACACCTGCGGTAGATTGTTTTGGAAATCTAACGTATGTTTTCAACTCACGGCTTATGCTTAGTTAGCGTCGGAGTTGTGTTTTCTTTTATGTTTGTATTTTCTAATGTGTAGGAATTTCGTTGTGGATGTCAGCAACATTTTTTTTTCATTATACGCCCATGTTTTTCATAACAAACCAGCTGTTTTGGCACTTAGTGAAACCCAGGTTAGCGTTGGCTCTGATTTAACATAGTTTAGTCTACCTGGGTACAACTTAGTGCCATTATTTTTTCCCCATCGCGGTATCGCCGTTTATATACGTAGTGACGTAGCCTACCAATTTCAGCCCCAGTATGGTCAGTGTTCCAATCCGGAATTTAATTTCATCTGGTTCAAATTTCATGTCCGTAGGCAATTAATCCCATACTGTTTTATTTACAGAAGCCCCAACTTGGACGGACATTCAACTTTTAATGAGTTTGATGCCCTGTCCGATTGCATTACAAGAATTGTGACCCTTCATCCTCGTTCTGAAATCGTTATTGCGGGCGATTTCAATATACACAATTCAGGCTGGCTTCGACATTCTGGTCAGACAACACCCGAAGGAAGGTACGTCGAGATCTTTGCTGAGGTAAATAACCTGACTCAGCTTGTAAATGAGCCGACACGAATACCGGACATTAGCAGCCAAACTGCCAACACTTTGGACTTGTTTCTTACCTCTCACCCCGATAAATACGCTTTGAACGTATTATCGCCTCTAGGTTCGTCAGACCATTGTATCATATCAGCCAATTTCTCGTACTCCAAACACATAGTTAAAGAACAAACTTCAAAAAGAACCGTATGGCAATACGAGAAAGCCAATTAGGAAAAACTAAACGGTTTCTTTAAGAGTTCTAACTGGTCGCTGTGCTTCCTCGACAGCGACGTGGATGCTGCTGCTGATATGATCACAAACATAATTCACCTGGGCATGAAATCTTTTATCCCTAACAGGATTAAAAGCATCAAACCCAAGGTTAACGCGTGGTGTGACTCGAGCTGCAAGAGGCTATCAGGTTAAAAGAGGTAAGTTTTCGGCTATTCAAAGCCAACCCATCTGAGGAAAGCCGTAAAAAATTCAAAAGAGCCAGAAATGACTGCAATGCTCACATTAATCGTGTCAAATTCTCCTATGACCAAAAGTTGAGGCAAAAAATACTACAAAGTCCCACGGGTAGTAAAAACTTTTGGTCATTTGTTAAAAACATCAAGAATTCGACCTCATCATCTGTCCCGACACTCATTTACAATGCCATTTCAGCTGTCAGCTCTATAGATAAGGCCAATCTGCTTGCTGCTCACTTTGCAGTCAGCTCAACACTCCCAGATTGTGCTTTGTCTCCCCCTGTACTCGAGCGCGTAGAATTCTCCATGGGACCAATCCACTTCGCACTCGTACAGTGGCTAGAGTACTTCAAGATCTTGACGTTCACAAATCCGCTGGTCCAGATGGTATTTCCCCTATCGTTCTGAAGAGGTGTTCTTCTTCGCTGGCAAAACCATTGCGTAAGCTTTTCCATCTGTCCTATTCTTCAGGACTCTTTCCGGGTAGATGGAAAACAGCATTTGTCCAGCCTGTACCAAAAAAAGGCGAATCTTCTTCTCCCTCCTCCTACCGACCAATTGCACTTACGTCCCTTCTTTCTAAGGTCATGGAAACGCTGATAAACCGTCAGCTAATGAAATATCTTGAATCGCGAAAACTTCATAATGACCGGCAGTATGGTTTTCGTAGCAACAGGTCCACTGGTGATTTGATGACATATCTAACCGAAAAGTGGAACTAATCTCTTCATCAAGGTGGTGAAAGTAAGATCGTTGCGCTTGATATTTCAAAGGCATTTGACAGAGTTTGGCATCAAGCTCTCTTGTCGAAAATGCGTGCATTTGGAATCGATGATACTCTTCTTCAATGGATTAGAAATTACCTTTCGGACCGTTCAATTCAAGTTGTTTTGGACGGTTTCAAGTCTGCAACTCACCAAATAAATGCTGGTGTCCCCCAAGGCTCTGTTCTGTCCCTGACTCTCTTTCTCATTTTTATACCCTATTCTAAGGGTATATTAATTTTGACGCATAGTTTGTAACATACCTTAATATTGCCCGTAGACCCCTAAAAGTTACTATATTTATGATCAGCATCGATAGTAATGTCGATCTAGCCATGTCCGTCCGTCCGTCCGTCCGTCTGTAGCCAAAAATTAGGCCTTTAAACTGGACCTAGAGAGCTGAAATTTTAACCATATACTCTCTAGGGTCCCGAAATAATCAAGTTTACGAATTTTTGAAATCCGCCACAAACTCAAAAAAACCAAATTTTGGAAAAAATCGAATTTTGAGCTAGAAAGCTGAAATTTTTTATATATGATCTATGACTCCTAAAACTGCTTGGGATAAAAAATTTTCAAAATCCGCCCACTGACACGCCCACAAATAAATAAAATAATTTTTTTATACCCTATTCTAAGGGTATATTAATTTTTGAAAATCCAAAGTTTCAGCTAGGGAGCTGAAATTTATAGTATATACTCTCTAAGGGCCCTTTATGCTCATGTGTAAATATTTTCAAAATCCGCCCACTGACACGCCCACAATTATTTTTTTTTTTTTTTTGAAAATTCAAAGTTTGAGCTAGGGAGCTGAAATTTATAATATATACTCTCTAGGGGCCCTTTATTCTCATGTGTTAATTTTTTTTAAATCCGCCTACTGACACGCCCACAATTAAATAAAACAATTTTATTGAAACACCCAAGTTTGAGCTAGGGAGCGTTGTTTTTTTGATAAAATCCTTTAAATGTTATATAACAAAATATGTAGAGCGTTCTTAACAATTCAACCATACTTAGACTTTTGTCACGCCCACTTATGAGGGATAGGAATAAGAATAGGGTATCCAACAGTTCGCCCAAGCGGACTGTAGCCCGTCCCTATGTTTATAAATGATCTTCTGTCTGTTACTTCTAATCCAATCCATTCCTTTGCTGATGACAGTACCCTCAGCTTCTCATATTCGTTTCTTGGGTCACGTCCCTCATCTTCGGGGTTGAAACTGGAACGGCAACGTATGTTAAGCTCATTAAAATCCGATGTTAACAGCATAACTCAGTGGGGTAAAACCAATAGAGTGGAATTTAATGCTTCCAAAACTCAATGCTGTCTCCTGTCATTAAAGTAAAACCCACACACACTGCCATTATCTATGAATGGCACTTACATCGCTGAAACCGAAAGACTTTCCATTCTCGGTATGTGTGTTAATGACAACCTTCGTTGGAATGACCACATATTCGATGTCGCCAAGAACGCGGCGATATGTCTAGGCTTCCATAAGCGTTGTAAGAAATATTTCACCCCTTCTGATCTGGCTACAATTTATAGGGAGTTTATTCGCCCGAAACTCGAGTACAACGCTCATATCTGGTCCGGTGCCTGTCGTTATTTTATCGTTATTTCCACCATAAGTGCCCAAACGAAATAGCCAGTTGCATTCCGCCCCTAGAACATTTCAACCGCAATACCCGCCATGCAAGGAATGCTCATCAGTTCACCCTCAAGCCTGTGTTCGGATGTACAGTGAAGTTCAAAGAATCTTTCCTCAGCCGTACAACACGAATGTGGAATGCTCTTCCCCGCTCCATTTCTCCATTTTTCCTACACATTATAACCTACAGACATTCAAAACCAACGTGCATCGGCATCTCTCCTTTTCCTCTCACCCTAATTTCCTTAACGCCCGCGCTGTGTAGCTAATACATTATAAGGGTCCCAACAAATCCCTTTAGTGCGCGCTTATATAAAAAAAAAAAAAAAATATGACCGCAATTATTTGACAAGGCTTTTGACAGAATAAATCATACAATCTTATGTAGTAAATTGCGCCCTATTTCGGTTTCAGTGATAGGGCAGCCAGGCTTATTAAAAGTTATTTAACCCTAGAAGGGTAATCTTCGTCGATTCGACGAACACAAATTTTATTTTTTTCAATTTTTTCTTCATTTCAATCGCATTTTCTCTTCGTGTCAGACCAGTCATCCCCAAGTTGTAGCGGACGTTCTCTCGAAAATCTGCTTGGGTAAGTGTTGTTTTAATTAAAATATGGCCTCAATGTTCGTCGAAACGACGAAGATTACCTTTTACGTGACTTTTAATGTTGGATTTGTTTTTTTTTACTGCGCATGAATTTGTGTATGAATTCAGTTGTTTACTTCTGTATTTCTTGTCAGGTGTTTACGTTTTGATGATAAATCAATGAGACAAACCATTATCACTGACAAATTTGCAGCAATAAGAAATTTGTGGGAAATGTTTCTTCAGACATGTCGCAGAAACTATACTTCGGGTCTATTATTACTATAGAAGAACAACTTTTGGCATTTCGGGGCCGATCATCCTTTCGCATGTATATCCCTAACAAGCCGGCCAAATATGGCTTAAAAATTATTATGATGTGTGATAATGGAACTAAATACATGGCGGATGCAATCTGATATTTAGGAAAAGGTACAAATACTGGTAACCTACCGCTTGGGGAATACTGCGTAAAAGAGATTACCAAAAGCATTCATGGTTCAAACCGAAATGTGACTGGATAATTGGTTTACTTCAGTTCAACTCGCTAAATCGGTTCTCTGTGAGCCGTATAAACTAACACTAAAGCTCGGCGACGTGGAACATCAATGTTTTGCTACGACAAAGAATTGACGATACTGTCTTATAAGCCAAAATCAAATAAAATAGTTTATTTATTACCATCTTGCAATGGAAGGAAGGAAGGAAGGAACCGTAAATGCAAACAAGCAAACCTCATATGGTTGAGTTTTACAATCAAACGAAAGGAGGGGTGGACACATTCGACCAAATGTGCAGCAATATGTCATGTTCCCGTAAAACACGTAGATGGCCCATGTGTATGTTCTACGGTATTATGAATATGGCCTTTATAAACAGTTATGTAATCTACGTCCACAACGTAATTACTTAAAATGAAAAGCCCCTGAAAAGTAGGGATTTTATGAGAAAACTGCACTCGAGCCTTGTTGAGTCTTGGATGAAAAAGCGGTTAGAGGCCCCAACCTTCCAAGCCAATTTAAGGGCAAATATTAAGAAAAATATCACGCACAATACCGAAAAAATAAGAGTGGAAATCCCGAATGATATAAAAATAAAGAAGAGGAAAATTTGCACTTCTTGTCCGTACACTAAACTGGGCATGACCAAATCATCGTGTGATAAGTGTAAGGTGAGCATTTGCGGGGAGCACAAAGTTGAGCTGTGCAACAAATGTTCAACATGAATTTGTTTTTCTATGATATTTTTTATTTATGTGCTTTGATGAATTAATTTTTATTTTTCCATGTTTTTATGTAATTTTTTTTATGTAAAAAAAAAAAAAAATGAAGGTAACTGAACTCAATAAACCGATGTTCGAAGAATTTTTTTCAGAATAAAGACTTAATTTAAAAAGAAAATACAAAATTATGATTTTTTATAAAAAGAAATAGACTATAAACATTATCTATTAGAATTGAGAAGAATTTTGTGCACACTTTTCGTAAAAATTGGAGTAAAATATTTTCGTCGATTCGACGAATGATTACCTTTAATGTATCAAAAAATATGATTACCTCTCTAGGGTTAAGTAATAGGTCACAAACAGTTTTAGTTGGAGAACATTATTCGAATGCTAAATTCTTGCATGAGGGCGTACCGCAGGGTTCAATTTTAGGGCCTATTCTTTTTTCTATTTTTATTAATGACTTAGATCGTAATTGTAAAAGTGTATCGTTCCGTGTCTATGCTGATGATGTTCAGATTTATTTACCTAGGCCTGTCGGATTAATCGAAGATCTTTTCCATCGTATAAGTGAAGATATCGCAGCTTTGTATTTGTGGACAGTTAGTAATGGAATAACACTAAATCCAGCTAAGACACAGGCTATCTTAATTTCCAAAAACTTTAACGAAACTGAAAATCTGCCTATTATTATGTTGGCTGGTAATGAAATTATAGTGTGTGTCTCTGGTAATGATCACATAAATTTCACAATTGGTCGAATTTATGGTTGCGTTCGGAAACTATGGACGTGTGCCATCTTTGTTCTCCGTGATATTAAATTAAAACTAATGAAAACTCTGATACTTCCCATAATACTAAAGGTTGCATTCAATGATATGATTCGTTATGTTCATGGACTGCGAAGATGTGAAGATGTTTTGGCTTACCGGAATAATATCCTTGGTTGCTCTCTCACACAGTATTTGAAAGTCAGAAATTGTATATTTTTGCATAAAATTATCTATTTAAAATCACCATTGTATCTATTCGAAAAACTGCAATTCACACAGTCGTCAAGAGTATTCAATGTAATAATACATCCTTGTAATTACACCAACTCATCGCGCCTGTTCTTTGCTCACGCCATTCGGCTATGGAACTCTTTAGCCGAAGTCATAAAGCGAGCGTCGAGAGCCTCTGAATTCAGGACAGCTATTTTTGAATACTTTTCTCAACAGCAGTAGATTGTCTTTTTCCTATTTTTCTTCTCTTTATCTTTCTGTCTTCAACTATTACTTCATCTATTCCACTATTCTTTATATTTTTTCTATTATCTTTATTTTATATTAAATATTCATGTAATTTCATTTTATGTAAACTGTTTTATTATATAATTTTTATAGTAAGGGAACTCTAAATGTTAATTTTGTTAGAACTCTTTAAAGACAAAGTCTTACATGAACTTAATAATTTGTAAATAAATTAAATTAAAATTGAATTTAATTGAATTGAAATGGATACTCTACACTGGTCGGGATACCGGTAAGTAGGTTCTCTGTCATTAATCAATTCCAAAAAAAGAATTGTTAGGAAATAGGAAAATATCTATTTAAAATACCAATCTCTGATAAAATAAATAAAGTAATAAAGAACAACTTTTTTGATAAATTTAAACTATTACCGATTTGTTCAACTTAGAAAAATGTATCGTTGTTAAATATTATTTAAGATATATTACATTAAAACAACTATCACTAATTTTTGCTTTTCTCATAAATTAATTAATAAGAATAGAAAAAGAATTTTAGAAAATACGGAAAATACCTGCCTATTGAATATACCAATCTCTGTTACAAAATAAAAAACTTTACAATATTTACAAACACGACCAATCAGAAAATTAACCTCTTCAAGGTAGTAATTTACGCCAAAGCATTTCACTTAGAGCCGTGTATCATATTTAATAAAATAACACACCGCAATCAAATCTTCGTGGTTATTGGAATTTTGATGAATACTTGTGCCTTGACAAGGCACATGGTGTAGTAAATGTACTTTGCTTTTAATTGAGCGCGGAATTTTTTTGGGCAGTTGAAGAGCGTTCCAGCGTGCTTACTGTGCAGATATATAAATATACATATATAAGCACTGAAAGGCACATCCTTGGACAAAACTCGACCAACCAACTAGCGCCAAAAGCTTCCGCAACTTGCATTTGACTGACGCCTATAAAATTCCCGATCTGTAGAGCTTTTTTCACCCCAGATCAAGAGGAATCTTGAAAAAACCAGCGACGCCAAGCTATTCATACGCGGTGCATGACCCCGAAAAGCATGCGCAGAGCTGTAACCTGATGAAGTAAACGTGTCAAGCCATCCAACAGAACCACCCATCAATCCAGAAATCATCACATTACTCATCAAACAAGGTTATCCCTTCATCAAAATTCTTTTCACGCCATCTTTGTGTGCAAGACGAAAAAATCATGGAATGCCTGCATAATACAAGGTGGCGCAAAAGTAATCCTCCTATCAGAAAATGCTATAAATTTTGCGGTTGGCCCCTAATGTCAGTTCTGTTTTGACATTTGTGTAGTAAACACATGCGAAATACACGTTAATAAACAATGTTACGCTACACTGCTCCAGAACGCGGAATATTGGTGACTATTTATTTGAGCAATAATCGGTCGGTGACCAAAAAACATCGGAAGGTTATTTTTGCGCCACCTTGTATATATGAAAAAGTGATATCTTGCTACATGTATATATGCATAATACTAAACGTTGTGTAACAGTTTCTATATAAATCCTTAAAGATTTACCTAACCCTTATATCAAACATCTTAATCTACTACCTTAATCTTAGTCAACCAAAGCAAACAATTTTTAACTTCCCAGTGGAAGTTCTTGTAATGGGGCAGATTTTGTGAATCGCGGATTATGACATATCTCTACGTTTCAAGGTCACGAGAATCCAAATCCAACGTTTATATAGAGATGTCTGGCTGTGTTTTTTTTTCTTGGCTGTGCCAATGGATGTGGTAATTTTCAAAAGATGGCATGCACGATTCGCAAACCCGAATAATCGATGCCAGGAATGCGCCTACGTACTAATCCTCACCCAGCAGACGTCAACCACTCTCCCCGCGGGACTGCCGTTAGGTATTACTTCGCGGGGCTGGTTAGCAATTCATGCTATGCGTCTTGTCTTGTGCCAGTTGCTTCTGACGCTTCTGCTGCTTCTGATGCTCTCCTTAGCCTTTCTACTCTCCGCAGTTCATTTTGGATTGTTGTTACCAGATTACAAACTGTCGTCCAATTGTCCTCCGACTGTAACATTATGGTCTATTACGAAAGATGGATTGGGCAGATTCGTTCTCCTTGATACGAATCGCGTACAATGAAAAACTGCGTGCTCCGTGTCTTCCTTCTGGTCAGGACAATCTGGGCAAAATGGCGAGCTATCGTGTCCAAATCGATGTAGGTATTTGCGGTAGCCGCCGTGACCAGTCAGGAACTGCGTAAGGTGGTAGTTGCTGTTTCCATGTGCTCGCTTTCTCCAGGTCTCGATTGACGGGATCAGCTTGTATGTCCATCTGCCTTTTGTAGTGTTGTTCCACCTTGATTGCCATATAGCAATTGAAGCTGCTCTTTCTTCTACTTTGATTCTTGCCATTTCACTTGCATCTTGTCCGCCCAGCGTTTTTCTGTTGTAGATCCTCAACATCTCGCCCGCTAGAATGTCTATGGGTATCATTCCAGCTATGACGAAGGCCGCTTCGTCCGAGATGGTTCGAAAACCACAGATTGTCCTTAACGCGCTAAGCCTGTATGCGGATGATAGTTTCCTTCTTGTTTCTTTCGTCGCCAGTGCCCCCGCCCAAACCGGAGCGGCGTAAAGAAGGACTGAACTGACTACTTTTGATAAAACGTTCCTCCTAGCGTATCCAGGTCCACCGATGTTAGGTAGTATGCGTGAGAGAGCTTCCTGTATTTGCGATGCTTTCGTTGTAATATACTCCACGTGTGTCTTGAACAGCAGTCTGTAGTTGTCTAGCATGACTCCAAGATATTTGACTGCTTCTTTGGATCTGATGATCTGGTTCCCCACCTGGAAATTGGCGAATTCAATGGTTTTTCGACTTGTTATATATATAAAACAGCTTCTGTTTTATGGTCGGCTAGTTCTAGTCCGGCGGATACTAGCCAGTGTTTTATCCTGGAAATTGCTTCATTTGTAGCTGATTCCACTTCATGGATCTGTTTAGCTACTGTCACGATGGCAATGTCGTCGGCAAATCCAATTATCGATACTCCGCGAGGTAGCATTAATCGTAGGACTCCGTCATACATGATGTTCCACAGAAGCGGCCCCAGTACGGATGTGGGACGCCCGCGGTAACCTTGTAGTATTTGACTCCTTCGTCAGTATAATACCTTAACTTCCTCTTATTAAAGTAGTCCGTCACTATCCTCAGCAAGTAATATGGTGTATCCATTCTGGCGAGAGATCTTCTTAGGAAAGACCAGTTCGCGGAATTGAAGACGTTTTTGACGTCCAGCGTAACTACTGCACAATACTCCTTTGTGCCGTAGAGCCATCTTACTCCTTCTATGGCACTTTCAGCTATGTGGACCAACGCTCTTATAGCATCAACTGTAGAACGCGCTCTTCTGAAGCCAAACTGTCGGTCTGAGATTGCTCCTTTCTCTTCAGCTACTGCGAGAAGTCTATTATAGATTATCTTCTCGAAGATTTTTGACATGGTGTCCAATAGGCATATAGGGCGGTAGGACGATGGTTCTCCTGGAGGCTTCTTTCCTTTCGGAAGCAGGACCAAGTGCTGCATTTTCCATTTCTCAGGAAATGTTCCCTCCTCTGGGCACCTCTGCATTGTTGATATGAAGAGGTCTGGTCTCTTTATAACAGCCACCTTCAATGCCTTGTTTGGGATTCCGTCTGGTCCTGGCGCCTTGTTGTCACCTATCCTACTGCATGCCTTTAGCAGCTCCTCCAGAGTAATAACAGGTATATCGTCTGGATTAACCTCTCTTATTATTCTGCACATAGTAGCTGGTCTTTTGGGGAAAAGGTGTTCTACTATAGATCTCAACATTATTGGGCATGTTATTGGGGGGGTTCTACAGCCCTTCACCTTAAAGCATTTTGCCTTACTTTCCTTGATAGCCCTTTTTAGTTCGTACCTCACTATCCTAAAGTTATTCAGATGTTCTTGAAAGTCAGCTCTCCCCCTGGATCGTTGGAACTTTCGCCTGCTTTTTGCTGCTTACTCTCCTGGGCATTGCTGCATCGCACGCTGTAGTGATAGCACCGACGAGTTGGGCCGACATGGCTTCTGCCGTTTCGTTCTGTCTCTGGTTGTCTGTGCTTATCAATTCTTCAAACGTATCCTTGTCAAAGAGCGCGTCTTTCCATTGGGGTGTTTTAGATTATTTTTATCAGCAGTTTCAAATATTATCGCTTGGTGGTCGCTTTGCGTATATTCTTCACTGACTAGCCATTTTATGCTTCGTAGGATGGAGTTACTCGCGAAGGTAATATCTATAATCGAACCCATTCCTGCTATACGATATGTATTAACCCGGCCTCTATTTGCCAAGCCTATGTTCAGAGGTGCAAATGGTATTCGTTTGTCGTCCAACTCGGTCTAGCAACAACTGTAGAAGTTTATTCCATTTATTTTGGTTCGCACGAAGCCGTTCGCTTGTTCGAAGGTGGCTTGGAAAGTCTGGCTGTGTGTATGTACGTATGTGCGTATGTACGTATGTACGTATGTGCGTATGTACGTATGTACGTATGTGCGTATGTACGTATGTGCGCTCGGAATTATCTTTCGCCACGATTATCTCGAGAACCAAAGATGATATTCCGTCTTCTACCAGAACTTCTATTACGGATATCAATAAACATAACCATAATAATAATAAAATAAATAATAATAATTAATTAAAAAATAAATATTGTTTTTTTATTTCTTCCCACTGCGAAGTTAGTCGTGTGGACCACTTTTTTTATACCCTATTCTAGGGGTATATTAATTTTGACGCATAGTTTGTAACATACCTTAATATTGCCCGTAGACCCCTAAAAGTTACTATATTTATGATCAGCATCGATAGTAATGTCGATCTAGCCATGTCCGTCCGTCCGTCCGTCCGTCGGCAAAAATTAGGCCTTTAAACTGGACCTAGAGAGCTGAAATTTTAACCATATACTCTCTAGGCTCCCGAAATAATCAAATTTAAGAATTTTTGAAATCCGCCCACAGACACGCCCACAAACTCAAAAAAACAAAATTTTGGAAAAAATCGAATTTTGAGCTAGAGAGCTGAAATTTTTTATATATGATCTATGGCCCATAAAACTGATTGGGACATAACATTTTCAAAATCCGCCCACTGACACGCCCACAATTAAATAAAACAAATTTTGGGAAAAATTGAATTTTGAGCTAGAAAGCTGAAATTTTTTATATATGATCTTTGGGCCATAAAACTGCTTGGGACATAAAATTTTCAAAATCCGCCCACTGACACGCCCACAATTAAATAAAATATTTTTTTTCAAAAACCAAAATTTGAGCTAGGGAGCTGAAATTTTTAATATATACTCTCTAGGGGCCTTTTATGCTCATGTGTAAATATTTTAAAAATCCGCCTACTGACACGCCCACAATTTTTTTATTTTTATTTTTGAAAGTCCAAAGTTTGAGCTAGGGAGCTGAAATTTATAGTATATACTCTCTAGGTGCCCTTTATGCTCATACTTAAATTTTTTTTAAATCCGCCTACTGACACGCCCACAATTAAATAAAACAATTTTATTGAAAAACCAAAGTTTGAGCTAGGGAGCGTTTTTATTTACAAAAGCTTAGTTTTTTCGTTAAAATCCTTTAAATTTTTGTCACGCCCACTTATGAGATATAGGAATAAGAATAGGGTATCCAACAGTTCGCCCAAGCGGACTGTAGCCCGCCCCTATGTTTTTATTTAATTTTCCTTTGCATACATACATGCTTAATGCTTATACCTTCAACACAGATAAGTTTTTTTTTCATAACATAAAGTGTACCTAACATAAAGTGTACCTTCAGCGGGAACTTTGTGAACAAATTTCCGCGCGGCATTTCGCTGGCTTGCTTTTTTTTATATATTTTTTCTTAACTATTTTAACGTAATCTTATTGCTTAAAACCCACTTTTTTATAATATTTCTCTTACCTAATATATCTTACTCTGGGTTGGCAAAACTACACGATTTTCAATTGGCCTATGTAATCTACGTACACGACGTAGATTACATGTTTTCTACATGTAGAAAACCTCGATGATGCAGTTTTGCAAATAATCTTACATTTTAGTGTTCGCCAAATATCAGGGATTTTGATAATACCCGAGTGAAACTTCAATTATAGCCTACCCAATGCAGCCAACATGCAACGCCGAAATGCTGCACATAACCAAAAATGTAGTAGGTATGTACCGAACCTGTCAAATTCGTTTCATTTGTGTTTCAAGCTCGCAATCGAACGTATCGTTCTTTGCCTTTATTAAATAATAAAAATATTAAATGCCGAATATTTTTGAAAAAATGATGAACAGAAGTGGAGTATCAGCACCGGTTGCACCGCCAACTCCATCATCATCGGGAGGACGACCAATGCACGAATATTGGGAAGGTTTAGGAAAAGTGTATGTTCGAGGAAAAGTGGCTGCCAAATGCCAGTTCTGTTGGAATACTTTATTAAATTCGTGTAAATCACGATTGATTGCGCACCGGTAAATAATTTTTTTTTTTTTTTTATTTGGATGGAGACGCTTTGGGGAGAATTGCCGATGACGAAGACTCTGCAGAAGTCAATTATGATGTTCTGCAAATCACTGGTGCCAATGGTGGCGTGTAGTCGATGTGAACGAACATTTTAATGCATAGGCGATGTCAATTAAATCAAATGTAATTTTGTTCCATTTGTTTCTCTTTGTTTGGTTATGTAATGTTTCACCAGTCCCAACATTTATTTGTCTAGCCAACTTCATCATTATTCCGACCTTATGAATTTGTTATAAGCTCTCCACAGTTAAGCCGATCAATTTCAACGACATCCCAAGCAAAGCAACCTGGAATCGGTCATTTTATGGATAACATATCTGCTGCTGAAAGTGAAAAAGTCGATTTGCTTCTCGCCGAATTTGATTACGGCTGCAATGTGCCATTTGTTTCATGCGATTCCGATTACTTCCAAAAATTCTTCAAAGCACTACGTCCAGCATATTCACCACTGAATCGCAAAAAGATGGCTACGGCTTTGTTGGACAAAGTCCGAATTCAAATCGACACAACGTGGTCACTATGCTGGCGACATCGGAAGACCAACAACTGATTCTTGAGTCTTACGACATTGCAGAACTTCGCGAATCAAGCGATAATCCAATGGATATCGTATTAAAAGCAATTGTTTTGGCCAGGGAACGGTTCGATGCTAAAAAATACGCTGTTGTCAGTGACAATGCGCCGAATATGGTTAGTATGGGTGGAAAATTGCCACCAACATGGATGTTCACAACATGCAATTCACACACCGACAATTTATGATCCAAGGATTTTGTTAGCATTAAGAAAAATACGACCATTTTGAACAAAGTCATGCTTGTACAAAAAGATTTCAAGAAGCCGAAACTAGAAGTTTGTTTGAAGAATGCAGGTGGCAAGAAACCAGTATTGTATTCGCTGATTCGTTTTGCGAGCTCCCGTAACGCACCCAAATCGTTCACTAACAATTAACCATACATGAAAAGAGCGGCAGCTGACGAAGACGAGGAAAACGTAAACGAAAACGACAAGGATGCCAAATCGAGAAAACCAGATCCAAGTGTGACTCAACTACTTTTCAATGCAAGTTTTGTAGAGTCAGTCAGAAAAATGTAGGCAATTATGAATCCAATTGGCAAACTTATCAATTTGTGCCAAAAAAGTGAATCTTCCGTTGCTAACGCCGTCGAAGAATAGCTCGTTTTACTCGACCAAGCACCAGACGAGCTTCGGGCGCTTGACGTCACTCGCTGTACGAAAAGCAACGTCTTCAACAGTGTTGCAATGGCAGCGCACTTTTTGCATTCAGTTTACAGCTTTACAGTTTACAAAAAATCGCATTGCCCAAAAAATACTGGTTCTACGCATTGCGTCAACATAAACAACTTGCAGAGCTTGCGACGAAACTTCTTTTGATTCCATCATCGACTGCACAGTTGGAGCGTTTATTTTCGAATTGGTCATTCGTTAATAGTGAGACTTAAAATAGATTGTCGGTTGAATCGTCTAAGAAATTGATCAACGTTTACTTTTCTTTGCAGACGAATGATATTTGTTCTTACGGCGAGGACGAATAATGTCTTCATTCCGATATTAAGTATTTATTTTTTCTTTATAATTGTATCATTATTCATTATAAATAAAATATATAAAATTAAAAAAAAGTTTTCTACATTGGGTATTTTACATGGCGAATCAGACTGAGTATTTTACCTCACATAATCTACGTAGAAAACGCATGTATATTACATTCGAGTAATCTACATGCCAACCCAGATCTTACTATTGCCTAAAATAAACTTTAAGTACCCTAAACAGGTCTTTGAAACCCTGAATTTCCACCAATAAATATGTGCTAGTTAAACTTGAAGTTGTTTAGATGTGTTAGTTTATAGGTATGTGCATGGGATCATTAAAAAGGGATTATTCTCAAAATATCGAGGAGAGGATAGTCACGGAGCAATTGCACCTGCCAGTTGCAAGGCGAGGGTCACTCCAGGCGTTCAAGCACCCACGACGCCACCGCTGATGAAGTTCATATACCTACCCCCTTTTCTTTATTTCTTACCAAATTTTTTTTCCCTGCAATAGATCATTGATATCCTCTGGTGCGCGAGGTCATACGTCCCCTTACCCATCCCAATTCTCCCGTTTTTATTATTTTGGCACGATATTTTGTGCTCAAGGGAAAAGCAGCAACATCCCACCCCTCCGACGAGCTGATGCCGTGCACCGTAAGAGTGCCAACCGCTGCTATAGCAAGGACTCCCATCATCATGTCCTGTATCCTATCTGACCCATGCTGAGCGACGGCCATCTACTCACCAAAGTGAATACAAGTTAACACGACAAGTCAGCTATCCGATGACACAGCATATTCCAGTAGCAAATATGCGTCGCTGTCGGATGTAACATACGTGAGCTCGCAGACTGAGATCTTGCACAAGCTCAAGCACGGTGGAACTGTCACCCCTCAGATTTTGCATATAATAATCTATGATATCTACACATTGTTATGAAATGTTTCAACTGGCTACTATTCAAGCTGAAAACCTTTTAATATACCAATGAATTGTGTTTAAAATGCATTTTCTGTCGGAAACTTGCCGTACCAAAATTTCGTACCGCATTTGAAACAGCACAAAAGCAACTTCATATAAAGGTAAAAGGAAAAAAAGACTAACCTATCACTTCAATTTTTAATGTTTGCACTTAAATGTAAAAGCCTCGTGCCATTCAACACGGTAAAGCTTTTAAGTTTCTCTGCCAGAAATGTTGACAATGAAAAAAAAAACCAATGCAAATGTATCTCGAATATATCCACTATCTACCAATATATTCGCAAGCAAGAGTACTTATCTATGCTGTCGTTCAGTTGCGATGCAAATGGAATTATCAGCTAGATCCCTGGAAAACGTATACCTGTATAGATTGGGTTAATAAATCTAAAAAAAAAATTAAGACAGCTAAGAAGCTAATCAAAACCTCTCGAATCTGAAGGATGCGGAAAAAACGCAGAAACGTGCTTACAAATTTCATGCCACCGAATCTCTAGAAGGTGTGCGTTGGTTTTCCCTTGAAAATAATTTCGCTCCATGGACGAACCGCAAAAACGATTGGCACACAGGCATTAAGGAAATGCAAATACCCCAGATAAAAAAAAACAAATATTGAAAAATATTCGCTCTAAGTCTTACTTGCGGCAAGAATCGTTGAGAATAATATTATGTCCTTGAGTCCACTTGTACTTTCAATTTAAAGAAAATTTATATCCACTCAAGGGCTTTTATTTTAAACTTTCCTATCTGAAAGTCGTAGTATGAGAAACAAAAATAGATGTAGGTATCTTGTATAAGGAGTCATGGGACATTTAAATCGTTTTAAGAAACCTTGCTCGTGGTGAGTCCGGACAAAGAATGAAGTAATGAAAAGGCATCGATGAAGGTGCTTCTCGGGCATATGGATCCGGTTTTTTTAGTGATGCAGAAAGCGATAGTAACACGGATAAATTAAAGAACAGTCAACGAATAGGTCTGGGTGTAATTATCATTCTAAGAAAGAAACTTGAGTGAACTTAAAACACTCACACAGTTGGTATATGAAATTTGTACTGCCGACAAAACGAAGGAAATATTCTTATGGTTTCTATACTTAAAATTCAAGGGAATGCACAGGAGAATTTTGACAAATAATAATATCGATCCATTGAATATACATATATCACAAAATAAAGAAATTTTGTTAAAAAATTGCGAGCAATAAAGAACAATTTTGTTTAGTTCATAGAAATACAAATAACTTTTTTTAATCAATGTATTTCATTTATTAATTTTTTTTTTATTGTATAGAAAATTAAATTTAATTTTATATAACTAATTGTTTTTGATCTGGACATAGAGGGTGCTTTTGACAATACTGGATATGAATCCATATCAAATGCTTTGTGCCATAGAAACATAGACAAACCAACCATTAAATGGATCAAAGCGATGCTGGAAAGTCGCAAAATAACTGCCTCGTCAGGAATGACCTCAGTATGAGTAACAGCCGTAAGGGGCTGCCCACCAGAGGAGTACTTTCACCCCTTTTGTGGTCATTGGTCATCGATGACCTGCTACACAAGATGAGCAATTTGGGCTACACTACAATTGGGTACGCCGATGATATTCTCATCATTGTCTGGGGCAAAGACTCAATTGGAGTCACATCAAAAATGAAAAATGCTCTGAAGACAGCCATAGACTGGTGCACCAAGGAAAATCTTTCCATAAATCCCAGTAAAGCCGTCATTGTTCCTTTCACTAAAGGGAGGAAATTAGACCTAGGCCTAATCACAATAAACGACACGGTCGTAGAGTATCCCGACGAAGTCAAGTATCTTGGAGTAATCCAAGACAAGAGACTTAACTGGAACTCTCACATAAATAACAAAATCACTAAAGCTAATAGAGCTTTATGGGCTTGTCGTCGCACATATTATACATGCACTATCAGTTCTGTGTCGTGGAGTGCTTAAAGCAAGCAACTATCACGAGCAGAAATTTGCCGGCACTAAAAGTGCTCCCACAGGCTCATCATTTAGTGCAGGTGTTAGTAAGGACAAAACAATTAAAAATACAATAATTATGTACTTATAAAATACTAACACAAACACAAATCATGCAAATAAATTAAGACATTAAGGTATTATTGCGCAAAATATTTTTCAGCTTAATTTTACTAGCATGCAAGTCAATCACATGATCATTTATATTATAGATTCTACTCATGCGACTAATAGGCTCATGCCTCCCATAATTCGTTCTATGATGGGGGTTAAACAATAAATCAACACTACGTAAATTATGGGCACCACACCGAAAATTAAAGCCAATAGATGACAGCAAGTCAGGTGCATCTATTTGACCGGATATAAACTGCTGTAAAAAAATGATATCGCTATTAAGCCTTCGTTGAGAAAGGAGTAACATTTGAAGAAGCTTAATACGCTGACTGTAAGGAGGAAGGTTAAAAGGATCATCCCATGGAAGTCCTCTAAGTGCAAATCGAATAAATTTACGTTGAATGGCCTCTATTCGATTTGAATGGATGTTGTAGAACGGCGTCCAAACTTGTGAAGCATACTCTAGAATCGGACGGACAAAACAATTGTACAATGACATAGTAACGTATGGGTCATTAAATTCTTTCGCCCACCTTTTTACGAAGCCCAGCATAGAATTAGATTTATTAATTATAGAATTAATATGCTTAGCAAAAACCAGTTTGGGGTCGAAATAAACCCCAAGATCCTTAAAATTATCAACATTACAAAGAATATGTTGAGACAGAGAATATTGAAAGGTGGAAGGGATATTCTTTCTAGAGAATGTCATATGTTGACATTTAATTGGGTTCAGGGATAAACCGTTTTTATCACACCAATTGGCGAAGCTATTAATGTCAGATTGAAGAAACATTCTGTCTTGCTGACTAGTGATAGATTTATATATTTTCATATCATCAGCGTAGATCAGGATATTACTGTGATTTACACATGCCTTAACATCATTAATAGCAAGTATAAATAAAATTGGTCCGAGGTGACTTCCTTGGGGAACTCCAGACTGAGCTGTGAAAGATACAGATAGCGATCCTCTAAATTTCACTTGATAAACCCTTGATCTAAGGTATGAATTAACCCATTTTATGAAACATGGTGGGAAGCCAAAAGCCCTGAGCTTAAATTCGATTATTTCATGGGACAACTGGTCGAAAGCCTTAGAGAAGTCAGTGTATATGCAATCCATTTCGCCCTTATTCTCCAAGGCATTAGAACAATCATGCAAGAAACTTAATAGATTAGTGACAGTGGATCTGTTTCTTACAAATCCATGCTGTTCATTACAAATTAAATTGGGCCAAAGAAATATTAACTTTTCGCAAAGAATTTGTTCAAAAAGCTTAGGGATACACGAAAGCTTTGAAATAGGCCTATAATTAGTGATATCACCACGTTCGCCTCTTTTAAATACATGTGTGATAAAAGCACTTTTCCATTCATAAGGGAATTTACCAGTACTACTGGACAATTCAAACAGATATTTAAGATATGGAGCAATTGCATGACTACATTTTTTAAGAACGATCGGTGCAATGCCATCAGGACCTGATGAATAATCATTCTTCAGAGAAGAAATAAATTTTAAAATTGTTTCCAAGTCAAATGAGAAGCTACTAAAACTTATTTGGGAACAGCTAGTTAGATAACTAAAATATTGCGCATCTATGTGAAGAGGGGTCACCCTAAACGACTTACTGAAATAATCTGCAAACATATTGCTTGCATCTAGCGAATCAGCAGTTGTAGAAGTATTGTAACTAAGTTTCGTTGGATAACCATCGGTTTTTTTCTTAGAATTAACAAATCCCCAAAAAAGTTTAGGGTCAAATTTTAGAGAGCATTCCATTTTACTTATATAGTCAATATATAAGTTGCAGGATAAAGATTTGAATTCGTTGAATAGTGTAAAATAGAGCTCAAGATCTGAATGGCGGAGACTTTTTAAATAGTTCTTCCAAGCCCTATTACGTCTGTTTCGTATTGATTTGAGCTCTTTAGTGTACCAAGGATGGGATATTTTCAGATTCCTAGAGGATTACACAGGAATCCCTTTTTTCATGCAGCTATCCATCAAAGAATAAAAGGAAACTACTGCATCTTCAATATTAGAAAACGCAGTAAGATTAAAATTAAAGCTGGAAATTTCATCAGAAAGCCTTTGAAAATTTGCTTTCCGAAAGTCAAAAGATTGCGAACGATCATACGAATTACTATTTTCGTACAAATGTGCGCCTAATTCATTAAATACATCCAATGGTGGATGATTATTATCTATGTTAGTTATACTGAAGTGGGATTCCAGAAAAACAGTACTAACAGAGTCAGAAGAAAAAACAAGATCGAGAGTTCGATTTTTGAAATTTTTTATACAGCTAGTTTGCTGTAAGTCAAAAGATAAGATGTTGTCCATTAAAGCGAGCTCTTGTTGGGCAGAGTCAAAGGATGGGATGAGATGAGAATCATCCTCAGAAGGTACCCATCCAATATGTGACAGATTGAAGTCGCCTGTAAGTAAGACAGTGCTGTCACAACAAGATAAGTAAAAAATATGGTCTAGTGCCATAGAAAGTTCCGAATACAAGGAACACAGACGATACGATGGAATGTACGCATTAACAACATATAAATGCTTGTTCTTAAGTGTAATTTTTACACAGATAATTTCGACGGTTAGTGGAAATGGAAAGTCAATCTTTCGTGACTCAAGGTTGGAACGAACAGCAATCAGGACATCTAATCCAAGCGCTTTCAGGTCATTTTGATGACGATCGTTTCTGAATACGGAGAACTCATGATTGTAGAGTTCCGTGTCTAAGATTCCGGTATTAAGCCATGTTTCCGTCAAGGAGAAAATATCATGAGAGAGGGCTTGGGAGTTTAAATATACTTCAGCGGTTTTTGTGCGGAGTCCCCTTACATTTTGATAGTAGAGGGACAGCCTACTGGGTTTTTTTAACACTGACGGACAAACTTTCCTGCGACTTTTTGTCGACCGGGGAGTAAATTCTTTTACTAACGTATTTTGAGGCCATGTAGTACTATTGCACAGTATTTCGAAATATATTGGAGGGGCGACAATTTTGAAAGACGCAACAAATCCATCAGCCTTACTGATTTTGGTGCATTTGATTGAGTCATCTTTTGGAATCAAATTTCTCGAGACCAGATGGTTGAAGACATCGTCTTAAGAAGTGTTTGGTTTTAGTCGAGAAATGAAAATGGATTTTGGTCTGGGAATCGATTCAATAGATGCAGATTCCGTACCTATGGAATGATTGATGCATGTGGGACTAACATTAGGAATAGGGGCATCGTTACAGTTTTTTCGCTGACTCCTAAGATTAAACCTTTTTGCCTTTGGGTTTAGCGCAGAGGAAGGCACATCACGTTTCCTTTTACCTGCGAGTAGAGTTGATGAAGACGATGCCAAATTAAGAATGGGCTCAGGGGTCGCTTCAACAGTAGGGGAACCTATTGTGTCAAATAGAGTCAATGTATCCATGGCACGTTGGGTACACTGATTTTCTTCATTAGTCGGCAGCTCAAGGTCAGTAGACGTTGAGGCGTCTGCCGAACTATGAGGATCAGAGAACGTTGATACATTGAAGACCGCAGTATCGAAGTTGTCGAGTAAGTCCTTAAACCCCTTAGACAATTTTTGTATATCAGCCTTGAATACTGACATTTTAAAAGCAAGGGTAGCCAGTGATAATTTTCGACACGGGGAGCAATACCATAAGGCGATCTCCGAACTTTTTATTTTATCCATAAATGCGTTGGCTGAACCAACACATTTAGCATGGAACATCATGCCACAAGGGCCATAACAGGCAAAAAGGGGATTGGAGGAATTTTTAGATTCCAAGCACTTTTCAGCGCTGCAATCCATTTTGAAAATGGGATTACAAAAAAAGAGAACAAAAAAAGATATAGGTATATATAGAATCTGGCAGAACCTGGGGAATCTCTCCAAATATCGTCCACTGGATCTACACAGTGATGATCAAACCCATTATAACATACGCCTCCATAGTATGGTGGACAAAATTCACACAAAAGGTCGCAATAGAGAAGCTCAAAAAGGTACAAGGGCTTGTGTGCCTTGGTATCTCCTTAGCCATGCGAACCTGTCCAACAGCTGCCATAGAGGCAATAACAGGAATTACACCTCTCCACATATATATCCAAAAATTGGCGATCCGCAGTGCAATAAGTCTAATACAGTTAGGTTGCTGGGTTGACGGGGCAAGAGAGTCCTGCTCCCGTCACACTTAGGTCTATAACAGTTAAACGAGATAAGTCTTAATGATCATCCGGAACTAAAGACCCTTCTCGATGAACTGCCAGAACTTAACATGAACTGCGCGGTCACAGACCGCATTCAAAAAACACTATGCTTCAACAAACGGTTCTCCACGGAGATACTCAAGAGAGAAGCATGGGTTAGTAATAACCCACCAAACAGCCACAACGGCATAAAGTGGTATACGGATGGTTCTAAAATGGAAACAGAGGTAGGAGCGGGAATATACGGACCACACAAACGCTTTACGATACCCATGGGAAAAAGTCCCAGCGTATTTCAAGCAGAGCTCCACGCCATTCAAGAATGCGCCAGCCACATTATTTTATCTGGCATAAAAGGTGCAACCATCCATATTTTCACGGATAGTCAAGCAGCTATAAACGCCCTTAGCTCGTATACCATTGACTCCAAATCAGTCATGTACTGCTTCAATACCCTAAAAACACTCGGAATAAGAAACAAGACCAAATTATGGTGGGTTCCGGGTCATGTCGGGGTAGAAGGTAACGAAAAGGCCGACGAACTGGCCAGAAAAGGTTCAGAAACACCTTTCATAGGTCCCGAACCTTTCTGCTGCACTCCTAGATGAGCAGCAACGGCAGCAATTAAAAGCTGGGAACATAGAAAATGTATCTATCATTGGGAAAGCATCCCAGGTCTAGACAGGCCAAACGAGCCATTCGGCCCTTCAATCAAAATGCCAGCAAATGTCTAAACCTAAGCAGGCATGATATCAAAAACCTAGTAGGTTACCTTACTGGTCACCATGGTTTAAGATACTCGTATCATCTACACAAAATGAGAATATCAGACTCACCTCAGTGCCGACTCTGTCTTGAAGAGGACGAGTCAGCTGAACACATTTAATGTGAATGTCCAGCCCTTAATGGAATTAGAAAGAAGACCTTTTTCAGGGAGCAAATGAGCCCCGAGGACATAAAGAATTCTTCAACTGGTAAAATTGTCCGCTTTACACGGAAAGTGGAAATTCTACTAGTTTAAACTTTTCTGGCCCATACGGTATAAAAGATCTGTTAGGTCGAAAAAAAATTATTTTTGAAGATGATAGGCGTAAATGACCTCCATGCACATCCACGCATATTTAACACCTGATCAGAAAATTATTCATTGCGACCTGAAGGGTTGAAGTCGGGATCCCCCCAATTATTTAATGGACTACTTCAATTCAGTCAAATTCCTTGATTGCGTTTTGTACACCCCTTGCTTGACATAACCCCATTAACAAAAAGTCTGGTGCAGTCAGGTCAGGTGACCTTGGGGCCAGCGGAAAGAATAGCAATAACCGGTCTGGTTATGTGTGCAGTTGGTTCATCTTGATGGAACGAAATGCTGTTGAAACGGATACTTCTTCGGCGCAGTTCTGGGTAAAAAAAACTCCGTCAACGTCTTTAATTAACGGTCTACATTGGCAGTTTGCCCAAATCGCAGAGCACTCAGACTGGGTAACGGTCCATTGTACTACCAGGCAGAAATCCTCCTTTTGGTGTAGAGGCTGGAGAATGGGTGGCGTACGTTGTTGTTCCCCATGGGGATTGAACCTGCATCGCACGTATCACAAGCCAACACACTAACCTCTACACCGTCGCCACCCTCCCCATTAACAGTTACTGTAACACTGTTTTCTTCAAAGAGGTTTGTTCAATATTTTACCTGCAAGTCTGAGGTGTGAGAGACGCGATCAGTCTTCTTAAAAAAATTAATATCCTTTCTCTTTTTGTTTAATCATGTGTAAATAGACTCTTTATTAAATTTCGTAGTTCGATTTATCACAAACTTGAAATTGCATTAATCACAATAAGTCTTCCCCGCTATCTTCCGAATAATAGTCTTAATCTTAATCTCAACGGTTGTAACATCCCTTGGACAGAAAATGTCAAATATCTTGGCATCACTTTCGACAAAACCCTGACATATAGTTGCCACATAAGAAATGTACTAAGTAAAGCTGGAATTCTAATCAAAATATTATATCCGTTTATAAATAGGAGATCTACACTTAACCTTGAAAATAAGCTGATAATATACAAAGTCATATTTCAGGCCTTTATGGTTTATGGTTCCCCTGTTTGGTATAATTGCGCACGCACTCATATTACTCGTAATAAGCTGCAAATCATGCAAAACAAGATCCTTAAAATGATTCTCGACTTGCCGTGGCATTTCTCCACATCTGAACTACATAATATGTCAAACGTCGACTTTGTAGTGGATAAAATTAACACCCTGGCATGCAAGTTTTTTGAAAAATGTTCATTGTCAGTAAATCCATATGTTACGCAACTATTGCCAAATTAGTTTGTAAGTTAGAGGAAGTTAGTAGTTGTTATTATTCATAAAAAAAAAAAAAAAAATGTTCATTTTTTGTAAATCCATATGTTAGGCAATTATTGCCAAATTAGTTAGTAAGTTAGAGTAAGTTAGTAGTTGTTATTATTTATAGAAAAAAAAAAAAAAAAATCATTGGGATTTCAGATACTTAAGTTTTCCCAAATATGTAATATTATTCACGTTCACATTTTCTGATAATATCAATATAATTAATATTAAAGCGGAATGGGCACTAGCTCTTGCATTTATCTAGAAGTTCTATTGTATATACTTGTAAATGTCAACTTGAATTTAATAAATGAAATGAAATGAAAGGTTAACATTAATCACAATATTTCAACAATTGCTTTCCTTTTCTCTTTATCTTTTTTTTCAATACACATATTATAAATTGACCCCCATCAATTATTTTAAAAATAACCTTTACTTATTTAATGGACCATTCGTCGCTTGTCTTCCGGCAAAAGAATGGTCCTAACTGTTTTAATTTTACTTTAAAGCTTTTTATTAAATATCTTTTATTTCTTTTTTTTCATTTTAATAGATGTTAGCTTTAAGATTTTTTTGAAACTAAGTTTGAAATAAATAAATAAAAAAAATAAATAAAGTATGGCCCCACAATGCACCTTCATGAAACTGCGCAAAACACAGTTACTCGATCTGGGTACAGTACCGTCTCATGGAATATTTCTGGATTAGATTCACTCCATATAAGCCAATTTTGCTTATTTACATTGCCGCTTAGATCAAAATGGGCCTCATCAGACATAAACAAACAATTTATCAAGCTGCGTTGTCTTCTTCACTCATGCAATCATTTTTTGGCAAAATTCTAGGCGAATAGGCAAATCCAGAGGGTTTAACTTGCTTGCAATTTGGACTTTTTACGGAAACAATTTTAAGTCATCATGGATTATCCGTTGTAATGACCTTCTACTAACTTCAATTTGCGCCGAAAAGTTTCGAGTCGAAACGCTTGAATTTGTCTGAATTGACGATGCTACAGCCGCCATTGTGTCTTGAACGCGATCATAAGGATCTCGATGGTACGGTCTTCGTGCGGTGGTTCCAGATTCGGCAAACATATTTACCAGCCTCATAATAGTCAATTTACTCGGGAGAGGGTCGCCAAACTCCCGAACTAATTCCCCTTGGACGGAAATGAAGGACTGCAAAACATGGTACCGCTGCACCATCCAAATCCTCTTTTCGCTATCCAAAGCATTCATTTTAAGGAATCTGAATAGTATCCTGCCAAATAAAAAGCAAATAAGCCGATTACTCACACAGAAAAAAGTCATTACGTTTTGTTTTTGTAGCACGATTCGTGCCCACTAATTGTTTCGCCAAAATATGTTCGTGTTGATTTCATAATTAGTGTCTATAGCATTCCCGACGGTTTCACACTTAAAGCAGAATAAGCGGTACTTTGATTTATCCATCCAAATATAAGTAGAGGTGGTTCGCTACGGAAATAGTTTTCAATCGAAAGAGCACATTATTTTGTGTTCCCGCCTAATTCTATTGTCATAACTCTGCGATAATTTTATTTAATTTCTTCCCCGTGTGCTCGCGCTAGCGTACTCGTATTAAGTCTTTTTGTTAGTGGGTAGACTGATCAACATATGAACCTTTTTTCCCCTAAAGCTGGACTTTCAAGCAAGTTTACCAAATGTTTTTAGCATCCAATCACTTTTTGTGGTACATATTTATTACATACATTGATTCTTTTAGATACATTAAATTGACACTAAATTTCACTGAAAATACTTATTGACCGACCGTAGAAGTAGAAAAATTTATTACACTTACCTTTTACCTACCCATACCCAAACAACAAATGAATTGCAATGGAAATCGATTCCCAAACGAAATAACCATAATTCAACCTTAATCGCGATGGGCAGCATAGTTACCGGTTTTCACCCCCTTGGCCCCTTTTCATTACAAAAAGAAAGAAATTAATCAAAATATTTCCCATTTGGAAAAACAAAACGAAACAAGTGGAATGAGTGCGACCCATGAGGTACACACAATCAACAACCCTATTTAAAGTGTATATTAATTTTGATTGATTGTTTGTAACATACCAAAATATTGCCCTAGACCCCTTAAAGTTAATACATTTATATTCGCAACGGTACTTCTCTGGAGAGAGGTAACGGGCATAAAGACCCCGCGGACCCTAGTCACAAAAATCCAGAAGCGTCTAACCCATATTGGGCGGCTTCCTGGTCTGCGTCTGATCCTAGAAGACCGGCAGTGTTAAACCTGGTAGAAGGTATAAAATACATCGACGAAATGCAATGGAACAAACTAATGCAATTATTACCCCAGGTGGCAGACCAGTTATACTGGAAAATCCACCCTCTACGGAGGTCGGTCCCTATGATTCTGGGGAGAACCAACTATTGCTTCTAAAAGACCCTTTCAGAGGGAAAAATAGTATGCTAAGATCACCACCGATTGCGTCAAGGGCAACTCCAACAATATTGCCGATAGATCCCTCTAAAAAAAGAGCAAAAATATATCGATCTCCACCTGGATCGTATGTCTCCGGAAAAAGACGTCCTCCGGGCAATCAGGACTCTGTGAAAATGAAATGCCTCGTAAAAGAGAACAACGAATTACGAGCCAAACTTAATGAAATGGAGCGACTGTTCTATGAGCTTAAAAAGGAAATATATTCTCTGCGAAAAGATAACGAGGATCTTAAAAACCTTCGGGTACCGAAAGATCTCGAGACAACGCCGAACCGTCCAGCAAGTAAATATTTCAGGGACGAGGAAGCAATCCGGCCGCTAAAAAAAGGCCTAGCAAAAAGCGTAAGGCTGTCACCTCACCCGAAGTCTTACAGGAGAAAGATAAGCCCACTGTGCCAAACAAGACAAAAACTCAAGCAAAAGCTCACCCTCCACCGGAAATAAATGTCTTCGGGATACAGAACTATGGAAAACTTCGTAACCTCCTTAAAAATACGCTGAAGACAAAGCACAATATAACTTCAAGTCGAAACAACGTGTGGAAAATCAACGTAGAGGACACTGATTCTTACCGAGCACTGTCTCTTAAATTAAACGAAGAGAAAATCCAATGGTTTACCTATGAAAATAAGTTCGAAAAACCGATGTGAGTATTCGTTAGGGGACTCCACCCTACCTGCGTTAAAGAAGATATTATAGAAGACGTGCAAACCCTGAACCATCTTAACAAAATGCAAACTTAAAAATGAGCTACAAGATCTAAAAAATCTCGAAACTTCTACTTACATCGAGGGCCTCGAGGGCTTGACTGCTGAAAAGAGCTCAAACTACTCACTTTGGAAAGCATTGAAGTCCATAAGGAAACCCAAAATGCACTCTCCATCAATAAGAAAAGCTAACGGCGAATGGGCAAAAGGAGACAAAGAGAAAGCGGATTTATTTGCCGAGTATCTAGAAGAAACATTCAAGCCGTTCGATGGACGACCTTTAAACGAAGAACCGAATGCTAATACGGCATCCGATAACTATAAAGTAAAAGCCGTATCCTTGTCCGAGCTTCGAATGACAATAAGAAAGCTGAAAAATAACAAAGCTCCAGGATACGATCTAATCACTGGCGAAATTCTGAAGGAGCTACTGAAAAAAGCATTAGTTAAGCTGCTCTACATTATAAATGCTTCTCTCAGACTTTCATATGTTCCAAGACAATGGAAAGTAGCCAAAGTCATTATGGTTCCCAAACAGGGGAAACGTACAAATGATAAGAAATCATATAGACCTATTTTGCTACTGCCGATAATATCCAAGGTCTTCGAGAAACTTCTGCTATAACGATTAAAACCAGTAATTGAAGAAAGACGCTTGATACCAGATCATCAATTCGGCTTCCGGGTCAAACATTCCACAATCGATCAGGTGTATCGAATAGCGAATGAAATTGAAAAAGCTCTAGAATGGAAAAAGATTTGCTCTAGCGCTTTTCTTGACGTATCGCAAGCCTTTGACAAGGTATGGCACGAAGGCCTAAGGTATAAGCTAAGGACAATTCTAACTAAAAAATTATACGAAATACTAGAATCCTACCTTGGAAACAGACTTTTTCGTGTTAGACATGAGACTGAATTCTCAGAATTTAAAGAAATCCACGCCGGTGTTCCGCAAGGAAGCGTTCTCGGCCCAATCTTATTTCTGCTCTACACAAGATATATACCACAAGATGAAGGGACCATCGTAGCAACGTTCGCAGACGATACGGCTATCCTCGCAATGGATGAAACAGTCGTATCATCAACGGGAAAGCTTCAACGAGCTCTCAACAAAGTATGCGAGTGGACAAAGACCTGGCGAGTCGCCCTTAACGAGACCAAGTCAACGCATGTCAATTTCACGTACAAAAAGATAAACAACTTACCTGCTTTCATTAACTCTGTAAAAATACCATACGCAAACGAGGCAAAATATCTAGGAATGACCCTAGACGCAAAACTTAAGTGAAAGCCACACGTTAAGAAAAAGCGTGACGAGCTCGCAATCAGACTTAGAGAAATGTATTGGCTACTCGGAAGATATTCGAAGCTAAGTGTAGACAACAAACTGCTCCTGTATAAGCAAGTGCTAAACCCTTCTTGGACATACGGTATACAACTTTGGGGTTGTAACACTCCAAGCAATATGACTATAATACAAACATTCCAAAACAAAACGCTAAGAGCAATCGTGAATGCTCCATGGTATATAAGGAATAGTGATATTCATAGAGATCTAGGAATTGCTACCGAGAGTAACGAAGTAACAAACTTTGCTCGCAAACTTCGTACTCGTATTCATGGTCATTGCAATAATGAAATAATCCGTACTCTAAACGTGACAAACCTTGAGCGCCGACTACAAAGTAGGTGCGTTCGCTGGAAAGCTATCTACCAAACGCGATTAACACTACTGAAGCGTAAACTACTTGTGAAGGTGACTTAGTCGTAGTCCTCAAAAAAGTGAAAAAATGAGAGAAACGAATTTCATACTACTATGAGCGCGCGAAATAAATTACTAAGATCTTTTTTAAAAAATATTATTTCATTAAGTATCTTAGGAGCTAACAAAAATGTAGTAGTCGTGTACGAAGAATGATGATAACTAACTTAAGGAAAACTGCAGCATGTTCTTATACATGTCTTCTTATCGTCTACATGGACAATTGATAGCTGCATAATACAAATATGTAAGATTAAGTCGATAGATAGCCTAAATCCCTGCATCCGGTCGATATGAGTGTATTCCTTTTATCATAATTGTAAATACACTTGGGATGTCCGCTTGTTTATCTCTCGGTCCTCATAGTGCCTCTCTGAGGGGTGATGTTTAGCCCTTAGGCATACTAGATAATATATGAATCAGGCATAACCAATGGTACGGGCCATTGGTATCTTAAGAAGATTCCTCACCTCCAGGCGCCACCGAAAAAAACAAATTGTGAAAGAAAGATCCCAAATGAAGTTTTCGGCTTTGAGAGAGAGAGAGCAGGGCATATGCAGAGAAGGTGGAGAATAGTCGCCTCCTCTTCCTCGTCCAAGCAGCTTCTTCAGAAGTCATTGGTATAGATGCCAAGCCTTGTTGCGTGCTTCCCTATGAGACAGTGTCCGGTGATTGCACCGATTGTAGCACCAATGTGCAGTCTGTTCAGAGAGATCAAACACTTAGAGCGTTCGTTAGATCTAGCTTTGGCCAATCCCACATTCCGTGCTAATAAAGGATATTGAATTCAAAAGAATTCGAAAAGTGTTTCTTTTAATCAATAATTGTTATCGATCGCGAATGTTCGATCAAAAAAATTAATTTTGGGTGGAATCGTAACTGCTCGAAATTATCTCAATAAAAAAATACATTTTGGGCCGGACAAAGTATGCCGGGTTCACTAGTATATTAAATAATACTGGTCACATACATAGGGAATTGGGATATGAATACATTTTCCATAGGGAGAGGAGAGTAGCTCAACATAGTTATTTAATGATAGATATACGGAAATAGTTAACCTATCGTTGTGTTGGAAAAATTAAGAGCGTAATGAAACGTAACAGCGATTCGACTTAAATGGTAATACTCACCGATTCTTCAGAAGTTTAGTGGCTTGGGAAATTTGTAGTGGTCCTGATTAACTACTGCTGTCACTTTGAACTGGATAAATGAGATGTTATCCAATATCAAACGATTTGCACTGTCAGATTATTGGATTTTCCGACTAACTTTAATAAACCGTAATTTCTTATAAGGTCAATTTAACGCGCAAATAGCTTAGATAATATCATTAAGCTGTTTTGTTTATAGTGGAAATAGTATCTTTAAGGGATTAGAAGGTTTTTTTTCACCGTCTCATATTTGACACAGCATCAAAATAAATACAACTTTTTATCTTGAAATGCATTTCGTAATTTACAATTTATATATACCTACGGTTCAATGAAGGAGTACGCTACTACTTAAGATTCCGATAACGATTTAATGTTTAACAACACCAAAACGGCAACAAGCAAATGGTAACGACAATGACCAATAAGAAACTCATGTACAAGACGCCTTTCTCTACCGAGGAATCCTTTGAAATATTTATTAGAAACGCACGTGATTGTTTCATCGAATACCAGGACACGTACAACTAAACTACTTTACAAATTGGAGTGAAAAGATTATCCCCAGGGTGATGTGTACTACCACAATCTGTGCTTCGATTTACTGTGATGTATGAAATTGACAACTACAGGATAATTTATTGACATTTAATAAAATACTGATTTCAAGGAATATATGAGTTTATTATTCGTCCGAGTATCATTCATGTGATTTGGATGCAGGAAAGGTGACTGAATAACAAGCACTTATGGGGTTCTCTGTTTGGTGGAGACTTTAAGTTGTTTTCGTTTTTGGAAAGCTTATTCTTTGGTCTGGGCAGCATAGTTCCAATGCAGATCAAGCGCCAGAGCATATATAATGGATTATACTCTTCAGTGTTATAAAGTATGGATCCAATACAAGAGAGGGAAAAGGAGTTTAAATGAATAATGGCTAGAATTCAGGAATAATTTAACACCAGGGGTTATATTCTTGAATTGTCGTGAATTACACTGGAGATAGAGTTGTGTGATGTTGGGCGACGTCAACGCTCGCAGCACCAAATGACAACAGTATCTAATGCAATGGATTTTTTATTAACTGATGACACCTTACATACAATGTATAAGGTGACATCTAAAATCTAGAAAGGCGAAGGCGGACATATAACGCCAAAATAGCGAGCTCAGATGCTTTCAGATATTATTATTAATAATATTTACTGCAGCGCCAAAAGAAAAACAAATGTTGTAAAATATATGCGGCGAAATCACTTCAAGGTAATTCTAACATTCAGGTGAACCTAGCGATATATTTAACATTTTAAAACTCTCCCACAAGTGTGCACGCGAATTCGTGGGTTGATACAACTGGACATCTCCGGTGTTGTAAAAGGATAATCAAACAAAAAGTACAGATAAAATAACTCCAGAATTTGATTGGCCTCAATTCAAAGGTTATCCGAAAGCCAGAGGACTAACTAGGATTATTGACGTCAAACCGGTACAAACTACAGGAGAAAGGCAGTGAAGCAAGAGGGTTATGGTCTCTTTAATTCTGACCATAGCTTGATTGATTGATTCAATGAGCTTTATCATACACCATATGATTTGAACATACATATAAATAAAATGGAAAGCTGTGTAAAAAATGACGCTAAATGATTTTGGGGATTCCGTTAGCTGAAGTAATATGTTTGCTGATCACTTTGATAAGTCATTCAGCAATAGTCCACTTTAAATGAATAACCAATTTTTTTCTTTATTTAAATAGGTGTTCCCAAGGAACTAAAACATTTTTTTTATTTGATTTGGAAATAGGAAGTTGTTGTAACGGGGCCGATTTTGTGAATCGCGGATTTTGACATATCTCCACGTTTCAAGGTCACTAGAATCCAAATCCAGCATTTTTATTGAGATGGCGGCTGTGTGTGTGTATGTACGTATGTAAGTATGTTCGTATGTTCGTTCGGAATTATCTTTCGCCACGATTATCTCGAGAACCAAAGATGATATTGACATGGGACCGGGTTTATTCGAAGCGTAATTACCTAACTCAGAACTGATTAAGTTTTTAGCGAAATCGGTCGTTTTTTGTTAGTAAATAAATAACTAAAATAATTTGCCTTTATTTGTACTATTTATTGTCATTTGTCATTGAGCAAATCATTATTACATTGTGTTCCGTTATTTCGTATACATGTAAATTTACAGGTCTCCGTGTTGATAACAATGGTTGCATTAATATATATCACACTACGCTGTTATTAACAACATTTAATTTCCATGAACAATATTAAAGAGCATTTTTTAATATTAAAAAATTCTTAACCATATCTTATGGTTAACCACATTTCAAAATTTACCACTAATCGCATAAATCATATTGATCCCACTGGGAAGTTAGTCGTGTGGACCTCGCGGGTCGCACCCAGACCACTTTTTTCTTCTTAGAATTCCGAGTATTCATCAGGGCCCGATGGCATTACACCGATCGTTCAAAAGAAATATATAGTGATGACATTGCTCCTTTTCTTAAATATCTGCACAGTAGAACTGAAAAAATTCCCAATCTGTGGAAAAATACCTTAATTCCACCTGTATACAAAAAAGTAAAGCATGGTGATATTTATTACGAAGTATAGGCCCATTTCGAAACTTTTCTTTTTTATCAAACTGTTTGAATATCTGTAAGAAGTTGATATTTCTCTGTCGTAATGTGATCTGTAAACCATATGCAGTTTTGAGAAAAAGAGTGGGACTGTCACAAATGTTTCTTGCGTGCATGTTCGTATGCTTTGAAGGAAGTAGATTGCATATACAGATACACTGAGTTTCTTTAAGGCTTTCTAATGACGTCTCATGAATAAATCATACTATAAGGTTCCCCACTCCAGGTTACATAAAATGGATTAATTCATACCTTAGAACAAAATACTTATCAAGCCAAATGTAGAGGTTCGCTGTCAGAATCTTTGACTGTTCAGTCTGGAGTTTCTCAAAGAAACAAATTAGACCAAATTCTTTTTATACTAGCTATAAACGATGTTAAAGAATTTATGAAACACAGCAATATTTTGATAAACGCTTATGATATGAAAATATAAAAAATTGCCGATAACCAAGACAATCTTCTTCAAACCGACGTCATTAGCTTCTGCACTTGGTGTATTAAAAACAGTATGCTCCTGAACCCAACCAAGTGTCATTGTCATCAAATGACATTTATTTAAAGGCGCATACCTTTCAGCTTTCAATAGTTCTTATCTCAACATACTCTTTGTCATCTTGATAGTTTTAAAAATATTGGCGATAGTTTTAATCCTAAACTCGATTTTACAAAGCAAATCAATTTAATTGTTGATAAGTCCAATTTCTTTCCCCAGAGAATTTGACAACAATTATTTTTCTATATATTTATTGGACTTAGTGTGTTGATCTTGGCTGACTGCCACTTCAACCGATGTTTTTCTGTCATCATACAATTGCTTTGTCCGTCCTCAACTAGAGTATGCTTCGTAGGTTTGGACATCGTTCTACAACATTCATTCAATGGGACCGAACGTATGTACACTGGTAACCAACGACTATACCACGTCTAGTTAATCGGTTCTCGTTGATTTTCTCGACGAATACATTATGTAAGATTAGTTCGTAAATGAGTTTTTAGGCCGAAAGGCAATAAGATATAGTTAAGTTTAACAATAATCTGGAATAAGTATCCTGTTAATTTTAAGTTAGATTTAATCATTTTGTCTAAAACCTGAATATCAACTTACATATTCAGTTACAATTTTTTTTTTTTTTATAATTTGCTTACGCTAAAGGGATTTTTTTTTCTGTTGTTTGGGTGCAGTTGTAGGGTTTTTCTCCACGGGTGGTGTATAAGTTACTTAGGGGAGATTACGATTTCATGTTTTCGGTATAAAGTAATGGACTTGGCCGGGATTCGAACGCACGACCTTCCATTCCGTAAGCGAATACACTACTACTGCACCATTGCCACCCGCTATTATTAAAAAATGTTTTTAAAATTAAAAAAAAGTCAAAGTAATCGGTTCTCGTCAGATCACCGCAATTAAACGACGATGGACACGGTTAGTACGTAGATGGAGGACCATTTGAGAACAACCGCGTGTCGTTGGCCAGTCCCATCTACAGAGTTTAGGTAGATAATACAAGGTGGCGCAAAAGTAATCCTCCTATCAGAAAATGCTATAAATTTTGCGATTGGCCCCTAATGTCAGTTCTGTTTTGACATTTGTGTAGTAAACACATGCGAAATACACGTTAATAAACAATGTTACGCTACACTGCTCCAGAACGCGGAATATTGGTGACTATTTATTTGAGCAATAATCGGTCGGTGACTTTGGCACAACGTGAATTTCGTCGCAGATTTCCTACCCGTCGAACGCCTACTGGTGAAACACTGCGACGTTTAGCCGCTCGCCTCGAAGAGACTGGCACAACACAAGATGCTGCCAGGCGTGGCAGACCCCGGAGTAGCCGTTCTGCAGAGAATATTGCTGCTGTAGCCGAAGATGTCATGGAAGCGCCGTCGACATCGACCAGACGACGTGCCACGCAAATGGGTATCAGTCGACGGTCTTTACAGCGAATTTTGGTACAAAATTTGAAGATGTTTCCGTACGCTTCTGGGGCACTGAAAATCCGCGTGTAACCCACGAAGAGCCATTACACCCGCTCAAAGTCACTGTATGGTGTGCTGTTTTCGCTGGAGGAGTCATCGGATCTTTTTTCTTCGAAGACGTCGCGGGCCAAACGGTTACTGTGAATGGTGAGCGCTACAGAGCAATGATCAACGAGTTCTTTTTGTCGCAACTTGATGAATTGGGATTGGAAAACATGTGGTTCCAACAGGACGGTGCAACGGCACACACTGCACGTGCCACAACCGATATGCTGAAGGATGCATTTCCCGGGCGCCTAATCTCCCGTTTTGGCGATTTGCACTGGCCAGCAAGATCGCCTGATTTGACCGCTCCAGACTTCTTTTTGTGGGGCTTTTTGAAGTCGCGGGTTTATGTCAACAAGCCTCAGACTCTTGCAGCTCTTAAAGACAATATCCGTCAACAATGTGAGGACCTATCGCCGGAAGTTTTGGCCAAAGTGATGGAAAATGCCATAAAAAGGGCTCAAATGACAATCAACTGTGGCGGCGGCTATTTACATGACATCATATCCTCGACTTGATGTAAAAAAAATTAAAAGACCAAATAAAAATAATCCACAAGAAGAATCAAAGTTTTTCATTTTTTTTTAAATTACAGCGAAAAAACATCGGAAGGTTATTTTTGCGCCACCTTGTATAACACACTTCATAATGTGCAGCAGGTAAATGAAGCGAATTGGATGAAATTACAACAACAACAACATTGCTGTGTGAGGCAATAATATGCCAATCGGAACTTACAGTCTTACAGAAGTCTTTTC
This sequence comes from Portevinia maculata, assembly GCA_949715645.1. Lineage (NCBI taxonomy): Eukaryota > Metazoa > Arthropoda > Insecta > Diptera > Syrphidae > Portevinia > Portevinia maculata. Next base: position 280,402,940 of record OX454525.1, read on the forward strand.
ACAACAACAACTTGAAGTTTTGAACAAAGGATTAAACTACACTCCAAAACCTTTGAATATACCTATCATAGAATTGATTGCTGATATAGAGACGTGCATAAAGTACAAACCACCACAAGTTAAACAGGAAATAAGAGATTTTGCCAAACCTATTATAAGAAGCGCAAAATCAATGCTTAAATATGATAAAGAAGCTGCCAAGATTCATAAGATCATCACTGAATTAAAACAGAAGGAAGTCTTTTATATGAAAGCTGACAAAGGAAATAATTTGGTCATTATGCCGAAACAAGACTACGACGAGAAAGTAAAAAGTTCTTTTCTTACAAACAACATAAAATCATTACCAAAAACACCACTACCAGGAATGATTCGTGACTCAATGGAGGTTATAAAATGTATAAACCAAATTTTTGAAGTGCCAAATTGGAAACTGAATGTATCCAATCCGGATGTACCAAAGCTTTACGCACTCCCAAAAGTACATAAACCGGGCTGTAAAATGCGACATATAGTTTCAAACCTCAGTTAAAATAGCAAACTGGTTAGTTGAAGATCTAAAGAAGTACCCGATCGAAAGCCTGTGCGTAAAAAACTCGTTTGATTTCGTTGAAAAATCCAAAAATATACGAATAGACGATGACGAAATCATGATATCCTTCGATGTTGAAGCTTTATTCCCGAGCATCCCAATTTCGGATGCAATAACCGCTTTAAGAACACATCTGGACAGGTATACAATTGAGGAGGATAAAAAACTTTTATATATGAAAGCCGCGAAAGTATGTATGTCACATAACTACTTCCAATACAGAAATCAATTTTACAAAATCAAGTCTGGTACTAGCATGGGAAACCCTCTATCACCTTTAATCGAAGTGTTTATGTCCTCATTTGAAATAAATTTGAAAACACAATTTTTACTCCCACGAATTTGGTTTCGATATGTGGACGATGTGTTCGCTATCATAAAAAACATCTGAAATTGAGAATACTCTAAAAACTTTGAATTCTAGATTCGAAAATATAAATTTTACATATGAAAAGGAGTCAAATAACATGCTGCCGTTCTTAGATTTAATGATAACACGGAAAAATAATCAAATCGATTTTTCTATATATAGAAAACCAACAACAACAAATCGCTATATTACGAACGATTCCTTTTGTCCGTTTCAACAAAAGTTGGCTGCATTTCACTCAATGGTACATAGACTGTGTAAACTTCCTTTATCAATCAATAATTATAAAATCGAATACAAATATTTAAAGGATGTCGCTATCACCAACGGCTATAGTGAATCGATAGTGGATAAACTCATATTCAACACACAAGAAAAATTAAAAAATCCAATTTATCAACTTTATTTACACAAAACAAAAAAATAAACGACAACAACAACTCTGAACGCATAAGCATGACTTTCTTTCCCTCGATAACTGATAAGTTAACATCTAAATTTAAAAAGAAAAACCTTGAATGTGTTTTCTCCAACAACGGAAAACTAAAAAATATACTTGGGACAACAAAAGACAAATCAAAACCTAATAAAAAATCGGGAATCTACGAAGTTAAATGCAGGAACTGCGAAGCTAAATATATTGGTCAAACAAAAAGAAACATCGAAGTACGCTTTAAAGAACATGCCAACCACATTAAACACAATAGACCCGAAAAATCCTCTGTTGCCTCCCACGTCCTCACCAACAATCATTTTGACGTGCATTTAGAAGACGTTAAATTGCTTAAACACGTCACAAACCATAGACGACTTGATGCGTATGAAAGCTTATACATACATATCAACAACAACTTGATGAACTGTGATGACGGAAATATCATTTCACATTTATTCAACTTAATATCATGATCTCCCTCTAACATTTAAAAGTTATTATGTTTAATATTTTGTTTTGACGTTCTTTCTTTCTTTGTTTGTAATTTTCTACACCAAATAGTGTATTGCTGAAGATGAGTCGCATCGGACTCGAAATGCATTCAATTTAAAATGAAAAATAAACACAATGTACCTACATAAAATAATCAAAAGTTAGTTTCGTTTTCTCCTTTTTGTTTTATGTTTGGTTTTATGTTCTTTTATTTTTTACTGATGATTGTGGTCAATAAGGTGTCGTTTGGTTTTTTTCATAATTAATTAACGCGACCACAAGCAAAAACGTTCATTTTCTCTTTTCGCCCCCCCTTTTACTCGGGATACTATACCAAGTGTATAATTTAAGTGTAATTTAGAAAAGATTTTAATCGTATTACTTGAAAATGCTTGAAAATACTTCAAGCTACTTGAAGTTACCAACAACAACATTGCTGTGCATGTTATGCATTTGTTAATGCTTGAACATACTTGAAGTTACTTGGACATGCTTGAAGTTACTTGAAAATGCTTGAAGGTACTTGAAAATGCTTGAAGTTACTTGAAGTTACTTGAAAATGCTTGAAAATACTTGAAAGTACTTGAAAATGCTTGAAGTTACTTGAAGTTACCTAAAAGTGCTTGAAGTTACTTTAAGTTACTTGAAAATGCTTGAAAACTTGAAGTTACTTCATAATGCTTGAACATACTTGAAGTTACTTGGACATGCTTGAAGTTACTTGAAAATGCTTGAAGTTACTTGAAAATGCTTGAAGTTTCTTAAAAATGCCGGAAAATTTTTATATCATGTCAAATCAGAGAATGCAATGTCGAAAAATTTAATTTTCCGATTAATATGTATAACAGTCGACTTTGTTTTTTTTTTTCAACTTATAGAATAAATTGGTCGAATTTCGACCATGGGCGACCCCTAGTTGATGTAAATACAATCTGAAAGAAACTATACTGAATAACTTCACAGCATTGGGTATGTTATTTTAATTGGTCCAAAAATGAAAATCGTGAGCAGACAAATTTTTTCATTCATAGTAGATACCTACTCGTATCTCGCATATAAAAAAAAAGTTTCGTATTCGTTCTCGTCCTTATCGACACGAGTTTTCCAAAAAATGAACTGCAACAAATTACACTGACTTCAAACAAACAAAAGGATTGAATAAATATGAACTTTAGAATTTTTTAAGTAAGCTTTATCTAGTCTAATTTGTTGTGGTCACAATCTCTTTTTCTTAAAAATGTCAGATATTTTTATTGAGTTTTTATTAAAGACTATGTAACAGTTATTTATTATAGTACCTATACAAAAAGTAAAAACAATAAATAATTACTTTTCTGCCTAAAATCGATAACTTTTGATCATAGCCGATTTACCACAACGGATCCGCATTCTAGCATGTGCATACTTTTGTGACAGCTGTAATTAATGACGCAATATTATCGTTGTTGCAGACTTAAAACTATCCATCGTATCTCTTGCATCGCGATAACATAGATATGCCTTATAGGTATTGCGAGGTGGTGACGATGGTGTAGAGGGTAGTGTGTTGGCTTGTGACCCGAGCGGTGCAGGTTCTATCCCGATGGGGAATTAAAAGAGAGAAACGAATAACACCCCGTTTCTCCAACCTCTACACCAAAAAGAGGATTTCTGCCTAGTAGTACAATGGACCGTTACCGAGTCGGAGTGGTCTGAGATTTGGATTTCCTTAATCTTGCGACGACAGATTCAAGCTCTTGAACAATAGTTGTACTTCTTTGCACGCGGATATAGGGATAATTTGAAATTTGCATGTAAAATACAACAACAACTTATCCTATATACGCTAACTTTAGCGGGGATAGCTATCGCCGGCAAGTCCTTTAGCGGAGATAAACAGTGCTCCAAAATCCATTTTCTTCGTTTCTGATGAATCCTTCCGATGAATTTGTCAGGAAATGTCAACGTTTGACAACCCACCGACCACTCACACATCCCGTTGAATATTTTATTCGTGATTTTATTATTATTATTTTTCAAACTTCATTTTAAGGGTAATTGAATTTAGCAAATCTGTTAATGTGAAATTGTTTTTCATAATTTTAGAATATGCTTGGCATCAATTTCAATTGGCGGAAGTAAATATTTTTCAATTTCAGGATTTTCAATATCTACAAATTTCTTAACTACAACTTACAGCTGTGTCACGGCGCATGTCATAGGTGCATGTGTGCTGCCAAGTTTTTTTAATGAATTCTTAAGCGGCGATTTTTGACTTTCTTTTTGACTTTGAAATTCATTTTTTTATTCATTGATAAATATCTACTTACATACTAGACAAAAATGATTAAACCTAACTTAAAATTAACAGGATACTTATTCTTATTTATTGGTCCTTATGCGAACGCTCTAAACTTAACTATATCTTAGAATTATTGCCTTTCGGCTTACGAACTATTTTACGAACTAATCTTACATATATATTTCTTAAGCGGCGATAGTCGTTTTCTGATGCCATCCCTATATCCGCGTGCAAAGAAACACGGCTAATATAGTGTTAGTATGCTCCAGGTACATACTCTTGACTTAGTTCCTTGACATTCCGTGACGAGGAGGTCCATCCTCGAAGCTATCTTGTCTCTAATGACTAATTTCTTTTTTAGTGAAGTCGGTAAGTCATCTCGACGGCACAAACCCCGACCTGGAAGTCTGTTGTCATTATTTCTTCTGAACGTGGTGTCGGTAATCCACCGTACGTCATCTGTCTCAGTTGATTATGTAAGACTTCTGAGACTCATCGGCCAGCCATTCCGACAGTGTTTCTATTTTCTTCTTGTTCAACATTTGCGCTTATAAGCTTATTATAGGACCGACATGACCAGTATCGGGTGATTACCACGGTGAGGTTAAATAAGCAGAGTTGTATCGTATAATTATGTTTACAAAACTGTTTAATCGCCAGATGCGCTACGATCAGTGCCTACAGGTGTTTTTAAAAACATCATTACTTTTGCTTTCATACAAGGTGGCGCAAAAATAACCTTCCGATGTGCCAAAGTCACCGACCGATTATTGCTCAACTAAATAGTCACCAATATTCCGCGTTCTGGAGCAGTGTAGCGTAACATTGTTTATTAACGTGTATTTCGCATGTGTTTACTACACAAATGTCAAAACAGAACTGACATTAGGGGCCAATCGCAAAATTTATAACATTTTCTGATAGGAGGATTACTTTTGCGCCACCTTGTACAAAGTTATTGAACCTACGTTGATATTGTCCATTGTATTTGTATAACACAACAGTTCATTAAAGCAGACTGTTTGAATTCACAATAAAAGAAAACAGATCTTATTTTTTAACAACAAAAGATAACAAGTAAATAAATCGAAAGAAAAACACAAATGATATTAACGAACACAAAAAACAGGACGTACTACAAGTACACAATTACAATATCCCAAACACAATCCTTTAAGACTATAAAAAGAAAAGAAATACGTTTTCCCTGCTCAACATATATGAACAGATTCCTCGTCCTATTTGTTTCTTTTTTATCTTTTTTCAACTTTTCAGTTCACTTTGCTTTCCTTCGAAGAATATATTTACTTGGAAAAAAAATGCTCCAGGTTCCTGAAATACAGAGAACTCTCAATTCAGCTAAAAATATTGGAAAGCATAAATTCTCAATCGAAACAGAAAGGACGACAGGAAATAAAGATTAGTAAAAAATAGAAATAAAACAAAAAGAAGCCTTGCACGATACGTCTTGCATTCAGGACATCGATGCCAACTCTTTGGCAACGCCATTAGGTTTCGTACATTCTTTTTTATTTCTCAACTTCATTTTTTTTAAATGAAGAACAAACCAGGAAATATCTCAACTCGGTCATAAATAAATTCTGCATTTCCTGTTTCCTTATTATTATTTTTTTGTTTCTTGTCCTTTCAAAATATTCAACTGCATTTGGAAATCGAATTCTTTTGATGTATGGAGAAACAATAATAATGTTGTGCGCCACCTTTAAGTGCATTTCGTTTGGTTTTCGATCTGTGTGCTTGTAGTTTGAGAATTTTGTGAAAGCAAATATCAATTGGTTGTATGGGCCAATGTCTTCGTATACGGTTTGTTCATAGGTAACTTAAAAGGGATAATGTTAAGTCATGTGGTGGCTTTATTTCTCTGCCATTATATTTTTTTACACGCACACATGAACAAACACATATGCGATGAGTATAATGTTCAGACAAGTTCCGATTCAATTCTCATGGTGAGTGTTCGACTCATTCCGATGTATCCAATGCCCCATCGTAAACTTTTGGCATTCACTCCTGTGTCTGTCCATTTGTCTGAAATGGGTTCGGGGTGGCAGTAGAACACACGTAGGCACATGTAGCCGTTTCTTATGGAGCGATATTATGCCAATATTGGGTTTTCAGCTGATCGTGTTTCTTTTGGTATGAGGCTCCTAATTAAGACTTGACAGGACTAAAAGATGAATGGTGTTATTGCCTGTATCGGCATGTGACTTAGAATTGAACAATTTTTCCAAGGACTTGCTTCTTGACGGCAAACTGATGAATAAGAAGGCAACTGGTTATTTTTCTTTTGTCTGATGCATGAGTTATCCTCTTTTTTGAAATAGCTTAACAATGACTTGCTTTACTGTGACGGGTGTTCACGAATTTAGAATTCGAATTCTAAAGGTATTATATCCATAGATTATATTATTAGGGATACATAATATAAATGTATGTGTAAAATGCCTATAAAAGCTTAAACGAGTTCGCTATGTACATATACATAGCCCTGCGTAGGAGAGGTTTCTCCGGAAAATTATTGTTATTATTAAAGCTAAAGGGTGTTCAAATTTGACGTATCATTTTAAATTGGCCGCCATTTTTTACAGCTATTAGATTACACCGAAGTTTTTTTTAGGTATGAAGTAAATACATTCCCGTTGGCTAAAATGGATCGGTACACTATTGAGCAACGCGTTTTTATTATTAAAACTGAGTTTAAATATGGTGAAAGTTTTGCAGAAGTTGAAAAAAAATTTCGTTCAAAATGCGGTAGAGAAAATGCTTTGTCAAACCGTGCTATTAAATTTATCGTTCATACATTTTGAAGAAACTGGTTCGGTTCAAGATCAGAGAAGTAAAGCCTATCATCGTAGTGGTCGTTCGAGTGGACATATTGCAGCTGTTAGCAGAGGTGTTGCTGAAGAGCCAAGGACGTCAATTCGTCGTCGTTCACAGCAATTAAACCTCAAACCAACAACTTTGTTTAACATTTTTCACAAATATCTGCATGTAAAGGCTTACAAAATGCAGTTAACACAAGAATTAAAGCCAACGCATTGCGTCGGGAATTCGTTAATTGGGCCATAGAGAAGAAATAACAAAATGACAAGTTTTTCAAGCAAATTATCTTCACCGATAAGGTTCATTTTGAAATTGGCGGTTATGCCAATAAAGAAAACTGTCGCATTTGGGCTGAAGAAAATCCGGAAGATTTTTTGAAAGGCCAATGAAACCAAAAAAGTTACGGCAGGGTGTGGATTTTTCTGTGGTGGCGTAATTGGTCCATTTTCGAAGATGAAAATGGCAATGCAGTTACTGTGGATGGAGCTCGGTATCAAGCGATGATTAGAAACTTTTTGTGGAGTCAATCGGAAGATATTGATGTGCAGAATATGTGGTTTCAACAGAATTGTGCAACATGCCACAAAGCAACGAGCTCAATCGATTTTTTGAAAGACAAATTTAACAATAGACCTCCTCACGACAACGTCAGTGTCAAACGAACACAAAAAAAAAACAAACAGCGGAATGAAATGAAGGAAAACAATGGCGAATTTGCATGGCGGGAAATACGTTCTTTGCGAATATTTCCTAAAAAGTTTATAACAAAGAAAATTTAAACAAAAAAAAAGTTCCGGAACTAAGAAGGAGTATCCAAACCACGTTTTGAAATATTAATAAGTTTACATTATAATATGATTGTGTACAAAAAATAAAACTGAAAAAGTGAGAATCGCGTAGTTGTGGCAAAAAATGTTTTTGTTGCTAATATCTCGTAATAAGTTTATATTAAAGCGAATTATAACAAAAATAAATTTCCAGAACTAAGAAGGAGTATCCAATCACTGTTTTGGAATACTAAAAAGTTAACAACATTATAAGATTCTGTTCAAAAAATAAAAGTGAAACCGTGACAATCGCGTTGTGGCAAAGAAATATTTTTGTTTGGAAGCAAATAAGTTGAAAAGGTTTCTAAACCTACATTTTTACTTTTAATTCACACAGATTTTTCAATTTTTGGTGAACATGGTCACTGTTTTTATTGCCTTTTTTGCTTTAACATTCTTTCTCAAGTTTTTTCTCTATAATTTGTTAATTTTTACCCTTCAATAGCTTCTATTTTCACTTTAATATTCACCTGATTAACAATCACAACGATTATTCCATACGATTTCTGCAAATTTATGCAAATTTTATCATTCATTTTGCTTTTGACGTTTAAGAAAGGGATTAGGCACTTCAGAAAGAAATAGCTTGGTGAAAAGGTCTATCGCATAATTTCCCGAAGAACAGAGGTGAATTGGCCAGCAAGATTTAACAGCACTGGATTATTTCTCATTTGGTTTCTTGAAGAGTAAAGTTTATGCCGATAATCCTCAAACTGTTCAACACCTCAAAGAACGTCATCGAGCAAATATTACCTATTAAACCTTCATTATGCGAAAAAGTGATTCAAAATTTTGGTAAAAGGTTGAGAATCTGCCGAGATAGCAGAGGAGGTCACTTGGACGACATTCTTTTCCATTATTAACCGGAACCATTGTGCATTAATTTTCAATAAAAATACAGATTTCACACAATTTATGTCTTTCATTCAAAATTTAAAATGATACCTCAAATATTGAATCTTTTTTATATACATAGTTTTATCTAATCAATATAACACGTTAAAGTAGAAATGATTTACCCTTCAATAGCTTCTATTTTCACTTTAATATTCACCTGATTAACAATCACAACGATTATTCCATACGATTTCTGCAAATTTATGCAAATTTTATTATTCAATTCGCTTCTGACGTTTAAGAAAGGGATTAGGCACTTCAGAAAGAAATAGCTTCGTGAAAAAGTCTATCGCATAATTTCCCGAAGAACAGACGTGAATTGGCCAGCAAGATCATGCGATTTAACAGCACTGGATTATTTCTCATTTGGTTTCTTAAAGAGTAAAGTTTATGCTGATAATCCTCAAACTGTTCAACACCTCAAAGAACACCATCGAGCAAATATTACCTATTAAACCTTCATTATGCGAAAAAGTGATTCAGAATTTTGGTAAAAGGTTGAGAATCTGCCGAGCTAGCAGAGGAGGTCACTTGGACGACATTCTTTTCCATTATTAACCGGAACCATTGTTCATTAATTTTCAATAAAAATACAGATTTCACACAATTTATGGCTTTCATTCAAAATTTAAAATGATACCTCAAATATTGAATCTTTTTTATATACATAGTTTTATCTAATCAATATAACACGTTAAAGTAGAAAATTCCATGTAATGTAAAAATTTTAAGGAGTCAGAGAACTTGTCAGCCGAAAGTGTACTTCGCGTATCTTTAGATGGAGAAATCAAAGTATTGAGTATACATCAGACTTAGACACTTAGGGCCAGTTTCAAGACCAGCTGATAAAGTCTCGGATAGCCTATCCGGAACTTATCTGTCAGCTAAACATGAACTTTTGATTGCAAAGGTTTCGGATAGTGATATCCGACAGATATAGTCTCGGATATCCTATCGGCCGGTTCAAGCGGTAAATCCTTTATCCGGAAGATAAAAAAAATATTTATTTGAAGTGACTGAAAAAAATATAGTTTCAGAGCATTCCTTCATTGACGACCGTAGACAGCAGTCACAAGTGCCCTAACATGGATTTGATTGAATTTTTAGAAGACGAATTTGAAGAATATTACAATTATATTACACGGCCCCGTAGGAAGAGAGTGTTTCTCCCAAGGCCATATTATTTTGAAACACTCGACGAAAAAGATTTCAGAATTCGATTACGGCTTACCAAAACGGCTGTAAGAAATGTCCTTACATTAATAGAAAGTGATATAAAAATTTTCAGTAGTTTTACAGTTCCACCAATGCAACGATTACTTATAATATAACTCTTCGATATTTTGCAACTGGGAAATTTTTAATTGTATGTGGCGACTTCGCTGGAGTAAGCAAGGCCTCCGCTCGCAGGATCATAAATAAATAAATAAAAATAAATACATCATTTTTATGAAATTTGCAAGATTTTCCAGGGTTTTTGGAGTTTGATTGTACTCACACTAACATTAACTCACCAGGTAAGTACCTTCAAGAATAATAGGTACCAGAAATTATAATTATTTTCACTTGTTGGCAGGAGGAGAAACTGCCATACTGTACAGAGACCGGAAAGGCAATTTCTCAATTAATGTTCAAACAGTACTGGACTCAAATTTAAGAATCATGGACATAGTTGTTAGATGGCCTGGATCATGCCATGATCAAACTATTTTTAATAACTCGCGTATTAAGCGAAGAATAAGTGATAGAGAATTTGGAATTACTTGATTCTCGGACGTGAAGGATATGAAAACACAACTTTTTTGCTAACTCCCCTTCACAACCCACGGATACCTGGTGAGCACTTGTACAACGAGTCACAAATCAGAACGTAAAAATGTAGTAGAAAGATCATATGGCGTATGGAAGAGTAGATTACCAGTTTTGTCAAAGAAATTACTTTGCACCATTAGAAAGTACAAGCAATTATTGTTGCATGTGCAGTGCTCCACAATAAAGCCACAGACATGGGGGAAGAAACTTTTGAATATACTATGCCAGATGATTGCCAGATGATACTGATGAAACTTATGATGTTAGTAATACTTTACTAAGAGATAGTAGTCGAAATATTGTAAGAAATTCTGTTATTAACTATTTTTCGTCTCTGCTATAATTAAATTTGTTCGTGCTTTTTAAATAAATAAAATTGGCAAAATATCCTTTTCTTTGTTCTTATTTAACCATAACTTGAATGAATAAATAAACTTTTCTCCTAAACCTTTTTTCAACAAATCAATTTTAAGAAGAAGATATTGTTTTTCTAATTTATACATAGTGTCCTTGTGTTCCAACTCCTTTTCTAAAATTTTTCTTTGTATACATTTTTGCTCAAGCCCTCTGTTAAAATTTTTTTTTGGGTTTTTGCTGCTCCAATTTTTTCTTCCGTTAATTTTTCAATAGGTCTTTTTTCTTTTGGTTTACTTAAAACGACCAAAAATATTATTAATAGTAATAAATTAATATAAATATTATTAGATATTAGTCTTTTAAAACAACTTACTCAAAACAGGATTCTTTTTAGTTTTTAGGGCCTCCGGATCCATCCATTATCTGAATTGGATTTCAGCTTGGTTTGCAGTGTCTATTCCACATAAAATATAACACAAGAGTCAACAGGTTATTGTTGATTGCCAACATTTTGTTTTCCAGCTCGACAATACAATTTTATGAGTTTTATCTGGTTAAGCTTCTAGAAAACACGAAACAAACAAAGCAAAACAAATGACATGTATTTTAAAACAAACTTACTGGCTGATAAATTTTTCCACCAATTAGTTTATCAGAGACTTTGACGATGAAACAGAAAAAAAATATCACCAACTTTATCCGAAACATTTGAAACTGGCCCTTAGACTTGCTGTCAATATTTACCTGCTTTAAGTAACCTACATAAAGTAATTGACCTCAACCAAATGGGTCAACATTTAAAGCTGAGGCTACCACAGTCTGTCTTAAGGTTCATGTGGCAAAGATATAGGGCCTAAGCATTGCGTGCGTACTTTGACGACTGCCAGGTGCTCGCAAAGCCATTGGGTTTTTGATTAATCGTTGTGTAGGGCAACCGCATCTACTTGTCCGCTAATATTCTTGATCCGTCCCTGCACTAACTGCGTGCACATAAGTTAAAATGTATTTAAAAGTTAAATCAAGAGGACCTAAGCATTTCAAAGTTTAACTCCCCACTCATCGTTACCGGAAATAATGACAACAAAATTTAAACTTTCAATAGTCTTAACTGAAATGACGACGGCAGAGAATTGGACGAGTGCATCGAAATTTGCAGGCTGTATTTCGTATGATCTTAACGATATGGAAAACCAAGCTAAGAATATTCCACTCCTACGTCGAATCAATACGACTTTACGCCGTGCAGTGGAATCCACTGACCGAATTATCAGAAGATGGGACGTCTTGAGCAAAATGTAGAAACAGAGAAATGATTGCAATGCTCTAATACGACGTGTTTATCTTTCTTTTAACCGAAAGTCAAGGGAAAAATAATCCACTGTCCCAAAGAGAAGCAAACAATTTTGATTCTTCATACAAAAAGCATTAGAAATTCTACCGCGTTGTCGATCAGTACATATATAGTTTACAATAATATTCCAGCTGCCAGGCCTGCATAACGCTTTCAGGTCGCACTTTGACTTCACCGGTGCATGAGCGTAGAGCATTCAATGCGACAAATCTACTTCCATACTCGCATGCATGGTTCCAAGAGCATTCAAAGATTTTAACATTCCGCTGGCCGAGGTAGTAGAGAAGTAGTAGATAAAGATCCCTAATAAAATCGATATAGATAATCGGAGACAAAATAGAGCCTTGGGGAACACCAGCATTTGAATATTACACTTAACGACGTCTAAAACAATTTGCATTGAACGCCTAGAAAATAAATAAATATGAGGATTTAACGACCTATTCAGGGCATTAAGATAACTTCTCCAACCATTTGCTTCTGCAAAGTGGAAGGGACCTACGATTTGAGGCCGAATCCAAGCGGCAAATTTGAGAAACTTTTCTTGGCAACTGATACTCTGTTTGTCAGACGTTCGCAAGGGGTGGGCCAGCAGTGGAAAAAAAATAGGTGTTACTTGGCCCTGCCATAGACCACGTCGAATCAATCGGTTCTTATTCGATCACCGCAATTAAACGACGTAGCGCGTGGTTAACTCCGCCATAGATTTCTATACCCGTCCCAAGCCCGGTTAAAGGAGGACGGTTTAAGGTAACGGGGGGCACTCCATCCTATCCCTAGCAAAATTCTGACCGCTAGATGAAAGACTAGGCTAAAAAAGCAACATAACAAACATGAACGACACAACAAATAGCGAACAAATTCGAGTGGGGATATCCACTCAAATGTCGGTAGTGACCGTGGCTACCGGCACGGGCTTGGCGCCCCCTTCTATTGGGGGTGATGAGCAGGGCCGGCTCCAGCCAAACGAGCGCCCTGTGCAAGATTTACAAAAAGCGCCCTATTTTGAGTTAGATTCACCTTGAAGTTGCAAAAATTCAGCACAGGTATGATGGATGTTGCTTATTTGGGCTTATTTGAACAAGTTTTTTGTTTTAAATGCAAATGGCAGTATACGCGCAAGTTTTAAATGCAAATGGCTGTATCCGCGCAAGGTAAAATTAATTTTTCTTACTCCTAGCAATGCGCCCCGGAATTTTGCGCCCTGTGCATTTGCTCATCTTGCACATATGGTAGGGCCGGCCCTGGTGATGAGTCGCCAGCGGTTCTTACAAGCAAACATGGCATAACATAACATGGCAAACACGACAAACACGACGCGACGGTTGTAAAAGAAGAGAATTATACAAGTCTGGACTTGTTCCTTGATGGCCGAAATTTTCCTATCCATTCGCAATAATTTTCGTTATCGGTGGGTTTTGTGTTGGTTTTGCGCTGATAGCTTGGTTGAAGTTGATTGAAAGGTTTTTCAATTGAGTGGAAGTTGGAGCAATTTTTATATAAAAGGAATTTTAATTTCTTTTTATTCTCAATGTATGCTGTCCCCTACAACACAAATACTTGCGCTGTGTTTGTCCTTAGCACAGAATGGGTACTGAAGCATTTACAGAAAAACCCTTTTAACGTAAGCAAATTTAAAAAAAAAATTTAAAACCCCAAATGTTACAAAAATTTTTGGATTCGTTCTTAGAAAGAGGTATATGTTTTAAAAAAAAATCGATACGTATAAGAAAAAAATACATTACATGCTTCATCCGTTTTGAGATATTATTGCTTTTCTAAAGTGCCGTTATTGGAGTCTTTTTAAAAAACATGAGTAAGCTATATTCTAACACTTACCGCAAGTAATCAAAACATCAAACTGATCAAAATCGTTAAAGCCGATTTAAGTAAAAGCTAAATTTTCAAAAATTCAAAAATTTGTTAACCAAAACTAATGTAAAAACAAAGGGACGGGCTACAGTCCGCTTGGGCGAACTGTTGGATACCCTATTCTTATTCCTATCCCTCATAAGTGGGCGTGACAAAAGTCTAATTATGATTGAATTGTTAAGAACGCTCTACATATTTTGTTATATAACATTTAAAAGATTTTATCGAAAAAAAAAACTTTGGTTTTTCAATAAAATTGTTTTATTTAATTGTGGCGGATTTAAAAACAATTAACACCATGAGAATAAAGGGCCCCTAGAGAGTATCTATATATTATAAATTTCAGCTCCCTAGCTCAAACCTTGGATTTGCAAAAAAAGTTGATTTTAAATTGTGGGCGTGTCAGTGGGCGGATTTTGAAAATATTCACAATGAGCTTAAAGGGCGCCTAGAGAGTATATATTATAAATTTCAGCCCCTAGCTCAAACTTTGGATTTTCAAAAAAAGTTTTTATTTAAATTGTGGGCGTGTCAGTAAGCGGATTTTGAAAATATTTGCACATGAGCTTAAAGGGCCCCTAGAGAGTATATATTATAAATTTCAGCTCCCTAGCTCAAATTTTGGTTTTTCCAAAAAAATTGTTTTATTTAATTGTGGGCGTGTCAGTGGGCGGATTTTGAAAATTTTATATCCCGAGCAGTTTTAGGAGTCATAGATCATATATAAAAAAATTCAGCTCTCTAGCTCAAAATTCGATATTCTTCCAAAATTTTGTTTTTTTTTTTGAGTTTTTGGGCGTGTCTGTGGGCGGATTTAAAAAATTCGTAAACTTGATTATTTCGGGACCGTAGAGAGTATATGGTTAAAATTTCAGCTTTCTAGGCACAGTTGAAAGGACTAATTTTTGGCAACAGACGGACGGACGGAAGGACATGGTTAGATCGACATTACTATCGATGCTGATCATAAATATAGTAACTTAGGGGTCTACGGGCAATATTAAGGTATGTTACAAGGTTAGGTTAGGTTGAAGTGGCTGTTAGCAAAAAGCCAACCCACTTAGACCAATGAGGTCCGTTGTGATGCCACATGGATCGGGTTTTTCGACCCCTACTCGCTAAAACCATTTGGAGCTTCTAATGAAGCGCGATAGACTTCTAACATCTGTATTAGCTAAGTCACTGAGTTCGTTGACGAAGAAGGCTCCTAGGTAGAGATTTCTTTTATGGGAGAGTGCAGGACATGTGCAGAGGAGATGAGACGTAGTCTCCTCCTCCTCCTCATCCCTGCAGCTTCTGCAGAAGTCGTTTGAGTAAACGCCGAGCCTTGATGCGTGCCTGCCTATTAGACAGTGTCCTGTGATGACACCTATGACAGAGCCAATGTGCAGTCTGTTGAGTGAGATCAAACTCAAAGAGCGTCGCAGATCCAGCTTTGGCCAGATCTCCTTAGTCGCTAGACATGTATCACTACCTGTCCACCTGAGGTTTGTACTCTCGACTGCGGATAGCTTGAACATAAGTTTGCAAGTAGCAATAGGCATACCTAAAAAACCTTTCTCAGGTAGAAGAGGTAATGTGGTTCCGTTTTTGGCGAGTTCGTCTGCCCTACAATTCCCTGGGATGTCTCTATGCCCCGGCACCCAACAAAGGTGAATATTGAACTGCTCTGCCATCTCTTGCAGAGATGAACGGCAGTCTAAGGCTACGATGGAATTGTGAGAGACTGAGTCCAGGGATTTTAGCGCGGCTTGACTATCCGAGAAAATGCAGATATCCTTAGCGGATATCACATTTCTCTTCAGCCACGACAGGACTTCCTTAATCGCCATGATTTCCGCCTGGAACACGCTACAATGATCAGGAAGACGGAAGGAGAGACTGATATTTAGTCTTTCTGAGTAAACACCCCCACCTACCCCCTCGCTAGTTTTTGATCCGTCGGTGTAAAAGTGGATCGATTTAACTTCCGTGCAACCAGCATCCTCCCAGAATGATCTGGTGGGGATAGTGATTTGGAACTTCTTTTCGAACTGTAGTTGGGGTGTGGTGTAGTCGATGTTTCTAGGTACGGACCCAAGTGAGTCCAAAATGATAGAGTGGCCAATGTTCGAATTGATCCACTGTGAGGTGGCTTTTAGGCGGACAGCGGAGCAGGCAGCCATCTGCCTGCTAAAAATATCCAGGGGTGTCAGATGCAGTAAGATGTCTAGTGCGGCGGAGGGGGTCGTACGGAGTGCTCCGCTGATACACAGACAAGCTGTACGTTGCACCTTGCTTAGCTTATCTCGGTTTACCGCTTTATCAAGAGCAGTCCACCAGACAACCGCCCCGTATGTCAGAATCGGTCTCACTACCGAAACGTATAGCCAGTGAGATATGCGGGGTTGAAGGCCCCACTTATTACCGATGGCTTTTTTGCAAGAGAAAAGTGCTACTGTCGCTTTTTTTACTCTTTCTTGTAAGTTGGGTTTCCAGCTTAACTTCCTATCGAGGATAAGACCCAGGAATTTGGCTTCATCGGAAAATGTTAAGCTCGTACCGTTAATGGAAGGAGGATCGATGTGAGGGATTTTATATTTCCTGGAGAAGAGGACAAGTTCGGTTTTATGAGGGTTAACCCCCAACCCACATCTTCTTGCCCAACTTGTCAGCTTATTGAGAGCATTTTGAAGTAGCTCTTTTAGGGTGTTGAGGTATTTCCCTGAGACGGCAATAGCAACGTCATCCGCATAGGCAATCGCCCTGCAACCCTCCCCCTCCAGGCATGTCAGTAGTTTATTCACCACCAAGTTCCACAGAAGGGGGGAAAGGACACCACCTTGTGGCGTACCCCTACTGACAGACCTCCTAGCGGATGAATCGCCCAGTTTCGAATTGATAATCCTGCTTGAGAGCAAAAGATTGATCAGTTCCCCAAGCGAGCCATTCACATTCAGTTCTGTCAGTGCATTTGCGATTGCAGATGTGTTTACGTTGTTGAAAGCGCCTTCTATGTCTAGGAAAGCAACCATAGTGTATTCCTTGTGGTAGAGGGAGTATTCAATAGTGCGTACCAAGGAGTGAAGGGCGGTTTCCACCGATTTACCCTTATTGTACGCGTGTTGGGCCGCAGACAGCAGTTGCGGGTTTATGTTCATACGAAGATGGATATCAATCAGACGCTCCAGTGTTTTGAGGAGGAAAGATGATAGACTGATAGGTCTGAGGTCTTTGGGATTAACATGGGAGTATTTGCCTACTTTGGGTATGAAAACCACTTTTACTTCTCTCCAAGCCTGAGGAATGTGGATCAGCTTTAAGCAACTTGTCAGAATCATCTCCAGAGTTGGAAGGATGATATCCGAAGTCATCTGAAGTTCGGCTGGTATTATGCCGTCAGGTCCTGCAGACTTGAAGGGCTTGAAGCTTTGTAGCGCCCAAAGAAGCTTGTCCCTAGTTATCAGACTCTGACACAGGTATGTTACAAACTATGCGTCAAAATTGATATACCCTTAGAATAGGGTATAAACAAATAAGAAGCTACAGTCCTTGCTGGGCAAACTGTTGGATACCTACGAGTATTATTATTCCTATCCCCCAAAAAGTGGGCGTGACAAAAATCTGAATATAGGTGAATTGTTAAGAAGAATAAAGGCTTCATATTTTGTTAAACGTTACTGTCGTGTATGTTTTTTTCATAAATTTATCGAAAGGAAAAATTTTTTGCAAAAAACTGCACCAAAAAGTGTGCATGACGGAAAACTTTGTATATTGGAATTGTTAAAAACGACTTTATCTAGATACTTTGCGAAGAATGGGACTATCAGCTCCCGAGATTTCTTCAATAAAACGTTTTTTTTTTAGTGGGCGGAATTTAAAAATCTTTGAGCTTGGGTGAAACGGGCCGCAAATTTCAGTTTTCTAGCACGAATTTTGATTTTTTGAGACCGTGGGTGTATCAATGGATGGAATTTAAAAAATTCTTCCCACTGATAATTTTTTTTTTTGGTAGGTAGGTCGAGTTGCGGGACATACTTTTTGGCACCTCTCTATATACTTAAAACCATTCAAACTTAATTTGAGTTGGTAATTTCACCAATATTGCAATATATTTCTATTTAGTATAAAATACCTAAAACAATCACATTCTCTTATCCTGCAGCTGGGAGATTCTGGAAACTCACTCGGTACGAGAACATATTAAGCCTTTGGTTAAGAGATTTTATTACAGAACTAGCAAACTTTGGAACCCGGTTCAGGCAGACATTTATTCCCGTTTCAATATAAACGGGTATACAATCTCTCGCATTTTATATTATACCTACTAGGGTGGTCCTCATTTTTCGACTTTTGAATTATGCCCGGGCCACTTTCGTTGATTATAATACCTCTAAATATGAAATAGGTTTTTTTTTCGCCTCGACCCCTCTTCTGTACCCATACGTCGACATTTAGCCCCCCCCCCGCACTTCAGTTCTAATAAGTCATTTAGAAGAGCGCACGCGTTTTATTTGTAACGTAATAGTAAAGTGTTTCAACGTGTTGCAATGGCGTCTAAAAGTAGCGGACTCAGTAAAGCTACTAGAAACAAAGTAAGGTTTGGCTTATCGGTCAATTAAAATCCATATTAAGAAAATCAACATTGCCATCCATCTTTGAAGATTTTGTAATATTTTTTATGTCCTGAGTATAAATTTTTTTTTTTTTTTAAATTCAAACCTTGGTAGCGACCCCTAAATGTCATTTAAAAAATTCCAAAAAAAACTGAAATACTCGTAGTTTCTTATGGTATATAATCAAATTTCGTGGTGGCCCGCGAAATTAAAGAAAACATTTCTTTTTTACCAATAAGGACCACCCTAATACCTACTAGACACTTGTAGGTTTTGCCATTATAACTGTAAGAGCAACACAGGTCGTTGGCACTGATGTAGGATGACGTCCTTACGATAACTTATTTGGCTACAAAAATTAACCGATAAATGCATTCTTTAAATGTACATTCAAATTGACAATGAATTTCCACAGTACTTAAAACATAATTTAACGGCAACGCTCCTAGAATAATTAGTAAAAAATAAAAACAAATTAATCATGTAATTAAAACGCATGCACAAGGCCCACATGCAAATTTCTTGCCATAAGGATTTAAGCTCATTATAAGCGGGTCTTAAAATTATTCCCAGTAACATAGAATAATAATTAATCTACCAATTCCAGCTCCTCTTCGGGGTAAATCAATTCTATTGTTGATATTCAACCGTGGAGTATCACGGTACCGCAAATCCTTACAGTTTTATCACAATTATTCCCACACAATGGATTTGCAACCCTACGGTTGGGAATTCTGTTGTGGCATGTCAGACTTTATTCCCTCCGCAAACGTTTATAAATTTAAGCCGCAAATGGAAAATATATATAGGATATTAGTCTACAACAAAAATTAAAATCGACCCAGCGATTTTTACAATAATACGATTATCTATCTTTTTGCAACTGGACAAGCATAGGTGAATACCATTATGTAGTGGGGTCGAAACTGATTTCATAGTTTTTGGGAATTTACTCAGGCAATTGTTGTTCACATTCTGTGTGACTGTGACAGAAATTAAAAAAATAAATATTTTCTTTTCTTCAAAGCGGTACAAATACAGAATTTCCTAGTTAAGTGGTATAATCCTTTAAGTGGAAATTCTTGAAGCTTCGGCCAGCAAAATATTGTATGAATGAGTGGGAGGGGGAGGGGAAGGGAGAGTTGGAGCTATAACCAAGTTTCATTGCCATCGCATCTCTCGTTCAAATCATGCCGGGGCCGAGTTACACCTAAATTTTGTTTTAACTCCCCCACCTCTCGCGAAAGTCTGACAAACATCCAACACTATCAATTGTAATAACAATCAGAACTGTATTCCAGAATGCTTAAAGTAAATCAAAGCAAACTATCACGAACAGAAATTGCCGGCACATGTAGCGCTCCCACATGCTCATCTTTTAGGGCAGGTGTTAGTAAATCTAAATACACATACCTACATAGTCAATACATTGGAAAACAAAACATAGAGAAAGGCTTCCGCTTGGGCGAACTGTTAGATACTCTATTCCTATTCCTAGCCATCATAAAGTGGCCGTGGCAAAAATTTAAGTATTGGTAAATTGCTAAAAAAAGGCGATCCTATGTCTTGCAAGAACTATCGAGGCATATCCCTGCGTAATGTCGCATATAAGATCCTATCCAACGTACTCTGTGTACTGTGTGAAGGCTTAAACCGTTTTGCAACACACTAATCGGCACGTACCAGTGTGGCTTCCGGCCAGGCAGGTCGACTATAGACCAAATTTTCACAATGAGGCAAATCCTGGAAAATACCAACGAATTTCAAGTCGAGACATACCACCTATTCATCGACTTCAAAGCTGCGTATTATAATATACATCGCCAGGAGCTTTGTATGGCGATTGCCGAATTCGGAATCCCGGCAAAACTGATTCAGATACGTCGCGTGCTACAGGAAAACACGCACTGCAACGTGCAGTTTGGAAGTAGCTCCTCCGAACTATTTAAAAAATGCACCGGATTTCGGCAAGGCGACGCGCTGTCATGCAATTTCTTCAATCACGTACTGGAGCAGATAGTGCGCAGTGCGGGTGTCAACACGGAAGGCACTATCTTCAACAGGTCTTTTCAGCTGCTGGGTTATGTGGACGATATTGATATCATTAGTTGATCTCAGCGCTCCGAGATAGAAGCTTTCACGGCGATTGAAGAACAGGCGAAATCTGTTGGCCTTGTAGTAAATAAGGACAAGACTAAATACATGCTAAATACATGCTATCAAAAAACAAACAAACATCTGTTCACCGCCTTCGACAAACCGTCACTATTGATAGCAACAATTTCGAGGTAGTTAAGGAGTTCATCTACCTCGAAGTAAGCATGAATTCCACGAATGACACCTTAGTGGAGATCCGGTGAAGAATTACCCTAGGAAACCTAGAACTGGGTTCAAAACTCCTAGCTCGGAGGACGAAATGTATGCTTTACATAACCCTCATCCTGCCAGTTATGCTTTATTTCGCCGAGTGCTGGACATTAGCAGGAAGGGAGAGCTGATACTAGGCTCCTTCGAAAGAAAAATTCTTCGGCGGATTTTTTGTGCTCTCGCACAGAGGAGGGCGAATGGAGGAGAAGATACAACCGCGACCTCTATGAGCTGTACCATAATGTGGATGTAGTCCAAAAAGCCAAAATACATCGACTACGTTGGCTCGGCCACATCGAGCGAATGGACAATAATGCTCCAGCTAAGAGGATCTTCGAATCCCAGCCCATAGTTTCGAGAAGACAGGGAATACCGAACCTCTGTTTCAAAGACCAAGCCATCGCACATGCCAGAGCGCTTGGTCTGGACAGCTATAGGCAACGTGCCCGGGATTGTAGAGGATGGAAGGCTGCAGTGTCTCAGGCAGACTCTTCACGGGTCGGGAGCCAGTTAAGTAAGTAATAAATTGCTAAGAAGGATAATGGTCTGCATATTTGGTTAAACTTAAGTGTTTTGTATGTTTTTTTAAAGGACTTTATCGAAAAAGCAAAGAAAACATCCCCAAAAAGAATAGAACTTTCATTGCCAATAGTTTCTTCAATAAAATGATTTTTTTTTATATAGTGAGTCAGAGGGCGGTTTTAAAAATCTTTACACGTGAGCATAACGGGCCTATAGAGAGTATTATTACCAAATTTCAGCTGCCCTAGCACAAACTTTGACTTTTCGATAAAACTGTTCTTTTTATACCTTATTCTAAGGGTATATTAATTTTGACGCATAGTTTGTAACATACCTTAATATTGCCCGTAGACCCCTAAAAGTTACTATATTTATGATCAGCATCGATAGTAATGTCGATCTAGCCATGTCCGTCCGTCCGTCCGTCTGTCGGCAAAAATTAGGCCTTTAAACTGGACCTAGAGAGCTGAAATTTTAACCATATACTCTCTAGGGTCCCGAAATAATCAAGTTTACGAATTTTTGAAGTCCGCCCACAGACACGCCCACAAACTCAAAAAAACCAAATTTTGGAAAAAATCGAATTTTGAGCTAGAAAGCTGAAATTTTTTATATATGATCTATGACTCCTAAAACTGCCCACTGACACGCCCACAAATAAATAAAATAATTTGTTTATACCCTATTCTAAAGGTATATTAATTTTTGAAAATCCAAAGTTTCAGCTAGGGAGCTGAAATTTATAGTATATACTCTCTATGGGCCCTTTATGCTCATGTGTAAATATTTTCACTGACACGCCCACAATTAATTTTTTTTTTTTTTTGAAAATTCAAAGTTTGAGCTAGGGAGCTGAAATAATATATACTCTCTAGGGGCCCTTTATTCTCATGTGTTAATTTTTTTTAAATCCGCCTACTGACACGCCCACAATTAAATAAAACAATTTTATTGAAACACCCAAGTTTGAGCTAGGGAGCGTTTTTTTTTTTGATAAAATCCTTTAAATGTTATATAACAAAATATGTAGAGCGTTCTTAACAATTCAACCATACTTAGAGTTTTGTCACGCCCACTTATGAGGGATAGGAATAAGAATAGGGTATCCAACAGTTCGCCCAAGCGGACTGTAGCCCGTCCCTATGTTTTATTTTATTTTTCTAGCTCGAATTTCGATTTTTTTGATAAATTTTGTTTATCTGAGATTTTGGGCGTAGTAAGTGGATTTTCAAAATTCTTACACCTGATTATGATAGGCATCTAGAGAGTATACGTTCAAAATTTCAGCTTTCTAGATCTAGTTTTAGGGACATGGCAAGATCGACTATTGATTCTCATCACGAATTCTGTAACTTCCAGGGGTCTACGGGCAATATTGAGGTATGTTACAAACTATGACTCAAAATAATGTGTAGAATAGTGTATGTATATTAAAATACATATTATGAACCTAAACAATAATAACATAAGCACAAGAATACAGATAAATACGCCGCTAAGGCATTATTTCGCAAAAATTTTGCAACATGCAATTCAATTGATCATTTCAATTATAAATTCTACTCATGCTACTGGTGGGCTCATTTCTTCCATAATTCGTGCTATGATGCGGGCTTAGCGATAAGTCAACACTACGTAAGTTATGGGCTCCACCACGGAAACTAAAACTAATAGAAGAGAGTAAATCAGGCGCATCTATATGGCTGGATATAGGTTAGGTTAGGTTGGGGTGGCTGTCAGCCAATGGCCAACACACTTTGACCAGTCCATTATGATACCACACGGATCTAGGGGATTCTTTCACTACTCGTTAAACCATTTGGAGCTTCTTCTGGAGCGCGATAGAGTTCTAACGTCAGTGTTAGCCAAATCACTCAGATCATTAAGCAAGAAATCTCCCAGATGGAGATTTCGTTTATGGGAGAGAGCAGGACATATACAATGAAGGTGAAGTGTAGTCTCCTCCTCCTCGTCGTCCATGCAGCTTCGGCAGAAGTCGTTTGAATAAACGCTAAGCCTCGATGCGTGCCTGCCTATAAGACACTGACCTGTAATTGCACCTATAGTGGAGATAATATGCAGTCGGTTTAGTGATATTAGACTCTTAGAGTGTCACAGGTCCAGCTTTGGCCAGATATGTATGCTTAGTCGCTAGACATGTATTACTACTTGCGCACCTAAGGTTTTTTCTTTCGATTGCGAATAGCTTGAATAAAAGTTTGCATGCAGCGATTGGTATGCCCAGAGAACCCTTGTCAGGTAAAAGAGGTAGTGTGGTTCCCTTTTTGGCGAGTTTATTTGCGTTACAGTTTGCTGCAATGTCTCTTTGCCCCGGCACACAACAGAGGTGAATGTTAACCTGCTCCGCCATCTCCCTAAGATATAAATGGCAGTCAAGGGCTGCGATGGATTTTAAAGAGGCTGAATCCACGGACTTAATCGCGACTTGACTGACTGAGAAGATACGGATGTCCTTTGTGGATATCACATTTCTCTTCACGCCTGGGACACGCTACAATGATTAGGAAGACGGAAAGAGAGACTAGTTTTTTCTTTCGCAGAAAACGCCTCCACCAACCCCATCGCTAGTTTTTGATCCATCGGTATAGAAGTGGATCGATTAATCTTCCGCAAATACAGCGTCATCCCAGAATGATCTGGAAGGAATAGAGATTTGGAAGTTCTTTCCGAACTATAATTGAGGTATTACTAGTCTATGTATGTTTTCTGGCAGAGACTCAAATGAGTCCAGGATGATGGAGTGGCCAATATTATTGCTAACCCACTGCGAGGTAGCTTTTAAATGCACAGCGGAACCGGGCGCTGAAGCCTGCGGGTAAAAGTTGGTCTTACGACCGATACATATAGCCAATGAGTGATGTGGGGTTGTAGACCCCACTTCTTGCCAATGGCTTTTTTGCAAGAGATAAGTGCTACTGTGGCTTTTTGACTCTTTATTGTTTATTGGGTTTCCAGCTTAACTTCCTATCGAAGATTAGACCCAAGAACTTAGCTTCATCGGAAAAAGTTAAGTTTATACCACTACTACAGGGTGGGTCAATATGTGGGAGTTTGTATTTCCTGGAGATGAGGACAAGTTCGGTTTTGTGGGGGTTGATACCCAGGCCACAACGATAAGCCCATCACGTTAGCATGTTGAGAGCGTTTTGTAGGAGTTCGTTTAGATTGTTGAGGTGTTTTCCAGAGATGGCAAAAGTAACTTCATCCGCATAGGCAATCACCCTGTAGCCCTCCCCTTCCAGGTATATCAGTAGTTCATTCACCACCAAGTTCCACAGAGGGGGCGAAAGGACGCGACCTTTTAGTGTACCTCTACGACAGAGCTCATTTCAGATGTATCATCCAGTTTTGAGTTGATAATCCGACTTGTGAGCGGTAGATTGATCAATTCACCAAGCGAACCATCCACATTCAGTTCTGATAGTGCATTTGCGATTGCAGATGTACTCACATTATTAAAGGCGCCTTCTATATATAGAACAGTAACTATAGCGTACTCCTTGTGGTGGATGGAATATTCACGAGTGCGTACCAGAGAGTGAAGGGCGGTTTCAACCGGCTTACCTTTACAGTACGCATATTGAGTCGCAGACAGAAGTTGCGTATTTATATTATTACGAAGATGGATATCAATCAGTCTCTCCAGTGTTTTAAGGAGGAATGATGATAGACTAATAGGTTTGAGGTCTTTTGAACTGACATGGGAGTATTTCCCAGCTTCGGGTATGAAGAACCACTTTCGCTTTTCTCCAAGCCTGAAGAATATATGCCAGATTCAAAGAATCATCTCAATCGCCGGCACGATCGACTTCTTGTCGATTTTTGGTAATGATAGTGGGTTCGCTACCTATGTTATAGACAATGAGGTTAATACTTATATTTTAAGTATTAACCTCATTGTCTATAACAAATTATATTAAACAAAAATATTGTCAAAAAGTGACTACCCCTATTGTTGATATACGAGCTGCCCCATATGGTGTGATGTGCGTTAGCATCCCAGCCGATTATGAGTTATGCCTCCCTGCTTCTTTGATCAGCCTCTCTAGGTTATCACTAGGAAGAGGCCCCACGTGATCGTGGGCGAGTTATGCCAATGCTTACCAGAATAATCTGCCTGCAGTCTCCAGTTTTGCAGCAGTGATATCCCGATCGCTGAAATTAGGGAGTAAATACGCATTAAGGTTACTTTTCACAAGTATGCACGATCTTTGTTTACCTTTGTCGGTAATATACAATGAGTAATATCCAGGAGTTTTCAGACCACGAACCAGGCTGCTGACAATCCAAGGTTCTTGGATCAAGACAGTGTCTTGTCTGGCTGGATATAAGCTGCTCTGAAAAAACCATGTTGCTTTTGAGCCTTCGTTGAGAAAGATATATCATTTGAAGAAGCTTTATACGTTGACTGTAAGGAGGAAGGTCAAATGGAACATCCTCTTTTTATAAATTGATGTTTTTCTTCATAAAATTGGATTAATTTTTTTTATAACCAGGCGAGTTTTAGATAATTTAATTTCAAATTTTGTTAGCTTGGCTTTCCGAACGTGTTGAAGTTTTTTTTTTATCTGACAGTAACGAATATGATAAAAGCAATTTAATTTTAAAACTGAAACTTTTTTCAAAGTCTTATTTTAATTAGTCAAAAATGTATCAACAAATAAAACATTTTAACTTTTGCAAATCTATAATTTTTTTCGTATATGTAGAAATTCATTATTATCTTAGAAATTTGAATAAATATGTAAGTTTAATGTCCAGTCAAATATTGTGGAACGATAAATTGATGGTTTTCTATCTCAAGGTTAAATACTTATACGTGACGTATTTTATTCATAAAATATAAAATGTTCTTCCTTCACAGCAAAGTTAAGATCAGGATTAAATAGACGATAACACTTTTACTTTCCTGCATTCCTACGAGTCCGCCTGTGGGGTTCGTCATCGGTTTAAACTCAATAAATATTAACATTATTTTTTTTTTTTGATTTTGACATGTGCATGCTCCCGTTATTGATTATTGTTTGATCCTCCTTTTACGACATCGGTGATCGCCAAACGTATCAAACCACGAATTTGCATGCACACTTGCGGGACAGTTTCAAGATATTAAACGTGTCGCTAAACTCACTTAAAAATTGACCGCATGCGATTTCTCCCCTTATAACAAAAAAAAAAATATAATGGTTTCAAATTCATACCTCGATTCGTCAGAAAAAAACTATTTCAACCAGGTTCAACCAACTATTTGCAGGTGGCAATGGTGCGATGGTAGTGTATTGGCAGGTCTTGCGTTCGAATCCCGACCAGGGCCATGATTTTTATAAATTGAATACACACAACAAACACTGATCTTCCTAAAGCAATTTAGGCGCCACCTGTTGAGAAAAAAAATCCCATCGCACCAAACTTCTTTCCTATCCTTCTATTCTTTCAGTAAGTAGCACCCAAAAATAGGCAATGAATTGCTGGGAGCTACTTGTGCAACAAACTAAATGCCTGCGCTGTGGTTTTACCATTATAAGGGTTCTGTGTCACTACAGAAAAAAGAAATCCCTTTAGCGCACGCAAATTATAAAAAAAAAACAACCTTGGTTCTCTTGTTTCTTTGACAAGATCAAGAGCATCAATTCTTGTATCAGTCAACGTTGATCGCAGCCAAGTTTTGACCTTCCGTAAAGATCGGCTTGTGTTACAAGTACTTGCTGAAATGGGAGGTCAGGGCAAGAATGACACCCATTAAACTCCACTTCTTGCTTCAAGACAGCACAGATATTCGAAGATTCGTTAGATTTTATATGTTTTTATTATAATTATACCATAACTTTGCGAGAAAAAATATAAAGGAAAGAGACATATTTTTCCATAAAATTCTCAACAATTATCGAAGTATCCATACCCTGAATAGGTATTTGGTTTGGAATGAAATAACCCAAACAATAATGTAAACAAAGGGGTTTTGGAGGGACAGACCGACGACGTAGAAAAGATTGAATGTTAGGTCCATTAACAGACCGCTGCAGCCGAACAGGTAACGGAGGCCCTGAACTGCTATAAAGCAGACCTTAGAGCCATCCAAGAAGTGCAATGCACGCTGCTCCATCAAGGTCGGTAAAGAACTCACCGAGACCAGGAGCATTTAGACAAGTGGATGCGCTGTCATGTGACTTCTTCAACATCGTTCTTGAAAGAATAGTGCAAAACTCAAATGCTGACACCAGACGCACAATCTTTCAAAAGTCCGTCCATCTACTCGCCTACCCCGACGACATCGACATAATCGGCAGAACGCAGCGGGATGTCACTGGCGCATTCGTGAGTATTGAGACGGAGGCGGCGAAGATGGGTTTGGCGATCAATGAGGGCAAGACAAAGTATATGCTGTCATCAAGAAAGGAGACCCAACACCGACGTCTCAGACAGAATATCACTATAGAAAGATATAACTTTGAGGTGGTTCAAGACTTTGTCTACCTAGGCTCCGAAATGAACTCAGGCAATGACATCAGTGCTGAGATTAAATGAAGAATAACTCTTGCCAATCGCTGTTTCTTTGGGCTAAGAAAGCAATTGAGTAGCAAAGCCCTCTCTCGAACAACTAAAGTGACCCTTTATAAGACCTTAATAATCCCACTTCTTCTCTATGGAGCAGAGGCATGTACTCTAGCAAAAGCGGATAAGGTCATTCTTGTTCGTTTTGAGAAGAAAATTCTTCGGGTAATTTTTGTCCCGTCTGCATAGACGGTGAATGGAGGAGGAGATACAACGTATAACTGTACGGGCTGTACAGCAACATCGACTTAGCCAGAAGAGTGAAGGTCCAATGACTGAGGTGGCTGGGTCATGTAGAGCGAATGGACGTGAATGCTCCGGACCGGAAGAGCTTCGAATGCACACACGAGGGACGGCGCAATAGAGGAAGACCGCGACTCAGGTGGCGCCCGCAAGTGGAAGGGGACCTTAACCAACTTAGCATGCGAAACTGGAGACAGCTGGCCAAAGATCGTGCTGGCTGGAGATGTTTGTTGGTTGAGGCCCAGGTCCATCCCGGACTGTAGCACCACCCTAAGTAAGTAAGTCATAGTTATTAAGACCAACATTGTCTACAAATGTGCTTCCCCCTCAAAAACAGCGCTTATAGTAAGAGGCGACTAAAAGGAGAAATCAGATTAATGCAATTTTGTCATACCTGTGGATATGGCCACATATGTATAAAATTTGAAACTATCCCACAAGTGCGCGTCCAAATCTATGGATTTACACGTCTAGACATTACCAGTGACATTAAAGAATTATCAAATAATTATCAATATTGGGAGCATGCACGTGCCGAAATCATAAAACAGTTGATCTTAAAAACTCCTGTATCACACCAGCATTTGATTGGCCTCAGTGATGAAGTGATCCGAAATCGGAAGGCCTACCATTATATCCGTCCCGATGTGAGAGTTTAAGGGGATATAAAAATGAACATTCAATACAAATTCAAATTCAAAAATTTTCATCTGTTTATTAATATCGATAAACAATCAAATGCTTTTTCAGCTGAGCTGATCAATCCCTTTATGCAACGTGGCCATATGTTACGGCACCGAGCAAAACTGTTATACTTTATCCAACAAAAATTGTCAGAACAGGCCTTATGGAGGAGCTTTTTTTCTACCAGTGGTGCCTGCAGATACTCTCACGGCACTCAAACGCAAGAATTGCCACTGAAATAAAAACAAAACAACTGTCATACCAAGGAATTGTTGTTGCAATTTTCCTAAAATTCGCATACAACCCACCATAACCAGTCTCTTACACAGCCGAATTGCTGTGTTCGCTTGCTATTATCATCCACCAAAATAAGCAGTGTGTGCGACTGAAGCACATCAGAAGAGTATTACTATCTCTACAATGAAGCATATCGTTAAGGGTTTTCTATGGATTTTGTCAAAGAACTTTCGGTTTTGGTGCTTTTGAGAACAAATTATTATGTGGGGTGTTGCCATTCGGTTTTAATTTGATTGTAGTTGTATTGTACAGCTGCACAAGTGCAGTTTTTTTTTACCATCAGTTTAGGTATATGACATTGCGTCGTGGTTATATAATATTCTAATTGCCTGATTGTGTCTACCTTTCACAATATACATATAGCGAAAAAGGACTGGGAAATGTTTTCAGAAAATCTTGCTGATTTAGTTTACGTCGCTAACTGTTTAAATAAAAAAAAACATAAATACATCCTTTCATCTCATTATGTACCTGTTTGTATGATGTCTTTGTTTTTCCGATGAATGACGCCTGTTTTGCCAATGAATACGGGAATTCCCAAAAGAAAGATCACAAGTTAGGTATGGATGCAATCATGCAATGGGTGGCTTCAAATCGTTAAACGTTACAAAGCCAAGTATAAAACATAGGGATGGGCTACAGTCCGCTTGGGCGAACTGTTGGATACCCTATTCTTATTCCTATCCCTCATAAGTGGGCGTGACAAAAGTCTAAGTATGGTTGAATTGTTAATCTACATATTTTGTTATATAACATTTAAAGGATTTTATCAAAAAAAACGAAGGTTTTGTAAAAAAAACGCTCCCTAGCTCAAACTTTGCCTTTTCAATAGAATTATTTTATTTAATTGTGGGCGTGCCAGTAAGCGGATTTAAAAAAAATTAACAATTTAAATTTTTTTTAAATTGTGGGCGTGTCAGTAGGCGGATTTTGAAAATTTTTACACATGAGCATAAAGGGCCGCCTAGAGAGTACATATTATAAATTTCAGCTCCCTATCTCAAATTTTGGGTTTTCAATAAAATTGTTTTATTTAATTGTGGGCGTCTCAGTGGGCGGATTTTAAAATTGTTATCTCCCGAGCAGTTTTAGGAGTCATAGATCATATATAAAAAAATTTCAGCTTTCTAGCTCAAAATTCGAATTTTTCGAAAAATTTGTTTTTTTAGTTTCTGGGCGTCTGTGGGCGGATTTCAAAAATTCTTAAACTTGATTATTTCGGGACCCTAGAGAGTATATGGTTTAAATTTCAGCTCTTTAGGTCCAGTTTAAAGGCCTAATTTTTGCCGACAGACGGACGGACGGACGGACGGACATGGCTAGATCGACATTACTATCGATGCTAATCATAAATATAGTAACTTTTAGGGGTCTACGGGCAATATTAAGGTATGTTACAAACTATGCGTCAAAATTAATATACCCTTAGAATAGGGTATAAACATACGTCGTGGATGAAACGGCTCAAAATGCGGGACATAAAGTGCTTCGCTTGCCGCCTTATCACTGTAACCTTAATCCAATAGAATTGGTTTGGGCTCAAGTGAAAGGGTTTGTAGCAAGCCAAAACAAGTCATTTAAAATGGCTGAAATAAGAGACTTACTAACGACAGCACTTACAAGGGTTGACAAGGAAAAATGGCATCGATGTGTACAAGACGTTGAACAGGTTTTTGAGCCAAATATGTGGGAAATGAACGTTTTTGCCGAGGAAGCACTTGAAAGGTTAATAATAGACCTAAATAACGAGAGCATTAGCAGTAATTACTCATTGGATTAGTTGAGTAGTGATATTAGAAATTAGTATTTTATGTTTTACAATATTTAGAATGAATAAATTGGATTACAGTGATATATTTTTGGTTTTGATTTTTTTTTTGTGTTACGAAATTTATATATTTTGTTGGTCTACTGGAGATACCCTTAAAAAAACGCGCCTATTATCATCTTACCAGAAAAGAAAAAAGATAAATGGAATTTATTTCGTTCCGCAATATTTTTATTTTAAATTGGAAGTTGGTAACCCTAATAGAATTGCTCTCTGAGTTATGGCGAATTATCAAACACACTACGGTAACCCTGTGAGAGCATTAAAGAGTCACCGATTTATGTAAGTCATTGCAACCAGACTGAGAGACAAACATCCTATCTTCTCTGTACTGACAATTTTAACTTTATCAAGTCCACAGATGATATCAGGTCATGCAAAAAACTCCCGACTCAGGTTGGTACCAATATTGCTTCTTAATAAGGAAAATGATTTCTTCGACCAAAAAATGTAAACAAAATTTTATATTACAAGTGTGTCCAGCGCAGATATGTTTTCTTTTAATATCTCTTCCTCGTTGGGACCTGCCCCGCATACTCTCCCCGGCAGTTATCCTTTCTGATGAATATGTTGCGATTGCTGTTTTACCATCGTAATAGCTACAGAATTCACTGATCCTTTCATGTGAGCATAATCCTTGATTTGGCAAACCAACACAATACTTACGCCACATCGTGTGTGTGTGTGTGTGTATGCCTTTGCAAATATATTATATTATGTATTTGCGTCCAACCTGGAGCAATTATACAGTGAAATATCTCTTAAGCGGACAGTTCCGGGACAGTAGTTTTTGTCCGCTCATGAGGGTTTCCGCTTTATAGGAACTATGACAACAAATATCTAAGAAACGCTTCACGGTAAAAATTAAAAAAAAATAGTTTACTCTGAATATTTTGTCTGGCAATTGATTTTTCAATATGTTCATTAGTCATCGAAGATTTTTCGACATTCCGATAACAAGCAGTTTCTCATCTTCCTCATATATATAACGCAATACAGTAACGTTAGTACGTGTTTTTGATGATTTTTCGCCAGAACAGAACTCTTTTTTTTTTAACATGGAAGAGCTTTAGAGAAAAGCGCTGTTAATAATATGATTGGAGTCATGACTTTCT
Organism: Portevinia maculata; assembly: GCA_949715645.1. Taxonomy (NCBI): domain Eukaryota; kingdom Metazoa; phylum Arthropoda; class Insecta; order Diptera; family Syrphidae; genus Portevinia; species Portevinia maculata. Next base: position 280,435,295 of record OX454525.1, read on the forward strand.
ATTAGGGATTCAATGTGGCAAGTCCACTCACTGACCGTTTGTGGGTTAACATCAGCAGTTTCTCAGGATATTACTCGAAAAGGAACATGGTACCGTTTAAGAAATCTATGCAACCATCCATGTGATGACTTAAAATCAGGGATGTTTTTTGTATTTGTAAATTCTTTTGCTTTTTCTTTTATAAGTGGCAAAGAAATTTGAGCTTGCTTTTCAAGAACAATCACTGATATTAGCTTATTAATATCATAACCACTGCTTTTACAAATCTTCATTTTTTGGCTTACTCAATTGCATAGTCGGGCAGAAATAATTGTTTCAAAGCAATTCGGCGATGCACGTTTTTCCAAGTTACATTTTTTTAGCCACTCTCCGCAATTTGCTTTGATCTGACGACTCCCCAAAAACGATGACCTCTATTTTTTCTTTTAGGGTAATCTGTTAATTTCGGGATGTCATGTTTCTTCCTTCCCTATGCAAAAAAGTCGAATAAACATAAAAACAGCGGGTTTTCTTTTCGACCATAAACAGAAAATGTTTGATGTCCACTAAAGGGTCTTGTCCGCTATTGGGATTTTTTTTTATTTAAAAATAGTAGAATCCAGCCAATTAAATTTATTTTTTCCCTTAATTAGAGGTGTCCGCTTACGAGGGTGTCCACTTATGACAGATTTCACTGTACTACAAAAATACTTTTTTTCTACGGTTTGTATGCAATGCAGTTCCTGTGAAATCCCACTCTGACAATAATAATACAAAATTGAGTACGCAAACATGATGTGAATGTGGGATTCATATATTCATGCACCCATTCATATTCATAGATCTACTTAAAGTCCTGGCGGCCCATTGTTGAGAGGTTGGATTGCTTCGGTGAATACACTTTTTACTGGGGTATTTTATTCATTGTTGGCATTCCCCTGCACGGACGGGGCTAGAATAGTCCTGAGGTAAGGAATGCTTCTCGCAAAAGGCGACTTAAATCCGCCCGAGAAAGTATATTCATGATGTTATGAGCGATGCTGTCTGGAGCACAGACTCCTGGTAGGACCACCCTTGGGAGTAAGGTCATAACGCAATTATGAAACTGAAGGTAACGCAGATGCCTATATGAGACGATATATTTATATTTACGCATACATAAGCAAATATTTATACGTGTGTTGGAAATACTAGTGCTTAAATCGAGAAGAGTCTGATCCGAAATGGACGGGTCCCTGTTAGCTGAAGGTAAAACCGACTGTTGGAATTAACCCTCCAGCATAATGGACGTCCCATAGCAGAAATCCAACAGTGTAGCACAATAATAAAAGAACTGCAAAAATGTACAGAGCTCATTTAAGGGATGAAATCAGCTGCAGAAAGATAACAAAATATGAGCACAGAGGTAAAATAGGACTGGCTCAACTCGAAGAATATCTCGACATCATAGGACATTTGGAGGTAAAGAGTCCATACCAGGAAAACGTACACCCCAATGGAGCACAAATGGGCCAACCAACACCAACTGGTCGGCCAACGAAACCATCGATGAGCTCGAGCCCAAGAAAAGGCCGCCATAGCATACCCGCGCAACCTGTATCCCCACAGCCCAGCATACGAAAAAAGCCCCAAGAACCGTCAAATCATCGTCGAAATCAACGAAAACGACTCACAAGAGGCACAAGGGATATCGTATCTACATGTAGGAAAAGAAAGAGTAATAAATGTAGAAGGAAAACATTTACGCAAGAAGATTTTGAATATAATAAAAGAAGTAGACTGTATATTATGTAGATGATGACGTTATATTCAACCAATTCCAAAACACTTGGAAACATGATAATAAACGATCAAAAAATTAATTTCAGAGTAGTATGAACGAAATTATATAAAAAATTAACAAAGAATTTAACCACGCACGAATTGAGAAACTGTACTTAGAACTCTTTAGAATAGAATTATAAATTTAATCTCAAAGTGCGAAAAACAAAATAATAAATAACTTTGCGATATGCAATCTAAAAATAGAATGTAGTCCTATCAAGTTACCATATGCGAAAACAATTACCCCTTCAAGTCCACACGAACAGTACCACATTGGCATTTGGTTTATTGAATGTAATAGAAAATATATATATTTCTTGCATTGACATGGTCAGTATCGTATGCGCCGAGTAAACTAAAATGTAAACTCACGTTGATATTCTAAATTCCCTAACTTAAATATCATCATATTTTGGAATACTAGAACAAATCACTTTAGGTAATGAAAACGCATTCGTCATGAAACAATAAAAGATCATCTAGAGAATCTAGTAATAAAAATACAATATTCCACAGCTAATAGACACACTGGCATAGCATATAGAAAGAGTTCACATCAATCTAAATGAACACGTAAGACTATTAAGTGAGAGTGATGAACAAATTAATATGGTGGTAAAAGCAGTAGAAGTATACAACAAAATTATACATTTAACAACCCGAGAAAAACCAATTGATATCCTTTTAGGAAAAATAGACAATTAAGTAATTTTTGGATAGAATCGTAGAAAATAAAATAAAAACTTTACACAAAACGAATATCAATAGAAAAGACGAAGAAAAAGATCCCAATTTTGCCAAAATTACCCCACCCGGGAAGATCAGAAGCAAAATCGAACCTAAACATAAACATAGGGGCGGGCTACAGTCCGCTTGGTCGAACTGTTGGATACCCTATTCTTATTCCTATCCCTCATAAGTGGGCGTGACAAAAGTCTAGGTATGGTTGAATTGTTAAGAACGCTCTACATATTTTGTTATATAACATTTAAAGGATTTTATCAAAAAAAACGCTCCCTAGCTCAAACAAAATTGTTTTATTTAATTGTGGGCGTGTCAGTAGGCGGATTTAAAAAAATTAACACATGAGAATAAAGGGCCCCTAGAGAGTACATATTATAAATTTCAGCTCCCTAGCTCAAACTTTGAATTTTCAAAAAAAATAAAAAATTAATTGTGGGCGTGTCAGTGGGCGGATTTTGAAAATATTTACACATGAGCATAAAGGGCCCATAGAGAGTATATATTATAAATTTCAGCTGCCTAGCTCAAACTTTTGATTTTCAAAAATTAATATACCTTTAGAATAGGGTATAAACAAATTATTTTATTTATTTGTGGGCGTGTCAGTGGGCGGATTTTGAAAATTTTTTATCCCGAGCAGTCTTAGGAGTCATAGATCATATATAAAAAATTTCAGCTTTCTAGCTCAAAATTCGATTTTTTCCAAAATTTTGTTTTTTTCAGTTTGTGGGCGTGTCTGTGGGCGGATTTCAAAAATTCGTAAACTTGATTATTTCGCGACCCTAGGGAGTATATGGTTAAAATTTCAGCTCTCTAGGTCCAGTTTAAAGGCCTAATTTTTGCCGACAGACGGACGGACGGACGGACATGGCTAGATCGACATTACTATCGATGCTGATCATAAATATAGTAACTTTTAGGGGTCTACGGGCAATATTATGGTATGTTACAAACTATGCGTCAAAATTAATATACCCTTAGAATAGGGTATAAAAAGGTAAAGGTGATTAATAAATCTAGTAAATTAAAGTGTTTTAGAGAAGGTATTAGATTTAAAAAAAATCCCTGGTATGATACCTCATAAAGAGCTATTTAGGAAAAAGAAAAAAAAATAACTACAAGCACCCAAATTTCTGACAACTCTAATAATGATATTAACGATGACTCAGATCCAGAGTCAATCCATCCAGATCACGGAAATCACCAAGGAATTTAAAATAATACAATTTAACAGTGGTTACTTAATCAAAGATGTCTCTAAAATATTTTATATGATTAACCAGATACTTACTCGAACATAATTCGGAAATAATAATTTTATTGGCTCATACCAGAAAACAATTTGATACTTTAGTCCCACATACAAGATCGAGAAGAGGTTTAATATATATTATAGGCAATGTTAGGTTCCAAAATAAATACGCGTAAACTTATAATTCATTGCAAAGTTTAATTCATAAATTTATGTACAAAGAGAAAGTGAAATTTAAATCTTTAATTCAGGAGTAGGTGTATTCGATGGCGGCACAAGCCAAAGAAAATACATTGACTTCGATGGTTTCGGCTGTCAGATCTTAGCTGTGTTTGTTCTTCTATTGATAGTATGGCCATAGGATCGTTTGTATCATTCCTCCACATCAATTCAGCTTGTTTCCTTCGTTACGACTGGAAACGGACAACAGGTCGTCGAAGCCGGTTAGATCGTCGCGGGCTACCATCGTCTGAAGACGCAATTTTGAGTATAGGCTTTGATAGTACTTCTGAACTGCAATAACTAAAAGAATTAGTGATATTTTAAGAACTACTTGCCGGGTGACAGTGATTGAGCTGGGCATCACCGGATGCTTTAGCTTCAAGGAAGTGATACGGACCGCTGACTGATTCACTTCGTGCTCGAAGCTGGTTTTGATGGCGATTCCATAAGCCCATATGTATTTTGACTAAAAACATCTTGGTTCCTATTGGTTTGATAATAGTTGCGAGGACCCTTCGCGAAGTTTCTGGCATAGACGGACTGGTTGTTTTGGAACTTTTTATATGATGTCCGTTGTGGTAGAATGGTGGAACGAGCTGTGATATTATAGTGCGATGTTGTCTTCCGTGTATTAATTCGGCAGGTGATTTTCCCGACTGCGGATTCGGAGTGGTGCGATATGTGGACAAGCATTGAGATAGCGCTACATCTCGGTTGGGGTTTTCTTCCCGTATCTTCTTAAATTGGGTCTTGAAGGTGCGGACAAAACGTTCGGCTTCACCGTTGGAGGCAGGGTGAAAAGGTGCGGTGCGTAAATGTTGGATAACGTTTTGTTTGCAGAAATATGCAAAAGCCGATGAGGTGAAATGTGGGCTGTTGTCCGACACAATAGTTTCTGGCAGTCCTTCTAGTGTTAATATTTGTGTTAAGGCTCGGATCGTGGCGGGGGTGGTAGTAGTACTTTTCATGGGCACCACAAACGGGCATTTTGAGTACGCGTCGATACAAATGAGCAACATTTGTTCCATAAACGGACCGGCGTAATATGCACTCTTTGCCATGGATGCTCTGGTGTTGGCCAGGAGCTGTATACCTTTGGAGGGTCTGCTGCGGATGACTGACAAACTTTGCAGTTTAGAACTTGTGATTCCATAGCGCGATCCACATTTGGCCACCAACAGTACCTTCTGGCTAGTTTCGTCATCCGCACTACGCCCCAGTGTCCTTCGTGTAGCATCTCTGTGACTCGCCTCTGTAACATTTGTGGTATTACAACTCGAAGATGCTCTGATTGGAGCAAAACTAGTCCCTGGTACTCCGATAACGACATACTTCTATTAAAAAAAGGTGTTATATCACGATCTTGCTCTGTCAACTTTTCCGGCCAACCTGAAAGTATAAAGTTACGAACTTTCTTGATGGTTAAATCTCTGTCAATAGTGGCTATGATATCCGTTTTTACAATAGGAAATGAGTCAACCTTGTCAGAATACCTTTCAGAGATCTCAAAACACATCTCTTCTTACTTACGATCGAACTGTAAATCTGGTCTTATAGGGAAACGAGACAACGTATCGGCATTACCATGCTTTTCGGTGGGTCGGTAGCAAATACGATACCTATATGCCATGCTGCCCCCCTGCAACCCTCCTGCTTGGGGTAACTGTTTGATTTGGAGTAGGTGCGAGGTCACGGTACCTATATTACTCTGTCTCAGTTAGAAGTTAATTTCTATTTTGTTAATAAAAATTGCAAAGTACCTACTTGACTCTTTAATTTTATTTTGTTCTTAGTCGACAGTGAGAATTTACTTCACATTAAAAGGGAACTAAAACCACTCAGAGTTTTGGGAATTTATTTCCCACCTTACATGGGAACTAAGTCCACTTCGCGAAAGTGGCTTTATTTCCCACTTATTTCCCTGCACCTTCATAGTCCCATTTAAAAGTATGTTTTTTTACGTAGCATATTAAGAGGAACCGCCACTTCAGAAAAATTTCGAATGAACTTTCCATAATAGTTTGCTTTGCCTAGGAATGTTTGTTATTCCTTTAGATCTCTAGGATGACGCATGTTTTTAATTGCAAGTGCTCCTGATTGGGATGGACGAATTCCCTTTGCGTTTACTAAAGGGTGATTTTTTTAAGGTTAGGATTTTCATGCATTAGTATTGGACAGATCACGCGGGATTTCAGACATGGTGTCAAAGAGAAAGATGCTCAGTATGCTTTGACATTTCATCATGAATAGACTTACTAACGAGCAACGCTTGCAAATCATAGAATTTTATTACCAATATCAGTGTTCGGTTCGAAATGTGTTTCGCGCTTTACGTCCGATTTATGGTCTACATAATCGACCAAGTGAGCAAACAATTAATGCGATTGTGACCAAGTTTCGCACTCAGTTTACTTTATTGGACATTAAACCAACCACACGAATGCGTACAGTGCGTACAGAAGAGAATATTGCGTCTGTTTCTGAGAGTGTTGCTGAAGACCGTGAAATGTCGATTCGTCGCCGTTCGCAGCAATTGGGTTTGTGTTATTCGACCACATGGAAGATTTTACGCAAAGATCTTGGTGTAAAACCGTATAAAATACAGCTCGTGCAAGAACTGAAGCCGAACGATCTGCCACAACGTCGAATTTTCAGTGAATGGGCCCTAGAAAAGTTGGCAGAAAATCCGTTTTTTTATCGACAAATTTTGTTCAGCGATGAGGCTCATTTCTGGTTGAATGGCTACGTAAATAAGCACAATTGCCGCATTTGGAGTGAAGAGCAACCAGAAGCCGTTCAAGAACTGCCCATGCATCCCAAAAAATGCACTGTTTGGTGTGGTTTGTACGCTGGTGGAATCATTGGACCGTATTTTTTTTCAAAGATGCTGTTGGACGCAACGTTACGGTGAATGGCGATCGCTATCGTTCAATGCTAACAAACTTTTTGTTGCCAAAAATGGAAGAACTGAACTTGGTTGACATGTGGTTTCAACAAGATGGCGCTACATGCCACACAGCTCGCGATTCTATGGCCATTTTGAGGGAAAACTTCGGAGAACAATTCATCTCAAGGAATGGACCGGTAAGTTGGCCACCAAGATCATGCGATTTGACGCCTTTAGACTATTTTTTGTGGGGCTACGTCAAGTTTAAAGTCTACACAAATAAGCCAGCAACTATTCCAGCTTTGGAAGACAACATTTCCGAAGAAATTCGGGCTATTCCGGCCGAAATGCTCGAAAAAGTTACCCAAAATTGGACTTTCCGAATGGACCACCTAAGACGCAGCCGCGGTCAACATTTAAATGAAATTATCTTCAAAAAGTAAATGTCATGGACCAATCTAACGTTTCAAATAAAGAATCGATGAGATTTTGCAAATTTTATGCGTTTTTTTTTTAAAAAAAGTTCTCAAGCTCTTAAAAAATCACCCTTTATATGTCCTAAATATTCAACGTCTGTTTGAAAGAATACACATTTGTCACGGTTTATACGAAGTCCATGTTCATATAGTCTCCTAAAAACAGCCTCAAAATAGAGTAAGTGGTCCTTGCCATCCTTTCCAGATACTAAAATGTCATCTGGATATATAGCGCAATAAAGACCTGACTACACCTGTTCTAGCGTCTTTTGGTAATTAGCGGGTGCACTTGCAAATAATATTATACGAAATACAACACGTAAGCATAAACACACTTTTTGATGATCGAATAAAAGATCTCACTGAACATTTCAACGAAAAAGAAGACAAATTTGATTCATATTTATACGAGTATAAAATATATGATGAAGAGTTTCTAATTTTAAAATTTAAAATGGAAATAGAAGATAGCTTCCATCATTCTATATCCATTGTTGAATATAGAAAAATTAAAGATATTATATAACCAGTAGACTTGATTTCTTAAGTTGAAATATTCTTTCAGACGAGGAAATTACAAAATTTAAAATAGACCTCGAAGTTTTAAAAGAAATTAAACTAAATTAAGCTATTTATAAAAATAATATCATAAATATCAAAGAAATATCAGATTATTCTACTAAAAGATTTACTAAATACTATTTACACAATTTGTAACTAATAATGTATTTAAATACGAAAATGATCTATATTTTCCTACAAAATACATAAAAATCTAACTAAAATCACAGATAACTGTATTAAAAATATTTGAACGATAAAATGATTTATATTTATGAAAACGAAAGCAAAATAATTGAATTATTTAACAATTATTTAACTCTTGTAAACACAAATATATGCTATAATTGGTGTGATCACCGGACACTGTCTCATAGGCAGACATGCAACAAGGCTTGGCGTCCACGCAAATGACTTCTGCAGAAGCTGTTTGGACGAGGAGGAGGAGGAGACAGTTCTCCACCTTCTCTGCACGTGCCCTGCTCTTTCTCAAAGACGTAAACTCCATTTACGAGTAGGATCCTTCTTTTACAATGATCTTAACGATCTCATTAACACCGACATAAAAAGTCTGTCAAGCTTCATCAGAAGCTCCAACTGGTTCAACGAGTAGGAGGATGATACATCCGTGTGGTATCACAATGGGCCTGTCACTGGCCTAAGTGTGTCGGTCTCGGCCGACTGCCACTACAACCTAACCTAACCTAAACACAAATAGAATAACACTAAATCAGACTTGTGACAATCTAAACTTAACAATCAAATGGAATTTTCTAATAAAAATAGAATATTACAAAATTTCTTAAAATAATATAATATTTAATAAAAAATAATATTCATGAGAATTAATCATCCCAAATATAAGTAAAAGCCTAACTCCAGAAGAAACTAAGGAAGCAATTAAAATTATGAACATATACAAACACAAGTAAATTGTTTACTCCTCATATTCTTTACTAATAATCATTATAATAATTATTTTGAAAATAGAAAAAATAAAAAGATAATAGCAGATGTAAATCTTGCCACAGTATTTTTAAACCCTCAGAAGATTCTAAAAGGGCAGGTGTTATATAAGAAAAGCCTCACACACTAAAACCAGATGATTTCATCTTTATCACCCACATTCGAGATGATATCATCACAAGCATAAGTCGCATTCTTTCAAATGAACAAAGAACACAAATCTAAAAATAAACTCTGTTTGTTATATTAGAAAATATACAATAACCGAATAACATCGACGACAAATTCACAACCATATGGTGATTATTTTAATATGAACAAAGAAGCACGATATTACCAAACGTCATCAGGGATACGATTCCAAACACAAGCCTAAGATGCAAATTGTAGCACTGCAGCAATCTACATGCCTTATCTAATCTTGTATGCGGATACAGAAGACAACAAGCTCACCAGGATTAATATTACGAAAGCAACAGACCAAATTACTGCTAAAATAAATTGAATATCTTAAATTAAAATTGTTTATACCCTATTCTACGGGTATATTCATTTTACCTTTCATACCTTTATATTGGCCGTTGACCCCTAAAAGTTACTATATTCGCCCGTCGGCAAAATTAGGCATTTTTAAACCATATACTCTCCAGGGGCCCGAAATAATCCAGTTTAAGAATTTTTAAAATCCGTTTTATTGAAGTAATCATTCGCAAAGTATGTAGTTAAAGTCATTTTGAACCATTCCTTTACGTAAAATGTTTGCCATGCCCACTTGTTGTTCAATAAAATTCTTTAAATATTGTATATCAAAATATACAGACCCTTCTGAACCATTCTCGCATACTAAGGGTCCAAAGGATTCTGTTGTTTGATCTTTGAACTGGAGAAGCATTTTAAGTGGAAAAAACAACGAGAACAAAATCGCGTATAGATTGGATGTGCTTGTGGAATCCACCGATGATCTCACACCACCACATCTGGAAATAGTTGGCTATTTATTAAATTACGTACACCTTCAAATAATATATGGACTTTTTAAAATATGTTGTTTTTTGACACAGCAGCTCATCAAATACATAAGACCACATTACTACTGTGTGTCTCAGAAATATTAGCAATATTTGTTATTGGATTGAATACTATAATATTTGTAAACTAATATATAAGTATTAGGTAGTATCGCAAAACTATTAGTATTGATCCATCCCTACTGCTGTTGAGAAGATCAGGTTTGATAAATAAAATCAATTCAAGTAAGACTTACTTTTAAGTAACATGGTTATTTTTCCATTTTATTATAGGTGACTTCAATATCCGGGAAGAGCAGCATTTGTTATCCACTTAAACAGCAGTTAATTTCTCCAATGCGGGTGGCAACAGTAAACAATGCACAAACCTATCTTTCCTATCATTGTACTTCTTTCTGGTGCAACCTACTATTAGGCACTGAATACGTCCAATGACATTGCATTTGTATGTGTTGTATTGAAAAATGATTGTGCTGTGTATATACACTATAAGGGTATCAATTACAGAAAAGAAACCCCTTTAGCGCACGCTAATTATAAAAAAAGGGCAATGAACGTTTAAGGGATGAACAGGAAATCACTAACCGGGTTCATTCGAAAAGAAGTGTTAAGTTAGAGCACGCATTTGGTTAGTGCAAAGACAGATTTCGTAGGCCGTTTACAATCAATTCCTTCAAACCTACGTGAATTGTAAAACACATAATGTATTTTACATAATATATGTTTAGCAAGCAATGACATTGAGGAAGATTTTATTGTTCTAACAAAAGGAGAACTTTTAATGAATTCGATGTTTAAATAATTATTTTATAGAAATAACATTTCATTTTCAGTCTTTATTTTATATCTTCTCAAAATCGTATATCTACAAGAAAAAATAAATATAAAAAGAAGCCAATTCACTGTCGGACTACTAATCGAAAGGTCCCCGGTTCAAATCCCGACGGGGCCAATTAACATCTAGAGTTTTTTTTCCATTGCCCCATCTCTTACGAGCGTCTGACAAACATCCAAGAGTATCAATTATTATGAGAAGCTTCTCACAAATTTGCCGTTCGGCATCGGCTTAAAATTGTAGGTCCCTTCCACTTCGCACAAGAAAATTGTTGGAGAAGCTAGGTTTTAGGCCCTATATAGGCCGTTAATGCTTAATATATTTCTTTTTATTGACTAAAAAGAACAATAACAATTATTTCTTTTAGGAATATAAAAAAATAAACTTAGAAACAAACAAAAAAACAATCACATTTTATTTATCATATTTTCTTGAAGCCATCGATCAAAAGAAGAATCATACTTGCGCCTCCTGAAACTTGGATGCTCTGTATCTTCAGATTCAGCAAAACTAGTTTCAGGTTATGCCTTACGTTAACGTTTTCAGTGGACATAGCCGCTGGAGGAGTCACTTCGGACGGCCGGGAGAATAAATTGTCTATGACATAACAAAACTCCCACGATTACCGGAACATTCCACTGGTTGCGTTGTCAGTTTTAAGCTTTTTGTATTTTGGATTAAGTCCCTTAAATCTTATATAAACTTGTTCGTGGGAGAGATAGACTCCAAAAAACCCGGCAATTTCCTTATATTCAATTTTTTTAACTAATAAGGTAAATGAATAAGGTAAAATTAATCATCCCATGGAAGTCTGCTTAGGGCAAATCAAATGAATTAACGTTGAATAGCCTCGATTTGATTTGAATGAATGTTGTATGATGGCGTCTAAACTTGTGAAGCACACTCTAGATTTGGACGAACAAAACACTTGAACAATGACATAGCCTCTTGCAGCCAACATTAAAAATAAATAAATAAATATTAGGTAGTAACGGCCCATAGAGGGCCTAAAACCTAGCTTCTCCAACCACTCTCTTTGCGAAGTGGAAGGGACCTACAATTTTAAGCCGAATCCGAACGGCAAATTTGAGAAGCTTCTCATGACAATTGATACTTTTGGATGTTTGTCAGATGTTCGTAAGAGGTGGGGCAGTGGAAAAAGACTCAAGATGTTATTTGGGCCCGGAATTGAACCGGGGACCTTTCGATTAGTAGGCAGACACACTAACCATTGAGCCACTGCAGCCAACATTCCCTACGATAAAAAGATTTTAACAGGGCGTGTTGGATTTAAGGAAGAACAATGTCGCCACAGAATTGATGATATTTTTTAGGTATCAATTATTAGAACAATTAATAACAATTCATATGCAGTAGTGGAGTTCTCCCGGACTATGACAAGGTAGACCTTGAATTACTATTTCGTGATGAAGAACGCATCACTGCTTGCCTTTGACTAATAACTGAATTTTGGTCATACCTATGTATGTCCCTTTCCTTGCTGAATGAAAACCAACCTGTTTGCTAATTTCAAATACGTAGGTCTTATGCGCTCCATAAGTTTAGACATTTTTTATAAATTTGTTAACCTCTTCATATTTGATGGAAAACATCTTCACATATTTTTTTTAAAACGCTTTATCATCATTTATAGAATTTAAAATTTAAAGCTTATGGTAGTTTCCATTAATTTTTATCGGGTGTTCCACATCTGCTTCATGTTGAAAAAGCAAGCATACACACTTGCATCAATTTTACACTGTCATTTCCCCAGCAACAATTTCAGTGAATAAAAGTACCTAAAAATAAAAAAGAAAATGAAAAACTCATTGCAAACTTGCCACTGCAATATTAATGATGGCGAATTTTTATCATGGATTCGCTCCCATCCGGTGACGAACAGGTGTACAAATAAAACCGCAGCGGAAGGAAGGATTGGTGATACCCTTGCTCAAAAAATAAAATAAAATACACCGTCATTGATTAATGAGTTCATTGGCAAGTTCTAGTGAAGCATTTTATTAAACCTTACCAATGTAATTGAAGTTGATTGTCAATTATTTCTTGACATCTAATCTTTTCGGGGTTCCTTTAAAAAATGTCGTTACGCTTTTACAATTTCGAACGACTTCAAAAGCGAAATAATGTGACACTGACTTTTTTTATAAATCACATTACACCTCGATCCGTTACGTGGGAAAGGACATTTGCAAATTAATTAAGTCCAGTTTATTTAAGTAACTTTTTGTATAGCTTCGAGCAGGAGGATCAAAGGGCCGTTGATCCTTTTGACTAAAACTATTTGCTTCTTCTCGAGGATAAAACATAAAAGGACATAGCTAGTGGACTTTTTTCCGTGTTCAAATACGTGAACTATGTGCAAAAAAGGAAACATGCCGACGAGAATGTGTTAAAACAGGTATTCTATATAGGGAGTGCTCATATTAGTGTCAAAGGAGTGTAGCTAACCAGCAGAAATTCCTGGTAAATTATATTTTTTTTACGAAAGTTTTTTTTATTTTGATTTCGGCTCTTGGTCATGGCTACCGCCGCAGTTTTTTCTGTATCATAGTTTCAGAGTTGTGTGCAAAGAAAGTTCGTGTAAGCTGCAAATGAAGGTAAATGCTTTTTTTATAAGCGTAAAACAAAACGACAAAGGAATTTATTAATATTCGCGCCGACGAACAGAACATAATTGTTAAAGAAAAATTTTGAATTGAACAACCTGATGCGAGTACCAACATTTTAGTTTCAATTTTCGGAGGCACGCTTTCATTAGGGGAGAAAAATACCTTTTTATGATTGGACAGTTTTGAACTTGCTACACCAACAAATTGCGCGTTGCGCGTCATCAAAGTGCTACATTTCAAAGCCCAATTTTGCATTTGCTCGTAAACTTGTAGATCTTGCAATGCGCTGAAATTTCAAAGTCGAACAAAATATTAGGTATGAATGTATAATATTACGACGAAGTCCAAAAAAGTGTGTCGGTAATTTCCGTCTGTCTGTCCCACTGTGACCGAGGTAAATGCCACAATTGGGTAGAACGATTATCTTCAAACTGTGTATTTGGGGTTTTAAGACTTGAATGCATGGAATATTAATTGATATAATTGATATCAGTTTGTGCTTGCTGGGTTTTAATAAGTCATGTGAAAGTGTACTTTGCAATAATGAATATTATTGAGACAAGCGACAAGGCACAAATAAATGCAAATACTATAAAGAGTATTCTTATAAGGAATTAGATAAAAGCCACTGCAGTTATCGAACAAGGCGACTTCCGACATTTGACACATTTTGGACAGCCTCTTCCGCCGACACGAGCTTATGTAAGCTCGAAAAGTCGTTTGAACCTCTCTCTTAATCTTAAACTCTCCCCTGATTCAAAATCTTTTTTAGGCAAGTGCTGTTATGTGATTTATATGGCGTTTTAACATGATTTTTGTTTATTTAAAATTAACCTGAGTTCGACGCTAAATAAAAATAAAAAGTAAAGAAAAATGGTCATCAAACGTCATCAAAACCAAAATTCAAAGCCAGTTAACCCTTCTGTGAACTATAAGGTCTGGCCAGATATTTCGACATTTTGATGACAGTTTTTTTTAAGAAGTTATCGCCCAAACTTCTTGAAACTCCATGATAGGGTCAACCATTATTTTTCCTTCTACTTAATACAAATTTTATTTATATAATATGTACCCGTTTGAAAGAAATAAGCCTTTTTCAATTTTACTACCTTTCGTCAATGACAAGGTTTGGACAGACCTACATACACTTTGGATGGAAACTATATTTTTTTGTGGTTTCCCATTTTTTGTGGTTTCACGTGCAGCGGTTTTTTTTTTCATTCTGTGATGTCATATATGTCATATATATGTTCATAGAAAAAGTACGAAGTTCTTGTCAGAACTTGTGGTTGATGAAAAGGTATAAAAGCTGTGATTGACGGAAGGGTTAAGTGAGATCTTAGAAAAATACATCACATGCGACCCAATGCTTAAAAAAAGCAAGTGCAATCGGCATGCAAAAACTTAAATTCACCTAAAAAAGCTCGTACCAAACTATAAATCCGACACAAGCAACCCATATTTAGGGAAACAAATTCAACGAAGTATTTTATAATACGGCATGGTAACCTCAAAGCATACAAAAGGAAGACGGTATTAATCATCAAACTACCGCATTGAACACGCATCCCCGAACTTAAACTTCACTGCCGATCAATTACTGGCAGTGTTTTCCCGTCCACTCTATTGGCGTCCAGCGCCACCTCATCTTAATTGATCCCGCATGCAGCTTTCGACAGACCACAAGATGTCCATGAATTAGAGTTTTTTTTTATAATGTTGTATTAATTACCATAAGGTAAGAACAGCCAAATGATTCTTCAATTTTCCATCATAACAATAAAATATATCAAATGTTACGTCCAACAGTGACAAACAGATCGCAATGTGCGTACAACTAGTCTGCACTAAACGAAAAACGTTCTAATTAATACGCTGCCGTAAGTGCTTTAAATATGAATTCATTGAGCCAAGGGATATCTCGTCTTTTAAATTGATTCTTAATGTAATTGACTTTGTCAAAATCGTTGCGAAAGGTTTTTGGCCTGATTGAACTTTGGTGCATGAATTTGTACAGCGGACGAGAAGGGTAATTAACGCTTTAAATGCAACATTGATCAACGAAGCGATTTTAAACGTCCAGGATAGTATCCATTCAAAAAACGATTAAGTTCTTCGGACTCATCGCCTTATCCTTCATCTATACTACCAAAATCTTGGAGGTCTTCGAA
Source organism: Portevinia maculata (assembly GCA_949715645.1). NCBI lineage: Eukaryota > Metazoa > Arthropoda > Insecta > Diptera > Syrphidae > Portevinia > Portevinia maculata. The sequence goes on from OX454525.1 coordinate 280,450,870, forward strand.
CTAAACTCAATCAGTTCCTACTTTTTACCTCCGCGCTACGATATGACGTCATGGGTTTCACCGAAACTTAGCTGTCTAGCAAACATCATAATGCCGAAATTTTTAATAACTCAAAATACTCAGTTTTCGGGAAAGATCGATGTGTTGATTTGACTGGCTCCGAGAGAGGCGGCGGAGTGTTAATTGCTGTTCGTGCTACTTTGAATGCTGTAGAAGTTGATTTACCCCACTTATCCGCTCATTCAGATGTTGACAAAATAATAGTCAAGATAAGAATTGACAACACCAAAAAACATTTATTGTATCGTAAGTTATATCCCACCAAAAAGTTCCTTAGAATTATATAAACTTGATGTAGATAATTTATTGTTGTTCTGTAATAAATAACTTGAATAATAATGAGCATGTCCTCATTGTGGGGTATCTTAATTTTCCGAATTTAAATTGGTTACTTGATTCCGATGACCTAAAAATCGTTCCTTTTAATGTAAATTTTGACTTTGAGAGTGAAATAGTTGATACTTTTGCGCAATTTGACCTTCGGCAAATTAATAATATTAAAAATTCTTTTGACCGTAGTCTTGACTTAGTTTTTGTCGATACTGAGTTTAGCGCCAACATTAGTAAATGTATTCTTCCATTTGTGCCAGACTCAATCCACCATGTTGCCTTAGACTTAGATTTTCAATTCTACAAATTTGTTAAACCAATTTCTGTTTCAAACTTTAAGTAGGTATAATTTTCATAGAGCCAATTTTAGTAATATTAAAAATTGTCTAAATGGTATTGCGTGGTCTTCAATATTTGGTGGCAAAGACTTGAAGCACTCATATAATATCTACCCTGATCATGATAGTCAATGACATAATCGACGTAAACAGACCTAAGGTTAAGGTTAGGACAAACTCAATATGGTTTAATAAAAGATTAATCCATCTAAATAACTTGAAAAACAAGACTTATAAACAGTTGCGCAAATCATCTTTTGATCGAGAATTACTTCTGATGTATAGGAAGCTTCAGAAAGATTTTAAAGTTCTTAACAATTTTTTTTATAAGCAATATGTCCTTTCAGTGGAATCAGACCTTAAAGTCAATAGTAAACGATTTTGGAGCAAAAAACAATCGACTGGAATTCCTAATAGTATGCAGTATAATGGTGCGTTGTCATCAGTCCTTTCAGTTGTTTGCTACATGTTTGCTAGCCATTTCAAATCTGTCTATTCAAATAATGCATCAATCTTACGAGCAAGTACGATATCTGACTACTCATCAAATTCGATTAACGTTGGTAGTTTATATTTATCGATTTCTGAAGTAGTAGTTCCGCTGTCCGATTTAGTATCCGCCATGAGGGGAGACGTTGATGGTATTCCTTCCATTACATTAAAAAGATGCGCAGATGACTTTCCGTGCCCCTTCATATGCTTTTCAATAGTTCCTTGGAGCAAGGAATTTTTCTGGATGCTTGGAAGAGCTCATTCATAACACCGATTTATAAATTTGGTCCCAAACAAGATGTTACTCACTATCGTCCAATATCTAAAATTCCCACTATCCCGAAACTGTTCGAAAAACTTGTTTGTGGTGAACTTACCTTCTTCTTAAGTGCACAATTTCTTTGTATCAGCTTGGTTTTATTGCTGGAAGATCCACAGAGACTAATCACAATTTTTTCAAATTTTATTGCAAACAACATGGAAAATGGGATGCAGTGCGATGTCATCTACACAGATTTTGCAAAAGCATTTGATCGGGTAAACCACGATATTCAATGTTTCAATGTTTCAATGTTTTATTCAATGTAAGCCTACACATTAAGAAAATACTTCTTATAAATTAGTGTAAGGCTAATTATGATAGTGTGATACAATAAAATTAAAAAAGAAAAAAGAAAAATAATGTAAATATAATATATATAAAAAAAAAATATCTCAATAATAATAATAATATCTCCATTACTTATCTTATACAAAACAAACAAAAAAACATAGGGACGGGCTACAGTCCGCTTGGGCGAACTGTTGGATACCCTATTCTTCTTCCTATCCCTCATAAGTGGGCGTGACAAAAGTCTAAGTATGGTTAAATTGTTAAGAACGCTCTACATATTTTGTTATATAACATTTAAAGGATTTTATCAAAAAAAACGCTCCCTAGCTCAAACTTGGGTGTTTCAATAAAATTGTTTTAATTAATTGTGGGCGTGTCAGTAGGCGGATTTAAAAAAAAATTAACACATGAGCATAAAGGGCCCCTAGAGAGTATATATTATAAATTTCAGCTCCCTAGCTCAAACTTTGGATTTTCAAAAAAATTGTTTTATTTATTTGTGGGCGTGTCAGTGGGCGGATTTTGAAAATATTTATACATGAGCTTAAAGGGCCCCTAGAGAGTATATATTATAAATTTCAGCTCCCTAGCTCAAATTTTGGTTTTTCAATAAAATTGTTTTATTTTTTTGTGGGCGTGGCAGTGGGCGGATTTTGAAAATTTTATATCCCGAGCAGTTTTAGGAGTCATAGATCATATAAAAAAAATTTCAGCTTCCTAGCTCAAAATTCGATTTTTTCCAAAATTTTGTTTTTTTTGAGTTTGTGGGCGTGTCTGTGGGCGGATTTCAAAAATTCGTAAACTTGATTATTTCGGGACCCTAGAGAGTATATGGTTAAAATTTCAGCTCTCTAGGTCCAGTTTAAAGGCCTAATTTTTGCCGACGGACGGACGGACGGACGGACGGACGGACGGACGGACGGACATGGCTAGATCGACATTACTATCGATGCTGATCATAAATATAGTAACTTTTAGGGGTCTACGGGCAATATTAAGGTATGTTACAAACTATGCGTCAAAATTAATATACCCCTAGAATAGGGTATAAAAAGGTAGAACCGTAACGTCCAGTTAAGTATTCCTCTTTTTTTTTCATACATACATGTAGGTAAGGTCAGGAATTTGATATTAAATATATATTATATCTTAAGTCTACCAGTCTGGCAGGAAGAAAACTGTAAAGACCGTTCAATTGTGACAGTTGTGAATTAAACCAAATTAACTTTCTTCCCACATAAAGCAACATCACCCCGGACACAATGCTGTGCACAACATCGTGAGGTCTCCAGGTGCGGCAGAATAAATGTATGTAAGTTTTTAGAACATTGTATTGGTGATATTATGGTCATTGATTTTATCCAACTTTTGAACGTGTCTAATTGGTCCACTAGTGATCAACCGGGATTGTACCGATAACATTTGATTTTGAGCATCAAAGTATCTTGTGACGTAAATATTAGATTAAACCGTCTCGACTATGCGAGCGAGCACTTAGCGGTTGCATTAACACAAGCGCGCTTTAAATAGAAAAGAAAGAAATTATTAAATTAAACTAATAGTTATCTAGAATTAAGATTATTTATTCATGCAATAAAATTCTGTGGTTCTATCCTTTAATGAATTCTGAAACCCAAGAAGTAGTATTATTGAAGTTGAAGTAGGATTTGCAATGGCTGAATAAATTCCCTCAGTGAATGTGGGGAAGTGATTTCGGAATCAGGATGAATGTAGTGACGATTTTGTGAGTGTGTTATATGCTCATCATAACTAAAGGGGCCGTTGTTCGGAAGGAGTTATACATCGGCCATGGTGTCGCTATACTTTGTAGGTGTAGTAGACGGAGGAAGGGAAAAACTCAGGGAACTGACTTTCACCTCTATGTTCCCAAATTCTTTTCGGTTTTGTTTATATTTGGTAGTGGAGAGGATATAATTTCGTGAATACAAGTGATTTGTTGGACAAGTGTTTAGTGTGGTTATAATTATTTTCGGACATGTAATATTCGTACGGTCGTTTAGTGGCAGTCACAAGAACCCCCCATTTCGGCGAGTTAGCCCGCGCAACATGCAAGCATGTCCACGTGAATGCCAACTAAACAACCCCTCGGGCCACTCATGGATATCCGGAAGACATCCTGTGATCTTGGGACATCCTTGAGGCCAAGCTCCATCAAGGGCAATCATTTTTGTGTGTGATTAAAATTTATTTAGACACAAGTTTTGCTTGAGGGGATCAGCTTCCGTTACAAACTGTCGAAGTAGCGACAAAAAAACTACAGAAGGCAGTGAACAATATAACAAAAGGGACAACAAATTGGCAAATTAAACTAAATGACCTAAAATCGGTCCATATAAATTTTACAAATAAAAATGTTCAGCACATACCAGTATTCATAAACGATAAAGAAGTAGATTACGCAAACACAGCCAAATATCTAGGCATGACACTAGACGCAAAACTGCGCTGGAAAGCACATGTAAAGAAAAAAAGAGAAGAACTAAATATGCGCTACAGTAAAATGTATTGGCTTATAGGGAAATACTCTTGTTTGTCAAATTACAATAAATTACTGCTTTATAAGCAAATTCTAAAACCAGTATGGACCTACGGGCTCCAGCTGTGGGCATGCACATGCAAAACAAATTTACAGAAAATTCAAACATTTCAAAACAAAGTCCTACGGAATATAGTAAATGCACCATGGTACATAAGAAACGCTGATCTGCATAGAGATCTAGAAATAGAAATGATTGAATCTCGCACTTGGTGGCAGATTTTGTAGACATATAGTTAGCTTTAAACGTTGCTGTGACCACACTGAAGCGTTCTTGAGATCGCTGGAAACGGAAGGAGCTCAGTTACAAGGTTTCCAAGGCCTCACGACCCAACTTGAACAGTAGGGACTTATATGAGAATTTAAAGGGTGTTTTTATAAGCTACTTGCTTTGATTTTGAACAGAAGACATGAATTTTTTTTTAAAACTCATTTATTGTGTTCAGTCGAGAACGCGGCTGCCCCCAAAATTGGGGACTTATTTCATGGGTTTTTGGGGACTTATTTCATACTTCAAATTGGGGGGTTATTTCATAGTGAAATAAGTCCCCAAATTCAACTATGAAATAAGTCCCCAAATTTTGGGGACTCAAAGTGCAATAAGGCTATTTGCTAAAATAAAACCTCGCACCTACTCCAAATCCAACAGTGACCCCAAGCAGGGGGGTTACAGGGGGCAGCATGGACCCCCATACGCATTGTACTGCGTATGGGATCCCATAATTCCATCCCATAATGCGTATGGGGGGGGCATGCTGCCCCCCTGCAACCTCCCTGCTTGGGGTCTCTGTTTGATTTGGAGTAGGTGCGAGGTTTTATTTTAGCACTTGGCCTTATTTCAGAAAGCCATAGTGAGTTCACTTTGAACACTTGAAATTCATTTTGGGGAATTATTTCATACTTATTTGGGGACTTATTTCATACCATTTTGGGGACTTATTTCATATTTGATTTGGGGAGTTATTTCATTTTTCATTGGGGGGGTTATTTCATTGGGGGGTTATTTCACGGAGCCCGAGAACGCCTTAGTGTTTTAAGACTTTGGGCATATACGCCTGGATCTGATGAATCTCATCGGACCGACAAAGTTTCCGACCACTTTTCAAGCATTTGTGGCCGTATGTCTTCAATAACGCGAATAATATTGGCATCCAAAGCGTCAATTATTGTTGGTTTGTCAGCGTAAACAAGCAACTTTACGTATCCCCAAACAAAATAATCAAGAGGCGTAAAATCACAAGATCCTGGAGGCCAACTTACAGGTCAATTAAGCGAAATTATGCATTCATCAAATCATACCTTCACGTTGATTGTATTATTTGCTGTATGGCACGTATCGCCATCCTGCTGGAACCACATTAATGCCATTCAATCGTGGAACGAGAGTCATTAATCACGACTCTATAGCAAATACCGCTGACCGTAACACTCTGATAAAAAAAATTTTATTTAGAAAATATGGTCCGATGCCTCCACCAGCCCTCTGTACCAAACGGTGCTTTTTTTTTGTTTTGTGTTGGGAATTCGCTGGAAGTAAAAAATCATGGAAAGACATTGCAGAGCTAGTACCTACGCGAGGGATGCTTCTGCAATAGTGATGGACTTCAACTCATCTAAAAAAAACTCCCGGGGGACTGACATTCGCTATCCCGAATGAGATTGCACCTAGTCGACGACTAATCGGCAATTTGTTTTTGAATTATTTAATGAATTTAACCCTCTACTGCATGCATTATGTGTTTACCCATCTACACTGACGGCTCAAAGATGGACGTGGGTGTTCATTCGGGATTCCATTCTGAGATTCTCGGAATATCCAGGGCAAACAGACTTAACGACTACAGCCGCGTTTTCCAAGTCGAGTTCCTAGCAGTGACTACAGCTGCTGAACAGGTCGCAATGATGCCAATACGTTTTACCTACAGATATTGCATTTTTCATTGACAGCGAAGCGGCAACAAAAGCGATTTCTGCCGTAGAGATCAAATCGAAGCTTGTAGGTCATTGTCGCAAAGAGCTATGGGTTCTTGGCACACAGCACAATGTAAAGCTCTGCTGGGTTCCCGGTCATATTGATGTGTCAGGCAACGAGATGGCTGACGTAGTGACAAGGCAGGGTTCACAACTCCTAACAAACCAGGCCGATATTACAATGAAAATTGCCGCCTGTAACATTAAACAGCTGATAGGGGACAAAATACTTGAGGCAACTAATGAAAGGTGTTACGTCTCCAATTCCGCGTCCTTGAGCACCAGGAGCCGACCAATCCCGGTGGAGTAGGGTCGTGGGTAAATGTTGATAATGGGCGCCACGCGATTATCCCAGCGCTCAAGGTAACTCCTCCGTTTGAACCGTTATAACCGAAGGGTATGAGGTAAGGACACGTCTGTTTCCCAACCTGACTTAACTGCTTCAAAAACAAACAAGACCAAGGTTTGTAGAAAATAATTCACCATTTAATACTCAATATTCTACGAGATAAGCACTCCTCGGATTACTGTCAACAAGAATTCAAAACAAAAAAAATAAACAAGAGCGCTACAACCGGTTATAACCCCCTAGTTCACACGCTTTAGCCAGCACGGCTACGGTTCCCCTTTCTAAATGTTTATATTTAATTTAAAAAAGGAAATATAAAAATGGATGACCTTAACAATATTAATAAAAAACATAGGGGCGGGCTACAGTCCGCTTGGGCGAACTGTTGGATACCCTATTCTTATTCCTATATCTCATAAGTGGGCGTGACAAAAATTTAAAGGATTTTATCGAAAAAACTAAGCTTTTGTAAATAAAAACGCTCCCTAGCTCAAACTTTGGTTTTTCAATAAAATTGTTTTATTTAATTGTGGGCGTGTCAGTAGGCGGATTTAAAAAAAATTTAAGTATGAGCATAAAGGGCACCTAGAGAGTATATACTATAAATTTCAGCTCCCTAGCTCAAACTTTGGACTTTCAAAAATAAAAAAAAAATAATTGTAGGCGGATTTTGAAAATATTTACACATGAGCATAAAGGGACCCTAGAGAGTATATATTAAAAATTTCAGCTCCCTAGCTCAAGTTTTGGTTTTTCAAAAAAAATATTTTATTTAATTGTGGGCATGTCAGTGGGCGGATTTTGAAAATTTTATGTCCCAAGCAGTTTTATGTGCCAAAGATCATATATAAAAAATTTCAGCTTTCTAGCTCAAAATTCAATTTTTCCCAAAATTTGTTTTATTTAATTGTGGGCGTGTCAGTGGGCGGATTTTGAAAATTTTATTTCCCAATCAGTTTTATGGGCCATAGATCATATATAAAAAATTTCAGCTCTCTAGCTCAAAATTCGATTTTTTCCAAAATTTGGTTTTTTTGAGTTTGTGGGCGTGTCCGTGGGCGGATTTCAAAAATTCTTAAACTTGATTATTTCGGGACCCTAGAGAGTATATGGTTAAAATTTCAGCTCTCTAGGTCCAGTTTAAAGGCCTAATTTTTGCCGACGGACGGACGGACGGACGGACGGACGGACGGACATGGCTAGATCGACATTACTATCGATGCTGATCATAAATATAGTAACTTTTAGGGGTCTACGGGCAATATTAAGGTATGTTACAAACTATGCGTCAAAATTAATATACCCCTAGAATAGGGTATAAAAAGAATAGAAAATAGAAATCAAAATTAATTACCACAGTAAATACTAAGCTCTCTACGAAACTGTGCTGGACCCCTTACTCTCATTACGTGCCGTGGCAGGGAGTTCCACAATCGGATGGCGTTGACGAAGAACTGTCGCTCCGAGGTCAGGCAAGAATAACGACGAAGAATTAGATGATGGGATCTGTTTGAGGAAGCTAACTGCAGCCTCTGAAATAGACTACTGGGTTGCTGTGTCTGCATTATATTGAACAGTAATAAAAGTGTTCTATATCGCATAAGGTTATCGAGGGAAATATTATATATTTGCATTGAAAAGCTTGAGATACGATCAAACCGACGCAACTCGAAAATGTAACGCGCGATATTGTTGAATGCCACATTGAGCTTTCTTCTGCTGAACGCATCACAGCTGCAAAAAATTTCGCACCCGTAGGTGAGTATTGGTACGACAAGCGTTTTGGCCAATAGCAAACGTGTTTTCAGTGGGGTAAAATACTGTGGGGACCATATGTAATGGGCAGAAATTCGTTTCCCGGTATTTCGACCAGTACGGAGTTATGTTGTAACCTGCTAGTAACATACTGCATTCTTTCGGGCAATAAATATTAACATTCACCAAAATTGGTTACCTCCTCTGCCTCTGTGGTCACCATAAATTCAATTTCGCCACTCTATGAATATACCCAGAGTGACAATGGTTCTCACAATAGCAAAGGTAGTAGAGACACCTATTCACCAACCCAAGTGCCTGGAAACTAATTTTTTTTTAAAGCCTAATTTCATTGGCCGCTCCATAGTGGAGAATCGAGACCCAATCTAATTAGCTAAAACAATTCATAGCAGAGACCTCTGAACTCACCACTTCTGAGAGCGGGTAAGAAAAAAAACATAGGGACGGGCTACAGTCCGCTTGGGCGAACTGTTGGATACCCTATTCTTATTCCTATCCCTCATAAGTGGGCGTGACAAAAGTCTAAGTATGGTTGAATTGTTAAGAACGCTCTACATATTTTGTTATATAACATTTAAAGGATTTTATCAAAAAAAACGCTCCCTAGCTCAAACTTAGGTGTTTCAATAAAATTGTTTTATTTAATTGTGGGCGTGTCAGTAGGCGGATTTAAGAAAAAAATAACACATGAGAATAAAGGGCTACTAGAGAGTATATATTATAAATTTCAGCTCCCTAGCTCAAACTTTGAATTTTCAAAAAAAAAAAAAATTAATTGTGGGCGTTTCAGTGGGCGGATTTTGAAAACATTTACACATGAGCATAAAGGGCCCATAGAGAGTATATACTATAAATTTCAGCTCCCTAGCTGAAACTTTGGATTTTCAAAAATTAATATACCCTTAGAATAGGGTAAAAAAAAATTATTTTATTTATTTGTGGGCGTGTCAGTGGGCGGATTTTGAAAATTTTTTATCCCGAGCAGTTTTAGGAGCCATAGATCATATATAAAAAATTTCAGCTTTCTAACTCAAAATTCGATTTTATCCAAAATTTGTTTTTTTTTGAGTTTGTGGGCGTGTCTGTGGGCGGATTTGAAAAATTCGTAAACTTGATTATTTCGGGACCCTAGAGAGTATATGGTTAAAATTTCAGCTCTCTAGGTCCAGTTTAAAGGCCTAATTTTTGGCTACAGATGGACGGACGGACGGACGGACATGGCTAGATCGACATTACTACCGATGCTGATCTTAAATATAGTAACTTTTAGGGGTCTACGGGCAATATTAAGGTATGTTACACACTATGCGTCAAAATTAATATACCCTTAGAATAGGGTATAAACATAGGGACGGGCTACAGTCCGCTTGGGCGAACTGTTGGATACCCTATTCTTATTCCTATCCCTCATAAGTGGGCGTGACAAAAGTCTAAGTATGGTTGAATTGTTAAGAACGCTCTACATATTGTGTGCGCTCTAAGGATTTTATCAAAAAAAACGCTCCCTAGCTCAAACTTGGGTGTTTCAATAAAATTGTTTTATTTAATTGTGGGCGTGTCAGTAGGCGGATTTAAAAAAAATTAACACATGAGTAAAGGGCCCCTAGAGAGTATATATTATAAATTTCGGCTCCCTAGCTCACTTTGAATTTTCAAAAAAAAAAAAAAATAATAATAATTGTGGGCACGCCCACAGTGGGCGGATTTTGAAAATATTTACACATGAGCATAAAGGGCCCATAGAGAGTATATATTATACATTTCAGCTCCCTAGCTCAAACTTTGGATTTTCAAAAAAATTGTTTTATTTAGTTGTGGGCGTTTCAGTGGGCGGATTTTGAAATTTTTTTATCCCGAGCAGTTTTAGGAGTCATAGATCATATATAAAAAATTTCAGCTTTCTAGCTCAAAATTCGATTTTTTCCAAAATTTTGTTTTTTTGAGTTTGTGGGCGTGTCTGTGGGCGGATTTCCAAAATTCGTAAACTTGATTATTTCGGGACCCTAGAGAGTATATGGTTAAAATTTCAGCTCTGTAGGTCCCGTTTAAAGGCCTAATTTTTGCCGACGGACGGACGGACGGACGGACGAACATGGCTAGATCGACATTACTATCGATGCTGATCATAAATATAGTAACTTTTAGGGGTCTACGTTCAATATTAAGGTATGTTACAAACTATGCGTCAAAATTAATATACCCCTAGAATAGGGTATAAAAATTAATAGCAAGAGAGGCGAAGCCACGCCTCCACACCAGGAAAGGTGTCTCTCCATATTCACCTTACGAATGAAGTGCGCATGTACCAAGCACAGCTTGAGTGCACTCGCCGTCTGGTGTATAAGCTTAACTGATAGTATTGAGGGGGAGGGGACAAATGAATTTTGGATGGTCGGTATATTTAGGGATTAGCGAGTGCAAAACATAGGGCATGCGGGATTAAATCGGTACTTTGTTTATGAACTAATTTTGTTCGTAAACAAAGTTTGCTCGAAAATAACTTTAGTTCGTAAACAAGGTACCCAAAGATTCGGCGAGGCTAGGTGTACAAAAAGCGTGTTGCGCGTCGGTCATAGATAGTTTTTATTTTGTATCTCCGGAATTAAGTTTGAATTTGGAAAGTGCTGGTGGAAAGTTTATTTTAAAAAAAAATTTTGTAATTAAAATATAAGTTGGCATGTGCCGCAACTAAAATAAGTTCGCTCGTGCCGTAATAATAGTTAAGATGGCGTGTGCCAAAAATTTAAAATTAAGTTGGCAAGTGCCTTAAATATTTAGTTAAGATGGCGTGTGCCAAAAATTTAAAATTAAGTTGGCAAGTGCCTCAAAAATTTAGTTAAGTTGGCGTGTGCCATATAGAATAACTAAAATATAAGTTGGCAAGTGCCGTATAAATTTAAGATCTAAATAGTGACTAGAATAAAATTTAAATTAACTAAAAATAGTGACTAGAACAAAAGTAACTCTAAGTACATAATACTAAGAATAAAACTAAAATAAACTTAGAATACACAGTGACTAGAATGGATAACAACTAAATTAACCTAGTGACTAGAAAAACATAATAATACATAATTAAAATAGTGAAAAGATACCTATATATAAAAAATAAGTGAAACAAAAGTGGGTGCAAAAAGATCTCCTTCCTGCAAATGCACCTCTATTGGAGAAGAAGGACGCCAGCAGAAATTACGGAAAAATCCGGAGCCGCCTTAAGTACCTTAATTTAAGTTTTCTTTTTGTAATACTATATGTAAGACTTTCTAGTTACCTACCTTAAAACTAGGTTTGCCTAAGAAATATATCTTTAAATTTAGTTACATTTAAATTACTTAACTTTAAAATTAGTTACCTTTGAATAAGGTTCCTTTAAATTTAGTTACATTTAAATTACTTAGCTTTAAAATTATTACCTTTAATTTAAGTGAACATAAAATTACTTACCTTTAAATTTAAACACCTTTAATTTAGTTACCTTTAATTTTAGTAAACAAAAAAAAAAAATTACCTAGTTTTAATTTAAGACATAAAAATTAATTACCCTTAGATTTAAGAACTTACAAATTAATTTACCTTATATAATTATCTTAACCTTAAAATGAATTACCTTTAATTTCTTACATTAAAAATTACTTACTTTTATAATTAAATTACTCTAAAGTATACTTACGTTTTTATTGTTTACACCTTTGAGATTGAACATCATCGGAGTACGCAAAGCGTATTTCCCGATGTTCTCTCTCAAAGATTTACATGAAAATATTCAGATTAGGAGATAGACCCAAATAAGCTCACCTTATATAGATTTGCATTGCCCTTAACTATCTACAATACATATATATATATATACACTAGGGTGGAGCGAATTTTTTTTTTGTTAATTAGTATCTAATAGTAAAAAAAAGTTGCCTTATAGGCTTAAATATATAAATGCAAAATATTATTCGATTTGGGTAATGATAACTGCCTCCGCAAACACACTGAAACTCTTACTAAAAACAAATTAAACCAAAAATCTACCTGTTCGTAATTAAGTGAGTATGCTATAAAATTGAATCACTTTTTTTGAATATCTAGCTGGCCACGCTTTTTGTTTCATATCAGTTCACTATTTTTTTCCGCGTGCAACAGCCACATAGCTAATCGTCTTTTTTACAAATATTAAACTAAACTCTTAAAAAAAACATGCAAAGAACGCGAAGTGTATTTAAATGTCCTATTTTTGGCGATTCTTGTGATATGAAAGCGAACGTTCTGCCTACTTATGAAGATGCAATAATGTACTATGAATGGGCGAGACATCAACTTAAGTTCGAATTGGAAACTGCAAAAGAGCCCACCATTCCAGAAGTAGCAGCTATAGTAACATCCAAAATAGAAAATATATGGCGATCTGCATCTATTCCGACTGTTACAAGAACCAGAATCATACAGATGTTGAAAGCATATCATTTAAAATACAAGAATTTATTAAAATCCGTCAAGACTCTCCGCAGAAAAATTAAAAAGTTTTCAGCGCAGTGGTAAGTTCCTGTTTGATATAACGGCATGCAAATGCAAGGAATTCAATCAGTGCACCTGCACTAAAAATAAAAAGGTTCCGAAACAAAAACAAGCTTTTTTAGTTGACCAAAGAAATGTTCGAAGTATGGCAATCGGTGGAATTGATGTTATTGTCACTAAAAGGCTGCGAAAGAGTTTGGGAAGAAAACAGACCCGAGAGAAATGTCAAACTGCAACTGCTATAAATACTGCTACGCCTGCTGTTTTGGAGATTAGTTCTTCTTCGGCATCCTCATCGTCAGCGTCTGAAAATTCCAAAAGTACGGATAACTTCATTCAGCCCAAGGAAATACACATTCCTGAGAGGAAAAGAATAATTTCCTCAAGCGTTGATTTTCCTACATTATCGAAGACATGTGATAGGTATGGAATATCAGATAGGGCAGCAGCAGCGATAGCATCGTCTGTTTTGTTTGATATTGGGTCTGAAGTCTCTTTACTGCGAGAGCCAGGATCTATATACATGGGATATGTAGTTCCTAAGACTGGTTCGGTCAAAGGAGTACAAATTGCAATACTAAGTTTTCTATCTGATGAAGAAATTCCTCAACATCATCTTATGGCTATCGTGAACAAGTACCTGTTAAAACATTTCGACGTATTGAAGGGAATGTTCTACCAGAAATGGCTAAAGATTTAAGTACAGATCAACAGTACTTACAGACACAAGATTGTGTCAGCGGTTTTATCAGGTGAGTTCCCACAAGATCTGTCAAATAAATGTCCAGGCAAAATGTCTCATGTGCGTTGGCTCACACGGGCCAACCGCATAATGCGTTTATATTATAACAACAGAGACACCTTCGGAATACTTGATCACTTTTGCCACGTTTGTTGTTAAGGTTTACCTGCCATCTTGGTTCTCCATCAAAAATAAACCATCGTGCAAGGATGGTACACACTATCTTTTTAACATAGTTATGGCCTCCAGATATCTTTCAGAAGAACTTAAGAACGTAATCGATCCTGTCATTCAGCGGAATGGTTATTTTGCGCATCCTGAAAACATTCTTCTTGCTATGGTAGCAGATAACAATAAACATATAAGAGAACTGCCAGCTCGGCGCATATTAAAAGCACGTAATATGCCTCGGTCTTTAACACCCAGGCTGTTTGAAGTGCCGCTTATTAACTTCAATGCATCAAAGTATATCGATTTGACCCCCGAGCTGTAAAGAAAACAACGGAAGCTGACACTTCTCAGTACACCAAAAAGGGCCGACTAGGCGCAATAAAGGCCAAAATAGAATCACGGAAGACAATGCCTAAATTTGAGACAAAACAAGATTTTAAAGCATCTTAATTATAAAATACATAATGTTTATTGTTACGAGAATGAATTAATTTTTTGTTTATATTGAATTAAAATTCTAATTATCAATAGCTAGTATATCTTACGCACTTTTATCTGTCTATTTACTTTTATATTATTTTCAGCCACATCTGTTTACTAAAATCTTGTATCAAATTTTGATTTTTCAAGTCAGTGCGGAGGCAGAAGATCTTAACCAATCTAATTAAAAAACAACATTTATTTTTCTTTTAGCATAACGCACCAATCCCCACCTATTAGAATTCCGAATCACAAAAAAATTTTTTTTTTATACATCCCTACTCCACCCTAATATACACCCCAGAATCCTAATGGAGTGTTCCTCCGAATCGTAAGAACTATCTGGTCTTTGGTGAGATAGGGAAAAATTTCGCATAAGTTCTCGTTTCAGATCCACCCCACCCGAAGATATATCTATCGTCGTTGGAGTTGGTAACGGCAGTAGCCGATTTTAACAAACGGGTAAAGTACTATAACTAGGGTATATATATATATATAACTCCATTAAAATAAAAGAGTAAAATGAATCTTAAGGAAGCAATTATGTTAACCAAATTGAAGTTGAGCTGTGACCCAAACGGGTATTGTATTTCCTTTTTCTTTATATATAGTATTTTTGTTTAACTAAAGAATATGATTAAATAAATTCATTTTATAATGGTGACTTAAACGTAAATGGTGTGGTGTTATCAATGGTTGGTGGGACGACCCATATAAATATGGAATGTGGTCGTCAAAGGTTGGGAGGGCAAGGGATTCGACCATATGAATCCCCAGCAAGTGTGTGTGGTTGGTTTTCCTTTCCTTTTTCTTTCTCTTTTTCTTACAGATCTCTTTTTTTTTCTATTGCACGATAAAGTTTGTGTGTGTCAAGATGCTAAAAGAACCCCCCCGGACTGAAGCAGCTGGAGAATAAAATTCGTGCGCATCTCGACCATGGTCCCTAACATCCTGCCATAAACCAGGGCAGCGATACGTACAAAATGGCGCCCGTTTAAAGGCATCATTCTGTACGACAAAAAAAAACCTGGTCAGGACACTGGTCGCACACGACACATTACACATAACATGCGAAGAACACTATAAACATTGCCCACCGCAGCGTTGATATGCATATCCCAAGACAGTGTATGTACTGTTAAATAATATACCAAGATTTCTTACAGTAGAAACGTAAGCAATGGGTAAGCCATTTAAGAATAGGGTTGGGAAATATTCTAACTGTAATCCTTTTCTGCTTATAATAAGGCATTTGGACTTCAATGGATTTAGGAACAGACCATTACGTTTAGACCAGCGCGATATTTTTTCCAATTCTTCGTTTATTGTGTATGTATGTACCATCTTCGATAAGCCCAAAAGCGCAACTTTTTTAAAGTTGAATATCATCAGAGTACATTTGGATTGAGGATGTTGTTATCATTGCGGGAAGTTCATTGATAAACAGGGGAAAAAGAAGAGGTCCTAATATCGAGCTCTGAGGGATACCTCTTCTGGTCGGAAGAAAACATGAAGTACTATTTCCAACTGAAACTGCTTGTTTTCTTTCCCGAAGATATGATGACAGTAAGCGAACCGCCGAAAGTGAAAACCCGTAAAGCGTCGAGAGTTTATAACACAGATTGTCGTGGTCCACAGTGTCGAACGCTTTAGAGAAATCAAGAAGAACAAGGAACGTGACATGGTCATCATCTAATGCACTTCTGATATCTTCAACTATATTAATGATGGCGGTAGTGCAAATATGCTTTTGGCGGAAACCAGACTGCTTGGATGAGAGAATATTATGTGCATCAAGGAGGGCATTAGTCTGTTTTTGCACGATCTTCTCAAATACCTTGGATAGAAAAAGGGAGCACAGCAATAGGTCTGTATTCAGTTCCATTTCGATTTTTCATGATTGGAAGGATTTTCGCTAGCTTCCACTGAGAAGGAAATAAACCTGTCATTAAAATCGTATTGAAAGTATGCGTGATGTAAGGCAAGGTAATAGGAAGTAACGATTTAAGGAATATGGGTTGTATGCCGTCGATGCCAACTGCATTGGATTTAATAGACAGAAGACTCTCTACAACATCGGTACTTTCAACCCTTTTGAACTCGAACATCACTTCTGAGGAAGACCCATTAGGAAGCTCTTCAATGACTGGGGAAATGCCAGAAAGAGTGGGTTAAGGAATCGATGTCAAAATTCGCTTCCAGAACTTGGTTTTGCTTCCCTATACCTAACTCCTTTAAGTTCTTCCATAGTTGACGCCCGCTCATGGACGGGCTAAACTTGCGTTTGGACAGTTGAACTTTTGCAGTTCTTATTTTGCATACAACTAGGTTACGCAAGCTACGATACATTTGATGGTGAATGTCTAATCTGTAGCGTTTCCATTCCTTATAGGCCTTATCCCTTTGAAATATAAGCCTCCGAATTTCATTGGAAAACCAGGGACGCTCACCATGCTTAACTGTTTTAGATCTTAGTGGAACATTACTATTAAACAGGTTGATAATATTATTATTCAAAAATTCAATTTTTGAATCGGGAGAGGGTAAAAAGTAGACACGTTCCCATTCAATGCTTCGAGCACTATGCTCCAATTGAGTATAATCCATATCTCTAAAATCCCTGTATTCATAAGAGGTAACAGATCTTTTGATCATAGAATTATGAGACAGGTATATGAGGTCGTGCTTAGAGAAAGCTGGTGCTGACAACTGATCATATAGTAAGACATCATTGATATCGCTTACGAAAAAGACATCTAAAAGTGTCAAGTCTCTTAGAATGGTTCAATTCTTACTTAAGAGGACGCTTGCAGTTTGTTAGGAATAATGATATTGTCTCAGATCACATTGACGCTACTTCGGGAGTCCCCGAAGGCAGCCACCTCGGGCCTTTGTTATTTCTTTTATTTGTTAATAATAGTTCCAATGTTATCCTTAATTCTAAATGCTTAATGTTCGCTGATGACTTGAAAATTGTTCGGTCTATTAAATAACTTCATTACTGTTTATTGTTGCAGGAAGACCTAAATAGATTATCAGATTGGTGTACAATTAACTATGTAAATCTTAATGTTTTAAAATGCAATAGCCTCACATTCTGCCGGAAACGGACACAAATTCAGTTTACCTACAATATAACAAATTTACCCTTGGAACAATTTCACTGTAAGCTTAAGTTCGCCTGAAACCATTCGTCAACGACCTGAATGGTCCCTACCAGTGCGGTTTTAGGCCCGGTAAGTCCACGGCGGATCAGATATACACTACGGCAGACCCTGGAGAAAATCCAAGAAGTCCAAATCGATACCCACCATCTTTTTATCGATTTTAAGGCCGCATATAACAGCATCTATAGAGACGAGCTATACAGCGCCATGTCTAGTTTTGGCATCCCTGCCAAACTTGTCAGATTGTGCAGAATGACGATAGAGAACGCCCGCTGCTCACCGAGACCTTTGATGTCAAAAAAGGATTTAGACAAGGTGATGCGCTGTCATGTGACTTCTTCAACATCATAATTGAAAAAATTGTGCGAAACTCGCAAGACAACACTAGAGGTACAATCAATCGTGGAATCCGTCGGATCTGAGATTCACTTCACTTATTCGATTCACTTGAACAGAAAATTGCTATCGTGGTATCCGTCGGATACTCTCCCTTACCGACCACTATTGGTGATTAGGAAATTCAATTGTGACAGGTCATTTCAAACACATTTGTTTTGTAAAATTTAAATTCAGTGAAAAGAAAATAAAAACTGCGGATGTCAAATGCATGGATAGATTCGATCGGTTCGTTTTCCACGATACAGTGAATTTCATTCACGTTACCGATGTGGATGGTTCACGTCTGCGGATCACACGATGCAAATTGTTCACTATTAGCGGATCGTTCCCCCCGACGGATTCCACGATAGGTGTGAATTTTTCAAAAGTCTGTGCAACTACTTGCAAATGCTGACGACATTGACATAATTGGCAGAACACAGCGAGCTGTCACTGGTGCGTTTGCAAGTATTACCACAGAAGCGGCACAAATCGGTTTAGTGGTGAATGAGGGCAAAATAAAATATATGCCGTCAACAAGAAGGGTAACAAAACATCGACAAATCGGACAGAACGTCACGATAGACAGCTATAATTTCAAGGTAGTTAGGGACTTTGTCTACCTCGGCTCAACTATTAACTCTGATAATGACACCACAGCTGAAATCAAACGAAGAATTACACCTGCCAACCGCTGTTTCTTTGGCCTAAGACGGCAATTGATTAGTAAGGCCTTGTCAAGAAAAACTAAGGAGACTCTATATAAGACTCTCATCATCCTAGTCCTACTCTACGGCGCAGAAGCGTGGATCTTCTTCAAGATCTTCTTGGTCGTTTCGAACGCAAAATTCTTCTAGTGATATTTGGTCCCGTTTGCGTTGACGGGCTTTGGAGGAGGAGATTTAACAGCGAACTCTTCGAGCTGTACAGCGACATCGACCTGGTGAAAAAAGTGCGAATCAGTCGACTAAGATGGCTAGGACATGTAGAGCGAATGGACACCAACGCTCCGACCCGAAGAGTCTTTGATTCCAACTCAGAGGGACAACGCAGTAGAGGAAGACCTCGCCTTAGGTGGGGAGCGCAAGTGGAAGGGAATCTCAACCAACTTGGAGTGCGCAACTGGAGGCAGTTAGCCAAAGATCGTGCTAACTGGAGAGACGTATTGGTTGAGGCCCAGGTCCACCCGGACTGTAGCGCCATCTAAGTAAGTAAGTAAGTAAGTAAGCGCAATTTCACTAGTCAAATAGACTACCTCGTCGCAAAATGCAGGTCAATGATGGGATTTATCTTGCGAAACTCTCAAGATTTTTCTGACCCGCATACCCTAAAATATTTATATTTTGCATATGTGAGGTCTTCCTTAGATTACTGCTCTGTTATTTGAAATCAATATTATATGGTTCACTCTACAAGGATTGAGAAGATTCAAAAATGGTTTACTAGAGCTGTGATAAGAAAACTTAATTGGAACATCGACTTGCCACCATATAATATTAGATGCCAACTGATTGGAAACTTGCCTTTATGTATTCGGCGGAGGTATTTTTCGATCATGTTTGTGAGAGATTGTTAAGAGAAGCTAATTCAGTTGGGAATCTCACTGATCTTCACTCTAATATAAGTAGAAATACGTTCAAAAATCAATTGCTTATGCTTTTAACAAACTCTGGTGAGGTTAATTAAGTATGTTAATAATTTGTCGAATTAAGTATTAAAATGCACTATCAGCTCTGTGTCGTGGAGTGCTTAAGGCAAGCAACTATCACGAGCAGAAATTGCCGGCACAAAAAGTGCTCATTTAGTGCAGGTGTTAGTAAGGACAAAACAATTAAAAATACAATAATTATGTACCTGCAAAATACTAACACAGACACAAAATAATTTAAGACATTAAAGCATTATTACGCAAAATATTTTTTAGCTTAATTTTACTAACATGCAAGTCAATCACATGATCATTTAGATTATAGATTCTACTCATGCGACTAATAGGCTCATGCCTCCCATAATTCGTTCTATGAAGGGGATAATTCAACACTGCGTAAATTATGGGCACCACCACGAAAATTAAAGCCAATAGACGACAGCAAGTCAGGTGCATCTATTTGACCGGATATAAGCTGCTGTAAAAAACTTATATCGCTATTAAGCCTTCGTTGAGAAAGGGGTAACTTTTGAAGAAGCTTGATACGTTGACTCTAGGGAGGAAGGTTAAATGGATCATCCCATGGAAGTCCTCTAAGTGCAAATCGAATAAATTTACGTTGAATGGCCTCTATTCGATTTGAATGAATGTTGTAGAACGGTGTCTAAACTTGAGAGGCATACTCTAGAATCGGACGGACAAAACAATTGTACAATGACATAGAAACGTAATGGTCATTAAATTCTTTGGCCCACCTTTTTACGACGCCCAGAATAGAATTAGATTTATTAATAATAGAATTAATATGCTTAGCAAAAGCCAGTTTGAGGTCGAAATAAACCCAAAGATCCTTAAAATTATCAACATTACTAGTACAAAGAATATGTTGAGACAGAGAATATTGAAAGGTGGAAGGGATAGTCTTTCTAGAGAATGTTGACATTTAGTTGGGTTCATGGATAAACCGTTTTTATCACACCAATTGGCGAAGCTATTAATGTCAGATTGAAGAAACATTCTGTCTTGCTGACTAGTGATAGATTTATATATTTTCATATCATCAGCGTAGATCAGGATATTACTGTGATTTATACATGCCTTAACATCATTAATAGCAAGTATAAATAAAATTGGTCCGAGGTGACTTCCTTGGGGAACTCCAGACTGAGCTGTGTAAGATACAGATAGCGATCCTCTAAATTTCACTTGATAAACCCTTGATCTAAGGTATGAATTAACCCATTTTATGAAACATGGTGGGAAACCAAAAGCCCTGAGCTTAAATTCGGTTATTTCATGGGACAGCTGGTCGAAGGGCTTAGAGAAGTCAGTGTATATGCAATCCATTTCGCCCTTATTCTCCAAGGCATAAGAACAATCATGCAAGAAACTTAATAGATTAGTGACAGTGGATCTGTTTCTTACAAATCCATGCTGTTCATTACAAATTATATTGCGACAAAGAAATATTAGCTTTTCACAAACAATTTGTCCAAAAAGCTTAGGGATACACGAAAGCTTTGAAATGGGCCTATAATTAGTGATATCACCACGTTCGCCTTATTTAAACACAAGTGTGGTAAAAGCACTTTTCCATAGATTAGGGAATTTACCAGTACTAATGGACAATTCAAACAGATAGGTACTTAAGATATGGAGCAATTGAATGACTGCATTTTTGAAGAACAATCGATACAATGCCATTAGGACCTGATGAATAGTCATTCTTCAGAAATACATTTTAAAATTGTTTCCAAATCGAATGAGATACTACTAAAACTTATTTGGGAACAGCTAGTTAGACAACTAAAATATTGATCATCTATGTGAAGAGGGGTTTCCCTAAATGACTTACTGAAATGATCTGCAAACATATTGCTTGCATCTAGCGAATCAGCAGTTGTAGAACTATTGTAAGTAAGCTTCGATGGATAACCATCGGTTTTTTTCTTGGAATTGACAAAACCCCAGAAGAATTTGGGGTTCAATTTTAAAGAGCATTCCATTTTACTTATATATTCAATATATAAGTTGCAGGATAAATTTTTTTTAAATAGTTCTTCCAAGCCCTATTACGTCTGTCTCGTATCGATTTGAGCTCTTTAGTGTACCAGGGATGGGACGTTTTCAGATTCCTAGAGGATTTCACAGGAATCACTTTTTTCATGCAGTTATCCATCAAAGAATAAAAAGAACCTACTGCATCTTCAATATTAGATAAGGCAGTAAGGTTAAAATTAAAGCTGTTAATTTCATCAGAAAGCCTTTGAAAACTTGCTTTCCGAAAGTCAAAAGATTGCGAACAGTCATACGAATTACTATTTTCGTACAAATGTGCGCTTAGTTCAATAAATACATCCAAGGGTGGATGATTGTTATCTATGTTAGTTATACTGAAGTGGGATTCCAGAATCACAGTACTAACAGAGTCAGAAGAGAAAACAAGATCGAGAGTTCGATTTCTGAAATTTTTTATACAGCTTGTTTTCAAAAGACAAAATATTGTCAAGTAAAGCGAGCTCTTGTTGGGCAGAGTCAAAGGATGTAATGAAATCAGAATCATCCTCAGAAGGTACCCATCCAATATGTGGCAGATTGAAGTCGCCTATAAGTAAGACAGTGCTGTCACAACAAGATATGTCAAAAATATGGTCTAGTGCCATAGAAAGTTGCGAATACAAAGAACATAGACGGGACGATGGAATGTACGCATTAACAACATATAAATGTTTGTTCTTTAGTGTAATTTTTACACAGATAACTTCGACATTAAGTTGAAATGGAAAGTCAATCTTTCGTGACTCAAGGTTGAAACGAACAGCGATCAGGACAAATCCTCCAAGCGCTTTCAGGTCATTGTTATGACGGTCGTTTCTGAATACGGAGAACTCATGATTGAAGAGTTCCGTGTCTAAAATTCCGGCATTAAGCCATGTTTCCGTTAAGGAGAAGATATCATGAGAGAGGGCTTGGGAGTTTAAATATACTTCAGCGGTTTTTGTGCGGATTCCCCTTACAATTTGATTGTAGAGAGACAGCCTACTTGGTTTTTTAACACGGACGGACAATCTTTCCTGCGACTTTTTGTCGAACGGGGTGTAAATTCTTTAACTAATGTATTATGAGGCCATGCAGTGCTATTGCACAGCTTTTCAAAATATACTGAAGGGGCAACAATATTGAAAGACGCAACAAACCCATCAGCCTTGCTGATTTTGGTGCATTTGATTGAGTCATCTTTTGAAATCAGGTTTCTCGATACCAAATGGTTCAGGACATCGTCTGAAGAAGTGTTTGGTTTTAGTCGAGAAATGAAAATAGATTTCGGCCTGGGAATCGATTCAATAGTTCCAGATTCTGTACCTAAGGAATGATTTATATATGTGGGACTAACATTAAGAGTGGGCGCCTCGTTTGAGTTTTTTCGCTGACTCCTAAGGTTAAACCGCTTTGCCTTTGGATTCAACGCAGAGTAAGGCATATCGCGTTTCCTTTTGCCTGCGAGTAGAGTAGATAAGGGCGATGCTAAATAAACAATGGGCTCAGGGGTAGCTTCAACAGTTGGGGAAACTGTTGTGTCAAATGAAATCAATGTATCCATGGCCCGTTGGGTACACTGCTTTACTTCATTAGTCGACAACTCAGGGTCTGTAGACGTTGAGGCATCTGCCGAAAAATGAAGATCAGAGAATGTTGATACGTTGAGGACGGTTGTATTGAAATTGTCGAATAAGTCTTTAAACCCCTTTAATAATTTCAGTATGTCAGCCTTGAAAACTGACATTTTGAAAGCAAGGGTGGAAAGTGACAATTTTCGACACGGAGAGCAGTACCATAAGGCGATCTCCGAAGATTTGACTTTATCCATAAATGCATTGGTTGAGCCAACACATTTAGCATGGAACATCATGCCACAAGGGCCGTAACAGGTAAAAAGAGGATTGGAGGAAGTTTTGGATTTCAAGCATTTATTAGCGCTGCAATCCATTTAAGAACTGGGATTTTAAATAGAACAAAAACAATAGAAACAGAAAAAAAATGCAGATATGTTACAACCCGCACACTATAAATTACATTCACGACACATTAGACAGCTGCACCAAAGGAGTCAATAATAAATGGGGACAAATTTTAGGAATAAGAAAGTACAAGGAACTAAACTGCACATATATACATATAATTGAAAGGAAGAGAACAAGAAAAAAAAGAACAGTAACAACCGCTTACCAAAAAATACCAAGAGAACTTTTATTTCACAAAAAGTCGATCAATAGAAACAATTAAAACAAACTAAATGATCTAATATTAAGAAAAGTATAGAACACTACACTAAACACTAGTTTTTTTCACGGATAACAAACTAAATTAAAGAAATAAAACACGCACAAAACAAAACATGTCAATCTATGACAGTCTATGTTAGTAACTATCCAATGGAGGACCAACTGTAGAGGACCTCCGTTTGATGAAATAAATAAATAAGCAAATAAACTATTTCTAGTTAGAAAGACTTTTGCGACTTTTTCGATGCCCTATATAAATTAATCGCTCTAAATATAAAAACCAAAACAGTTACGTACACCATATCATTCTTAACAAATTAACACCCTTAGGGTAGGATAGGAACACGGTATCCAACAGTTTGCCAAGCGGAGTTTATGAGTTTTATACATGTATTTCACATTTATAAACTTTTATACAGATAGGGGAAAAAAGATATGAACCTATCGTAAAACTCCATATACTTTACAAATGGCATCGAATGTAAAATCAGGGATCATGACGTAATCTCGAATGACAAAAAATCTCGAATGCAAAAAATCTCGAAAAAAACAAATTTTTAATATCTCGAATGCACAAGAATCTCGAATGGACAATAAATCTCAAAAGACGATATCTCGAAAAAAATTTCGAAAAAAAAGTTAATTCGAGATTTTTTTCTTACCTATTTAACCCTAGAAAGATAATCTACGTCTGCGAGACGTATGACGCGCGGAAAAAATGTTATATCCCTTTAACTATTAACCGCATTGGGTTGGTCGGAGCTTGTCCGTAACGGTCGTGGCGCGACGGTAAGTACCTGCGGTAACAAGTTATGGCTATGCCGTACTTCTGGGGGCGTGTGTGACGTATGCCATTCTTACATTTAATTTAATCGTACATAATTTAAAATTACTAAGACTTATTAGTAGACTTATTTTAAACCGAAAAATGAAAATTTGGCAACTATTATAACTTAATGCCAATTTGAAGGATCCTTTAAAATATAAGTTGTATTTTGTTGATTTATAATGGGGTCAAAGTTTTTTGTTTTTATTGTTTAAATTAATTTTTATTTATACTAAATCATTGATTTATTTTTCTTAATCAGGCTTATTGCGAAGATCAATCGACAATTGATAATTGACTAATTTCAATGTGTGCTATTGTGAACGAACGATTCATTTGGTATTTTTGTCAAATTAAAAACATTAATTGACTGCGATTGACAAAATCCTTTAGAATCGTTCGTTCACAATAGCACACATTGAAAATAGTCAATTATCAACTGTCGATTGATATTCGCAATAATTCTCAATATGAACTACATAAATAAATAAAACGTTAATATTTTTTTTAAAAAGTTCATGGGTTTCATTAAATACACTACCAAAGTGCCATACGTCTCTGAGACGTATGATTATCTTTTATGTCATAAAAAATATGATTATCTTTGTAGGGTTAAAGAGTTTAAACTTAAAGAAAATGCATTACATATTTCGTTTATTAAGCAATTTATTTTTTTCGGTAAATAATCTTCTAACTTATAATCTTATAAACTAAATAATCTTCAACTTCCTCAACAAAAGAGAGTACTACGGTCTAATTCAGACTCGGCGGATTTGGTTCCCGATACAATTGGCATTACCTTAGTTGACTCTCAATTGCCTTCATGTTCAACAATTTCACCTGCTGCTACCACTATAGAAGTAAGCCCGTCAGCTGACATTGAAAGTCTGACTACTGGGACAAACGATGAAAATACTCCCTCATCCAATTGTGATCTGAAAACTGTACCACCCCCGTTTGCAGTGTTTTTGTCTCGACTGGAGTATGGTACTAAACCTTCCGCTATTATTAATTATATAGCAAAAAAGGATATCGACACAAAAAACATTAGATGTTTAAGCCTAACAGCTGATAATCTACCGGGCCGAATTTCTGCGTCGTTTAAATTACTTGCTCCATCAGCGACTGGCAAAATTCTTTTAAATCCGAACTTTTGGCCAAGGGACATACTTGTCAAGGAGTTTACAAACAGGAATAATAAGAATAATGCTAAATCCTCTTCTTCAAAAAACTTAAGGAAGTTGCCTTCTTCTACCAAAACGTAAGAGGGCAACGGACTAAGTGCACTAAATTTCTGATAAGTGTTTATAGCTGTTCATATGACATAATTGTTCTTACGGAGACTGGCTTAGATGATAATTTTAGCGATTCTGTTCTTTTCCCCACCTACTTTGATGTTAATCGATGTGATCGATCAACGGATAACAGCGTTTACAAGCGTCTTGGTGGTGCGCTTATAGCCATTCGAAAAAATTTTAAAGCGATAGATGTTGACCTTAGTTGCTATAAAGACATCGAAATATGCTGCAGCCATTTTAATTTAACATCCACCGCTAAATTATACATCGTTTGTATTTACATCCCACCTAGTGCCCGAGTAGATACTGTAACGAGGTACACAGATGCTATTCGTTTCATTGTGAGCCTTCTATCTTCCTCGGATTTAATTTACACTTTTGGTGATTTTAATCAACCGAATATACACTGGGCATCGGGGGACTCTGATTGTACATATCTCAGTCCCGTCAACCCCCTATCAGCAATTGGTGCGTTGATTGTTGATACGCTCCACTCACTTGGTCTAATCCAGGTGAATCATGTTATAAATACCATGGATCGTACTTTGGATCTCATCTTTACCAATAACAGCGACGAAACTCTTGTATCGAGGAGCCTCACTCCTCTCGTCCCGGAAGATTCTTATCATCCTTCTTTAAACCTTTTTTGCAACTTAAATTTTAATGAAACATTTATTTGTGAATCCTTCAGATTTGATTTCTTAAATGCTAATTATAGTTATATATGTGAAGAGCTTAATAATTATGACTGGAGCCCTTATCTATCATCCAAAATTAATGACATTTGCTCCAAATTCTATTCGGTTATTAATTATGCTATCTTTAAATATGTTCCTGTAGTTCGCGTTAAAAATAAGGCTGAGTCATGTCCTTGGGACAACGAAATTACACGCTATATAAAAACTCAAAAAAACCGAGCCTACAAGAAATGGCGTTGTAGTTTGGCTATTGAAGACTACGTTTTGTTTAGAAGGCTGAAGTCTGAGTTGAAAACATCTCTCTACCATGCATACCTTGTGTATTTAAACGATATACAGAACACACTTGCTTCCAGGCCAGATAAATTTTGGAAATTTATTAATTCTAAAAACAAAAGTGATGGTTTTCCAGCCTCACTATCTTTTAACGGATGTTTCGCGGATTCTCCCGATACTATTTGTAATAATTTTGCAAGCTTTTTTCAATCAGTTTATTCGAAAAATGACTTGATCATTGATGAGAATTTTTTTGATTACATTAATGATTCTCCTAATCCTCTTTTTAATAGTATGATATTTTCTGAAAATGATGTTTTGAAGAATTCAGCTGCTTCGGAGTCCAGCCTTAATCCTGGTCCTGATGGTCTTCCTTCTATTTTCCTTAGAAACTGTGCGTTTCCTTTACATAAAATCGTATGTCATATTTTTAATTTATCTTTAAAAACTGGAATATTTCCATCTGTTTGGAAAACTTCTTTTATAGTTCCCATTTTCAAGTCTGGCAGGAGAAATAAAATTGAAAACAATAGAGGTATATGTAAGCAATCTTCTCTTCCGAAATTGTTTGATTCTCTTGTTACAGAGAGATTACATTTCTATTGTAAATCCCTCATATGCAGTAATCAGCATGGCTTTATAAAAAAGAGGTCAACTGTAACCAATCTATTGTTATTTACTAACTCTGTGATCTCTGAAATCAGTAAGGGTAACCAGGTTGATGCGATCTATACAGATTTCAGCAAAGCTTTTGATCGTGTTGACCATAAAATGTTACTTTTTAAGCTTACAAAATTGGGATTTCCAATTTTCTTTTTAAAATGGCTTTCTTCCTTCCTTACTGATAGATTACAAAATGTAAAGTTTCGTAATAATATTTCGAAAAATATATCAGTAACCTCTGGTGTTCCCCAAGGAAGTCACATTGGGCCTCTACTTTTTATTCTGTTTGTGAATGATATTGTCGATTTTATTCCTGAATGTTCTTTGTTAATGTTTGCGGATGACTTTAAAATATATTTGCCGGGAAATGATTATCACTCATTTCATCTCCTAAATTCATATCTTCAGAAACTTCATCTGTGGTGCTCTAAAAGCTACCTTTCATTAAATGTCTCTAAATGTTCAGTCATAACATTTTCCCGCTGTAAATCACCTGTCATGTATACGTATACTTTTGGTGGCGTAGTCATTCCCCGTGTTTCTGTAATCAAAGATTTGGGAGTGTTTTTAGACAGTAAGCTATCGTTTAATTACCATGTTGAGTCTATCACAAACAAGGCAAATAGAACATGGGGAATGTTAAGTCGCTATGCTTGTGAGTTTTCAAACGTTTATGTTATTAAAACTTTGTATGTAGCTTTTGTTAGATCTGTTTTAGAATATGCGTCTATTGTTTGGTATCCCTACTATAGAATTCATATTAATAGAATAGAATCAATTCAAAAAAGATTCCTAAGGTTCGCTCTTAGAGGACTCCCTTGGTTCGACTTAAGCAACTTACCACCTTATATATCTAGGTTAAAATTGATAAGCTTAGAGTCATTAGAAGTTAGGAGAACGGTGGCAAGAGTTGTCTTTGTTCATAGGACCCTAATAGGAGAGATTGATTCAACAGACATTCTAAGCCTTCTCAACATAAATGTTCCATCATTTAACCTGCGCTGCACTCGATTTTTTAGAGTAGACCACTCTCGTACAAACTACGGTCGTTCGTCTTCGGTCAACGGTTTAATGATATCGTATAACGCTTATGTCAATTTAATCGATTTTAGCTTATCAATTTCCGCCATAAAAAGAAAATTACTTGATAGTGTTCAGTCATAATCTGTTTGCTCTATGTCTTTTTAATTTGTAATGTATGACCTTACGTCTATGAAAGATTTTGTTCTTTGGTGACAAGAAATAAATAAATAAATAAATTAACAACAACAAATCAATATTTAACAAAAAAAAAACATTATAAAAAATTGTAAAAATTCCAATAGTAATAACGCCGAATTTCCATGTTCGATCTTATTTCACTTTGCAGAAGTGAAATAAGGCCGAATCGGCCTTGTTTCGCTTTTAATTTATTTACACAATCAGATAAAGATTCCTAACCGTTTTCAGATTTGCACCACTGAAAATCTCGCACCTACTCTGAATCAAACAGTGACCCTTAGCAGGGGGGTTGCAGGGGGGCAGCATGCCTCCCCATTGCGGGTGGCAATGGTGCAGTAGTAGTGTATTCGCTTACGGAATGGAAGGTCGTGCGTTCGAATCCCGGCCAAGTCCATTACTTTATACCGAATACATGAAATCGTAATCTCCCTAAGTAACTTAGACACCACTCGTGGAGAAAAACCCTACAACTGCACCCAAACACTTCTTTCCTATCTCTCTATTCTTTCTAATACCAAGTAGCTTACACTGTGTTCTTAGCATTATAAGGGTTCTGTAACAACAGAAAAAATCCCTTTAGCGTAAGCAAATTATAAAAAAAAAAAAAAAAATAGGCATTGTACTGTTTATGGGATGAGTTGCGAAATCTCAAGTAGAATAAAGTCGATCTCCGAAATCGTATTCGAAATTATTACTCTTTTGTTCTACTACATAATTGGAAATAAAGTCGAGAATAGAAAATAGTAAATTTCGACACTACTTCCGATTTCTTATGGAAATAAAGTCGATCGACATTATTTTCATCTACTTTATTTCGCGGCACCGGTAAATAAATCCATCGATTTCGATTTGAATATTTCCTTTGTTTGGAATGATTTCATTTACTTTCATTTTAATTGGTTGTATTTGCACTCACTTTGTGATAATACACGATCCCAAACAACACTAATTTCAGGTACTTTTTTTTACAGTTGCATGGGCAGTTTGCTCGCCAATCGTGGATGTTAAAGAGTAGTAAATAATCTCGAATGAATATATTAATTTTTGAGACAATGGTTACAATTCGCGCGAATGTCTAAAAAGTTAATATATATTCATTCGAGATTTTTGTATTTCGAGATTATTTTTCGAGATTTTTCTTTCGAGATTTTTGTTTTCTGGATTATTGCTTTCTAGATTTCGTGGTAAGCCCGTAAAATCAATGTCATCAACTTTATACGAGTACCTTCAAATAAAATTTCCATGAAAAAGGAGCCCAATTTTATTTTTTTATAACAAAATTGTTTCCAATTCACTTTATGACATGACCGTACTTTTGCCCCACCCTGTATGTACATCAGTAAAAAAAATTTAAGATAAAAAAGTCACTCAGTTTTTAAAAGTCAAACAAATTTGTTAAATTCGAACAAATTCTTAATTTTCCTGTAAGGGATGCTTTTTCTATTTTTAAAACATAGACATTTATACTTTATGTTTATTTTTAAAACATTTAAGAAAAAACAGCTATCAAATTACGAGTAGATAGTAACTAACAATTATTTTCCTAATTCCTCTAAATGATTTCAATTTTAACAAACTATACTGAGCTCTGGATGCACTGAAAAATAAAACTGAATGGAGATTTGTTTTTGGTTTGCATTTAAAATTACGAATGAGTTATTACTGAGTCAGAAAAAACCTCTATTATCCATTTATTTCAACATATATTTTGATCTACAAGGTGGCGCAAAAGTAATCCTCCTATCAGAAAATGCTATAAATTTTGCGATTGGCCCCTAATGTCAGTTCTGTTTTGACATTTGTGTAGTAAACACATGCGAAATGCACGTTAATAAACAATGTTACGCTACACTGCTCCAGAACACGGAATATTGGTGACTATTTATTTGAGCAATAATCGGTCGGTGACTTTGGCACAACGTGAATTTCGTCGCAGATTTCCTACCCGTCCAACGCCTACTGGTGAAACACTGCGACGTTTAGTCGCTCGCCTCGAAGAGACTGGCACAACACGAGATGCTGCCAGGCGTGGCAGACCCCGGAGTAGCCGTTCTGCAGAGAATATTGCTGCTGTAGCCGAAGATGTCATGGAAGCGCCGTCGACATCGACCAGACGACGTGCCACGCAAATGGGTATCAGTCGACGGTCTTTACAGCGAATTTTGGTACAAGATTTGAAGATGTTTCCGTACGCTTCTGGGGCACTGAAAATCCGCGTGTAACCCACGAAGAGCCATTACACCCGCTCAAAGTCACTGTATGGTGTGCTGTTTTCGCTGGAGGAGTCATCGGACCTTTTTTCTTCAAAGACGTCGCGGGCCAAACGGTTACTGTGAATGGTGAGCGCTACAGAGCAATGATCAACGAGTTCTTTTTGCCGCAACTTGATGAATTGGGATTGGAAAACATGTGGTTCCAACAGAACGGTGCAACGGCACACACTGCACGTGCCACAACCGATATGCTGAAGGATGCATTTCCCGGGCGCCTAATCTCCCGTTTTGGCGATTTGCACTGGCCAGCAAGATCGCCTGATTTGACCGCTCCAGACTTCTTTTTGTGGGGCTTTTTGAAGTCGCGGGTTTATGTCAACAAGCCTCAGACTCTTGCAGCTCTTAAAGACAATATCCGTCAACAATGTGAGGACCTATCGCCGGAAGTTTTGGCCAAAGTGATGGAAAATGCCATAAAAAGGGCTCAAATGACAATCAACTGTGGCGGCGGCCATTTACATGATATCATATTCTCGACTTGATGTAAACAAAATTAAAAGACCAAATAAAAATAACCCACAAGAAGAATCAAAGTTTTTCCTGTTTTTTTTTTTTAAATTACAGCGAAAAAACATCGGAAGGTTATTTTTGCGCCACCTTGTATGAATCTACGTAATATCTTTATTTGTCTGCTTTTAATACTCATACTTAAAATTATAAAGTTATTCCAAAAGAGAAGATACTTTTACTTTAAGTAAAGTTACGTCCATGAAATATTGTATCCCCTGAATTTCCTCTCTATATAATTATTTCTAGTTTTTAAAACACGATGAGTGAAATTAGTTCTGTTCATCATTTTTTCATAATAGGTAATTATGCTTTTCAGTATGTACGAGTATGTAGTTATGGTAAGCATAAGCTTATTATCAATGAGCGATGTACTGTGTGTTTCTCTATTCAGAACCATTTTAGTGATTATTTCATAATAATAAAATAATCAAGGAGTTTCCCTTTTTTCATACATTCGGGGTGGGCCAGCTTGATGTTTTTTTCTCTTACTTCCACTCTTAAACTTAGAAAGATAATCATATTTTTTATGACGTAAAAGATAATCATACGTCTCAGAGACGTATGGCACTTTGGTAGTGCATTTAATGAAGACCATAAACTTTTTAAACAAATAATAACGTTTTATTTATTTATGTAGCTCATATTAAGGGAAATTAATCAATGATTAAGTATAAATAAATATTAATTTAAACAATAAAAACAAAAAAACTAAAACCCCATTACAAATCAACAAAAAACAACTTATATTTTGAAGGAACCTTAAAATTGACATTAAGTCATAATAGTTGCCAAATTTTTATTTTTCGGTTTAAAATAAGTCTACTAATAATTCTTAGTTATTTTAAATTGTATACGATTAAATTAAATGTAAGAATGGCACACGTCACACACGCCCTCAGAAGTACGGCATAGCCATAACTTGTTACCGCAGGTACTTACCGTGCCGCCACGACCGTTACGGGCAAGCTCCGACTACCCACTGAGTTAGTTTAAGCAACCAACCCAATGCGGTTAATAGTTAAAGGGATATAACATTTTTTCCGCGCGTCATACGTCTCGCAGACGAAGATTATCTTTCTAGGGTTAAGCTTTCCTACTTTCCTTTATTTCTCATCTTCTCTTTCGTCCGATAATGACTTGTCATTACTTCAAGACACACACGAGGCAGGTAAACTTAAAGGGTTTACAGTTCATGTATTTAAAGGGTTTTTCAACATGGACGCTACAAAAGTAGAGCGACAGGGACAGCAAACGACGTCGAATTTCTTGCCGCTCTTTTGACATTTCTCTTCAGTATGGTTTGCCATTTCATGGTAAAAAGATATACGAGCCAACAACGAGTCGAAATTATTAAAATTTACTACCGAAATTCGGAGTCAGTGGCCTCAACGTTAAGAGCGCTACGTCTAATTTATGGTCGTCATAATCGTCCTAGCAGATCAACAATTGAGCGTCTAGTGGAAAAATTTGAATCCACAAGTACAGTACAAAATGTTCCCGTGCCAATGAGACAAAGAAGTGCCCGTAGTGTCGAGAATATTGCTGCCGCTGAGGCTTCAGTTGAAGAAAGCCCAAATGTGTTTCTCACACGTCGTTCTCAAGCGTTGGGCATCTCTGTGACGTCGTTGTGGCGAATTTTGCGAAAAGATCTTGGCCTACATCCTTACAAGATTAAATTGGCGCAAGAACTGAAGCCGCTTGACCACCAGAAGCGTCGTATGTTCGTGAATTTAGCTGAGCAACAACTTGATAATGATTCGGATTTTCATCGAAAAATCATCTTCAGCGATGAGGCTCATTTCTGGTTGAATGGCTTCGTCAATAAACACAATATGCGGTATTGGTCAGGCAGCAATCCACACGTACTCCATGAGTCATCATTGCATCCCGACAAAATTACGGTTTGGTGTGGTTTATGGACCGGCGGCGTCATTGGGCCGTACTTCTTCCGTGATGATCAAGACCGGCACGTTACTGTGAATGGGAATCGCTACCGTTCAATGATAACCGAATATTTTTGGCCCCAATTGGATGATATGGACTTGGAGGACATGTGGTTCCAACAGGACGGCGCCACAAGCCACACAGCGAATGCCACAATCAATTTATTTGAAACCAAGTTTGGAAACCGTGTTATCTCACGAAATGGTCCAGTCGCTTGGCCGCCCCGGTCGTGCGATTTGACGCCGTTAGACTATTTCCTGTGGGGCTACGTCTATGGTCTATGCCAACAAGCCAGCGACGATTGATGAACTTCATACGAATATCGAACGTGAAATTGCAGCAGTATCGGTCGATTTATGCTTGAAAACCGTCGAAAATTGGGTTCAGCGTCTGGACTTCTGCAAGCGTGCCCGTGGTGACCATGCAAAAGAAATCGAGTTCCATACATAATGGCATCGAACGTGCTTTCAGAGGAATAACGAATTTCATTGATATCCAAAACTGTTTTTGTTTTATTTGTAGCGCTCTTATTGAAAAACCCTTTGCATACAAGGTGGCGCAAAAGTCATCACCCAGTGGCGTTCACCAATCCGACTGAAAACTACATAGGATAGATGTCAAACGTCGTGGATCATTTAGAACATTGGCACCAGAATTGCCTAAGGCACACCCAAGGCTGAAAACCCTATCGGAAGATGCTATAATTTTTGCAAATAGCGGCAAATGTCAATTTTACTTTGACATTTGTGAAGTAAACAGATGACAACTTTTGCGCCACCTTGTATTATGTACATGCATGCCTATACATTTGGTATCAATCTGATAGACTATTTCCCCTTTTTGGGACGCACATTATTATGCGGGTAGGCTTGTAGACAAAAATCCCCTTGATCCGACTTGCTGTTGCCGAGCAACGAAAAGCGTGCCACATTAACACTAGCTAGCGGGAACATTAACACCCAAATACCCCCCTCGTACATACTTCTGTTCAAAATAAGCCAAATCATTCCACGACGTTTACAGGAATTGGGAATGTCTCAGTTCATATTGTGACGAATTTTGCATAAAGATCTTGCCTGACACCCTAACAAGATCAACTTTAACTCAATAAATGAAGCATTTGAAGCGCTAAAGCTTTTCCGATTGGGCTCTGCAAAAGCTTAAAGAAAATCCTGAATTTAATCGAAAAATCATCTTCAGTGTTTTTTATGAGGCACATTTTTGACGTTATGACTTTGTCAATGAGCGTTATTGAAAAGCAACAAGCCCACATGCGCCTCAATAGACTTCATTTCATCCACAAAAAGTGACCGTGTCGTGTGGTGCGGGTTTCATGCCGGAGGTGATTAGATCGTATTTTTTCGTTTATGAAAATGATTGCCATGTTACTTTCAATGGAGTTCATAATAGTGCCATATTAAACGACTATTTTTGTCTAGAATTGGATGGTTTTGGCATCAGTTATATGTGGTTTCAACAAGATGGTGCCACAAGCCATACAGCTGGTCAAGCAATTGATCTATTGAAGGGGAAGTTCGATAATTTCTTTTTGTGGGGTAAAGTTAAGTTGTTGGGTAATGCCAACAAGCCAACACGGTAAGAGGAGCTCAGCAACATTATCAAACGGAAAATTTTCGAACGTTCCGGCCGATATGTGTGAAGGAGTTTTGCGAAATTGGGGCTGAAGAATCAATCGCTCTAAACGTGCTCGCGGTGGCCACAGTGACAGATCGAATCAAATATTGAAATTTAACATGTGGACCAATTATTCTGTGTTTCATTTAAATTCAAAATTTGTATGTCCCTTTTAAAAAACTCTATTTAGGTTGCCTCTGCGGAAAAAGAGTAATCTAACAGCAAAATATTAAAATAAAAAAATTGCGTTGGGTACGATTGACCACATCTAAGATCTCGTTTCTTAAATCTTGCATAATGAAATCTCGCATCATCAAAATCTCGATTTATCAAAATCTCGCATTTAAAAAATCTCACAAATAAAAATCTCGAAGAGAATATCATTTATTTCAAAATTTAAGAACAAAAAGAAAAATAGAATTTATATTAGTTTTTTAGACAATGGTTAACGGTGTTTGGGTGGAGATTTTGCAAAATGTTTAATACCCTATTCCTTATCCCCAAAACGTGGGCATTGCAAACAACTGAGTATAGGCGAGTTGTTAAGAGGTATACTGTCTTCATAAGGGATTTTTTCTACAAAACAATTGTATAGAGGAATTGTTAAGTACGACTTTGTTTGCACTCCTTGCTAAATATAGGACTTGCAATTGCATCGATTTCTTCGATAAAACGATACTTGATCATTGTGGGCGCCAAAGAAGTATATGTTCTTAATTTCAGCATTCAAGCTTTGATCTTGAATTTTTCGATAAAGGTTTTTGTTTTAAAGTGAGCGGATTCTAAAACGCGGATTTTAAAACGCCTTACATTTAACCATTTCGGTTTGACAGAGAGTATATATAATAATCAAGGAGTATATTCCAAATAT
Source organism: Portevinia maculata (assembly GCA_949715645.1). NCBI lineage: Eukaryota > Metazoa > Arthropoda > Insecta > Diptera > Syrphidae > Portevinia > Portevinia maculata. The sequence continues at coordinate 280,486,943 of OX454525.1, forward strand.
CAGCTTACTAGCTTGAATATAAGGGCCACAAAATAACGGACGGTCATGGGTAGATCGACATAACTTTCGATCCTGATCTGATCACAAATAAGTGAATAAGAGGGTTACGGGTAATAATGAGGTGTGTTATATACTTTGTGTCAAAATGATGAAACCATTAGAACAGGGTGTAAACAAAAAAATATAAATAGTCTTATCAAAATATGTAGACAACATCCTTCCTAACAATTCAACAATACGCCCATGCAACGTTTTTTAAGACACACACGTTTGGCGGCGTTTAATAGTGTATTTATCTCAATTCTGGCGCTCTGAAGTTATAGGGTGGAGGGTCTCTAGAACCTTCTAGAACATTCTATAAATAGATTCATTTCCAGATGCTGGAAAACGAAATTGAAATAATTTTTTGATTAGATTTGTCTGAACTGCCAAAAACACATTACTGAGAGCTTTAGTCTTTGAAGTAGCCGAAAGACGTCTGTATTATAGAGGATTACCACTGATCTGTAATCGATCATTAATATGTATTCATTTTATCTTATTGTCTATTTTGTAGTTTAAATTCTATTGTGAAATACCAGTCGAACATCTCATTGGCTTGTGGTTAGGTAGTTCAATTTTTTTTTGCATAACGTCAGCTTGCAGACTGAACTCAAATCAATTGACTTCACTATGCTTCAACAGGTGATCGTGATCGCAGCAGAAATTCTAAATGATTCATATGGATGGTACATATTCCGATTGCGATTTACCCGTGCAGAGGCGGGCCTAGAATCTTCCCGAAAACCAGCGCTTTTCGTAAAAGGCGATTTTTTTTTGAGAAAGGAAATCCAAGTCTCAGAGCACTCAGACTTGTTATTGGTCCATTGTACTACCAGGCAGAAATCCTCTTTTTTGGTGTAGAGGTTTTAGAAAGCAAGGTGTCATTCGTTTCTTTCCATAAATGGGTGGCGTATTCCACATGCGGTTTGAACCTGCACCGCACGGGTCACAAGCGTACACATTAGCACTATGCCATCGGCACTACTATATAGCCTTTAAATTACAATAACCTTCACCAGACTTAAATAACAATCTACTATCATACACTTTTGCATTTCTTATTCTAAGTATTATTCCAACTCTTCAATTGACCGTTCTCCTTCTTCCTTAATGGCGGTAAGGCTATGATTAGGATTAAAGTGATCATAACCCTCCCACTTAACTGCATCCCTAATGGTCCGCCTGTGGGGTTTGCCGGTTCGTTCGTTAAATCTTTAATTGACTCAATTGCAGAAAAATCCTAGCGGCCCCGCTATAGATGTTTAGTTTATATATCAAAAACATACCTTTTTTACATTTTCTTTCTTCTTTAATGATTTTTGCGTCATCTGTTATATTATAAATATTGCTTATGTCAAGTCGGATGGATGCAACGGGCTATATCCTTAATTGGCATATAGTGCTTGTTTTCGTAGTTTGGTAGATCGAGTCAGACGTAATTATTTTTCAATGCTTTGAATTTATTATTTTGGCTCTTTACAGAGATCATAATTGTTCTAACTTCTGAATAATTTGTATGAGAAAATATATTTATTGATGAAAGTTTCGCTTACTTTAAATGGTAGTTACATCCTCCACCTTTTTTTTTTAAAGTCGCATCTAAATCTTTTCCAGATGGAGATGGATTTCCTTTTCTTATTTAGTACATTTTTAAATTTCACTTATTTTTATATTGTTATTTTTTAAACACTATTTTCTTCCTGGATCTACAACCCATAGAATAACAAACTCTGTAGTCTCCGGGTCAATTATTTTTTCTAATAACATACCTAGCTACCTTGATTCAATTTTCCCTCTGAAACATTTGGAGCAGCGAACTCTTCATTTTATCAATCCCATTCCCCTGTCGTATACTTTGGATTAAGTCAAACAATTTTTTACTCGAATAATGGCGAAAAAAATAACATAATTTCCTAATCGGCTTAGCATTTAAATGTGCCTATTCGTTGCGGTAATATACAGGATCAGCAACTTTGTATTTTGCGTTGTCGTAAAACTTGCTTTGGATTAATTTAATTACTATTCCGAAGCAACCGCAATAAAAATCGTCAAAGATGGTAGGTTTTAGGTTTATTTTTTTTTTGCATTTTATAGAAGATAAAAAATTTTAATTCGCAGTTATCCTTGAAAATAAATGTCCTGCGAAATGACGATGGAAAAAAGCCCCAAAAGAAGAAGCACAAAATGTTTGATTGTTAAATTCAAAGTTAAAACATTTAAGTGATTCCTTAATGAGTCAAATAAACGCAACTTGATAGACGAAGGGAGGCGATCAAATTAAGAGCCGTGGAGCGAAGAGGATATAAATTCATTAAAGCAGCAAATCATAAAACAGTGAAATTCAAGTTGGTATACCTAGCTTTTAAGAACCAAAAGCTTTGTTTTTAAAGTGGGTTGAAAAGGTATGTATAGTTGAAATTAGCGTCATTATAAAAAATCAGAATGTGGTATTACATTATGTAAAGGGTGGTCCAAATACAAGTTTCTTGAAAAAAATATAAAAAACAAACCGTGGTGACTGCGACCCTTGAGGTCTAGATGATCAACCAGCGTGACATGGGTATGATATAAAACATAAAAAATAGGAGTAAAGGATTGAATAGGTTTGAAAGAGTTTAAAGTATGAAGACAAAACAATAGCAAACGTTGTTTGACGCCAGAACAAATAAGAATGTATACCTAAAACTTTTTGAGAAATTTTAAAATCATTTTTTTGTAATTTATTTCAGATCATATTAAATTCAATGAGGACTAATCACAGTGTCGGTGGAGATCAGTAATAATGCTGTGTTTGTATTGGTAATGGTCACTTTTAAAATAATCATATTTATGTTAATTATAATAAAGATACTAATAATAATTCATAGTTGAAGTAATTTTTCTACAAAAGCACCAATTATTAATTAGATCATGTTTTCCGATCGTGTTTCTATTTCTCAATTATAAATTTAGCAGTTTTGCTATTTATGTTCCGTATTTGTCTGCCATTTTGAACGTGAAAAGACAAATTGGAAAAACAACTAACAAATTGTATGGAAGATCTCCAACAGTACTGCCGGTGCCGCCTACCAGAATATGTTGGTACGGATATTCTTCATATGACTTCATTAGCACCAGAACGAAGTCGATATCATGTGTTATACAAAAGATACTATAGGTATCACTTCTTCACTGGGACTCGAGCTTAGACAAGCGTCTTCTCAGGCAAGCAAACAACGCTATTTTTAAATTTCTCGTATACTTTAGTTATACTAAAGGGAAAGATATTGCAATTGTGCTGACATTTCGAACTCAAAGTGAATATGAGGTATAATATTACTATAATGACTATATAGAAATCCAAAAAAGTGTGTTCGAATTTCCGTGCAATGGTCCGTATGCCCGTCTATGGCCGAGGCTCCTGTCATAATGGGTGGACGGATTTACTTCAAACTTCGTCACTGCGATACAAATGATTTTTTCAACACCGATTTTCTCAAAAATGGCTATAACAATTTGAAAATTTTCCATATATAAAATAACTGAGCCTTAAGAAAATTGTCGGATAACAAAAATTTACAAAAATTCTAATATCGCAAAACAGTTAATTTGAAGAACATTTATACACCGACTAAAACTAGTATTTAGCACGAATTGTGAAGGGCTCGCACCAGCTATCATTTAACTAATCATTTCCATAGTTACTTACGTCATTCCACTCGAGTTCCAATACCTCACAATTCATTCTGATCTCATGTTTACGTTGGCACACTTACTGCAAGCGCCAGACGCCATAAAGAAATACACACAGAATTAGTCGTACTGCACCTTCAGTACATGCGAACAAAATATATATCATATTTCCGTCTGCCCACTCAGAGCAAGAGCCAGACGACAGGAAGTAAGATATAAAAAAAATACTCACACCTTCAGTGCATGTGGGCGAAATGTATCTATTGGCTATGGTGTGCCACCATAGATTATGCAACGTAAGCAGAACAGCTTAAATAATGCAATATCATAGGAATTTCGAGGGAATATCATGAACGATGCAATGCAAAACAGTATATAAGATCATAATAAAATGTAAAGACTTCACTTCTATTCTGGGAGTCACCACACAAACCTCTAGTTTTTTTATTTAGCAACACGCTGGAAAGACTGTAGGTTTATTCAAGGTAACTCAGACGCCCTACAGAGCTATTCGCTTTTGGGTACAAGGATCATAAGGCTACTCGCCGGTCCAAGTCTGGTTACTTCCGAAGAACCTAGAAGATCCTTACTAAACAGTACGTTGGCCACAGGACCGGCCAACGTTACAAATTCTTTTATAAAAATGTTTCAAATACTCGTTTATAGCTTTTTTGTTCATATTAAAGTTTTTTGAATTTTGGAAAATTTCACTTTTCTCAAATACCGCTCTGACGATTTTGATCAATTTTAATGTATTGAATATGTACTTGGATTGAGTGTCAGAAGTTGGCTTACTCAGCTTAACAGTATTTTAAGAAACAAACATTATCTACGTAGTTTCAAAGAAATTTAATTTATTAGTATATTCAAATATGTAGAAATCTGCATACTCGCAGAATTTAGAAATATTTTTTTTGTAATATTTTTATAATACTTGCTATTTCGAAAAACATCACAATCTTGAAAAAGATTTTAATACTCGTACTTGGATTTTAATACTTTTAATAAATGTAAGAAAATGGCATGCTCAGATTTTTGTCAAAAGATTCGAATAACGGTGCAAAGCATGGAGAGATTTCAAAAAAAAAAAATGAGAATCAGGCGCACTTTGGTTTTCATTCAATTTTACTCTATGCTCTTGACATTCGAAGACAAAACCAATGACAATAGAATATCTGTTTCGCTTTGAGTAAACGTTTTCGTCTTTATACCCTATTCTAAGGGTATATTAATTTTGACGCATAGTTTGTAACATACCTTAATATTGCCCGTAGACCCCTAAAAGTTACTATATTTATGATCAGCATCGATAGTAATGTCGATCTAGCCATGTCCGTCCGTCCGTCGGCAAAAATTAGGCCTTTAAACTGGACCTAGAGAGCTGAAATTTTAACCATATACTCTCTAGCGTCCCGAAATAATCAAGTTTACGAATTTTTGAAATCCGCCCACAGACACGCCCACAAACTCAAAAAAACAAAATTTTGGAAAAAATCGAATTTTGAGCAAGAAAGCTGAAATTTTTTATATATGATCTATGACTCCTAATACTGCTCGGGATAAACAAATTTCAAAATCCGCCCACTGACAAGCCCACAAATAAAGAAAACAATTTTTTTGAAAATCCAAAGTTTGAGCTAGGGATCTGAAATTTATAATATATACTCTCTATGGGCCCTTTATGCTCATGTGTAAATATTTTCAAGATCCGCCCACTGACACACCCACAATTATTATTATTATTTTTTTTGAAAATTCTAAGTTTGAGCTAGGGAGCTGAAATTTATAATATATACTCTCTAGGGGCCCTTTATTCTCACGTGTTAATTTTTTTTTTAATCCGCCTACTGACACGCCCACAATTAAATAAAACAATTTTATTGAAACACCCAAGTTTGAGCTAGGGAGCGTTTTTTTTTGATAAAATCCTTTAAATGTTATAGAACAAAATATGTAGAGCGTTCTTAACAATTCAACCATATTTAGACTTTTGTCACGCCCACTTATGAGGGATAGGAATAAGAATAGGGTATCCAACAGTTCGCCCAAGCGGACTGTAGCCCGTCCCTATGTTTTTTTTTTGTTCTTGGCTGTGCCAATGGATGTGGTAATCTTCAAAAGATGGCATGCACGATTCGCAAACCCGAATAATCGATGCCAGAAATGCGCCTACGTACTAATCCCCACCCAGCAGACGTCAACCACTCTCCCAGCGGGACTGCCGTTAGGTATTACTTCGCGGGGCTGGTTAGCAATTCATGCTATGCGTCTTGTCTTGTGTCAGTTGCTTCTGCCGCGTCTGCTGCTTCTGAGTCTTTGTACTCTCCGCAGTTCATTTTGGATAGTTGTTACCAGATTACAAACTGTCGTCCAATTGTCCTCCGACTGCAACATATCGTCTATTAAGAAAGATGGATTGGGCAGATTCGTTCTCCATGATACGAATCACCTACAATGAAAAACTGCGTGCTCCGTGTCTTCCTCTTGGTCTCGACAATCTGGGCAAAATGGCGAGCTATCGTGTCCAAATCGATGTAGGTATTTGCGGTAGCCGCCGTGGCCAGTCAGGAACTGCGTAAGGTTGTAGTTGCTGTTTCCATGTGCTCGCTTTATCCAGGTCTCGATTGAGGGGATCAGCTTGTCCATCTGACTTTTGTAGTGTTGTTCCACCTGGTTTGCCATATAGCAATTGAAGCTGCTCTTTCTTCTACTTTAATTCTTGCCATTTCACTTGCATCTTGTCCGCCCGGCGTTTTTCTGTTATAGATCCTCAACATCTCGCCCGCTAGAATGTTCATGGGTATCATACCTGCTATGACGAAGGCCGCTTCGTCCGAGATGGTTCGAAAACCACAGATTGTCCTTAACGCGCTAAGCCTGTATGCGGATGATACTTTCCTTCTTGTTTCTTTCGTCGCCAGTGCCCCCGCCCAAACCGGAGCGGCGTAAAGAAGGACTGAACTGACTACTTTTGATAAAACGTTCCTCCTAGCGTATCCAGGTCCACCGATGTTAGGTAGTATGCGTGAGAGAGCTCCCTGTATTTGCGATGCTTTCGTTGTAATATACTCCACGTGCGTCTTGAACTGCAGTCTGTTGTCTAGCATGACTCCAAGATATTTGACTGCTTCTTTGGATCTGATGATCTGGTTCCCCACCTGGAAATTGGCGAATTCAATGGTTTTTCGACTTGTTATAAGGATAGCTTCTGTTTTATGGTCGGCTAGTTCTAGTCCAGCGGATACTAGCCAGTGTTTTATCCTGGAAATTGCTTCATTTGTAGATGATTCCACTTCATGGATCTGTTTAGCTACTGTCACGATGGCAATGTCGTCGGCAAATCCAATTATCGATACTCCGCGAGGTAGCATTAATCGTAGGACTCCGTCATACATGATGTTCCACAGAAACGGCCCCAGTACGGATCCCTGTGGGACGCCCGCGGTTACCTTGTAGTATTTGATTCCTTCGTCGGTATAATACCTTAACTTCCTGTTGTTAAAGTAGTCCGTCACTATCCCCAGCAAGTAATATGGTGTATCCATTCTGGCGAGAGATCTTCTTAGGAATGACCAGTTCGAGGAATTGAAGGCGTTTTTGACGTCCAGCGTAACTACTGCAGAATACTCCTTTGTGCCGTAGAGCCATCCTACTCCTTCTATGGCACTTTCAGCTATGTGGACCAACGCTTTTATAGCATCAAGAATATGCATGTGTATTTACTCAAATACCCATTATTCACACACCGATGCAGATAGAGACATCGCGCATACATAACATCCTTCGTACAGACGTCACCTTTCATGTAAAAAAAATTTCATTGGAATCAGTTAACGCGTTTGGCCAAACACCAAACCAACGACCATACCACGTCGAGTTAATTAAAAGACGTTGGGCGCGGCTAGTACGTAGATGGGGACCGTTTGAGAACAACCGCGTGTCGTTGGCCAGTCCCATCTACAGAGTTGAGGTAGATAGTATACGTGGTATCACAATGGACCTAAATTGGTCTAAGTGTGTCGGCTTCTGACGGCAACAAACACAAATATGGATTGATAAGGATTAGGTTGCTACGTTTGCAACAAGGTTATTAATGAGCATGACATCTCACAACTACAGAGTAAGTCTTTCTTTCTATTCTAGTACAAACCATATCAATATTGGCCATTTCGTGGAGTTCAAGTGTTGAGAAGTGCCAAGGAAGCTTAAGCATTAGTTTAAATAGCTTATTTTGCGCTATTTGTAATTTTTTGATGTGCGTTATTGCACACTTTCCCCAAACAGGACAACCATAAAACGTAAAGAAAAAACATAGGGGCGGGCTACAGTCCGCTTGGGCGAACTGTTGGATACCCTATTCTTATTCCTATATCTCATAAGTGGGCGTGACAAAAATTTAAAGGATTTTAACGAAAAAACTAAGCTTTTGTAAATAAAAACGCTCCCTAGCTCAAACTTTGGTTTTTCAATAAAATTGTTTTATTTAATTGTGGGCGTGTCAGTAGGCGGATTTAAAAAAAAATTAAGTATGAGCATAAAGGGCACCTAGAGAGTATATACTATAAATTTCAGCTCCCTAGCTCAAACTTTGGACTTTCAAAAATAAAAAATAAATAATTGTGGGCGTTTCAGTAGGCGGATTTTGAAAATATTTACACATGAGCATAAAGGGCCCTTAGAGAGTATATATTAAAAATTTCAGCTCCCTAGCTCAAATTTTGGTTTTTCAAAAAAAATATTTTATTTAATTGTGGGCGTGTCAGTGGGCGGATTTTGAAAATTGTATGTCCCAAGCAGTTTTATGGGCCAAAGATCATATATAAAAAATTTCAGCTTTCTAGCTCAAAATTCAATTTTTCCCAAAATTTGTTTTATTTAATTGTGGGCGTGTCAGTGGGCGGATTTTGAAAATTTTATGTCCCAATCAGTTTTATGGGCCATAGATCATATATAAAAAATTTCAGCTCTCTAGCTCAAAATTCGATTTTTTCCAAAATTTTGTTTTTTTGAGTTTGTGGGCGTGTCTGTGGGCGGATTTCAAAAATTCTTAAACTTGATTATTTCGGGACCCTAGAGAGTATATGGTTAAAATTTCAGCTCTCTAGGTCCAGTTTAAAGGCCTAATTTTTGCCGACGGACGGACGGACGGACGGACGGACGGACGGACGGACGGACGGACGGACGGACATGGCTAGATCGACATTACTATCGATGCTGATCATAAATATAGTAACTTTTAGGGGTCTACGGGCAATATTAAGGTATGTTACAAACTATGCGTCAAAATTAATATACCCCTAGAATAGGGTATAATTACGGAAATATTGATTTATTTTCTTGGCTTAGCATAGATTTTCTGTTTATACGTTATTCGTATAGTTTTATTTATTTTGTCTATGGTATTTGCTATATATTTATTGTAAGTAAGCTTTTTATCCATAATGTAATGCCTATGATTTGACAGTGTCCGTTCAGGTAGTGGAAGCATTAGATATTAATAATTAAGATATTGCTGGGCAAAAAAACAAGCTTTTCTTTTTTTGTAGTAAAAAAGATTGCTTGGGTTTTAGAAGCATTGACTTTTATCATCCATTTGTTGAAGTAAGTCATAAGAGTCACATCGGACAAATAAATACATGTATCGTCTGCAATCATTACAGGCTCACAGTTGGGAAGGTGTGGAAAATCAGACGTATACACAACACGGGATCTAGGGTGGATCCTTGGGGAACTCCTGCAGGAACTGGCCTTTCGGTTGAGTAGGCGTTACTTACACAGACCGTAAAGACGCGTCCTTCTTTAAAAAAATAATTATGTTAATAATAAACATAGGAAATTCACACAAGGTCATTTTATAAAGTAGTCCTGCATGTTAGACAGTATCAAAAGCCTTTTCGACATCGAGGAGCAGAGCACTACTTCCGTATGTCATCGACGAATATTCGTCGGGCACCGCCGAACAGCTTGTCCATTACTCAACTGTGAATTTCTTCCTAAAACAAAAAAACGATTAATGTCACTTTTTAGGGAATTGAAATTAGAATCTAGGCATATATACATCATCGCTGTAGGTCAGTTATCTGGCGACTGTGACTTGGCAGCAATATGCTGGCTGATATTTGACATTTCGGCTGTTTTCCCCAGTCAAACTTAAGTATGCATATATTGACCTGCAGAATTAAATTCAAAATACTACTTACTTTACTTACTTATCGGGCTCCCGACCCGTAAAGAGTCTCTGCCTGAGACACAGCAGCCTTCCATCCTATACGTTCCCGGGCACGCTGCTTCCAGTTGTCCAGACCACGCGCTCTGGCATCCGCGATGGCTTGGTCTTTGAAACGGAGGTTCGGTCTTCCTTGCCTTCTCGAACCTGGAGGCTGGGATTCGAAGATCCTCTTAGCTGGAGCAATGTAGTCGACGTATTTTGGCTTCTTAGACTACATCCGCATCTTGGTACAGCTAATAGAGTTCGCGGTTGTATCTTCTCCTCCATTTGCCCTCCTCGCACACAGGACCACAAATCCCCCGAAGAATTTTTCTTTCGAAGGAGCCCAATATCAGCTCTCCCTTCCTCCTTATCGTCCAGAACCCGGCGCCATAAAGCAGAACTGGCAGGATAAGGGTTTTGTAAAGCATACATTTCGTCCTCCGAGTTAGGAGTTTTGAACCCAGTTGTTTTGCCAAACCGAAGTAGCAGCGGTTTCCTAGAGTAATTCTTCGCTGGATCTCCACTGCACAGATTAAAAATCGAATTATATCACCGTGCAGGCAAAAAAATTTCAACTTAAAAGTATAATGTTCACCTCTATAGGACAAGTGGTTTGGAAATGGCTGCTGTTCAATATTTTTTTCTTAAATCAGGTTACTAGGTGATATATGTCAATGTTTTGACATTTGATTAGAAAAGTTATCGGAAACCTATAAAACGTGATTTGAAACCGCGGATCTATATCCGATAAGACTTCGCGTGTTAAACGCATAATTTCTAGTTATTATTTTTATCATATACCTATGTATTTCATAATGAAGTAAAGCCCGATTTGTATTTTGGCGGCGTAATTTTGCAGCACCAGTAGGTACAACTTTCGCGAGCTCGTAAACAACTCCAATCCACCAAAACAATGCATTCACAAGTGGTATTTATAGTACCCATTTTATTCCCCCTAAACTCTTCAATATCGAATTAAGCGCATTAAGTTAATTTTCTTTTATAATTACCTTCAAAATTTATATAAAGAAAACAAGTTTATAATTGTAATGCAGCTTTTTGTGGTTCTGGGTTGGGTTCATAATTCATCATTCCCAACCACACCTGCAAAATGAAAAAAAAAAACTTGAAGAGCGTCTATTTGAAAACGCAAATTCACAAAAGGGGACGATAACGATCTTGTGGTTCCCTAATGAGAGATAATCCCTGCATTGCCACAAATTCGTCTTGTGGTCGCAAAGTTCCAACAAAAATAATGGAAATGGAAATTTCAATGAAAGTAGAAACGCAACTCCTGTTTGGAAATTATGCTAAGTTTGCAGAAATGTTGCTGTTGATGTTGCCTGTCGGAGCTGGACTGGAATTGGGAGAGCAAAATTGTGACACAAGGACACCCTTTTGCGAGCGGTTATCGAAACGAAAATCTGCTGAATCTGCCCACAAAATGAGATTTTCATTTAAATTATGCGATTACGTCCAATTTCTCGAATAGGAAAAGCTGCACGGGGAAAAGGTGAAATGAATCGTTATGCTTATCTTTAGTCATTTCAACCACCTGAAAGCGAAAGGACTTCAATAGTTTTTGTAGTCTTACTTAGCCTGGGTGGCACATACAAATTCTAAGAAAGTTTAATTAATATATTTAATTTTTATTGACTATTTAAAATTAGCAAATATTTGCACTTTAGGGTATGATAATAAGACAATAATTAAAACTGATGACTTCAAACTAAGAGGGGAGGCATTAAGTGATTTGGGGTTGAATCTTAATTACAAGAAACAGACGTTAGGAAGCAGTTTGCGTTCGTAAAAATAGAGCTGTAGTCATTGGCCGAGTTAGCAACAATGATGTCGACGTGGACTATGTTTCAGAACAAAAAGATCCGCATTTCACGAACGTGACATTCGCTTTATACTTCAATTGTTTAATCGTCGCAGTGCTGTCTCACGACATTAAATTGTAAAAAGAAAACCAATCAGATAGGGTCTACAGCGTTAAATTACAACTCCTGATGAAATGCTATGGAAACTAAGTTTGCAACTTTGTCTTTTTTTTGCTATGGTAGAATGGTTCTTACTGCCGTGTTAAAACGGTGTGTCGCTTGCGTTAATTCTGTCCAATTCTGTTGAAACAAAAGTGTCTAAATGAGACCAGTACCTATTATGTTTTCTTTTTGTGCAGCATCTTAACGACCTGCACTGGAGCACGTAGAATACTCAATTTGACCAATCAACTTTTTCCTCCACTCCAAGCTGGAACCGTACAACTAGATTTCTTATCCTGGTGGAACGTCTGACTGTCGGTGTACTAGTAGACTGTTATGACTTGACTTTATGGGGTTCTCGGCGGTACTCTCTAGTGGATTGTCTACGGGTCTAGACTAGAGATATATGGAGAACTGTAAGCATAACTTGATCGTTTACTTGCCTGATCCAAAACGACTCGGCTGATACTTTTATTAATTGAAGACTCCTCAATGCTGGTACTTCCATGTTTGCTAACTATTAGCTAGCTTTGGTGTCGCTGCCAAGATCCAAAAAGGTAGAGACGGTACCCGTTATCTTCAAAACAACTCATCTTTTTAAAGGCAAACCAATCAATTTTGAAGGGGCCTGCCATTCAAAGACTTCTCTTGTGTGGGCAAGGGAACTTTAACGAAAATGGAACTATAGGCTGTCGTCCATGGACAATTTCCCAGGCAATGAGTTTGGCCTTGGAGTAGATCGGCTGAGAAGTTTTAGCAATTCCTAGTGTCTGCCTTCTCCTCCCCCAAATGATTTGTTTAATGCATTTTAAATGTTCTTTCAAAACGTTCTGTTTCTCCGCTAGAGGCAGCGTGAAGCGGGGTAGGAAATTCATTTTGTAAATTCGTAAAACACAAACCGTCGGACATTGTTTAAGACAGCTTTTCGAGCGTAAGTTTGCTCAGTAAGGCGGCTATAGTGACGTCCGATGTGATAAACTCATCTGGACCATAAACGGAAACTTAAAATACGCGGCGACTCATGCTATACATAAGACTCCCAAAAGGACCTAATGTAAGTGTAGTCATTCCCATAGAAGCGTAGGTGCAGGCTATGTTGAAAACTTCCCATGTAGACTGCTGGTAAACTGCTGATATTGATCACATTTTGCGGTCCTCTCAGTGAAACACTTATCTATAGTGGGCCACCAGCAATACCTCCTGGCAAGCTTATTCGTACAGGAAATACCACAATGGTCACTGTGCAGTAATTCTACCACATTAGTCTGCTATGCTGAAAAGATAGGGACTACGTCAGCCGTCCGGACAAAATTTTAAACTTTTTTTCAATAATGGACAACCTCACCAGCATCAATTGAAAATGCATCCAGACTGTGCTCGTTGTGGACAAACCACTGCTATATGCAATACATAATATGCTTATGGGAAAGAAGTTCGTTATCAAATGTGGCGACGTGAAATCGAACAGAATTTTTGACATTAAAAATGGTTTACAACAGGGGGCGATGCATTTTCCGATCTTATGGTATACACGAGTGATCTGGTAGGTGGCGTATGTACCGCAGGTAATTTTTGGGAAATAAAATGCTGTGTGTTTCTACATTAATTAATACATACGCAATCCCTTTTTTTACTTAAAAAATTAAAATCACTTAACTTACCGTGAACCCGACCCGTAAAAAGTCTCTGCCTAAGACACTGCAGCCTTCCATCCACTGCGATCCCGGGCAGGCTGCTTACAGTTGTCCAGACCAAGTGCTCTGACAACCGCCATGGCTTAGTCGGCTGTAAATGTCCACCACCGTAGCTAACCACGTTAGAAGTCACCAATGACCATCGAAAACAACACAAATGAATGCAATGAATGCCACAGTATCGACTATCGGTATCCCCATTCCCCAACCATCAGATCTGCACGAAAGCATACATAAAAAGAGTAGGGGAACCGAAAAAACCGCCAAAAAGAAGTTACCATGATCACTAAATAAATCGTTATCGGAATAGATCTTCTCCGTGCTATTAATTTTTTGCTCTATATTACGTATACGGGGGACCGTTTGAGAACAACCGCGTGTCGTTGGCCAGTCCCATCTACAGAATTGAGGTAGATAATATACGTGGTATTACAATGGACCTAAATTGGTCTAAGTGTGTCGGCTTCTGCCGACAGCCACATAAACCTAACATAACCTAACTAACGTAATAGGGGATCAAATTATGGCATAGGGAAATTGCTGCGGTAGTTGTAATGTACCGCACTGAGTTTGAGATCAGGAAATTTCCCTGATTCTTTTCTTTCTTCTTCTTTGGTGGCGAGGTTAATATCAGGACTATAGAGATCATAACCCTCTTACTTGTGGGTGCAGAAGAGTAGAGGTTTATGTGTTGGCAAACTAATCTAAAGGTTTCAGGTTCAAATCCTACTGGGGCCAAGTAACATCTAACCGGACCGGCTAAAAGCTTAAACTGATCCTGGCCAGAGAGATTCCGAGGAGACCGAGAATTCGCATTTGGCTGCCAAATATGACCATCGGCAGTGATAAGCTTATCAACTGTCTGAAGCTCCACAACCCTGCGGTTCCCATGGATGACCGGAAAGGCATCAAGGCTGAGGAACCTCACAACAACACCCTATCTTTCCTAATAATGGTGACGGAAGAGAGCGCAGATCACATAGAAAATATTGGCTGCAAGCTCCGCTTTGGCATAAGGCATGCCAAAGTAAAAATATTCAGGTCCCCGTGTCATGTCGACGACTTAGATGAAGTCCACGATGCCAACTAGCTGTTGAAGGATATGAGGATCGAGGCGAACCGTACTACCACCCTAACCGAACAAACACCCGAAACCAATCAATGCTGAAAGTCGTACAGATTAATCTGAAGCACTCAGTCTGTGCGTCAGATAACCTGATGGTTTTCCTCAAAGAGGAAAACATCGACATCGGCATTGTCCAAGAATCTTGGGTGAACGGGCCCAATATAAGAGGCCTAAACGACACCGGATATATCCTTTACTACAACCGCAACAATAATAACCATGGTAAGCCAACAACCTGCATTATAGCTAAAAAGCATATTAAAGTTTTTCTATGCCCAAATTTTAGCTCAGCCGATCTAACAGTTGTTAAGATGGAGAACGCAGGAGGCGACCTACTAATCGCATCCGCCTACATGGCACACGACCAGCAAACACCGCCGGAAGAAGTCCAGGCAATGATAACCGCCATAGCAACAACAAGGACCAACCTGCTGCTGGGCTGCAATGCAAACTCCAGGCATGTGCTATGGGGCAGCTAGGAGTCAAATGAACGCGGTGAGTCTCTTTTTGATTATATTATTGAAAATAACCTACTAAAATGTAACAAAGGTAACACCCCGACCTTCATCTTTCCGAGTACGGACAGTTTCAACGGCTGGGGAGACGTTATATATGTTACTCTCTCTAATAATAATAATATTATGAAGGTTGCAAATTGGAGGGTATCCAATAAAAAATCTTTCTCAGACCACAACTGGATAGTCTTCGACATAGATCTCGCTGAAGAGATCCTGAAACCCCAAAAGAACCGATTGGGCAAAGTTTAACCAAGTTGGTTGTTTAGACCAGGTTACACAAGACCCCCAATCCAAAATTTACCTCCACTTCAGAACTTGACACAAAGGTTGACACGTTTGAAAAAGCTTTCAACGTAGCGTACAAAGTCTCGTGTCCGATCAAATATAGCAAAAAATCATTCCCCCCTTGGTGGAACAAGGAACTCTCTGCCCTCAGAAAATTGACTAGAGAAACCTTTAACATCTGCCATAAATGCAACTACTGGCAACCATACCGTGATTGCCTTAAAATCTACAAGAACTCTATTAGAACGGCTAAGACACAGTCGTGGATAGAGTACTGTCAATCCATATCGGTGGCGATGGTGTAGAGGTTAGTGTGTTGGGTTGTTACCCGTGCGGTGCAGGTTCAATCCCTATGGGGAACAACAACATACGCCACCCATTCTCATGCCTCTACACCAAAAAGGAGGATTTCTGCCTGGCAGTACAATGGACCGTTACCGAGTCTGAGTGCTCTGGGATTTGGATTTCCTTTTTTTTAAAAAAAAAGGTAAAAAAAAACTGTCAATCCATAGAAACCCTCAAGGACCGCAAGACTCAGCAAAATATTGTCCAAAGAACACTCCAACCCATCTCTTCTGAGAAAGCAGGACGGAGAATGGGCTGAGTCAACTGCAGAATCCCTAGAACTATTAATAAACACCCATTTTCCCGGATGCAATGATTACGGTGCAGAGCCATCCAGCTCACAACGCACACAACCCGACGCCTGGGAAAATATAACATCCATTATTACCGAGGAACAAATTTCCTGGGCAATAAACAGCTTCGCTCCCTTTAAATCGCCTGGCCTGGACGGCATTCTGCCCATCATGCTCCAGAAATCTCTGGAACTGGCAATTCCATGGCTCACATCGATTTACAGGAACTGTATACTCTACAATCATGTACCCTATTCATGGAGACGCGTGCGAGTTGTTTTCATTCCAAAAGCGGGTAGACGCGGTCATGAAACTGCGAAAGATTTCAAACCAATTAGTTTAACCTCCTTCGTACTGAAGACGCTCGAACGTCTCCTAGACAACCACCTGAGAGGGGCAATAGAAGCTTCACTCCTCTCCAAATCTCAACACGCATACCTCAAGGGAAGATCTACAGAAACAGCTCTTCACGAGGTAGTGCGTACGATGGAAAAATCCTTACATTACAAAGAATACACCTTGGCTACCTTCCTAGACATAGAAGGAGCGTTCAACAATGTACACACTGAAGCAATTCTAGAGTCCCTGAGGGAGCTAGGAATAGAAACCCATCTAAGTCAATGGATTGTTTCCATGCGCAGCACTAGAATCATTCAACCAGCTTTAGGAAATACCAATATAACTAAATATGCCAGGAGGGGAACACCTCAAGGAGGAGTCATCTCAACCCTATTCTGGCTCCTAGTAATGAACAAAATCCTCATAAGTTTAGACGGAGAAGGAATCAAGGTAGTCGGGTATGCGGACGATGTGGTGATATTGGTGTCGGGAATATTTCCCCCGTGATTAGCGAAATCATGGCGAGTGATCTAAGCAAAGTTAGCACTTGGGCAAAAAAGTGCGGTCTTAGAGTCAACCCGGAGAAAACTGTACTGATGCTCTTCACCACCAAAACCAAATTAACTGAATTTACGCGTCCTCGCCTAAACGGCACACCCCTACCTCTCTCAACCAGTACCAGGTATTTAGGAGCTATCCTAGATTCAAAACTCAACTGGATAATAAACATAGAACAACGGGTAAAGAAGGCATGTATAGCCTTCTATGCCTGCAGCAGAACCTTCGGCAAAAAGTGGGGCCTGCAACCAAAATTGACCCGGTGGATGTACACAGCCGTGGTGTAGCGTACTCTGATTGATGCAGTACAACCATCACTCCGTACCGCTACTGCAATTATGAAGAGAGCTTTATATATAAATTAATACATCCCTTACGCCATACACCTTTGCTCTCTTACTCTTTCTCCATGGTCTAGCTCAGTCTGCGTGGGTGATTAGGCGGGTGGGATAAAGGGTACTTGTCACTGACGTCAACAATTCATAATCCTCATCTCACCTTTAGACCAACGAAATGGATTACGATATCAGATTGATGTTTTGATCAAACGAATTGATCGTACACCTTGGGTTATGACGACTGACTGGTTCGGTATGCATGAAAATTAATTCGACCTTTTATTGGTTTAGAACATGATTTATTAGATTTTAAATTCAATTATTAATACTTGACATTCCCTTCATTAGGATAAATAAAAAAAGGAAAATCTTAATAGTATGCTACTATGTTCTAATATTAATGCTCGGAAGTTAGGTGAAACAATTAATGAAATATTTTATAATTTTTCTTGAGAATTACCTGTTGTTACCGCTGGTCGTGACATGTCAGGAACAGGATGCTTGATGACTTTGTATTGTCGGAAAAATCGTTTATTTGTTAATAAAGTAATTCAAGTTTCACCACACTCAAAACACACTTCTTTAAGATTTACTTTACTTTTTTTTTTGTTTCTCTTTTTTTTTTTTGAATTGTTGATATTTAGCTTAGGGATTTTAGGCAATATTTTTATTAAGTTAATAGGTAGGTACATATATGAATATGTGCACTTTTTCTTTCAATAAATTAAGGAAATTTAACTCATGCAATCACTTCATGTGGGTGCGGATAAGACACTTTCGCGGAGATTCCTTAACACTTAAAGGGACAAGGAGCATGGCAGTTCTTCTGCAGAGACTTTTCGGGGCAGATGAACTCGGTTTATTGGTGGATTCCGGTGTGGTTGTTGGTTCGGCACTGACTCGCGGTTGGAGAGATGTGCGAGCCGATGTGGTGTTTTCAGCATATGCCAACGGTAGTGCTAGAACGCATGGACTGGCGATGTTGCACTGACTTTCGCGGTTGGACTGATGTGCGGGCCGATGTGGTGTTTTCAGCATATGCCAACGGTAGTGCTAGAACGCATGGACTGGCGATGTTGCACTGACTTTCGCGGTTGGACTGATGTGCGAGCCGATGTGGTGGCTTCAGCATTCATCAATCGTAGTGCTTAAGTGCGTGGCCTGGAGATGTTGCACTGACTCTCGCGGTTGGATTATCAGCGCACTCGCCGAAGCTGACGCTGTCCAATAACGGCCCCTCAATCAGGTCTCAAACTTCAGCGCTTTGTCGCTCCTCACCGAGTAAATTAGGGTTAGTCTTACCAGCTATATAAACTAAATAGTTAAGATTAAATACATTTTCCAACGCAAGACAACTATCAATGTATACCTTAGAAAAAGATGAATTTAAAGCTTGTAGATATTAGTAAGCCAGTTTCTTAACTTCTAAGATTCCTTAGGATTACTTGATCTGATCTAATTTCTCCAACGTCAACGATGTAAAAGAAAGAATTTGTTTGACGGAAACCGAATCTACGAAATTTGAGGTTTAGGGAGCTCGTAAGTTTTACGATATCAAACTGACATCTGCCCTTCAATACTTGCATCAATAGGCTCGAACGCCATTACCGACTTGTTCGTTACGTTCGAAATAGATAATGCTAAGATCCGTGCTACAAAACAAGCAGATCGTATAAGGATATACCATTACTTAGACCGATATGATTGAAATGCATCGATACTATCTAATATCACGCGGGGCAGACCCACACCCTGCATATCTCATGCTTTCGCTAGCCGGGCTTATATCAGATAGTAATATCCTTGCCATGAACTCTACCAATCACCTTTCCGCGCATGTCTGCTAAGACATACAAACTATTGCCGATCTTCTGTAAAACCTTGCATTTTGAAAATTTAGGTGCCAGTTTGGCACTAAAACCTTTTGCGGCATTGCTCTGATAAAAGTTTCTTTTGTATACTATTTGACCTGGTTTGTATTCTATAGCGCGGGTCCGCAGATTGTACGCATTCGCGTGTTTCTTTTGGGCTGCTTTTAAACATTCATAGGCTCTTTCACGAATCAATTGCAGAAGGTCTGGTCGCTCAATCACCTCTGGTGACTCACCAGCTAATCCATGAAACTCCCTTAACAACTCATATGTACCCCCATGGGTAACCATATGGAATCCCATCAGCATATAATAGGGACTACAATGCGTTGACTCATGGACCACATTACGAAAGGCACATGCTATTGATCCCAAGTTCTTATCCCAATCTCGTTGTTCATTTTCAATGTACATCCTCACCGCGGTAAAGATGGTTTTGTTTGCACGTTCAGAAGCATTGGCCTGTGGGGAGTAAAATGCTGTGAGATTTTGTGTGATACCTTTCCCCGCTAAAAACGCTTTGAATTCCCTTGAGGTGAACTGTGCAGCATTATCACTTAAAATCTTTTCCGGTACCCCGAATAGATTGAAAACATTTTCAACAAGCGTACTGATAGCGAGTTTGGAAGTGGCAGCTCTTAAGGGTTTCACTACAATGTACTTCGAGAAGTTATCTAAAACAACAAAAGCTTGGGTATTGCCATTTTTCGATCTAGGAAACGGCCCCACAAAGTCAACATGCAACTCCTGCCAAGGTCTTAATGGAGGACTTCTCGGATACGAAATTGGTTTCAAAATTGTGTTCGGTATCTTTGAAATTTTGCATATCTCGCATGAGTTTACGAAGCTCACGACGTCAGCAGTCATTTTCGGCCAATAATATAGCCTCCTTAATTTTTCCAATAGCTTGTTTATGCCGGGGTGTGCAGATGTAGGTGGACAGTGCGCGCTTTCTATAAGCGAATTTCTAAAATCCTTTGGGACATACAGGCGCCAGTACTCATTTTCGGGATTGCAAAAACCAGTTCAAAACTTCGTTCTTTTGTACAATCTATTCTTTATGATCTTTAAGTCGGGAAACGTATCAGGTTTGTCCAACACCATCTTTAAGATGCCAAGATACTCCTCATCCTTACAAGATTCAAGATCCAATTTGTCACCATATGCAACTTCTTCCACCTCTGCTCTAGACAAGGCGTCAGCCACTATATTTTCTTTGCCTTTACGATGAATGATATCGAAGTCAAAAGGTTGAAGTTTGAACGACCATCTAGCCAAACGACCTTGCAAGTCCTTTTGCGTCATCAACCACTTCAGGCTCATGTGATCTGTGATGATGGAAAACCGAGTGCCCTCTATGTACGGCCGAAACTTTTGAACACTGAGCAAAGCTGCCAAGCATTCCAGTTCGGTAACGCTATAGTTTCTTTGAGCAGCATTAAGTTTCTTGGACATAAAGGCCACCGGTTTCTCATTGCCGTTATCATCGATCTGCACTAGCGCGCCTCCCACGCCTGTAGCTGATGCGTCACACTGGATTTGGAAGGGCTTGCCAAAATCGGGAGGAGATAACACCGGAGCCGAGGTTAGCATTTCCTTAAGCCTCGCAAATGCGTCCAGCGCTTCGTTAGACCAATCTTTGGTAAAGTTTTTCCCTGTAAGATTTGTCAACGGAGCTGCCACTCCTGCAAAGTTTGGGATCATTCTCATGTACCACTGACACATACCCAAAAATCTCCTAAGTTGTTTCAGTGTTTTTGGTCGAGGAAAGTTGCTTATAGCTCTGATTTTCTCCGGATTTGCTTTAAGGCCGTCTTCCCCAACAATATACCCAAGGTACGAGATCTCTTTCTGACAAAATTTGGATTTTTCCACGTTTATAGTCAAGTTTGCGGCCTTCAATTGATTTGCTACCTTATTCAACAAGGACATGTGTTCTTCAAATGTATCGGATATGATCAATAAATCATCTACATAAGTAAACACATCCTCCTGCAGTTCATAGGGTATTACTTTATCGATAAGTCGGCACATCGTTTGGGTAGCATTTTTTAAACCAAAAGGCATGACTTTGAAATGGAAGAGCCCTCTACCAGGGACAGGGAAAGCGGTTTTTTCTTTAGCAGAAGGGGTCAGAGGTATCTGCCAGAAGCTATCCTTCAAATCTAAGGCAGAAATAAACCTTGCTCTCTTCAACCTAGCTAAAATTCCACCTATAATGGGAAGCGGGTACGCGTCCTTTACAGTATGCTCGTTCAATTTCCTTGCATCAAGACATAATCTACTTTTCCCATTAGATTTCCTGACGATGACTACCGGAGAAGACCATGAGCTTTCGCTCTTTTCAATTATGTCAAGTTCGAGCATACGTTGTATCTCCTCATCCATCAGTTTCTGCATTGCAGGTGATATCGGCCAGTGTCTCTGCTTGATTGACCTCGTACCTCCCACGTCAATATCATGCATCATCAATGTCGTTCTGCCCAACCCAAGTGTATTGAAAGATGGTATGTTATTCACCGTTTCTGCTAGAATTCTTTTTTGTTCAGTTGACAATTCATGGGCTTTTAAATCTTCATTTACAGTATTGAGTTCGCATACCGAAGCGGGAACTAAGCCAAATGCGTTCCAAAAGTCAATACCGAGTGTGCAAAGTCTTTTCAAAGATGGCGAGATAAAGAATTTAATTGTCTCCATCTTTGAGTTGAAAACGATATCCAAAAAGACATACCCAATGATAGATTGGGAAGCACCATCTGCAGTGTTGAGGTTACTACTAAGTTTGCTGAAAGGTATGCCAATATCTTTCAACAATTCAACCCCACCATTCCCCAGCACTGAGATTGTTGCTCCACTATCTAAAAGACCAACTAGTTCTTTATTTCCTAACCTAAATTTAGCGAGTGGTCGTGTATCTGATGAGACTTCTACGCAGGCCTCCTTGATGGACCTAAGGTTTTCTTTCTTATATCTAAAATAATTAATTGATCTTGAACTCCGCCTATCTTTTATTCCGTCTGAGTCTGCTGCGAACTTGTTGGGCTCGACCTGGACAGAATTTGAGTCACGTGTTGCACGTGTTGTTGTGGGGGAAAATTCTTTTCCGGATGTCGATAGCCTCCCTTCCTGACATCCGTCTTGAAGTTTAACCGATTGCAACGCACACAGTTAGGTTTAGTGGTGTTTTTTGCACCGCAAGAATAACAAAAGGATTGCATTTTTTGAGTTGGACAATTGACAAAGTTGTGCCCCATCTCGTCACAATTCCAGCAAATACTAAACTCATTTTCCTCAATTGCATGCTCAAGATGAAAAGCTTGACTAATTGTTTCTTCCCCATTTACCTTGTCCCTGCTATTTGCATGCGAATGCTGCAATTCATGAACAAGTCTTCTGCGGTTTACCAATTGCTCGTCCAAACTTTCTCCTATATCCAAAAGCCCTTTCTCTATTTCCATACACATATTTCTCAGCTGCTCAACGGTTACCGGATGAGCTAACATCAACTGTTTGCGTAGTGCAGGGTGCATGTTATTCTTTAATAAGGATAGCTTATCTGCTTCGGAATACGGAACGCGTAATAGTGAGTCCAAAGACTCAATAGCTAATTTGAACTCTCCAAAAGATTCTCGAGGTTTTTGTTTTCTGGCTTCCATTTGCCTACGAATTTCGTGATCCGTGGTGATTGTTTGGAATTCTGATATCAATGCCCTTCGAAAATGAGCCCAAGTTGGATTTCTGTTTCGAGTAACAAATATCCAAAACCACGTTATAGCGGATCCCGTCAACAAATGGTGCATTGACAAACAAAGCCTATGAAAAGGAATGTCCTGGCTTCTTGCCAGAATTTCGATTCTAAATACAAATTGCTCAACGCTAAGTGGTAAGGAATTACCATCAAATCTGACTTTCCAGTTGGCAATGTTCGCTAATTTTCTGAAATCAAATGAAACATTTTCTTCTTGGGTGTTACCAACGACAGAGTGTTCGAAATCGCCCGTAAAATCTTGATCATGATTGTCAAAATTATAGCCACGGCTATTTATTTGTTCTAATCTTCCATACAGAGGATGGATAGACTCAAACCTAGGGAATTGCGGTCTTCTATAACGATTGTGAACCGGAGTTTGTTGTCGTTGCCCTGGTATTTGTGAATAGCCAACGTTAACAAATTGTTGTGCCTGAGTACGTTTTTGACCATTCCCATAAGATCTCCCTACTTCCATACGACTGAATTGATGCGGTAAATCCCATTGAGTCTTGTCCGAAAAATCTACTGGAATGTTTTCTGGTTTACTTTTGTTTACTTTTGGGATGGCCCCAGTATGTCCCGATTTTTTTTTCTGCTTGCCCTGACTGCCCAGACTTTTGTCTAACAGCGAATTGTCAACGACCTTGGTTTGAGCCTCAGTTTCTAGATTCATATTTACAATGCACGGTCCTTCAGCTGAATCCACTGGCGTTGCTGGACCCGCTCCAAAATCGATGTTCAATTCATCCAACATCTGAGTGACTCTTTCTTTAAGACTCGAGATAGTGTCGTTAAGCTCTGGTGAGCGTTTTGCTAATAAATCAAGTCTGGCAATAATGTGAAGACCCTTAGCTACCCCCCGTATTCGAGCTTGTTCATTCACAGATTTTAAAGCCTCTGTATACACTACTTCTAAGTGATCGACCTTGTTTCTGCATATTTCCAGTTCAATCCCGGGAGTATTTACAGAGATGTAGTCTATAACCTGATTTCCACGGGTCTCTTCCGCATGCAATCTAGCTAAACTCCTAGCCAAATTACGTACACTGCCAACCAAAGGTAGACCCCTGATTTGGCACTCATGCCGAATTTCATCGCTTTCCAATAACCCGAATTCCATCTTATATGGAGCACCAACCGACGTAACAATGCGTAAATTTGTGTTTTGGGCTGTACACCAAATATGCGCACTTTCAAAAAAAAGTTTATCCAAATAAAATAAAAGAAAAAGTTCTTCAAAAAAAATTTACATATGCATACACATTTAATGTTTATGAAAATATTATGAACCACAAAATCAAAATCTTCTATGCCAAATAACTATCAATCTATCATGTAAACAAGTCGAATCAAATTTCAGCAACACCGAACCAATCAGTCTTTAATTTTAAATAATCGTATACATTTCAATTCTAAATATCTTAAAGCGAGAAGTGAGACTGTTTAGAAAATCGCGAATTATGCTTTATTAATTCAGGACACCAACAATATAATATTCTTGTCTGATTTCTAACTGAAAAACACAAGGTAAAGGAATTAGAGAAGAATAGTGTGATTCTTCGTCTAACATCTAACTTCCACGCCAAAGCACTAATGTTCAGGATTGCTCAAAACGTAAACACATTTTTATCACATCTAACCGAACATGGGATTCTCTTTAATAACTGCATCGTCAAAAACTCTTCCTTCTTACATTTTTTTTTTTGTTTGTACTGCTTTTTAGTTAAGAGAACTAAAAAAACCCGTACGTATTGGGCGCCAAAATTACTGTAGCGTACTCTGATTGATGCAGTACAACCATCACTCCGTACCGCTACTGCAATTATGAAGAGAGCTTTATATATAAATTAATACATCCCTTACCCCATACACCTTTGCTCTCTTACTCTTTCTCCATGGTCTAGCTCAGTCTGCGTGGGTGATTAGGCGGGTGGGATAAAGGGTACTTGTCACTGACGTCAACAATTCATAATCCTCATCTCACCTTTAGACCAACGAAATGGATCACGATATCAGATTGATGTTTTGATCAAACGAATTGATCGTACACCTTGGGTTATGACGACTGACTGGTTCGGTATGCATGAAAATTAATTCGACCTTTTATTGGTTTAGAACATGATTTATTAGATTTTAAATTCAATTATTAATACTTGACATTCCCTTCATTAGGATAAATAAAAAAAGGAAAATCTTAATAGTATGCTACTATGTTCTAATATTAATGCTCGGAAGTTAGGTGAAACAATTAATGAAATATTTTATAATTTTTCTTGAGAATTACCTGTTGTTACCGCTGGTCGTGACATGTCAGGAACAGGATGCTTGATGACTTTGTATTGTCGGAAAAATCGTTTATTTGTTAATAAAGTAATTCAAGTTTCACCACACTCAAAACACACTTCTTTAAGATTTACTTTACTTTTTTTTTTGTTTCTCTTTTTTTTTTTTGAATTGTTGATATTTAGCTTAGGGATTTTAGGCAATATTTTTATTAAGTTAATAGGTAGGTACATATATGAATATGTGCACTTTTTCTTTCAATAAATTAAGGAAATTTAACTCATGCAATCACTTCATGTGGGTGCGGATAAGACACTTTCGCGGAGATTCCTTAACACTTAAAGGGACAAGGAGCATGGCAGTTCTTCTGCAGAGACTTTTCGGGGCAGATGAACTCGGTTTATTGGTGGATTCCGGTGTGGTTGTTGGTTCGGCACTGACTCGCGGTTGGAGAGATGTGCGAGCCGATGTGGTGTTTTCAGCATATGCCAACGGTAGTGCTAGAACGCATGGACTGGCGATGTTGCACTGACTTTCGCGGTTGGACTGATGTGCGGGCCGATGTGGTGTTTTCAGCATATGCCAACGGTAGTGCTAGAACGCATGGACTGGCGATGTTGCACTGACTTTCGCGGTTGGACTGATGTGCGAGCCGATGTGGTGGCTTCAGCATTCATCAATCGTAGTGCTTAAGTGCGTGGCCTGGAGATGTTGCACTGACTCTCGCGGTTGGATTATCAGCGCACTCGCCGAAGCTGACGCTGTCCAATAACGGCCCCTCAATCAGGTCTCAAACTTCAGCGCTTTGTCGCTCCTCACCGAGTAAATTAGGGTTAGTCTTACCAGCTATATAAACTAAATAGTTAAGATTAAATACATTTTCCAACGCAAGACAACTATCAATGTATACCTTAGAAAAAGATGAATTTAAAGCTTGTAGATATTAGTAAGCCAGTTTCTTAACTTCTAAGATTCCTTAGGATTACTTGATCTGATCTAATTTCTCCAACGTCAACGATGTAAAAGAAAGAATTTGTTTGACGGAAACCGAATCTACGAAATTTGAGGTTTAGGGAGCTCGTAAGTTTTACGATATCAAACTGACATCTGCCCTTCAATACTTGCATCAATAGGCTCGAACGCCATTACCGACTTGTTCGTTACGTTCGAAATAGATAATGCTAAGATCCGTGCTACAGTGGTACGACCAATCCTCACGTATGGGTTAATAGTATGGTGGCCGGCTCTAAAGAAAAAGTATACAATATAACCAAACTTAATAAGGTACAAAGAACGGCATGTATAGGAACAACGGGCGCTCTACGGTCAACACCGTCTGACAGACTCACAATCTTACTGCATCTTTTACCTCTTGATCTACATATAACAAGCATCACAGCACACAGCGTGATCAGACTCAGAGAGTCTGGATGCTGGACTACGAAACCCTACGACCACAGTAGTATTCTAGATTCTCTACCGAGAAAACTTTCTTTCACAAAACATTTCGTCGTTCAAATCCCTACTAGATCAGAATGGCAAAATGGACAAGTGACAAGGGATTTCGATCAAACAATCTACACCGACTGTTTAAAAATGGGTGCGGAAGTTATTTCGGAATCCTTAAACATCGCAAAATCGTACAGTCTTCCGGATACTGCAAGCGTCTTCCAGCCGGAGCTACTGGCTATCCGTGAAGCCTGTCGCCAGATCAAACTTCACTCAAACATAACACCGAGGCAAAGGATCGCCATACTTATTGACAGCCAGGCTGCCATTAAAGCGATCGCTTCGGTCACAATATTATCCTCTAAGTTAGTACTAGAATGCCGTAATGAGCTGGCCATGCTTGATAAGTTCAAGGTTACCCTGATCTGGGTTCCAGGGCATAGTAACGTTTATGGAAACGAACATGCCGACGAACTGGCCAGGCAAGGCTCAGCTCTCCACTGCCCTCTGGCGGAACTAGTCCACATTCCGCTCGGAGCAGTTAAGGCAAATATCACCACAGAATATCTCAAGAAAGCCAACCTCAGATGGAGCAGGCTGATTGCATGCACAACAAAGCTAAAACAACCGACCATCTAGGTAGAACCCGAAAAGACATCGCAAGAATAACAGCGATCATCACGGGACACTGGCCTATAGATGACCATGCGGCCAACCTGGGCATCCCATACAATACACACTGCCGCAGTTGCAAAGTGACAACTGAAGAAGAAACCCTAATTCACTTTTTATGCACCTGTCCGGCTTTAGCTAGGACCAGACTACGAGCATTGGGAAGCCCTTTCTTCAATACACTTGAGGAAGTCTCCGAGAAAAGTATCAAGGAACTGATAACTTTCCTGAACTCCGCAGGTTGGATTTAGCCTCCCCCACCAATCGATAATACCCAGGTTTACGTGAGTTTGTGGTAACAAAACGGCACTCGGTGCTAATTGGGTTTGCCTTATCAAACCGCCACACCTACTTACCTACCTAACATCTAAACTTTTTTTCTGCCCACCTATTGCGAACGTCTGAGTATCAATTTGCATGGGAAGCTTCTCAAACGTACCGTTCGGATTCGTCTTTAAATTGTACGTCCCTTTCACTGTGCACATGCAAATGCCCTATATTTTGTTTTTGTTAAATCCTATAACTTAGCTGCTTCCCTATTGCCTATGAGGTTCGGAGGTTTGGCCTCAATAAACATCGTCGATCCGGTTTTTTTTATTGTTGTTTGATCGTAATTCCAAGACAGCTTTGATCTCCAGTCGTGTCAACCCACCGGTTTTGCAAGAAGATTAGCGGAACAATTTAAAGATGTTAAATGAGGCGTCAGGCTTATTAAACGGAAAAGGCAATAACTCCCGAACATTTGGTCGAGGTTTTTGACCCTTTTTGCCAGTGAACATTCATGTGAAACGCTTGGTCTTAAGGGAACACACGGGGAGAATATCACTTCTTATTCTCAGAGGTACGAGTATGAACTAATAAAAAATCGAAGCCATAGATGACTGCCCGTTTTAGAGATTTTCAAGGCTTAGTAACTCATTATTTTGAACAAAAATATGGCTAAACTAGTACCTACTCCTCGGACCTCCAATGCCAAATTCATAGTTGAATCTCAAAAGCCCGCACATTGATGACGGTGGACTTAAGAGCTCAGTGGTTAGTGCGTTGGACCACTAACTACCAGGTTCAAATCACCCTAGTAACACATAAACGTTTTCCACCTACCCCAC
The DNA here is from genome assembly GCA_949715645.1 of Portevinia maculata. Taxonomy (NCBI): domain Eukaryota; kingdom Metazoa; phylum Arthropoda; class Insecta; order Diptera; family Syrphidae; genus Portevinia; species Portevinia maculata. The sequence goes on from OX454525.1 coordinate 280,515,484, forward strand.
CTTTTGTGAGAATCTGAACAACACCTAAAGATATGTTGTAGGCCTAAAATGCTTAATATTTACATATTTATTCATATTCGGTGCTGATCACTAATTTTCTGTATTTCAGAAACTATGCATCAAAATTAATATAAAGAAACCAGTACGTACATTTAATGCATTCTCTGTTTGCTCTTATCAAATGATTACAAAAAGTCTTCATCATGAACTGAACAATGGATTAATTGCACCGCCATTCTGAATACCGTACAACGGACTCTAAAGAATTCCTTATTACTCACCGACAACCAACATAGTTACGAGACCATAAATTCCACTCCAACATACTTGAACAATTGGAATACAATCTCACTCCTACCTTTCATAGGGATAAAGATACGTATGAATGTAACCCCGAGCTAGCCCAAAAAATTACAAACGCAACGCCTACATGCTGTAAATGACTATAGTATACAGAACGGACTATAAGAAGCCAGGCCAAGCATCTGGAGATTACCACTACTTACAGTCAGCTTCGCCGGAATCCCAGTTCATTTCACAGTTCAGAGGGTGGCCTGCTGTTGTTGATATTTTAAAGATAAATTCTCGCAGGTTTCGCCTTCCGCTCATGATGATTCTTAAGGGAGGTATTTGTGTGTGCGCTTAACAAAATAATATGGACTAAATCTAAATACTTGGCATTCTGATTGTATTTACTGACCGACGGCAGGGAGGAAAGTAAAGTGAAATAACAAGCATAGTTAGCTGAACATTATCCTTAGGCATTAAATAAGGCACGTGGCATGTTTGGAGGTTGAGCATGTACCTACTACAGTATGTCTTCTGAAGAGCTGCTATTTTGAATGTTATTTGCGAGTCAGGTGGCTTTAACCAAAGTAGTTGCTAGCTGGATTAACTTTTTGACATGGTTTAACTATTACAACACTTAAATTATTTAGGTGACATTTTCACATTCATAAAGCCTCGAGTAGGTTCACTATAAATGAGAAGTGGTAATGAAATAAAAGAAATCTTATACAACCGAAGCCGTCAGCAGTTTGCACTGACTTACATTTTTTGAAGAATTGGCAAAATTTGTTGGTCTTGACAATGAGGATAAACTAAGTACAAGAGTTCATCTATATAGTTGGTGGAATATTACACCGTATGCTATTGCTACTTCGGTTTAGCAAAACGAATGGGTTCAAAACTACTGAGTTGAAGGACACAATGCATGCTCTACCGAACTTTAGTGCTGCTAATTCTGCTTTTCGGCGCGGCGCCACATATTAAATGTAGAGCTATATTACCACCACAAGGATGATACCGATTCAGTTCTGATCCTGTTCCATCCCATTGTAGAACATTAAGTAAGCGTTTGTCCTTACATCCATAAAACCCGCCCGATGCCCGGTGTTTCGCCATTTCGTTTCTTGAACAAACAAGATGTCCTTCTATCCATCTGCTACGATTACTCATTATTCATATACATCAGTGGTTTTCAACCGGTGGGGCACGGCTCCCAGACTGGCATGGGGATTGCAAAAGGGAGGCGTGGACACAATTTGAATTGTAAATTTTTGATGCAAAGAATACAATATTGAAGACTTCAATATTTATTACTGTGCAGATATTCCCACTCTACTCTTCATAATTGCTTATTTTTCTAGAAAAGTAAGGCAAGAACACATCAAAATGCGAAATGTGTAACGTATATGTTACGGGCAGCCAGATGGCCCGTAATAAAATCGACAGTAAAAAACTCAAATCAATACCATCACGAGCAATAGGCGCCGTACCTTCTACATAACGCGGTGCAACGAAGGAGCAGCCGATAACCCGATCACTTGCGAGACGATGCAACGGGACCTGCCACCGAAATCCGCGCAACACACACGGCAGCTATATACTATACATATATACCACAGAAAAAACAACGAGCCTCACCTGATGTGCAAAACCCGTGCAGTACGAATCAATAACGTTGCTCGATGAATTAAAATCAACTTTAAGCGTAGCGATTAAAACCGTAAATTTTGTTAAAGGAAGCGCTTTAAACACATGGTTATTTTATTGCTACTACACTAAAGTAAGGCGGCTTTCAAAAGAGGGATGAGGTCAGTGCATTTTTGGACGAAAAGAAAAACCTTGCGTTATTTCAATGTAATACGAATCTTCTGGGCTTGGCGTCTGATATATTTGAGCATCTTAACGAGCTAAATTTACATTTGCAAGGGTCGGTAAAAGAAAATGTGTACGCAAATATTTTTAAGTATTAAGATAAGGTTCGAGCTTTCATTCAAAAAATCGGGTTTTGGAAGAAACAAATCATAGCAAACAGTTTTTCGTCATTTATTAACATTGCACAAAGGGTAAAACCCGGAGAAGAAGCAACAACGACCTAAAAAATGACATAATTCAACATTTCCTTCACATTATAACCTCCTTCACATTATAACCTACAAACATTCAAAACCAATGTGCATCGGCATCTCTCCTTTTCTTCTCACCCTAATTTCCATAACGCCCGCGCTGTGTAGCTAATACATTATAAGGGTCAAAACCCCTGTTTATTATATAAAAAAAAAACCTTAGGTACTGAAGAATTTTTGAAGTACTCGTACTTTCCGGAGGACAAAAAACACGTTGCAGAATTGAAAACTATGGTGCGCAATCCATTCACGGTAAATATCGATGAACTACCAGACAAATTACAAGAGCAGGTGTACGATTTGAAAAATTACCGCACACTGAAGGACAAATACGATACACGCGAACTAGAAGAATTCCGGATCAAAAGCGGGAAATCATACACAAAGCTGCAAACCATTGCTATTCCATTTTTGGTGCTCTTTTCAACAACATATCTAAGCGAACAAGGATTTTCGGCTCTCCTCCTCATTAAAAACAAGCAGAGAAACAGACTTGACGGTTCAGCTGACATAAGAATTGCACTGACGAAAATTGGACCCAGAATCTCAGAGCTGGTGAAAAAAATGCAACCCCAGAAGTCGCATTGAACATCTTATATACCTACTTATAAATAAAAATACGTTTTTCAGAATCAATTTACAAAAATGTATAAACAAACATGTATACAAGCAAGAATATTTAAAATTCTCGATGCATTACATATATTTTCCAATGAACATTTGGAATTTTTATTTGGGCATGCGATTCTCCAATTCGCCATAAGGAGGGCATGCTGTTGAAAAGGTTGGGAACCACTGATATACATGGTGTTTTTATACCCTATTCTAAGGGTATATTAATTTTGACGCATAGTTTATAACATACCTTAATATTGCCCGTAGACCCCTAACAGTTACTATATTTATGATCAGCATCGATAGTAATGTCGATCTAGCCATTTCCGTCCGTCCGTCCGTCCGTCGGCAAAAATTAGGCCTCTAAACTGGGCCTAGAGAGCTGAAATTTTGACCATATACTCTCTAGGGTCAAGAAATAATCAACTTTAGGAATTTTTGAAATCCACCCACAGACACGCCCACTCAAAAAAACTCAAAAAAACAAAATTTTGGAAAAAATCGAATTTTGAGCTAGAAAGCTGAAATTTTTTATATAATATGATCTATCACTCCTAAAACTGCTCGGGATATAAAATTTTCAAAATCCGCCCACAAATAAATAAAACAATTTTATTGAAAAACCAAAATTTGAGCTAGGGAGCTGAAATTTATAATATATACTCTCTAGGGGCCCTTTAAGCTCATGTATAAATATTTTCAAAATCCGCCCACTGACACGCCCACAAATAAATAAAACAATTTTTTTGAAAATCCAAAGTTTGAGCTAGGGAGCTGAAATTTATAATATATACTCTCTAGGGGCCCTTTATGCTCATGTGTTAATTTTTTTTTAAATCCGCCTACTGACACGCCCACAATTAAATAAAACAATTTTATTGAAACACCCAAGTTTGAGCTAGGGAGCGTTTTTTTTGATAAAATCCTTTAAATGTTATATAACAAAATATGTAGAGCGTTCTTAACAATTTAACCATACTTAGACTTTTGTCACGCCCACTTATGAGGGATAGGAATAAGAATAGGGTATCCAACAGTTCGCCCAAGCGGACTGTAGCCCGTCCCTATGTTTTTTTTTTATATTTTAGAAATAAAACACAACAAATTTAATGGAATGACCAAATTTTGTCTTTATTAGCTCACTAATTTCATGGCATTTAATGTTTAACAATAATTTCTGGCATATGGCCTCCGCGACTGCGCCTTATGAACACCATCCTGTAGGTCCAATTTTGCACCACTTTATCGAGCATACCAGCTCTTATTTCCCCAATAGTGCGTCGAATGTTGGCTTCTTAGTGATCAATCGTTGCTGATTTATCAGCGTAGAGCGGAGATTTGACGTACTCAAATAAAAAGTAGTCCAAAGGTGTAAAATCACACGAACGAGGTGGCCAACTCACAAGTGCATTTCTTGAGATGATTCGGTCGAAAAATGTTTGGCTCAACAAAGTCATGGTTGCACGCGCTGTATGGCATGTTGCACCATCTTGTTGGAACCATTTCTCCATTTCAATGACATGAAAAATAAAAATATCACGAATCATTTGCCTGTAGCGTTTGCCATTTACGGTATAGTTGGCACCGGTTTCGGATTTAAAGACAAATGGGCCGATGACGCCTTCGGCATGTGAACTACACCAAACAGTGATTTTTTCGGGATGTAATGGAGTCTCAAGAGTCCCATGAGGATTGTGTTCACTCCAAAAACGACAATTCTGCTTGTTTACAAACCCGTGAAGCCAGAAATGAGCCTCATCGCTGAAGATGATTTAACGATAAAAATCTGGTTCAACTTCCAGTTGATTCTCAGCCCATTCACAGAATACACGACGCAATTGATGGTCCGCTGGCTTTAATTATTGCACCAGTTGGATCTTATATGGATGTAGGCCATTTCTTAAAAATTTTCCAAGTAGTAGACGGGCAGAGACCGAGTTGCTGAGAACGGCGTCGGGTCGATAAATTCGGGTCCTCTCTCACACTCACGTACACAGCGACGATGGCTTCTTTTGTACGCACGGTACGGGCTCTATTTGGATGAATATTACACTACATATTACAAAAAGTAAATGTGGTCATGAATCGAGTTTGGCGAACAGAGTGCGAATTTTGGAAACAAAATTCCACTATAAGTAAAAGTTGTTCTGGTGTAAGTCTTTCCATGGTGATTTGCCAAAGTGTACAGAAAAAAAAGTCAAACACACTTTCTTAGTATGACAGCTAGATTGACAGTTATCGCTATCATACATGAACAAATATTCGAAAAAGTAGTGCAAGTACAACCGTGTATCAATCTGGTTTTAGAGAAGATCACTCTTGTGAAACATGTGTAAATTATGTGTGACTGGAAAGTAAATGTTGACAAAAAAAAAACGTAGTTGTCGCAAAGCTTCTTGGCTTGAGCGAACATTTGAAACGGTAGATCGGTACATCTTAATTGATAAACTATCAAAAATGGGCATTAAGTCTAACGAATTAAATTGGTTTAGATCATTCATTACTGGGCGAACGCAACGTACCAAAGTGAATGAAAATGTGTCGGCCGCGGTTAGGGTCGATATCGGACTACCGCAAGGAACTATACTCGGTGTGTACCTGTTTTTATACCCTATTCTAGGGGTATATTAATTTTGACGCATAGTTTGTAACATACCTTAATATTGCCCGTAGACCCCTAAAAGTTACTATATTTATGATCAGCATCGATAGTAATGTCGATCTAGCCATGTCCGTCCGTCCGTCCGTCCGTCCGTCGGCAAAAATTAGGCCTTTAAACTGGACCTAGAGAGCTGAAATTTTAACCATATACTCTCTAGGGTCCCGAAATAATCAAGTTTAAGAATTTTTGAAATCCGCCCACAGACACGCCCACAAACTCAAAAAAACAAAATTTTGGAAAAAATCGAATTTTGAGCTAGAGAGCTGAAATTTTTTATATATGATCTATGGCCCATAAAACTGATTGAGACATAAAATTTTCAAAATCCGCCCACTGACACGCCCACAATTAAATAAAACAAATTTTGGGAAAAATTGAATTTTGAGCTAGAAAGCTGAAATTTTTTATATATGATCTTTGGCCCATAAAAATGCTTGGGACATAAAATTTTCAAAATCCGCCCACTGACACGCCCACAATTAAATAAAATATTTTTTTTGAAAAACCAAAATTTGAGCTAGGGAGCTGAAATTTTTAATATATACTCTCTAGGGGCCCTTTATGCTCATGTGTAAATATTTTCAAAATCCGCCTACTGACACGCCCACAATTATTTATTTTTTATTTTTGAAAGTCCAAATTTTGAGCTAGGGAGCTGAAATTTATAGTATATACTCTCTAGGTGCCCTTTATGCTCATACTTAAATTTTTTTTAAATCCGCCTACTGACACGCCCACAATTAAATAAAACAATTTTATTGAAAAACCAAAGTTTGAGCTAGGGAGCGTTAGTTAGTTAGTTAGTTTTTTCGATAAAATCCTTTAAATTTTTGTCACGCCCACTTATGAGATATAGGAATAAGAATAGGGTATCCAACAGTTCGCCCAAGCGGACTGTAGCCCGCCCCTATGTTTGTTATATATAAATGACATGGTCAAAGTGGTAACGTTTTCAAAACTTGTATTGTTTGCTGACGATGGACTTTCGTTTGTATGTGGGGGTGACTTTCTTAGTTGTACGAATTATTTAAACAGTGATTTAAAAGCTATAAGTGCGTGGTTAAAAATGAATAAACTCATTCTAAATACTGAAAAAACTAAGTGCCAAATTATTAACAATAACTCGATCGATACACCCCCCAACATCGTAGTTGACAATGTCCAAATCGAACTTGTTGAGAAAGTTAAATATCTTGGCATCATGATTGATAAAAAACTATTGTTCAATGATCACATTGAGTATACATGTAAACAAATATCAAAACATAGGGACGGGCTACAATCCGCTTGGGCGAACTGTTGGATACCCTATTCTTATTCCTATCCCTCATAAGTGGGCGTGACAAAAGTCTAAGTATGGTTGAATTGTTAAGAACGCTCTACATATTTTGTTATATAACATTTAAAGGATTTTATCGAAAAAACGAAGCTTTTGTAAAAAAACGCTTCCTAGCTCAAACTTTGGTTTACCAATAAAATTGTTTTATTTGATTGTGGGCGTGTCAGTAGGCGGATTTAAAAAACATTACGCATGAGGATAAAGGGCCCCTAGAGAGTGTATATTATAAATTTCAGCTCCCTAGCTCAAACTTTGGAATTTCAAAAAAGTTTTATTTTTTACATTGTGGGCGTGTCAGAAGGCGGATTTTGAAAATATTTACACATGAGCATAAAGGGCCCATAGAAAGTATATAAATTTTGTTTAAGTGTTTTAAGTTGTATAAAAAATATGTTTGCGCTCTCATAAGAGAGCGCCATCAAATAAAAGACTTTATTTATTTTTTATAACTTTTTATTGAAGTCGAAGCTTCAGATCCCTTACCCTGGTGAGGGGAAATCTTCCGCTATACGAAGTGACTGTACTGTGGTATGGTAGACTTAAGACTTAAAAACTTGAGATACATCGATCCCCTTTTATATTGCTTAATTGCTAACGCAGCATATTGACTGCGGATCATAAGATGATATTCTCACACAAGTTGCTGAAGGCAAAAAGTGCTGAGTCACATTTCCTCATCTTTTATAAACATTGAAGGGATGGATCTTTTGTAAACATCGATAAGGGCAAAAAGTGCTGAGTTACAATTCTTTCTCATAGCATCTTTTTGTATACATTGAAACTTATGGAAAAAAGTTTAATTGTTGAATTTAAAATCTAGATGCACACAAGTGGGTTCCGATATAACACCTCCCCCCTTAGAGTCTTCTAATGGTCGGAAAGTGACCTTTGGAAGATTTACATTGTTTATTATCTTCTTATTTTTGCATTTTAAATAGGTATAAAGGATTATGACAAGTATAATGATTAAAATTATCATGTACATAGTTAAACTAGTATGTTTGTGCTTGTATTTTAATTCTTCAATTTCTTTTAAGTTTTGTATATTTTGGTAATGTACTTCTTGAAAAGTTATATCTTTTGATTTGGTATAATTGATATTCTCAATTACATTTGGTATTAAAGGTTCGTGTTTATAATTTTGTCTTTCGTACATTTTATTATTTATTTCAATTTTACAATTTTCGAACTTAATTAGGTAGTTACCTTTAACAGTGATGTTTTGATTATTACAATTTTGTTTTATTTCTTGTAATTTTACATTAATTAACACAAGATTATTATTTCCTATTTCTAATACTTCTTGGTTTACATTTTTTATTAATTTGCAATTCATTTGTTTTTCAAATAGATTCTGTAAGCAGTTATCATTTATTTTTGATAAATATTTTTTAATATTCGTATTATTATAAATTGCTTGATCTTTATTCAAATATATTTTATTAGTTATCTCTAATTGCTGACTATCTTCTAAGTTTGGTATGGGCTGAACATGTATTTGTTTGTATAATTCGTTTGTATAGTTTGGTAATTCAATTATAAAAATAATAGAGTTTTTATATAAAGCAAGTTCTAATTTGATCTCTGAAAGTTTTTTAATTGTAATATTATTTTTATCAATTTCTGTTTCTGTAAATATGTCTTTGCTTAGGATTCCTAGACTCGATGTTAAAATTATGTCTTTTATTTTGTCGATGTCATTTATCAAATATTTTATATTGTCTTTAATTTCTATTTCTAATTTCAATTTGTTAAGATCCCTTTCTAAATCGTGTTGAATGCGAATAGATTTTCCTATATGTTCGGTAAGTTTCTTAGTTTTGTTATTAAAAATATTAGTTACTAACGCAATTTGTTCATTAAAATGATTGTTTATCTGTATTTGTAAATTTGAGTTTTCTATTACATTATGTGTATTTGTTTTTATTAATTTTAGCCTTTCTTCTATTTCTTGTCTATCATCGTCGTCCATAGTTCCGGATAAAAATTTCATTCCTGTTCCTAAAATATTAATAAGTCCTCTTTTCTGTCTGTTATGTGGTATTATGGTCTCAAATTCTTTTCTTGTATGTTTCATTAAATTAATAATTTCAATGTTTGGTTCAGGTAAAAGTTGTATATGGTCTTCTAGTATTTCTAAATTTGTTTCGTACTTAGTTAAATTTATAATATGAAGTATTTTAGTATAGTTTTCTATTATTTGTATCTGTTGTAGTTGTATAATTGTAAAACCGTTACTGTGGTTGTAATTAGTTATTTGTATTTCTTGGCTATAGGCCAGTGTTAACTGCCATAGAACTAGTATCGATGCCAATTTTAATTGCATCATTTTTCTTTTTTTTTCTTTTTCTTTCGAAACTGGTCCTTGTGTAATTTTTGTAAGTCTCTATTTGGTTTAATAGTTATTTTATTTTTCTCTATTTCAATCACTTTTACTTTCCTATGTTTTGTTTTTAATTTATCGAAATATGTATGATTATAAATTTTGGTAAAATTAGGATTTATATCGGTATCTTTTCTATTTTTATTCACTCTGGCTAAAACTTTATTTTTTGTACTTTCGATTCTATTGAATATTTTTTTATTGTCTATGCGTCTGAAATGTATGTCACTCGGTTTTTCTCTAGTAGTTAAGTGGATTAAGTCTGTACAATCTGATTCGACACTGTGTTGTGTGCTCGTTAAGTCTTCTTTTAAAGCGTTAATTTCAGGTGAAATCTTGATTCTTGATAGAGCATCGCAACTTTATTTTCTTTGCCTTGCAGGTACTCAATATCAAAATCATATTCTTCGAGCTTTATTTTCGATCGTTGTAGTTTAGAATTAGGCTCTTTTAGATTATGTAGCCAAACTAGCGGCCTATGATCTGTTAAAATTTTAAAACGTCTACCATATAGGTAATGACGAAATTGTTTGGTTGCCCAAACGATTGCTAGGAGTTCTTTCTCTATAGTGCTGTAGTTGCACTCGTGTTTATTAAGTGTCCTGGTTGCCCATCTTGTCCGTTTTCTTTTGTATGACCCATATCGGAGCATTATATGGTGAACTCGAGTGTTTGATTATCTCTTGATCCAGAAGATCTTTCATCTGATTATTGACTTCATTTTTATGTACCTCGGGATAGCGGTATATCCGGGTGAAAATTGGGGAATTGTCTGAGACAGGAAGTTTGTGTTTGACGTGTAATGTAAATGTTAGGTCGTCACCTTTGTGAAAGAATACATCTTGAAATTCTTTCAGAGTTTTAGAGAGAATTCTTTTTTCTTCAATATTCATATGTTCAGTATTTTTTTGTTCAAACTCATCGAAGATAGTGTCATGTGGCGTTAGCCGTTTAAGTGATGAATTTCCATCATGTAGTCTTGTTCGTCAATTAAATCAAAAAATATTGGAATTTGTATGTTATTCAGTGTTAATGTCTTGGTTGCGTAATCTAATTTACTATTATTAGGTAATAGAATATTATTACCGATTATCCCATTGTAATTTGGACTAAAATTCAATATATGGAAAAGACAGTTTTCTTTTACTTTATAGGCGAATTTTTCTTTGGGAAATAATGCTTCTTCTGTCACTACGACAGGGTTTCCTACTGTGTTAATTTGTAAAGGTTGCTTTCTAGTTTGTATGTATTGGGGTGGAACGTCTATTTTAATAATGATACTGTTTGTTGCTGCAGTATCTATGAGCATACGTATAACTTTGCCGTTTTTCTCTATTCTGATATAGGGAAGGCCGGATTTATTTCCGAGGCTTGTGCCCGAAAATTTTGATTCTAAATTCCTTCCAGTATTACTACTATTAATTTCATTGTATCCCGCAGGATTGTTAGAATAATTTCCTCTGTTGTAATTAACTTGTCTGTTAACCGGTGTTGGGTTACGTCTCAATTGACTACTACTTGGATCTATGTCCATAGGCTGTGGTCTAGAGTTGTTTTGGTTATAGTTCCTATCTGTGTTGTAATTATTTTGGAAAGGGGCACTGTTTTGAAAATGATTGAATGGTGGTCGAAAATTATTTGGTCTCAAATTGTTGTTAGGGTTTTTTCTATTTTGGCCAAACGCTTGGAAATTTAGGGGTCTAAAATTATTTTGATGATTCTGTGGGACAAACATTTTTGGTTGAACGTTCTTAACATTATTGCTGAAGTTTTGCCTTGGCTGTCTTTCTTCAAAAGGGTTTAAATTAATAAATCCTGCTTCTGTGAGCTCGTGTAGAGCTTCCTGCAGACTCATTGGTTTGAGGGCGAAAAGAATTGTTCGCATGTGTACCGGCAATTTCTCTTTAGAAATATTTAAGGCTGTGAGAGTATTATTGTTCACTTGATGGACTTTATTTTCTTGGACCGATTTTTGGTTCAAATCGCACAAAGTTTTTTGTATGTCGTTATAGAAATTTAAAACGTTACCTCTGGAACTGATCTGTCGTAGATCTTCGTACAACTGTAGGCTGTTCTTGAATCCTCCGAAATTATTAATTAGCATTTGTCTGATTTCTAACCAATTTTAATAAATTTGGATTTTAAAATATTTATACACATCAGTTGGCTTTGATTATCATACTCGTTAAGGGTTGGTATTATTCCATCTACATTTGTGAGGAATGTGTAAAGATCTTCAGTGTGACCATCAAACGTATTGAGTTTCTCAATATATTTTAGGGGATTAAGCGTTAAGCTCTTTTTGGGTGTATTATTTACTTGGGATGTAGCCATTTTGGTTTGTGATAATTTTCTATACTTAATTCACTTTGATTAAACTTATGTTTACTTTCTTCAAAATTTGTGCATAAAATGTTGTCAATATTTGGATTTTCACTTTAAGTGTCTGAAATATTATTGCCCAAACTAAGGTTTAAGTTGTTACTGCCAATTCTATTATCAATCTTATTTACTAGTAATTTAATGTTTCTATTTCCAAAATTATTCTTACAATATTTAGGTATACTTCTGTTTCGAATTTCTAGTAGACGTAGATCTTCTTCTTCTGTTGAACTAGATTCCTCCTCGTCAGTGTATCTGCTTTCTTGGTTAATTATCTTCTTCTTCTGCAATCTCTTGAACATCTATTTTATTCTATTTGTTGGGGCTCTGAAGCTCTCTCTCTATGAGTTTTGTGGTATTTCCATATGTGCATTGGGGTGAACCACTAATTAATCGGTTTTTATTCACTGAATAGATTTGTTGGATCTTCGATCTTTCCACTGAATTTATTTAAAAATGTTTTACCCGTCAATGTTGGTACGGTTTATTCACTTTTAAAGCTTTTTTAAAAAATATCTTAATCAATTTTTGTATTAATTATTTTTATATATTCACGGCATAGATTTGTTAGATCTTCGATATTTTCACTAAATTTATTTAAAAAATGTTTTACCCGTCAATGTTAGTACGGTTTATTCACTTTTAAAACTTTTCTAAAAATATCTTAATTATTTTTATTTATTCACGGCACCGTATTAGTCGTAGACTCAAAGATTTGTTTTACTCTTTTTCGCAGGAAAACTTATTTTTGAAATTTACTTCACTATTTAAACGGAACGGTAGATTTATACAAGGATTACACGATTTGTGAAATCCTACCGACTGCGCCAATTTTGTTTAGGTCCTTTAAGTTGGATAAAAAATATGTTTGCGCTCTCATAAGAGAGCGCCATCAAATAAAATACTTTATTTATTTTTTATAACTTTTTATTGAAGTCGAAGCTTCAGATCCCTTACCCTGATGGGGGGAAATCTTCCGCTACACGAAGTGACTGTACTGTGGTAGACTTAAAAACTTGAGATACATCGATCCCCTTTTATATTGCTTAATTGCTAACGCAGCATTTTGTCTGCGGATCATAAGATGATATTCTCACACCAGTTGCTGAAGGCAAAAAGTGCTGAGTCACATTTCCTCATCTTTTACATTAAACATCGATTAGGGCAAAAAGTGCTGAGTTACAATTCTTTCTCATAGCATCTTTTTGTATACATTGAAACTTATGGCAAAATGTTTAATTGTTGAATTTGAAATCTAAATGCGCACAAGTGGGTTCCGATATAACATATATAATAAATTTCAGCTTGCTAGCTCAAACTTTGACTTTTCAATAAAATTGTTTTATTTAATTGTGGGATTTTAAAAAATGTTATCTCCCGATCAGTTTAAGGAGCCATAGATCATATATAAAAAAATTCAGCTTTCTAGCTCAAACTTCGATTTTTTCCAAAAATTTGTTTTTTGAATTTGTGGGCGTGTCTGTGGGCGAATTTCAAAAATTCTTAAACTTGATTATTTCGGGACCCTAGAGAGTATTGGTTGAAATTTCAGCTCTCTAGGTCCAGTTTAAAGGCCTAATTTTTGCCGACAGACGGACGGACGGACATGGCTAGATCGACATTACTATCGATGCTGATCATAAATATAGTAACTTTTAGGGGTCTACGGGCTTTACAAGTTACAAACTATGCGTCAAAATTAATATACCCTTAGAATAGGGTATAAAAAGATTGGGGTCTTAAGAAGAATTAGACACAATATTTCGTTTAACAGTGCAGTGAAGGTGTATAACGTTATTATTAAACCAAATTTTGAATATTGTGGCAGTTTGTTATTTACATGTCCTCAGTTTCAAAAAAATAGACCACAAGTCCTTCAAAATAAAGCTATGCGGAAAGTGTTAAAATGTGACAGGTATACCCCAGTAACTCTAATGTTAAATTCGCTAAACCGGCTAAGTGTAAACCAAAGACTATTCATGAATTGCTATTCGTTCACAAATTAAAGAATGGATTATGCCCGAATTATCTTTTGGAAGGTGTTACAACAAATAATCATCACGGTATAGCCTAAGATCCGCAGGCGATCTACGAATCCAAAGAGCCAAGACCTCAAGAGGACAGCAGACAATGTATTACATGGGGTTCCAAACCTTTAACAATTTGCCACCTTATTTAAAAAAACGAATCAGATTTTAACGTATTTAAAAGAAACATTATTGACTTCATTAATGATACGATAAATTAAAAATACATTTTGAAAGTTAAAGATAAAAACTGCATTTCAAAAATTAAATCTTAACACTTATATATTTATTGTCATTTCTTAAAAAAGTATATTAATTTATTGTAAACAATGTTTAAACTAAATGGCTTCTCGAAAGCTAAATACAAATGCATCTATCTATCTATCTATCAAACATTTTATACCTCTATAAAAAACACCCTTTATAAGGTTTCGCCTAAGTTTATGTTTTGCTTTACTTTCCCCCGGAAACTTAATACCCCTAAACCGATCATTTCGCGGGTCGCAGGTTGAGTACCATAACAAGTAGTGTTAGATGTATCGCTTGGCTCAACTGGATGTTAGAATTGTGAATTTTTTTTTCAGTCGCCTTTTACAAAAAGCGCTGTTTATCGGGAACGGCTGTAGTGGTATTCTGATCCCCTCTCTACACGGAGAATTCTACGACGTTCTTAATAATTGTTAGATATCCAGCATAATGAAAGAATGGGCCAGGCACGGCTCATCGTCAGCCTTTAAAGGCTTACAACAGCGGAGTGCAACTAGGCCCCAACGAAAAAAGGCCCCAAAAAATGGGGCGATATTTCAAATAGATTTTTTTTATTTATTTGTTATCTGTAACTTACTAAAATGCACTATAAATTGTATTTAGTAAGAGCACTACCATAATACTATCGGCTCAAAAATTGAAAAATGGTCCCATTCCATTTATTCAAAATTGCCCCACAGCAATGCAAAATGGCTTCCGGTTGTTGGCACGAAATTTGACCAGAGTCAAAAATTAACCCACAAAAATGCATTGCAAACAACAACAAAAATTATTATTAAAATGGGGCGTATTTTCATTGTTTTGGGGTCATTTTACATATTTTTGGCGACTTTTTGCATTTTCTTACTACAACAATTTTACTGCATAACACAAGAAACGCGAAGTTTGATCAATTGTATTTTTGATGTAATTTCGGGTTTTATATTCTGCTCACGCAAATTGGTTGCTCAAGTAAGGGTAGGTGGTTTATAAGAAACATAAATAAACCCCAAATATCAAAAAAAAAAAAATTCAGCTCCCCAAATTTGCATACATACAACGCCAACCTACGTGCTGTTTATGGGATCTTCTTGTCGCACTTTACTATATTCACATATTTTAAAGCTAAAAAAACAATTATTACATCAATCCACCAATTTTATCCTTGAAATTTGGGGTTTTCAAAAGTTTATAGCTCTTAAAATATATGAGAGCATCACCAAATAATTTCACTTTGATATTCGTTTTTCTTTTCGCAGAGCCTGAGCACGTCGAGTACGCTCTGAGCAGACAGCAGAGTAACCTCAGAGCGCTCGGATTTATTCATGAAACACACTAAAGCACTTCACTGTCATTATGATTATCAATCATGTTTATTTATTCAGTAAAAATCATTTTATTAAATTGTAATACATTAAACGACAGATAAACATCCCTCAAAAGTCATTTAATTTGTTTTCCTTTTTAGTTTTCCCTCCTTTCAGTTTGTCTCCGGCCGCGTTTAGCTTGACTGTTTCGTACTTCAACTACCCGGTCATTTAATTCAGATCTTATGTAGCGCGCTCTGATCGCGATCTGAGCTAAAAAGGAACACTGATTGTTTTTGACAGCTTA
Organism: Portevinia maculata; assembly: GCA_949715645.1. NCBI lineage: Eukaryota > Metazoa > Arthropoda > Insecta > Diptera > Syrphidae > Portevinia > Portevinia maculata. Next base: position 280,531,163 of record OX454525.1, read on the forward strand.
GCTTAAAAAGAAAAACGCCTTATGTTTGTTTTAGGTCTTTCTAACGTAAAATTTTGTTTTGTTGAATTTTTGCCCGGAAGGAAAAATCTTCCAATTTGGCGCCATTTTTCATACTTTTGGGGTTATATTTCATATATAATTAAAAAAGGTCCCAAAGCAATCACCCCACTTGGACTGCAAAACATTCTTGTTGCTTCCTTTAAAATTGTTTAGGGCCTTTTAAATTTTTGTTGGGGCCATTTTTCGTTGGGGCCTAGTTTCATGGATCCGCCCATAACTGTTCAGAGGATATTGCTCGTCGGTTATATGTGATATGACTGATGCGCTAAGTCTGCAGCATTCCGAATATTGGCATGATGTTACATCATGCAGGCATTCCAAGAAGTTAGTTGACATTCCCAAAATCACTGCTCAGATTAAACCGGAAACACTTGCATCCTTAATTGGTCTCGTCACTGGATTCAGACCCCTCAATGAGCATCTTAAAACTATCAGGTAAGAAGGTCGGGCCTATGTGAATGCTGCCTGGAAGCAGACGAAACGGTAGCGCATTTTACCTGCAGATCACGTAAAATGAAAACGATCGAAGGACATCGTTCTAACTATAGCTATCTCTATCAAATCTATAAAGATAAAAAGAGGCCACTTTCGACGAAACGATATCGTTCGATCGATATCATTTCACCCGATTTGGAACCTCCCTTGGCCAGTTACAGGCTTCAAATCCTAGGTATTTATTATTCATTATTCTCATTTCTTAAACATAAAACAATGGTGAACTATTAAATGGTAAATTTAAGGAGAATAGTTAGTGACATTTTGTATTTACAAAAAATAGTAGCAAATGGCACATCATTACAAATTATTTATTTATTGTGGGGTGAACAAAAGTATATAATCAAGAAAAACAAAACATTTTGTATTACAAGAAAATTAAGCAAGACAAGAAATACATGTAAAACAGATCGAAGGAGGCAAATATCAGGTAAGCCTTTACAAAAAATTTAAATAATGTAGCTCGGCAAATTTTCAACTTGATCGAAAAAGAAAAAAGCTCGCTGGTATCCTTTGCATTACTTAGGCCACAGACAGGTTTTCTGATACAATAATTCTAACGCTAATAGCTAGCAAGAAGCAAACGTGCAGCAATGCTGCAGTACAATGGACCATTAGGTCTAAGTACTTGCTGCCTATAGACGACTCCCTCTCAAGTACAGTACAATACAATACAATATCCCAGAGAAATGCTCGTGGTCCCGCTATAGAGTATACACAACATATCAACCATAAATCCTTAGCCCGAAGTTTATGCCAAACATTTATTAAATAATTTAGATGAAGTTGTTGTTTCCTCATAAAATTCCTTAACGGGTCTTTAAACTCGGCAAATGGTTACACTCACATTTAGCTACGACATAAGCATTTTTCTATCTGTCTGTTTTCCCTTATAGCGGTTTTTATCTTTTCACTAAAGAATGTAAAAATCACGTCTTCTATCCTATTTCGTTTCTCTTGATTAAACAAAATATCCAACCAATAACCGCCAGTAGCCATCATCCCACACACAATGCTGAGTCCAATGATTTACTGCTCTAGAAATTTACCTTCCCCCAACTGACCGCAAGGATATTATAAATTCTCAGATCCAGTGGTAGCTCCGCAGGTATTAACTTACCATTTCGAGTCAAACTTTCCATGCTTAGAAATACAATAGATGGTCCAAGAGTTCAAGGGATAGCCGTATATTCCGAACAAATTGCAGTTTCACGCTTTGACATATCGGCACTCCTGTTAAGCATTTATGTATCCTATTTTGGACATCCAAGCAAAACTCCGATGCCATACAATTGTGCAGAGTAAACGAGTCTGCACTCTGCAGTATAACAAATCTACCAGATTCAAAGCAAACGAGCTGAACAGCAGGATGGTCTATAATTTATCGAGTTTCTCTCCTTGTGCTCACAAGGGTTGTATAAACATTATGATGGTGTAGGAGTTTGTAGCGTTTTTAAGCTCGGATCTGATAGCCGAATGGTGAAATGTGTGCTTCTTACTACCTGGGCATGTTAGAGATAACTGCACGGATAGTAAGTGTAGAGCCAGAGATATCGTCGGAATTGACTGAAATGTTGTTGTAAGAATAATGCTGTCAAAACTCTGTCGCAACTTAGTTCAAGTAATTTTCTAAAATTAACAACCCAACATTTTTAAGAGTGATTTTAAAATCTCACTAATTAACGCAGTATTTTTTGAGCCTAAAGTTTCAGTTAAATGACTTTTGTTTTCCTTAAAAATCACATTTCTAATATTTCGGTGTAAGAACTTCCCGCCGAAGGAAAATGCTTACTGAACAATTGACACAAAGCCGCCCAACAACCATCATCTTCTATTTTATTATGGGCCAAACAAGCAAAAATGTTTAAGTGTCTCGAAAGTCGACTTAAAAAACGATTGTGTGATTACACATCTGAGCTGAAATCAGCTGAGCTTAATTAAAAATGTGTGCAAACAACGTGATGGACTGTTCATATGTCATATTAGTGCACACAGCTTGTTCCATAAAATGGACGGATTTAGAAAGCTGTTTGTTGATTCTGATGAATACATAGTACATACATTCATTTGAGCGACTTTCGGCTATTTCGTGCTGACAGATAAAACAGGATTGGATCTGGTACTGTGAGTTATATCCGCTCAAGTATTAAATGTAAACGTGTTTTATTATCACCTGCTGATAGTGTAACGCAGTACTGTTTTGTAGAAATTTTTTGTGATGAAAGCAACTCTTCTAGGAGTATATATTACCGGCCTAACAATTAAATAGGCATGTCTCCCTTTTACTCAGTGCTCAAAAATATCGCAATGCTCTATTCGGATGTAATCATTTGTGGGGACTTCAAATTATAAACAAGGAGCTGCCTTATTTTTGAATAACATGAGATCCCTCACTGTAATTCTCATAAACTCGTCAGTTCCAACTCATTTCACTTAATAATTTACATATTTATTTTTTCATTTATTAGTACATTTATTTACTTATTTATTGATTTATATCTATTTTAATTTATTTATATTTGTGATAATTTTGTTACAACACGTAATTTTTGTTAAATCTTCATTTTGTTAACTCGTTAATAAGTTTTTAATTGGTACCTGATTTGGCGTCTTTCCTATAGTCAAAAATACATTGCTTCATAAATTCATTAAATATGAATATCTACATTTTTTTTTATTTTTTAATTGGAGGTTTTTTCGTATTTTCCTTCAGTATTGTATGATTTTTCGTTTTTCCAACTTAAATCACTAATGTTTTGTAGATAATATTTTAGATGAAAGATTCAAATTATCATATCTCTGTATACTGTAAAATGAGCGGTAACCATACCCTTGTGAATTTATATGCGAAATAAATCTATCTATCTAACTCATTTCACTAACAACAGTACCTTAATAGATTATTTTTTTTCTAATACAAGTCGTGATGTTTTTTTTAATCAAGTTTCAGGCCCTATTTGTTTAGAAAAACATGACTGAATATTCGTTAGTTTTAATATTTTGTTTTTGAAGTCACTACTATCCGTAAATGCTAATCTACTTCCATCTGAACTGTATAGAGTAAATTGGCAAAACTTTTATACCTATTCATCTGCTAATGAACAAATCAACATGCATAACGATTTAAATCTTAGTTTGTTTAACTCACATGTTCCCATTAAAACTAAAATTATTCGAAATTCGGTTATATGCTGGTTTGCTCCTGAGATCTATGAACTCAAAAACAGACGCAACTTGGTCGTTAGCAGGTGGAAACGGTTCAGGTTAAATATACACTGTAATGATTTTCGAATACTAAGAAATGTTGTTAATTTAAAAATACGGAGAGTTTAGTGTGGTTTTTATTCGAAGCACCTAAATAGTAATCTACCTTCAAAGACACTATCGTGACATTGGAATCGTTACCTATTGTATTTGTATTGTATGTGCAATGGGGTCATCAGTAGATGACAAGCACTTAGGCCTATTGGTCCATTGTACTTCAGCATAGCTGCCCGCTCGCTGGTTATTGGCGATTAGTAAGATACAGTGAGGGAGAACCTACCAGTAGCCTTGGCAAAGCGAAGAATATTAGCAAGTTCAATGTCCCCCATCTCATCTTCGTTGACGAATTGTTTGCCTATAGTGGTGAGCGCCTTCGCGGGGGTCAGTCACCTTGACGTGTGTACCATCATTGCATTCGATGGTGCCGGTGCGAAGGCTTATGGCGCAGCTTCAACGGGCTATGCTGTCTAAGGGCCACCCATGACAGACAGGCTGCTGACGAGCGTCAACCAAGTATTGACCCGGACTCTACGTCCCCCTCTCCTCTTTTCTCTCTCAAAGCGCAGTTAAGTGTACCACTATGCGGCCTTTACAGGACAATACGTCCTTCCAAATTCCCCTCCTTTACCACCTGGGCTGGACGTAAGGTGTCATACGACCCGTGCCGAGAGTCAACCTGGCTGAGGGCCCAGTCATCAAATAGCTCAGTCGCGTACGGAGTATCCGGAAACCTGGCGCCCTCCGGATTAACTAGCCTTATCTGCACAATGCGGATCTCTGTGCAGATGGACCTCTTTTCTCCGCTACTCGTGGGACTTAATATGAAACCTAACAAAACAAAACAAACAAAAACGAAACAAAAAAATGTTACGGCCGGTTCCCCTTTAAAACCGGACGGTAGTACGGCGACCAAACTGTCTACCGGCAAAGCTCTTGTGGCACCAGCTAGGATTGGGACTGTGGATACACATGGTCCCTCCACTAGCGGTTGCGAGCAAAAAAAACCCCTTCCCAACAGAGAGAGGACTATGCATCATGGTCCCCCCTCTGCTGGCCCTTCAACTACCACCGCGTCTGCAAGGCTGACTGAAGGAGGGACTGTGCCTTCTCGTGGTCCTTCTGGTGTCGGCGCAAAACCCACAACCAAACCCAATTCTGGCGGGGGTGGGACTGTGCATCATGGTCCTTCCCACACCAACAGCGCCGGATCGCGTCATCGCAATCCGTCCTCGACGAATTACAAAAATCGTCGTAATGCCATCCGGATCCAGCGTATGTGTGGCAACATCGCGGTGAAGGACAGGACCCCGGACCTAATCGCGAAACTGGCATGGGCCCAACAAATCCTCAGTAAAACCAGCGGGGATTTGTCGACAAAACGCCAGAGATCAGTGGAAGGGACCATTTCGGTTCCCAAGAGACAGAGGGTGCACAACACCGGCAACCCTCCCACTACCGCATCTCACAGGCCTTTTAGCGAGGTCCTTAAGGACAAAATTGTGATCGCGGTTATAGACCGTAGTCACATAGACGGCACTATCTCCCACGAAAGATGGGATGATGTAATATCTGCGCTCTCGGGCAACTACTCCTCATTCATGAGAGAAAACCCGGGACCACCGCCGCTAATCCATGAAGGCGGGTGGCATCAAGGCCACATCAAGCTGGTCGCATGTAGTGACCAAAGATCGGCTGACCTCTATAAGCTTGCGATTAGTAGGCTTGGAGAGGTGTGGCCCGGCGCAAGGCTCGAGGTCGTAGCGAGGGAGGATATCCCCTGCCGGCCAAGATCGCGCATATGGATCCCCCCAAATCCATCCACTCCAGAGGACGTCTTAGACATTCTAAGATCAAGCAACCCCTCTCTACCGACCCATAACTGGAAGGTGGCGAAACTGGAGGAGCAAAAGGGCTCCCACAGATGTGCGGTAGTCATTATCAATCAGGAAACCCTGGCTCCCCTGGCAAAAACAGATGGCCTCATACGATTTGGCTGGATCGAGGTCAAAATGAGGGTGTACAAAAAGGACGAACTCGAGGCGGGAAAACTTCCTCCTCCTTCTCCTCACCCTGAACTCTCGAATGATGAGCCATCTACCTCGTTCCCTTCGCTGGAGGACGATGAATCCGCCGATCATGCGGCAACTGCAAAATCGTCACTCTCCGTAAGCGATATACAATCGGATATGGAAACTGACGATTTCCTTGACAGGGTTCTTCTGAGTGAAGATGAACTTCTTAGTTCGTCTTCGGAATTGGAAGGCCTAAATAACACCGTGGTGGAGGTGCCTCAGGATTGTAGCGACAATGCTGCAGCTAATCCAGATTAACCTCCAACACTCCATCAAGGCTTCGGCCGCTCTCGTTCTTCGCCTCTCTAAAGGCGGGGAAGATGTCGTCTTGATCCAAGAACCATGGATTGTACACAACCTGGTTCAAGGACTCAAGACTCCTGGATATTACTCACTGTATGTGACCGACAAAGGTAAACCAAGATCGTGCATACTAGTGAAAAGAAACCTTAATGCTTACTTACTCCCTAATTTCAGCGATCGGGATATAACTGCTGCGAGACTGGAGACTGCAGGCAGATCAGTCTGGTTGGCATCGGCATATCTCGCCCACGACCACGTGGGACCTCTCCCTGGTGATAACCTGGAGAGACTGATCGAAGAAGCAAGGAGGCAGAAGGCTGAACTCATAATCGGCTGTGATGCTAACGCACATCACACCGTATGGGGAAGCTCGGATATCAACAACAGGGGTGAGTCACTTTTTGATTATATCTTAAGCACCAACCTCATTGTATGTAACATAGGTAATGAACCCACTTTCATTACCAAAAATCGACAAGAAGTCCTTGACATTACTCTCGTCTCCGATACCATCAACGACATGATAACGGGTTGGAAGGTCTCGACTGATCACTCCTTCTCTGATCACCGTTATCTTCAATTCAACCTCAATGTTGATCCTCCCTGCCAACCCATTTTCCGCAATCCTCGGAAAACCAATTGGCCCAAATACAGAGAAACTCTTCGCGGACTAGTTACCTCTGAACTTTTAAGTCCACCCTGTAACTTTTCCGAGCTTGACGGCAAGGTCTACGAGCTCACCTCGGCTCTCAATAAAGCGATGTCCGCTTCCTGTCCCCTCATACGACCTATGGGGAAGAGAAAGCCACAATGGTGGAGCCAGGAACTGGGACCACTCAGAAATAATTGCAGGAAACTCTTCAATCGCGCTAAAAGCTCGAGATTACTTACTGATTGGGACTCCTATAAGGAAGCTCTCAAATTATACAAAAAAGAGCTAAGGAAAGCCAAAAGATCATCCTGGAGACTCTTCTGTGGTAAAATAGAAGAAGTCTCTGAGGCATCTAGGCTAAGAAAAATCCTAGCTTCAAATCCAACCATGCCCAGCTGTCTAAAGAAAGCTGATGGATCCTGGACGATATCTAGCGAGGAATCGCTCAATCTGCTACTTGATACCCACTTCCCAGGAAGCTCCAATATTACCGGGTACACTGATCTGAATAGATCACTGGCACAGGTGACTCTTTCTCAAGGTCTGATCACAAGGGACAAGCTGCTTTGGGCACTAAATAGCTTCAAGCCCTTCAAGTCTGCAGGACCAGACGGCATAATACCTGCCGAATTACAAATGTGTTCAGATATCATCACACCAGTATTGGAGATGATTCTGAACAGCTGCTTAAAAATGGCATATATTCCTCAGGCTTGGAGAGAAGTGAAAGTGGTCTTTATACCAAAAGCGGGGAAATACTCCCATGTCAGCCCAAAAGACCTGAGACCTATTAGTTTATCATCATTCCTCCTCAAAACGTTGGAGCGACTGATTGATATCCATCTCCGTACCAACATAAATACGCAGCTTCTATCTGCGTCTCAACATGCATACTGTAAGGGTAAGTCAGTTGAAACTGCCCTTCACTCTCTGGTACGCACTATTGAATACTCCCTTCATCACAAGGAGTACACTATGGTTGCTTTTCTGGATATAGAAGGCGCCTTTAACAACGTGGGTACATCTGCAATCACGAATGCACTGACAGCACTGAATGTGGAGGGTTCGCTTGGTGAATTGATTAATCTACTGCTCACAAGTCGGATTATCAACTCAAAACTGGGCGTTTCATCCGCCAGGAGGTCTGTCAGTAGAGGCACGCCGCAAGGCGGGGTCCTTTCCCCCCTTCTCTGGAATTTGGTGGTGAATGAGCTACTGATATACCTGGAAGGGGTGGGCTGCAGGGTGATTGCATATGCGGATGACATTGCTATAGCCGTCTCCGGGAAGTACCTTAACACTATAAAAGAACTCATGCAAAATGCTCTTAACAAGCTAAAAAAATGGGCTAATCGCTGTGGCTTGGGTATCAACCCCCACAAAACAGAATTAATCCTCTTCTCCAGGAAACACAAGATTCCGCACATCGACCCACCCTCTATTGGTGGTATAAGATTAGTATTCTCTGACGAAGCTAAGTTCTTGGGTCTTATCTTCGATAGGAAGTTAAGCTGGAAACCCAACATACAAGAAAGGGTAAAAAAAGCCACAGTGGCACTTTTCTCTTGCAAAAAAGCCATTGGCAACAAGTGGGGTCTACAACCCCGCATAACGCATTGGCTATATGTATCGGTCGTAAGACCGATTCTCACATATGGGGTTGCTGTCTGGTGGACTGCCCTAAGTAAAGCTATAAACTGTGCTAAGCTTGGCAAAGTCCAACGCACAGCTGGTTTGTGCATAAGTGGAGCACTCCGTACCACCCCCTCTGCAGCACTCGATATCCTGCTACATCTGTTACCACTCGACATTTTTAGTAGGCAAACAGCAGCCTGTTCTGCTGTCCGCCTTAAGGCTACCTCGCAGTGGGTTAACAATAACATTGGCCACACCACCATTCTGGACTCATTTGAGTCTCTACCAGGAAACATAGATTACACCATACCCCAATTACAGTTTGGAAAGAACTTTCAAGTCACTATTCCTTCCAGATCATTCTGGGAGGACGCTGAATTTGAGGAAGTTAAAGCGATCCACTTCTACACCGATGGATCAAAAACTAGTGACGGGGTTGGTGGCGGCGTTTTCTCCGAAAGACTAAATCTGAGTCTCTCTTTCCGTCTCCCTAATCACTGTAGCGTATTCCAGGCGGAGATTATGGCGATAAAAGAAGCCCTGACGTGGCTGAAGAGAAATGTGATATCCACAAAGGATATCCGTATCTTCTCGGACAGTCAGGCCGCGATCAAGTCCGTGGATTCAGTATCTTCAAACTCCATTGCAGCCCTCGACTGCCGTTCATCTCTTATGGAGATGGCGGAGCAGTTTAACATTCACCTCTGTTGGGTGCCGGGGCATAGAGATATTACAGGAAACTGCAGGGCTGATGAACTCGCCAAAAAGGGAACCAAACTCCCCCTTTTACCTGAAAAGGGTTCTCTGGGTATCCCAATCGCTACCTGCAAACTTTTATTCAAGCTATCCGCAATCGAGAGAACAAACCTTAGGTGGACAGGTAGTAATACATGTCTAGCGACTAAGCACATCTGGCCAAAGCTGGACCTGCGACGCTCTAAGAGTCTGATCTCACTAAACCGACTGCATATTAGCTCCACTATAGGTGCCATTACAGGGCACTGTCTGATAGGCAAGCATGCATCGAGGCTTGGCGTTTATTCTAACGATTTCTGTAGAAGTTGCTTGGACGAGGAGGAGGAGGAGACTATACTTCACCTTCTCTGTACATGTCCAGCTCTCTCCCATAATAGAAATCTTCATCTGGGAGATTTCTTGCTTAACAATCTCAACGACTTGGCTAACGCTGACGTTAGAAGTCTATCGCGCTTCATAAGAAGCTCTAAATGGTTTAACTAGTAGTGGGGAAACCCCTCGATCCGTGTGGCATCACAATGGACCTAATCCTGGTCTAAGTGTGTCGGCCTTCTGCTGACAGCCACTTCAACCTAACCTAACCATAGTGGTGAGCCTGGTTCTGGCGAAAGCTGGACATTCACAGATGAAGTGAGATACCGTTTCATCCGCCTCCAGGCAGCACTCACATAGGCCCGAGCTCCTGATGTGGATGGTTTTGAGGTGCTCGTTAAGAGGACTGAAACCGGTGACGAGACCAATGAAGGGTCTCAAGTCTTTCCTGTTTAGTCCAAGCAAAAACTTAGCTCTGCTGATTTTCGGACCGTCCACTAGCTTCTTCGAATACCTGCATGAGACCAGGTCATGCCAGTATTCGGAATGTTGTTGGCGTAGAGCCGAATCCATTTCAAGTTTGTGGACGGATGAGCAGCATCCTATAGATGGTTGTGGGCCAATGAAGGCTGTTGAAGAGCCCTTCCTGACCAGAGCATCCGCTCTTTCATTTCCATCGATACCTGTGTGCCCAGGAACCCAGGCAAGTGATACCGAGTTACATCTACCCAGACGGTTAAGCTTAAAAAAGGTTTCCTCAACTATTTTTGAGTTGAGAGAACCAGCCGAACAGGCTTTGATAGCGGCTTGGCTATCTGAGCAGATGTATAAGGTTTTACCCTTAATCCTTCTCCTTAACAGAATATTTGCGGCAGTAGCAATCGCAAAGATTTCTGCCTGAAAAACAGTTGTTTGTCTACCCAATGCTGCAGATAGATTTATCCGACAGTCTCTAGAGTAGACCCCGGCTCCGGAGATACCGTCAATGAGTGAGCCATCGGTATAGACGATGACATCACCCGGCTTAAAGCCATTCCACCCCTCACTGTTCCATTCCTGCCGTTCAGGAAAGATAACCTGAAAACGGCGCTCAAAGACTTGCTTCATGCACATAGTGTCAAGTGCTCCTCCCCGATGGCCAGGTAGGCTGTCATAGAGAGCTCTGTACCTAGCACCTCTGGCCCCATCGCCGAGATTGACCTGCCGTCCAAGTACTACACACATACGGTATAGTGATTTTCTGGCCTCACTCTCAGCAAGAAACTGCAAGGGAGGTAAACAGAGGGACACTTCCATAGCAGCAGTGGCAGTTCCCCTCATCGCACCTGTAATACATAAGCACGCAAGGTGCTGCAGCTTCGACAGTTGACGTTTGAGGATGTGAGCTCTAGCCCACTATACAATCGCACCATACATAAGGTATGGCCTAACGATGCACATGTAAATCCAGTGAACCAGCCTGGGACTAAGTCCCCAGGTGCTGCTGAACATCCTACGGCACTGCCAGAGAATGTTAGTTGCCTTCGAAATCCTAGCAACCAAATGTTCAGAAAAGTTAAGCTTTGGATCTAGAACAATACCCAGATACTTAACCTTGCTTGATAGCTTTAGTTGAGTGCCCTGGAAGTAAGGCCACCTCACTTGAGGTATTGCCCTTCTACTCGTGAACAGCATCATCTCAGTCTTCGCGGGGTTGACTGACAGAGCTTGCTCGCGGCACCAACTCCCAACACTATTGAGCGCTGTTTCCATCCGCTCACAAAGAGTTGGTAAACTCATGCCGCTGACAATAATGCACACATCGTCAGCGTACCCAATAACAGGGTGGCCTTCCCCATCAAGTCTTCTCAACAAGGAGTCGACCAACAGGTTCCACAATGTAGTGGAAAGTACACCGCCCTGCGCAAAGCCTTTGACAGCGCGCACAGTTCTGACACAGCCGCCAACAGCAGCTGTAACTTCTCTGCTCCTAAGCATTTCCAGGATCCATTCCACAGTTGTAGAATCGACGCCCTTCAGTGTTAAGGCAGAAGGTGGGATTGTCGAAGGCACCCTCAATATCCATGAAGACAGCAAGAGCATAGTTATTGCGGTCGAGCGCCCTACGCACTCTGGCCGTCAGATCCGTTAATGCCGTCTCAGTGGACTTGCCTTTTTGATAGACGTGTTGGCTATCATGAATACCCAGCGAAGCTGGAATACTCTTAAGCCGTACGTCAATCAGTTTTTCAAGGCCCTTTTGCAGAAATGATGAAAGGCTAATAGTCCTGAAGCTTTTGGGAAGATCAAAGGCGGCCTTTCCCGGTTTGGCAATGAAAACCGCCCTAGCTCTTCTCCAGGCTAAAGGAATATGTCGCAGAGCCACGCTAGCTCTGTAGATTCTAGTTAGCAGTGTGAGCAAAATCTCGATACCCTTTTGCAAGAGTATGGGGTATATGCCATCAGGTCCAGGAGCTTTGAAAGGAGAAAAGGACAGGATAATAGCTCTCGCCCTCTCTCTCGTAACAATGCTCGCCGCGACCCGCCACTGCTCAGTGGTAGTTCTGCTTTTGTTTGACCACACGCAACTATCCACGGCTTTGCAGCCAGGAAAGTGGGTGTCCATTAGCAGTTAAAGTGCCTCCTCATTGGAGTTGGTCGAGGTGCCATCAGGCTTCCGAAGGACGTCAAGCCTGGCTCCCGGATCAGCTGAGAGGACTCTCTGCAATCTCGAAACCGCGCTAACATCCTTTAGTTCTCCGCAGAACCTCTGCCAAGATACCTTCTTAGCGCTCTTAATTTGCCTCTTGTACTCCTTCTGCGCATCCGCATGAGAAGACCAATCGGCTGCCAGGTTAGACTTCCTGGCCCTGTTAAACAGCCTCCCCACTCTTTTCCTGAGAAGGGATAGCTTAGCGTTCCACCATCGGGTTGGTTTCGCACCGCCAACCTCCTTCTCCGGGCAAGCAGTATGAAAGGCCGTAATAATACCGCTGTGTAGCGTGTCGGTCGCCTTATCCAAGTCATCGCTACTAAGGATCCTGATAGGCAGGGAACCTATCTGACCCCGCAACTCAGTGGAATAGACGTCCCAGTCAGTGCGTCGCACATTCCTGATTTTGCTTCTGATCGGTCGATCTGCACTTAGCTTAAATATAACATACCGATGATCAGATGCAGTTTCTTCCCTTGAAACCCTCCAGCTCGAAACGATGCCAGATGCAGCAGCGGTTGCTACTGTCACATCAATAACTTGCCGCCTCAGCCGAGTGACAAAGGTTGGCTCATTATCAGTGTTCATTATATCGAGCTGGCTGGCAGCAAAGAAGTTTAGTAGGGATTCACCCCTGCTATTTGAGTCAGTACTACCCCAAACGCGATGATGCGCGTTCGCGTCCATACCAACGATCAAATGCTTGTTACCTTGTCGGGCATGCTCGACAAGCCTTACCAGTTCCACCGTTGGAGGTGGGGCCAGTGAGTCAAATGGGAGGTACACTGAGGCTAAAATAATCTCAGTAACCAACCCTCCTCGCTTAAGACACATTTTAATAGCTGTACAGTCTCGAGAACTGAACTCAGGCATAAGACTAGCATCTAAGCCCTTTGCTACAAAGATGCACGTGCGAGTATTAACAATCCCAGGCTTTACAAAAATTGCTCCTGGTACACCCGAGATGCCACTTACCGCCCCCTTATACAGATAAGGTTCCTGTATGAGGCACACCTCAGTATGCAGTTTTCCAAGACGACGACACAATGTAGGTGAAGCCACCTTGGAATGTTGCAAGTTAATTTGAAGGACCTCCAGTGATGTGCAAGCCATAGAGCTAATTACCACTGGAAGTTCCAGCCTTCTCTCCCCTCTTTTCTGGCCTGAAGAACAGGCGACCAGTGAGGAAAAAAGGCCGGTAAGAGCACTTCCCAAGCATCTTCGCCGAATCGTCATCAACACCAAAAGTATACAGACGGCCATCCTTCATTTTGTTGAAGTGATAGACCCTCCACTTATCGGTGGATAGACCCGGGTTTTGACCCTTGAGAAGATCGATGATTTCCTTAGTCTCCAGATCAGTTTCCGGGACAAAGACCTTCATCTTGGTATATCCCACTAGCTCTGACGGGTGAAGACAGACAAGGTCACTCCCGTCAAGCTTAGGGAAAATCCGAGCAAGATCAGCTCTGACCCACGCATTCGTGGCTTCATCACTACAGCAGAGGACAAAGCCTCCATTAGTCTTGATGATGCGCTCAAACGCCGGGCTATTGCCTTCCTTGACTCGCCTTCTCACAACGTCCTTCAAGGCCTTGTCCAGAACGCAGATGTTTTCCGCAGTATACTTCCTCAGGTGATCCCCCGGGAAAACAACCGCCAATCGCAAACCAGACAGGGCCGAGTACGTGTAGCTCTTCTTTGGTAGGGGGGTCCTGCATCATTGCTAGTGCAAGACCTCTTTGTGCCTTTGGATGCTGTACCAGCTACCCCTTAACCACTCTTGTGTCCGTCACCTTCACAGACTTCTCTGTTTCCGTGACCGTCACTGAGAGATTTTGAGCGGTCAGATCAGAGGCAGTAGGTATGGGGCCAACAGGTTTGGGGTCGGCATTTACTGCAAACCCTACTCTCCGAGTCCACCATTCCTCCTTGCTTCTTCCTCTTACCACGCTTCCGTTTCTTTCGCTTCCTACAGCCTGATTCCTTGGTGGTTTCAAGGCTAACCGATTCGCAGAGCGCATCAGTCGCGGAATCCTCCGAGGAGCAGCCGGAAGGAGCCTTCTCGCATTCCTCAAGAGAGAGCTTCTTCAGCTTTTTCCTGAGGGCCGCCTGCTTCCTGGAAGGGCTGCAGAGGGGAGCATCACTGGACGTGCTGGACAGGAAATCCCGTGCTCGCTTCGTCAGGTTCTCCGTCCCCGCGTCATTCACAGGAGTAGTAGCAGCGTGATATTTTTGCAGGGAAGCCCGCTCAGAGGGACTCAAGGACACATTTGTAGCGTCCGAGCTCCTCTTAGCAGACACCTCACATAGTTCGCTCTTACCAGCAGTCGCATCCTTGTGCCGGCCAGGATCCGCCAGTACGCTGGGTGCATCCGCCAGTTTGAGCTCCGAGCTTGGTCTCGTATCAGCGCTTAGCGCCGGAGTAGTAATCGTTACCTAGCTAAGATGTTTAATTTTTCTGCAATGTATAGGTATAAATAACCTCTACACCAAATGTGGGCAAAGCTCTGCGACGTCATTAATATCACCAAGCGAGTGATTTACTAACACGCTAATACTATAGGCACCAATAGTGTTTTCGAAAACAGCACAGGTGTTATTCTGCGCTGTTAAAAGTAACGGATGACTTAAGAATAGGAACGAAAAATTATCATATCTCGCTGTTAGCGCTACTAGGTTTTTCTAAAGCTTCTGACACAGTAAATGACTCAAAACAAAGCTATTGCACCAATTTAATTTTTCATTTTCAGCAGCTTCATTGATATACTATTGTTAGGCGGCAAAAATCAGCCGTTGTGACAAGTACTGCCATGTTAAATTCTATATGTTCATATATAGGTGCCCCACAAGGATCTATTATGGATGAGCCCCCTTTTATTTTCTATGTTCATCAATGACCTTCCTGAGAGCATTACATTTACCAATGTTCATGAACATTTTTGATACTCCGTATACAAGATCAATTACGACCTTGCAAGCATCCTTTAATGGTCGAAAACAGCTTTAGTATGAACCCAAAAATGTCAAAATGAACGTTAATATCTAAAAATGATTTAGGTCCGCGGAGTCTGTCTAATACTATATTCCTAGGAAATTAACAAATATAATTACATGGCAAATCTAGAACCCCCCTTTGCTTCGACTTCCAAGTTCAATAACTTTTAAGCTAATAAAGAAAACAACTCAATTTCTTTTTTCAATTCAAGTTTATTAAATTTTGTAAAACATAATAAAAAATGGTGTCTATATTGAGAGTAATAATTTTACTATACATTTTAAAGTGATGTTAATCAAAATATTTGAATTAAATTTTAGCTCATTTGAAAAAAACCCCCACATAAAAAATGCATTTAGGAATAGTTTAACACTCTTAAGTTTAGGTAAATATTAAGGAACACAATTTATATTAAATTTAAGAACAAAATAACAAAAATTAGTAATGTGTGCTTCCACCCTGGTTATGAATAACCTCAAAAACTCTGTTAGGCAGAGAATCATACAGTTTCTTGATACAATCCAATGAAATGGAGGCCCAGCTACATTTAATTGCTTCTATAAGTTCATTTTTATTTGAATATTGTTTGCCTGATTCGTAGACCTTCCGAGCAAGCCATCCCCAAACATTTTCGATGATGTTCAAATCGGGCGAGTATGGTGGCCAGGCCAAAATTGAGACATTTTGGCACTCAAGGTAAAGTTTTACCAATCTGGCGTTGTGTATTGGTGCATTATCCTGTTGTAGTTTCCACGGCAAGCCACCAAACAGCTCATTCATGGAAGGCAAAACCTTCTTGAGTACGCCAATGTAAGTTTGCGCATACATACGAGGAGTCAAAAACTGCA
Source organism: Portevinia maculata (assembly GCA_949715645.1). NCBI lineage: Eukaryota > Metazoa > Arthropoda > Insecta > Diptera > Syrphidae > Portevinia > Portevinia maculata. The sequence continues at coordinate 280,547,250 of OX454525.1, forward strand.
ATTCTAAAGTGCCATGTTATGGCTCCCCAAATCATAACACAGCCCACTCGGCGGTGGTTTTTTTTAACTTTAAACGCTTCAAGTGTTTAGCCTTTGAAATAACCCGCTTTACCGTAGATACACAATAGAAAAGTCGCACTCGCGATAAGCTTTGATTTTAGCTTTCTCGTCGCCGGCCAGTGATTTACCACGTCCCATTTTAAATGTAATTATTTAAAAAAACTAAAATATATTAGAGACAATTTTTGCGTAACTAACTGCCTTGGCAGGAGGTTCTATTCAGGTGAACCAATATGAAACCACTTTTTCACAGTAATTCAACAATAACTTTGTAACGGAATATTTCCAACGCATGATCTTGCTCAGAGAGAAGGTTTTTTAAGAGATGAACAAAATATCAAAGCAACTCATCTTGAAGACTGGATTTATAGTCAGTTATATTCAAGTGAGTGGCACTGTATGTAGCTTAACTTTACATTTGAGATGCTTTTATCTCAGGTGGAATTCAGCAAAAGGGTGTTCAAATTTGACGTATACCATTTTTGAAAAGTTACTTGAGGTCCGAATTGTTTCATTTCTGGATAGGTTAAACTTTTTTAGTAAAAATCAGTTTGGTTTTAGAGCAGGTTTCTCAACTGAGGATGCCATCTTACGGGTGTGTAGTCAGCTTTACGGAAGTTTAAATAAAAACAAATCAACTTTTGGACTATTACTTGATATGACAAAAGCTTTTGATCTGGTGAACCACGATATTTTGCTTGCTAAGCTTTTTAATGTTGGTTTTCGTGGTAACATTTTCAACTGACTTAAATCTTATTTAAGAAATAGATCTCAAAAGGTCATTATTGGTGGGATCTCAAGTGAACCTAGGCAACTAAAAAACGGCGTTCCTCAGGAATCTGTACTTGGCCCTTTGTTTTGCTTAATATACATGAATTCTATTTGTATACCCTATTCTAAGGGTATATTAATTTTGACGCATAGTTTGTAACATACCTTAATATTGCCCGTAGACCCCTAAAAGTTATTATATTTATGATCAGCATCGATAGTAATGTCGATCTAGCCATGTCCGTCCATCAGTCCGTCCGTCTGTTGGCAAAAATTATGCCTTTAAACTGGGTCTAGAGAGCTGAAATTTGAACCATATACTCTATAGCATCCCGAAATAATCAAGTTTACGAATTTTTGAAATCCGCATACACGACCACAAACTCATAAAAACAATTTTTTCGAAAAAATCGAATTTTGTGCTAGAAAGCTGAAATTTTGTATATATGATCTATGACTCCTACAACTGCTCGGGATATAAAATTTTCAAAATCCGCCCACTCACACGCCCACAATTAATTAAAACAATTTTATTGAAAACCAAAATTTGAGCTAGGGAGCTGAAATTTATAACATATACTCTCTACGGGCCCTTTAAGCTCATGTGTAAATATTTTCAAAATCCGCCCACTGACACGCCCACAATTTAAAATCAACTTTTTTTGCAAATCCAAAGTTTGAGCTAGGGAGCTGAAATTTTTAATATATACTCTCTAGGCGGCCGTTTATGCTCATGTGTTAATTTTTTTTAAATCCGCTTACTGACACGCCCACAATAATAATAAAATAATTTTATTGAAAAGCCAAAGTTTGAGCTAGGGAGCGTTTTTTTTACAAAAGCTTGGTTTTTTTTATAAAATCCTTTAAATGTCATATAACAAAATATATAGAGCGTTCTTAATAATTCAACCATACTTAGACTTTTGTCACGCCCACTTATGAGGGATAGGACTAAGAATAGGGTATCCAAGAGTTCGCCCAAGCGGACTGTAGCCCGTCCCTATATTTAAACTTAAATTAAAAGGTAATTCAACTGCTTTTGCGGACGATATAGTACTAATATACCAATCTGAATCTGTTTTCGAAGGCATTGCGATGATTAATGAAGACCTTGAATTCTTACGGTTGTGGTTTACTTACCACAAACTGATTATCAGCGAGAAAACTAAATTGATGTGTTTTAAAGTATATCTGGGAATGTCCTAAATGAATATAATTTATGGGTTCACGCTCATGATTGTAAACAGTTTCCATTACCTTTACATAAGTGTGGAAAGAGTAATTGTACAGCACCACGACCATACAACGTCGAGTTAATCGGTTCTCATCAGATCACCGTAATTAAACGACGTTGGGCGCGGTTAGTATGTAGATGGGGGACCGTTTGAGAACAACCGCGTGTCGTTGGCCAGTCCCATCTACAGAGTTGAGGTAGATAATTATTCGTGGTATCACAATGGACCTAAATTGGTCTAAGTACACCTAACCTTACATAATTGTACAGCAAATGTGCGTTGCACTGAAAACTGCTTCAAAATCGAAACGGTTCAAACCTTTAAGTACCTAGGTGTAATGATTGATTTCAATTTAAATTGGAAAAGTCATATTCAAATGATTAAAACTTATTTCTTGTTGGTCACGCGTAAAATGTATTTGATAAAGCCTTTTTGTTCTCATAAAGTTTTAACAACTATCTATTATGGTCTTGCTCACTCAAAGTACGGCATAACAAGCTTGGGAGATTCGTATACTAATACCGTTAGATCCTTATTAATCGCCCAGAAACACTTATTAAGAATTGTTTCAAATAAAAATCGCTTAGCTGAGAGTTGGCCTTTATTTAAAAATTTGGGTATTTTGCCAATTAGACATTTATATGTTTTTAAAGTTCTAAGAGAGTTCTTCAAACAAAGCGGAAATATTCCCAGTAGGAACATACAAATGTACAATCTGCGTGTTAACAATATTAGTTTAGTTAATGTACCTTTTGCACATAGAACACACTTTACTCATTTTTATACATATACGGCTCCACATTTTTTTAATAAGTTGCCCTTATTTCTAAGAAATAGGCTTCGTTTTTCATATTTCATCAAAAAGGTTAAAGACTGGTTGTTTACGTTAAGCTATGAATGTATTGAATCCTTTGTTTAAATTATTGCCCCTATTGTGTAAGACAGTTGAGTTGTGTCTTGGTCGTAATTCAAAATTCGGTATTGCCAAACACAACCTTAAGCGAAAAGTTGACTGTCAACAGACAACCAAGATGGCGGTGGTTGTCTGTGTGAATGCAACTGCTTTCATAATACGAAAAAATAGTTTGGTTGTGTGAAAGTTGAGTTGTATTGAAGACAACTCAACTAAGTCGAGTTGTGTTATATAATAGGGGCATATTATTTTTTCTCATCAACATCACATTTACACGATATATTATTAATGATGAATTGTTATGTTTATAATCGAATATCACTAAATTGTTTAACTTTCTTTATCCAATCTAAATGATAACTATTATTCCATTTATAATAATTGTAAAATAATGTTTAAGTTATGATAAATGAATAAATAAAAATACAATACAAAAAAAAATACAATACACTTTTCTTACAGCTATTACATTACACCGAAGTTTCTTCAGGTATTAAGGAAATACATTACCCTTAGCTAAAATGGATCGGTACACTATTGAGCAACGTGTTTTATTATTAAAACATATTTTAAATATGGTGAAAGTTTTGCAGTCGTTGAAAGAAAATTTCGTTCAAAATACGATTGAGAAAATGCTCCGTCAAACCGTCGTATACTTATCGATCATAAATTTGAAGAAACTGGTTCGGTTCAAGATAACAGAAGAAAGGCTTATCATGGTAGTGTACGTTCGAGTGGAAATATTGCAGCTGTTAGCAAAAGTGTTGCTGACGAGTCAAGGACGTCAATTTGTCGCGGTTCACAGCAATTAAACCTGAAACCAACGACTTTGTTTTTACATTTTTCACAAAGATCTGCAGGTAAAGGCTTACAAAATACAGTTAACACAAGAAAGACAACTGACCACGCAACGCAGTGCGTCGGCAATTCGTTAATTGGGCCACAGAGAAGCAACAACAAAATGACAAATTTGTCAAGCAAATTATCTTCACCGATGAGGCTCATTTTGAAATTGGCGGTTATGTCAATAAACAAAACTGTCGCATTTGGGGTGAAGAAAATCCTAGACGATTCTTTAAAAGGCCAATGAAACCAAAAAGTTATTGTATGCTGTTGATTTTGGTGTGGTGGCGTGATTGGTTGATTTTTCTTCGAAGATAAAAATGGCAATTTACTGTGGATGGAGCTCGATATCAAGCGATGATTACAAACTTTTTGTGGAGTCAATTGGAAGATATTCGTGTGCAGAATATGTGGTTTCAACAGGATGGTGCAACATGCCACACAGCAACGAACTTAATCGGTCATTTGAAAGAGAATTTTAACAATCGCATAATTTCCCGAAGAACAGCCGTGAATTGGCCACCAAGATCATGCGATTTAACACCACGGGATTTTTTCTTATGGGGTTTCTTGAGTAAAGTTTATGCCGATAATCCTCAAACTGTTCAACACCTCAAATTTTAACCGGAACCAATGTAGATTAATTTTCAATAAAAATAAATACAGATTTCATTCAATATTTAAAATGTTACCTCAAATTTGAACAAACTTTATTGTTTGCAGCCTCTTCAGTACCGGGGGTTCTTTTATTTCCATCGATTTTACACACAACAAAACCTAACGTGCAGATTATCTATTGGAGCTATGAAAAAAAAACGAAAGAGAGCAAATGAAAACCTAAAGCATACCACTTCCTTCAGGATTCAGGGATGTTCAATCCCGTTACCGCCATTCATTTCATGATCATAGTCCCTATTCAATAAAGATCGTCCAACTAACCATTATGAACACAACACTACAATATCTTCCAATTGAAACGTTAGTAACGTGGGTAACTCCGGAGAAAAAATCACTTATAAATATATACACAAAGGTGGGGTTCATATCCCTGAATAGATATGCCTTCATCAAGACACATTAGTCTTGACTCCATGGTCAGTCATAACAAATACTTATGAAATCTATTAAGTTAATCGAATATAAAAACAAGTAGTTAAAGAATACCACTGGTAAATCTAACGACTCGCGAATGGTTACCTAGGAGGATAAATCAAAATAGATTACAATTAACACGTAACAGGGACAAGGTCTATCCTTTGTGGTACAGACTAAAAAGAAGAAAATAAAATTGTGGTTTTCCTTTAACTCAATGATACTTTATTTTCCAGGTAGGTTCCTATAATCACACACTCGCTGAGTCTTGTAGAAAAAAAATACTTCATAAATAAATATTTTATATACATTTTGTATAAAAAAACATTTTATTTGTATTTTTGTATATGTTTTTTTTAATAGTTATAGACTTTAGCAAATAATATATTTGTTATAAATTTTTAGTAATAATTGTTTAGTAAAAAAAATAATCTATATTACATTTTTTGTAATAGTTCTTTAGGTAAGGAAACAATATTTTTTTTAGTAATAGCTAATTCTTCTGTAAGGAAAAAATAGTCTATTGAAATTTTACTTATAGATAATTCATAAAAGAGGTATTTTATTTTTAGTTTGTTGAATTCTCCTAAATATGGGATACTTAAGCGATGGTCCTTACTTCTGGAGTTGCCGATGCACCTGCTGCGACATCACCCAAAGTTAGGAGGTACCTTTTTAACACTCTTAGCTTATTTTCGTACAATCACTGCATTTATTTCTTCGTTTTATAGTCACTGTATTTATTTTTTCTTTTTCTTGTCACTGCAATTATTTCTTTATATTCTAGTCACTTTATTTTATTTTTTTTTTGTCACGATAGTTATTTCTTACTTTTCTATTCGCTGTGTATTATTTGTTTTATTTCACAAGTTTACTTTATTTTAATAGACAGTAGGTATCATTTGTTTAAAAGGCACTATGTATCATTTGTTTTATTTCACAAATTTACTTTATTCTACTAGACAATAGTAGGTATTATCTTTATATTTCGAATTTTTCTTTATTTTATGTGTCACTGTAATAACTTTGCCTTTCGCCTTTCCAGCATTTAAAAAAAAAAACCAATCGACTTGCTCAACTCTCCAACAGAACCAAACTGAATCGCTAAATTCCGCCTAATCACTTCCCCACCCACACACTCTTACACAGGGAGCATTTGACAACACCCCACATGAGGCGATTAAACGATCCCTGGATAGGAATGGAGCTAAACGTACAGTATCCAACTGAATGTGTGAGCTGCTTAGCGCTAGATCAGCAGAGGCTCAAACATCCATCCATCAGAGTGAACACAACAAGAGGATGTCCACAAGGAGGGGTACTATCACCCTTAATATGGAGCCTAGTTGTAGACTAACTGCTGGAAAAATTAACCAATCTTGGCATCAACTGTCAGGCGTACACCGATGACATTGTATTGATTGCCAGGGGCAAGTTCGAAGAAACCCTTGGGGACATCATATAAAGGGGGCTTAAAGTAACCAAGGAATGGTGTAATCCAGTCGGACTCAACATCAATCCGGCGAAAACAACGATATTACTATTCACAAGGAAAAGACAACTTCAAAGACTTAAGGACATTAGCCTATGAGGCACGACACTGATACCAGTCAAGGAAGTAAAGTATCTAGGACTTCATCTAGATAGTAAACTCCTCTGGCGAAAACATACAGAGGAGATATCCAAGAAGGCCACCCGCGCTCTCATGTTACGTAGCAGCCTGGTGGGGAAGGCATAGGGATGCAGCCCAAACATCCTGCGATGTACACTGCAATTGTGAGGCCAATGATCACATACGGAGCGGTAGCATTGACGAAACGAACCAGTCTAGCCACAACAAGAGAGACACTCGGCAAAGTGCAAAAACTGGCGTGCCTGTGCATTACCGGAGCAATGCGTTGCTGCCCAACCGCAGCCATGGAGGTGTTATTGGAATTGACCCCTCTACACATCATGGTGATGAACGCGGCAGACAAAACAATCCTAAGGATGGCAAAGGAGGGAATTGGAATAGGGAAATGCATCGGTTCGAAAGAACACGTTGACTTACTCAAAAAACTTCCACTTCTTGGCATACCTAGGGACGACAGCATCAGGAAATTCAACTTCGAGAATAATTTCCAGATAAAGCTCAGCAATAAAGAGAACTGGAGCAATGAATCCACAACTTATGGACTGAGCAACCACACAACAAATTGGTAACCGGACGGCTCGAGGACCGACGAGAGAACTGGTGCAGGTGTGTTTGGGCCATTAACTAAGCACTACGAATCCATGGGCAAATGTACCAGCATCTTCCAGGCAGAAATATGTGCCATAGACAGGTGCGTTCGAATCAACCTCGAGAAAAACTGCAAAAATTGCAACATAGCAGTCATGTCTTGACGCCAAGTCAAGACTCATGTGCCCACACGGAATGAATAGACTATGCAAGAATAACAGAATTTCCATCTGCTGGGTACGTGGCCATGTTGGCATTACAGGCAATGAGGCAGCGGACTCTCTGGCAAGAAAAGGGGCAGAGGAACCCTTCATAGGACCTGAACCGTTCTGCGGGATAGTAGAACACACTCTACGCGAAGAGTTCAGGAGGCTGGAGGAAGAAACAAGGGCCAAAACCTTTCTCAACCTCAAAGGTCTGAGGCAAGCAAAGAAACTCTTAGGAAACTACCACCAAAAGAGATTGAAAGCTTGTATTAGCCTTAACAAAAACAACCTAAGAATCCTTACAGGCCTCCTCACGGGGCACTGCAGACTCAAGGAGCGCCTGCGGAAAAAGGGTATATCAGAGAAATAAGCGTTTTTTGTTCCTTACTGTACATATATTAAAATTGAACTTATACTGTATACTAGAATTGAAGTTATACTGCACCAATATTAATTTGACAGGTCTCACATGGCCATTTTTATATTCTTTACGCTTAACCCTGAAATCATTTTTGTATTATTGCTTTTCTTTCTTTTCTAATAAAGTTCATACTTCTAACAGTGTACAATAAAATACTTGCATTAAATCATCATTTCACGAAACCCAAAATATGATAAAGTAACTTTTTCAATTTTTTGTCGTACTCTTCCGATAATTCCTCCGCGTTCCACAAGCATTACCACGGAACGCCAATTTTATGTTGTCAGTTGGTGGAAAGTTTGACAGCCATATTGCACTTGTGCTTGGTTGGTAATTGTTACACACACAAAATAAAAGAATATGAACTTTTTTTTTCATTTCATGCAAAATTTGACGTCGGTTAATGCATGATATATGTGGAATGTCTCATATTATGACATACAAAAAAAACCCTATAACGGTCTTAATAAAGGCGTCATAATTTGTTTGTGATTTTTGTATATTTTCCCATCAAATCAAAGTTGTCATGTATTTAAGGATTAATATTCGCGTACGCTTTTTTTAATTTTTACTTTCGAAATCAATTTTCCTGGTTAATATTTCTGCCTTATGAAGGAAAGTGTATGAATGGTTGCGGATTGGTAAATTTTTTTTTGTCCGAACCCTTTAATGTCTGACCCACTGACGACATCAGCGGATACAATTATTGTATGTTTGACATTTCTTTATTGCGATGGAAATAGCAATGAAACATAGTTTCATTTTTATATTAAATTGCATTATATAAATACACATATTCCTATGTCTCAACTCTGAAAGAGCTCGTTTTCAGCAATAAAGCAAGCAAACAGTGCAACTTTTTACTGACTGAAAATTTTATGCAAAAATACTCGTAATAAAAGAATTCCGGGAATTAAAAAATAGATTTTTGATGCTCGACTAATATCTATTTAATTTAGTGGGGACACTGATAGCCCTCATTTATTTGGCTTACTACAAGCTACAACTAACATCTAATGAATAACTTAGAAACTAAAACTTAAAAAATAAGAAGGCTTAAAACTAAAGCTTAAGGATTAGGGGAATGGCGTAGTAGATCGATTTTAAGGCGGACAGGGTTACGGTTGAAATCAAAGACGGAAACTTTTGAGTTAACCTTCTGCAGCATACGGGAGATTGGTTCGTTGGAGCCATATGAGGTTCGATGGGTTAGAAGGTAAAAGAGACGAGTGCAGCGAAAATTACAAGGATTAGTGTTAAAGAAAATAGAGTTGTTAAGAGAGGCGCAGTCGACGGATCCTGAGAGAAGGCGATAAATGAAAATAATGTCCGCAGCGTCCCTACGATCCTCAAGGGAGTTCATATTGATGAGATTTAGGATCTGAGTATGGAGGCAGCATAAAATTATCATTCCAAGGCAATCCCAGAAGAGCAAATCGAAGGAAGCGACGCGAGTTTCCAAGGCTGCTGCGCGAGATTGTGGTTTCGAAGAAATCCAAGACCCACCCTATAGTCCAGACCTTGCCCCTAGTGATTATTTCCTGTTTCCGGATTTGAAAAAATGTCTTCGTGGAAAAAGATTTTCGGATGATGAAGAACTCAAGTCGGCAATAAATGGGTATGTTGCAGAGAAAGAGGAATATTATTTTTTTGAGGGTTTAAAAAAGCTTATCTCAAGATGTAACAAATGCATTGATGTTAGGGGAAAGTATATTGAAAAATAAAGACAATTTAAATTGAATTCGCATTTTCCTTCATATCGATACCGAGAATATATTGAACGCCCCTCGTAGAGTTAAGAATACATAAATAAGACAATGACTTTTTTCTTAGTAATAAAAATACAAAAAAACAGTTGCCATCGTTCTATTTATTTGTTTTTCATTACAGATGATAATAATATAATGTTCAAGTACATGTAGAGTAAATATTGGTTTAAATGGATAAACGAAAGTCAACATTTCTCAAATTAAGTAAGTCTTTCCTACGCCATGACATTATTGCTCTAATGTTGATTATAAATATAAAAATTTGTTGTGAAAATATTTTGAATACTGATAGCTTCCGTCTTCCTTCAGCAGATATTTATTAATTGCAAAAAAAGAGTTATAAACCTCAATCAAATTACTACTTCTTTCCAAATTTATAAAAATCTGCTGTAAGAAAGAAGAAAGTCGATACCAAAAATATTTGTGCTGGATCATACCATTTTTTTTTTGTATTTATAATCAACATTCGAGCAATAATGTCATCGTATAGGAAAGAGTTACTTGATTTGAGATACATGTGTTTCTGTTTATCCAGTTGAATCAAACACAATTCTCTTTCTTCAAGAAATGTTACTGCAAATATTAGTAAATACAAGAAAATTAAAATGCACGTTCTAAGATGTAAGTTCTTGATTCCAGAAAAATAATCTAGGGGTCACAAATCGTATTCAACAAATCGTTTCTAGGATAAAGAATTATGTCTGCAGGATTTCAGAAAAAAATCTTGGTTTTAGAAAAATGTTCTTGGGGTCGCATTCATATTCAAGAAATCGTTTCTAGGATAAAGAATATTTCCGCAGAATTTCTGAAAAAAAATCTTGATTTTAGAAAAAAGTTCTTGGGGTCGCATTCATATTCTAGAAATCGTTTCTACGAGGAAGTATATTTCTGTAGTATTTAAGAAAAATAAGCTTGATTTTAGAAAAAAGTTCTTATTCGCATTCATATTCAAGAAATCGTTTCTAGGATAACGAATATTTCTGCGGAATTTCAGAAAAAAATTCTTGATTTGAGAAAAAAGTTCTTGGGAACGCATTCATATTCTAGAAATCGTTTCTAGGAGGAAGTATATTTCTGCAGTATTTAAGAAAAATAAGCTTGATTTTAGAAAAAAGTTCTTGGGGTCACATATCGTATTCAAAAGATAGTTTCTAAGAACAAGAATAATTTTGCAGGATTTCAGAAAAAGTTCTGGATATGAGAAAATAGTTCTTGAGGTCAAATATTTTTTTTTCAGCAAACCGTTTTTTCTATAAAGAATAATTCCACGAGATCTTTGCCAATTTTTCTTGATTTAAGAAAACAAAGCATGGTGTCACATATCTTATTTAACAAACAGATTAATAAATTAGGAATTAATTATGCACGATTTTAAAAAAAAACATAGGGGCGGGCTACAGTCCGCTTGGGCGAACTGTTGGATACCCTATTCTTATTCCTATATCTCATAAGTGGGCGTGACAAAAATTTAAAGGATTTTATCGAAAAAACTAAGCTTTTGTAAATAAAAACGCTCCCTAGCTCAAACTTTGGTTTTTCAATAAAATTGTTTTATTTAATTGTGGGCGTGTCAGTAGGTGGATTTAAAAAAAATTTAAGTATGAGCATAAAGGGCACCTAGAGAGTATATACTATAAATTTCAGCTCCCTAGCTCAAACTTTGGACTTTCAAAAATAAAAAAAAAAAATTGTGGGCGTGTCAGTAGGCGGATTTTGAAAATATTTACACATGAGCATAAAGGGCCCCTAGAGAGTATATATTAAAAATTTCAGCTCCCTAGCTCAAATTTTGGTTTTTAAAAAAAAATATTTTATTTAATTGTGGGCGTGTCAGTGGGCGGATTTTGAAAATTTTATGTCCCAAGCAGTTTTATGGGCCAAAGATCATATATAAAAAATTTCAGCTTTCTAGCTCAAAATTCAATTTTTCCCAAAATTTGTTTTATTTAATTGTGGGCGTGTCATTGGGCGGATTTTGAAAATTTTATGTCCCAATCAGTTTTATGGGCCATAGATCATATATAAAAAATTTCAGCTCTCTAGCTCAAAATTCGATTTTTTCCAAAATTTTGTTTTTTTGAGTTTGTGGGCGTGTCTGTGGGCGGATTTCAAAAATTCTTAAACTTGATCAGGTATTAATCGACGTTCTTCGATAATACGATGTAGGCGCTTTAAAAAAAGATTTTCGAATACCTTCGACATTATCGGTAAGAGCGATATTGGCCTATATGATTTTTTGTCATTTAGTGGTTTACCGGGCTTTGGAGCAAGGAATGTTCGCATTGTAATGCGCCTAATTCAAAAATGAGCCAGCCGGGATGTGTTGCGCGCCAGGAAAAGTGCAACTACCAGAAAGTGAAACACCACCTGAACCATTGAACGGTTTACTTATCGGTACTGATCCAGATTCTAACCTGTTCCTGAAGTCAATTCGAACATTCAATTCATGTTTCCAAATGACATCGTTCGGAACAACAGAAATAGTAAAGAATAATGCTGCAAATGGTCAAAAATTCCATTCAACACAAGTGGGCTCATTGCCACCAACTCCAAATGAATCACATAAATGTTTACAAATTTACTTTATGGGCGTTGAGGACTGCGAACGCGCACTCGCGAAACGCGTACATGCACGTTGCGGCTACAATAACCGCAATTCAACATATGCGGGACGCATCGTCGGAGAACTGGAAGCTTACGGAATGAACACAATCAATTGTTGACATTTTTCAAATCACACATGCACAAATTTCAAAGTGACAATCACGCTGTTGTCATCAATCCTGATAAAACACCAGCTGATACATACGACGCTCTCCAATATCCACTAATGTAGAGACAAGACAGATATTGCATAAACATTAATAACCGAAAATATCGTACACTCCATCGCACTAAGAGATTAATATTGTGTTTCTTTTCATTTAAATTTTTGTTCTTTTATTTTCTCTCTTTTTTATTAATTTTTAATATTCAATTGCACATTAAAATGTAAACACCTTATAGTTATTTTTTTCTAATCAGTTTATTTAAAATAATTTAATTTTAATCACATCTACACTTTATAGATACTTAATTGTAATCTTTTGTATATGGTTGTTTTGTTTAATTAAATAAAATATCTAAAATATCTAAATAATTTCCCATTTCCATTTTCTTGCGGAAGAAATAGAAATGTTCTACAATTCTTTATCTATTCTGTCAACTACCAGGGGCATCGTGTAAATGCCTGCTATCTCTCAGAAAAATTGCAGCTGTAAATTTGTAACTTTCAACGAAGATTTCTGTTTCTAAAAAGATACATTTAAAGCCCTTCGGCACTACTCAGAACACAGAAGAAGTCCTTGCAGACGGATTTTTCAAACGGTTCGCAGTAAAGTACTCGTATAGTATACTTGTAGATATAGATGTTGTTCTCTCTTTCCAGTTTTATTTAGTTTTTAAGATGAAAATCACGTACAGTTTTGTAGTCTTTTAGAAAATTAAGTGCATATTAAAGTAGCACGTATTGGCTCATTGAATGCATACGAGTTAATAAAGACTTTAATGCATTGGATTTGAAAACAAGTCTTTTTGGGGTTAACGAAAAAAATAAAATAATGGGCTTTACTATGCAATAAGAAATACAACGTGAAGTTTAAAATTTGGTTTTCCATTTTTATGTGAATTCGCTTTCGCTTGGGAGTGAAAGGGATAATAAATGTATGCCGAACACTTAGTTTTTCATTGATAGTTGGCAATATTTAATTAGATATGATTTATTTATTTCTTCCTGAATAAATAGGCCACTGATACCGAGTCCCGACTTATGAAGAGTCTCTGTTGAGACACTACAGATTTTTATATGCAGCTTCCACTTCCGCAAGCTTACTTTTTGAAACAGTAGTTCGATTTTTGTCTCGAACTTGGGTGTTGGGAATCGGATTTAATTTGTTGGATAGTATTTTTTTCCATTGTCTCTTGACCCAGGGAATGTATGCTGTCGACGCGTTTTAGCATTTTTGACTACAAACACGTTTTAGCACAAAGTTTGCGTTTCTAAGAAGCCCAGTATCAGCTCTTCCTTCCTGCTTGCTGAAGTGCCTTGCTTTACTTTATCTTTGTTGATCTAGCGCGAGCAGAACACTGGGGTTTCTTTGAAAAAAAATAGAACAATAACAAATATACATATGGATGTATTATTCTACTTTTGTGGACATGAAAAAAAATAACCTAAAAATATTGAGTTTGATTACTTCTACAGACAAAAAATTCTCAAACAAAAAAAATATTTTCGTTGTTGCGAATTCTTTAACAAAAATGAATATAGATAAGGGGCTGCTTAATAATAATTTGCTTGTCTGTCAAATGTTACAAGTATAACAAAGGATGTTTTTAAACCCAGTACTAATTTTAACTTGAAACAAAGACATAAAATTTCATTAAATATCAATTTTTTTTGTTTCAACACAACTAAGGGCTTATGCTCACCACGGCTGGATCTGATGCATGCCATCACAGTGACAACGTTTTCGACCACTTTTTCGTGCATTTGCGCCCGTATGTCCGCAAACAAGAATAATGATGACTTCCAATTCTTCGATTGTTGTTGCTTTGTTAGCATAGACTAGCGACTCAAAGTATCTCTATAGATAACAATAAAATGCCCTCAAATCACAAAATCTTGTAGGCCAATAATTAACAGGCCCATTACGCGAAATTATGCGTACATCAAATGTTTCCGTCAATAAGTTGATTGTTTCAATTCCTGTATGGCACCATATCTCTCCACATTCATTCCATTTGAACGGGGACCGAAAATGGTCCTGTAGTGAATACCGTTGACCGTAACACGCTGTTTAGCCTCATATTTCAAATAATATGGTTCGATGACTCCACCAGACCACAGCAAACTGTGCGTTTTTCGAGAAGTAATTGAATTATCATCGCTCGAAATGCGATAATTTGATCTACAATTGCAGCTAGTCGCTGAACACAATTGTTTGATTAAACAGGGAATCCCATGACAGCTGATATTTGGCCCTCATTTGGCTTCAATTGGTGTACGAGTAAGATCTTGTAAGCCTTCGAACCAAGATCTTGAAGTAAAGCCTTTCATGAATTTAACTGAAATTCGGATCGACTTCAACATTCAACGAACAGATGCAATATTTTTTTCATTACGTACACTTCTCATGCATATCGGTGCGAATGCATTTTCAAAGCCAATGTTCTACGAAAACGTTCAAAAATACGGCGAATAGCAGTTGCAGCTGGTCGATTATTTCGGGTGCAATATTTTGCAGGTGCCTCTATAAAATTGGACAGAACCATTTATTTGACCAGATTTCTGGAATGTGCAATCTGACAATTTATTCGACAGATATAATTGTCCGAAGTTTAAAAAAAATATCCTTTATTATGCAAATATTAATCTTGTTTTATATTCAACTAGTTGACCACCCCAGCTTCGCTCGGAGTCTTTATTAATAGGAACAAAATCTTAAAATAAACATGCGAAAACAAAAGTAATGTTGCTGAAATATAAGACGACATTCAAGACCAATCGCGCAAAGTCCCATTATGAAAATATTGGAAAAAACAACCTTTAAAAGGCTTCACAAAACAATACCCAATAGAAAACTATTAAAAAATTAAAGTTTATTTAAAAAGTATTATTATACGATGAGATATCGCAAAAAATCAGTTCGCTGAGTTCAACCGTTCAGTAGGGAGCTGACCACGTGCCTGAGCCGAGCGGCACGGTACCTCGCACAGCTACCGGCGCACAGTGTGGTGGATGGCAAATCTAGCTGGACAAAATTAATAACTCGCGTTGGGTAAACTTCCTGCTTATTTTTTTGATACAAAATGATTTCAATTATATTAGTGATTCTAAACAACCAGTATTTTTTTTTTTTTACTTTTTTTTTAATAAAAACAAACCAAAACTTAAAAGTCTTACTGACAGGAAAACAGACATTTTTAAGACAAACAATTGGTTTCTTAAATTCATCTTTCTGAGATTATTTATAGCTTTATATACTTGTATTTACGTTAAATATTACAAAGATTCATTATAAATACAATTATTAAGTGAATTTTTACGAAAGAAGGCGGAGTTCATCATTTCTATTGTTATAGTAGAGCCTCCATTAAAAATTGTATAATAATTCTTTTTATTTACTTGTTTTTACTTTATTACATTAATAACATAGATAATAATACATAAATACACTTATAGACTTTTTCATTCACTTTCATATCCGTCGTAAAAAGATTCTTCCTCCTCAAGTGCATCAACAGTTAATAGTGAAAGAACTTCTTTTGTTATTATACCTCGAACTCGAATAGGATTGTGACGTAAACTTGCAATAAATGGATCAGATGAAATTAAAAGACGATTGAAAAGATCTGTATTTGTGTGTACTCTCGACGTTTTTCTAGTAAATAACTCTCTAAATTTCCTCGTGTCCTTATTTCTGGCTTCTTGAGCCTCTTCTGACAGCTGGCCAATAGGAAGAATACAAGACCTTACTATATCTTTTCCATGAAAAAGAATTTTGTGGACGCTAACTGGCATTATATACCAAGGGTATTCATTTAAATATAAGGTTCTTGTTGCAATAATGAAACCTTCAAAAGCATCTTCATTTATTGGAAAACCACTTGCTAAAGCTTCCAAAATAATGTGAAATCGTTCAATTAATTCTTTGTTTACACCTGTAATTTCTGAACTCTTTTCAGCTGCTCGAAAGAACCGTCTAGCAGTATTACCATCATTCGTATTACCTGCTTGTTGCGTTGGCATGTCTACAAGCAACCCCATCTCACTTCTAAACCTCTGTTGAATCCTTTTTTTTACTTCAGCCACTTTGGCTTTATTTTCCGGTCCTCGAGCTTGCCAGGTCATAATAGGAAGCTTATACGCTATATGTAATAAGCACTCCATAAAACGGATCCATGAATGTAGCGGAGACATTCCAAAGGTCAGAGATCTTTCATCGACAGTTTTATTTAATATCATGGAAGGTTTATTTAACTCACTTGGTTTCGCTCCACATATGAAGCACGTTTGAGAAGACGAGGTCACAGATGAAAGTGCAGTACATATTTTACCGTCTATCATTGTAAGCATAAACGTAGAGTCGATAAGAAAATTTTGTTCGCCATTTCGGATAAGAACTGGAGACAAATCTCTTATTTCTTGCTGGATTGAATTAACTTCTTGAGAAATTAATTCAGTGGACTCTTTGGCAAAAACAAATTTGATTGGACGGCAATATCTTGTAGATGAAGGAGCTGGATTTTGCCAAACAATTCTTTTTCCTTTTGAAGAACTAAAATTCATTTGAATAGGCACCATTGAAATACTAAATAAATTTTCATCCGTATGGCCCTCCTCCAAAACAAATTTCTGTTTATACTGCTTTTGCTGAGCCCCATCGCATCCCCACTTTATCAAAATATTAATACGATTTTCGCCAGTTTTCAATTCGTCTATTCCGAGTAAAACCTCCTGTTGAGCCAAGCAAAGTCTCTCAATAGTATGATTTACTAATGACTGGAGTGAACTTTTTGCATATACCTCAGTGATTGTTAACTCAGCTGGATAACAGTTTTTCTTAGCTTTTTGAATGTTTGTATATGAGGGCAAAAGATCTTTGCATTTTGCGTTGACTTTTTGCCGAATAACATCATATTGATGTTTCGACAAATTAGCATCAACCATTAAAGATAATGCTTCATCAGCAGAAAAGCCCACTGAAGATACATACTCAGAACTATATCTTTTACAAAGTTTTTTCAATTCCGTACCCTTACTGGACGAAGCTTCCGACAAATCTTTCAAAAGCTTGGCTGAATCTCGCTTTCCCATTTTTCGAAACACTATCTCACTAGCCTTAACAATTTCTTGAGGGTCAGTTGAATCTAAAAGACTTTGAATCTTCCTCTTTTTTGATTTTTCAGAAGAGTCATTAAAGGTTTTTGGTTTTCTTCCAGCTTTATCAAGATTTTGAGGTTGCACGCTTTCAGGCAAAACATAAGGTTCATCAAGCCAAACTGCATTTGATGTCAAAAAACGGTTGCGATGCCTTCCACTTTTTTCCCATTTTTCGCTTAGCTTAAAGCAAACAATATTTATATTTGCCTTAAGAGTTGTTTTAACTTCTTCTGATATGTTTTGAAGACCATATCTTTCCATTATTAATTTCAATACGAAGTCTTTTCGATGTATTTTGGGAGTTTTTTCCCATTCTTCAAAAATTTCCTTGCGCGATAGAGTGGAGGTCATTCTGGAAAAGTGAAAAAAAATGTATGGCGGTCGCAAAAACGCGCAAGATGTTTTTTATTTACCTTAAAGTGAACACTCAACAGATTAATTTAAGTATAGTCTTGCAGCGGAATTATGCGGAATAATTAACTTAAACTCTACTTAAAAAAAGAAAATATTTTATTTTTTCAACTTTCTCACACTCTCCCCAAAATAATTTTTTTTAATACTTCCAATGGAAATAATTAAATAAAAATTATTATATTTTACCTTGAAATATAGTTTAATAATAACAAAAAAAAATTATAACAATAAAGTCACCGTAGCCTTTTTAATCGTAAACCAAAATTATTCCAAAAAACGCTTTTCTCTGTTATGTGAATGCACCTGTTGACAACAACTGACTTTGAAGCTTAATTTTTTCTAATCAGTGTAAAAAATAAAAAAACAAAATATGAATAACAGTTACCTATTGTATTGAGAAGCTGAACAAATGATCAGAAGTCATGTGGCTTAACTTTTTTTTTTTCATTTTGTCCAGCTAGATTTGCGATCTACCACACTGTGCGGCGGCCGGCCAGAATAACAGGAATAATTTTCCCGTTTTGCAACATTTTCCAATAATGCTTTGCTCCTACTAGTTGCAGCGTGATGTTATAAAGCCTAAAGCCTTCCTCGCCAAATGAACTATCCAACGCAAAAATAATTTCAAAGCAGTAGTTCGTGAGATTAGCGCGTTCAACCAAACAAACTTTTCAGCTTTATAATATAAAATAATAATAATAATATATAATAAATAATAATAATTTTGATAAAACTTGAAAAAATGTTGATAAATCGCAACGCGCAGCACACCTCCACGAAGGGTAGTCACCTTGTCGAGTGCAACATCCTTTAATGGTGCCGGTGTGGAGGCTTAACGATGTTTCATACATCCACTAAGAACTGCCCAAGGACATTCCGTCCTGCCCCAATTCCCCTTCTCCCCTACCCCTCTGTCTCCTCTCTCCTGATTTCCTCCCTCTGATTCTCTCACTCCTTCTCCCTTTCATTATCCGCTGGGCTGGACTTAAGGTGTGATACGACCCGTGCCGAAAGTCGGCCAGGCTGAGGGCCCAGTTTAAAAAATAGCTCAGTCGCCCACGGAGTATCCGGATACCTGGCGATCTCCGGATTAACCAGCCTTACCTGCATACTGCGGATCTCTGTGCAGGCGGACCTCCTTTCTCCGCTACTCGTGGGTCTAAAATATGAACAACAAACAAAACAAAAACAAAAAAAAAATAAAAACATCGAGACCGGTATCTCTTCTAAACCGGGCGGTAGTACGGCGACCTTGCTGTCTACTGACGCGGCTCCTGCAACAAAGAGTAGCACTGCGACTGTGAGTAATCGTGGTCCAGTTGCTGCCAGCAGCAGTGAGCCTAATATAGGCAAAGCAATTCCTAGCAGCGGTAGGATTGTGGCACTTCATGGCCCTTCCGTTGCTAGCCTTACAAATCCTAGTACGTCTCGTAGTGGATGTTCGCGACAACGCACTCCCTCGAGGGCGTACTATAAGGATAGGCGAAATGCCATAAGAACTGTGAAGGTCTTTGGAGATATTCTGGAGACCAACAGAACACCACAGCAGATCGCCAAATTAAAATGGGCCCAAGGCTTCCTAGAGAAGGATCGGTGGAAGAAACCACTTCGGTTTCCAAAAAACCCAAGGTGCATAACACCAGCACCACCTCACATTCTGCCCCCAAATCTCAAAAGTCCTTCAGCGATGTCCTAAAGGACAAAATCGTGGTCGCGGTGATCGACCGCAGCGATCCGGAGGGAAGAATTTCCCCCGAACGATGGCATAAGCTGAGGAACAAGCTACTTAGCCTCTATCTGGCCTTCATGAAGGACCACCCTGGACCAGCTCCAGTAACTGAGGATGCCGGACTACACCAAGGGCATATCCGGCTCGTCGCCTGCGACAATATTAGATCGTTGGATCTGTATAAGATCGCCATAGGCAAACTCGGGGAGGTTTGGCCTGGAGCGAAGCTTGAGGTTGTTGCGAAGGAGGACATCCCTAGCAGACCGAGGGCTCGTGCTTGGATCCCTGCTGAACCCCCCTCCGCAGAAGAAGTATTGTCGGTTATTAGACTGGGCAATCCCTCACTCCCAACCCACGACTGGAAAGTTGCGAAGCTGGAAGAGCATAGGGGATCCTTCAGATCAGCTATTATAGTGATCAACCAAGAATCCCTGGCTCCTTTGGCAAAGACCAACGGCGCAATCCAGTTCGGTTGGGATAAGATTACACTTCGGGTGTACAAAAAGGATGACCCAGAAGCTAATAAGCCTCCGAATCCCTCTGATACAGGACTCAACACCCCTGATCCTGGAGCATCAATCTCCCTTCCATCCATGGAAGATGATGAACCAACTGTGGCTGCTCCCACTCAGCCCTCTACGTCCACTGCTAACACCAACTCTAGTATGGACACGGAAGACCTCCTCAGCAAAGTCCTTCTCAGCGAAGACGAGCTTTTAGGCTCGTCCTCTGACTCTGACTCAAATTCAAACAACACCGTGGTGGAGACTCCTCTGCCTGATTGCGACGATCAATGTTGCGATTAGTACAGATCAACCTCCACCACTCCAAAAAGGCTTCGGCCTCCCTTCTTATCCGTCTTTCTAGAGATGGAGAAGATATGGTCCTGATCCAAGAGCCATGGATTGTTAACAACCTGGTTCGAGGACTCCGGACTCATGGATACAAATTGTTGTATGCAACTGACAAAGGTAAACCTAGAACTTGCATACTTGCAAAAAGTAGCTTAAATGTATTTTTACTCCCTAATTTCAGCGACCGTGATGCAACCGTCGTGAGTCTAGAGACTGTTCGAGGCACCCATTGGATAGCCTCGGCTTATCTGGCCCATGACCACGTAGGGTCCTTGCCTGGTGTCAACCTAGAGGGACTGATCGCGGCAGCTGAACATCAAAAAACTGGTCTCATTATTGGATGTGATGCCAATGCGCACCATTCAGTATGGGGCAGTTCTGACATCAACGACAGAGGTGAGTCTCTTTTTGATTATATTCTTAATACTAATCTCATTGTGTGTAACACTGGTAGTGAACCTACCTTCATTACAAAAGATAGACAGGAGGTTCTAGATATAACTCTGGTCTCCGACTCAATCCATCAGGAAATTGTAAACTGGAAAGTCTCGGCGGAACACTCTTTTAGTGACCACCGTTACATTCAATTCAGCTTAGCCAATGACCCTCCCCGCCAGCCAGTTTTTAGAAATTATAGGAAAACTGACTGGCTCAAGTATATAGAAGTGCTGAAAAGTTCAATGAAATCTGAACTCCTTAGTCCTCCCCGGAACACCATAGAGCTAGATAAGAAGGTCAGGGTACTCACCTTGGCCCTCAATAAGGCTCTGACCTCTGCCTGCCCGCTCACACGGCCTAGAGGCAAAAAGAAGCCGGTTTGGTGGACCCCAGCACTAGGACCTCTAAGAAGCAGTTGTAGAAAACTGTTCAACCAAGCCAAGTCCACAAAAGCTGAAACCGACTGGGCTTCATACAAAGCATCTCTCAATGCTTACAAAAAGGAACTGAGGAAAGCCAAACGCTCGTCTTGGAGACTCTTCTGTGGAAAAATAGAGGAATCTTCGGAGGCATCTAGGCTAAGAAAAATCCTCTCAACCAACCCAGGTATGCCCAGCTTTTTAAAAAAGGCGGACGGCTCCTGGACCACTTCCAGCGAAGAATCGCTCAATCTACTACTGGATACACATTTCCCAGGTAGCTCCCACGTTACTAGCAATATAAACCTGTCTAGGTCAATTGCACGTACGACTAACTTTAAAGGTCTGATTACTAGGGACAAACTGCTCTGGGCGATACACAGCTTCAAACCATACAAATCCGCGGGGCCAGATGGCATAATACCAGCTGAAATTCAAAACACCTCGGATATCATCTCGCCTTTGCTTGAGATAATCCTGAAAAGCTGTGTAAAAATGGCATACATTCCGCTGTTATGGAGAGAAGTAAAGGTCGTATTCATACCCAAAGCCGGTAAATGTTCCCATGTAAATCCTAAGGATCTCAGACCCATAAGCCTATCGTCATTCCTTCTAAAAACATTAGAAAGGTTAATTGATATCCATCTACGTACTAACATAGATACAAGACTTTTGTCTACGGCTCAACATGCATATTGCAAAGGCAAATCTGTTGAAACAGCCTTACATACGTTAGTACGCTCAATCGAATACTCCCTTCACCATAAGGAGTACACTATGGTTGCATTCCTGGATATTGAGGGTGCTTTTAATAACGTCAATACATCCGCGATCGCAAATGCACTGTCAGATCTAAAGGTGGATGACTCACTTGGTGAGCTTATTAATCTACTTCTCACAAGTCGGATTATAAACTCGAAACTGGGTATGACATCGGCCAGAAGATCTGTCAGTAGAGGTACGCCACAAGGTGGAGTCCTATCTCCCCTCCTTTGGAACTTAGTGGTGAACAAGCTGCTGATGTGCCTAGAAAAGGAGGGTTGCAGGGTGATTGCCTATGCAGATGACGTTGCAATTGCCGCCTCAGGGAAGCACCTAAACACCTTGAAAGAACTTCTCCAAAACGCTCTTAATAAGCTAACTACATGGGCAGATCGTTGTGGGTTGGGTGTTAACCCCCACAAAACCGAACTTGTTCTATTCACTAGGAAACATAAAGTTCCATACATTGATCCCCCCTCTATCAGGGGCACAAGTCTAGTCTTTTCAGACGAGGCAAAATACTTGGGTCTCATTCTGGATAGAAAGCTTAGCTGGAAACCTAACATTCAGGAAAGAGTTCGTAAAGCTACAATAGCACTCTTCTCCTGCAAAAAAGCTATTGGTAACAAATGGGGGCTCCAACCCCGCATTACCAACTGGCTATACATCTCGGTAATTAGACCGATACTTATGTACGGGGTGGTTGTTTGGTGGACTGCCCTTGATAAAGCGATAAATCGCGATAAGCTAGGCAAAGTCCAACGTACAGCTTGTCTCTGCATGAGTGGTGCACTGCGCACCACCCCCTCTGCTGCAATGGACATTCTGTTTCACCTGACACCCCTGGACATCTTTAGCAAGCAAGTGGCTGCTAGTGCGGCTATCCGCCTCAAAACAACGTTTCAATGGTCCGAGAATGAAATCGGCCACGCCTCTATTCTGAAAAAATTTAGAATCCTCCCCAGTAACATAGATTACATCACCCCTCAGACCCTTTTTGACAAAAACTTCAAGGTCAAGATCCCTCCCAGAACATTCTGGGAAGGGCCACCCGTCGAAAATAAATCGATCCATTTTTATACTGATGGATCCAAAACCGACGAGGGGGTAGGAGGTGGTGTGTTCTCTGACAGGCTGAATCTCAGCCTCTCCTTTCGACTCCCTGATCACTGCAGTGTGTTCCAGGCAGAAATCTTGGCTATTAAAGAAGTCCTGTCGTGGCTGAAGAAGAACGTGATATCCGTTACGGATATCTGGATCTTCTCAGATAGTCAAGCTGCATTAAAATCCCTGGATTCTGGGTCCACAAACTCTATCGTAGTCCGTGACTGTCGGTCATCTCTAGTGGAGATGGCGAAGCATTTTAACATCCACCTATGCTGGGTGCCAGGACATACAGACATTCCAGGGAACTGTAAGGCGGATGAACTCGCCAGAAAAGGAACCACACTGCCCCTTTTACCTGATAAAGGTTCACTAGGCATCCCAATCGCTACATGCAAACTCATGTTTATGAGACAGACCATTGAGAACTGTAACCTTAGGTGGACAAGCGGCAACACTTGTCTAGCGACAAAGCAGATTTGGCCAAAGCTGGATCTGAAACGCTCTAAGTGTTTGATTTCTCTAAACAGACTTCACATTGGTGCTATAATTGGTGTGATCACCGGACACTGTCTCATAGGCAGACATGCAACAAGGCTTGGCGTCCATGCAAATGACTTCTGCAGAAGCTGTATGGACGAGGAGGAGGAGGAGACGGTTCTCCACCTTCTCTGCACGTGCCCTGCTCTTTCTCAAAGACGTAAACTCCATTTAGGATCCTTCTTTTACAATGATCTTAACGATCTCATTAACACCGACATAAAAAGTCTGTCAAGCTTCATCAGAAGCTCCAAATGGTTCAACGAGTAGGAGGATGATACATCCGTGTGGCATCACAATGGGCCTGTCACTGGCCTAAGTGTGTCGGTCTCGGCCGACAGCCACTACAACCTAACCTAACCTAACCTAACGCGCAGCACAATAGTATGCGATGGAAAGACTGTCCAAATGAATCAGTTGTCAAAAGTTGATGCACACAACGCCATCAAAGAAAAAATTGTCACAAAGTTACATAAAAATAAATGTCATCTATCATGAAGATGGCGTCCGTAAGATCGCTCCATACAAAATATATGGGAAAATGAATTTGCTTCATAATTTTTTTTTTCGTGCACTTTTCGATTTTCATCGGTATTTTTGCATTGATTTTAAAAGTAACCCACCTAAAAATTAATTGCACCATCCGAAATTAACGTTTGGATTGATCACAAAGAACATAACCATTCACAATGTGCACTTCATTAAACTAAACTCACCTCTATTAAATTACTTTTCGCTGGTAATTTTCACAAAAAATCGTTTCAAAACATTGTATTAATTCAAATTGATTTACAATAACTGTCGAAAGCTGATAAAAATTTGATAAAACTTGAAAAAATGGTGACAAATCGCAACGCACGTCTGCACAGCACAATAGTCTGCGATGGAATGACTGTGCAAATGAATCAGCTATCAAAAGTTGATGCGCCTCAAAATTGTCACAAGTTAACGTAAACATAAACGTCATCTATCATGAAGATGGCGTCGTAAGATCGCTCCATACAAAATGTATGGGAAAATGAATCTTTCTTCTTTCTTTTTTTTTGGGGAATTTTTGATTTTCTTGTGTATTCTTCTTGTTTGTCCGGAGACCAGTCCGAATTGGTGCGAAGCATCGAAATCGGTCCAGGCGTTCTTGAATTATAAGCGTAGTAACTAACGTCAGTCTCTGAAAAACCTGAAAAGCCCAATGGAAAAAGATATGAGTTTCCACTGAGGGTCATAATATTCATTTTATACCAACGGTCAAAGTCCTGGGGGTCATACCAGGCGTGGACCTTGGGTGGCGGTAAAGGTACGCCCAGGTACGATAAAGAGTCCCTTTTTTTGTAGGAGGATTGCTGGATGGAAAAATCATCGAAAGCAGACCTATTACGAGAGGGATGCTCCTGCAATAGTGAGGGACTTTAATCCGATCTGACTGTATTCATCCCGGATGGTATTGCACCTAATCGTTCGGCTAAGCGGTAATTCATTTTCAAATAATTTAAAAAAAAATTTAAAAGAAAAATCCGCCTGTTTTCTGTTTTTTTTTAAGTTAACGTGGTTGATAAGCCTACTTCTGTGCATCTGTGCGACTTTTTTAACTTCTTCTTCGACCATTTCAGAATGTATCCCTATGTAGATAAGCGTTCCTTATGTACCAAGGTGCATTAACTACACTCGACAGCAAATAAACCGGGCCACCCGCTACTTTAAAACTCTGATTCGATTTTCTTTTAAAGTATAAAACATACAACTAAAAAAGTAGTACCAACAGAAAGTGCGTTATATGTTGAATAAAATGAATGGAAACTCATTGGGATTATTCAATCAATTCAGTGTTTATTTAAGGTTATATAAAAACATAGGGGCGGGCTACAGTCCGCTTGGGCGAACTGTTGGATACCCTATTCTTATTCCTATATCTCATAAGTGGGCGTGACAAAAATTTAAAGGATTTTATCGAAAAAACTAAGCTTTTGTAAATAAAAATGCTCCCTAGCTCAAACTTTGGTTTTTCAATAAAATTGTTTTATTTAATTGTGGGCGTGTCAGTAGGCGGATTTAAAAAAAATTTAAGTATGAGCATAAAGGGCACCTAGAGAGTATATACTATAAATTTCAGCTCTCTAGCTCAAACTTTGGACTTTCAAAAATAAAATAAAAAAAATTGTGGGCGTGTCAGTAGGCGGATTTTGAAAATATTTACACATGAGCATAAAGGGCCCCTAGAGAGTATATATTAAAAATTTCAGCTCCCTAGCTCAAATTTTGGTTTTTCAAAAAAAATATTTTATTTAATTGTGGGCGTGTCAGTGGGCGGATTTTGAAAATTTTATGTCCCAAGCAGTTTTATGTGCCAAAGATCATTCATATATAAAAAATTTCAGCTTTCTAGCTCAAAATTCATTTTTTCCCAAAATTTGTTTTATTTAATTGTGGGCGTGTCAGCGGGCGGATTTTGAAAATTTTGTGTCCCAATCAGTTTTATGGGCCATAGATCATATATAAAAAATTTCAGCTCTCTAGCTCAAAATTCGATTTTTTCCAAAATTTTGTTTTTTTGAGTTTGTGGGCGTGTCTGTGGGCGGATTTCAAAAATTCTTAAACTTGATTATTTCGGGAGCCTAGAGAGTATATGGTTAAAATTTCAGCTCTCTAGGTCCAGTTTAAAGGCCTAATTTTTGCCGACGGACGGACGGACGGACGGACATGGCTAGATCGACATTACTATCGATGCTGATCATAAATATAGTAACTTTTAGGGGTCTACGGGTAATATTAAGGTATGTTACAAACTATGCGTCAAAATTAATATACCCCTAGAATAGGGTATAAAGAGTCGTTTTCCAGTTGTGTTAATTAATGTAGTCATAAAATGAAAAAAAATGTAATCCAATAACAAAAAAAAACATAGGGCCGGGCTACAGTCCGCTTAGGCGAACTGTTGGATACCCTATTCTTATTCCTATATCTCATAAGTGGGCGTGACAAAAATTTAAAGGATTTTATCGAAAAAACTAAGCTTTTGTAAATAAAAACGCTCCCTAGCTCTAACTTTGGTTTTTCAATAAAATTGTTTTATTTAATTGTGGGCGTGTCAGTAGGCGGATTTAAAAAAAAATTAAGTATGAGCATAAAGGGCACCTAGAGAGTATATACTATAAATTTCAGCTCCCTAGCTCAAACTTTGGACTTTCAAAAATAAAATAAAAATAATTGTGGGCGTGTCAGTAGGCGGATTTTGAAAATATTTACACATGAGCATAAAGGGCCCCTAGAGAGTATATATTAAAAATTTCAGCTCCCTAGCTCAAATTTTGGTTTTTCAAAAAAAATATTTTATTTAATTGTGGGCGTGTCAGTGGGCGGATTTTGAAAATTTTATGTCCCAAGCAGTTTTATGGGCCAAAGATCATATATAAAAAATTTCAGCTTTCTAGCTCAAAATTCAATTTTTCACACAATTTGTTTTATTTAATTGTGGGCGTGTCAGTGGGCGGATTTTGAAAATTTTATGTCGCAATCAGTTTTATGGGCCATAGATCATATATAAAAAATTTCAGCTCTCTAGCTCAAAATTCGATTTTTTCCAAAATTTTGTTTTTTTTTGAGTTTGTGGGCGTGTCTGTGGGCGGATTTCAAAAATTCTTAAACTTGATTATTTCGGGACCCTAGAAAGTATATGGTTAAAATTTCAGCTCTCTAGGTCCAGTTTAAAGGCCTAATTTTTGCCGACGGACGGACGGACGGACGGACATGGCTAGATCGACATTACTATCGATGCTGATCATAAATATAGTAACTTTTAGGGGTCTACGGCCAATATTAAGGTATGTTACAAACTATGCGTCAAAATTAATATACCCCTAGAATAGGGTATAAAAAAAAGGTTGGTCAATATCTGGCATTGCCTCCGCTTGCATGGATAACTGCTTGCATTCATCGACCTCACGAGCCTGACGAGGGAATCTTGAGGAATAGTATTCCGCTCCTCTTCAAGTGCGATTCGACGCTCTGGAAGCCTTGTTGGAGCAGGTATTAGGGCTCGAACCCGACGTTTCGGTTTATCCCATAAATGTTCTATCGGATTCAAGTCCGGGCTTCAGCTGGCCAGTCCATCGTACGAATGCCGACGCCCCGTAGATACTGGGTCAACAGATATGCAGCATGGGCCGTGCGCTATCTTGCATTAACAGCATATCCTGCCCGATATATCCTGCGAATGGTAACACATGGTCTGCTAGGATTTCAAAATTTTATCAATGAGAAACTAATCCATGTGTACGGCCCATTGGTTCGATGAAAACTAAAGCTGTATGTGCGGTTAAGGAGATGCCTCCCCAAATAATTACAGATCCTCCTCCATACGCAACAGTTTCCTCGATGCAACATGGAGAATATATTTCACCAACGCGATGATATACTCTCTGACGTCGATCACTTACATTTAGACTCACCCTGGACTCATCAGGAAAGTGTACATTACCCTACTGCTCCAACGTCAAATCCCTATGCTCTCGAGCAAGTTCAAGGCGTGCTCGACGCTGGGCTACTGTTAATGCTGGGCCTGTTGCAGCTCTCTCTGGAGTCGGGTTCTGTTCAAAAAGTCTCCTTCTAACGGTATCTGAAGTTATGAACACTTGGTCTTCGTCCCGCAGATTTTGTTGGACTTAAACTGCATTTAGGCGGCGATTTCGCAGAACAGTAAGTTGAATAAACCGATCATCCGCTGCTGATGTAGCCCAAGATCTTCCCGTACCTGGACGTCGATCGAATGCCCCAGTCTCTAGGTATCTTCTGTTAACTCTCTGCACCGAAGATCTGCTAATTTGAAGCCTTCGAGCGACCTCACGTTGAGCAACGCCTGCTTGAAGTAGTGCTACAGCTTGAGCTGCTTCCTGACGCAAAAATACACGCGGCTGAGCAAACACTGGACTAAATCTAAAAAAAATATAACAGACACTGACTTACCTCATTGCAGAAAAAAGAACGAAAATCTAGACAAAACAAAGCAAATCGTTAGCATTGTGTTTCTTGATTGATTACAATGTGAGTTAACGGTACTTAAGAGTAAATTTAAAATCATTTTAATTGACATGAAAAGCACTTTCTTTATGCACCACTTTTTTAGTTGTATGTGTTATACTTTTAAAGAAAATTGAATCAGAGCTTAAAAGTAGCGGGTGGCCCGGTTTATTTATTGTCGAGTGTATGTTCCTCAATACTTTATTTTGTAAGCCTTGAATTTTTTGTAAATTGGTTTGGCATGTGCATGCCCATAACTGGAGCCCGTAGGTCCACATCGGCTTTTATAGCAATAACTTATTGTAAAGGGTCTTTCATTAGCGACTTGACAACTTCAAACTTTCAGTGTGAAAGCACCCTTAAACTGATTACCAAACTGTCAAAATGTTCAGCAAAATCAAGATTTTCATCACGGTTATGTACACGAAGGAACACGGTTTGCAAATAATTAAAATTGTCTACCGAAATTCCGAATCGTTAGTCGCAACAAGAACGTCAACATCAATTTTCGTCCGTAATTCTCGTCCCAATAGACAAGCAATTCATAGTCAAGTGAAAAAATTTTAGTCCGAATATTCACTGCTTGATGTTGCCGTGCCAGTGTGACACCGTTTGGCCAGAAGTGTGGAGAATATTGCTGCCGTAGAGGCGTCCGTTCGAAATCAGCCAAATCAGTCAATTTCACGGCGTTCTCAAGAATTGGGCCTATCGCGAATTTTGCGTAAGTATCATGTAAGGGTGTATTACAAGATCAAGCTGACTTAAGAACTAAAGCCACTTGATCACATGAAGCGACGTACGTTCTCGAATTGGGCTCTTGGCATGATGGAGGAAAAGGGGGGAGTATTGAGAGAACACAGCAATACATTTTACTGTATCGCATGTTCAACTCATATCTTTTTTCCTTTACATGCGCTTTCAATCGCAGTTTAGCGTCTAGAGTCATTCCCTGATATTTGGCTGTATTTGAGTACTGTAGTAATGTAGTGGGCATTGTTGTTTATGTATACTGGAATGTGTGGTACGTTTTTATACGTAAAATTAATATATGCTGACTGTATGTCATTAACTCCAATCTGCCGTTTTTTAGTTCATTCTGAGATACTGTTTATTTTCATTTGTAGTTTTTTTGTTGCTATTTCGACAGTTGTTCCCACAGCAAGTACAGAAGTGTCATCTGCAAACGTTGTGGTTTCTCCACTTTCAGGCAGATCGCTAGTGAATAAAAGGTATAGCACTGGACCTAGTATAATGCCTTGTGGTACACCAGCTTTAGTTGCGTTTAATGTCGTGAATTTTCGGCTACTGCTTCGGCAGTTGCTTTTATAATTTGTGGATCAGTCCTTACTGCCAGACTTTATCGAAAGCTTGTGCTATATCGAGAAATATTGTAGAGCACATATTTTTCTAATCAAATGTTTTTTTGATTTTATCTGTAATTCTGTTCACCTGATCAATTGCAGAGTGCTTATACCTAAATCCAAATTAGTGAATTGGGACTAACGATTTTTCATCAATTATTTTTCGCAGACGTTTCACCAGCATTTTTTCGAATAACTTGGACAACATTGTTAGGATCGATATTGGGCGATATAAGTTCACTTCGCTTGGTGGTTTTACTGGTTTTGGTATCATTATTACATACCATACATACCATATCAATAATTGTTCATTCGTATTCTTTTTTTTAAACTGCAGCAGCACCTTTTGCACAATTATGAGGATGTGTGGAGTGATATAAATTACATCCTGGCAGATTAAAGTCAGTAGTCTATTTTAAGTATGTCTCTGAAATAAGACATATATGTATTTTATTTATGTCCAGAGTCTCGTCCTTTCGGTTCTCGATACCATTAGCATTTCATCCAAGAACTTTTTTTTATACCCTATTCTAAGGGTATATTAATTTTGACGCATAGTTTGTAACATACCTTAATATTGCTCGTAGACCCCTAAAAGTTACTATATTTATGATCAGCATCGATAGTAATGTCGATCTAGCCATGTCCGTCCGTCCGTCCGTCCGTCCGTCCGTCCGTCCGTCGGCAAAAATTAGGCCTTTAAACTGGACCTAGAGAGCTGAAATTTTAACCATATACTCTCTAGGGTCCCGAAATAATCAAGTTTGTGAATTTTTGAAATCCGCCCACAGACACGCCCACAAACTCAAAAAAAAAAACAAAATTTTGGAAAAAATCGAATTTTGAGCTACAAAGCTGAAATTTTTTGTATATGATCTATTATCTTGTATTTGAAAATTTTTTATCCCAAGCAGTCTTGGGATAAAAAATTTTCAAAATCGGCCCACTGACACGCCCACAAATAAATAAAACAATTTTTTTGAAAATCCAAAGTTTGAGCTAGGGAGCTGAAATTTATAATATATAGGTACTCTCTATGGGCCCTTTATTCTCATGTGTTAATTTTTTTTAAATCCGCCTACTGACACGCCCACAATTAAATAAAACAATTTTATTGAAACACCCAAGTTTGAGCTAGGGAGCGTTTTTTTTGATAAAATCCTTTAAATGTTATATAACAAAATATGTAGAGCGTTCTTAACAATTCAACCATACTTAGGCTTTTGTCACGCCCACTCATGAGGGATAGGAATAAGAATAGGGTATTCAACAGTTCGCCCAAGCGGACTGTAGCCCGTCCCTATGTTTTTACTTACTTGTTTTTTTGGTTGTTGATTTGTTCTTTCAACAAATGCAACTCTTGCTTAAAATTATTGATTGAGTGGCTTAAGCCCACCCTCCGAAGAGGGTGAATATACCTGTGTAACTGGCCTACCACCTGGAATATTCATTTCTTTTGTTTTGTTCTTAGTATAATTTTTTTCAACTTTTGCGAAAAGTTTGAACTTTTTATCTATGTGCATCCAGACGCTTCTGGATTTTTGTGACAAGGGTCCGCAGGGTCTACCAGAGAACTACCCTTGCAGTTTAAGTAAATGAAGTGTAAGTTCCATATTGATTCATGATTCGAGGTAATAAAGTCATAGCAGTGATGATATCAAGAATTCTACTTTTGAAACCCATCGTGGTTCGTGGACCAAAATCGACTCAGTGTCAGTATGTTTGTAATGAGTACTTTTAAGCCAAGGTGTTGAGGTACCCGTGCGGAGGGCTGCATGGTCAGATTGTAGTTAAAAAGAGCTGGGCGATAACGGTCTTCCCCGGCGCCCAGGTAAGGCCGATTGTATAAAGTGCCTTATCCAGGTAAGTCGGCTATGCTGGGACGCACCAACCCTCCCGGACATACTCGTGGGACCAATATTTACAAAAATGACCCAGAGAAAACAAACAGAAGAACGTTTCTATACTTCAGTACTTGCATACCAATATCAAATACTACATCATGCTATGATGGAAATACTTCTTGTTAAGTTCGATCAGAAATTTGAATCGCTAGATTCAAAATTGGTCGAACAGAAGAATTCTATACATTTCTTAGTGCGAGTAGAAAAAGAATGGTCTAGATTCTAGACGAACAAAAGAATTCCATAGTCGCCGCCCAAAAGAGTGCTGTGGAAGATTTTAAAAATGTTTTCGAAGCGAAATTAGAAGAAATTGACGACAAGTTCGAGAAGGTGAAACCAAATTCGACACAATGAATTAAACATGTGATAAGCACGAAATACAACTCGACAAGGTCGATAACAACTTCAAGAACCTGGCTAAGGAGGTCGAAAAAGTCAAGAAACAGAAGGCTCGAGGATATTCTGCGGACTGCCCGAGAAGAAAATAGATGCAACCTACTATTTGCGATGGTCAATCATGGCCACTTTAGCAGAAAAAGTTTAAAGGAGCTGCACTAACACTCGCACTAAGATGTAAAGCTGTGGAATTACGTCAAACCGTCTCAGAGGAGAAGCAACGCAACTTCGACGCCTTGGCCAAGGCTATAGTGTACAAGGAAAGTGAATGAAGAACAGCTGGAAAGAGAACTCTCGCTGAGCGGTTGTATGCTCGTGCCAAAGAACAGACATTGTAGACCGGAACAGTGCTGACAGACGTCAAGTCCAGTACGTGGCAACCATCGACACAGGTGCCACACTTTCTATTATAAGAGGGACAGTCCTGACTTAAGAGTGGCCGATATATGCGACGAATGTATCATTGGAGTTGATGAGACAGATTCTTTTTAGTGGAGCCAGTACGACTTCTTAACGTGGAACACAAAGACGTCAAATTGAAGAAAGGTAAGGTGATTAGAAACTATGTTCCGATTACTGGCATCACGAAATTATCACAGGATTCTGCGAAACCTCGTTCATCAATGAGAATGACTGAGGCGAAAAGATATTTATTCGAGTACTGCGATCTGAATCAGAAACAGGAAGCCATTGCAGTGGACATCATCCACGAAATTACTAATATATTCGCTTCGCGGGACTGCGAGTATGGCCGCTCATACCTTGTGCAACACCGGATTGGCACTGGAGACGCGATGGAGGAACGACTGACCCAGAGCTTACATTATAGTGTACCCTA
Source organism: Portevinia maculata (assembly GCA_949715645.1). Taxonomy (NCBI): domain Eukaryota; kingdom Metazoa; phylum Arthropoda; class Insecta; order Diptera; family Syrphidae; genus Portevinia; species Portevinia maculata. Next base: position 280,580,474 of record OX454525.1, read on the forward strand.
CTTCAAGAAAAAACATTTATTGTAGATGCTGACGCTATCAATGTTGTGATCGGATCCGTTCTTTCTCAGATGCATGATAGCCAAAACATAGTTATTTACTATTTCAGTAAAGTGCTCTTCAAGCCGGAAAGGAACTACGAGTACATGTCACTTCCATAAATACCTGCGCATCCTGCGCATAGATCATGCGTCTCTAAAGTGGTTGCTGCAATTAAAGAATATTGTAGGACAAGTTGCGAGGTAGATTGAACGTCTGCAGATGTATGACTACGAGATACAGCATTGTAGGGGAACTCTTCACTCCAATACAGATGCTCTCTCCCGGCGGCCCTACGAAGCTGATTACAAACTTTGCGCACGCCAGGAGAAAAAGGATAGGGTATTAGTCGAACGCTTGAGCGCTGATCCCATTAGTAGCTGGAGTGCTTGGGAGATCCGGAATGCTCAACATGAAGATCCGGTTATTGAGTCTATTATCGCCTGAAAGGGTCATGAAATGAGAAAAGCTAGACTGGTAGCAGATCTCCAATTAAGACCGCGGAACTTAAGGTATCTGGGCACATTGGGACTCACTTCATATTCAAGATATCATTTTGAGAAGAAAATGGGAAAGTTCGGACGAAACATCAGTCGTAATGCAGCTTGTCGTACCCAGATCGAAAGTCAAAGATGTGTTCAGTGAATTACATGATGGGGCATCCGGAGGTCACTTGGGAGCAAATAAGACACTCGAAAAAGTCCAAGAAAACTTTTACTGGGTTCACGCAAGAGATGATGTCGAAAGCTGGTGCCGAATATGCAATACTTGCGAAGCCAGCAAAGGCCTGAGATTAAAAACGCAAGGCAAGATGCATCAATACAACGTTGGAGCGACCTTTGAAAGGATTGCACTTGACATCGCACGACCGTTTCCAGAAACCAAAAACGGAAATCGCTATATCCTTGTAGTACTGGACTACTTCACTAAATGTCCTGAAGCGCTTGCTTTCCCTAACCAAGAAGCTAAACCGTTGTCGAGCAGATTGTTGACAACTGGGTTAGCAGATTTCGCATACCACTGGCTTGGCACTCGGACCAAGCTCGGAACTTCGAGTCGAAGATTTTTTCAAGGAGTATGTCAGCTGCAAGGGATGAAGAAGATTAAAGCAACTCTCTTTCATCCACAATCAGACAGAATGGTGAAATGCTTCAACAGAAAATTAGGCGAACAACTTTCGAAGATTGTTGGCGACTACCAGCGAGATTGGGATAAGCACATCCATATGCTCCTATAAGCTTATCGAAGTGCAGTTCATAACACTACAGGACACAATTCTTTTTGATCGAACCGTCCGGTTACATAGTGAGCTGATGTTTGGATCTCCGACTGATGAACCAACGAATGAAGATGATTATGTTGCGTATCTTAGGAAAACATCAGAAACATTATTCGAAAAACAAGGGATTAGATCCGAATATTCAGCAAACGAATTAAGACGAGGTACGATGAAAGGCAATAACCACAGGATTCCAGGAGGGAGATTTGGTATGGCTATACACCCCTCATTGGTGAAAAGGCGTGGCACCTTAATGAAAACAGGATTGGGAAGGACCCTATAAGAAAGTGAAGCGCATCAACGATGTTGTCTACCGGATCCAGCGCGAAAGAGGTAAGCTGAAAGTTGTTTATCTGGATTGTTTCCATTGCTACTACGGTGCAAATATTGACGTGCTTGTTCGGGACGAATAAATGCACAACAACAGCAATTGATTGGCCCATCGGCCCCAGCGACGAAGTAATTGGAAACCGGAATGCATACCGAAACTTTTTGAGGTCAAACCGGTGAACCTTACACTAGTTGTGATGCAGTGAAGGGAGGATTATGATCATAACCTTCTCGGTAGAGAAGAATTAAAATAAGAAGAAAACATAGGGACGGGCTACAGTCCGCTTGGGCGAACTGTTGGATACCCTATTCTTATTCCTATCCCTCATAAGTGGGCGTGACAAAAGTCTAAGTATGGTTGAATTGTTAAGAACGCTTTACATATTTTGTTATATAACATTTAAAGGATTTTATCAAAAAAAACGCTCCCTAGCTCAAAGTTGGGTGTTTCAATAAAATTGTTTTATTTAATTGTGGGCGTGTCAGTAGGCGGATTTAAAAAAATTAACACATGAGCATAAAGCGCCTCTAGAGAGTATATATTATAAATTTCAGCTCCCTAGCTCACTTTGAATTTTCAAAAAAAAAAAATAATAATAATTGTGGGCGTGCCAGTGGGCGGATTTTGAAAATATGAACACATAAGCATAAAGGGCCCATAGAGAGTATATATTATAAATTTCAGCTCCCTAGCTCAAACTTTGGATTTTCAAAAAAATTGTTTTATTTATTTGTGGGCGTGTCAGTGGGCGGATTTTGAAAATATTTATACATGAGCTTAAAGGGCCCATAGAGAGTATATATTAAAAATTTCAGCTCCCTAGCTCAAATTTTGGTTTTTCAATAAAATTGTTTTATTTTTTTGTGGGCGTGGCAGTGGGCGGATTTTGAAAATTTTATATCCCGAGCAGTTTTAGGAGTCATAGATCATATACAAAAAATTTCAGCTTCCTAGCTCAAAATTCGATTTTTCCAAAATTTTGTTTTTTTGAGTTTGTGGGCGTGTATGTGGGCGGATTTCAAAAATTCGTAAACTTGATTATTTCGGGACCCTAGAGAGTATATGGTTAAAATTTCAGCTCTCTAGGTCCAGTTTAAAGACCTAATTTTTGCCGACGGACGGACGGACGGACGGACATGGCTAGATCGACATTACTATCGATGCTGATCATAAATATAGTAACTTTTAGGGGTCTACGGGCAATATTAAGGTATGTTACAAACTATGCGTCAAAATTAATATACCCCTAGAATAGGGTATAAAAAAGAAGAAGAAGAAGAAGAGGAAGATGAAGAAGAAAAGGAAAAAGAAGAAGAAAAAGAAGTAAATTAATTTGGCAAACGTTTGCAGTCCGATTGGGGTGATCATCGGGGTAGCATTACTGGGGCCTTTTTTTTGCCATTTAGCATTGGGGTCTAATTTCATTCCCCGAAAAATTGCGGTTTCCGAATAAGGTGAACTTACATTTTTGAATCAAACAGTGTTTGGGTGGAATCCGTGCGAAATACAGATATATTTTATTGAACCTCATCAAGTTGAAGTCAACAAACCAGGAAAGGTGAAAAAAGAAAAAAACAGCTTGCAAAGTAACAATCGCATTTTGTACCTCCAAAAATCGGCCTAAGTTCATTCCGCCGGAGCTCTGGGCCCTGTACAGGATATATATGTATATACTAATTCAGAAATGTATTCTTATCTCATTTTAATTTTGGTTCGCCTGCCATGTATTTTTTATGAAGGGGACACTAAACGCCCGATAAACTTGGTTTCAACTAACACTGGTTGGCAATTATGTTATTGGTTTCGCTGCTACAATCAATATCTCCATAACCAGTTACAATTTCATTCAAGTAGTTTTTTTTTCATGAAACCAATGCGTATCCCTAAGCTCAAGCTCAAGTCAAAAAAGTAGTGTTGGGCATAGTTTGAGTAGTTCGAATAAAACTTTTGTAAATTATTTCAAAGTTTGGTCTTTACGTCGAATTAACAAAACTGTTAACGACATATGTGCAGTAGTAGATTGGATTTAAAACAATTTCTATGTTATTTCTACCTCTTTCGCTCTCAATTTTCCTTTGTTCAGTTCGTAGCCTTTGGCTAAAGTGTACCATAGCAGTGCAGAGATGTGACAAAATATCTAATAAAACTCTGTAACAATTTAATTAGAAAAGTTTCCGGAGTTATTTTTCGGATTTATTCTCGTTAATTGGTCTTCTACTGAGTTATTTATGCACAATATGTGAATGGGGTCATTGAACAAAATGAATAAAAATTATTCCAGAAGTCCGAGCTTTATTACGAAAGAGTTATTGTCTAAAATGTCACAGGACGAGGTAAAAACAATAAAAATCGTTTATTGTTGTCACTTCAAAAATTAAATTGCCATATTGGCTAGTCCTATTTGTTTTATTCAAGTATTCAGTTGCACTTGAAATCCCTAAAATATTGAAAATTTCGCCCCGCCCAAAATTGGTTTTTTGATTGAAATAATTTGGAGCATTCACGATTACACCCGAGATTAATTTTTTTGATCGAACGTTCGCGATCGATAACCGATGACGCTACTCGAATTTCAATTATTCATTGAATGAAACACTTTTCGAATTCGTACGAATTCAATATCCTTTATTACCACGGAATGTCTGGTCAATTCAATGCTTTTTGGTAGACTATAGGTGAGTTCATAAACGCAGAAAATCTGCGCTAGTCCAATCGCATTTCTTTTCTTATGCGTTTTTGAACGCACTCACTACGCAGAATATTTGCAGTCAACATGAAGGCCTAACTTAGTACAATTTTCTTGAAAACGTCGAAAAAAAATGGAGAAGAAACAAATTTTACTAAGTTTAATTTTCGATTTGCTTACAGAAATAGAAAATAGAAGCATAATTTACGCAAATAACTCACGAATAAAAAATAGAAACAAAATTATAAGGAGAAAATATTTCACTATTAAAAAAAACGCATGTTGCCAAAAAATCCATTCTTCATGAAGTTGATTTCACAGTATCCTGACGATGTATTCCATAGTCATTTTAGGATATCAAGATCCACATTCAATGTAAGATTTTTCTTGCTAATAGTACAAAATAAAAAATTAAAAACATTCATATTTATAGTTTGTTGAAAATGAATTAAAAATACTGTGGAAAACAAAAAGAACCGGCCGGCCGAAAGTAGCGTTAAAGTTGGCGTTGTCCCTAACTTTGTGGAAATTAGCCAATGGTTCCTGTTTTAGGGAATTATCGAATCTTTTTAATGTTGCAAAAGGAGCAGCATTTAATTTTTTTTTGCAAATAATTAAGCTTTTATTTGCACTTAGAAAGAAATTTATAAAATGGCCTTCCAATACCACCGAACGAAAAAAAGTCATGGAATGTTTTCAGAAGTTGAGACGGAATCCGATCCCTTATGTAGTAGGTTGTGTGGACGGGAGTCACATACCCATCCTCCCTCCTATATACGACAAAGTAAGCTACTATAATAGAAAAGGAATAAGTTCAAGCAATATTCAGGTAAACGTGTTTATTTATTAAAAATTACCTAAATAAATCTTGTAATTCAAAGGCAATTTGTGATAGCAACCAAAAATTCATAGACGTTATTTTCGGATTTCCTGGAAGCTGTCATAATGCAAACGTTTGGGAAAGCAGTCCAATCGGGAAGATTGTTCTGGCCTGCATCGTTTTACACAACATTATAATAGAGGAAGATGGACTAGTAGAGGATATAGCTTTTGAAACAATGAACTCAGAAATTGATGAGCAGAATCAGCAGGATGAGCATAATCAAAACAATTCAACCACAACCGAAGAAGCGAAACAAAAGAGAAATCAAATTGCTATGCTATTTTGTTCATAAAGCCTTGTTTTAATAAAATAATGAATTTAAATTGAAAGTAAGTACATTTTATTCAAAAACTTCAAGAAAAAAAAAAGCTAACATAAACAAAAAGAAACTAAAATAAGGTAAACAAAATTCGTAAATAAGTATTTAGGTACTTGTAAAGTAAGTCTTTTTAATTAGATAAATTGATCAATGAATCTTGGAGACTCTTGATTAGTTCTAATCTACGTTTTTCAATTTCCATTTTTTCTTTCTCTATTGCAACAAGTTCTTGGTGCTTCACATCATCCTTCTCTGCTTCCTTTTTTGAAAACGTAAGAAGTTCGTTGTCCTTTGTAGTGCGCTTTCTTTTGGTTGGGGTTTTGAAAAAGCTTTCGTCCTCAGCTGATTCGGTTTCTTGTGGTTCAGATACATTTTCATCATTTTGGGTTCCATACGTTGAGCTTGAGCACAAGAGGTTTTGTGGGGGACATACACTGTGTCTCCCACCGTAGGCTTTATCAAATGTTTCAAAATAGTCCCACGTTGTTGCATCCCGTCCTGACTCTTTATTACGTTTCTTGATTCGTTTATATGTTGTCATCAGATTTTCAAATTTCTTCTTTGCATCAACAACATCAAACTCAAACAAAGGATGTGTTTTCTTTACATCGACTATAACTGCTCTCCACAATAAAAGTTATTTCTTCTTTCCAGCATTAAAATCCTTTTCCATATGGATTCTTTTATCAATCAAAAGTTTTACTTGATGTTATTCCAGACTGAACCTTCGCCCTCCCTTTAAAGACAATAATTTAAATTATTTTGTACAAAAACATTAATACAATATTTCCAATGGTTGGTTGGTTGAAACCGGCCCTCGATGAGGATGCACTTTGACCAGAAGTAGGTCCATTGTGCTGATATTTCCAATACTTACATTTTTTTTTTCTGCAGTCAAAAAATTATGGCTGCACAATCTGCCCGACGCCGACTATAGAATGACGTTTATGAACGGTGGGTACTGCAGTTGGGCTAACTTAGTTCGATCGGAAATCTGCTTTAATGAACGCAGATAATGCAGTTCTTAGTTAGTTTGACGTTTATGAACTCACCCTATGTTCTTCCCTTTGCTGTTCGGCGCGTAGATAAACAAAGATAAAGGCTTTTCAAAACGCGAACATTCCATATATAATTGGCCATGCGAGAAGCATGGGTATTCGAGATTAATCCCACATACTTCCAAAGATTGGCCTTGTGGTTTATTGATTGTCATGTCAAATGCAAGACGATCCGAAAATTTAATGCGTTTGAACTCGAAAGGTAAATCGGTTAAAATCAGTGAAAAACTCGGAATGAGCACTTCCTCGCCCTTGGATTTGCTCTGGGTATTGTTGCTTGAATATAATTATTCTTGAGTTGCTTCACGACAAATCTTGTTCTATTGCACAATTTCGGATGATTGAGGTTCGAGAGCATTATGATTACAGATCCAACCTTCATTCGTAAATTATGTGGTGGTAATCCTGGCAAATCCAATGAATTCAGGTACTCCGTCAATAATTGGTTGCTTCCTAAGGATTAGTCACACAATCAACTAATTCGAACGAATGGAATCGTCCAGCAATTACATATTGAATTACTAAATTCAATGCATGGACATTCTTATTTTGTCATCTGGACGATGTTTGGGAACACTTTCATAATAAGTTCTTCTTTCGTCGTTGAGAAATTACAGAAATTCTTCGGAAACGAAATCAATCCAGTGGAAACATCGATTGGTGCTCTTCCATTGCGAATCGCCAACAATTGATTGGATAATATTTTGGCAGCCGGATCATTTTGCAACGCAACTCGCATATTCGTCTTCAACCGCAAATACGAAAGCTAAGGCGAACGTTATTTCATCAGCTGCCGCTGATCGTGGAATGACAGGAAGCGTTTGTCGAAAACTCTGCCAGCAGAATCATTGCGCTTCCAAAACGTCTCGTGGTACTATGCAGATCTTTCATAGTCTGATGGAGTACCTTCAATACTCGTTTGTGTGCCATGGTGCATTTGTTCCAGATGATAATCTTACAAATCTGCAACCGCCAGCGCAATTTCTGATCTCGAGCGAACCGAAGCCAACAGTAATAAAATAAGGACCGTTTTGCCAGGCGCATCGATAAAGAAAATGCCTCCGTTTCGGGAGTCAAAGGTCATAAACGTTTTTTTACTGTGGATTCAGCAACGGAACGTTTGTTGGAACTGCCTGGCTCAAAGCGTCTCGGTCATATTTTCGTTCGCAATAAAAATCTCGATTGAATTAATTATGCATTGCACGATTCGGTGCTGGCATGCCCAATTTGCACAACAAACTGCCGCATATGAGCAGACCAATGTCTTCGATCAAAGTCGACGCCTCGTTGCGCATTTCTTCTTTCATTTCCGCTTCCTAATTCGAAGTGACTATGGGTACTCGGTGCAAAATATCGTCAGCCATGCCATATTTTGGCATGCCGAGTGTTCATTTAATTCTTTCACCAGATATTCCTAACGTGCCAGTTAAAAATTGTAAAAATTTGTATATGTATGCTTTCAAAATCTGTGGCATACTCCGCATATAAATTATATACCTTCTTTGGTTCCCCCGATTCTGTTGACCGTGGACACCTCTGTTTTCCGACCTTGTATCGTTGTTATGGTATCCTCTTGTTTTAATTCTACCTCAAGTAGTACGAGGGCGGGTCAATAAGTCCGTGACTTTTGGAATAAAACACAGATTTTTTGATAAATTTTTTTTTTTATTTTTAACGTAGTCTCCCTTGAGCTCTATACACTTTGTCCAACGCTTCTCCAATTTTTTTATCCCTTCCAAAAAAATAGGCCTTTGTTTGCGAGATGACTTCATCATTGAAGTCAAATCTATTTCCACCAAGCCATTTCTTCAGGTTTGGGAACAAGAAGTAGTCGCTCGGAGCCAAATCTGGAGAATAGGGTGGATGAGGGAGCAATTCATAGCCCAATTCATGGTTTTTTGATATGGCAACTGCACATGTGTGCACCCTTGCATTGTCTTGGTGGAAAAGAACTTTTTTCTTGGCCAAATGAGGTCGGTTTTTTTTCAAATCGTCATTGAATCGGTCCAATAAGTTGGCATAATATTCCCCATTGATTGTTCTTCCCTTTTAAAGGTAGTCAATGTGGATAATCCCGCGTGCATCCCAAAAAACAGTCGCCACAACTTTATTGGCTGACAAAACCACCTTGGCCTTCTTTGGCGCCGCTTCACCCTTAGAAACCCACTGTTTTGACTGTTGTTTGGTCTCTGGTGTGTTGTGATGGATCTATGTTTCGTCCACGGTTACAAAACGGCGCAAAAACTCCTCCATATTGCGATTAAACAACGCCAAACCTTCCTGTGAAGTTGTTACACGATTGCGTTTGTGGTCGACTGTGAGCAAACGCGGCACCCATCTTGCGGAAAGCTTTCTCATGCCCAAGTGATCATTCAAAATTGAAATCACTGAGCCATGCGAGATCCCTACGGCTTCCACAATCTCTCGCACTTTCAATCTTCGGTCGGCCAACACCATATCGTGAATTTTTTCGATTGTTTCGGGTGTAGAGACCTCAACTGGGCGTCCAGGACGTTCGGCATCTTCAGTGCTTGTACGGCCACAACGAAATTCAATAAACCACTTTTTTACCATTGAAATCGATGGTGCAGAGTCCCCATAGTATTTTTCAAGCTTAGCCTTGGTCTCGGTAATGGTTTTTTTTCGCAAGAAATAATGCTTAATAAGCACACGAAATTCACTTTTTTCCATTTTCTCCTCAAATTAGTGAGTAGTCTGATAAAAATAGCTGTCAAACACAAACTAACTGACGCAGCAAGTTTAAATTTTGACAGGAGTCAACTGACAGATGCCTGTTGACAGGAGCAGTGTTGCTGTTTCAGTAAAGAGGTCAGAAATTCAAAAAGTCACGGACTTATTGACCCGCCCTCGTACCTCTATTGTTGTTACTACTTCTTTCATAATTGTTGTGGATGTTCTTGTTGTTATTATTTTATCTAGGGTTTGTTTATCTTGGTCTATGGTTACCATGATTGTTATTACCTATATCTGAAATTTGTTCTGAACATTATTACCTACAACGTAGTTTGATTGACCCTACTCAGCTATCTGAATCTCGGAACGGAAATCTAAAGACTTCCAAGACCTCTTAGGTTAAGTTGGGTTATAGTGGTAGTCGGTAGACAACAAGTAACAAGTTCTATTGTGATACCACACGAATCTATCTTCTTCCTACTTGTTGAACCATTGGGAGCTTTTGATTATACTTGAATGACTTTTAATGTCGATGTTTATGAGATCGTAGAGATCATTGTAAAAACAAAGATCTCAAATGGAGTTTTCTTTGAGAGAGAGCAGGGTATGTGCAGGGAAGATGGAGAATAGTCTCCTCCTCCTCCTCGTCCGAGCAGCTTCTTCAGAAGTCATTTGTATAGACGCCAACCCTTGTTGTATGCTTGCCTATGAGAAAGTATCCGCTGATGGCAATTGTTGCCACTTGTCCACCTAAGGTTAGTTCTCTCAATGGCCTCCCTCATAAACATGAGTTTGCATATAGCAATTGGAATGCCTAAGGGACCTTTATCAGGTAGAAGCGGCAGTATGGTTCATTTTCTGGCGAGTTCATCAGCCCAAAAATTCCCTGGAATATCTCTGTGTCCCGGCACACAGCATAGGTGATTGTTGAATTGCGCCGCCATCTCCGCGAGAGACAGAATCCCGACATTTTTGATAAACATAGTTTTTAGTGTTAAAGGTTCTCTTGGTCAAATAACCTCATGTCAAATAAATCAATGTCAGTTGCTATTAATGTCATATCTTTGACTAATGTTCCATTTTTAGTTATTAACACGTTTTTTAATAAGTTGGTTTTTTGTTTTTCAACGTATTTTTTGCGTGAGATTCTCAAATTGATCCTCGGTCACCACGATACAAAATTAATCACGATAGATAGCGCTGTCTGGTTTTCAGTAAGAACACACTATACTGAGTTCTGGGTTTACTGACAAAATAAAACTGAGATTTGTGTTTGGTGGAATCCCGCTTGTTCAAAATCCCCATCTATTATAAACCCGCTTTTTAAAATAACGCCAAATCCCGCTAATCCCGTTTTTTTACAAAACATTCGTAATGGAAGTAGACAAGTGCAGTACTCACTTTTGGTCTGTGTATGACAGTGCGGAAAAACAATTCCCGAGAAAACAAAATATTGCTGAAGCGCAGACTGAATGTTTTGGTTTGACGAAAAAGTTCTGGCTTGTATAAACTCATTGCAGATTTGAGAAAGGAAGCAATTGTGGTGCAAACTGAAATACAAAAATTACGAAATGGACAAGAAAAATTATATAAAAAAAACTAATGTGAAATAGTTTAAAAAAAATTAATGAGAAATAGAAAAAAAAGAGTAAAACAGGTTTTTTGGGTTGCATTGCTTATCATACACTTGAACTAATAAAATAAAAAATTTTGTTAATGGTTTGAAGTTTTTTTTGTTCCCTTTTGCAGAATATATGATATTCTTTATATTTTTTTTTTAAATTATTGAAGATTGTCATATTTATTACTTAAAAATGTATTTTGATATTATTTATTTCTTATTTTGTTACTTCCCTAAAAATGATAAATGTTAAAATAAACTGCATTTCAAAAAAACTCTCATTGCTTAATTTATTTTAATTTTCTTATTATCCCGCTTTTACAATCAAAAGTAGTTACTTTATTTCAAAAAAATCGCCCGATTTTTAAAATAAAACAACTACTTTTGATTGTAGAAGCGGGATAATAAGAAACTGGATTATAAAAAACGGGATTATAAGAGGCGGGATTTTAAAAGACGGGATTTTAAAAAAGCGGGATTATAAAAAGCGGAATTATAATAGCGGGATTTTAAGAATCGGGATTATAAAAAGCGGGATATCGAACCCAACCCGTGTTTGGTTTACAGATAAAATGACGAATGAGCTAGGAAAGAAACCACTTTTATCAACTTTTTCTTTTCAATTTCTTCTCATAATGTGCCATAGTAAAAAATGGAAAGGCGCCAGGCGAAGATGGGATTCCATACGAATTCTACAAAAATTCTAGTCCAACCCTAATCAACTATTTGAAAGTTCTCTTCAACAGTGTGTTCTCGAGCGCAGACATCCCTTCATCGTTTAAGAAGACCGTAATATTCCGAATCCACAAAAAGCGTTCACTAGAAAACGTAGAAAACTACATGGGAATCTCATTCATGAATGTGTCAGCCAAGATATTTTGTGGCATACTTGTAGGACGATTAGAAAAATGGGTAGATGACAAAAATATTCTGACAGAGCGTCAAGCTGGATTCAGAAAAAACTTTTCAACCGTTGACCAAATATTCACATTATCTGCGATTATAAGAGCCTTTCAAGCCAGAAACAAGAAAATGTGTAGCTTTTTTGTAGATTTCAAGGCAACTAAGATCTTGTTAGCCGAAGTGCACTCTTCTATAAACTGTCTCAGTTGGGTATCTCTACACAATTTCTTAAGACCATTAAAAAAATGTATGCCGAAACAAGTGCAGCAGTCTGGGATGGAAAGGATTTCTCAGAATGGTTTAAAACACAGACTGGTGTAAAGCAAGGATGTCCTGCCTTATTGTTTTCTCTATTTATAAACGACATAGAAAAAGATTTGCCTGGTGGAGTACGAATTGCTAATACCGTGGTCAATGTCTTGTTATATGCCGATGATCTTGTTCTACTCTCTGAATCTCCTGAAAATCTCCAATTGATGATAAATCGTCTAGCCAGCTACTGTAAAAAATTGGGACTAACCATCAACACCGAAAAATCTAAGATTATGGTCTTTTCCCGTTCACCACGAGTGCAAAGTGGAAATAGATGGTTTTATAATGGAAGCCGACTAGAGATTGTGAAGGAACTCAAATATTTAGGAGTGAAACTGAACCCAACCCTAGAATTTGGTAAACATCTAACGGATAAAGCCAAGTCTTCCCAAAGCTTAGTGAATCTATCATGGAAAAATGTTTTTGCAAACAAGCGGATTCTCCTCTCAACGAAATACAGAATATTTGATTCAGTTGTTAAATCAACTCTTTGTTACGCCTCTCAAGTTTGGGGATCAGACGAGTACGAAGTAATCGAGAAATTCCACAGGAACTTCTTGAAAAAATTATTCAACTTACCAATGAAATCGCCGAACTACACAATCTATTTGGAAACGGGTCTTCCAATGCTTTTTACAAGCACTCTCAAATCGCAAGCGGATTACATCATTAAAATAGGTTCGTATCCAGACTCCCGAATAAACAAAAAAATGCTATCTTATGAATTAAGAAACAAGGACTGGTGGGCGTCAAGATGGTTAAGAATTGGAAACGCGTGTGGAGAAACTATTTCATTCGATCTAAACAACCTGGACAACTTAAAGAACCAACTTTATCGAATAATAAATAAAAATGAAGATGCTATTCGTATGCGATTTATAGAGAAAGCTCGTGAATCAGATAGCAGAGTATTGTATTCTCACCTGAACTTCAATCTAAAGGATAAGAACTATTTCAATGACTCACTCAACTATAGTGAAATATCTATTATTTTCAAAACAAAGTGTGAGTTGATTGGTTTAAATGGCAGCCCATATAATGGAAGCTTCAACCAGTTTTGTAATATTTGCAACTTAAAAGCGAAAGAAGACTGCTTTCACATTATTAGTGTTTGTCCAATCTACAAACCACAGAGACTAGCTTACTTCGGAAAAAAATCCCTTACCATGCAGGAGACAATACAAATTCTGAACGAGTGTGATTGGAAAAAGTTATTTTATTATATTAAATCCATCTACAAATACAGGTCGCTATTAATAACAGAGTATTATTATTGATTAAGTTTATTAAAAAAATAACTATATTGTTAAAGTTACAAATGTATGTACATGTATAAGCATTTTGCTAACCAAGCTGACGGCTAAGCCATAGCTTTAAAATTCATTCTGACTTGTAACTTATGTAATAAGAAAATATTAAATAAATGAATTTCTTACTTACTTACTTACTTACTTAGTAAAATTCCATTAGCCTTAACAAATTTAACAGTTGTTTCGATTCTTCACAAAATTCTGTTGAGTTTTGCTGCTACTTAAACCTCAAATTTTGCCATTTCGAATTCTTCCTTTTTTACACCCTATTCTAAGAGAATATTAATTTTGACTCATAGTTTATAACATAGCTACCTTAATATTGTCTGTTGAGCCCTAAAAGTTACTATATCCGTGACCAGCATCGACAGTAATGTCTATTGAGCTCACACAATTTAAAAAAAGAAAGAAGTTTTCCATCAATCAAAAGATGAACTAAGAAGCTGTGCCGAAGTTCTCAAAGCTTGTTGGATTCCTGTACATTCCATTCTTTTTGATTGTCTTTCAGATACGTTCGTATGGTGTATTCAATTGATCTGTTGATGCATTTGATGCATTTGCTTGCTTCAAATAAACAGCTGTTTTGATATGAGTAGTTCCATATCTTGAAAGAAAGTGACTGAATTCTTGTCAAAGGAATTGCTTGCCGTTGTCGCTATGCAAAAATGCATGCACTCCAAACCAGAGTACAAGTATATCCATGTAATGAGCAGGTAGGGAGACTTGTGCAAAATGCAGAAAAAAATCCTACAATATGTGGAAGAATGTGTTTTAACCCTTATGGAACAAACGCTGTGGAAAACAGGGTATACAATATATTTTGCTTGCACCACTACATGCGGCGTGCTTCGTAAGACGAATGATTGTTGGTTTTTCCATAATGCTTTTTTAAAAGGCGTATCGACTTGATCCGCGTTGTGTGTAACTTTCCACTTCGTAAGTGCTACCTGCTTTGCTTTTTTTAAATGGTTTATATCTTATATTTCTGATTATTTTTTTTACTGATTACACATAATTATTAACCTCTAAAATTACCTATCAGTTAAAAATATGAAAATAAATGCTTCTTCTTTGCTTTGATATTTTTGATATTTGATATTTTATTATTTCGATAATAATACTCGTATACACTTTGCTTTCGCACAATTTATATTATTTGTACAGAGATATGATTTACAAATGTATATCTTTCTACTGAAAAAGTATTTATCTAATTTAAAGTGCGTTATTTAATTTACAAAATAGATCCTGAGGAAACAACGAAAAAAAACCTCAATTTGAAAGATCAAAGAAAAAAAAAAAGAATAAATAAATAAATAAGTAAATAAATAAATAACTAAATGGATAATTATAAGTGATATTAAATTAACAAAAAAAAAAATTAACAGATAACAGATATATAAAATAATAATAATAATTCAAGAAGTAAATAAAATAGCAGTAACTAAGTTAACACTTCACCTAGAGGTACAATTTTTTGCCACAATATATAGAATGATATATGAAGAAAGGTGTCGGTTATATTTGTTCATAAATAATTTTAACATTGCTATGTTTAACTAAGCTATTCTATATTTAATTGATTTATTAGAAAGGAGTCATTGAGTTTTACTATTCTATTGGAGATTAACTCAACATTTGTTTTAATATGCAGATCTAAAGTGGAATGATGATGATATTTTGTTTTGAGATGTTTGTAATTTTTTTATGTGGCATTCAGCACATTTACCCCATACCTGACAGCCATACAAGAGAATTGATTGAAAGATGGTTTTGTAAATTATAATCTTATTTTCGTTTGAAAGTAGTGAATTTCTATTTATAAATGGATATAACATTTTGATTGCAATATTCGTTTTTTTAAGTGTCCTCATATTATGTTCTTTAAAAGTCAGTTTTGTGTCAAGATGTATTCCTAGATATTTAACAGAAGGCTCCCATCTAATAGGATTTCCGTTGATAATTAGCTGATTAGCCGGAATGAAGCAAGGTTTTATTTTTCGTGTAAAAAAGATTGCTTGGATCTTTTCGGCGTTAAGCTTTATTCTCCATTTTGCGTAGTATTCTTGCAATATTTTAGTTACATTTTTTAAATTCGTCTCAATATTGAGACCGAATTCATGTGAGGAAAGTATTGTCGTGTCATCAAAAGATCTTTTAGGTCGCAGTGTCGGCCCTTGGGCAAGGGTTATAAAAAAAAAAAAAAAAAATTGCCGTGTATGCTGATGACACGGCAATTTTTTTTTCGTCGCTTGAAAAGCAAACTGACATAAATCAAAATTCGACGATTTTGAGTTAACTATATAGAACGAATCGCAGAATAAAATTCAATTTTTCTATCAAACCGTCATAACTATAACTCTTAAACTGACAGCATGAGGGCACAAGTGTCGTTTTGAATTTAAGGAAAAATCCCTGTTGTTTTCCCAGCTAAATGACTTTTTTTCATTTGTAACACTTTGCTTCTAAACATATTATGAATTCGTGATAAATAAGTTTCTTGAAAAGTGGCACTTTTCGTGTTGTGTCATTTTACCTTGCAACAAAACTAGTTGATTTTAAGTAGTGTCGTTTTACCAATAAGCTAGGTTTTATTTTATATATTTTATTATAGTCGATTTTTTAATTAAAAGTTCCTATAGATATTATTTTTATTATAACTTAATACTATTTAAAGTGGGTTCTTTCTACAAAATACGCAAAATAATACAAATGGTTTTATTTCAAAACAAAACGACACTTTTTCACATTTTTTTCTTAAATTAGTAGCAATTTGGATGTAAAACGACATAAGTCAAACATTTTTTTTTAAAATGGCTTTTTGTAGTAACTTTAATATACCACTTGAAAGGAGAAAAAAAATAATACTTTTTTACTTTACAACTTTTTGATATTCATTGAAATTCAAAACTAAAATGATTTTTTTAAGTTACGAGTATGAAAAACTTCAAATGGCTTTTCTGAAAATGTATGTTTTTTGACTTATGTCAGTTTGCTTTTCAAGCGACGATATATGGCTGCTTCACATTTCGGAAGAGTCGGGAAATCGGACGTATATAAGTTATATAAAACGGCTCCAAGGACCGAGCCTAGGGGTACGCCTGCATGAAAATGTATGATGTCGGACACACTACTGTTAACATGTACTTTGAAACAACGATTCGAAAGAAAACTTTGGACAATTTTACAGAGAAATAGAGGAAAGTTTAAATTTATCATTTCATACGTAAGCCAATTATGCCACACTGTATCAAAAGCTTTTTCGATGTCTAGTAGAATCATGCCTGTTGATCTACCTATTGCACGGTTAGTTTTTATCATATTACATATCCTAAGAACTTGATTTGAGGTCCCGTGATTTCGCCTAAATCCGTTCTGTTCGTTTGGATATGTTTGATTTTCTTCAATGATTTGAACAAAACTTTTTCGTAGATTTTGCTTAAAGCTCTTAGTAAACTTATTGGTATGTAGCTTTCGGTTTTATCGGGAGGCTTCCCTGCTTCGCTACTTTCCATTTATCAGGAAAATATTGCATTTTTAAGCATGCGTTGATGATATAGGTAAGAAATGTTATCCCTTCTTTAGGCAATTTTTTAAGATAAATATTTTTAATTTGATCGATTCCGCCTGTTTTATTAATAACTAAATTGTTTACGAAATATTCTGCGTCTGATTCCGTTATAAATTCCTTTGGCGGAGTTTCATAGATAGCTAAATTTCGTAGATAGCTACATGCTTGAAGAACGCTGGAGTTTGTATTTGCATCTCTTAAATTTTGAGCGACAACGTGATTTTGAGCGAAGTTTAGAGCTAACGCCTTCGCCTTTTCCGTATCAGTGAAGAAGGTTTCTGTACCACTTCTAATGCAAGATAACTCCTTGGATTTATTTTTAACAATTTTCATTATATTCCAGAAGGGCTTGGCGGCTTTATCAAGTGTGCTAAGCTTGTTATTCCATTTCTTATTTCGATTATCTTGAATTTGTTTATTTATTATTTTATTCAATTGAGCTACTTGAATGCGAGAAGCAGGTTGCCGGAATCTTTGCCAGTTTCTTCTGTGTACATTCCTAATTCTGATTAGTTCCAATGTTTGAGCTGGGAATTTACGGCAATAGATTTTGTTTGCAACTTTTGGTATAGTATTATTAGCCGAACTAAGGACATGCTCTGTAAACTGCTGAACAATGGAGTCAACATCCTGTTTGGGTGCAATTGTTTCAAGGGTCGTAGGAATGGTTTGAAGCTGTCTTCTTACCTCCATACGGAAACGAGCCCAGTTTGCGTTTTTTAGGTCATAAACATATTGCACTTTTTCCAAACCTGACCAACGAAATTGAGAAATAACCGGATTATGGTCAGAGCTAAGCTCGTTTAATGAAAATGGAACATAAGTAGGGCTAGATGGAAACAATATATGTAGACATAGGCAACATAAGAGATAGATCGGACAAAATATTTCCCCATGAGTTTGCTCTAATACAACCCCAGTCTCTGTGTCTGCAGTTTAGATCACCCCCCATTAAAAATGCGCATTTATACTAAACAGTTTTCGCAAGTCACTTTTCAGTGCAACCCGTTTTTCATCAGGTGTTAAGCCTACTGTAATTTTTCCGGGAAAATATACACAATAAGTCTTGATTTTTCTTTCGTTACGTAAAGTTGCTTCAATTCCTATATTTTCTATATATCGAGTTTGGACGCAAGACAAAAGCTCATGCTCTATTGATCTCCTTATCAGAATTGCAACACCCCCACCTCTTCTATCTGTTCTATCTACTCTATTCTGTAAAAAATGCAAAAATTCTACATGTTTGTTACGAATGCCTCTGGCATTCCATGTTATAATATTAATATTACTACCATTTTGCTTTGATTTTGCTAAAAATAATGCAATCCGTTTATTTGTATAATAAATCATTAAATATAGATTTATTTATTTGTTTAACTATTTATTTATTTACCTATTTATTTATTTATTTACCAAATTATTTTTTTATTATTTTTTCTTTTTATTTATTTATTTATTTATAATATTGATTTACTTGTCTATTTGTTTATTTTAATTTATTTATATCTGTGATAATTTTCCTCTTTATTTATTAACTTAATCGATTATTTATTTACTTATTTATTTACATATTTAATTTTTCATTTATTAGTATATTGATGTACTTAGTTATTTATTTATCTATTTTAATTTATTTATATCTGTGATAATTTTAGTAATAAGTTTTTAATTAGTACCTGATTTTGCGCCTTTTCTTAGACACAAATACATTGCTTCATAAATTTATTGGATATAAATATCTATTATGTATTACATTTTTTTCTTTTTTAATTGGAGGTTTTTTCGTATTTTCCTTCAGTATTGTATAATTTTTGGTTTTTCCAATTTAAATCACTAATGTTATGTGGATAATATTTCAGAACAAAGATACAAATTATCATATCTCTGTATACTGTAAAATGTATGGTAACCATACCTTTGTAAATTTATATGCGAAATAAATCTATCTATCTATCTATCTAATGCAATCCGTTGTTCGGCATAGTAACAAAAAAATGATTTGACTCTTTATTTGCTAGTTTTTATGGTGGTTGGTCACACTGGTTTTGAAATAAGATTGGGTCGGCGGTGCTTACGTTTTTTCATAATGTACCTATCCTATTTCCAAAGACGTATTGACTTAAATTCTTGTCAGTCAAACAAGTAAAGAAAACACAATACAGGGTGACGCGTGTTAGTTCTCAGAGCAAACAAATAAGAGTGTACGTGTTTTTTAAAAGATAAAGGTCAACTGTTTACAGGTATCTACTCGTATCAATACTGCTCAAATGATCGAAAGATTAGGCAGGTTGAATGATATTTTTAATTCGTCTTAGTTTAAAGACCCCAACAAAATGCAGAAGGTCATTTTTTGGAAATGAAGAGCAAGTCAATATCTTAAATGAAATGAATATATTTTTCCAAAATATTCCTTTTTTTGATCAGTCCGCCAATGTAACTATAAAGTTGGGATTTTTAAAAGGATGGCAAGAGAATATAATTACTCTCATTGGCATTTCAAGTGATTTAAGGGCAGACGGTATTCAGTTAATTTTAACGAGAAACCTCAATCAAGATTGTCTGGAAAATACCTTCGCGGTTTTACGCAACCGATGAGGAAATAACAAGTTACTGACTCCATTTCAATTCATTTATTCATTTAAAAGATCATCAGCAAAGTACATGGAGCATATAACCCATGGAAACTGCGAGCCAACAGTGAATATAGAGCTTCCCGACGTTGAAATTAAGTTACAATCACCCAAAAAGAAGCACAACGTGAACAACATTTCCAAAACCGAATCTGACTATAAAACTGTTGATTTCGGTAGCGAAAATGTGTTTTATTATTTTGCAGGCTATATTTAAAAGAAAATACCGTCAAAAACACAAGTGTAAGCTGAAATTAAGTCAGAAACCTAGTGTTTCCTCCATATTTACAGATTTCAAAGAATATGATTTATTTCTCGTTTTCCCAATTCGTACTTTTGTAATAATTTTGAAATGAAAATGTATAATATATTAAAGAATGAATTTGATTACTTATGCTCTAAAAATCAAAACAAATAATTTCTTATAAAATTTTATGTACGTGTTCGAGTGTATCACATTATCAAAAAATTTAATAGGATATCAAAAAATCCAACAACAAGCAAAAATATCTTAGTGTAACACACATCTAGTTCCTATTTAATTTTTAATAAAAATGTATGCCAAATTATTGTTTGTCTTTTTTTAACAGAGCACCCTGTGCACTTTTCCGAAAAAACAGTTTTCCTCTTGTATCTCTAGCTCACACAGTTCTTAATATATCCATCGACTTCTAGTGTCTGTGTGGTACAGCCGTACTTGCTGATAAGAACTGATAAGGAAAACGTCGAGACTCCAGAGTGTCACTACTCCCTACTTATTATATGGAAATACTCTGTCCGAAACACTTTATTTGGGGAATCAGTGTGATAACTTATATCTACTTCAAAATATCAAATATTTTCATTGATTTTTTTAATGGAAGAACAAAAAAAAACGTAAACAATCGAGGAAAATGCGACCCAGGAGGTCCACACGATGAACTTACTAGTGTGATATGAATATGATATCAATAATAAAAATTATGAGCAAGGGGATAAATGGGTCATTCTTTTACAAACCGAACACCATTCTGACCGACACATTTTTGATTTGCCTGAAATTTTTTGTACGGGTTATATATCGAAAAAAAGGGACACGTGTTCGAGTTTTTTTTTTTGATGATAGAAGGGGTTAAAAGTTTGAGATTTTCGTGATTTTTGCCTTGGAGACTCATTTTCAAAAATTCATTTTTGTTGTTTTTAAGGTAAAGAAAACTTCTTTTTTCATTGTCAAGATAAAAGAGTGAATTTTAAGATAAAAATAGTTCCAACAAAATTTATAAAAAAAATTATATTGTTTTAAACAATTTAATTGTTTAAATCAATTTTTAACAATGTTACCCACCACTTAGCCGATTTTAAGTATAACCATCATATTCTACGTCAAATTTTACATCTAAAATGATTTTTTTATTGATGGAGAAATGATTATTACGAGTACTATTGCAAAAAAATTAAATAAATTAGCGCGGTACCTGAATTCGGCGCACCAGTTGCAAAGTGTACCTCATATTCTCGCCTCATGCCGTTGTTTTCTGTATTATATGAATAATAAGTATATAAAGGGTTTTTCAACAGGGACGCTACAAAAGTAGAGCGACAGGGACAGCAAACGACGCCGAATTTCTTGCTGGTCTTTTGACATTTCTCTTCAGTAAGGTTTGCCATTTCATGATGGAAAGATATACGAGCCAACAACGAGTCGAAATTATTAAAATTTACTACCGAAATTCGGAGTGAGTGGCCTCAACGTTAAGAGCGCTACGTCCAATTTATGGTCGTCATAATCGTCCTAGCAGATCAACAATTGAGCGTCTAGTGGAAAAATTTGAATCCACAAGCACAGTACAAAATGTTCCCGTGCCAGTGAGACAAAGAAGTGCAGGTAGTGTCGAGAATATTGCTGCCGCTGCGGCTTCAGTTGAAGAAAACCCAAATGTGTCTCTCACACGTCGTTCTCAAGCGTTGGGCATCTCTGTGACGTCGTTGTGGCGAATTTTTCCCCATTTTTGGCCCCAATTGGATGATATGGACTTGGAGGACATGTGGTTCCAACAGGACGGCGCCACAAGCCACACAGCGAATGTCACAATCAATTTATTGGAAACCAAGTTTGGAAACCTTGTTATCTCATGAAATGGTCCAGTCGCTTGGCCGCCTCGGTCGTGCGATTTGACGCCGTTAGACTATTTCCTGTGGGGCTACGTCAAGTGTATGATCTATGCCAACAAGCCAGCGACGATTGATGAACTTCGTACGAATATCGAACGTGAAATTGCAGCAGTATCGGCCGATTTATGCATGAAAACCGTCGAAAATTGGGTTCAGCGTCTGGACTTCTGCAAGCGTGCCCGTGAGTTATGGATTTAATGAAATCCCGTCAGTAGCCGAACACTGAGCTATGTACACAAATGAAATAAAAACGTCGCTTTCTATTTTATGGTTCTTTATTGTATGAACGCTAAGATCAGAATGAAAACCAATTATACAATGTCTACTTAATATAAGCTTAACAATAGAATAGATAACAGTAATCACAGCAAAAGCGATGAAAGACCTGTACAGTGTCTAGTAAATAGCAACCCGTTAATACCCGGTCATGTACTCATATGTGTTATGATTTTGATCATCTTTGGAGATTTTCCCAAGGTCAACGAAACTTGTGAGAAAGAAAATGTATACTCTCGTTGTTTCCATGCAGGCTGTACGGTATGGTTCAGTATACATGACTCCTCCCGCCGCTGTATGAACTTAACGTATTGATAAATCGTGAATGTTGATATATAAATAGTGTTGCAGCTGGAAGTGAACTATGTTGCTGTACATAGGGTTCTACGGGCTGCTTTTTACATTTGTTTATTATCTTTCTTATTATTATTTTTATCCTTTTTTCTTTACATATATATATGAGTAAATTATAATGGAACAAATTATTAAGAATTTCATTATTGTACAACTTAACCTAAGCTTTTTGATTAATCTAATATTATATAACAACAGTATTTTATTTAATTCAATTTCTTGTGATCATGTTTTAAATCACCTCATATTTTGTGTTTATTTAAAATGGAGAAGTAATAACACTATAATACTTAAATACTACGTCATTTAAATTTGTTTTTTTATTTATTTTTATTTTTATAACATGTATATAATATACGAGTAGGTATATGTCATTTGTTCGCTTAAGAGAAAATACTTAATAGAAAAAGTTTAGAATATAACCAAATACATTCATTCAATTATCAATCTTTTTGTTTTGTTAATATTTTTTTTGTTTTTTACGTTATAGAAAATTTACTCTTGTTTTGATTATTTCATTGCTTGGTACTTCTTTTTTTTTTTTTTTAGAGTAGTCCCTACCTGTATATTTTCTATCAAATTCAATTTCTTTTATTGGATTTTGGTACCTATACTTTCTTTTGATTATTTGCCTATCACGTTTTAATCCCGCTTTATCCGTAAAATAAGTTTTGCCTTTTCCCTTTACGTCTTTAATTATATATCTTGGCAAATGTTTAATATTATGGAAACCTAAGTTTTTAACAAGTTCTCTCTCTCTGTACTTAGAAGGTTCTGCTCGTGTTTCATTTACTTTATTTATATGCTTTTCTTTATTTTTGTGGATTCTATGCTTAAGGTTTTCCAATTCTAATTTGTTAAATGTAGCATGTAAGAAGTCATTGGGTTTTTTTTTGGGGTGGAATGAATAGTATCGTTATAAAGTTCAACTGCTTTGAAAACCAACATCCTGTCGTCAGTATCTATAATATCCTTATTGAGCTTTAACAATCGTATGTGTTCATTAAGTGTTAAATGAAAACGCTCTATAACAGAATTACCCGTATGGGTATTGGGAGATGTGAAGTGATAGAATATATGTTCTTGATTTAGGAATTGTTTAATATACGCGGTATTGAATTCATTATCAGCCACTATTTTAACTGGCTTTCCTAATATTGCGAACCTTTGTTTTAGTACATCAACTATTGTTATTGAATTCCTATCTATTAAAGGGTGAATGGACACGTGTTTAGTCAATTTGTCAATGCATGTTAGGAACATATTATTCTTATTTAAAAACCATATATCGATGTGGACTATTTCATTGGGTTTATCAGGTGTCTCAGTAATCATTAATTTTGGCTTTATTGGATGTCTGTCGTATTTACACATGTCACATGCTATGCAATTATTGATATATTTATATATCTCTAATCTCAGATTTGGAAAGTAACATAACTCTTTTAGAACTACATACGTTTCCTCAATCCCCCTATGATTTCTGTCTAAATGGGTCTTTTCTATTAGATCTAGTAGTTTTTCTTTGCATGTTATGTCCTTTACAAACTTTGTGCACCTTAGCATTTTCATAGTTGGTAAATTAGAAAAATATTTTATTATGGTTTTTTGAAACTCTTTGAATATGTTATCGTCTTTGCAGAAGATTCCTATAGTCCCCTTAATAGGTAATAGTTCATTAAGGAGTTTTAAAACATATGCCTCATCATACTCTTTAAGGCTAATAAGTGATCTTCTCTTTTTCTTGAACAAAAACTTGGTTGTGTATGAATTATTTATACCATTTTCTAATACTAATTAATTTTTATAAATGTTTAATTGTGTTTCGGTTATATAAATATGATCGTTTAAATTTTCTTCGCCGCTGTGTATTGTAGCTGCATCCGATTTAATGTCGTTTTCAACCACACAATTAATTTCTAGGCGACTTAAAAAATCAGCAACAAAATTTTCTTTTCCTTTGATATACTAAATATCAAAGTCGAACTCGTTGAGTTTTATTTTCCATCTCTGAAGCTTTGAGTTGGGTTCTTTCAGAGAATTTAACCACACTAGAGGTCGGTGGTCTGTCTGGACTTTGAACTTACGGCCAAATAAATATGGCCTAAAATATTTAGTTGCCCATACTATAGATAACAGTTCTTTTTCTACCGTACTATAATTTATTTCATGGCTGTTTAAAGTTCTTGATGCATAAGCTATTGGGTGATGATTTTGTGACAATACTGCCCCCAATGCTGCATTGCTAGCGTCGGTAGTTAAAATGAAGGGCTTTCCAAAGTCAGGGTATGCTAGGACTGGACAAGTACATATAAGTTCTTTAAGTTTATTAAAGGACTCAATGTATTGTCTGTCTTTGATGTTAATTTTATTACCCTTTTTGAGACACTTTGTCATTGGGAGGCTTACTCTAGAATAGTCCTTGATAAACTTTCTGTAAAACCCTGTAATGCCTAAAAACGATTTAATTTGCTTTACTGAGTGAGGTAATTTGATTTCCTTGATAATTTTTATTTTATTTGGATTGGGCCTAATACCTTCATCTGATATAATATGTCCTAAATACTCAGTTTTTCGTTTCATAAAATTGCATTTGTCAATTTGCAGTTTTTGGTTGTAGTCAGCAAGTCTTTTTAAAATTTTATTAAGTGAATCGATATGCTCTTGCAGCGACATGGAAAAGATAAGTACGAGTATGTCGTCTAGGTATACTACGCAAATTTTATTTAGATAACCAACCAGGACTTCATTCATCATTCTTTGGAAAGATGCCGGCGCATTTTTCAACCCAAATGGCATACGTTTGAACTCGTAGTGTCCATTTGTAGTTGAAAAAGCTGTTTTATGCATATCTTCCTTATTAATAGGGATTTGATGGAATCCTTTTGCTAAGTCCAGTGATGAAAAATATGGCGCATTTCCCAATTTTGAAAATATATCCTCTATATTAGGGATTGGAAACTTATCTTCCATGGTTGCATCGTTAAGTTTCCGATAGTCCACTACAACGCGCCATTTTTCCTGACCGGAATTATCAACCTTCTTCGGTACAATCCATATAGGATCATTGTACGGACTAGTGGAATTAACGATAATTCCTGAACTGAGCATTTCTGAAATTTGTATATCAACCTCATTTTTGTGTGCCTCAGGATATCTAAAGGGTGATTTTTTTAAGGTTAGGATTTTCATGCATTAGTATTTGACAGATCACGCGGGATTTCAGACATGGTGTCAAAGAGAAAGATGCTCAGTATGCTTTGACATTTCATCATGAATAGACTTACTAACAAGCAACGCTTGCAAATCATAGAATTTTATTACCAAAATCAGTGTTCGGTTCGAAATGTGTTTCGCGCTTTACGTCCGATTTATGGTCTACATAATCGACCAAGTGAGCAAACAATTAATGCGATTGTGACCAAGTTTCGCACTCAGTTTACTTTATTGGACATTAAACCAACCACACGAATGCGTACAGTGCGTACAGAAGAGAATATTGCGTCTGTTTCTGAGAGTGTTGCTGAAGACCGTGAAATGTCGATTCGTCGCCGTTCGCAGCAATTGGGTTTGTGTTATTCGACCACATGGAAGATTTTACGCAAAGATCTTGGTGTAAAACCGTATAAAATACAGCTCGTGCAAGAACTGAAGCCGAACGATCTGCCACAACGTCGAATTTTCAGTGAATGGGCCCTAGAAAAGTTGGCAGAAAATCCGCTTTTTTATCGACAAATTTTGTTCAGCGATGAGGCTCATTTCTGGTTGAATGGCTACGTAAATAAGCACAATTGCCGCATTTGGAGTGAAGAGCAACCAGAAGCCGTTCAAGAACTGCCCATGCATCCCAAAAAATGCACTGTTTGGTGTGGTTTGTACGCTGGTGGAATCATTGGACCGTATTTTTTCAAAGATGCTGTTGGACGCAACGTTACGGTGAATGGCGATCGCTATCGTTCAATGCTAACAAACTTTTTGTTGCCAAAAATGGAAGAACTGAACTTGGTTGACATGTGGTTTCAACAAGATGGCGCTACATGCCACACAGCTCGCGATTCTATGGCCATTTTGAGGGAAAACTTCGGAGAACAATTCATCTCAAGGAATGGACCGGTAAGTTGGCCACCAAGATCATGCGATTTGACGCCTTTAGACTATTTTTTGTGGGGCTACGTCAAGTCTAAAGTCTACACAAATAAGCCAGCAACTATTCCAGCTTTGGAAGACAACATTTCCGAAGAAATTCGGGCTATTCCGGCCGAAATGCTCGAAAAAGTTACCCAAAATTGGACTTTCCGAATGGACCACCTAAGACGCAGCCGCGGTCAACATTTAAATGAAATTATCTTCAAAAAGTAAATGTCATGGACCAATCTAACGTTTCAAATAAAGAATCGATGAGATTTTGCAAATTTTATGCGTTTTTTTTTTAAAAAAAGTTCTCAAGCTCTTAAAAAATCACCCTTTATATGTTTTTGAAAATATTGGGATATCATTTTTGGTCGGTATTTTGTGGGTGTATTTTACCACTGATGTTAGTTTATCACCCTCAAAATAAAACACTTTCTCAAACGTATGAATTGTAGCGATTAATGATTTTATTTCTTCCTTATTCAAATGATCTAACTTCAATCTATTTAAAATTGAGTCTATATTTGGTTTTTGAAAAGAAATATCTTCTGTATGATTACTTAAGCTATGAATTTCTGCTTCAGTTAATTGGAATTGAGAACTTGAAAATATTAAAGGTAAAGAGGTTTCTTTGGTTATTAATTGTAAATTATCAAAGTCAATTCTTGCTTGCAACGGTTTTAAAATGTTACAGCCATGATTGATGGTATACAAAGTCGCCGTTCATTTCTACTTCAAGCATTTCAATGTTTGTTACTTGTCTACTAAATTCCTTAAAAAGTGGGATTGTTATTTTGGAGCCAACAACTATGTCTGGGTTAATTGATTTGAGTAACAATGGTTCCACTTCCATTATTTCATCATAACTATTTCTTAATCCTGTATTATGCTGTCTAAAATTTCGTGAGTTATTTAGCTGGATTTGTCCTGAATTACGCGGGTTCAAATTTCGAAAGTTGCCTGATCTAGTATTTACATTTTGAAAATTACCTGAGTTATTGTGTTGAAAATGTCCTGAATTTTGTGCATTCGAATTTGGAAAATAGCCTGTTCTTGTACGTACATTTTGAAAATTACTTGGACTATTTTGCTGAAAATGTCCTGAATCGCGTGTATTAGAATTTGGAAAATTGCCTGATCTTGTATTTAAATTTTGAAAATTATTCGAGTTATTTGGTTGAAAACGCTCTGAATTAATTTGAAACTGTCTTGGATTATCATACATAGCGCTCCTTGAATTTTGTTGTCCTGTATAAGTTTTTACGTGTCCGTGATTTGGAAAATTGCTAGGGTCAAATTCTCTTAAATTATAACTTGTATTTGTAAATGTACGATAAAAGTTATCAGTATCAACTAAAATTGATTTTGCTTCCAAAAAAGTAGATGGGTTTCTTGCGTTTAAAATAATCTTAGGCTCACTAGGTAGCTTGCCAACAAATAATTTTAATGCCGTTTCTTCATTGAGCCTACTATTGTACCAAGCTGAAATATCTTCACTAAGATTTGTTTTTATGTTTAATTTTGTCAAAAGATGTTGTACTTGGTTGTACAGCTTTTCGACAGAGTTGTTAAATTTTATCATTTTTATTTCATTAATAATATTTTCAATTGTTTCCTTTATGTTACAATTTGCTTTTAATACAGCTTTTATCTCCGGCCATTGCGACGGATTATTATTATTAATTAACATTAAATTTGCATCACCTAATATTTGTTGCCTTATGCGCAAATCCAAAATTGGTTTCAAATGTTCATTTATATTATTTGCAAATACATATATATAATCAATATGCTTAATAAATAAATCTAAATGTTCCGGTAGCCCGGTGAAATCAGTGACTACAGCCACTAATGCGATAAGATCTACATTGGTCATACCTGTTGTTCTCGGCAACTTCTTTTTCTTTATTTTATTTTTTCCAAACGGTTTTTCGTCGACTGCTCACACTGCAAGCCCACAAGTTAGAGTTCTGTTTTTAATTTTCACTTTTTTATAACTGTTTTTTTTTATATATATTTGTTTGTTGTTCTTGTCTTTAAATAGTTAAATATTAAGGTAACATTGTTCACTGAAACTATTTTTCATATTTCAAATATATTTTAACTTAGTTCGCGGCATTTATGTATGTAATATATTTATTTTATATTTTCTTTTCCGACTGCGCCAGTTATGGATTTAATGAAATCCCGTCAGTAGCCGAACACTGAGCAAATGAAATAAAAACGTCGCTTTCTATTTTATGGTTCTTTATTGTATGAACGCTAAGATCAGAATGAAAATCAATTTTACAATGTCTACTTAATATAAGCTTAACAATAGAATAGATAACAGTAATCACAGCAAGAGCGATGAAAGACCTGTACAGTGTCTAGTAAATAGCAACCCGTTAATAGCCGGTCATGTACTCATATGTGTTATGATTTTGATCATCTTTGGAGATTTTCCCAAGGTCAACGGAACTTGTGAGAAAGAAAATGTATACTCTCGTTGTTTCCATGCAGGCTGTACGGTATGGTTCAGTATACATGACTCGTGGTAGCCATGCAAAAGAAATCGAGTTCCATACATAATGGCATCGAACGAACTTTCACAGGAATAAAGAATTTAATTGATATCCAAAATCGCTTTTGTTTTATTTAAAAAAAAACTTTTGTAGCGCTCCTATTGAAAAACACTTTATATAATTAATTGAACAATATTATTGATTAATAAATAAGGCTTTTTAAAAAATTGGGGCAAATTTAAATAAAAAACATAGGGGCGGGCTACAGTCCGCTTGGGCGAACTGTTGGATACCCTATTCTTATTCCTATATCTCATAAGTGGGCGTGACAAAAATTTAAAGGATTTTATCGAAAAAACTAAGCTTTTGTAAATAAAAACGCTCCCTAGCTCAAATTTTGGTTTTTCAAAAAAAATATTTTATTTAATTGTGGGCGTGTCAGTGGGCGGATTTTGAAAATTTTATGTCCCAAGCAGTTTTATGGGCCAAAGATCATATATAAAATATTTCAGCTCTCTAGCTCAAAATTCGATTTTTTCCAAAATTTTGTTTTTTTGAGTTTGTGGGCGTGTCTGTGGGCGGATTTCAAAAATTCTTAAACTTGATTATTTCGGGACCATAGAGAGTATATGGTTAAAATTTCAGCTCTCTAGGTCCAGTTTAAATGCCTAATTTTTGCCGACGGACGGACGGACGGACGGACATGGCTAGATCGACATTACTATCGATGCTGATCATAAATATAGTAACTTTTAGGGGTCTACGGGCAATATTAAGGTATGTTACAAACTATGCGTCAAAATTAATATACCCCTAGAATAGGGTATAAATAACATTATTTCAGGTAATAAAGTGATATAGCTATTATGATTTTAATTATTAAGTATTCTACATGTACATTTTTCTGTCCCAATATTATATCAGTCTAAATATTTATTATTATCATAATATTAATTTTTTACTTACTAATTTTTACAATATTTTTTTTTTTATACAAAGACAATTGCTTTCTGAAAAAGATTACTCCCGAAATTCAAAGAAACACCAACTTTTCAACTACGTTATAATTTATTAATTTGCTTAAATATAAGGCGCCAACAATTTCCTTCTAACTCTTGAAGCGAGATTAGAATCATACAATGATATTTTGAAGTTCCTTTTATCATTAAGGCTTTTTGGAAACGTGCTGATAGACGTTTTTCTTCTTCGTTGTACTCATCATTGGTTGAATAGGAATAAGTAATACTTGGTAGAGCTTCTATAGCCCAGTCAAATAACTCTTTTGGTGTACGGATTTGATTATTCGCCTTCTGATGGCTTGCTCTAGCATAGTCCTTTGCCATGTGATGTTGGGAAGATGTGCCACTCAGCTGCCATTTTAAAATCTTCGAAATGGTGCGTAAGATTTATAAAATTCTTTTAATTTTTATATTGTCCACTCGCACCGTCCGAAAAGTATATTATTTTATTGACATATTTTATAAATTTTACTAGTTATCTTTTAAATAGATGAACAGCAATAGTATCATGACGTCGCAAATTACAATGCATTCATTTTTCATCAATTTGTTTTGTTGTCATTTATAAACTGCCTTTGCTTTTTTACTAAAAAAGAATGTAGCAACAATTTACTTAAACCACTCCTTAAAGATTCTAAAAATTCATCTACACTAGATATCAAAGTATGTAATGAAGTTCTCTCACTTGTTATCCACTGTTTGAAGTTGACAGTTTCAATAAATTTTTGCCAACCTACAGACCAAAGTTGACGAAGCTATCATTTCCGAATACAGCCTACAGTAAAGAATAGATGGAGCATTTGAACGAGTCATAGAGACTCAGTATTATGACTGGCAGCCGACGCTTTTCGGCGGAACGATTCATATTTTAAAACTGTGATTCTTTGTTTTTAAACGACAGATATTGCATGATCACTATTTTTTAATTTTTTTTTCGTTTTTATTAATAAATAATATTATCTTATTAAATAATAATTAAATTATACCTACAGTATACATCATTTTTACACACTACACACGACATGAGGCGAGAATATTAGGTGTACTTTGCGCCGACGTCAGGCACCGCGCTAGTTTATTTAATTTTTTTGCAATAGTAATAATCATTTCTCCATCGATAAAAAAATCATTTTAGTCGTGAAATTTGACGTAGAATACGATGGTTATACTTAAAATAGGCTAAGTGGTGGGCAACATTGTTTAAAATTGATTTAAACAATTAAATTGTTTATAACAATATAATTTTTTTATAAATTTTGTTGGAACTATTTTTATCTTAAAATTCAAATTTTATCTTGACAATGAAAAAAAGAAGTTTTCTTTAGCTTAAAAAGAACCGTAGTTATGTATTTTTGAAAATGAGCCTACAAGGCAAAAATCAAGAAAATCTCAAAATTTCAACCAATAAATAAAAATCCTTAAACACGTGTCTCTTTTTATTCGATATAGAACCCGTGAAAAAAATTTCAGGCAAATCAAAAATGTGTCGGTAATTTTTTGTTCAAATCTGTACGGTTTGTAAAAGAATGACCCAATTACGTTTCAAATAGAAAATATGCATTAATTTTTATGCCAGTCTGCTAAAAAATAATAAAGGAGTGTTTAAGATTACTCGATTTATTTATTCATTTATTACCCATTAATTTTTTGTTGACTTAATTTTTTTATATTTATGACTTGCTTTTTGGTAAAAAAAACTCAATAAAAATATCTGATATATGCGTCGATAAGCACCACAACTAAGTCCATGTTACTTTTTGTGAGCGAGATATCAGGAACGATTTTTATTTTCGGACCAATTACAATAACTTCCCCAATTCAGTGTTATGTCTTTGATCATATTTAAGCAAATTGGATCAGAACGAAAACGTGAACGAACAATTTTTCACGAAAAAATTCAGGTACTTTAAACTTTACAACATAATTATGTTGCAAATCACGATTTTCATTTTTTTAACCTACTGGGAAGTTAAGAATAATAAATAATCAATATTGAGAAGAATCATTTTTAATTTTTTAGTGCTGAGTTCCAATTGGTGATACCTATACAAAGGTAGATTGCTTCAACTGGTGAATACATTCTCGGACATGTTCCATATTCCAACATTTTCAACCATCCATCCATCCTTTCAAACGACAAGTTTTTTGAACTTATGTAGTTCCACCTATTTATACATCCGTAACAAAACCGACATGTTCCACCCCAATAATAGCAGAAGATAAACTATCATATCATTTAAATAAATTCCAATGCCTTATAGTGTATGTACTAGTTTGCAATTCAATTTTAATATAATTACCACAATGAGTCCAACTACAACGCGGCGTCCATACTTATATACTCGTATATAGCTATCTATAGGCAAATCTTTAGACGATTAATTATTATTGATAAGTGTTCGGTAATCATGAAAACACTTTGGATCCATTAATTTGCCGTAATGAAGATATACAAGAGTCTTGCCCTTCATTCTCCTATCAATGTAATTGTTCGCACTACGCTTCACATTCATTTTAATATTCGAAAAATTATCCTAAGCAATTCATAAGAAATCATTAACTTATAGGTCCCCCTCCAATACAAAAATATAATATATACTTGCAGCAATCACTGAATCGGTATTTAATGGATTATCTATATCGAAAAATCAACTTTATTTCCCAAAGGACACATTATCCAAAACACGGCCGTCACTTAGCTTCCAGTCGCAAATAATGTTATGGTATAATGATAACTTCGGCGTCGTTACTATCCGTATACACAACATCCAATTCTAAGAAGGTTTTTGCTTTGCTTTCTTTTCATTTGCTCCGTTCCAACCCATGTTTTCTTTTTTTTTCATCTTCTGCTTGTGAAACATTTAGCCGATCGTTTTTGACAGTCTTTGAAGTTAATTTATCTGCGATAACTGACCCCGTTCATTCGAATATATTTTATTAAATGCTTTTATAAGAGCATAATAAAAATCCGCATTAAATTCGAGCGTTGGGTCTGTCACGATTATCCGATTGCGTAGGGGTATCGTTTACTTCCTTTATTTAGTTCTCGATAGGACCTTCATTGGGAAAATTATGATGTTTCACTCTGTTATTCTGCGGAGAATTAAATAAATTCTGCGTCTTAATCTTATTGTGCTACGGAAACGTAGTTCGTTCCTGGAACGGATAAGTCGTTGCGATGTTACACGAGGACATATTTTGTACATGAGTGGGCATGTGGTTCCTTAAGCAGTTCCGGCGACGCTGTAATAAACTGGAAGTTGAATGACTCGATGGATGGAGGCAAGTCTCTATGGAGACCAAGTCATTTGATGAGATAAGCATCCCCTATGTGTTATCTTATTGAAAGAAATAGTTTTCCTTTCCATCGGATCGCTTACTGAATATATGTATATTTTTCGTATTTAACTGAAGGAATAAATGATTTTTTTTAGTTCTTCTTACTTCGTTATTTTGGGAATATTGTTTATGATTTGGGAGAGATACTCTGGGCTTGGATGTACG
The DNA here is from genome assembly GCA_949715645.1 of Portevinia maculata. NCBI lineage: Eukaryota > Metazoa > Arthropoda > Insecta > Diptera > Syrphidae > Portevinia > Portevinia maculata. The sequence goes on from OX454525.1 coordinate 280,614,047, forward strand.
CAGTAAATTAGGTCAACATTAGGTTTCTGTAATTGTGAATTGTGAAGTAGGAAGGGATACATAATGTTGTCTAGTGTGAGTTTTACAGAGATTCATTTTTTCTTGTTAAGGCCAAAAATAATAGCTGCCATTAGAATTCAAAAGTCACATAAAGCTTTCTCTGCCCTTATCAGAAAAAAAAACATTCATCTAAGGCACATTAAGCGAAACATTGGGATTTGTATAAAAGTACTGTGCCAACGATTTCAAGTAGTTACCCACAAACCCTATAAACGTTTATTCAATGCTACACACTTGAAAGTAGCTGTTATAAGCAAACTGCTTAAAACTGCAGTTTGCAAAAGGCATACCTAGGTATTGTAGAAAATAGAAAATCACTGCAATAGTGAAACACAACTTAGGTCCTAAGGTCGTCCCCTGATTCTATATTTTTTCTATTATTATAAAAAACTGTTGGTTGTTCTTTGATAAAAAACTCAATAAAAATATCTGATATTTTAAAGTTACATAACAAATTAGATTGGATAAATCTTTCTCAAGAAATTTTGTAATCCATATATTTGTAGTCTTTTTTTTAAACATAAAAACGTCTGGACCGGATTCAATGTAATTTTTTCAGATCATATATGGGTAAATACGGGTAAATACGGGTCGATTCGGCCCAGAACAAAGTCAATATCATTTTTTATACGCGAGATAGGTATCATGAATGAAAAAAAATTGTTCGCGAACGTACATACAAACGCACATACATACATACACACACACACATCAGTAAATGCTTAGCAAACTGCATGCCTTTACACACATGTCGATTTGCACATCAGAGAGACAAATGAACTGAAGGCGCTCTACTTAAACTAACAATAGGGATCAAAATCGCCCACCGGTGCAAGGAGATCGCACTATGCACCTTTCTGGAAATATATGATGCTTTTGAAAACAATGCATATGGTTCCATATCAAATTCTTTGTATCATAGATATATAGACCAACCCACTATAAAATGGATCAAAGCGATGCTTGAAAGTCGGAAAATAACTTCTTCATCAGGACCGATTTCAGTATCAGTGCCAGCCGTAAGGGGCTGCCCATAGGGAGGAGTGCTTTTACCACTCCAGTGATCATTAGTCATTGATGATCTGCTTCCTAGATTGAGCAATTTAGGATTCAATACAATTGGAAACGCAGATGACATAGTCATCATCATTAGGGGCAAAGATGCAAACGAAGTCACAATACGTAGGCAAAACTTATGACAGCACTAGACTGGTGCAACAGGAAAAATCTCTCCATCAATCCCAGCAACGCTATCATAGTTCCTTTTTCCATAACAAGATATTTAAACTTATCTGAAATTTCAATTAACGATCGTGTCGGTCGAGTATTGCGAAGAAGTCAAATATCTTGGAGTAATCCTAGATATAAGGCTAAATTGCAACTCTCACATTACCAGCAAAATGACAGAAGCTTCTACAGCTTTGTGGGCCTGCCGCCGCTCATAAAATACTAATCTCAAAGCTCAAAAGAGTACACAGCTTGCATGCCGAGGTATCTCCGGACTCAGCGAAATTTCCCCACAGCTGCTATAGAAGCAATCATAGGACTGACACCTCTCCTCAAATACTTACATAAACTGACGACTCGCAGTGCAGCAAGTTTAATAGGCTTAATGAGATAAGGCTTAGTGACCACCTGGAACTAAGACCATATTCGCTGAACTTCTGGAACTTGGCATGAGCTGCGCGGTCACAAACTGCGTTCATAAGACCTTATGATTCAATAAACGGGAGAAGCATGGGTTAGCAATAACCCTCCAATAGAAACAACGGCATTAAGTGGCATACAGATGGTTCTAAAATGGACAAAATTTTAACATGGCACTACCTATGGGAAAAAGCACTAGTATATTTTAAGCAGAGCTCCACGCCATTCAAGAATGCGCCAGCCATATTTATACATCTGGTATTAAAGCCGTCAACATCCATATATTCACGAATATTTAAGGAGCTATTAATGCCCTTAGCTCGCACACAACTGGCTCCTCATCAGCCATGAATTGTTGCGATTCAATTCAAACAATCAGCCAGACCCATGAGTTCAAGGTATGGTTAAGACATTAAATTGTTTTGAAGCATCCGATACGTGTGCAACAGTTTCGCATCATTGTTTCTGTTTGTATCCAAAAGCCGATTTATTAAAATTATCTTTTCATGTAAACCCTAGCATTAAAAAGAAAAATATCAACAGATGGCTGCCCTGTTATCAGCTACTGCCGTCCACCATATTAATATGTCTCGCCGACTTTTTCCGGCTCTTACCGGCACTTACCGTTTTCATCCGTCGGCGAGACCAGTCCAAATCATAATTTTGCAATTTGAAATGTGTTATATTTGATTAAGAGTTTTCAACCATTATTAAAGTAAAATATTGGATTAAGAAATAAAGAAAATTAAAACTGGATTCACGAATATTCAGTTTCATTTGCGGAATTTCTTATGTACAAGGTGGCGCAAAAGTCATCACCCAGTGGCGTTCACCAATCCGACTGAAAACTACATAGAATAGATGTCAAACGTCGTGGATCATTTATAACATTGGCACACAGAATTGCCTAAGGCACACCCAAAGGCTGAAAACCCTATCGGAAGATGCTATAATTTTTGCAAATAGCGGCAAATGTCAATTTTACTTTGACATTTGTGAAGTAAACAGATGACAACTTTTGCGCCACCTTGTATCTTTTCTTCCTATTCAATCAGCATCCTTTCCGGGCATTGCCTTCTCAGAAGGCACGCCAGAAGATTAGGGCTTTCGGAAACGGATGCGTGCAGATATCGCAATGATGTTAAAAAAAACAGAATTACGACAGAGTGTAGTCCAAAACTTTAAAACAGGTAAAAACCGTAAGAACTGTTTACAAAAAAGCGCTTTAAGCGATTTGTATCGAAGGTTCCGCTATTTGAAATGATATAACAAGGTGGCTAGATACCTATTAGTCCAGAAGCCCAAAGTTTGACAACTTTGTCCACCTGTTACTCTATGCCCGTTGACTGTACGGACATATGCCGTATGAACGTACATATGCATTGACAAGCGGACAGATGGATGAAATTGTGGGATTCATATAGGTCTCTTTAATCGTAGAATCAATCCACATAGGCACCTACTCAGTCTGATTTCGAAATGTCAGCACCATTGCAAAACCGTCCTTTTTATTGCACTAAACATACAAGAGAAACTTAAAAATGTATGTACCTGTGCGTATTCTAAAGCAACAAATTATTGCTAACAAGATGACTTGCCAACATTATCTTAATCCATGAACCTTGGATTGTCAACAACTTGGTTCGAGGGCTCAAGCCTCCTAAATATTACTCACTGTATGTCACCGACAAAGGTAAACCAAGATCGTACATAGTAGTGAAAAGAAACCCTAATGCTTATCTACTCTATAATTTCACCGATCGGTATCACTGTAGCGAACCTGGAGACAGCAGGCAGATCATTCTGGTTAGCATCGGCATATCTCGCCCACTATCACGTGAGGCCTCTCCCTGGTGATAACCTGGAGAGGCTGATCGAAGAAGCAGGGAGGCAGAAGGCTGATCTCATAATCGGCTGAGATGCTAACGCACATCACACCGCATTGGCCAGCTCGGATATCAACAACAGGGCGTCGCCTTAGTGGCACAAAAACGTATGTCAATATTTGCTAGTTTTCAGGAGAGACGATTTTGTGATTTTTTTTTACTATTTTTCCTACTAAATGTTGATACGGCAAGTGCTAACTTCTAAACTACTTCACCTAGAGGTACAATTTTTTGCCACAATATATAGAATGGTATATGAAGAAAGGTGTCATACTCAGTCCAATCGTAAAAAAATGTAGTTACGTTCTTGTGTCACTAGGGCGACGAGGGGTGAGCCACTTTTTGAATATATTTTAAGTACCAACCTCATTGTCTTTAACATAGGTAGTGAACCCACTTTCACTACCAAAAATCGACAAGGATCCTCGATATTACTCTTGTCTCCGATACCATCAACGACATGATAACGGGCTGGAAGGTCTCGGCTGATCACTGTTTCTCTGATCAACGTTATCATCAATTCGATCTTAACGTTGATCCTCCATGCAAAACCTATTTTCCGTAACCGTCGGAAAACCAATTGGCCCCAATACAGAGAAACTCTTCGCGAACTAGTTACATCTGAACTCTTAAGTCCACCCTGCAACTCTATCGATCTTGACTGCAAAGTCAATGATCTCACCTCGGCTTTTAATAGAGCGATGTCCGTTTCCTGTCCCCTCATACGACCCAGGGGAAAGAGAAGTCACACTGGTTAACCCCGGTATTGGGACCACTTAGAAATAAATGCAGGAAATTTTTCTCTAAGGCATCAAGGATAAGAAAAATCCTAGCTGATGGTTCTTGGACATCCAGCGAGGAATCGCTTAATCTGATACTTGATGCTCACTTCCCAGGTAGCTCCAACATTGCCGGGTACAGTGAGCTGAACAGATCACTGACACAGGTAACTCATTCTCAAGGTCTGATTACAAGGGACAAGCTGCGTTCTGCACTACATAGCTTCAAGCGGTGCCATGACATAACCCCAAGCGTTATAAGGCCAAATTTTAGCATTTGGTATTATGTCACTTTCACAAAGCGTCATAAGGCCAAATCCGGAAAGGGACATAAAGCCAAATTTTCAAAACCGTACTCGCACCTACTTCAAATCAAACAGTGACCCCAAGCAGGGGGGTTGCAGGGGGGCTGCATGGCCCCCCATAGGCATTACACTGTTTATGGAATCTATTTGCGATTTCGGAACTAATCCCATAAACAGTGCAATGCATTTGGGGCACTGGAGATGATGCCGGCACTGGAGATGATTCTGAATAGCTGCTTGAATCTGGCATACATTCCTCAGTCTTGGAGAGAAGTGAAAGTGGTCTTTATACTAAAAGCCGGGAAATACTCCCATGTAAGTCCAAAAGACCGTTGAAACCGCCCTTCACTCTCTGGTACGCACCATTGAATAGTCCCATCATCATAAGGAGTATACTATGGTTGCTTGTCTACATATAAAAGGTGCCTTTAACAATGTGAGCACATCTGCAATCGGAAATGCACTAACAGCACTGAACGTGGATGGTTCGCTTGGTGAATTGATCAATCTACTGCTCACAAGTTGAATTATCAACTCAAAACTGGGCGTTACATCTGCCAGGATGTCTGGCAGTAGAGGTACGACGCAAGGCGGCGTCCTTTCCCCCCTTCTCTGGAACTTGGTGGTGAATGAACTACTGATATACCTGGAACGGGAGGGCTGCAGGATGATTGCATATGCAGATGACATTGCTATTGCCGTCGCCGGAAAAAATCTCAATACTATAAAGGAACTCTTGCAAAACGCTCTTAACAAGCTAAAGAGATGGTCTAATCGTTGCGGCCTGGGTATCAACCCCCACAAACCGAACTTGTCCTCTTCTCCAGGAAATACAAAATCCCGCATATTGACCCACCCTCTGTTGGTGGTATAAGCTTAGTATTTTCCGACGTAGCTAAGTTCTTGGGTCGTATCTTCGATAGGAAGTTAAGCTGGAAACCCAACATACAAGAAAGAGTCAAAAAAGCCACAGTAGCACTTTTCTCTTGTAAAATAGCCATTGGCAACTCATTGGATATATGTATCGGTCGTTAGACCGATTGATACATACGGGGTTGCTGTCGGGTGGCCTGCCATAGGTAAAGCTGGGCAAAGTCCAACGCACAGCATGTTTGTGCATAAGCGGAGCACTCCGAACCACCCCCTCCGCAGCACTAGATACGAGTATTCTGCTACATCTGTAACCCCTCGACATTTTTAGCAGCCAAACAGCGGCCTGTTCTGCTGTCCGCCTTAAAGCTACCTCACAGGGGGTTAACAATAATTGGCTGAGGTTATACCCATTTTTAAAAAAGGTGATCGGAAAGATTTATACAATTACAGACCCATTTCTCTCCTTTCGTCATTTTCAAAAATCTTTGAAAAGGTTATAAAAGCGGGGTTATCAATTTTTTTGAGAGAAACTCGTTTTTGAGCTCCAACCAATATGGTTTTAGAGAATGCAAATCAACGGAAGATGCACTCTTAAATTTTTGAACCAAAGTATATGATAGTCTGAACCAGAAGAAATTAACAGCTTCCCTATTTATTGATATAACAAACGCGTTTGATACTGTTGATCATAATATTCTTTTGTCTAAGTTGGGAAAAGCTGGTTTCAGGGGTTCTATTTTTGACTGGTTCGCGTCGTATCTTAAAGATAGAAAGCAAATGGTACAAATTGGTGGAACTTATAGTGAATGCCGTGATATTCTCACTGGCGTACCCCAAGGCTCAGTTCTTGGGCCAGTGCTATTTCTCATCTTTATAAATTCTATTTTTGATCTACCATTGAGGGGCAAACAAACTGGTTTTGCAGATGATATTGCAATTGTGTATTCCAATTCGTCCATTTTAGACTATATCGCCGATATTAACCATGATCTTGAAATCCTAATGCACTGGTTCTCGATCCACAAGCAAGTGATTAGTGATAAAACCAAGCTAATGTTTTTTAATCTTCCGTCTTTTGATCTTGATTCTCCAGATTTTGTCTTCCACATTCACGACTGTGAAAATATCTGCTTAAGCTCTGAAACCTGTCGTTCATCCAATAATGTGTGCTCATTTAACGTTGCCGTGCCTTGCTCGATAAGGCGTTATTTTTAAAGGCTTTAAGTCTTTATGTAAAAGATGTAATAGAAACCAATAAATGAAATAAGGTGTTTCAAGATTGGTAAGGTTCAGCATTTTAAATACCTTGGCCTTGTCATTGACAACAAAATGAACTGGAATATGCACACCGCGCAGCTTAAAGAATACCTATCAACCGCTACTTATATGTTGTATCACCGGAGACGATTCTGCTCCAGAAATCTGCTTGAAACAGTCTACTACGGTCTAGTCCAATCTAAGATGCAATACGGATTAGTTTGTTGGGGTGGCACCTTCAACTATAATTTCCAACCTCTGATAGTGGCTCAAAAGCATATTCTAAGAATTATGTGGAGTAAAAGAAGTCGTGAGTATAGCTTTCCGCTTTTTATTAATTCTGGCACTCTCCCCTTAAAACATCTTTACTTTTACAAAGTTCTTAAAGTATTCTTTTTAAGGAGCGGTAATCTTTGAAACCAATCGTCTACTGTATATGAACTACGAATTAGTGAGAGAAGGCTTGCTGTAGTTCCAAGCTATTTTACTCATCAGTTCGGTAGCACCTAGGCTTTTTAATAAATTGCCTTCTGAATTAAGGAGTACTTATAGTCCCTCTTCATTCTATAAAAAAGTTAAAACGTAGCTTCTTAGTTTTACTTTCGAACAGATCAATAATTTAATTATTTTGGTTATGTAACCAATTAGTTATTTTGCTGTAATCTTGCATCTAATTGTACCTAACTCTTTCCTCTCTTTTATTTTTTTTTCTTCCTTTTGCTTTATTTTCATTAGTGGCTGAAGAGAAATGTGATATCCACAAAGGACATCCGTATCTTCTCGGACAGGCAACCCGCGATCAAGTCCGTGGATTCAGTCTCCTTGAAAGGAGATGGCAGAGCAGTTTTACATTCACCTCTGTTGGGTGCCGGGGCATAGAGATATTCCAGGAAACTGCAGGGCTGATGAACTCACCAAAAAGGGAACCAAGCTACCTCTCTTACCTGAAAAGGCTTCTCTGGGTATACCAATCGCTACTTGCAAACTTTTATTCAAGCTATTTGCAATTGAGAGAACAAACTTTAGGTGGGCAAGTAGTAATACGTGTCTAGCGACTAAGCACATCTGGCCAAAGCTGCACATGCGACGCTCTAAGAGTCTGATCTCACTAAACCGACTGCATATTAGCTCCACTATAGGTGCCATTACAGGACACTGTCTGATAGGCAGGCACGCATCGAGGCTTGGCGTTTATTCAAACGACTTTTGCAGAAGTTGCATGGACGAGGAGGAGGAGGAGACTACACCTCACCTTCTCTGCACATGTCCTGCTCTCTCCCATAAAAGAAATCTTCATCTGGGTGATTTCGTGCTTAATGATCTTGGTGACTTGGCTAACGCCGACGTTAGAAGTCTATCGCGCTTCATAAGAAGCTCCCAATGGTTTAACGAGTAGTGAATGAAACCCCTCGATCCGTGTGGCGTCACAATGGACCTAACATTGGTGTAAGTGTGTTGGCCTCAGGCTGACAGCCGCTATAACCTAACCTAACCATGACTTGCCAAAAGAACAATAGAATCATACGGGTTTCAACGCTAATATACGCGTGAACGGGCTAACGATATGAAATAAAGAACATTTCCATTAGTGTAAAATGTAATAATAGTTTTTAAATTGAGTAATTGCGCGTTACTCTGATCAGGTCAATTTTTTTTTTGCGAAAATAAGACAATTCTACCTACCACGCTAACCGTTAATAAATACATCAATAACTCAACTGCCCCTGTTAAACCACATTACTATGATAAGCTAATTGCGTTGGCCGCCATAATTATTACAACATATCAATTTGCTGTCAATAAATTTATGTTGATTTTCGATTGGTGAACATAACGACCGCCGTTCGAATTACAAGCGTGTAATTCGCATCACTTGGTCAAGCCATCGGCACATGAGTTGTGTACGTAAATAATCTTTGATGAGTTTGCCATGGACCACAATATTTCGCATCCGGGACAACTACACGTCTGACAGCAGCTGCATACGTCCATCAACTATTAACCGTTGTGCATAAATCAATTAACACCCTCCATGATTATGTGTTTGGGCATAGGATGGCCAACCAAATAGAACTACCTACCTAGCAAAATAATTGTTGATTTTGATTCACAGCAGGATTATTATTTCGGAGATACTTTTTTAATTTATGTATTTTCATCGCCATCCAGTCGGAAGATACGAGACGACTAACTTTTTAACGAGTTTGAAAATGATCACAATAATTGTTAAATGCAAAATACGTGATTGTCTTAGGCTTGAAAGATTATTTATTCAGTATTCGTATCAGTGCGGATTAACCAAAAATCAATCACATCAAACTTATTGATCATTGGATACACATGATACTGAAGCATTTCATAAGTCGCGAATCAAGCATAAAAACTCAATTTCAGAGGCAAAAACAAATAACCAGTGGATTAACGAACAATGCGATGAATCTCCATAAGTACAGAGATATGTTTGTTTATATTATTAAACGTGATCCTGTAATTAACTGAAATACGTTTCAGAAAAAATGCTCTGGAAACAGTTTTTCGAAACCATTGACTGCATAAAAAATTTTCACTTCATTACCATTTATTTTTAACTTTCTCGTAAACTGTATACTAAAGAGAAAGATATTGCAATCGTGCGGAAATATCAAACCCAAACTGAGTATGAGGTATGAAATTACGACTATGGAGAATTCCATAAAAGTATGTGTCGTATTTCCGTCCGTCGCGTGTTTCCGTCTGTCCGGCGGTTCGTCTGTCTATCTATTTTTGGTTTGTAGGCTTATATGTCGCGCCCAATTTTTTCTTTTATTCTATTTTTTTAAATAAAGGAAGGTACTTACTATGCAAATGATTTATATAACACCGATTTTCTCAAAAATGGCTCTAGGTAGGTAGGTAGATGGATGCTCTTGTGACGGGTGTCACGGCTCTCTTAGACCAACAGTTGGGTCAATTGTGTCCATTTTGGGATTGTTTAAAGGTTCTTCTGGGAACCTGAAAAGAGAGATAAAAGAAGCCGCTGCTAAACAGCTCAGTAATTCGATTTAGCAGAACCACCCGGATTCATATGTGAATCTCGGGAGTTTGTTTAGCTCTAAAGTAGCCAGATCCTCCAGCTCCTCAAAGAAGTAACTGCCAAGAGTCTTCAATCTTTTTGTTGCAAGGGCAGGGCATTCGCGTAGCAGGTGATATATAGATTCTATTTCTTCAAAGTCCCTGCCACTCCTGCAGTAGTCGTTGTGCAGTATGCCCAGCCGCTCCCCGTGTAGGTCCACTACACTGTTTCCTGCGAGGACCCCCATCAGTGTTCGAATGTCTTTGCGGTTAAACCCGATCATGGTTTTAGATTTTATTTGGTTGACCGCTGGCCAGAGCTCTTTTGTGTGTCTGCATGTATCAAGATTGGTCCAACGTAAGTTTGCTTTACTCATGGAATCGGTGTCGATACTTAGCATTAATGTGCTTAGCGGGGTTCTTATGGATTTTAGGGCCAGAGATTCATTCATCTCCGATCCCTTCCTTGCTAGTTCGTCCGCTTTCTCATTGCCCGGAATGTCATTGTGCTCTGGTACCCAGCATAGGGTTGCCGTATTGGCAGTTGATATCTTGTCTAGGTATTTTTTGCTGAAACTCACAGAAGATGCCTGCACCTGTACCCACGTCCATCTTGGATCCGTCGGTGTACAGAGCTATCTCCTTTTCTTTCGTGACCATTTTATTACTCTATATTGTAAATTTTTGTAAATTCTTAACTTCTTTTTCTTTTCGCACCAGAAGACTTAGTTTATTTCCTTTAATTTATTTTATTAATGTTCTAGTTATCGATTGTGACTTCGTTCTGAGCTTTTATTATGACAATGACCAGCAGCAATGACACTAGTTTAGGCAGCATAAATGAAAAAAATAATTTTTTTTTAAACACTCTATGCAAAAGTCATAATGGCTTGCATATTTGTCACATAAATGCACAAAGTCTTGTGAATAAATTTGATGAGTTCAGATTGATATTTGAAAACAGTTTAATTGATATTGTTTGCGTATCCGAGACCTGGTTTCACCCCAATTTAAAAAGTAACCTACTTCATCTAAAAGGATTCAAAAAGCCTTACCGAGCTGATCGAACTCACTCTACTGGAGGAGGTGTTGCTGTTTACGTTAGAAAATACATAAGATCTAGCTTCATCAAGTGCTCTGACGGCACCCAGTCTTGTGAATACTATTTCATCGATATCCTTGTTGGCGAAAATAAATGCATTATCGGAACTTTTTATATGCCACCACATATTGCAAACCCGCGTGTTATAACCCCAATTGTTGAAAATATTTGTCACCGAGCACCTAAATTCATTCTTTGTGGCGATTTAAATATAAATCTTTTCCACTCCTCATCTATTAGTTTGAAAACCTCTATGAATTCTCTTGGCCTTTCTTTTGTAAACCTTGCTGAACCAACGCACTTTAAACCAAATTGTATGCCGTCTTTGTTAGACTTATTTCTTGTTAGTGACATGAGTCTTGTTAAATGTTTCAGCCAATTATCAGCTCCCGTTTTTTCGTATCATGATCTCGTTTTTGTTACTCTTAACTTACATTTTCCTAAATACCTGTCTCAGTCCATCCAATATCGTGATTTTCGCAATGTCAACGTTGAAAGTCTTTTTAGTGAATGTTCGTCCATTGATTGGTATCCATTCTGTTTGACACCTGACGTTAATAAACAAACTGATTTCCTGACCACCACTATTGACTACCTCTTTACAGTCGTACAGCTGCCCTTGGCTTTCGAATGGCATTCTCAGGGCAATCAAAACGAGAGATTCTGCATATAGCCGTTGGAAACGCTTCGGCTGTGATAAGAAGCTTATATATTTTAAATTAAATTGTAATATTGTCACTAACCTTATAAAATCCGCTAAGCTCAGCTACTATAGTAATCGATTTGATAATTGATCCTCTTAGTTTCTGTTTAGTGGAGTTCGGAATATTGGTTTGAATAAGGAAAATTCCATAGTCTCGGAAGACAACATTGATTTGGCAGAGCTCAATCGTAGGTTCTCTACTCCAGGCACACCTCTTGCCACAAGCCTAACGCGACTATAGGAAAATAGAGAAAATGAATTTTCTTTGACTGCTGTTGACATATACAATATCGGTAACGCAATATTCTCTATCAAATGTAAGTCTGTTGGCTTAGATAATATTCACCATGAATTTATAAAAATGCTCCTTTCTCTTATACTTCCTTACATCACCCATATATTTAACACCATGATTATGACATCTACCTTCCCGTCCGCCTGGAAAAAATATAAAATCACCCCGATTCCTAAAAAAGGAACAAACTCTGAATAGCATTCCTTCCTTTTTTGTCCAAAGTATTTGAATCAATTGTAAGCTCCCAAATAAAAGTGTTTATCAAAGACCAGCGGCTTCTTAATCCTATGCACTCAGGTTTCCGGTCCGGACATAGCTGTACATCTGCTTTACTTAAAGTCTCTGACGATGTTAGACAAGCAATTGTCACTAATTATACAACTGCGATAACATTACTTGACTTTTCTAAAGCATTTGACTGTGTTAATCCAAATATTCTCTGTGATAAACTTATGACATACTTTAACTTCTCTGACACTTCTAACAAATTAATTTATTCATATATGACTAATCGCTTACAAGCTGTTTCATGTAATAGTAAACTGTCTTCGTTTCTTCCTGTTAATTGTGGTGTTCCTCAAGGATCTATTCTTGGTCCATTATTGTTCTCTCTATTTATTATTGATTTACCTTCCGTTTTATTACATTGTTAGTATCATATATATGCTGACGATGTTCAACTGTACATATAGTCTAAGAGCCGACAGCAAATTTTGGGAGTGGAGGTATAACCAAAATGCATATACATGTATGTGTAGATATACACAATAATAATACAAATTCAAACATCTGGCAGGGTTGTTTTTCAGCCGGTTCTGTGGGCGGGCGTTTGAAAAGGGTATTTTTTCCGATTTTTGTGTCGGAGCTATAACCACTTCAATGCATATTTAAACAATAGATAATTGCGTACTGATTTCAAATATTTAGGTCCCAGACGTTTTACTTTCAGCTTTCCCTTTCCCAGACGCCCCGTTAAAGGGGCGAACAATCAACTTATGCAGAGGTATAACCACATGAGTGATACATCAAAAAATCAGAATAATTCTCCTGATTACAAATATGTATGTCCCAGACGTTTTCTTTTCAGCCTTCACCCCGCCAGACGTCCTTTAGTATCCTTAAAAATCTTTTTATTGAAAACTTTAAAAAAAAAATTTCCAAATATGTATAACCAATATAATAATATAGGCCCATTTCAAAGCTTTCGTGTATCCCTAAGCTTTTTGAACAAATTGTTTGTGAAAAGTTAATATTTCTTTGTCGCAATATAATTTGTAATGAACAGCATGGATTTGTAAGAAACAGATCCACTGTCACTAATCTATTAAGTTTCTTGCATGATTGTTCTAATGCCTTAGAGAATAAGGACGAAATGGATTGCATATACACTGACTTCTCTAAGGCTTTCGACCAGCTGTCCCATGAAATAATCGAATTTAAGCTCAGGGCTTTTGGTTTCCCACCATGTTTCATAAAATGGGTTAATTCATACCTTAGATCAAGGGTCTATCAAGTGAAATTTAGAGGATCGCTATCTGTATCGTTCACAGCTCAGTCTGGAGTTCCCCAAGGAAGTCACCTCGGACCAATTTTGTTTATACTTGCAATTAATGATGTTAAGGCATGTATACATCACAGTAATATCCTGATCTACGCTGATGATATGAAAATATATAAATCTATCACTAGTCAGCAAGACAGAATGTTTCTTCAATCTGACATTAATAGCTTCGCCAATTGGTGTGATAAAAACGGTTTATCCCTGAACCCATCTAAATGTCAACATATGACATTCTCTAGAAAGAATATCCCTTCCACCTTTCAATATTCTCTGTCTCAACATATTCTTTGTAATGTTGATAATTTTAAGGATCTTGGGGTTTATTTCGATCCCAAACTAGTTTTTGCCAAGCATATCAATTTTATTGTTAATAAATCTAATTCTATGCTGGGCTTCGTAAAAAGGTGGGCGAAAGAATTTAATGACCCATACGTTACTATGTCATTGTACAATTGTTTTGTCCGTCCGATTCTAGAGTATGCTTCACAAGTTTGGACGCCATTCTACAACATTCATTCAAATCGAATAGAGGCCATTCAACGAAAATTTATTCGATTTGCACTAAGAGGACTTCCATGGGATGATCCTTTTAACCTACCTCCTTACAGTCAGCGTATTAAGCTTCTTCAAATGTTACCCCTTTCTCAACGTAGGCTTAATAGCGATATCATTTTTTTACAGCAGCTTATATCCGGTCAAATAGATGCACCTGACTTGCTGTCGTCTATTGGCTTTAATTTTCGTGGTGGTGCCCATAATTTACGCAGTGTTGAATTATTGGTTAACCCCCATCATAGAACGAATTATGGGAGTCATGAGCCTATTAGTCGCATGAGTAGAATCTATAATCTAAATGATCAAGTGATTGACTTGCATGTTAGTAAAATTAACCTTAAAAATATTTTGCGTAATAATGCTTTAATATCTTGAATTGTTTTCATTATTTTGTGTCTGTGTTAGTATTTTATAGGTACATAATTATTGTATTTTGAATTGTTTTGTCCTTACTAACACCTGCACTAAATGATGAGCCTGTGAGAGCACTTTTAGTGCCGGCAATTTCTGCTCGTGACAGCTGCTTGCTTTAAGCACTCCACGACACAGAGCTGATTGTGTAGTAAAAAAAAAAAAACCATATGCTGGTCACATGAAAATAATCTGCAACACTTCCTTATTACGAATAAATAAGTCCCAGACAAATTATTTACAACCTTCACCTCGCCAGACGTCTTTAAACATCCTTAAAAGACTTTTTACTGAAAACTCTGAAAACTTTTTTTTCAAATATAACCATATGCTGGTCACATGAAAATAATCTGCAACACTTCCCTATTACGAATAAATAAGTCTCAGACAAATTATTTACAACCTTCACCCCGCCAGACGTCTTTAAGTATCCTTAAAAGACTTTTTACTGAAAATTCTCAAAATTTTTTTCCAAAACGACGATGTGTGTTCTGTTTTCGAGTGGTCAACTCGCAATGGGCTAAAGCTGAACCCCGGCAAAACAAAAGCCGTACTAATATCAAAATATCAACCACATCTCCCCGATTTTCCTCCTATCTTTTTAAATTCCTGCCAAGTTGAATATGTTAACCAAGCAAAAAATCTGGGAATTATCTTTAACAATAAGTTGACATGGGATGTTCACATAAATTCAATAATTATTAAAATATTGCATCGCTACGTGGTTTATCTATTACAAAAACAATTTTACCTAGCCAAGTCAAACTGAAATTGGTAAAGGCACTAATAATACCCATAATATCATATGGCTGTAAGCTGTTTGCCGATCCTGACTCATATTCGCTTCAAAAACTGAAGGTTGCTTTCTACTCAATTGCCCAGTATGTTTTCAATCTTCGTAGATTCGATCATATATCATCTGAAGCTCGTCAACTCCTTGGATGTAACTTGAAGACTTTTTTCAAATATCGTTGCTGTGCTTTACTCTTCAAAACAATTCACTTGAAGGAACCTATCCGTTTGTTTGATAAAATTTAATTTCTGCTCATCAAATCGCTACATAGTCTTACGTCCTGCTACATTTACCTGCTTGACATCACGCAGGAAATTTTTCATTTATGCTGTCAAACTCTGGAATGGTCTACCTATTCCTATGAAGTCCTTAATCGAACGCCGTAAATTCCTAATAGTTTGTTTCGAACACCTCTCCAGTTTGAACTGATTTAACTTTCTTGTGTTATATGTCTTTTTGATTTTTCTCTTCTTTGGTTGCGCTTTTATTTATTGTACTCTAAATTTAATTTTATTTTACTTATATACATGTATTTTCTTTTATTTTCATTCATTTCAACAAAGCATTCTTGCCATTAAATGTTATATTGTGTCATTAATATCCTGTACTAATTATAAGTAAATCTTGATGTACAGCCGTTTCTGAATATCAAATAAATATCAAATATCCATTGGCTTCTTTCGGGGATTCTGATATTGAATCTCCTTTTGAAGACGAGTTTGTGGGGTAAGTAGTCAGTGGCTACTTTCTTTTTCGATGCACTCCATCGTGTCTCCACAGAGGCATGTCCGTATGGTTTAATAGACCACAGTCCCAACTCTCTGAGCCTGATGGCCGTTTTAACCGCCTTACAGCTACAGTAGATGTCCAGGGGTGCGAGATTCAGTAGAACCTCCATAGCTGCAGTGGGTGTAGATGCAGGCTGTTCTTTGAACTTTGGCGAGGCTTGAGAAATAGCACTTCTTTTCAGTAGCCTTCCACCATACCGCTGAGCCGTATGTGAGAATGGGCCTCACCACTGTTGTGTACAACCAGTGTACCACATATGGTTTGAATCCCCATGTATTACCGAACGTTCGTCTGCATCTATGATCCTCTATGTCTTCCGGATGAGTTTGGAGTCTAGGATATTTGCAGGTTCACCTAACCCATATTTGGTGGTTTACCGTGCAATAGTTCAGACATGTTTCGAAGCAGCATTCATAGTGTCATGCCCGCTCTGTAGACAAATTGGTTATATGGAATAATGCCACTGTCCTGGACCCACTTCAACAGGGCTCTATTGTTTAGGTAAGGTTAAGGTGGCTGTTAGCTAATAGCCAACACACTTAAGCCAATGAGGTCCGCTCTGATGGCACGTGGATCGGGGGAGTTTCGACCTCGTCTCGCTTAACCATTTGGAGCTTCTAATGAAGCGCGATAGACTTCTAACATCTGTGTTAGCTAAGTCACTGAATTCATTAAGGAAGAAGGCTCCTAGATAGAGATTTCTTTTATGGCCGAGTGCAGGACATGTACAGAGGAGATGAATTGTAGTCTCCTCCTACTCCTCGTCCCTGCAGCTTCTACAGAAGTCATTTCAATTTACGCTAAGCCTTAATTCATGCTTGCCTATTAGACAGTGTCCTGTAATGACACCTAAGGTTAAGTGAGATCAAACCCGTCGCAGATAGCTTAAACATAAGTTTACAAGTAGTTATAGGCATACCTAGAAAACTTTTATCGGGTAGAACGGGTAATGCGGTTCCATTTTGGGCGAGTTCATCTGCCCTACAATTCCCTGGGATATCTCTATGCCCCGGCACCCAATAGAGGTGAATATTAAACTGCTCTGTCATCTCCTCAAGAGAGGAACGGCAGTCTATGGCTACGATGGAGTTTGAAGAGACTGATTCCAGGGACTTTAGCGCCGCTTGATTATCCGAGAATATTCGGATATACGGGCACTATTGACAACCTTGTGTTCGGAAGCAAATTAATCGACCGAAGTTGGGGTTATCCGGGTTTTGCTTGAGTTTTGAAGAAAAATTTCATTATGCCGCATGTTTGGGATTAAGTTCTGAAGGCAAGAAGTAATAATTCTCATCCGAATGAAGCCGAATGCTGTGAAAAAGTGTCGCGAGCTGTATCGTAATGTGCTGGTGCAGACTTTCTTAAGTGCAGCGTGCCTCCCAATATATTAGTTTTTGAGAATTTATATTTTTGGCAAAATTCGGTCCCGAACGCCAAATCCGAGGAGCTCCTCATGGCGATTTCACCCTTGGATGTTTATCAAACCTCTACAAAAGTGAACAATAATTTAGTTGCTTAAATCTCGAATCCCTTCGCAAGACCACTGCGTCCATGTCCCATGCTGATAAACAAATGCAGAACATACAATCAAGTGTACAATCGATGTACACAGTTTGTTTCATTATCAATTACGGCTTTGATATTTTATGTTGACCTACATAAATGCGTAGGCGTAGTTTAAAAGGATATTTCTAGATACAACAACTTACCGACAATTATTTAAAAGCTTTTAATATAAAAAAAAAAACCCACTTATTTTAGAAGATAAAGGAACATACTCGTAATGAATACAAGTAGGTATGTGTAAAATAAGTAATATTAAAGGGCTCCAAGCCTGAAAAATGACTACAAGTCCTGCTTTATACAAAAAAAGCAGAATAAGTCTTGCAACTTCTGAAATCAGCAAACGTTGAAAACAGCTTTCCGCAGGCAATGACATAAGGAATCGCAATCTTGTTGTGAATCGATAAACGATTTCCGCCACAAAATATTTACATTCATTTCTTCCGGTTCTTAAGATTTTTTGTTTAACATAAATGTTAATAAGACTCTTAATATTTTTCGTTTGTGCTTATTCCACTGTGGATTCGAGGGAGAAAATAATAGCTTCGTTTGTCGGTAATTGTTGTTCTACCAATGTTTCCACCCCTGAAACAAGAAGTGTCCTTTCCTCATTTTCGCTGATGCCAGTCAATGGTGTGGCAGTATGGAGGAAAATAAGTTTCGTGCCCGGAGATTATTATAACTTTTCGCGAATTGTCCCTTAGGCAAAGATGAAGCCAGTATAACGCGACTCCCTCCGCCCGCGTGAATGAGTAACGGAAGTGATGAAAATTCCCATCGGATGTGAATTGAATAGGCAAATGATTTCTCAACGAGATTCACCTGCTTAACCCAGTCATAAGAGCTCAACCTCTTACCCGACTTGTTCTGATAGATATCCTCGACCTCGACCCATTGCACCTTGTCCCCAATATTGTATTCTTAGATGTGCTGAAGTAGGTATCTGTTTTCCGATGGACCGATGGTAGACATCATGACGTGCTGTTTCTGCACATCTTAAAGGATATTTGGATATTGCTGTCGTCGCAGTAAGTGCATTATTGTTGCGAAGGGCTTCAATTTATATTCCATTGGCATCTCGTATATCTGGAGAGCTATTGACATTTTAGCATGCTAGCGTTTCCTTATCGGATTAACTACTAAGGATAGTCGTGATTTGACAAGCGATTTGCTACGGTTTGAGATTCACTGAGTGCGTTGTTTGTGACGGTAGAAGTTAATATTTACTCTTGCAAACGAGGACTTTGTGTACAGCATCGCATTAATTTAAGCTATGTAAAACCCTGGTAATTTTCCGCAAGATGCATGTTGTAAATTTTATTTAATTTGTTCAAGGAATGTAGAACCCCTATTTTGTTGACAGTAATATTTTTGAAACTAAAACTTTTTTTACACAAACGTTAAAGTTATTTGCAAAAAATACGAAATGTTGCTAACTTGACCGTTTACAAAAGTGGGGGGTAATGTGGACCCACATTATGCGTGTGTTGTACTAGAAATAAATGGATCAAGCAAATGATATTTTTGTTTTTACTTAATTCTATATTTGTGAAATAAATAATATACTTAAGGTGTGTAGTAATTATTGTAAGAGTTATGCATGCAACTCACACTGTCAAACCATATTTATATTCGTGCACCTACATTATAAGCTGTTTATAAAGGGTTTTTCAATAAAAGCGCTACAAAAGTTTTTTTTAAATAAAACAAAAACGGTTTTGGATATTTGGATATTTGGAAATTCTTTATTCCTGTGAAAGTACGTTCGATGCCATTATGTATGGAACACAATTTCTTTTGCATGGCCACCACGGGCACGCTTGCAGAACTCCAGACGCTGAACCCAATTTTCGACGATTTTCAAGCATAAATCGGCCGATACTGCTGCAATTTTACGTTTGATGTTCGTACGAAGTTCATCAATCGTCGCTGGCTTGTTGGTATAGACCATAGACTTGACGTAGCCCCACGGGAAATAGTCTAACGGTGTCAAATCGCATGACCGAGGCGGCCAAGCGACTGGACCATTTCGTGAGATAACACGGTTTCCAAACTTGGTTTCCAATAAATTGATTGTGTTCGCTGTGTGGCTTGTGGCGCCGTCCTGTTGGAACTACATGTCCTCCAAGTCCATATCATCCAATTGGGGCCAAAAATATTCCGTTATCATTGAACGGTAGCGATTCCCATTCACAGTAACGTGCCGGTCGTGATTATCACGGAAGAAGTACGGCCCAATGACGCCGCCGGCCCTCAGCGGCAGCAATATTCTTGGCACTACGGGCACTTCTTTGTCTCACTGGCACGGGAACATTTTGTACTGTGCTTGTGTATTCAAATTTTTCCACTAGACGCTCAATTGTTGATCTGCTAGGACGATTATGACGACCATAAATTGGACGTAGCGCTCTTAACGTTGAGGCCAGTGACTCCGAATTTCGGTAGTAAATTTTAATAATTTCGACTCGTTGTTGGCTCGTATATCTTTCCATCGTGAAATGGCAAACCTTACCGAAGAGAAATGTCAAAAGAGCGGCAAGAAATTCGGCGTCGTTTGCTGTCCCTCTCGCTCTACTTTTGTAGCGTCCCTGTTGAAAAACCCTTTATATATACCGTTGTATTCATTTATGTACCTACATTCATAAGCTGTATAAATACACATACAGTCATACACATGCACAGTTGCACGTTAGCTACCTAATTTGTTATCTAGCTAACGCCATAACTAAGTAACTAACGTAGTTAAATTAGCTGCGCTAAAAATGCAATCGATTTGGTGGTTAGCTATCATAATGACAACTAATTTTACCTATTAACTATTAGTTGCAGGTTGTGTAACTAAGCTCGTTAGGTTGCCAAAGTTAGTTGCGGATGACAACTAAAAGTTGGTCAGCTTTTTAGCTCTAGCTTTTTAGCTGTATAGGTAATAACTAATAACTAAATCAAAATTTATTGTTTTGCTACAATGGCGATAATTTATTGGGATTTATTATGCATATTGCGTTTAAAATAACAATTGATTGAATATCCCTTTTATTTTACATCGTGTTATTTTACAAAGAGGTCATTGGAGCCACAATAAAGGTCCTTTAAGCCCAAAAAAGGATATTTTCCCAAAATGTCTTTAGAATACATGAGTTCAATGTTATTTGAATAAGGGGTCCTAGAAACAACAAACATTTTGGAAAAATATCCTTTTTTCGACTTTTAAGGACCTTTTTGTTGTTTCAAAGAGCTCTTAGTCAAATAAGATTGAACGCAGATATACCGTGCGGATTCTAAGGACATTTTGGAAAAATATCCTGTTTTCGACTATTCACCCAATTTCTGAACGTACTAGAAACCCACTTAAGGGCAATGGATGAGTCCAGCAGGAGCAGCGTATGGCAGGCGATTTTTCAATCCAAGATTACCGGAAGGGCAACGGAAATTTTATTAAATAATCCAACACAATCCTGGGAAGAAGCACGGAACCTTTTAAAGCAGCACTTCAGGCCAGCGTGTAATTATAGGGAAATCTCCAGAAAAATAAATAACCTCGGAGTAAGTTCAATATACGAATTAAATGATAAGATAGAAGATATTATTAAAGAAATAAACACATTTTCAACTTATGAAACTAACCCCGTAGAAACAAAACAGACATTTTACATATTGTTAGTAAATATAATAAAGCAGGTAGTCGGAGGAAATTTATCTAGGGAGATTAAAGACAAATTTGATTTACATAAAATTAACAACATTTTGTACACATACATCGGGTATGACCAACATAACTTAGACAAAGACTTCATGACACAGGTTCAAGAAAGACGACATCCACAAAATACAAAACCACACAGAACAGACAACAATATTCCTACAAATACGAGGGGCGTTCAATATATTCTCGGTATCGGGGTGAAGCTGTGGTTGTATATATAAATTGACTTATTTATCAAGTATTACTATTTTTTTAGTGCATTCATGTAAAATTTCATATAAATGTGATTATTAATTCGCGTTTTATCTCGAGTTAAACAGAATCATAATGGCAACTGAGACGATGATGGTGAAAATTGAGCATCGTGCTGTAATTAAATTTCTCACTAAGCAAGGAAAAAGTCAAAAAAACTATTCATGAAGAGATGGTGGCTGTTTACCAGGGTTCCGCACCTTCATTATCAACTGTGCAAAAGTGGTCAAGTGAGTTCAAGAGAGGCAGAGAGAGCATTGAAGACGACCTCCACTCCGGCGCCCCGGCTACTGCTTGTACGGCAGGATGCATCAAAGAAGTCGAAAACCTTGTTCTTGAGGATGCCCGAATAAAGGTGAAAATGATGGCAGAGATCACCAAGCTTTCAATTAGTACCATTCACACCATTCTTCATGACTATCTTAACCTTTCAAAGGTCAATGCAAGGTGGGTGCCACGAATGCTCACAGCGCCTCGGAAAATAGTAAGAATCGCATGCTGTAGAGAGCTTTTGGAGATGTGTAGTGAGAACGCGGACGGTGTTATGGATCGAATTGTTACTGGGGACGAAACATGGGTCCACCACTATGACTCTGAAAGCAAACAAGAGTCCATGCAGTGGCATAAAAAAGGAACAGACCACCCGAAGAAGTTCAAAGTCACTCCGTCTGCCGGGAAGCTCATGGCCAAGTTTTTTGGGACTCAAAGGGAATCTTGCTAATTGAGTACAAAAAAAAGGTGAAACCATCAACGCCACATCCTACGCTTCCACTTTGCATAATTTGCGGGAGGAAATTAAAAAGAAAAGACGGGGTAAACTCGCAGCGGGTGTGTTGCTTCTTCATGACAACGCTCCTGTTCACACGGCGCGAGTTTCCAAGGCTACTGCGCGAGATTGTGGTTTCGAAGAAATCCAACACCCACCCTATAGTCCAGACCTTGCCCCTAGTGATTATTTCCTGTTTCCGGATTTGAAAAAATGTCTTCGTAGAAAAAGATTTTCGGATGATCAAGAACTCAAGTCGGCAATAAATGGGTATTTTGCAGAGAAAGGGGAAATTTATTTTTTCGAGGGTTTAAAAAAGCTTATCTTAAGATGTAACAAATGCATTGATGTTAGGGGAAATTATATTGAAAAATAAAGACAATTTAAATTGAATTCGCATTTTCCTCCATATCGATACCGAGAATATATTGAACGCCCCTCGTAGTTCAAACAAATTCCACACACGCTATAATAACCCCCCAAACAACAACTATCATAGTTACCAAAATTATCAGAATGGGAATGCGGGACAGTATAGGCAGAATTTTCAACAATCAAATAATTTTAGAACAAATCAAAATAGAAATTCCGGACAATACCGGCAACCACATTTTAATCCATCGGGTCAATTTAGAAATGCTAATCAGCATCCAGAACCAATGGAAGTAGGTCAAGTCGTCCACAATGACCAAAAAGAGGTAAGACACGAAGAAATTCACAATATCGAACAGCAGATTTTTCTGGTATGAGCCTCGGAGACAAAATATTTATTAATTTAACTATCGACAAGCGAAAATATAAGGGATTGATTGACACAGGCTCAACCATGAGCATCGTCAATTCTAGTAGAGTAGATTGTAGTAAATTTAAGATATACGATCGCACCAAAATGCGATTACAAACGATCAGCAATATTACTGAGGAAGTGGTCGATCGAATCATAACAAGTATTCCAGAGGAGTTTAATTATAACAAAGCAGGGCTTACTAGATGGTATAAAAGGGATCTAGGTGAAAAACCTTACGACATCTTAATAGGAATGGACGTACTAAGTAAAATTGTTAAAACTCTCGACTTTAACAATAAATGTCTCATTTTAAAAAATGATACCCATATACCACTCTATTCAGTAGAAAACGAAACAACTCTTGATTCCTTTGAACTACAGTCAACTGAAAAAGAAGTGGACCTGTCTCACCTGAATGAGGAAGAAAGGAAAGAAATGAAAACCTTACTACACCAATTTAAGAATCTAATATACACAGATGGTGACATTTTAACCAATACCAACACAATAACCCATGAAATCCGTACAACAACGGATCAGCAGATCAATGCTAAACTTTATCGACTCCCTCCAAAGCATGAAGAGGAAGTACGAAGACAGATAACTGAAATGGAAGAACAGGGCATTATACGGAAATCTAACAGCAGGCATGCCTCGCCAATTGTAGTAGTGACAAAAAAAAATGGATAACTCCGGAAAGCAGAAGTTTCGACTTTGCGTGGACTATCGCAAACTCAACGAGATAACGATTGACGACAAATATCCGTTACCCAACATTGAGGGTATACTAGATAAGCTAGGCAGAGCGCAATATTTCTCGTCCTTAGATCTTGCAAAGGGCTACCACCAAATTAAGGTTAATCCAAATGATATCCCAAAAACAGCATTTGTCACACCTTGTGGGCTGTACGAATACGTTCGAATGCCGTTCGGTCTGAAAAATGCACCGGCGACATTCCAGCGCCTAATGAATGGCATTCTCAGGGACTACATTAATAAGATCTGCGTTGTCTACCTTGACGACATCTTGATATTTTCAACCAGCTTAAGAGAACATATCAACTCTCTAAAGATAATATTTAGTAAACTGTCTGAACATAATCTCAATGTGCAATTCGACATATGTTCACTTATGAAAAAAAACACAGAGTTCTTAGGTCACATCTTGACAGCCGAGGGAATGAAACCCAATCCGATTAAGATCAAATGCATTGAGGATTACCCTCTACCAAAAACTGAGAAACAACTCAAAGGGTTTTTAGGTGCCACTGGGTACTACAGGAAATTTGTGAAGGATTATGCCAAAATCGCTAATCCAATGATAAAATACCTAAAAAAAGACAAAAAAACAAATACCAATGACCCGGAGTATATTCAGGCCTTTGAAACCTTAAAATTAAATATAATAAAACACCCTATTTTGAAATTTCCGGATTTCACTAAGAGTTTTACCTTATTTACGGACGCAAGCAATTATGCAATCGGAGCAGTACTAACACAAGAAGGACAACCTGCGTGTTACGGTTCGAGATCGCTCAATGATCACGAAAAGAACTACTCCGTTACCGACAAATTCTTGGCCATCGTATGGGCAGTAACGTATTTTAGGCCGCAAAAGATTTGGAATTATAACAGACCATTTACCAATAAAATATTTAAACAAAAAGTTTTCAGGAAAAGAATTTAGTCAAAGAACGCAAAGATGGCTACTTAAGCTACAGGAATACCAATTCGACATAGAATACGTTAAAGGCAGGGAAAACAAAGTAGCAGATTTTCTGAGTAGGATTCCTAATAACCAAGAAATTGACTGTAGCAACAATCAATCAGTTAACAATCTGTCAGATAACGCGACAATACACTCACAAGAAGAACAACAAATGGACCACATTCCAATACATGAAACAATCGTAAATAAGTACAAAACGCAACTCATACTAACTAACGACGCTGACAAAGAAATAGAGACACTACACAACAGACGTTTAATATTCATTGACATGACGAAAGGAAAAGACTACTGGACAGACGTGCTTAGGAGATTCATAAAACCAGGCCTAATAGGAATCTATACTGAACTCTCATATCATGAATATAACAAAATACAACAGTTATTGATAGAACTTTTCGGACATGACAAACAAATTAAATTTATAAAAGCAACATTAAGAGCAAGAGAAATAAAGACGTTAGAGAAAGTACATAAGCAAATCTCGTTGTACCATACCCAAGAAAGCGCCCATAGCGGAATAGTAGAAACCTATCACAGTTTAAAGAATGAAATATACTTCCCTTACCTAATTAGAGAAATCACTAGAATAATTAACAACTGCAGGACATGTTTATAGACCAAATATGAACGCAAACCAATAAAGCTTAAATACGAACTTAGTCAAACACCAAGCAGGCCCAATGAAACTATTCATATGGACATATATTACTTTAGGAACGTCCATTTTTAACCCTAATTGATAAACTCACTAAGAAGTCATATGCCTATTTTCTACCAAACAAAAACTGGACTAAGAAGATAGAAACGCTTGAGGAGAATTTCTCCAAATTTTCACAAATTATAACAGACAATGAGTTCAAATCAGAGCATCTAAAAGAATTTCTAAGAGAACAAGAAGTCAAGCTCCACCTGACCAAACCCAATACTCACACAGGCAATAGCAATATAGAAAGGTTACATTCTACTTTACAAGATATACTAGAATCAATGAGGAATTTAGATCTAACACTAATCCAAAAAATGCATAGGGCAATAAAGATATATAACAATAGATACCATTCCACTGTTAAAATGACACCTGAAGATGCAATGTTCGCGGACCTTGCAAGTTTAGTCAAAAATGTACAGACCCAGAAAGAAAGACGAACCCAGAAACTCAATCTGAATAGGGAAAGTTACCAGGAAAAGAGAAAAATTATACCCGTTAAGAACTACAAAAGAAACTATTACAAAAACGAACCTAGGTACCGATTTAAAAAAATGGATAGGGAACATCCTATAAATATTAAAAGACCACGAAAATTTGCAGATGACAACATTACTATGCACCCTTCTGACAGTGGGAGCACTGTTTCAACAATCCGCAGCAACACTGACAATCACCCCAATAACGACTAACAACGGATACACTTTAATCAACATGGGACAGACAGAAATAATCAAAGACACAAGGACTATACTTCATATCATAAACATTATCGACTTACGAGTAACTATCAATTCCATACAGGAAAGTATTAAACAATTGCGAATAGGTGACAATTTTATAATAAGAAAACTCATAGAAAGTATTCAAGCTAAGATACTTGCAATAGAACCAGGGCAAACAAAAAGACAAAGACGGGGACTTGTAAACGTAATAGGGACAGCACAAAAATGGTTATTCGGGACTATGGACGATAACGACAGACAGGAAATAACAGAACATATAAAAACAATAGAACAAAACGAAGGTAACGCAATATACAACTTAAACAAACAGATTGAAATCAACTCTCATTTCAATGACACAATTACGGACCTTAAAAACATTATAGAGTCAGATAGGAAACAAATAGTTAAAGCCTATGAAGAATTAACAGGAAACGAAAAGCGTATTATCCAACAGCAATTATTGAACTTTGTTCCTAACCATCAAATTGTTTGTGATCCATCCACAGTGTTCGAGTTTGATACTGTCTCTGAATCTGTTGTTGCGGAGAGCATTCGATCCATTAAGTCAGATACTATTGGAGAGGATGGGGTGCCAATGTGTTTCATAAGAATGATTATGCCACACGTCTTGAGCGTCCTGACGCAATTGATAAATTTCTGCATTGCGTCCTCATCATTCCCTGAAATCTGGAAAATGGGTAAGGTCATCCCTGTCGCTAAGAAGTCCAACCCAAGTTCATGCTCTGACTTTCGTCCAATTAGCATTCTTCCTTGCCTGTCTAAAGTCCTTGAGAAAATTCTGGCCTCACAGTTATCGAATTACCTTAAAAGGTTTAATTTACTGTCACCACTTCAGTCTGGTTTCCGTGCGAATCACAGCTGCCAAACTGCATTGATCAAAGTCCTTGATGATATTAGGTGTGAATATGACCTGAATAACGTTACTGTTCTCTGTCTGTTGGATTTCTCAAAGGCTTTTGACAGAGTTAACCATGAAACTCTCTGTCAAAAACTGAAATACTATTTTGGCTTTCATGATAGAGCTGTGCGTCTGGTAGGAGTTATCTGTGCAATCGCTGCCAAAAGGTCAAGATTGGCCAAGCAGAGTCAGCGCCATCAAACTTACTTATGGGTGTTCCACAAGGTTCAATATTAGGGCCATTACTATTCTGCACATTTATAAATGATCTCCCGAATGTTTGTTCAAATGTATCGCTGCACCTATATGCTGATGATGTACAAATATACTTGTCCCGTCCGATTGGCTTACAGGAGGATCTAATTTGTAGGATTAATGAAGATCTTACGGCAATTTCCAAGTGGTCCATTGATAATGGTCTGACATTGAATCCGGCTAAGTCTCAACTTATTGCTATTTCCAAAAAGCACATTGACACTTCACTCCTGCCTCCAGTTTTTCTCTCCCAACTCCAGCTACAGTTTGTTGAATGTGTCACCAGTCTAGGTCTTAAAATTAATCGGTCACTCTCAGCTGTTAATCACACTAACTACATAGTGGGAAGAATCTATTCTGGATTACGTAGACTCTGGCGATTTGCCGATATAACACCAGTTAATACCAAACTACGACTCATAAAAACCTTATTAGTACCTATAATTGACTTTGCAAATGTGGTCTATTGTAAGCCTGACTCGCACTCCCAACATAAAATCCTTGTAGCTTTTAATGACATGGTAAGATACGTGTATGGCCTCCGACGATACCAACACATCTCACATTACCATCAACTGGTCCTGGGATGCTCGCTACAGCAGTTTCTTGATGCAAGATGCTGTATATTTTTGCACAAAATCATGCAAAATAAAGCGCCTCATTACGTTTTTGATAAACTGCAATTCGCTCAATCTCTTAGAACTACTAATCTTATAGTACCGGCTTTCAACTACTTGAATTCTTCACGAC
Source organism: Portevinia maculata (assembly GCA_949715645.1). Taxonomy (NCBI): domain Eukaryota; kingdom Metazoa; phylum Arthropoda; class Insecta; order Diptera; family Syrphidae; genus Portevinia; species Portevinia maculata. The sequence goes on from OX454525.1 coordinate 280,642,278, forward strand.
TTTTCCTTGTTCATGCAACCAGGCTATGGAACTCCCTTCCTTCCTCAATCAAAAGAATAATTGGTACAGCATACTTTAAAACTGCAATCTTTTCTTTCTTTCGATAAAAAAAAAAAAAAAAAAATTGTTGTAGTAATATTAGGTGTAAGATTGATGTATGTATTATTATCATTATGTATTGTTATATATACATAACGTATTGTAAATTCAAAAAAAAAAAAATTATATATTGTGAGATTAGCTTTAAGATTGATTTATTATTATTATCTATAATTATCCGTATTGTAAAGTACTACAAAAGACTGAGTCTTATTTGTACATTGGAATAAAATTGAAATTGAATTGAAATTGAATTGAAATTGAAATTGAATTAATAACAGATCATATACTAAAATTAAGAATTCTTGAAGATAAACTTAACCAAATTAGTTAAGCAGGGACTTGTTCATCCAAGTATGATGACAGCATCAGAAAAAAAAATCAGTCGTTCCGCAGATCTCGATTCGATTCGTTCGATTCTCGGCCAGTCTTCAATTTTTTAATTTTTTTTTTTTTCGGAAATATAGTGATAGAGACACAAAAATAAACAAAAAAAAAGTGCCGCATTATCAGGCGATGGACCCCGGAAAATCGGTGGTCCCGCTTACGGGTGTGGGTGTGCCGTTGCGACGTGTGGTGCGAACACGTGAGCCGGCAAAAAAATCAGCAGCAACAACAGCAGCAACAACAGCAGTAACGAAAGCAGCAACAGCAGCAACAACAGCAGCAGCAATAACATCAGCAACAACAACAACAATAGCAACAGCAACGAGAACAGCAGCAGCAGCAGTGTGTATGCCAAGGGCAGTAGCTGCACATGCTTCTAAAATGGCACCAATTGCAGCAACAACAACGGGTCGATCGTTGCCTAGGCGAGTGTTCTCGCAGGCAATACCAGCACCAACAAAGTCAGTAGCAGCAGCTGAAAACCCAGCTACAGAAGTAGAGAAGGAGGAGTTTCGAAAGGTGGAGAAGAGGCGACGGAAGCTTAATCCGAAGCCGAATCTTTCTGCGAAGAGAAGGGCGAACCTGGTAGGCCCTAATGTGAAATCATCGATGGCTGGTACCGATGATGACACGGATAACACCAGCTCTTACGAAGCTGAAGTGCGAGCGGGCCGGTACGTCGGAGAGGGAAACTCCTTCAGGGACCTACCGGTCGACGACGATGATAGCAATGTCATCCAAATGGAGGATAGAGAGGAAGATGATGAAGAGGCTCAGCTTGACCAACTCATCAAAGAGCTCCTTGAGAAACGTGAGCAGTTGAGGCTGAAAAAAGTACAGCAGCAGCAACAACAAATAGTGCTGAGGGAGCAAATCCAGCAACAACATCAACAGAAGCAACAACAACGACAACAGCAACAGAACCAACAAAAGCAGCAACAGCAGCAGCAAAAGCAGCAACTGCAGCCAAATCAGCAACAGCAGTCAAAGCAGCAACAGCAGCAGAAACCAGCAAGGAAGAACAAAATTCCACCGATTAATGTGAGTAATTTCGATATAAGTGATAGTATAAGGTTATGTAGGCTTATAACAAAGAACTTTCATGTTAAAAGGCTATCGGCCAATAAACATATAATTATTTGTGAAGAAATAGAGGAGTACAATAGGGTGCGCACCGCCTTGGGAGAGGTTAAGACCGAGTACTTTACGTACACCCCAAGAGAGCAAAAGCTAAAAACCGTTGTATTAAAGGGAATTGATCCCTCAATAAAAACGGAGGAGATCGAAAGAGAGCTAAAGAACTTTGAAAGCGATGACCTCAAGTTCGTGGGGGTCAAGCCGTTTTCCTCGGCTGTGGCAAGGGGTGGTAACCGTCACTTACCATTCTTCCTGGTTCAGCTCACTCCCGACAGCAAAATCGACAGGCTGCGAAATATCCGCTTCCTGTACTACCATGCTGTAAGGTGGGAGAAAATAAAGAGGTCAGATCGCATACTTCAATGTATGCGCTGCCAAAGGTTCGGGCACGCCGCAGCTAACTGCAACATGCAGTTTAGATGCGTCAAGTGCGACAAAGACCACAAACATGGTGAATGTTCTCTTGGCAAGGAAAGAGTCGAAGACCGGGGTGTCCTCTCTTGTGTGCTCTGCAGGAACTCTGGGCATCCCGCCAACTTCAGGGGTTGCCCAAAGTACCAGGAGCTGAAAAAGCGAGTCCAGGCTCGCAAACAGCAGTCGGAAGACGATAGGCGTCAAAAGAGTCGCTCGTTCTCGAATTTTGTGGCACCCAACGTGTCCTTTGCCCAAATGGCAGCTGGACCGGGTCAAGCCCACATGACATCAATCCAACCAAAGGTAGCCCAAAAGGCACCAGAGGTGGATCTGGACTTAAAATCGATCCTTCTGTCTCTGCACGGAAGGATCGACAAGTTCCAGAAACAATTAAATGAACAAGCGGCCCGAATTGACTTTATCTATTCGGAGCTGTTTGTGGGGTCTGGTGTGCCATAAATCTAATGGCTGCGCTGGATGAGGGAAACTTAAAGATCCTTGCTGTGAATGTTAATTCACTAGTCAGGATCGAGAAAAGAACGTCACTTGCCAATTTGTTGAAAACCGAAAACCCGGATGTGCTTTTAGTTAGCGAAACTAAGCTAAATCAGAAGCACAAACTGGGATACAAAGACTATCATGTAATAAGAAGAGACCGGCCTCACTCCACTCAAGGAGGTGGGGTTGGAATCTTAATTCGAAAAGGCCTGCGCCATAGGGTTATATATAGCGGAGACGTGCGTAGGTTCCAGTTGTTGGAGGCATGCATCATATGCATTCCTCTCCATAGCCGGAGGAGAATGTATGTGGTGTCGCTTTACGCACCTGCTGCACCTCCACCAAACCAATTTATGACAGAGCTCGAGACACTTTTTCGTGGTCTGCAGCTGAACTCGGAGGAGAATTATTACTTCTTGGCCGGAGATATTAATGCCAAACATGCGGCATGGGGAAATGTTACTGCAAATCCCAGGGGCAACCAGTTTCACGACTGGTGGCGCCTCAATATGATTGAGTACAACCTCGAGTTGTACGCGACGGATATCCCTTCTTTCCCAAGAAGCGGTGCTTTCTTGGACTTGGCCTTAACGGACGCAAGACTTCAACTGACGAACATAGATCAAAACACGCGGAACTGTTTGCGTGCGTTTGAGTACGATAGTGATCACTACGGACTCGCCGCCGCAATACGGATCCCGAACGAGCAAACGCTGCTGGAGGAGTACGAAGCATTGTGTTCATTCGATTATCGGAGGGCACAATGGTCGCGCTTCTCCAGATTTTTAAAGCGAGATATACGTTCGAGTGGGATCGACCCACCGACAAACAGTAACATGACAAATGATGACATTGATCGGCATTTATTGCAAATGAACGACGCCATCAAACGAACTATGGAACGAACTATTCCTCGAGTAGGACGTTCCGACGACGACCAGACAGAAAAGTACAGAAACCCGACAATCGACGCACTATACCGACAGAAAAGTAGACTGCTCTCGAGGATTAAACGGCTGTACAGGCAATTTACTGATCGCAACGACCCGGAGGTAAGGATGCTGAATTCAGAGATCCGAATCCTGAAAAAGCTGATAAAAGAAAATTACAAAAAATCTGTAAGTCTGTATTGGGGCAATAAAATTCGGGCTATTAAAACCTGTAGTCCGAATATGTTCCCACAGATAAATAAGTTGTTCAGGAGGAAAGATCACAATGATATTCCTTGTGTTCGAATCTCCCAGACAGCAGACAACAGACAGACAGTACTGACTGCTGGAATAAGTCCAGAAAGTGTCGCTTCAAACGACGATTTTTTCGTGGTCGAGGACCCACAGGAGAAAGTGGATTTGCTGGGCGCTTGTTTCGAGGCCGTGTATACGGTGAGCAATCCTGTTCGCCGTAACCACGACATTGAGAATAGGGCTCTGGTGAACCACTTCGATCTGCGCACCGAACTTGAGAATTGGCGATCTGAGAATAACGGATTCACCGTGTTCACTGATGAAAACCATGCTAATGCAGTTGTCGAATGGCCGAGATGCATCGCACTTGTTCGTGTCGAAGGATGATCTTCTGTGCATCTTCGGGTCACTAAAGAATAAAAAGTCGGCGGGGATGGATGGTGTCCCAAACGTCGTATTGAGACACTTGCCTCTGGAGGCTGTAGATATTTTCACCACGCTGTTTAACAATGCGCTGAATAATGCACATTATCCGGCGCATTGGAAGGTAGCTGTGGTACACCCTATCCCGAAAAAAGGTAAAGATAGGACGAACCCAGCCAATCTCCGGTCAATTAGCTTGCTTCCGAATATTAGCAAGGTCTTTGAAAAGGTTGTCAATAGAGCTCTGTTAAAGTGGGTCGAGGACAATAACATAATTCCGGACAACCAGTTTGGTTTCAGGGCGAGGCATGACACTATTCATGCCGCGTCGAAACTGGTTTCCGACATTCAGTGGAATAAATGCAAGAGCCAATGCACGGGTGCTTGTCTGGTTGATTTTGAGAAGGCTTTCGACACCGTATGGTTAGAGGGACTTTTCTACAAGTTGACCAGGCGGGGGATGCACAAACCTTTGCTATATGTAATTTATAATATGCTTATGGGAAAGAAGTTCGTTGTCAAATGTGGCAACGTGACTTCGAGCAGAGTCTTTGAAATTAAAAACGGTTTACAGCAGGGGGCGGTCAATTCTCCGATCCTGTTTAACATTTACACGAGTGATCTGGTGGGTTCACTCAGACATGCTATAGCGTATGCCGACGATTTGGTGGCATACAGATCAGGTCCTAAAATCGAGGTCATTAATATCCTTTTGCAGCGTGACTTTGATCAAATTAAGCGATATTGCGACGACTGGAAGTTGAAAATCAACTTTCAGAAGACGGAAACAATCTTGTTCAGAACTCCATTGGCTGGGGCCTCTAGGGATACCAGAAAAAACTGGAAAAAATTGGCCATTATTGGACAAAATGGGCAGCCATTGGCGGTGAGAAGCGCAGTTAGATATCTAGGTATCTGGCTTGACCAGTATCTATATTTCGATAGACATATAGTTGCTTGTCTTGCTGGGGCCAAGAAGGCTTATGCTCTGACAAGGAGACTGTTTCATAGCAGTCAACTTGACTCCAGAGTGAAGGTCATTTGCTACGTGGCCCTTATAAGGCCGATCATCGCTTATGGTTGTCCATTATGGTTTAATATAGCGCCTAGATATATGGAAAAGATTCGGGTTTTGGAGAGACAATGTCTTAGGACCTGTCTCCGGTTGTTCCGAACGCCTGAATCCAACTATATAAAATACTATCCCAACAAGGTCCTATACGATGGGGCTCAGTTGAATAGGATTGACAATTTCCTCATTAAGGTGACTCGAAGGCACGTTGCAAGGGCGATGGCCAGCGACAATAGTCTGATCTTTGGGGCTTACTACCCCAATGAAATGTACATTGAGAGTACACTCCGGTCTGGCTTTATCCCGCCAGAGGCATTTATCCATATTGATGCAAAAGGGCTGGTACAGACGAGGGATGGTATCCCGGTATTATACCACCGCTACCGCAGTGCGAGAGATAAGCGGCTCATCCGCGGCGAGGACGTCGCCAATGCTAATGAGCTCCTCCGTTTTAGTACCGCAATAGCGGAGAGGGATAAATTCGATACAGAAAAGCAATTTGCCGAATTTTGGTGGCTTTTTGAGGGTGGAGGGTTCAACATGCCCTCCCAAGACGGTGCGTTACTCTAGGTAACATCCTCTTAGTTTGTAAGATAGATTAAGTAAGCTAGGGCGTTTCTGGGAGGGGCCGGGCTCGCCAACTTGTGGTGGTGCTTCCGGGAGGTGATTGATTCTGTAAGGCATCAGTCAGCTCACGGCGGCGCGTGTGCACGTTGACGACTGCCAGGCGCTCGGAAAGCAATTGGGAATTTGACCACTTGTTTCGTAATGCAACGAGTGCTCAGAATCCTAATTATAGTTAGAATATGTTAAGTAGTTTAAGTAAGTAGAGTAGGTAGTTTGTAATTTGTTTTTTTATATAAAAATATAAAATTTGATAAAGATGCCGAGTTTTCTTAAAAATTTTCTCGATGAAAACATAATATGTAAGATTAGTTCGTAAAATAGTTTTTAGGCCGAAAGGCAATAATTATAAGATAGAGTTAAGTTTAGGGCGTCCGCATAAGGATCAATAATCTAGAATAAGTATCCTGTTAATTTTAAGTTAGATTTACTCATTTTTGTCTAGTATATAAGTTGATATAAGCTAATAATTAATAAAAATGAATTTAAAAGTAAAGTAAAGTAAGTACAGCATCAGAAATAAGAGAAACAGGGCTAGACATCTATAAGTTAAAAAACGGAAAAGTGGGATTGTTAAAATACGACAGAGATAGATTGATAATAGCTATTATATTAAAATACCACATACTTATAAACTAGTTGATTTTAATCTTTTAACAGCTATACCCACAGAAACTAAAGAAGAAGTCATAATAGAAGATGAATAATGAATATGTCATAGAAATAAACCAGACTAAATATAAATTCAATGATAATACTTTGTATGAAAATGAATTAGTACCAATAAAGAATTGTATCACAAATAATAATTGTAAACTAAGAGAAAATAAGAGAAAGTAGTTGAAACAAAGACATAAGACGATTACACTATAATTTGCAAAAATATGAATAATGAAGAACTAATAAATAATTGTGATGACCGGAAAATAATGTTAAACGGAAATTACTTAGTTATTATCAGAAATTGTTCAATTCAGATATTAAACCAAACTTTTACCAATGCAAACATACAATTTGTTGACAGATTCGTCTACAGTGACGATATAAAGTATAACTTTACTAAGCATTTAAGTTTTGAAGACACTGTAATAAAAAAATTTGAAAATTTAGAAAATATAAGAATACTTAAGTTTCATAAAAATATTAATTATATTACTAGCTCAGCTTTTATTTTAATCCTCGCGATATTAATTTTTATCATGTCTACAAAAAATAAAAGAGTTAAAGTTTCAATTAAAAAAATTAGTAAAGAAATTCCTAAAATTCAGGAGAATTTTAAAATAAAGGAGGGAGAGGTTACATATCCGAAACCCTACCACAACCATTCCATATTCGCCATTCCGGAGTAGGATAACATTTTATTCATCGTTTACTTTTCTCTTGATTTCCCACGGAAACCAGTTTTTTATAAGTTCATAATGCACGCGCCGTAACTGAATCCGCTAGCGACTTCAGTTCTCACAGTAGAATAAAAGCTGAGTCAAGTAAATAAAGTTAACTTCAAAAATAAATTAAGAATGTTCAAGTTAGTTAGTAAGGAACCCGTGTACCAGTAACATCGATCGAGGAAATAAAAGTTTGTTTTGTTTAAAGTTCAATCGAAGTTGTTTTTTTTATTTCAAGAAAATAATTAAAATCTAAGTCCTACAATAAACCTCATTTATTCAAAACAAATCTACTTCCACACAATTTCTCGGTGTTTCGTAAGGACATAATAATCTCTAAAATTGAACATAAAACTGGAAAATGTTAACGAAATAAAAGAATTGCTCCTGTGCCTTTTTTCGTTAAATTGTTGGAAAAAAATTATTAGTTATGTTTATTCGATAGCTAAAACTAAAGCTAATTATTGTTAGTTACACTCTGGCAACTAATTTTTCACAACTAAACACGCCTAGTAGCACTTCGCAACTAATAACTAATTTGGTTCCAAAATTTGTGGCAACTACAACTTTAATTACGGTTTAGCTATGTACGTTCAAAGAAACTACAGCTAATTTAGTTGTAGCTTTTTAGTTATTAGTTAAGCTAACTTTTGTGCAACTCTGTACACATGTAAGATTAAGAATAATAATAAAGAGAGCGTCAGTTTTATGATCGCATTCACAGAAACCGGACGTGTTATAGTTTAATCCTCAGCCTCTATAGCAAAACTGTAAAGCAGCGCGATGCGGGACTACAGATGCAAATAGCCTGAATATTTGTATACCCTATTCTAGGGGTATATTAATTTTGACGCATAGTTTGTAACATACCTTAATATTGCCCGTAGACCCCTAAAAGTTACTATATTTATGATCAGCATCGATAGTAATGTCGATCTAGCCATGTCCGTCCGTCCGTCCGTCCGTCCGTCCGTCCGTCCGTCCGTCGGCAAAAATTAGGCCTTTAAACTGGACCTAGAGAGCTGAAATTTTAACCATATACTCTCTAGGGTCCCGAAATAATCAAGTTTACGAATTTTTGAAATCCGCCCACAGACACGCCCACAAACTCAAAAAAACAAAATTTTGGAAAAAATCGAATTTTGAGCTAGGAAGCTGAAATTTTTTATATATGATCTATGACTCCTAAAACTGCTCGGGATATAAAATTTTCAAAATCCGCCCACTGCCACGCCCACAAAAAAATAAAACAATTTTATTGAAAAACCAAAATTTGAGCTAGGGAGCTGAAATTTTTAATATATACTCTCTAGGGGCCCTTTAAGCTCATGTATAAATATTTTCAAAATCCGCCCACTGACACGCCCACAAATAAATAAAACAATTTTTTTGAAAATCCAAAGTTTGAGCTAGGGAGCTGAAATTTATAATATATACTCTCTAGGGGCCCTTTAAGCTCATGTATAAATATTTTCAAAATCCGCCCACTGACACGCCCACAAATAAATAAAACAATTTTTTTGAAAATCCAAAGTTTGAGCTAGGGAGCTGAAATTTATATATATACTCTCTAGGGGCCCTTTATGCTCATGTGTTAATTTTTTTTTAAATCCGCCTACTGACACGCCCACAATTAAATAAAACAATTTTATTGAAACACCCAAGTTTGAGCTAGGGAGCGTTTTTTTTGATAAAATCCTTTAAATGTTATATAACAAAATATGTAGAGCGTTCTTAACAATTTAACCATACTTAGACTTTTGTCACGCCCACTTATGAGGGATAGGAATAAGAATAGGGTATCCAACAGTTCGCCCAAGCGGACTGTAGCCCGTCCCTATGTTTAATAAAGGATTTAGGAACTCCAAGATAAGACGCGTATTATTGGTGGGGTATAGCCAGCTCAGCAAAATGGTACGCGGTAAACCAAAAGTGAAGATGAATAGGTGAGCACAAGAGTGAAAGTTAACATAGGGAATGGCTACAGTCCGCTTGTGCGAACTACTTTATACCCTATTCCTATTTCCATCCCACATAAAGTGAGCGTGGTAAAAATCTAAGAAAGGGTGGATATTTTGTTGTATTCAAAGGATTTCATCGACAAAAACAAACTTTTTTGTAAAAAAAAAACGCTCTTGAAAAGTGGGCATGGAAGAAAACTTTATACGAAAGGAATTGTTCAAAACGACTTAACTACATATTTTGCGGAAAATATGACTTTTATTTAAAAGATTTCTTCAATAAAACGGCTTTTCATAACCTTTCAACCACACACTGGGGTATGAGATACCCCATTTCAAAAGTGTGCAGATCCCGTTAACAATTTTTCCTAAGGATGCCATACCTATGTATTTTAATTTTAAACTCTCTGCAGTAGTAGGCTAGGGTGTTCAGTTCTTAGATTTTTTAAAGTGTTTAGTCGTGCTTCGAAGTTTTATCATGGGTAGCATATAACCCAGTGTGCAGTGCGTGTTAGTATTTTTTGGAATTTGTGAATACATTATTTTAGTGAAATGTTTTCTATTTTAGTTATTTTGGACTAAAAATGAATAAAACAAGTGTGGGGTTTGTTCAGCCATAAAGGAAGTTACTCTAGATGACAATATTAATTATAGTTTTGCAGCAAAATGGCTTTCTTCGAGACGAATCCATTGAAAGGCTTTTCTTTGATGCTGAAGGGATGAAGCCAAAAATTAACCAGCTTCGAATCTTGAAAATCAATATTAAAAATTGTGTAACTTCTGTAATCGGAAAAAAAAAACTGAAAACGTGACATGCCGACTTCCCATGTGCGAGGATTATCACTGATTATCACTGCAATGCATAGAATGCAGTGAAAAAAAATTTGAATTTTTGTGTTTAAAAAAGCAAACATTTATCATACTGTTAAAAAAATTCATTGGAGTAAACATTGAAGAAAGAGTATTAGAAAGCGTAATGCGATAGTTTTTAAAACTATTATTTTAAACTTTTTTATGAATTTGACTGATTTTAGTTGACAACTATATATTAACTTTTTTTTTGTAACCTAATTTGGAAAATATTTTTTTTTAAGTATTTTTATATTTTATGTTATTCATCGTATTGAATTTTGTTTAGATGAAATAAAAATATGAATAAAAAAAACAAAATATATATATATATATAAAATTACATTTTTTTTAATACTTTTGGGGTGGGGTATGTGATACCCCAGTGTAAGGAGCTCGTTAGAAAAAATATGTGTGAGGACGGAAGGTTAAATAATGAGCGTATTAGTGGGCTGATTTTAAAAATATCTAAACATAAGCATTAAGGGCTCCTAGCGAGAATTTATTACAAATTTCAGCTTCCTAGTTCAAACTTCGACTTTTCAATAAAACGGTTTTTTAAATTGAGGGCGTGTCATTGGGCAGATTTTAAACCTAACGCACGCACATTTTAGGTCCTTAAAGACAATATATTGAAAAATTCAGCTTTCTAGCTCAAAATTCGATTTTTTCGATAAATATATTTTGTTGAGATTGTAAGCGTGTCAGTGGACGGATTTTAAAAGTTCTTATTATAAAAAATCTTTATGGTTCAAATTCCGCTTTCTAGCACGAGTTTTAGGGCCTTATTGAATCCGTCCTTATCCGAGGCTGTTGGTTGCTTTGTAACCATTAATTTTTTCCGTGGTTGGGTAGTTAACCCCACGCACAACAACCAACCTGGAGTGCCAGGCCGTTTCTGCGACCCCTTGGATGAAAGGGGCATGAATATTCCGGAGTCAGTAATCCGCTTCGGGGATTTGAGAGCTGCCGTTGGCCCTTTAAGGGCTCAGCCGCCACCATCTCTATTTCAACATCATGACTAGTATTGAAAATCCTTAATGACCTCAGCTCCAAATACGTCGAAGTAGGTCATTAAGGCATATGCAATGCAGTTTATTCAATCGTGTGAATTCATGCGCCGTACATCCTCCTTCTGAGGGGCTCATGTCTTCTCTCTTCTGAGACTCTAGCAGATAGTCAGTTCTGACAGAGCATTATAGTGTTGCTATTTCTTGCACTTATGAGTTCGGCAAGTCAAGCTCGGCTGAGCGAGACCAGTACCCGGTGTTTACGACGAGGAGGTGAAATAAGCACATTTGATGTGTGTGAGATAGTTACGAATACCCAATGAAAACCCACACCTAACCTTCGATTCCAACCCGGAGGGACAACGCAGTAGAGGAAGACCTCGCCTTAGGTGGCGTGCGCAAGTGAAAGGGGACCTCAACCAACTTGGAGTGCGCAACTAGAGGCGGTTAGCCAAAGAGCGTGCTAATTGGAGAGGCGTATTGGTTGAGGCCAAGGTCCACCCCGGACTGTAGCGCCACCTAAGTAAGTAAGTAAGTTTAGGGCCTTATTTTCGCCGAAGGACGAACGGACGGACATGACTAGATCGACATTACTAGGTATCGATGCTGATCACGAATATAATATCTTGTAGAGCTCTTCAGGCAATATTATGGTCCCTCACAGTGGATAAATAGAAGAAAGTTAAATTTATTCGGAAAGTAAAAGTTAGGTAAATTGTTTTGAAATAATAAATTGGAGACTCGTTTTCATGAATATACGTCTAAAATCCCATTTTAATTTTGGCTAAAATCAGTTGTTTCACAAAGTAGGAAGAACAACGCCACATATAGTTTTGCGTTTGATTCTATATGGGTAAATAAAATTTAACTTTCTATTGAAACTATTGCTGAGCTAGACATATTAAGTTAGCAATAAAACGTATCTATAGTCAGGGAAACCAAAACAAAACAAACATTTTCTTGTATTGAACAAAAAAAAAACAATGATAAACAAATATAAAGAAACATATCTTCATTTCTGGCTGAATTCGTGGCTTTTGGCATATTCGAGATCATTCTGTAAAAATATTATTACAAATAATACGCGACAAAAATAGGCTACTACTGTTTAGTACTACTTAACTTTACCCGCTTCTGCCTTCTCCGCATTCGCCAAAAGGATTGTGTTTTCAAAAAAAAAAATTAAATAAATAAATAGTACCTACCTAGCACTGTAGAACTGACCTAATAATATGGAAATAGCATTCCAGAAAGACTCAGACAACTAAAACAGCCAATGAAATGCAGCTAATATTATATATAATTTACTTGTTGTAATCGCCTGCATTATACGTGTTTCGTGTTTGTGCGTAAATTATTTTTGGTTTACTTTGTTTATTAAATTTGTTTTCAGTGCGTAGTGAAGTGTTGTCCAAAAAGAAATTGTCTATTTAAGTTTGATCTTGTATTGTACTCGTAATTCCTTTAATTAGATTTATTTTTTCCATACAAAATTAAGTGCAACTGTGTAGAATATTGCTTGGTAAGCGGTTGTATTTTTTTTGTATTTCGTCTTTGGTTTTTGTTCCGTAATCCGTCCGATTAAGGAGATTTATCTTTCTTTATCCCTTAATTGTTTTTTGTTCACAAATAAAGTAGTACATCGCAGGTTAGATTAATTATTTGTTCACCCATTTTTTGTGAGTTGTTTGGCATAATGGTTTAATGCCTTCGTTGTATTCTTATCCCTAACGTTTTGGTTCATTTCCTACCACTAAGCTCGTTATTTTTTTTTTTGTTTTTTTTTTGGTTTCCTTTTATTTTGCTCTTAATTCGAAAATGGATTGCGGATTGTTAATGTCTGCAATCTAAAAATTCCTCCAATCACCTTTTTGTCTGCTATGGTCTTTGCGGCATGATATTTCATGCTTGGTTTAACGAATGCATTCGTGGATAAGATTAAAGTTTCGGAGCATGCTTTATGATATTGTTCTCCGTGTCGAAACATATTATTGTCCACCCTTGCTTTCAAAATGTCAGCCTTTAAGTCTGAAATGCAAAAATTATATAATGAGGTTAAAGACCTACTCGACAACTTTAATACCACGCTTTGGTATTGACCCTATTTTTAAGGCAGATGCTTCACCGTCGACTGATTTTGAGTTGCCGATAAATGAACAAGAGAACCTCCCGTGAATAAATCAATTCTACCTGTCCCCCTGGGTTTTTGAGCGCAGGCCCCTTACGTTCTGATAGTAAAAGGTTAGAGGAATGCTATCATGGGGGGTTCGCTGTGGCCCTTGTATCCATTTAGAGACGAAAAAATTTATTATGGTCAGCACGGTTCCGTTGAAGGTGTGAGATGCGTTTAGAACTGATATGAGAAGCAAATGCAGATAGGTCTTTGTCTACGGTAGCCGATGAAATGTGAAAGCTCTCGTGATAACGGTTGTAGATTTGTCGCAGAGCAGCAGGATCAGTAGGAAGGCCTTCTTTTTGAATAGATACCTGAACATTTGTTTTGGTTTTTCCGTCAATGCATATAGATTCGGGTTTATCAAATAAGTAGGCAAGGTAAAGACGGACATTTTCAAAAAGCCTGTGGTCTCTCAGTCGTGCCATAATATATCGGCCATCGAGGTCGTTGGGAGGGGACATAGGGTTTAAAAACTTGGAACTAAGTTTAACAGTTCGGGGAAGTAGAGGATCAAAAATTGCAGAGGCCTTAGAGATTGGGGTAGGTGTCTCTTTATGAAGAGAGATAGTGGGAAGAACAGTATTGGAGGCAGCAGAGGTAGACGGGGCGGGATTAAGAACATGGGAGTGTATTAAGTTCGGGTAATTTGAAGTGGATTTAGTGTTAGCTGGGGCTATCGGATGGTTACTAGTGTCTGGAGTTAAGTTAAATGATACGCGATTACGTTGAGGCTTGGGTAACTTTGAGATTACCGTGAGGTGAGGCGTACCTTGGGGAGGTGCTGAGTTAATAGAGGTAGGAGGCTGAAAAGTGAGAAGGTAGAATTGAGGAAAAGTTCCAACTTTGAAGCTCCAGTTAGGATGTGGGTTGAGACTAGATTTATAGCTATTCTTCTTAGACTTACGTTTTTTTTATTTGGCTTAATACTAGGCTTATTGTTATTACTAAGCTTCACCTCTCCAGTATTGTTCGACTTGGTGATGGTCATCTTTCCCAAGCTGAAGACGTCGTTTGAGGGGTTCGAGAAAAGCCAGGAGTATTTGGAAGGTAAGTCAAGCTTAAACCGCATGCAGAGGAGCGTTATTTATTATAAAGGAGTTGTACTCGCAGGCGGTTCTGTGTATTTTATCGAGCCTTCTGTTCCAGTCTTCGGGTGTCCATAGTGTGCCGAATCGGTTTAAGGGTGTCGAAGCAGTTTGTGCCTGAGTGCCTGATTCAGTTGGTGTTGAGGTCGGGTGGGTGTGGGCATTGGTGCAGGTTATTGTAGTATTAGTAGTAGTAGTTGTTGTTGTTGTTGTTGTTGTTGTTGTTGTAGTCGTCGTTGATGTTGGTTGGGTATTAAATGTGGATGGATGTTCTGCTGATTCTAGGATTTCGGCAAGTATTGAAGTATTGTAGACTGAGCTCGATTGTGGTTGGATGAGCTCTGGTATGGAATCAATTTTGCTTCATGCCAGTCTAAGGCTTTCATCAATATCGCCCATTACAAAACGAAGAGCTGCGACATCATTGCTGACCTCATTAATTCTGCTTATAATGTCAAGCAGTAGAGGATCGACAGGTTGATAAGATGGGGCACTTGGTTGTGAAGTGCTTTGTAAGTGCGTATCCAGGTAGGTTCGAAAGGAGTTGAGATGGTCATTAATCACAGATAAATGCGGGACCATAATTGAATTAATGTCCGATTTCGGATCACTTTTTACAGTCAAAAACTTCGACTTGAACTCCGCTGGTAGCTTTTTTTGTTAAATCACTAAGACTTGCCAGCTGCTTGTCTATGTTTTTGAATTTGGATTTAGAAAAAGTGGAGGAGATATCTATGCTGCTGGATAAATCTTCCACACTTTTAAACACCTCATCATACTTAGCAAATTGGGTCACTATTTGCTTGTAGAACATTTTGAATTCTGAGGAGTTTGTGTTTATTCTGTCACTGATGCATTTTATCGCGAGCATAACATGGGAGAGGGAGATGCCTTTGCATTCGTCGCAAAAGAAAAGGAAGTTATTATTCAAGTCGTTAAGGTAGGTAATGGAGCGCTTACTTAAACCTATGCAGAGAGCATGAAATGATTTCCCGCATAAACCATTGCATTTCAACCAATCAGCACTAAAGTCTTGCGATGTTAGCAAACAATCAGAATTACCGCACTGCATTGACATAGTTGATTATTTAGGTCAAATAATGTTTCGCGATCAAAGGCAATAGGTGGAAGGGCGATGAACAGTTGATGGGTAGAAAGGGGAAATTGCAAGTACGCAAATAAATTGGAAATAAATTTATTTAAACTCGCGAAGCGGGAGCAAAAGAAAAACACGTCCGAACGATTGGAGGTAACGAACTGGTATGCTTTGGTGCTCCTTATCATGTAGTTGACCCTACTGGCACCAATCTTTCCTCTAGTATAGGAAATACAGTTATCGAATCTATTCCTAGTCCCAAAATTATCTTCATTTCTCGACTAAAACAAAATACTTCTTCAAACGAAGTATTGAACCATTTGATTTCAATAAAATAAGTTCCAAAAGAAGATTCAATTAAATGCACCAAAATCAGCAAGGCTGATCGGTTTGTTAAAGAATTCACTACCGTTTGACAAAAAGTCGCAGAAAAGATTGTCCTTCCTGTTAAAAAAAAACCTAGTAGGCTATCTCTCTACTATCAAAATGTAAAGGGACTCCGTACAAAAAACCGCTAAAATATATTTGAATTCCCAATCCCTCTCTCATGATATCTTCTCCTGACGGAAACATGGCGTAATGCTGGAATTTTCAACATGGTACTCTTTAGTCATGAGTTTTCAGTATTCAGAAACGATCATCCTCAAAATGACTTGAAAGCGCTTGGAGGAAGTGTTCTAATTGCTGTTCGTTCACACCTTGAGTCTCGAAAGTATGACTTTCCATTTCCACTAAATGTCAACATTTTCTGTGTAAAAATTAAACTTGAGAATTAACATTTATATGTCGTTAATGCATACATTCCATCGGCGCCTTCAATCTGCTACTTATTGGATTGGTATCTTGCGAGGATTATTTTTATTTCATTTCATCCATTGACTATGCCCTACTAAAGCTCTATTTAGTTGAAAACATTTTATCTTTGAACTTATAGCAAACAAGCTATATAATACACTGCAACAATAGATTTCTCGATCTAGTCTGTCTGTGTCTGTGCCTGTTAGTACTGTGGTTCTAGAATCGCACTCCAATATAACTAACATAGACAAAAATCATCCGCCTTTGGATGCCTATGTTGACTTAGGCGCACATTTGTACGAAAAAATTAATTCGACTGACCGTTCGCAATCATTTGACTTTCAAAGACTTTCTAAGAAAATTACCAAATTTAGTTGAATTATCGAATATTGCAGATGCAGTATGTTCTTTTAATTCTTTGATGGTTAACTGCATGAAAGAAGTTATTCCTGTCCAATTATCAGGAGCAAACGTCCCATCATATAGCAGGACTAAAGAGCTTAGAGTATACCAGGACTAAAGAGCTCAAGTTGATAAGAAATAGACGAAATAGGGCTTGAAAGAACTATTAGAAGAACTATTAAAAAAATACGGACGAAAAAAAAGAACTATTTAAAAAGCCTCTGCCATTCGGATCTTGAACTTTATTCAACATTATTCAATGAATTCAAATCTTTATCCTGCAGACTATATATTGACTATATTATCAAAATGGAATGCTCTCTAAAAAATGACCCTAAACTTTTTTGGGAATTTGTCAATCCAAAGAAAAAATGATGGTTATCCATGCAAGTTTACTTACAACAGTTATACAACTGTTGACTCGTTAGCTGCAAGTAATATGTTTGCTGATCATTTTAGGAAGTCATTTAGGAAAACCCCTATTCATATAGATAACCAATAATATCTTCGATACCTTAATGGCTGTTCCGAAATGAGCTTTAGTAACTTTTCATTCGATTTGGATACAGCTCTTAAATTTATTTCTTTTCTTAAGAATGACTATTGATCAGGTCCCGATGGCATTACACCAATTGTTATTAGAAAATCTAGTCATACCATTGCTCTCTACCTAAAATATCTGTTTGAATTGTCTATTAACACGGGAAAATTACCTGTGGAAAAGTGCCTTTATCACACCTGTATTCAAAAAGGCGAACGTGGTGAAACTACTAAATATAGACTTATCTCAAAACTTTCTTCCTAAGCTCTTTGAGCAAATAGTCTGTGAGAAGTTTATATTACTTCATTTGTTTGAATAGCATGGATTATTAAGAAACAGGTCTACTGCTAACAATCGCAATGATTTTTCCGTACGATTTTTGCAAATTACTGAAAATGTGTCGTACTATTAATTTTTGACATTTAAGAAAGGGATTCGGCACTTCAGAAAGTGATAGCTTCGCGAAGTAGTCTATCGTTTTCAACTTAGGAATGTTCCATTTTATTTAAACGCATTTGTATCGTCATTTCCTGCGAGTTTTGTAGATTTTACCGCATTTCGAAATTTGAATCTGTATGCAAATGAGGTTATTTTAAATCGAATTTGCCATAAAATGAGTTCATTTGCCGTAGTGAAAACGTAGTAAAAGGTTAAATTTCTTAATGAAGTCTGATGAGCAGAGTAAAAATCAGAGCCGATCTTCTTAGCTTAACGTTTAATGACAGACAGAAAGAATAGAATATAATTCAGTATATGATGACTTAGTGAGAGCGTTTAACTATGTAATACATATAGCATTAACCACATGCTTGTAGTAGAGTAACAATATATTGTGCTGGAGATTGGAGAAATTCATACTAAGGGTATGATTTAAATAAATTTTTCCAACAAAGGCTTAACATGCCATATAAATGTATATATAAATATTGTTGTAATTGTAATTCTTTTCAAAACATTTTATTTACTATTGTACAAAAAGCAATTTATTCGTCATTTTCTTTTTTATAGAATTAATTTTCAAAAACGATCGTTTCGCCACTGCGGAGCTATGAGGTAGAACTAACGGCGCAGGGACATAAGTCCCAACTTTTACTTTTGTGACTTATGTCTCACTTAAGTGGGACATAACTCCCAAAATTGATTTTGGACTTATGTCTCATAACTCTTAGAAGTAAAAGTTGGGACTTATGTCTCACCAAATAATGTGAAATTGAAATAAATGCCAATTTGGCGTTCCATTGGTGCTGTTCTCAACAATTTGCCCTTGCACATACTCCAAATCAAACAGTGACCCCAAGCAGGGGGGTTGCAGGGGGGCAGCATGCCACTCCATATGCATTGCACTGTTTATGGTTTTTGTTGCGAAATCGCAAGTAGATTCCATAAACAGTGCACTGCCTATGGCTTGGGGTCACTGTTTGATTAGGAGTAGGTGAGAGGTTTTATTTTAGCACTTGGCCTTATTGCACTTTGGGTAACTGAATTTCACGGCACCGCTAATGAGCAGTAAGTCGGAGGAAATATATGTATACATGTTTCAATTTATTGAAGCAAACATGTTCTATTTTCGTCCCGCTTCCATTACAACCGATTTCGAACAGAGTCTTCGAAAAGGAATTCAATAAACCTATCCTGCGGTTGAGATTAGAGATCTCTCCGAAAATTTGAGACTTATGTCCCATCTTCGACAAAATATTTTGGAACTTATGTCCCACTTAGGTGGGTCATAAGTCCCGAGTTGAGTTTGGGACTTATAACCCACTTAAGTGAGACATAAGTCCCATTTTTTTATCGTTGAAAATGGGACACAAGTCGCGAATGAAATAAACAGTTGGAATATTTTATATTTTATTAACGTTCATAAAATGATAGGTAAAACATAATTAACGAGACAAAAATGAAGAACCGTACCTCGCACCTACTCCAAATCAAACAGTAACCCCTACCAGGGGCGTTGCGGGGGGGGGGGGGGGGGCGCCCCCCATTTGCATTGCACTGTTTATGCGATTAGTTGGGAAATCGCAAGTAGATTCTATATACAGTGCAATGCCTATGGGGGCATGTTGCCAAGTGCCAGTCGGAATCGCCCATGAAGGGTTCCGCACGAATTATAATTATTATTTACTTAGGCCACTATTACAGATTTATTATTAGAAAATAATGGTTCACGGTACGTATAAGGTTTATGTTTATGAAATTCAATTTTTTTTTATATATTTGAGTTGATTGAATGAAAGGTAAATTGCGGTTTACAATTTATGACGGATTAACAAAAAAACTACTATCTAGATCTCGTTCAAACCAATTTTCGGTGGAAGTTTGCATGGTATGGTAATGTACATCATAGTTTTTTTTTAGTTTTATCATTCCCTTATTTTAGAAGTTAGGGGGGGCACACATTTTACCACTTTGGAAGTGTTTCTCGCGCAAACTATTCAGTTTAGAAAAAAATGATATTAGAAACCTCAATATCATTTTTGAAGACCTATCCATAGATACCCCACACGTATGGGTTTGATGAAAAAAAATTTGAGTTTCAGTTCTAAGTTGTTTTTGTGTTTTTTTTTTTTTTTCTATTTTTGTGTGAAAATCTTAATGCGGTTCGGTTCACAGAATACATCTACTTACCAAGTTTCAACAGTATAGCTCTTATAGTTTCGGAGAAACGTGGCTGTGACATTCCCGGACAGACAGACAGACAGATAGACAGACAGACATGACGAATCTATAAGGGTTCCGTTTTTTGCCATTTGGCTACGGAATCCTAAAAAGAAATCCCTTTAGCGCACGCAAATTATAAAAAAAAGCTTGGTTATAAAATAATCTAGTTGAAAGGAAAGAGATTAAAAAAAGCTTTCATCAGAATAAAAAAAAATAACAATAATAATAATAATGAATTAACGCATCAGTTAGCGAGCAATACATCACTGTAGGTATAGTAATTTATAATGCAAAACCCACATAATTCAGTGACGAGTTTACGACAAAAGCAGAAGCATCCGAAAGGGGCAGGGTCCCCCATCTCCGAAAATCCATTCTAAGTGCACTGCCGTATAAGAAAAGTCACCATGGAAATTTAAGTTTCCTACAGGTAGTAGTTAATGACTGAGTAAGTAAGTATACAAATATAGGTTATGAAGTACTGTACCTCAGTTATACCTCATAAACTCAGAGCCGACAGCAAACTATGGGAGTACAGGTGTAACCAAAATTCATTTATTTACTTGCATGTGAGTGAAGGTATCGTGATGCAGTCGTCTGGAAGGGGTTTTTTTCCGTCGGGGCTGGAGGTGGTTGCTTGAAAACTTTGATTTTTCGTATTTGAATTTTCGATAGAAGGCGACAATTAATACGTCTGGGAATTACATATCTACAATGAAGACGGGTGGCACTAACATGTTTGTAATAGCGGGTCCTTGAATATTTTTTTGCGTTATACCTCTGACACCAGATAGTGATTTTTGCCCCTTTTTGGAGGCGTCTGGCAAGGGAATGCGACACTTAAAACATCTGAGAAACAACAATCTAAAATCAGTGCATAATTCTCTATAATATGTTTATATAAAAGTGGTTTTACCCTTGACTCAAAAATCCGAAAATTCAAGGTTTTCAAACCACGAACCTCAGCACCCGGTGAAAAAAACCCTGCCAGATGACTGCTTTTGATATAACTATGCTAATACCTTCTAATTTAAGTACATGTAATTTGGTCATACACTGGGGACCACAAGGATGAGGCCATTTTGCAACATTTACATTTACATTTTCAGTCTTTATACCTTTTACTACCTGTGAACAGGTACATATTTTCCCAACAGTAAGTCATAAAATTAAATGGTAAACAAGAAACGACCGCTGAAATTTCCCAAGATCAAACAATGAACTACTTGAAAAGCGTATAAAAAGATGCGACACTAGGATGAGGCCACATGCAAAATCTTCGAAAGGAATGAAAACATTAATAACATGTTTACATTTTATCGATATGACCTCTGTAAGACGGTTTGGAATAGAATCATACATTTTTTTTTTTAAATAATTAAGAGAAATTTGGGCCGAGGCATCTCGAATAGCTTCGATTAAAGTATCATTGTCTTCAAATTGTCCGGCGCCTTCAAACACTTTACGAGATAACCATGCCCAAACATTTTCGATTATGTTTAAGCCCCGTGAATAGTTCGGCCATGGCAAAAGTTCCACGTCTTCTGATTGAATTCAACTTCTAACAACCCTGGAAGTGTGGACAGGGGCATTTTCTTGTTGGAATATACAAGACAGGGGTATGAAAATGTTTTTGACTTTTCGAAATTAAAGCTCCAGCCAACATTTGTAGTTGTGTCCGTTCATTGATGTGGACAAAAACTCCAACTCGAATGTGCCATAAGGGGTAATAGCTCCCCACACTATAGCCCCCCTGATGTACGGCTGTGATGTCTTGCCAAAATAAGCTCCTCCTTTCTTAGATCACGGAAACAAAAGTTGTTACCATTGGGGCCGAAGCCTGAACTTTTTTTCATCCGAAAAGACAACGCGTTTCCACTCACTGCTCCAAGCGACATGTTCTCTTGCAAAATTCATTCGATTCTCCTTGTGTACTTGCCTCAAAACAGGTTCCTTTTTAAGTTTTCTTCTCTGTATAGTAACACTTTTTCGTATTATCCTTCGGACCGTTGTTATGCTGGCTGATACTCCGCTGTTGCCGTGCGTCCTTTTTGATATTTCCCATAGTGTTGTGGATCCACAAGATAACAACTGTTAACAGCAGCCTTACTTCTATTTAGCCTCCTTGCAAATTTCTCGGCCTGAGAGTCCTAACTCCTTGCAAGCATCCATTTTTCCTCCTGTCAAAGTCTTTCCGGAACCTTTTTTTTAACTAAATAAAAAAGAACGGTTTTTTCAACGCTTTTTTAAATATTCTTAATACAACTTTTAAAAAATCCCTGATGTGAACTCCAGCAACGAAATATTTTCAATAGCCTCATCCTAGTGTCGCATCTTTTTATACGATTTTCCAGTAGTTCAGTGTTTGATCTTGGGAAATTCCAGCGGTCGTTTCTTATTTACCCTTTAATTTTATGACTTACTTTTGGAAAAATATGTACATGTTTACAGGTAGGTAGTAAAAGTTTCTGGATATAAAACGTCCAACATGTATGACGACTGAATATAAATTGCAAAATGTGTGGTTCCATCCTTGTGACCGCCAGTGTACCTCCACTCCCAAAATATGCTATCAACTCTTGGTCTAGGTATTTAGAATTAAATTATTAAATACACATCGTCAGACTGAGCGCTTGGCAACCACAATACACCATACCCATTACCCATACATATATTATTACAGAACAAGTAAGCATTTTTTAGATCTAGAGTAATTGAAACGTCAAGTTTTAGTCAACAACTCTTCTTGAATTATTCGATCAACATTATAATCAAAGGCAAAATGTCAACAACCCAGTTTTTTCTTATGACATAGGAGTACTTGAACAAAGAAGGTACTTCCTGACTTTCTTTTAGTAATTTGAACATCATCTTCAAAATGAGGATGACGATGATACTCGTATATATGTTTTTATGAAAACAATACGAAAATGGGGAAAGGCTACAGTCCGCTTGGATGAACTGTTGGATACCCTATTCCTATTCATATACCTCATATAGTGGCCGTGGTAAAAATCTAAGTATGGGTGAATTGTTAAGAACGATCTAAAGGGTGTTCAAATTTGATTTATCATTTTGACCCTCTGCGACTGACCTGCGCTAGTTTTAACAATTCAACTGACGTGGTAGTACACCAGACACCATTTGGGCAGCTTGTATTTTCAAAATTATTTTTATATTCTCACTTTTTGTTATTATAATTTAAAGTTAAGAGTGTCCACTATTATTTAAAATTACTAATATAAAAAATTTAAAATTTATATAAAGTTGAACAGCATTTATTGATATGACATAAACAATTTTTAGGAAAAATTAAACATACAGAAAGGGTTAAAAAACAAATCAAACATAAATATTTTCTTCATTTACTTACACATTTATAAAAGTCTACACTTATGGTTATCCCACTTAAAAAAAAAAATAAACCATTCATTGGATCAATTAAAGGATTTGTAACCTCAAAATCACAATTTTTTTGGCAGTCTTCACAAAGTGGCTTAGAGCATTGAAGACAAATTGACTTCAAACAATCACAGCAAAAATGGTTCAAGACCAATTTAGGTGCATTGTGATACCACGTATGTACTATCTATCTCAACTTCGTAGATGGGACTGGTCAACGACACGCGTTTGTTTTTCTTAAACGGTCCCCCATCTACGTAGATACTAGCCGCGCCCAACGTCATTTAATTGCGGTGATCTGACGAGAACCGAATAACTCGACATGGTATGGTCGTTGGTTATCACAGCAACAATACCTAGTTAATCTTTTAAGTTTAGTTAGACAAATAGAGCATAGTTTTCTTCCACTTGGTGGAATCGATTCAGTTCTTGGAGGTGGAGGAGGAACATCTTTACCCATCTTGATGCATATTTTCAGTGGCGATTACATGTGGTATTTCTTCAATTGGTTTTGATACTCTTCTTCGCCTGAAACTTCGTCGGCTTCCAAGAAACGACCGCCATGGTGGAGTACAGAACTCAGATCTCCTGGACTGGGAGATCTACAAAGTAGGCCTATCTCTTTTTAAAACAGAGATATGAAAAGCGAAACCTAGATCTTGCCGCAATTTCTGTCAAAACATTGAGAGCACTTCTCAATCGGCCAGTCTAAATCCTTTCAAAAACTCCCTCTATATCCGGGAATCCGAATGGAACATGGGCGGAATCCGAGGAGGACTCGCTCAAACTATTAATGGACACTCATTTCAATGGCTGTACGCCTATCCCTAGTCAAAGACCTGCCGCAAAGTTTACTGTTCGCTCATAGATCTCGCCCGACCTTGTCAGTGACGAAAAGCTTAAGTGGGCTGAAGACAGTTTCGAACCCTACATATCCTCGGGCGCAGACGGGATTTCCCCGCTCAGCTACAGATGGCTTTCGGTACAATACGGCAGAACCTGTCGTACATTCTGACAGGCTGCCTGTCACTGGGAAGCATACCCAACACTTGGTCCGAGGTAAAAGTGGTATTCATACCAAAGGCCGGCAGGACTTCACACACAACTCCCAAAGATCTAAGGCCAATTAGCCTGACATCCTTCCTACTAAAAATACTCGAGAGAATCATAGATTTCTTGATCAAGGAGTCAGCGGATAGTAACTTGCTATCAAAGTCAGAAAGTGATTTGCTTTTTGATAGGCGTGTTATCAAAAAGCAAATCAGTTGAAACAGCACTTCACTCGTTAATTCACCCTATCGAAAAATCTCTCAGAATAAAGGAATTCACCCTGGTGCCCTTCCTTGACATAGAGGGAGCTTTCAACAACGTTGAATCAAATTTGATTATCAATGCCCTTCAAAGGGTCAACATCTGCGAATTAGTCTGCTGTCTTGTGGAACAGATACTCAGAACCAGAGCAATAAATACTTCACTTGGAAGTAGTTCTATCAAGATACAAGCACAGCGGGGAACCACCCAAGGAGGAGTTCTCTCCCCCTTACTCTGGAACCTCGTTCTCGATTAAATCCTTGCGGAAATAGAAGACACGGGCTGCAGGGTTGTATCATACGTGGAATATGTTGCTATCTCCATATCGGACAAGTACCCAAAAACACTTGCAGATGTTCTTCAATCAAATCTAAGCAAGTTTGTAAACTGGACAAAAGCCTGCGGTCTCAATGTCAATCCGATGAAGACTGAGTTGGTCCTTTTTACTAGGAAAAACAAAATTCCGTACTTCTCGCTTCCAACGTTAAGAGGATCCACTCTTAAAGTCTCCGACAGTGCTAGTTATCTAGGACCTTAGTTGGACGAGAAGCTAAACTGGAAAGAAAACTTCAACGAATGTACCAAAAACGCCATGGTTGCACATTCAAGAGGGCAGTAGGCTAGTACACGTCGGTAATAAGACCGATTCTCTAATACAGTATAATGGTCTGGGTGACCACCCTGGAGAAGAAAATCATTCTTTTAAAAATGGAAAAAGCTCAACGACCGGCATGTCTTAGTATCACGGGCACTGAGAACCTCTCCAACAGCGGCACTTCAAATCATGCTACACCTCTTTCCCATAGACATCATAGGTAAACAAATGGCTGCCAACTCAGCACTACGAATGAGAAACTCCCGGCAATGGAGAAAACAGGACATTGGCCATGCCAACATACTTAAGATGCAAAGGTATCTTCCGCACTCTACAGAGTCGATCTGTACTACTGAAATGAACTTCATTTTAGGTTTCAAAACTTAATACGGGAGAGAACACAATGGACGCAACGCGATGTCCTCAAAAATAACTCGCTGTCAATATCCACGGATGGGTCCAAGACCCAGGAAGGAGTCAGGCCGGAGTCTTCTCAGAAGACCTGGAAATCCACCTCTCCTTCAATCTACCAAACTATTGCAACGTCTTTCAGCACTTCGACAAGCTGCCGACTGGTTGTCGGTCAATACCATACCACAAAGTGATATCGTCATACATATCAAGGCCCTTATATCATTATATCTCCTAACGAGATAACTAGACAGTATAACACTACCATTTGCAGGATACCAGCACATAGTGATGTCCAAGGGAACTGTGAGGCTGATGAATTGGCTAGACAAGGCTCCTCTGGTACAAATAGCATAACTATAGACAACATTGATGTACCAATGTCATCTAAAAAGCGTAACTCCGATGGAACCAACTTAGCCAGTTTAACACCGCTAGACAATTAGCTGGACCAGAGAAGAACAAACAGACTTCTAAAACATAAAAGAGGAACCCTCTCTTCCCTTATAAACATAATCACTGGACACTGTGCAATAGGAAGATATGCTCAGAGACTGGGCATTCCCTATAACGACTTCTGTAGAAGTTGCAGAGATGAGGATGCTATGAGGATCCTATGCATGTGTCCCGCACTAGCCAACATCAGGATGACTACTTTAGGTATATACTTCTTCCAGGATCTAGAAGATCTTAAAAATGCCTGCACGGCTAATATTAACAATTTCATAACGAAAAGAAGATGGTTCTAGGTAGTCAGAAGGGGCAAGGTCTGGGCTATAAGGCGGGTGGGGTAAAACTTCCCATCCACTGTTTTCCAAATAGTTCTTAACCGGAATGGCAACGTGGGGCCGAGCGTTGTCATGATGGAAAATTATTGCCTCGTGTCTGGTCGCATATTCCGGGCCAGCGTTACCAGATTTAGCAGTTTCCTGCGAGTTTAGCAGGATTAGATAGTAAAAATCACGTGTAGCAGATGTTTTAGCATTTTTTAAAATTTCAGCAGTTTTAAGCAGTTTTCACAAAATTTCAAAAAACAAAAATTAAAATAGCAATTTAAGTATACGTTTTCTATCATTTTTAGACATTGGCTACATGAAACGTTGGTAACACACACAAACCACATTTATCCACAAGTACATGCACCCACAAAAACTATTATTGCCAAAATTCAATGCGGAATTCTGGAATCAAACATATATCCCGTTTACATGAGAGATTCAATCCGGATAAACGCAGATTGAAAGATTGAGGGATTCACTCAATCTGATCACAAAATTTTCACGGAAATCAGCATGTTAACGCAAATTGAAAGATCGAGAGATCGAGTGAGAGTGTGTGTGTGCGGCTTTTTTCCTGTTCTCTTCACTTGTTTGCGATATTTTTCGAAAGGTTATAAGTTCTTGGACAGATCATTTTTTCGTAAACAAAAGTAATTTTTCCAGACAATTTTAGGTAACCGCAACCAAAAACCACCGTCACTAACCTAACTAAACGCGAAATACGTATTCAGTACGAACAGGGAAACTGAATTCTATTTCAATTCAATCTCTCGATCCGGTGAGAGCAAAAACCTGCCCCGAATTTCAATTCAGTTTGAATTCGATTTTTCAATCGATCATGTAAACGTACTAATATTTTGCAACTAACACTCAGGCATAAATGACATAATGTTTTTTTTTTTTAAAGCAGCACAGTGTGTTATTCCGCATCTCTTTTGACATCGGGTAGATATTAAAAACAATGAGATTCTATCAGTTGAAAAAATTTGGGGAAATATTAGCCAAATAGAAAGCAACAAAAAGTACCCGAGAATATGTAGATTTGCAAAATATATGTTAATTCTACCAACATCTAATGCTGCTTGTGAAAGAATATTTTCACAGATTAATTACGAGTAGTTAAAAACTACAAACGGTAATCGATTCAATAATGAAAATGTTGCCATTTCGCAAGTAAAGCAGGGCGTTTCTGAAAGTGAAACTTGTTATAACTTTACTCCAACAAATAAAATGTTATCTTCAATCAATTCGAATGTTCTTTATAAAGATTGAGAATAATTATATTATTAATACAAAAATTAGCTATTAATTATCATTAAAAACAAATGCAATCAAAACAAATGTATATGCATTTTTTTCTATAAAAAATATTTCACCGAGAAAAAATCGACCGCAGTTTTTTTTAGCATTTTTTTCGTTTTTGCCTAGCAGGTTTTGCAGTTTTTCGCCCTGTCTTTAGCAGGTTTGGATAAAATGATCTGGTAACGCTGTTCCGGGCGTTTTTCGGCTACTGCTCTCTTCAAACGGATTAATTGTGTTCGGTAGCGTTGTCCATTGATGGTTTCACCCGGTTTTAGCAGCTAATAATACAGCACACCCTTCTGATCACACCAAATACAGAGCATTACCTTCGCGCTATGGATATTCGGCTTTGCCGTTAATTTGGCTGGTTGGCCGGGTTTCACATATGATATTTTGCGCTTGGGGTTGTCGTAATGGATCCATTTTTCATCACCAGTAACAATCCGATGCAAAAATGACTTCCTTTTGTGACGTTCCAGCAGCATTTCGGACATGCAAAACCGCCTTTCGACGTCTCTCGGCTTGAGTTCATGTTGAACCCAATTTCCTTGCTTTTGAATATATCCAGCTGCTTTTAAACGTTTTGAAATGGCTGCTTGAGTGACACCCAAATATTCTGCGAGCTCCTCTTGTGTTTGGAAACAATCTTCATAGATTAATGCTTCCAGTTCTTCATCTTCAAACTTTTTTGGCTGCCCAGGACGTTCATCGTCTTCCGAACCAAAATCACCACTTTTAAATCGTGCAAACCACTTTTGGCATGTTCGCTCAGCTAGAACATGTTCACCATAAACTTTCACCAAAATACCAAAATTCGGCAGCAGTTTTCTTCACACTTTTTCAGGCACAAAGTTCGACATATTTGAGTGAAAAAAAATGATTGTTGTTTACGCTTCAAATGAATGACATATACTGAAATGACGTACAATGACAGTAGCTTTCCAATGGAATAATAACAATGGAATAATACAAGTTACGCCATCCCTTAGCAAACCGCACGAATTAAGTTATAGACCTCATACATACTTTGCGAAGAATAGCACTTTTATTTACAATGGTTTCTTTGTTAAAATATAAAAAAATAAAAAAATATAAATATGTCAAGTTCTTTCATTTTCTTGGTTTTGAACTATATAGAACAATCGTAAAATACGTTCTAAGCAGAAAGGTAATTATGAAGTTGTAATGATAATATTATATACAGTTGTAAGAGCGCTCGTCTAAGCCAGTAAGCTAGAATAAGTAAAAGGTTTTATCTAAAAAGTTAAAAGTTGTGTAGATTGCAACCAATGTCTACGTTGGCGTTACACACACATATTTTTTCTAACGAGCTCCACATACTGGGGTATCACATACCCCACCCCAAAAGAATTAAAAAAAAATGCCATTTTATGTATAATATATTTATGGGTTTTTTTTACTCATATTTTTATTTCATCTAAACAAAATTCAATACGATGAATAACATAAAATATAAAAATTTAAAAATAATTTCCAAATTATGTTACAAAAATAAGTTAATACATATACAAATTCATAAAAAAGTTTAAAATAATAGTTTTAAAAACTGTCGTATTACGCTTTCTAATACTCTTTTTAATGTTTACTCCAATGTATTGTTTTAACAGTGGGATAAATGTTTGCTTTTTTAAACACAAAAATTCAAATTTTATTCACTGAATTCTATGCATTACAGTGAGTGATCAGTGATGATCCTCGCACATGCAAAGTCGGCATGTCACGTTTTCAGTTTTTTTTCCGACTACGGAATTCCAAAAAATACTAACACGCACTGCACACTGGGTTATATGATACCCAAGCTAAAACTTCGAAGCACGACTAAACACGTTAAAAAAATCTAAGAACGGAACACTCTCGCCTGCTACTGCAGAGAGTTTAAAATTAAAAATACATTAAAATTAAATATAAATGTAGGTAGGTACTTTTAATTGTATTTTAAATAATTAGTTTAATGCTTTCCACCTATTGTTTAAATTTTGTAATCGATCAGTAAAGTAATACATTTAAAGGCTTACCATAAATTATAAGACTCTTGTCTTACTTGTATAAATAAAAATAAATAAAAATACATAGGTATGGCATCCTTAGGAAACAATTTTAACGGGACCTGCACACTTTTGAAATGTATGTGGGGTATCTCATACCACAGTGTGTGGTTGGAAGGTTAACATTTCACTTTAATTTTAACCACGCCTACATTTTTGTGCAATAAAGTCCTTAGTAACAAGAACGAAACTAATTTGGGGAGTTTTATTTATTTCATATTTTCACAAAAAAATCAAGTTAAGATAAAAAAAAAATTAACTAACGAATGATTGTTTGTAACTAAAATTAATATTGCTCTTAGACCCTTAAAAGTAACTTTATTCATGATCAACATCGAAAGTTATAGTCGATCTAGCCATCTCTGTCCTTTGGTTGGTACGTAATTCAAGCTACAAAGCTAAGATATATAACATAAATATACTCTCTGCGCCCGAAATGATATAATGTTAAGATTTTTAAGATCCGAAAACTGAAACTATTTGCAAAAATCTTTTTGTCGAAGAAATCAAATTAAAATCCTGCTCTTCGCAAAACTTGCCGATCGTTCTTAACAATTCGCCTATACCAAGTTTTTTGCTACGCCCACTTTTTGGGAATGGGAGCAGAAATAGTGTATCCAAGAGTTCGCTCTTCTGCTAGTTTTATTTAAGGATTTTTGTTTTAAGCGGTGCAAAAAACTCGAGAGAACAAAACTCAAGTGCATAAAAACATCTGACAACAGGCAGTGAGTTGCACCGCTTAACCAGACGCAAAAAAAGCACAGGCGAGAGATATATATAGATTTAACATTGAAATAGAATATTTTTTCACTGAAACTTGCACTACTTAATAAGATATTGTATCTTACTGTGTAAGGTTATTAAATAAAGATTTGAATGTGATAAAAAAATTGAATTTGAGAGAAGAAGAACATCCCACAACATTCGACCATCTGGGGCAAACCACCGGCTGAGCTCGGCGCAGGGACATAAGTCCGAAGACATAAGTCCCGAAATCAATTAGGGCCTTATGACCCACTTAAGTGGGACATTAGTCCCGACAAATTAATTCGGGACTTATGTCCCACTATACCTAAATTTCCTAAATATACGCCTGAGAGAAACTAAGAAGACCACTCCAAATGCTATAACAAATAGTCAAATCGGTTTCGTTATCTCGATGCTTTCTCAATTGTGCCAACAACACAGTGTAGTGCGGTTTCCACACTTTTAACTTTAGTATAGGCATATTGGGCCGGGGATAAGTCTTCCGGGCATAGCCTGCTACGAATGTGTATGTTTATCAGTCTTCCCAATGTTTTCAGTATGAAGGAAGTGAGGCTTATTGGTATGAAGTCTTTTGAAGCGTGTACATGCAAGCAGAAAATATACAGAGTGCACGGCATATTTAAATTATAACGCATTTCTGAAGTCAATGACCCATGTACATGCAGCTTTTGAATGTCGTGTATTCGGGCGCAAAGTGGGTCATAAGTCCCGAATTGATTTCGGGTCTTATAACCCACTTAAGAGGTACATAAATCCCGAATTTTTAACGTTGAAAATGGGACACAAGTCCCGAATGAAACAAACAGTTGGAAATATTTTTATATTTAATTAACGTTCATAAATTGATAGGTAAAACATAATTAACGAGAAAAAAAATCGAAACAAATTAAACAAACATTTTCAACAAACTGTTAAATTTTGGTCCTTTTTTCAAATAAATAAAACAACAGTTTTTTATAATTTTACGACAGAAAGGACACAACATCTCATTTTTATTTGCAATCGCATCTTCATTTAGCTTCGTGAAATAGCAACTACAAATCTTACAGTGATTGCAAGGCTGTAAAAGTATATTTCGAGGATTTTCGAAACAAAGACATCAACTCAGTGATTCGTTTCGATTTCTTTTTATTTTATCAAATTCTCAAAAACATCGAATTCAGAAAAGGACATAAGTGCTGAGAAAAGGTATTAAATCGATCTTTTTGAGAATTTGATCAAATAAAAATAATAAAATCGCGCGATTTTATTACCTTTTCTCAGCACTTATGTGTGACCTTTTCTGAATTCGATGTTTTCTTCTTCAACGATGAGGTTATCATCTGGACTAAATGAATCATAAATAACCCTTCTATTTTAGTGCATCCAAACTGTTGGAGTTCACCGGTTTGTTTCGAAAAAGTGTCGGCAGGCCTCCTGATTTCGAATCACTTGAGGAAAATCGAATACTGTTGCCGCAATTGTGTAATCCCGAAGTTTTCGGCGCAGGGACATAAGTCCGTAATGGTATAGCTGGCATTGCTAATTTTTGCATTATTTTTCAAATTATGCTCGCTTCTTATTATATATACTTATACGGAGCAAAAAATCATAGAGATTTAAAAACATCCAACAAAAATTCATGCTCATTGCTCAAACACTTTTTTTGCGAAGCCTAATTATCATCAGTAAGAAGCTGATTAAATTTAAGTAAAATTTATTTTCATTCTAAGAAAAAATTAATGATCGGCAATTTATTTCCAACGAATGTCTTTCATACAGGAAACATTGAAGACGAATGCCATGAGAGGGACGTCAGGGACAAAAAGTCATTCCAATAGACATTTCGTCGTCCTAATATTGATTTTCCGTATACCTAAGCCTAAAAGCACTTTTTAAACTGGGTTTGCCGTATGTATGCAGTCTTGGGTTTTCAGGGCGCTTTATTCAAATTTTATATCAACTTTGTTCTATTTTGTTTTTCATCGCTGAGATATTCAGAATGATTTTGACGTATATTCATAAATTTACATGGACAATAATAACATTAAAATCGCTTATCGCTTGTCGCTTTGTCACCGGTTCTCAAGATGAGCTCAGCGGCGCAGAAGGAGAGTGATCGTTATGTTGATTTCCGAACTATATTAAATTGAAATGTAATCGTTTTCCTTGGAAACAACTGCGCTTGTCCCACTGTGCAAATTGACTATTCATTCACCACTGCAAGCTTATCCGGAAGTAGTGGGAATCACGTAACTCGATCCCAATGCGCTGAGACTGGGGGAACTGGTTCCAGGGTGTAATTGCTAACACAGCCATGCCTTTAAGGTTAGCTGTACTACTCTATGTCCTATTATTGTGTTAACAGCAGTCAGAGGAACTTTCGGCTTCTCTGTTAAGATGTGACACATAAGTTTCCCTTCTACGTAGCTCTTAAAAAAAAACATTTAAAGCTTAAATCAAGGATGACAGTTTTTGTATTATACTTTTTGATCAATACCTAGGCTATGACTATCATCTAATACGACGTTCACCACCCAATCCGTTATCTCCAATAACACCCCAAACAATTCAAAGATTGATTTAAATAAGTCATTGATATTGAACTGCCAAGAATATTGCCATTGTTAATTTTCTGGCACAACACATCAGGTGAAAGAGACTGATCCCTTAAGTATCTCCATATTCATCACGCTCATCAAATGTGATAGGTATGCCTCCGGTCCATGCACTTTGGGGATAATAACGTCACCGTAGCCATGAATGATTGTAGACAATGCATTCTTAAAATTCATTGTTTCTCCAGTGATGTACAACTGAGACGGCAAATGGAACACGCGCAGAAGTACCTCCAATTCATTTTAGTGAACGATTGCTCCATAGAATTTCCGCGGTGGTGGAAGCTATTCACAGACAGAAGATTTGCATAGAATATGTACTGTACATAGTATCTGCCACATGAGGTTGTCAATATTTCCATGAATAAAGAATCAGGGATCCACAAGAGGATTGACACATTAAACATTACGTGAAATAAGTTGATTAAAAGTTATTAACAGCTTATAATTCAAACAAAATAAATTATTTATTTAACCTTTGTTGCCACGTTCATTGTGTCTTGGCTAATTGTTACTTTCTTTTTGCCTTAAGTGTACTGAAGTGAAAGATCAATCAATCAAGCAATCAATCTTCATTTATTTAGCTTTTAAAATCATTTGGAGTTTTGTACATAGTTTACATTTCTATTTGAGTAGTTTCACACGTCATACATATTAATACAAGGTGGCGCAAAAGTTGGTAGGTGGCGCAAAAGTTGTCACCCGATGTTCTTTCGCTGTAATTTTTTTTATGAATGAAAAACTTTGGTTCTGCTTTTGGATTATGTTAATTGGTCTCTTAAGTTTTTTCTGTATAGTTAAATTCACAAATGTCAAAGTAGAATTTACATATGCCGCCATTTGCAAAAATTATAGCTTCTTCCGATAGGATGATGACTTTTGCGCCACCTTGTATATTAACACATTTTACTAGTTTCTTTAATGATTTTATGTTTAATTTATTATACTAGTTCTAGCTAACTCTTTAATTTTTCTTTTAAATGCAAAAAGATTTGTTTCATTTTTAATTTCTGGAGTTAGACTGTTAAATTAAATTAAAAATTAAAATAGTAGATAGTTCTTTGTCCTCTCGTGGTTCTCGTTCTCTGAATTCTAAAGTCGCCTACAGTAATCTGCATCGGTCCTCGTTGCAATATTTTTACGGAGATAGCTTGGTGACGTTCCGTTTTTGAACTTATAGATAAAAATCATAGTGCTCACAAAGAGTTGTTGGTTCACACTTAACCAGTTTAGCGTAGAAATCATGGAGGCAATTGAGGTACACATAGTCAAACAAGTCTAAGTACAGCAGTATACTTTTTGTTTATTTTGTGATAAGCTTTTAAAATATTTTATTAAAAAAAAAGACTACCAGGAATTAAAGTAATAAAAACACCTTAAATTTGTTCAACGAAAAAAATAACATTTTATTGGAAAAAACTTAAAATATAGACAAATTCACAGCTCAAAGAGTAAAAAAAGGAACTAAAAAGTCTCCGAACACCAAAATTTTTTTGGTTAATCTTCTTTAAAAAAAAAGTAAACAAATTAATGTAGGTAATTAAAAAATCACAAAACTTAATAACTACATAGTAGGACCTCCTCTGTTTTTTTATTACTTATCACAAAATAAACAAAAAGTATACTTTATTTGTTTTGAATGAATAGCCTTACATTCCTTACCACGTAAAGTGGACGGCTGGAGTTACAGCGCTGTTTCACGGTCAGCCACAACCGATCATCAGACTCCTTATGTGGTGCTGGTCTGTCTTTTTCCTTCATTTATTCCGAAATTCCATTTTCTTCCACTGGGATTCGAACCTAGACCAGCGTCTTCTCAGGCAAGCACTCTTG
Source organism: Portevinia maculata (assembly GCA_949715645.1). Classification (NCBI taxonomy): domain Eukaryota; kingdom Metazoa; phylum Arthropoda; class Insecta; order Diptera; family Syrphidae; genus Portevinia; species Portevinia maculata. Next base: position 280,677,144 of record OX454525.1, read on the forward strand.
CACTGTGCCATTGAAGCCACGAGTTTATCCAGTTTTTATTTGCAATTTCTTGGACAAACTTTTGCTCCTGTAAGTATACTATGTTATTCATTCAGGTTGTTTCTTTCTGTGTTTTCTCTAATTCTATTCCATTTCGACAAGCATAGTTGGACTGAAATGGGTGATAGAGAGGGTGAAAGACTTTTGACATTGTTTTTTGTCGAGAATTTTATGATTAATGTTTTTTTTTTTTTTTTTTAATGTGATACCACACCAAACCAGGAAAAATTGTGTGGTATCACATTAAAAAAAAAAAAAAAAAAAACCATTAATCATAAAAAGTATACTGCTGTACGGAGACTTGTTTGACTATGTGTATATCTATCCCTCTTTAAAACTATTCGCATTGCTTTATTTTGCAAGACTTGCAGTCTGTTCTTAAAGTATTGTGGACAGACAAATATAATGCTAATACAGTACTCAAAGTGTGGTTTTATAATCACATTATACACTTTAACGGCAAAGGTCAGTGATATATTAGTTCTTATTCTCCTTAGAACACCAACTTTTTTTGTTATTTTTTTAAAAAGATATAGATGAGATAGATAAATAATTTATTTCCATATAATATTACAATGCATATCACAATAATAAAACAGTATTCTTCAGTTTAACATAGGTATGTAGATTATACGAAAACTTTGAGACATTCTATATTTTACTTACAAAAGTAATAAAATAGTTTTGAATGCCACTTCAATGAGTTAATTGAATTAATAAATAAAGTTTAACATATAACAAAAATAAAAAATTAAATTCAATACAATTCAAGTTAAAAAAAGTATGAAGTACATAATAATGGAGTGAAAAAAAAAAGAAAAATCAAGTTTCACAATATAAAAAGCAGAAAATACAAATAGAAAGCCAAAAAATAAAATGATTCTAACAAAAAATCAAGATTCAATATAAAATCAATCATTCATACTAAGGCAAGAATAGGCAAAAAATAAAAATCATCTATAGGAATTAAATCAGAATGTCGGAAGTAATAGATTCTAAACTAGCGTAGTTTAAGTTGAGAAGCCAATTTTTTAAACTTAAACTACGCTAGTTTAGAATCTATTACTATTACGACAGTCAATTTGCGGTCATGTTGGCATTTGTTTTTATTCTGTTGCTGAATTTGCAAGAAAATGGCAGAGGAGCAAATGTGAGTATTTTTTTAATTAAATTTATTTATAATCGTAATATTATTTTGTTCTTTTAATATGAAAATAATTATTTTCTATAATATTATTTTGTTTTCTTAGCTTTTAATATGAAATTAATTATTTTTCTTTCACAGGACTGAATCTGAGTCCAAACTGTGGTCTGATGCCGACACCAAACTAGCCGTTTTTATTCGGTTAGGAATGGAATCGGAATTTGTAGCTGGGCAGAAGAAGAAAAGCGTTCTTTTGGGAAAGGTTTTGCAAGAAATAAGAAATATTTTGCAAACTTTTCCTTATGATAGGGACGATATCATGTGGGGTGTTCGAAGAGACACTTTGAGATCGATTTTACTTTAACAGTATTTTTTAAAGGATTCCCAGTTTGTTTTCATGTTAGTTAGTCTGGGCGGATCTTCTTTTTTTCGTAGACAGCCGTTAATTGTCAAAATGGCCGGTGAATGATCAGAAGAAAGATCGAAGCATTCCTCAACTACAATAGAGTATCCCGATAACTCTTTCGTGAAGAAGAAATCGATGAGGTCTGGTGTTTTTGCCGTATCCGAGGGCCAGTACATCGGTTTACCTGAGGAATGAAAGTCTACCCCCAATTCCATACCGGCTTCGTAAAGAACTCTACCTTTTACTGAAATGCATCTCGAGCCACAGAATGTATGTTTCGCATTAAAGTCACCTCCGATAACAAAATTTCGTCCAAGTGAGTCAAAGATACTTATAAAATCTCATCTTTCCATCGTTGCACGTATGGGGGGCAATAGATAGCTGCAAAATCATATTTTATGTGGTTAATTTTTACGCTTACTGTGATTAATTGCTGTTTGTCAAGCTCAATTGCTGCACTAATTGAGTGTTCAATGGTATTTTTGATCAACAAGGATGCCCCGCCTATTGCCCCTTCCGAAGGGTGATATGCATGATAGGCAATGTATCCTCGAATGTTTGTGCTGGATTCTTTCGTCAGATGGGTTTCCGAAATCAAACAAATATCAATATCATATTTACGAATGAATATCTCGAGCTCATCCATCTTATGCAGAAGGCCGTTCGCATTCCATGTCACTAATTTAATTAAGTCTGTCATATTTATATTATTGCACGTGTACTTCGAAATTGATTTTCGAGCTTGTCGAGTTTTTCACGCATACGTTTATTAATTTGGCTCCGTTCTTCTAGCCTGGCAAGAATTGCAGAGAAAACTTGGGAGACTGGATCAGATGTTTCATTTGTTTGTTCGCGTCCTTGCAACGCAGCTTCAGCTTATGTTTGTGAAACAGGGTTCGGCGACTTTTTTCTAAATAATTTTCCTTCTCTTGGTTGTTGTATTTTGAAGATTTCTTTAGCTCTTTTTCGTCCTTCATCGGTTTTATTGTTGCCCTTTTCAGGTTTGTTTTTGGTTTTATTTGCGATTGGTAGCGTAGTTTTCTTTATTTAGTCGCGCCTATTTTGAAGTTCTTTATCTCGTATTTCGCATCCGCGATAATTTGCCGGGTGTTTCCATTGCAATTTATGCATGTTGGTAGGTCTTGTCTACTTAGAGCGCATTTCTTCGATAAATGTTTACCAGCACATTTTACGCAACGCAATTTAGTTTTAAGATCTTGCAAAACATCTTCTTTGCGGCACGAAGAGTGGAACCCTTTGTCACTTTACCCTTCACCCCGAACATCACCAACAAATTAATGCATGTCTTTGCCACAGCCCAAATGAACATAATTCACACCAACAACAACAAAATTAAATTGCGCTTGGGTTCCACAAAAGACTACATACCAACTCATCGATGCAGTGGAATTTATGAGATCTCTTGTTCTAATTGTGAGAAAAAATATATTGGACAAACGAGAAGAGCCGCCGAAACTAGATTCAATGAGCACCTTAGATCTGTGAAAAAGAAAGAGATCGACAAAGCTATAGCGGCACACATATTTGACCCAAGTAATGCAGATCGACATACAATTACATCATTTGACAATAATTTCCGACTCATCAAAAATGTTAACAAACCACACAAACTAGACGCTTATGAATCGATACATATCCACTTGAATGACAACTTGATGAATTTGGAAGCTGGACCAATTGATTCTCTTCTGTTCAACTTATTAAAAAAGAAAAATTAGACACTGTTTTCTCACTCTCTTCACTATGTTTAACTTAACTTAACTTATTTAACCAACTATGTATAGTATATGTACCTAATCTCTTTTGTAATTGTTTAATTGTCGCTCGCTGATGATGGTTCCGCAGCTGAGAACCGAAGTGCATATACGCGCTAATAAAAAAGAATTTTAAATTTTCAAACATAAAAGTTTTTCGGTTTTGTTTTTAGTTTTTACTTCTTTTTATTACGATTTTTGCGGTCAATAAGGTGTAATAACTTTCAATTAATTAATCTGACCACAAACTTGGCTATAACATTCACGATTAAAAAGGTGAATTAAGTCATATTCTAATTTTGACGCATAGTTTGTAACATACCTTAATATTGCCCGTAGACCCCTAAAATTTACTATATTTATGATCAGCATCGATAATAATGTCGATCTAGCCATGTCCGTCCTTCCGTCTGTCGGCAAAAATTAGGCCTTTAAACTGGACCTATAGAGCTGAAATTTTAACCATATACTCTCTAGGGTCCCGAAATAATCAAGTTTAAGAATTTTTGAAATCCGCCCACAGACAGAAGACACAGAATTTTGAGCTAGAAAGCTGAAATTTTTTGTATATGATCTATGGCTCCTAAAACTGTTCGGGAGATAAAATATTTAAAATTCGCCCACTGACACGCCCACAATTAAATATTTTTTCTTTTGAAAATCCAAAGTTTGAGCTAGGGAGCTGAAATTTGTGATATACACTCTCTAGGGGTTCTTTATGCTCATGTGAATTTTTTTTTTCAAAATCCGCCTACTGACACGCCCACAATTAAAAAAAAAACTTTTTTTGAAAATCCAAAGTTTGAGCTAGGGAGCTGAAATTTTTAATATACACTCTCTAGGGGCCCTTATGCTCAGTAAACATTTTTTTTCAAAATCCGCCCACAATTTAAAAAAAAACTTTTTTTGAAAATCCAAAGTTTGAGCTAGGAAGCAGAAATATATAATATATACTCTCTTGGGGCCCTTTATGCACATGATTATTTTTTTTGTAAATCCGCCTACTGACTCGCCCACAATTAAATAGAACAATTTTATTGGAAAACCAAAGTTTGAGCTAGGGAGCGTTTTTTTTACAAAATCTTCGTTTTTTCGATAAAAAATCCTTTAAATGTTATAAACAAAATATGTAGAGCGTTCTAAACAATTCAACCAAACTTAGACTTTTGTCACGTCCACTTATTAGGGATAGGAATAAGAATAGGGTATCCAACAGTTCGCCCAAGCGGACTGTAGCCCGTCCCTATGTTTTCAACAATGTTTTGCACTTTTTGTAGTACCGAGTCAACATTAGTAATGTACATAATGCAGTCATCACACATGAAACGGACCAACGGGGATAAAGAAAAAACTTTTTTTTTTGCAACAAGTTAAAGTGTGGATGGAAAAACAGAATACAAAAAAACTAAATCAGAATTATAGTAAGTACATACACACAATTGAAAGAGGAGATGATTACATTAAATTGTAAACAAATTCATGCTTAGACCGGTTGAGAATCGATCCACATTAAATTGTGCTGTGAGAGACAGAACTATATAATATAGACTTCACATTCAATTGTGGGGAAGATAAGAAGATGAGCTGGTTACATTTAATTGTAAAACGGAAATAAAAGCAAGTGTTTTGAGTAGGTCAATAAAGTCTTCACATTTAATTGTGTTTGTTACTGGCAGATCGGAGGAGCAACAGTTGTCTTAATCGGTTGGGGCAACAATTTTTGGTAAAATGAATGACAGCGGGATAAGGCCATTCCTTTGTGAGACGATTGATAGATCGGTCATTCGATCAGAATGGGAGGAATGGCTTCGCTCATTCTCATTATATTTGGAATCAGAGGAAATCACACAGGGAACCAAGAAGAGGAGTAAGTTGTTACACTTTGGGGGGTCACAATTACAGGAAGTTATTTTCAATATTCCCGGGGCGAACAGGGCGATGTGTACGAAATTTTGGTAGACAAATTGAACGAATATTTTTTGCCACAGAGGAACTCTACTTTCGAGAGACGCTTGTTCCGTTCCCTCAAGCCGGACGAAGGGGAGGGGCTTAATAAATTTGTCCTTAAATTGTGGAACCAGGCTGGATAGATAAACAGAGATCGTGTCAACATTTTATGTTATCAGAAATGGGAGGCATGCTTGGCCGAGAAACAGCTATGCGGTTGAAGGTGTTAAAACTAGGCCTAGATGTTGGCCAAATTCAGGAAGTTCAACCCTTTCCGAAAATTAAGGGCATCAAAATACAGTTGGCTATCAATAAGTCCATCAAGCCAATACAGCAGCCCCTGCGTCGGATTCCATCAGCTCTTGAAAAGAGATGTTACGAGAAGCTAAGGGAGGCTAACGAACAAGATATAATTGAACCAGTTGTGAAGCCAAGTTCGTGGATTTCGCCAATCGTGATCGTGTTTAAAGAAAGCGGAGATATCCGTCTATGCATAGACATGCGTTGTGCAAACACGGCGATACTCCGTGAAAACTTTCCTCTTCCAACGTTCGAGTCACTCATGACAAAGTTAAAAGGATCTGCGTACTTTTCCAGATTAGACTTGAAGAATGCTTACCATCAGCTAGAGCTAGATGAGGAGAGTCGTTACATAACTACGTTTATAACACACCGGGGACTTTTCCGCTACAAACGATTATTGTTCGGTGTAATTTCGGCGCCCGAAATATTTCAACGCACTATGGAAAATATGTTAGTTTCTTGTAGGAACACTGTGAACTATTTGGATGATGTTATTGTGTTTGGGCGAACGGAAGAAGATCACAACGAGGAATTGAAAAGGGTACTAGACATCTTCCACGAAATGAACGTGACACTTAATAAGGAGAAGTGTAGTTGGAGGGTCAAACAGCTTAAGTTTTTAGGACACATATTGGCTACAACAGGCATAAGCGCGGACCCAGAGAAAGTGAGGACGGTTTTAGAGTTTCGACCACCAAATAGCAAAGAGAAGATAAGGTCTTTCTTGGGCTTAGTAACCTATTTAGGCAAGTACATCCCGGACTTAGCCGATACTACGGAACCGCTAAGAGGGCTGATAAATAAGGACACTCGATTCGTTTGGGGTGAACCTCAGGATCGGGCATTTCGGAGGCTGAAGGAAGCACTAGCAATGGTACCGTCTCTCTCATACTTTAATACTAACAAGAGAACGCGATTAGTGGCTGATGCGAGTCCAGTGGCTCTGGGTACAGTGTTGCTGGCGGTACTCGCAGACCGAAAATGAAAGTTTGGCTTTAGTTTGGGCGGTTGAGCGGTTCTACTATTATTTAGCTGGAAATGAGTTTGAGCTGGTAACGGATCATAAGCCATTGGAAGCAATTTTCAAGCCGACCTCCAAGCCACCAGCCCGAATTGAGAGGTGGGTTCTTCGTCTGCAGGATTTAAAATTTAAGGTCATTTATCAGCCAGGGAAATATAATATTGCGGATTCACTTTCTCGGATGTGCAAAGTTCAGGAATCAGATTCATTTGACCGGCATTGTGAATAAAAAGATAGCAGAAGCGATAAAAACCGATGACTGGAGTTCAGAGATGAGAAGCCGATACTTTCCCATCCGGCACGAAGCTTTAAGAGCTCGCATTCTTTGTCTGTCACATGAAGGGCACCCCGGAGAAACCGTGATGAAACGGAGGCTGCGTTCAAAGGTTTGGTGGCCACTAATCGACCGGGACGCTGAAAGATATATCAAACATTGCCGCGAATGTCTTTTGGTATCACGTCCCATACCACCAGCGCCTATGTCTCGGCACCCTTTTCCGAACAAACCCTGGCAATATGTTGCCATAGATATACTAGGACCGCTACCGAATCACGATTTTGCGTTTGTTATAATAGACTACCATTCGCGGTATCAAGAAACAAAATTCCTTCGGAACATCACTTCAACTGAGATCATCGGAGTTTTGGAAGAGATCTTCTGCAGATTAGGGTATGCGAGTCTATAAGGGCTGACAATGGACGTCAATTCATCAGTGAGGAATTTAAAACATACTGTGCAACGAATAACATTGACCTTATAATATCTCCCCCGTATTGGCCCCAGGCGAACGGAGAAGTGGAGAATATGAACCGATCTATTTTGAAAAGACTCCAAATCGCGAACATTGAAGGTCTCGACTACAAAAAGGAGCTTCAGAAATTTATATTAATGTATAACGTGACACCTCATGGAAGCACAGGAAAGTCCCCTTCAGAGCTCCTGCTTAATCGGAGAATACGAGACAAGATCCCTTCTGTACATGATATTGGTGATAGTATTTTGGATTCAGAAGCGAGAGACTTGGATATGACAGGTAAACAAAAAGGAAAAGAAAAAGGGGACAAGATGCGATCAGCGAGAGAGTGTGAAATACAAGTTGGTGATAGGGTGGCGCTCCGGAATATGGTGTCTCAAAACAAGCTGATACCGTCTTTTGACCCTACCGAATTTGAGGTAATCGAACGGAAGCAGAACAAAGTGACGATTCAATCAGGTGGTAAGGTTTTCAGATGAAACATAAGCCTGGTAAAGGAAGTGCCAGGTACTTCAGAAATAGAAACTGATGCATCATTAACATTGTCCACCACGTAGGCCGAGCCGAAGATCGCGGATGCTGGTCTGGACGGGGAACACATTGATGATACGCGATTACCGAACTTTGGATTGAAGCTGAAGCTCAAGAACATCGGAGGGGTGTGGCGACCTGCACCAGGTTCTGCAGAGAGTGTGGAGGCCACACCATGAAGAGAGCGGTCAAGTCGAACTATCAGCAGTTGATCAGTGACCGCCGTCGTACACGAGTTTATGTAATAAGTTGTGAACTAGTTACGGTGATTAAATACACATCTCAAGCTAAGCGTATTAAGCTGTTGTTATTGTTTTCATTTAACCGCGAGTGCATGTACCACCGGGTAGTACACACTATATTTTGGCATTTTGCACAATTTGGTTTATATGTACGCACTTATTTTTTTATAGAAAAAAAAACTAGAAAGGGCAAAAAAGAACTTTTGGTAGCACGTGAGCGTCACTAATTGACTATTTGTGCTACTTATAGTTCTTCACTTGTAATAATTTCACGATTTATTCAACTAAATACACGAAGTGATCAGTTTTTACGTCTTGCCCTATGAACCGTAATTTATAAATCAGGTCAATACTGCAATCGTACAAAAATTTCGATCTTAAATTGGGTATTAGGTATTGCGACTATGAAAAAGTTCAAAAATGTTTTCCCACAATTTCATCGATTGCGTTGGTCAGGCTGTCACCTATCCATATCCTGACATGGGCACCTGCCAGACAACTATCACCTACGCTTAGCGGAGCAACGAAGCGGTCTTAATTATGCGGAGAAAAGAGTTAAATCCCTTAAACCCGCGAAGCGTACCACTCAAACATTGTTTGATTAGAAGAAGTAAACTGATATAGGCGCCTGCCGGACAACTAGCACCTGCACTTAGAAATACAACAAAGTTTTACTTATGTCCCATACTTGGAACATAAATTCTGTATTTCATGTAGCCGATTGGGGAAACTAAAACAGCTATCTGATGACCAGTTTGTGTATTTATTGCAGGTAAATCAATTATAGATGCAATCCTAAGTATATGATGAAGAAACATTTTGATTTCCTAATAGTCCAGTGAAATTAGTCCTTAAAATAGAATTAAGGTTACAATAATTGCCATGGAGCTAAAAAATGGTATGAATGTTCAGAATACTATTATAAATGAATTGTGAAAAATCCATATCAATTCCCCTTATGCAAAAAATGTTATTGATGGTGAAAGTTTGCAAAAATAGGTTTTTCGCGTTTTTCAGCTAAACGGTGAGTTTTACAGCAAAATAGTTCAGACAAAAATTGTAGATCATCCGATTCTCTACAAAGAATGTATCAACACTTTATTTCATAAGTATTGCCATTTCCGTGATATAGGTTGAAAGAATTGAAAAAATATTTTATTCGTAATATGCACGTTAATGTACTTTTATATACATTTTTGAACCGTTATACGAGTAAACATATGAGTCCCTATGTCTTATAGATACAAATTATAAAATTCTTAAAATATAAATGAACGTCAAAAACCCCGCCCCTATTTTCATTTAGGCCGGCCATTCACTACACAAAATAGGACTTTCTAAGAGCTGAACGTATGGGAGATTGGCAAGCTCATTTGGACAGCGTTAAAGAAATGCTTCCTTACTTTCACGCGTCGGGACATTTCTCTTATGCTAAATCTGCACACTTATATCTACAAGATATGCTACAATTAAAAAACTGTATGGATCCTGATGTTTACCAACGTTTTACAGCAGGATATTTCACGATAGACGTTCAGATAAATTGAGTTGTGGAACTTTAACAGACATGGTGATCGAGCAGCCAATGATGAACGCAATGAAGACAGATGGAGGTCTTTCTCGAGGGAGAAGTACGAAAGAGAGTGTCATAAGTAAATGTGTATATGGCATTCATGCAATGAATGCTATTTGTGAAGGATTGGAAGATTTCGCTAATGTTAGAATAGATACAACAGATTAGCATTTTGATGCAAGTGATTCTCGAATGAAGAAAGATTCTCAAGCCATACAAAGCCTCCTAGAGTGGTTTTCTTTACATGACCCTTTTCCCGAAGTCAACAGAATTGTATCTATTGCCAGTGGAATTGTTGTTGATGACAAAATTAATTGTCATAAAGCTCGTGAAGTTGGGATTGCTTGCATGTCAAAAATAACAGGATTGACGTTTGATAACATTAAATTCGAACGTGCTGATAAAGTAGTCCGTCTTTTAGCTATGAGTAGCACTGTCAAAATTCACGATAAGAAGATTCCTATTGACCGTCTATTATTATTTCAACGCATGAGTATTACGACTGCTTTGGAAGATGAAATTGAAAAATATTTCGAATATGAATTGACTCCCTACCCGTTGTCAATGTTTAATCATATTGGAATGCTTAAAACACAAAAGTCAGCCATTTACGATTGTTTTCAAACAGTAATATTAGACATTGACAATATAAATTCTACGTTCATCATCGACGGGGAATTTCTGTTACACCGAGTTGTCTGGGACCACGAAGAAAAATTTCATAATATTTTAGACAAATATGTTCAGTATGTACGTAGACATTTTGGTCATAGAGTGACTGTAGTATTTGATGGTTACACCGATTGTAATAAAAATACTAAAGCCTCAGAACAACGACGTTGAGCTACAACAATATCTTCGTCTTCTGATGTTATTTTTGATAAATTTATGACAGTTCCCACAAGCAAACAGAAATTTCTTGCAAATACCCACAACAAGTCTCGGTTTATTTTAATGTTAAAAGAAAAATTTACTACTGAAAATATTCTTGTAAAAGAAGCTGCAAATGATGCTGATGTTCTGATCATTGAAACAGCAATAGAACAATTCAACTCAACAAATACAACTATTGTTGTTGGTGAAGATGTCGATTTATTAGTATTACTTACTGCTCGAACTCCAACAGAAAAAAATATTTATTTTTTTAAACCTGAGTCTTTAGCAGCAATCGGAAATATATTCATCAAAAAGTTTCTGTGCTTTTCCAAAATGCCAAAATCATATACTTTTTCTACACGCAATAACTGGCTGCGATACAACATCAGCATTTTTCAAGAGAGGCAAAACAACTGTTTTGAAATTGTTAGAGAAACAAAATTTAATTAATTGTGCTGAAGTTTTTAAAGATAGTAACTCTACTCATGAAGTTATAATCACTAATGGAATTCGCTTTCTTCTTCCTATGTACGGAGCTCCAAAATAAGTTATCTGCTTGGATAAACTCCGATACTTATCTTTTGCAAAAAAAAACTTATAATAAAAAACAAGTGCAATTAGGTCGTCTTCCCCCAACCTCTGCTGCTGCTCAACAACATCTATTCCGGGTATATTATCAAGTTCAAGTGTGGCTTGGTAATAAATTGGATCCAGAAGACTGGGGTTGGAAGATAGTTGACAATGCATTGGAACCAATTCATACCTTATTCCCACCTGCACCAGAAAAACCCCTTAACACCATCTTTTGCAATTGCAAAAAAGGTTGCAATGCTAAATGCGGCTGTAAAAAGGTTAGACTGTTTTGTTCTTTAGCATGTACCAATTGTCAAGGACAGTCGTGCTCCAATGTTGAATCGATACTAGATGAGAATGATTACGATATCAGTGATGAGACATATGATGCATCACTTTTAGAACATATTTTTATCCAGCAGGAGGATGAAGAAAAAGAAGAAGAAGAAAACGAGGACAGTACACTAGAAGTTCCATTGATGATCCATGAATCCGACGAATAATTTTTCCAAATTATTTTTTCATTTATTAATTACGTAATTTAGACAGCTTTCATCATTTTCAATATTCAATTTGAATTCAATAGGATCACAATGGATCGTTGGATAGGCCTACCGGGGAAACCACGTTTAAAAAAACCGCCAAGCACACTACCTCATAGGTGGTATGGAAACGTGTGCATATTACGAATAAAATATTTTTTTCAATTCTTTCAACCGTTATATCACGGAAATGGCAATACTTATGAAAAAAAGTGTAGATACATTTTTTGTAGAGAATCGGATGATCTACAATTTTTGTCTGAACTATTTTGCTGTAAAACTCACCGTTTAGCTGAAAAACGCGAAAACCCTATTTTTCCAAACTTTCACCATCAACAAAATTTTTTGCACAAGGGGGATTGATGGGGACCTCTCACAATTCATTTATTAGTATTCTGAACATTCATACCAATTTTTAGCTCTATTGGAATTATTGTAACCTTAATTCTATTTTAAGGACTAATTTGACTGGACTATAATTCGTATAAGCAATGGTGGATAATAAAATGTGGTGAGCTAATCAAATGAACGAGGCTTAAAGTTAATTATGTTAACATTGCCGTTGACATCGTTTCGAGAAAAACAAAGGTGAAAGTTTGCGCAATTGCTATTAAAATTTTGTGCGATAGGTTAACGTAAAAGTAAATAGTTTTTTATTTTTTTATTATTTTATTTATAGTTTATTTATTAAATGACATGGTTTGTACATTAAGACATAGGTCTCTTATAGTACTTAGGCTTGATAGTTAAAATAAGAACTTAATTTAATATATGTTAAATGTTTAAATTAACAATATATATAATATTAACAAGATATATAATATTTCAAAAATAAAAACAATTCATGACTAAAATTATCAAAGTTGACATTTTTAAAATATAATTTGTATTTACGGTATGCAAAAAAGAAAAAGAAGAAAAGAATACAAAAGAAAAGAAAGTTATCAAAGATAAAAAGTAAGAAGTAAGAGAAAGAGGAGTTAAATATAAACATTAATCTTTATTGATCTTTATTGCTGCTGAAGAGAAAAATGCCTTAATACTGCAGTTTTGAAGCTTGCGGCATTACTAATACCCCTGATATTCAAGGGCAGAGAGTTCCCTAACTTCACGGCGTGAACGAAAAAGAACCTTGACGAGTTAAGATATTTAAATGTTGGTAAATTTATGTTAAGTGTTCTGCGAGAAGAAGAAAACTCAAGCTTGCAAAACAGATAATTTGGCGTTTTTGTCTTTATAAGTTTGTGTAAGAATATGCAATTTCTTGCTTGCATGTATTGTACTAAAGTGCAACCCAAAAAGCCTTTCACATAGAGCGATATGCGATTGTATTTGCGTAGTCCATGAATGTATCGCATTATTCAATAACACTAGAGTCCCTTATATACAAGACATATGTATACATATATATCAATTGCATTTTATGTACTAAGTTGAATGGCATGTTAGCCATCTTTTGTTTTGTCCCATTTGTGTTAGATTCTAGTCACTAATTTAAGAAATAAAATATAAAATAAACATTGAACGTACGCCGGGAGCAAGCGTACACCCAAAATTGCTTAGCACTCTATAATCTCACTCAATTAATTGAATTAATAGTTATTATATAAAATTATTTCCTACAATTGCTTTGCCTGGCATATCCTTAAGCCGGCCACTTAATAGATTTATAAGATTTACATATATAATTATATACAAAAAAAAAATGTGTTTTCAAAAAGCCTCAATAAAGAATTGAATTGAATTGAATTGAAATTGTTCAAGAAACAAAATTTAATTAATTGTGCTGAAGTTTTTAAAGATAGTAACATTACTCATGAAGTTATAATCACTAATGGAATTCGCTTTCTTCTTCCTATGTACGGAGCTCCAAAAAAAGTTATCTGCTTGGATAAACTCCGATACTTATCTTTTGCAAAAAAAAACTTATAATAAAAAACAAGTGCAATTAGGTCGTCTTCCCCCAACCTCTGCTGCTGCTCAACAACATCTATTCCGGGTATATTATCAAGTTCAAGTGTGGCTTGGTAATAAAATGGATCCAGAAGACTGGGGTTGGAAGTTAGTTGACAATGCATTGGAACCAATTCATACGTTATTCCCACCTGCACCAGAAAAACTCCTTAACACCATCTTTTGCAATTGCAAAAAAGGTTGCAATGCTAAATGCGGATGTAAAAAGGTTGGACTGTTTTGTTCTTTAGCATGTACCAATTATCAAGGACAGCCGTGCTCCAATGTTGAATCGATACTAGATGAGAATAATTACGATATCAGTGATGAGACATATGATGCATCACTTTTAGAACATATTTGTATCCAGCAGGAAGATAAAGAAAAAGAAGATGAAGAAAAAGAAGAAGAAGAAAACAAAGACAGTACACTAGAAGTTCCATTGGATTATTATGAATCCGACGAATAATTTTTCCAAATTATTTTTTCATTTATTAATTACGTAATTTAGACAGCTTTCATCATTTTCAATATTCAATTTGAATTCAATAGGATCACAATGGATCGTGGGATAGGCCTACCGGGGAAACCACGTTAAAAATAAAGCGCCAAGCACACTACCTCATAGGTTAGGTTAGGTAAGGTTGAGGTGGCTGTTAGCCGAAAGCTAACACACTTAGACCAAAGAGGTCCATTGTGATGCCACTGGGATCGGGAGTATCTACCACTACCCGCTAAAACCATTTGGAGCTTCTAATGAAGCGTGATAGACTTCTAACATATGAGTTAGCCAAGTCACTGAGTTCATTAAGGAAGAAGGCTCCCAAATAGAGATTTCTTTTATGGGAGAGTGCAGGACATGTGCAGAGGAGATGAAGGGTAGTCTCCTCCTCCTCCTCATTTATGCAACTTCTGCAGAAGTCGTTAGAATAGACGCCAAGCCTTGATGCGTGCTTGCCTATTAGACAGTGCCCTGTGATAACACCTATGACAGAGCTAATATGCAATCGGTTAAGTGAGATCAAACTCAGAGAGCGTCGCAGGTCCAGCTTTGGCCAGATATGCTTGGTCTACTACCTCATAGGTGCTGTAGAAACGTGTGCATATCACAAATAAATTATTTTTTTCAATTCTTTCAACCGCTATATCACGGAAATGGCAATACTTATGAAAAAAAGTGTAGATACATTTTTTGTAGAGAATCGGACTACAATTTTTGTCTGAACTATTTTGCTGTAAAACTCACTGTTTAGCTGAAAAACGCGAAAAACCTATTTTTGCAAACTTTCACCATCAATAAAATTTTTGCACAATGGGGATTGATTGGGACTTTTCACAATTCATTTATAATAGTATTCTGAACATTCATACCAATTTTTAGCTCTATGGGAATTATTGTAACCTTCAAAGTCTTATTTGACTGGACTATAAAGGATTTGCTTATGGTGTTGATTGGTCTTGAAAATGACAACCAAGAGATCTGTTATCGGTGACACTTAGAAAACGAGATTTCAGAAACCTACGAATAGATGATCATGGACATGTATGAAGGAGTAAGGACAAGATTCTCCGGTGGAGTCAACAAGGAGTTCCCAATCAAAGTCGTGAAGCACTGGGAAGCGTCTTTAGCCTTTTGGTTCAAGCAGATCATCAAGAACTGAAGTTTGAAGAAAAAGTGTCAGACTAAAAAAGTGCATCAGATCAGTGGCGACGATTAAAAGTCCCTACAACGAGCGCTTGATATACGAGTGGATATTGTTACGAGACTACCTTATTACCTGATAACACTGATCAGTCCCTGACCGCCACCACGGGATACATACCGGCATCAGTCAACCAACAGCACGACCGCAACAAGGGGAACAAATACTCCGACCAATTTTGGTCACTCCGGTCCTAATGCACCCCGGATTGCTGCAGCAAAACTACCTAGTAAACCATACAAAGTTCGATTCAGGAGCTCGGGCTCTCAGTATATTTGTAGAAATACATCGAATTAACACGATGACTCTGATCTCTAGATTTTTGATGTTCTTGAATTCGATCAGTTTTGGTGTCAGGAGCTGGTGTTGTTGACCGTGTCCGATCCGCAAACCCTACTCTTAACGTAACTGGTATTGTTGACTGTATCCGATCCGCCGACTGAATACTCCGAGGTGCTGGTGTTGTTGACTTCGCTTTGATCCGCCTACTAGTTTTGAGAGGAGTTTGTGTCTTGACTCTGTTCCTTCCGCCGCTAAGATTTAGGATTGAGTTGATTCTATTATGGCTAGACTTGTGTCGTCATTTGGTGTAGTTTTCCAACTAGATAGAACTATTATCAAGATAACTTCTAGCAAGAAATTCTAAGTATTTACAATAGTTGTAAGATTTATTAGTGAATTAAACAGCTATAAAACTCCGCCTGACGTTTGCGTGTTATTTTGAGGGCATGGCACCGACGATCATACCCCAGCCCAAGGAAACAAGTACAACACAATGTGTTGGCCGGATATAGGTGTCGTATTAAAAAAGACAGACGTAGCATCTTTGTGTCCACATATGTGTGGGGGAGGCAGCCGGATATCGGAACCTAAAAAGAAAAAGGATATTTTTCTAAGATGTCCTTAGAAACCACACACTATTTCTGTATTCAAGGTTATTTTCAATAAGTTGAAGTGTCATCAATTGTATTTATGATTTACATACACATCCTATCAATGCTAAATTTGGCCTTATGTCACTTGCGACATAATGCGACATAAGGCCAAATTTCAAAATTTGGGCTTATGACGCTTGGGGTTATGTCACGGCACCGGTATATACTTATACTAAATATCACAACAAAGAAGTACATTTTCTAAAGGGCGTGTATGAGTACCACACCATTTTTGTTATGTTTGTGCACCTAATCAAAGGATTCACATTAGAAAAGCACGTCGGAGCAATAAAAATGCAAAATGTTTTACATCTGGATCTTTCTTATACTTAAATCAGACGATGCACTTCGTCTGCTAATATACTTTGATGTAATTTGTCTGCACTAAAACTTGTTGTTCACGTTGTCAAAGGCCAGGAAGTGGTAGTGGTGTTTGGTATGTCTTCAGACTGTCAATGCTGAATTATATAAAGCATCAGTTGAGCAATTTAAATATACACTATCAGCTCAGTGTCGTGGAGTGCTTAAAGCAAGCAACTATCACGAGCAGAAATTGCCGGCACTAAAAGTGCTCTCACTGGCTCATCATTTAGTGCAGGTGTTAGTAAGGACAAAACAATTAAAAAGACAATAATTATGTACCTATAAAATACGAGTACTAACACCGACACAAAATAATGCAAACAATTAAGACATTAAAGCATTATTACGCAAAATATTTTTTAGCTTAATTTTACTTTATTTGTTTTGAATGAATAGCCTTACATTCCTTACCACGTAAAGTGGACGGCTGGAGTTACAGCGCTGTTTCACGGTCAGCCACAACCGATTATCAGTATCAGACTCCTTATGTGGTGCTGGTCTGTCTTTTTCCTTCATTTATCCCGAAATTCCATTTTCTTCCACTGGGATTCGAACCTAGACCAGCGTCTTCTCAGGCAAGCACTTTTTTTTGACTTTTAAATTCATTTTTATTAATTATTAGCTTATATCAACTTATATACTAGACAAAAATGAGTAAATCTAACTTAAAATTAACAGGATACTTATTCTAGATTATTGATCCTTATGCGGACGCCCTAAACTTAACTCTATCTTATAATTATTGCCTTTCGGCCTAAAAACTATTTTACGAACTAATCTTACATATTATGTTTTCATCGAGAAAATTTTTAAGAAAACTCGGCATCTTTATCAAATTTTATATTTTTATATAAAAAAACAAATTACAAATTACAAACTACCTACTCTACTTACTTAAACTACTTAACATATTCTAACTATAATTAGGATTCTGAGCACTCGTTGCATTACGAAACAAGTGGTCAAATTCCCAATTGCTTTCCGAGCGCCTGGCAGTCGTCAACGTGCACACGCGCCGCCGTGAGCTGACTGATGCCTTACAGAATCAATCACCTCCCGGAAGCACCACCACAAGTTGGCGAGCCCGGCCCCTCCCAGAAACGCCCTAGCTAACTTAATCTATCTTACAAACTAAGAGGATGTTACCTAGAGTAACGCACCGTCTTGGGAGGGCATGTTGAACCCTCCACCCTCAAAAAGCCACCAAAATTCGGCAAATTGCTTTTCTGTATCGAATTTATCCCTCTCCGCTATTGCGGTACTAAAACGGAGGAGCTCATGAGCATTGGCGACGTCCTCGCCGCGGATGAGCCGCTTATCTCTCGCACTGCGGTAGCGGTGGTATAATACCGGGATACCATCCCTCGTCTGTACCAGCCCTTTTGCATCAATATGGATAAATGCCTCTGGCGGGATAAAGCCAGACCGGAGTGTACTCTCAATGTACATTTCATTGGGGTAGTAAGCCCCAAAGATCAGACTATTGTCGCTGGCCATCGCCCTTGCAACGTGCCTTCGAGTCACCTTAATGAGGAAATTGTCAATCCTATTCAACTGAGCCCCATCGTATAGGACCTTGTTGGGATAGTATTTTATATAGTTGGATTCAGGCGTTCGGAACAACCGGAGACAGGTCCTAAGACATTGTCTCTCCAACACCCGAATCTTTTCCATATAGCTAGGCGCTATATTAAACCATAATGGACAACCATAAGCGATGATCGGCCTTATAAGGGCCACGTAGCAAATGACCTTCACTCTGGAGTCAAGTTGACTGCTATGAAACAGTCTCCTTGTCAGAGCATAAGCCTTCTTGGCCCCAGCAAGACAAGCAACTATATGTCTATCGAAATATAGATACTGGTCAAGCCAGATACCTAGATATCTAACTGCGCTTCTCACCGCCAATGGCTGCCCATGTTGTCCAATAATGGCCAATTTTTTCCAGTTTTTTCTGGTATCCCTAGAGGCCCCAGCCAATGGAGTTCTGAACAAGATTGTTTCCGTCTTCTGAAAGTTGATTTTCAACTTCCAGTCGTCGCAATATCGCTTAATTTGATCAAAGTCACGCTGCAAAAGGATATTAATGACCTCGATTTTAGGACCTGATCTGTATGCCACCAAATCGTCGGCATACGCTATAGCATGTCTGAGTGAACCCACCAGATCACTCGTGTAAATGTTAAACAGGATCGGAGAATTGACCGCCCCCTGCTGTAAACCGTTTTTAATTTCAAAGACTCTGCTCGAAGTCACGTTGCCACATTTGACAACGAACTTCTTTCCCATAAGCATATTATAAATTACATATAGCAAAGGTTTGTGCATCCCCCGCCTGGTCAACTTGTAGAAAAGTCCCTCTAACCATACGGTGTCGAAAGCCTTCTCAAAATCAACCAGACAAGCACCCGTGCATTGGCTCTTGCATTTATTCCACTGAATGTCGGAAACCAGTTTCGACGCGGCATGAATAGTGTCATGCCTCGCCCTGAAACCAAACTGGTTGTCCGGAATTATGTTATTGTCCTCGACCCACTTTAACAGAGCTCTATTGACAACCTTTTCAAAGACCTTGCTAATATTCGGAAGCAAGCTAATTGACCGGAGATTGGCAGGGTTCGTCCTATCTTTACCTTTTTTCGGGATAGGGTGTACCACAGCTACCTTCCAATGCGCCGGATAATGTGCATTATTCAGCGCATTGTTAAACAGCGTGGTGAAAATATCTACAGCCTCCAGAGGCAGGTGTCTCAATACGACGTTTGGAACACCATCCATCCCCGCCGACTTTTTATTCTTTAGTGACTCGAAGATGCACAGAAGATCATCCTTCGACACGAACAAGTGCGATGCATATCGGCCATTGGCGACAACTGCATTAGCATGGTTTTCATCAGTGAACACGGTGAATCCGTTATTCTCAGATCGCCAATTCTCAAGTTCGGTGCGCAGATAGAAGTGGCTCATCAGAGCCCTATTCTCAATGTCGTGGTTACGGCGAACAGGATTGTTCACCGTATACACGGCCTCGAAACAAGCGCCCAGCAAATCCACTTTCTCCTGTGGGTCCTCGACCACGAAAAAATCGTCGTTTGAAGCGACACTTTCTGGACTTATTCCAGCAGTCAGTACTGTCTGTCTGTTCTCTGCTGTCTGGGAGATTCGAACACAAGGAATATCATTGTGATCTTTCCTCCTGAACAACTTATTTATCTGTGGGAACATATTCGGACTACAGGTTTTAATAGCCCGAATTTTATTGCCCCAATACAGACTTACAGATTTTCTGTAATTTTCTTTAATCAGCTGTTTCAGGATTCGGATCTCTGACTTCAGCATCCTAACCTCCGGGTCGTTGGGGTCAGCAAATTGTCTGTACAGCCGTTTAAGCCTCGAGAGCAGTCTACTTTTCTGTCGGTATAGTGCGTCGATTGTAGGGTTTCTGTACTTTTCTGTCTGGTCGTCGTCGGAACGTCCTACCCGAGGAATAGTTCGTTCCATAGTTCGTTTGATGGCGTCGTCCATTTGCAATAAATGCCGATCAATGTCATCATTTGTCATGTTACTGTTTGTCGGTGGGTCGATCCCACTCGAACGTATATCTCGCTTTAAAAATCTGGAGAAGCGCGACCATTGTGCCCTCCGATAATCGAATGAACACACTGCTTCGTACTCCTCCAGCAGCGTTTGCTCGTTCGGGATCCGTATTGCGGCGGCGAGTCCGTAGTGGTCACTATCGTACTCAAACGCACGCAAACAGTTCCGCGTGTTTTGATCTATGTTCGTCAGTTGAAGTCTTGCGTCCGTTAAGGCCAAGTCCAGGAAAGCACCGCTTCTTGGGAAAGAAGGGATATCCGTCGCGTACAACTCGAGTTTGTACTCAATCATATTGAGGCGCCACCAGTCGTGAAACTGGTTGCCCCTGGGATTTGCAGTAACATTTCCCCACGCCGCATGTTTGGCATTAATATCGCCGGCCAAGAAGTAATAATTCTCCTCCGAGTTCAGCTGCAGACTACGAAAAAGTGTCTCGAGCTCTGTCATAAATTGGTTGGGTGGAGGTGCTGCAGGTGCGTAAAGTGACACCACATACACTCTCCTCCGGCTATGGAGAGGAATGCATATAATGCATGCTTCCAACAACTGGAACCTACGCACGTCCCCGCTATATATAACCCTATGGCGCAGGCCTTTTCGAATTAAGATTCCAACCCCACCTCCTTGAGTGGAGTGAGGCCGGTCTCTTCTTATTACATGATAATTTTTGTATCCCAATTTGTGCTTCTGATTTAGCTTAGTTTCGCTAACCAAAAGCACATCCGGGTTTTCGGTTTTCAACAAATTGGCAAGTGACGTTCTTTTCTCGATCCTGACTAGTGAATTAACATTCACAGCAAGGATCTTTAAGTTTCCGTCATCCAGCGTAGCCATTAGATTTATGGCACACCAGACCCCACAAACAGCTCCGAATAGATAAAGTCAATTCGGGCCGCTTGTTCGTTTAATTGTTTCTGGAACTTATCGATCTTTCCGTGCAGAGACAGAAGGATCGATTTTAAGTCCAGATCCACCTCTGGTGCCTTTTGGGCTACCTTTGGTTGGTTTGATGTCATGTGGGCTTGACCCGGTCCAGCTGCCATTTGGGCAAAGGACACGTTGGGTGCCACAAAATTCGAGACCGAGCGACTCTTTTGACGCCTATCGTCTTCCGACTACTGTCTGCGGGCCTGGACTCGCTTTTTCAGCTCCTGGTACTTTGGGCAACCCCTGAAGTTGGCGGGATGCCCAGAGTCCCTGCAGAGCACACAAGAGAGGACACTCCGGTCTTCAACTATCTCCTTGCCAAGAGAACATTCACCATGTTTGTGGTCCTTGTCGCACTTTACGCATCTGAACTGCATGTTGCAGTTAGCTGCGGCGTGCCCGAACCTTTGGCAGCGCATACATTGAAGTATGCGATCCGACCTTTTTATTTTCTCCCATCTTACAGCATGATAGTACAGGTAGCGGATATTTCGCAGCCTGTCAATTTTGCTGTCGGGAGTGAGCTGCACTAAAAAGAATGGTAAGTAACGGTTACCACCCCTTGCCACAGCTGAAGAAAACGGCTTGACCCCCACGAACTTGAGGTCGTCGCTTTCAAAATTCTTTAGCTCTGTTTCAAGCTCCTCCGTTTTAATTGAGGGATCAATTCCCTTCAATACCACGGTTTTTAGCTTTTGCTCCCTTGGGGTGTACGTGAAGTACTCGGTCTTAACCTCTCCCAGGGCAGTGCGCACCCTATGGTAATCCTCTATTTTATCACATATAATTATGTGGTTGTTGGCAGATAGCCTTTTGACATGAAAGTCTTTTGTAATTAATTTACATAGCCTGATACTGTCTATTATATCGAAATTACTTACATTTATGGGTGGAATTCTTGGCCTCCGCTGTTTTTTATGTTGCTGCTGCTGTTGTTGCTGCGCCTGTACCTGCGGTTGCTGCCCTGATTGCAGGTTTTGTTGCTGATGTTGTTCATGTTGTTTTTGTTGTTGCTGCTGATGTTGTTGCTGTTGTTGTTGTTGATGTTGTTGTTGTTGTTGTTGTTGTTGTTGTTGTTGTTGTTGTTGTTGTTGTTGTTGTTGTTGTTGTTGTTGTTGTTGTTGTTGTTGTTGTTGTTGTTGTTGTTGTTGTTGTTGTTGTTGTTGCTGTTGTTGTCTTTGTTGCTGCTTCAATTGCAGTTGTTCCTGCACCTGCTGCTTTAGCACAGCTTGATGTTGCTGCTGCTGCGTTTTCTTTAGGCGCAACTGGTTGCGCTTCTCCAGCAATTCTTTTATAAGCTTGTCCAGCTGCGCCTCCTCATCTTCCTCTTCGTCTATTTGAACGGTGCCCTCATCATCGACCGGTAGGTCCTTGAAGGAGTTTCCCTCTCCGACATACCGGCCCACTACGCCTTCAGCCTCGTAAGAACTCGAGTTCTCAGCGTCTTCATCGCTTCCATCGGCCGATGAAACCACACCAGTGCCCGCCGAATTCGCCCTTCTTTTGGCAGAAAGATTCGGCTTCGGTTTTAGCTTCCGTCGCCTCTTCTCTACTTTCCTGAACTCCGCACTGACTACAGCTACTGCTGACACAGTTTCAGTGGGAGCTTTCACTTGTGTTATCGTGGCAGATTTTTCAGTTGCTATTTTAGCTGTTGCTAACGCTGCTGTTATTTTCGATGTTGTTGCTGGAGTTGCCTGCGGGAGAACTCGCCTGTCCAACGACCGGTCAGTTCTTGTTCTTGCCATTTTTAATGTGCTTGCAGCTATTGCCCTAGGCATAAACCCTGCTGCTATTATTGTTGCTGCTGCAGCTGTTGTTCCTGCTGCTGCTAATGTTGCTGCTGTTTTTGTTGTTGTTGTTGCTCTGGTTGTTGTTGCAGTTGTTACTGACAACGATTTTTTTGCCGGCTCACGTGTTTTCACCACGTGTCGCAACGGCACACCCACACCCGTACGCGGGACCGCCGACTTTCCGGGGTCCATCGCCATACACCGTACGCACCTTTTGTTTTTGTTTTTCTTTAATAGTTTTTAATATAATAGTTTCTAAATAAATTAAAAAAAAAGTTAACACTTTACCGGGAATCGAACCTGCGCCTCCGGCGCCTGAGTCAGACACTCGGTGTACTGAGCCAATCGACTAATTTATTTTTATTTGGCTAATCACCACTATATCGCACTTTTTCGCTTTAAATCTTCCGTAACTAACTAGCTGTCCTGTCTCTGCGGGAGAATCGGAACGACTGCACGACACGTTAGCCACCTGCACCAAGGAGGTCAGTAATGACTGCGAACAAAATTTAGAAATAAGTATGTACAAAAAAATAAACTGCACATATATACATATTATTGAAGAGGAAGAGAAAAAAAGAACAGTAACAACCGCTTACCAAAAATACAAAGAGATAACTTTTATTACACAAAAAGCCAACCAAAATAAACAATTAAAATAAACTAAATGATCAGATATTAAAAATGTTTAGAACACTACACTAAAACACAAAATTTTTCAAAGAAAAGAAGCTAAATAAAAGAAATAAAACGTGCACAAAACAAAACAACGTCAAGCTATGACAGTCTATGATGGTACATTTGAAAGCATTTAAGCAAATTGCACAGAAATTGCTCAAAGAAATATAACTTTGACTGAACTTTACAGCAAATACTTGCAGTGCTCCTTAGGATATGTGCTTGATTATAAAGAAAAAGCTATGTCAGGCATAAGTTGCAACACACAGAGTATCCATGGGATAACTATTCTGTATATGTAATATGGTGGAGCAAGAGTGATGCTTCTGGTTTTCACAACAATATTATAAGGAACAGTCGAAATCGTCTCGCTCCTAACGACCAGACGGGCTAAAACGACGATTTTCCCTCATTTGGTCGGTTTCTTTGTTATAACAAGCCGTTCTACCCTCGGATATAACGTCGTCGTATTTAACGAGAAGTCGAATGAGAAAACAAACACAAAAATGAATAAACAATAAGGAATGAACTTGCAGCTAAAAAATGAGTATTTATCCTTCTAATTCAAATTGGGAAAAACTAACGATGTGTCCCTCGTTGACGACCGCTTTAAATTGCCTTCTATTCTATGTAGTACCAATCTATTCATTGAATTTGTTTGTGTATTGCTAGGGTATATACTTGATTTCAGTTTTAGTGCGCTACAATAACTTATTTGAAGCTAGTTGACAGGATCCAAAAACGCGCGTTAATTCTCATTGCTGACTTTCGGAGATCGCTTGACGCTCTTAGTCATAGTCGCAATATCTCTTCTCTCTCGTTATTTTTACCGGTATTTCCACCATTAGTGTTCAAACAAAATAGCCAGTTGCATTCCACCCCTAGAACATATCAACCGTAATACTCGCTGTGCAAGGAATGCGCATCAGTATCAAATCCTGTATTGGGATGTGCAATGAATGCTCTTCCCCACTCCATTTTTCCTTCACATTATAATTAAAATAATTTTTTTCAGTTGTGGGTGGCCTATTGTAAGCCACAAGTAATGATACTTGCATCACAATGAAACAAGAACGGAGAGTCAACGACAAGGATATCTCATCAGAAAAGGTTGCAGAACAAACACTAAATGTGAGTTTTGTTTAAAAAGGATTTCTTATTTTACAGTTTTTTGATCCAACTTTTCGGACTTTAGGTGTGCCAAGGTATGTTTTTCAAACAACACGTACAAATTAATACC
Source organism: Portevinia maculata (assembly GCA_949715645.1). NCBI lineage: Eukaryota > Metazoa > Arthropoda > Insecta > Diptera > Syrphidae > Portevinia > Portevinia maculata. The sequence continues at coordinate 280,702,060 of OX454525.1, forward strand.
GGTTCTGAAGGACAAATTTTGAGCAGCTTCTCAATCTCATGACCGTTTATACTCTTGCATGTTTGTCAGACTTGTCAGAGCAGGGCGATGGACAAAATGTATGGTGTTACTGGGTGGGATTCGAACCTCGAACCTGTCGCCCAGTAGTCCCACGCACTAACCACTGGCCCAAGAAAAAAGCAAAATAAAAATACCCATGTTATATACATATTGTGAATGCACTAAACAACCTTCTTCTTCCTCCTAGATTTGAAAACGTTTTTCTCTGTACTTTTATAGACCTTTCATCAATTTTCTACTCCTACATATACGACTACATACAGCTTAAAGGCCGAATTATATTTTTAACAGTTTCTAACAAAAAACTTATTATTCAGAAGTTTTACAGGACACACCTTTTTATACGAAATAATTTTTCCAGTTATAAAGAAAAACTTTAACCAACCCTGTTTTGGGTATCCTGTTTTTTCTTATTTTTATTATTTGTTCCCTAAATATGTTTTAAAAATACCCTTGCCTTTGTTGTGGTTTCAGTGATGATAATGAGAAAACTTTTATTGGATGCAAACGACAATTTCACGGCCGAAAACAAAACTCCTTCTCAGTCTTGCAGTTTGGTCAACATGCAGGAGAAACAAAAAATAACCAAATTTAAACCCTTAGTCAGGCAAAAAAAAACATGCCACCCAATTCTGCGGCAAAACTCTTGAAAGGTAAATGTATCTTTCAGTGGTGTTAATGGACCGAAAGTACAATTGAACATCTTTTATACCTCCAAAAGTCCTAAATACATTCAGAAATAAAAGCAATACAGATAATTAGGATGTCACAAAAGCCAAATTGAGGTTAATTATACTCCATGGAGATGAGTTTTAGTTGGAAAAACCCTGAAACGGAAACGAAAGTATATATGTAATCCGATTAATTCAATTATGTAATTTTAATTGATAAAGGGTGAATTAGTACCTAAATATTTGGTTGGGGTGCAATTTAAATAAGAACCTTCTTTGTTATTTTATTATTTCGGTAATAATATATAATTTGACATCGCACAATTTACATTATTCGTACCGAGATATGTTTTACAAATGTATATATTTCTACTGAAAAATTATTTATATATTTTTAAGTGATGCTATAAATTTACAAAATAAAACCTGAGGAAACAACAAAAAAACCTCAATTTGAAAGAAAGTACCTATACCTTCATTTTTTTCAATGAATGGATAAGGAAAGACCATAAATGATGGAATATGTCAGTTGCCATTGGAAACGAGATCTTTTTGGCAAATTAAACGGTGCATAACCATTCCACGAAACCTTTTTTAATATCCCACTGGAAACATGTTCATTTCTGTGAAAACGATATCATGACATATTTTTTAGTCAAGCTCATGTCATGCCGTTTCAAAATTCATTCGATTAGTCAACTTTCTCCAAATCTACAATCAAATCATGAAATTATACTCGAAATTTGTGGAAAGGATTGGCAGTATCTAATAAAAAATTGCAGAGTGTGCATGTGTGTCGAATGCTTTTAACCAAGGATAAGAGTTGAAATCGAAAGACATCAGAATTGGTTGAAGCCGTGCAGAAAATGTCCGGCTTGAGTTTATGCGGCTCAGTGAGTTGATATTGCTGTTTTCTCAACCTGAAATTCCAGCCAAAGCGAAAGCGAAATGAAAAATACAAAAAAAAATAAACGAGACCAGGGAACCGCATAGAAACAGAACGGTTGCTTGTTTCTACGTCTGCGACATTGATAAAACCAAGGAAACTTGGACACAAAACGAATTTAAACGTTCATATGGATTTCCTATTCCGTCGGTTTTTTGTTGTTGGTTTTGTCGATTGAGGTCCATTTCAGTGCAATTGTGAGCACGTGAGGTAAATGCTATAGCTTTGCCTGAGAAAATCTGCGTCTCGCACTGACGACAACGGATGGGATAGCCTCTATGATGTATGTTAAACGATGATCTTCCAATTACCTTGCTTTTTTCGTCAACACTGTGTTCATGGGTGTGGCTGTGTGTGGATATGAATCTAGGATAACATTTTATATACAATTTCTCCAAATTCAAGTATTCAACCTTCCGTGCTCTGAGCAACCAACTCCATCCGCCCGACTGCTGTGCTCTTAACTGAAATGAACTGTGTCCTAATGCATGTGTACAGTGAGTGCTGCGGAAGAACACGCAATTGAAAATACGATACAACTGAACAACATTTCAAGGGCTACATGCTATAGTTGGGGTTGGGGATTCATACGCTCGTGAGTAGAATAATTGCATTTTATCGTAAACTAGTGGGATTCACTCCATCGAATTTGTATTTAAGCGAAGCTTCTATGTTTTTCGTTATTTTTGTTTAAATCAAATGTTCATTCCGTTGGAAAATAGGGTAAATTGATGCATTTCAAATAGACACAATCTGCATATTATCATTATAGTTATGTGTTGTTTAAAAATTCGTGTCTATTGTTTGGAAAAGTTGAAGCTAAAGATATGATTGTAGGCTCCAGGAAATAACCCCCCAAATGAAAAATGAAATAACTCCCTAAGATTTGTATGGAGTTGGGGATTTATTTCATATGAAATAAACCCACAAAATTAACCAACGACCATACCACGTCGAGTTAATCGGTTCTCGCCAATGGCCGCGATGCATCGCACTTGTTCGTGTCGAAGGATGATCTTCGAGTCACTAAAGAATAAAAAGTCGGCGGGGATGGATGGTGTCCCAAACGTCGTATTGAGACACCTGCCTCTGGAGGCTGTAGATATTTTCACCACGCTGTTTAACAATGCGCTGAATAATCCACATTATCCGGCGCATTGGAAGGTAGCTGTGGTAAACCCTATCCCGAAGAAAGGTAAAGATAGGACGAACCCTGCCAATCTCCGGTCAATTAGCTTGCTTCCGAATATTAGCAAGGTCTTTGAAAAGGTTGTCAATAGAGCCCTGTTAAAGTGGGTCGAGGACAATAACATAATTCCGGACAACCAGTTTGGTTTCAGGGCGAGGCATGATTCATGGCGCGTCGAAACTGGTTTCCGAAATTCAGTGGAATAAATGCAAGAACCAATGCACGGGTGCTTGTCTGGTTGATTTTGAGAAGCCTTTCGACACCGTATGGTTAGAGGAACTTTTCTATAAGTTGACCAGCCGGGGGATGCACAAACCTTTGCTATATGTAATTTATAATATGCTTATGGGAAAGAAGTTCGTTGTCAAATGAGGCAACGTGACTTCTAGCAGAGTCTTTGAAATTAAAAACGGTTTACAGCAGGGGGCGGTCAATTCTCCGAGTCATTAATATCCTTTTGCAGCGTGACTTCGATCAAAGTAAGCGATATTGCGACGACTGGAAGTTGAAAATCAACTTTCAGAAGACGGAAATAATCTTGTTCAGAACTCCATTGGCTGGGGCCTCTAGGGATACCAGAAAAAACTGGAAGAAATTGGTCATTATTGCACAAAATGGGCAGCCATTGGCGGTGAGAAGCGTAGTGAGATATCTAGGTATCTGGCTTGACCAGTATCTATATTTCGATAGACATGTAGTCGTTTGTCTTGCTGGGGCCAAGAAGGCTTATGCTCTGACAAGGAGACTGTTTCATAGCAGTCAACTTGACTCCAGAGTGAAGGTCATTTGCTACGTGGCCCTTATAAGGCCGGTCATCGCTTATGGTTGTCCATTGTGGTTTAATATGCGCCTAGTTATATGGAAAAGATTCGGGTTTTGGAGAGACAATGTCTTAGGACCTGTCTCCGGTTGTTCCGAACGCCTAAATCCAACTATATAAAATACTATCCCAACAAGGTCCTATACGATGGGGCTCAGTTGAATAGGATTGACAATTTCCTTATTAAGGTGACTCGAAGGCACGTTGCAAGGGCGATGGCCAGCGACAATAGTCTGATCTTTGGGGCTTACTACCCCAATGAAATGTACATAGGGAGTACGCTCCGGTCTGGCTTTGTCCCGCCAGAGGCATTTATCCATATTATAAGCGGCTCCTCCATGACGGGGACGTCGCCAATGCTCATGAGCTCCTCCGTTTTAGTACCGCAATATCGGAGAGGGATAAATTCGACACGGAAAAGCAATTCGAAGAATTTTGGTGGCTTGTTGAGGGGGGAGGGGTCAACATGCCCTCCCAGGATGGTGCGTTACTTTAGGTAACATCCTTACAGCAAGTTTAATTAGCTAGGGCGTTTTTGGGAGAGGCCGGGCTCGCCAACGTGTGGTGGTGCTTCCGGTAGTTGACTGACGCTGTAAGGCTTCACTCGGCTCACAGCGGCGCGTGTGCACGTTGACGACTGCCAGGCACCCGCAAAGCAATTAGGATTTTGACCACTTGTTGCGCAAGGCAATGAGTGCTCAGAACCCTAATTATAGTTAGACAACGTTAAGTAGTTTAAGTAAGTAGAATAGGTAGTTTGTAGTTTTTTTTATATAAAAAATATAAAATTTTAATAATGATACCGAGTTTTAATTGATTTTCTCGACGAATACATATGTAAGATTAGTTCGTAAATAGTTTTTAGGCCGAAAGGCAATAATTATAAGATTTAGTTAAGTTTAGGGCGTCCGCATAAGGACCAATAAATAAGAATAAGTATCCTGTTAATTTTAAGTTAGATTTAATCATTTTTGTCTAGTACGTAAGTTGATATTCAGTAACAATTAAAAAATTAATTTAAAAGTAAAGTAAAGAAATCGGTTCTCGCCACATTGCCGTAATTAAACGACGTTGGGCGCGGTTAGTACGTAGATGGGGGACCGTTTGAGAACAACCGCGTGTCGTTGGCAAGTCCCATCTGCAAAGTTGAGGTAGATAATTATACATGGTATCACAATGGACCTAAATTGATCTAAGTGTGTCGGCTTCTGCCGACAGCCACATAAACCTAACCTAACCTAACGCCCAAAATTGGGGACTTATTTCATGGGTTTTTGGGGACTTATTTCATACTTCAAATTTGGGGGTTATTTCATAGTGAAATAAGTCCCCAAATTCAACTATGAAATAAGTCCCCACAATTTTGTAATAAGGCCAAGTGCTAAAATGAAACCTCACACCTACTCCAAATCAAACAGTGACCCCAAGGAGGGGGGTTGCATATGCATTGCACTGTTCACGGGACTAGTTGCGAACCCATACAGTGCAATGCATATTGGGGATATGCTGCCCCCCTGCAACACCCCTGCTTGGGGTCACAGTTTGATTTGGAGTAGTTACGAGGTTTTATTTTAGCACTTGGAATTATTTCATACTTATTTGGGGACATATTTGATGCCATTGAGGGGACTAATTTCATCTTCGATTTGGGGGGTTATTTAATGGAGCCGTGATTGTAGTCCGAAAAGCTAAAACATGTCGACTGGATTGACTCGGCTACATGAAGCGAACGGACAGAAATGATCTTCGACTCTCAGCCCTCGGGTTTCAGACGACAACAAATACGAAGCTTCCTTTTTAAAGAACAAGCCATCGCAGAATTGTTCGCCGCGTGCCCTGGACCGTCGGGAACGGACGATAGCAGTGTATCAGGAAGAACCTATCCCCTGGTCGGGAGCCCGTTCATTAATTAATTATTTAAATTAATTATAAAAAATATAAGGCGAAGCTCCCTACCATCCGTCTGAAGAAATTTAAAACTGAGTAGAACCATAGCCCGCAAAATGATAGCTACTTTGAAAAAAGGAAACACAGGTTATTTGACTACTTATGTCAAGGTGCTATTTTTGTATTTCCTTCCGTAATAAGTACACGATACAAATACTTAATATGGACATAGAACACAAATTGGTTATCAAAAGTTGTCCTGCAAAAAAGTTCTCAACAGATTCAACAACTGTAGCTGTTCTCTTGAAATATTTGGCTCCTCTGTGAAATGTTTCTTGATTATCTATTAACTTACTTCGAACAGGCGAAACCTTGAAACAATTCCCACACAAAAATAATTTTTCTTAAGTAAGGCATTTGATATTACAGTGGAAGTCCAGTATAACGAATGATATAATGTTTGAGGCCTTTCGCTAAAACGAATGTGTTCGTTATATCGAACGTTTTTTTTTACTTCTTGATACATATTAGGTTAATTGAAAAATGAGTGTGTATTTTATATATATATAGGTATGTTATATCGGAACCCACTTGTGCGCATCTAGATTTCAAATTCAACAATTAAACATTTTGCCATAAGTTTCAATGTATACAAAAAGATGCTATGAGAAAGAATTGTAACTCAGCACTTTTTGCCCTAATCGATGTTGTTTTTTTTTTTTGTATAATTTGCTTAAGCTAAAAGGATTTTTTTCTGTTGTTACAGTACCCTTATAGTGCGTAACACAGCGTAAGCATTTGTGTTTTAACAGCAAGCAGCACCTGGCAATATCGTATGTATTTCATTGCATGCTTTTCGGTGCTACTTACTATTAGAAAGAATAGAGAGATAGGAAAGAAGTGTTTGGGTGCAGTTGTAGGATTTTTCTATTTTTCGCCACGGGTGGTGTCTAAGATGCTTAGGGAGATTACGATTTCATGTATTCGATATAAAGTAATGGACTTGGACGGGATTCGAACGCACGACCTTCCATTCAGTAAGCGAATACACTACAACTGCACCTGTTGCCACCCGCAATGTTTACAAAAGATCCATCGCTTCAATGTTTATAAAAGATGAGAAAGAATTGTAACTCAGCACTTTTGCCCTAATCGATGTTTACAAAAGATTCATCGCTTCAATGTTTATAAAAGATGAGGAAATGTGACTCAGCACTTTTTGCCTTCAGCAACTGGTCTGAGAATATCATCTTATGATCCGCAGTCAAAATGCTGCGTTAGCAATTAAGCAATATAAAAGGGAATCGATGTATCTCAAGTTTTGAAGTCTTAAGTCTACCATACCACAGTACAGTCACTTCGTATAGCGGAAGATTTCCCCCCACCAGGGTAAGGGATCTGAAGCTTCGACTTCAATAAAAATTCATACAATTATAAAAAAATAAATAAAGTCTTTTATTTGGTGGTGCTCTCTTATGAGAGCAAACATATTTTTTTATTCAATTGAGAATATTTAAACAAAATTTATATAATGGACATCTTCTTTTTTTAAAAATTTAATTACACATGAGAAAAAGAATCGCTGATATCTCATGATTGTTCGTTTGCCGAAGAAGCCATTTGTACAATCGATTTTCCATCGTTGGAAACTCTCCTTTATGCATGGACAATGGACATCCTTTGAAAAGATCCATTATACGTCAACTTTAAGTTTTCAAGGATTTTTTTTAATACCACAAACTGTCGACTTTGGCACACCGAATATTTATTTATTTATTTATTTATTTATTTCATTTCATCAACTGAGGTACACTTGGTCCTCTAATGGATTACATACATACTTAATTCGACAAATTATTAACATACTTAATTAACCTCACCAAAGTTTGTTAAAAGTATAAGCAATTGATTTTTGAACGTATTTCTACTTATATTAGAGTGAAGATCAATGAGATTCCCAATTGAATTAGCTTCTCTTAAGCATCTAGTTATTGTTTCATTATATCCGTATTGTACTCTATGCATAGGCTCAACAAAAATATTTTGATTTCTCAATGGTATCACGGGTCTTCGATATCTGATCTGTGTAAGCAGGTAAGGACAATTTATATGTTTAGTTATTAGGTCTCTCACAAACATGATCGAAAAATACCTCCGCCGAATACATAAAGGCAAAATTCCAATCAGCTGGCATCTGATATTATATGGTGGCAAGTCGATATTCCAATTAAGCTTTTTTATCGCAGCTCTAGTAAACCATTTTTGAATCTTCTCTATCCTTCTAGAGTGAACCATATAATATGGATTCCAGATAACAGAGCAGTAATCTAGGGAAGACCTCACATATGCAAAATATAGGTATTTAAGGGTATGCGGGTCAGAAAAATCTTGAGAGTTTCGCAAAATAAATCCCATCATTGACCTGCATTTTGTGACGAGGTAGTCTATGTGACTATTGAAGTTGAGTTTATAGTCAAATAATACGCCTAAGTCTTTTTTGGATGCGATGCTTTCCAAAGGTAGATTTGTTATGCTGTAGGTAAACTGAATTTGTTCCCGTTTCCGGCAGAATGTAAGGCTATTGCACTTTGAAACATTAAGATTTAAACAGTTAAGTGTACACCAATCTGATAATCTATTGAGGTCATCCTGCAACAATAAACAGTCCTGGGGTGATTTAATAGATCGAAAAATTTTCAAGTCATCAGCGAACATTAAGCATTCAGAATTAAGGATGACATTGGGAATATCATTAACAAATAAAAGAAACAACAAAGGCCCAAGATGGCTGCCTTGAGGGACTCCCGAAGTAGCGTCAATGCGATCTGAGACAATACCATTAATCCTAACAAACTGCGAGCGTCCTCTTAAGTAAGAATTGAACCATTCTAAGAGACTTGAGTGAAAACCATTGTTACGCAATTTATTAAGAAGAATATCGTGGTTTACCCGATCAAATGCTTTTGCAAAATCTGTGTAGATGACATCGCACTGCATACCATTTTCCATGTTGTTTGCTATAAAATTTGTTAAAATTGTCAGATTAGTCTCTGTGGATCTTCCAGCAATAAAACCATGCTGATACGAAGAAATTGTAGACTTAAGAAGAGCTGTAAGTTTACCACAAACAAGTTTTTCGAACAATTTCGGGATAGTGGGAATTTTCGATATTGGACGATAGTGAGTAACATCTTGTTTGGGACCAGATTTATAAATCGGTGTTATGAATGAGCTCTTCCAAGCATCTAAAAAAATTCCCTGCTCCAAGGAACTATTGAAGAGCATATGAAGTGGCACTGAAAGTTCATCCGCGCATCTTTTTAAAATAATGGGAGGAATACCATCAACGTCTCCTCTCATGTCGGATACTAAATCGGACAGCGCAACTACTACTTCAGAAATAGATAAGTATATGCTACCAACGTTAATAGAATTCGTGGAGTAGTCAGATATCGTACCTGCTCGTAAGATAGGCGTATTATTTGAATAAACAGATTTGAAATGGCTAGCAAACATGTTGCAAATAACTGAGAGGTCTGTTGACAACTCGCCATTATACTTCATACTATTAGGAATTCCAGTCGATTGTTTTTTGCAATTGATGAAACTCCAAAATCGTTTACTATTGACTTTCAGGTCTGATTCCACTGAAAGGACATATTGCTTATATAAAAATTTGTTAAGAACTTTAAAATCTTTTTGAAGAGTCCTATATTTCAGAAGTAATTCTCGATCAGAAGATGATTTGCGCAATTGTTTATAAGTCTTGTTTTTCAGGTTATTTAGATGGATTAATCTTTTATTAAACCATATGGGCTTTGAGTTTCTCCTAACTTTAACCTTAGGTGTGTTTACGTCGATTATGTCATTGACTATCATGATCAGGGTATTGTATGAGTGTTTCAAGTCTATGCCATCAAATATTGAAGACCACGCAATACCATTTAGACAATTTTTAATATTACCAAAATTGGCTCTATGAAAATTGTACTTAAAGTTTGAAACAGAAATTGGCTTAACAAATTTGTAGAACTGAAAATCTAGGCTTAATGCAACATGGTGGATTGAATCTGGCACAAATGGAAGGATACATTTACTAATGTTGACGTTAAACTCAGTATCGACAAAAACTTAGTCAAGAGTACGGTCTAAAGAATTTTTAATGTTATTAATTTGCCGAAGGTCAAATTGTGCAAAAGTATCAACTACTTCACTCTCAAAATCAAAATTTACATTAAAAGGAACGATTTTTAGGTCATCGGAATCAAGTAACCAATTTAAATTCGGCAAATTAAAATCCCTCATAATGAGGATATGCTGATTATCATTCAAGTTATTTAATACAGAACAACAGTTATCTACATGAAGTTTATATAATTCAAAAGAACTCTTTGGTGGGATATAACTTACGATACAATAAATGTTTTTGGTGTTGTCAATTCTTATCTTGACTATTATTTGGTCAACATCTAAATAATCGGATAAGTGGGGTAAATCAACTTCTACAGCATTCAAAGAAGCACGAACAGCAATTAACACTCCGCCGCCTCTCTCGGAACCAGTCAAATCAGCACATCGATCTTTTCGGAATACCGAGTATTGCTGGTTATTAAAAATTTCGGCATTATGATGTTTGCTAGACAGCCAAGTTTCGGTGAAAGCCATGACGTCATATTGTAGCGAGGAGGAAAAAAGTAGGAACTGATTGAGTTTAGTTCGAAGACCTCCAATATTTTGGTAGTACAGATGAAAGCTTTAAGGATAAGGCGATGAGTCCGAAGAACTTAATCGTTTTTTGGATGGATACTGTCCGGGACGTTTAAAATCGCTTCCTTGATCAATGTTGCATTTAAAGCATTAGGTACCTTTCTCGGTCGCTGTACAAATTCATGCACCAAAGTTCCATCAGGCCAAAAACCTTTCGCAACGATTTTGACAAAGTCAATTTCATTTAGAATCAATTTAAAAGACGAGATATCCCTTGGTTCATTGAATTCATATTTAAAGCACTTTACGGGCGCTGAAGCTGCAGAGATTTTACTTTTGATGTATTTTTAAATATCGTCTACGGTGGTAGTAGCCGCAAGTCTTGAAATGAATATGGCTTTACGAGGATTCCGTTTAATAACAACCAAATTAACGGAAGCTGTGTTCTCGACAGAGATGTCCTCAGTAAGCGAAAGAGGCGAAGTGGGCATGGAATTCGTAATCTCAATCGAATCGTGAGCTAGTAGGTTATTGTGGTCATGAGAACAATAGTAGAGAAATTTCCTGAAGTTTGACACCTTTATTACAATCGTCAATGATTTTGACTTTTTCTTTTAATGTAAGTCACTTACGTTGAGTTTTGGAATTCATATCAGAAGTAAAACAAAAAGAAACACCAACGAAATTAAAATCGACCGCACGAGACTGGCACGCTTTCTTAAATGAAAAAATAAACAATTAACTGCCACAATACGATCAAAACAGGACGAAACATGTTCATAATTATGCATGGATACACATCCGCATTTTGGGACCAAGAACAACAATACGGAACATGGAACATGGAACAAGAATTGTTTTAGTCACAAGGAGTTTTTGTCATCTAAAGATCTCTTACCGCTGGAGGGGAAAATCAGTAGTGCAATTAAGAACAACTTTCTTGTGTGGTTCAAAAACGAATCAGCTAGTTTATTTAAATCTATCTTCTTAAATACTAAAATTATGCTTACTAAACAGAATTTACAGATTAAATATAATATGAAAGTGGTGCAGTCACCAAATGTGCAATATGAGACAATTGTTTTTCTGGTTCAAAGTTTTAATGTGGGATGTGCTATGCACAGATAAAATAGTAATAAGAGTAATTGCTGTTGTCATCACAACATGCTGGGGCCGCCTTATCCAGAGGTTACGCAGAAATCATCATCGTGTAGAATTATTTCCGAAGGTGCACTCGCTCTCCTGACTCGCTGCATTCTTATTGCTGCTTGTGGTGTTTGTATTCTACTTCGACTGAGTTTTTTTTTTCCTGAGAAGGAAGAATACAGCAACTGCTATCAAAACTGTAGTTTCGACGCCTAGCATGGTGTAGTGTTGATGCTTATGGTGGTTAAGTTCCTTTATAATCCTCTCCTGGCCTTGTTGATATATTTTGAATGCTCCAGTTGAATAAGTTCCTTTGACACATCAGTCTGGATCATATTCGGCTCAATTTTAGTATGTCTGAAATAAGTCATTTGATCAGAAATATTGAGTGTTGGGAAAAAGGAAGTGTCGAGTCTGCTGGCTATGTACTGTTTTCCAATGATAATCATATTTGGTTGCTTAATCATGCATTTGGATTTTAATTTTAAAATCCCGCTTCTAATAAGCGTCATGGGCTTGGACATACGAGTAGAGTTACAAATTATGTCAATATTTGTTTTGTTTGGCACACTAAATATCCATGTGTTAGGATGATGCATTTCTACCCAATATATATTTGCTGGAACATTGCGCATCAGGCAGGTTGTTGACAACACCTGCTTATGTTGTAGACTATTTATCTCGCAGGAACTGACTGTAGAACTCGATGTGAACAAAGGATGTTCAAGATTACACCAATATCCACTAGAAGATCTCTGTCTGCAGGATTCAAATTCGGCCTTGTTGATCGGGTAAAAATGGTCACCTTGAAGATTGACTAACAAGAAGTCTGATGAAGGGACAATGAATGTGAAGTTTGTATTGTGCTGCGTTGGCACTGGAAGCACGTTGAACACCTTAAAATCTTCATTGTATAAGAGAGGAAGCGCGATTTCTATTATCACGTTATTTTCCGTAACACTTGCCTTTGGGTGTAACTCCTTATAGAGTTGTAGAAGAGACTAATGGTGTCTTTCACCCGGTATCATCATTATTTGGGGGATATTGTCGTGTATTCGATTAAGCTCGTTTTTCATTTGATCAATTGTTAATATGAGTGGGTGAATACTTCCGCTGTGAGATGATAATAAGACGTCCAGCAACATGGATTGCGTGTTTTAATAGTTAATCATCATTAGAACGGTGTTCAGTGCAGTTGCAGAAAATTTTCTGAAGGTGTTTTGTTGGTCTATTTTACCAGCTAAGTTATTTACAAGCTGTGTAAAGACGTCCAATTGTTTTTGGTTTAGTACCTGCTGCTCTTTGAAGATATTCACAGTTGAATCTATTATCGAAGTTTGATTTTTGATGAGCTCATTGGCATAGTTCTCATTTTCGTATACCTTCTGTATAGTTTCTACATACCTTGCTGCAAACCGTTGATCTAGTATTCCGAATAGCTCATTAGTTATCGTTCCAATAAAGTCAAATGGCGATCGTTTACTGCTGAGGTTTCGTTCATTGCTGGCATGTAATAATACATCGTTGTTCAGCTCAATATGATGCAGTTGTCGTTTAAACTGATCCAATGGACCTTCACATAATAGTGAGTGTGTTATATTGTTCTGTTTGTGTTCACAGAGCTTAGTCATTTGCCTTATGTGTTCCTTATAAGTATAGTATTCGGTCCAATAGCTGGTTAAGTTGAAGAAAACGATTGCTTTCCAAGAACTTGCAATCATATTCGCCTGGCCCACGTCTTCAAAGAAGATGGTTGATAGTTGAATTTTGTAATTTCAACTTCGTTGATGAGTTGCGGAGAAATTAATACTGGACTTGGTTTTGCTGAGACTATCGAAACCAATAAAAGATAGGTTAGAAGAGTAACTCCTTTAAGTTTCGAAATCGTCTTATTTTTTTGTGATTTACGCTTAGTATGTTTTTCCGTAAGCTGTTGAGTTGCGGGATCTTCCTTTTAATCTACAGGCGATTCAATAGGCAGAGGACATAATTTAGTAATCGGCCTCTTGACAAGTTTTGTATTACATACTATAAACCGTAACAGCCCGAACTTCATTGTCCTTCCCTGGATGTAATTCAGCAATCTTTCCTAGTGCCCACTTAGTTGCTGGCATCCGTTCATCCCTTATAAGTACAATATCTCCGAGGTGAATATTTGGATTCCGTAGTTTCCAATTTGAGCGCTGCTGTAGTTGGGTCAAATATTCGGAAGACCAAATTTTCCAGAAATATTGCGACATTTTCTGTACTAATAACCAACGGGAACGATAGTTTCGACCTTGATCCAAGATGGGTTCAGGCAATGTATTCAGTGCGGATCCCACTAGAAAGTGCCCTGGAGTTAACAGAACATCATTCGTTTCGTTACTTAATGCGGTCAGAGGGCGAGAGTTGAGGCAAGCTTCTATTTGGGAAAGCAATTGTACACATTTCCTCATATGTTAGGCAAGTGTCGCCAATTATCCTCTTTAAATGGGGCTTCATCGACTTAACTCCTGCTTCCCACAAACCTCCGAAATGTGGGGCGGCGGGTGGAATAAAATGCCATCTAACCCCGTCTGAGGTAAACTTATCAGCATCAGCATTCTCAGCCTGTTTTATGCTAAGCTTCATCATTGTTTGTATCTTCTTGTTTGCTCCAACGAATGTTGTTCCGCAGTCGCTGTAGAAGTGTAAGCAAAGCCCTCTTCGGGATACGAAACGTCTAACAGCCGCTAAGAATTCTTCCGCTGTAAGATCGCTAACTAATTCAATATGAATTGCCTTAGTAGCTAAACCACCGCAATATAATGGTGGTCAAATCTTCTTGGAGCCTTGGCCCCACAAGCATCAATTTATTTAAGCTAATGCCAGTTGATGTCGCTGCAGATCCATCAAATACAACTCGTAGTTTAGTTGTTGTACTATCGGGTTTATGCACAACATGATGTGGCATATAGTAAACTTCGTTTTGGGATTTATTTCTGGGGTGTACGTCAACCGTATGACCTAGATCTAAGTATTCCTTCATAAACCTGGTGTATTCCTTTCTAAGTGGTTCATCGGTGCTAAATCTTCTTTCGAGTTGTAATAGTCTGGCTACTGCTCTATGGCGTGATGTGCCTAACTTGTGAGTCTCTTGCAACTCCTGATCGAACGGAATGCTGACGATGTACCTTCCGTCTGCACCACGGTAATGAGTTTTTTGATAGATTGCCTCACATTTTTGAACATCAGGTTTTTGTAGAATACGATCAGCTACTTCTTCTGTTTCCCAAAATCGTTCGAGCTGCTTATCAATGGATGTTTGCACGACCATTGCAGTTATTCTCCTATCGTCATTATTGTATTTTGTAGAGGTTCGGCCTGTTATGAGCCAACCTAACTTCGATCTTTGCGCTATAGCGGAGCATCTTGACCCTTTCTTCACCCTATCTAGTATTACGTCACCGTATATGTCTGCTCCAATTATTATGTCTATACGGCCGGGATTGTTGAATGTTGGATCCGCTAGCGTGAGGTTTTTAAATTGATGAGTTATAGATCTTCCAATTTCTTCAGATGGCAAAAGTCTTGTGAGTTTGGGTAGTACCAGCACCTGTACTTGAGCGTTGAGCTCAGACCTAAATCCTGGAAGAATTTGGAAATCCACTCTGCTATGCGAAACTCCTGCATCAGTTGCGCCTAGTCCACTGACCTTGACAGAGACCTTCTGTTTTCGTAGATGTAACGGTTGAGCCACTTGTTCTGTGACTATTGTAACCTGCGAGCCCGGGTCAATAAGCGCTCTTAGTACTCTGCTATGACCTTGCTGGTTCTTTGCTGTAATGATTGCCGTAGCAAGTAGCACATTCTGTCCTTGATCGCCATGATTTGACTGAACCTCTGACGTGTTGCTGTGTGGGTGATCATTTTGTTTGGTTTGATCTTGTCGCTTAAGTTGTTTGACCTTTTCAAACCCATCAATATGTAGTAATGAATGGTGCCTCTTATTGCAGTGCTTACATATTCTTTTGCTGATGCATTGGCTCAGCTTGTCATGTCTTAAGCAGTTGATGCAGAGCTTAGACAGCTTGGCTTGCTCGTATCGTTCCTTAGGTGTCAAGGGAAAGAATTTTTGACATGAGTAGATAATATGGTCGCTATTGCAGATAGCGCAATTATTAGCTTTTGATGCTAGGTAAAAGTTACGCAAAGTGTGCCTTGATTCATCTGCTGGCTTGAGATGCTTCTGCTTTACGGGTGATAGTACCTCAAGTGATTGGTATCTTCTCTCCAAAAAGTCAAGGAATATCTGCAACGAAGGCATCTTGTTTGGTTGTAGAAGTCCTTGCTCAAATATGCTTCTGCTTTCTTGGTCAAGCATTTTTGAGTTAATATGTACTATCATCGGACCCCAGGATGATGTATCTACCCCCATATTGTTGAGCGCTGCCAATCCTTCTTTGGTAGAATCAAGCATTGCACTTGTGCCGCAGGCTGGTGATTTGTATGATGATATCCCTTCAGCATTTTTTCCATATGCATTGACATGATTTTCCGCTCGTTCGCGTATCTTGAGTTTAAAGCTTCCCATGCCGTCTGATAATTGGCGCTGGAAATTGTCAAGTGCTGGATCAGCTCTAAGGAGGAGCCTTCTAAATGAGTTTTTAGATATTCCATCTTATCTATTTCACTCAATGAAGTCTTGTTGTGGATAAGCGTCGAAAATATGTCGTAGAACGTACTCCATTGCAGGTAATCTCCTCTAAATGTCGGAATTTTTATAGTAGGTAATCGTGTCTTCGACATTTGTGTTGGTTCTCTTTCCGTTTTCAGCGATGACATTTTAGGCCATCTTATAGAGATATTGATTTACCCCTGTTTGCATTTGTTTGTATTTACCGGTTCTGACGTAATCACCTCTCCCTACCAATGTCGATAGATCTCCCATAAACTGCTCGTGTAATTTAGTCAAAGCTTCCCATTGTCCAATGAGTATCCTTTGGTGAAACTCATATACCTCCTTGGTGTAATTACCGAATGTATTTTCGAATTCTTCGATATTATTTTCAATTGCCTTTATTTTGATGTATATTTTACGTAGGCGTAATTCTTGATGGGGATTGTTCTTTGAATGCAAAGATTCGCCCTGTTGGTTCCTGTTATCACCTTTGGGAATTGTGCTTGCCTGTAGAATTTTTGGTTTGGCTCCCTTTTCGTCATGTTTTGCAGCAATACTGACAGCAATACTTTCTAGACTTCGCTGTGTACCTTCGTACATCTCTTTCACCAATTGGTAGGTGTCCCTCTGCATGTATGGTGTGTCGTGCTTAACAAAATTTTTCACCTTGGTGTGGTTCTCATCGAACTCTCTCCAGATGTCATTAAAAATTGATAGCCGCTCTTCAATGTACAGGCTTGTTTTTCTGGTAGAGCTGTCTTTTCCAATGTTTGTTGTCAATCTCTCCAATTCCTTGTACAATGCTCTCTGCCTTGCTACAATTATGACGATCTCGTCTTGATCCATATTGATATTATTAATAATCACTACCAGTGTTTGTCGCCCTGGCAACGCGAAAAATACTTTATATATTTGTGTTTGATTGTTAATTTTACCAATGTTTGTCGCCCTGGTAATGCGAATAGATATTTAACTTATCTGTGTTTTTGCTTCGAAGGACCAATGTTTTAGTCACAAGGAGTTTTTGTCATCTAAAGATCTCTTACCGCTGGAGGGGGAAAATCAGTAGTGAAATTAAGAACAACTCTCTTGTGTGCTTCAAAAACGAATTAGCTAGTTTATTTAAATCTATCTTCTTCAATACTAAAATTATGCTTACTAAACAGAATTTACAGATTAAATATAATATGAAAGTGGTGCAGTCACCAAATGTGCAATATGAGACAATTGTTTTTCTGGTTCAAAGTTTTAATGTGGGATGTGCTATGCACAGATAAAATAGTAATAAGAGTAATTGCTGTTGTCATCACAACAAGAATAGACGTGAAAACAATGAGCAGTTGTAAAAACGTTTGTTATATCGGATAACAAATTTGTGCCGACGTTCGCTATTTAGAGATGTCAATGTTATTTTAGTAAGCGGTCGTTATATCGAAAATTCGCTGTATCGGCTTTCGTTATACTGGACGTCTACTGTAATTGAAAGAATTTTTTAAAATCCGCTCACAATCTCAGAAATCAAATTTATCGAAAAAATCAAAATTTGAGCTAGAAAGTTGAGACATGGAATATATGTCTTTGCTCGTGTGTTAAGATTTTAAAAATCCGCTTACTGACACGCTCACAATTTAAAAAAAAAAACAGTTCTACCGAAAAGTCAAAGTTTGAGCTAGGAAGCTGAAATTTGGAATATGCATACACTCTCTATTGGCACTTAATGCTTTTGTTTAAATATTTTTAAAATCCGCCCAGTGGACACACCAGCAATTTAAAAAAAAATATGTTATATCGAAAAAAATCAAAGTTTGAGTTAGGAAGCTGAAATTCGGAATATATAGATACTCTCTAAGTGCCATTAATGCTAATGTGTAAATATTTTTCAATTCCACCAACTGAAAATGTTTTTTTTTTAAACAGTGGACGCGTTTAAACAAACACATTTTACTGAAGAAATCATTCGCAAGCGGGTGGCAATGGTGCAGTAGTAGTGTATTCCCTTACGGAATGGAAGGTCGTGCGTTCGAATCCCGGCCAAGCCCATTACTTTATACCGAATACATGAAATCGTTATCTCCCTAAGTAACTTAGACACCACCCGTGGAGAAAAACCCTACAACTGCACCCAAACACTTCTTTCCTATCTCTCTATTCTTTCTAATACCAAGTAGCTTACACTGTGTTTCTAGCATTATAAGGGTACTGTAACAACAGAAAAAAATCCCTTTAGCGTAAGCAAATTATAAAAAAAAAAAAAAAAAAAAAAAAGTAAATAAAGCCGTTTTGAACAATTCCTTTACATAAAGTTAAAGTAAAGCCTATTACTGCCAATAATTTTGTTTGTTTGACCTCCAGATGTGGTTTGCTGACATTTGACACACAAAAAAATCCTTTTTTGACAGCTAGCGCCGGTACTCTATAGACCTCCTCACGACAACGTCAGTGTCAAATGAACACAAAAAAAAAACAATTGGAATTTGCATGGCGGGAAATACGTTCTTCACGAATATTTACTAAAAAGTTTATAACAAAGCCAATTTTAACAAAAAAAAAGTTCCGGAACTAAGAAAGAATATCCAAACCACCTTTTAGAATATTAAAAAGTTTACATTATAATGGGATTGTATACAAAAAATAAAAGTGAAAAAGTGAGAATCGCGTAGTTGTGGCAAAAAATGTTTTGGTTGCGAATATCTCGTAATAATTTTATATTAAAGTGAATTCTAACTACAACAAATTTCCAGAACTGAGAAGGATTATCCAAACACTATTTTGGAATACTAAAAAGTTAACAATATATTAAGATTCTGTAGGTACAAAAAATAAAAGTGAAACCGTGACAATCGCGTTGTGGCAAAAAAATATTTTTGTTTGGAAGCAAATAAGTTGAAAAGTTTTTTAAACATACATTTAATATGTACATCTAAATAAAAATTGAACTGCGTTTTTGGTCAACATGTTAACTGTTTTTATTGTTTTTTTTTTTTTGCTTTAACATACTTGCTCACGTTTTTTCTCTATAATTTGTTACTTTTTACCCTTCAATAGGTTCTGTTTTCACTTTAATATTCACTTCATTAACAATAACAATGATTATTCCTTGCGATTTGTACAAATTTCTGCAATTTTATCATTCAATTTGCTTCTGACGTTTAAGACAGGCACTCGGTACTTTAGAAAGAGATAGCTTGGTGAAAAGGTCTATTGCAAAGCTAATGATAAAAGAGAGTGGGGGAGTTCAAGTTCCAAGGGAACACAAGTCGCATGCAAGTTTACTCACGACTAGTTATTTGAACGCGTTGACTAACATCTGCTTAGCTCTCAAAGTTATGAACAATTATACTTTCTGCAAATGGAGCGTCTCATCATGACGCATACATCGAAGATTCCTCTTTCCCTTTAAATCAACAAACACCGAAATAAGACTGGTGGATAAAGGCCTTAGCCCATAGAATCCGTCGCATCCATTGTTTCGACTCATCCGTCAGCGTTAACGCCTTAACGGACGGAACCTCCCATAGAATCCGTATCCAACTTTGAAAAAACATTAGTTGCATTTAATATGCATTTTGCCTATCATAAAATTACCTAAATACCACTTCCTAAGACCGAGGTGCAGTAGGTCAAATTGTTTAATTCTCTCCTAACTCTCTAGCCGAATTAAAAAAAAAAAATATTACAATTTAAGCTATTTCAATCCAATCGGCGGTCGATCTGCAGTTTTGCTGTGGTATACTGAACTGTCTGTCGATCGGCAATGACAATTTTCCCTAAATCTTCCAATGATTCGATCAATGATTGTGCCTCTGTCAATTTTGTAATGCGTGAACTCTACAATTCTAGAATGTATAAACTTCAATGTGTGAATGTGTTCATACGTCGACATACAGAACAGTTGAAAGTAAATCCATCGACGCTCACGGATCCGTTTGTTATAGGCCACCTTAAAAGAAAGTGCGTGTATTCTGTATTGCTCTCTGTGGGAAACGACGCATCGGCGGATCAACGGAATGTATGGGCTGGACCTGGACTCTTAAGGGTTGAAAGGTTTCAGTGAACAGCTGGTATTCATGTCAGCTATTCATCCAATCACAGAGGGTTTACTAGTAGGGTCCAACATACCTAGGTAACTAACCTCATTAGGAAAATTATCATCTTCCGACACGCAACATTATAGTGGGGCAATTTCATGATTTTAAATGTGCCGCTATGCTCATATTATTTTTTTTTTTTTTTTTTTTTTTTTTTTTTATAGAGTTTCTAATATTACTCCCAAGCCATAGTAATATTATCGTTACTCTCAGCAAGCTGAGAGTTACCTATCCTGGTTAAAAGCACGAGACTTGGAACCAGAACTAGGCTCGGACGAATAATAGGGGTAGGTGGAAAATCGTACATGCGACTCTTTCTCACTTAAGATAAGAAAACAAAAACCACCTCCCTTCGAAACCTGCATACTACAACTAGGTTATTCCTATCTAGTAGTTTCATTTAAACTGTAAATTACGCGATTGGCAGGCAGCTTCCCAGTGGAGGCACCTGCTAATACCGCCATAAGCACGCGGTTACATCTTATTGCGCTAATTCAAATGGTTTTATCCTTTGTAATCGGCGCACTAGGTTAGTATCGTCTCGAATTTGTAGCATGGTGATATTGCAATGACCGTGAAGGCGTGTCTGTTGTTTGCAGGCAAAATGTTTTATTTCATCTTCGACGGTAGCCATAGTTAGGTCTCTGTGGATATCAGTGTTTCTGATAAACCATGTACAACCCCAAAGTTGTATACCGTATGTCCAAACCGGTTTTAGTACTTGCTTGTATAAAAGCAGCTTGTTCTGCATGCTGAGTTGGGAAAATCTACCAAGCAGCCAGTGCATTTGTTTACATCGAATGGCGAGCTCTTCGCGTTTCTTCTTGACGTGCGGTTTCCATTTTAATTTCGCATCGAGTGTCATACCCAAATATTTTGCCTCGTTTGCGTACGGAATTCGTACCGAATCAATGAAAATGGGTAAGTTGTCTACCTTTTTATAAGTAAAATTCACGTGCGTTGATTTGGCCTCGTTGAGAGCAATACGCCAAGTCTTTGTCCAATCACAAATTTTGTCAATAGAACGTTCGAGTTTATTAGTTGCTGATTCAACGGTATTACTGACCGCTAATATAGCTGTATCGTCTGCAAATGTGGCTACTGTTGTGCCTTCTTCTTGAGGAATATCACTAGTGTATATTAGAAATAGGATCGGTCCAAGAACGCTTCCTTGGGGAACTCCTGCCGCGATTTCTTTAAATTCAGAGTAATAATTTCCGTGTTTTACACGAAAGAGTCTGTCTGATAAGTAACAACTAAGGATATCATATAACTGTTTCGGAAAAGCTTGTCTTAGCTTATGTTTCAACCCTGTATGCCATACTTTATCAAAGGCCTGAGAGACGTCGAGAAAAACACTAGAACATATTTTTTTCTCCTCTAGGGCTTTTTCAATTACATTGGTTATTCTGTAAACCTGGTCGATTGTAGAGTGCTTAATCCTGAATCCGAATTGGTGGTCAGGTATTAATCGACGTTCTTCGATAATCGGATGTAGGCGCTTTAACAAAAGTTTTTCGAATACCTTCGACATTATCGGTAAGAGAGATATTGGCCTATATGATTTTTTGTCATTCAGTGGTTTACCGGGCTTTGGAACCATTATAACTTCAGCTACCTTCCATTGTCGTGGAACGTACAATAACCTGAACGATGCATTTATAAGATATGCAAACTTTATTAAAGCTTTCCTAGGTAACTCTTTAAGGACCTGTCCTGTGATTAAGTCATATCCAGGAGCTTTGTTTAATTTTAGTTTCTCTATTTCGAAGCGTAGTTCGGCTAGCGATACACATTTTATTCTATAATTGTCAGGTGCCACGGTTAGGACAGGAAATTCGAGCAACGCTTGACCATCAAATGGTTTAAATGTTTCTTCCAAATGTTCTGCAAATATTTCGGCTTTTTCCTTGTCACTCTTCGCCCATTCTCCATTGATTTTCCTGATGGGTGGCGCTTGCGTTTTTGGTTTTTTAATGCCTTTCATGGCTTTCCAGAGCGAGTAATTTGTACTTTTATCCGCAGTTAGGCTTCCAAGATATGTAGAAATTTGACGATTTTTAAAGTCTCGAATTTCTCTCTTAAGTTTACTACAAAGGTAGTTAAGAGTGGTTTTATCCTGTGGAGCGCGAGATTGTTGCCATCTTTTGCGCGCTCCCCTTTTCTTCTTTAACAATTGCGTGATTTCCAAGGGATATGTTATTTCGCAATTTGTGGTTATTTTCCGTTTATGGGGAGTATTTTTCCAGGCTGAGCATTGTATGACGTTAATAAATTGATCGACTTCGTCTTCAAGTTCGTGGAGTGTTCGAAGAGACACTTTGAGATCGATTTTACTTTCACAGTATTTTTTAAAGGATTCCCAGTTTGTTTTCATGTTAGTTAGTCTGGGCGGACCTTCTTTTTTTCGTAGACAGCCGTTAATTGTCAAAATGACCGGTGAATGATCAGAAGAAAGATCGAAGCATTCCTCAACTACAATAGAGTTTCCCGACAAACCTTTCGTGATGAAGAAATCGATGAGGTCTGGTGTTTTTGCCGTATCCGAGGGCCAGTATGTCGGTTTACCTGAGGAATGAAAGTCTACCCCCAATTCCATACCGGCTTCGTAAAGAACTCTACCTTTTACTGAAATGCATCTCGATCCCCAGAAGGTATGTTTTGCGTTAAAGTCACCTCCGATGACGAAATTTCGTCCAAGTGAGTCAAAGATACTTATAAAATCGCTTCTTTCCATCGTTGCACGTGGGGGGCAATAGATAGCTGCAAAATCATATTTTATGTGTTTAATTTTTACGCTCACCGTGCATAATTGCAGTTTGTCAAGCTCGATTGTTCCACTGACTGAGTGTTCAATGGTATTTTTGATCAACAAGGATGCCCCGCCTCTCGCCCTTTCCGAAGGGTGATATGCGTGATAGGCAATGTATCCTCGAATGTTTGTGCTGGTTTCTTTCGTCAGATGAGTTTCCGAAATCAAACAAATATCAATTTCATATTTATGAATGAATATCTCGAGCTCGTCCATCTTATGCAGAAGGCCGTTCGCATTCCATGTCACTAATTTAACTAAATCCGTCATATTTATATTATTGCACGTGTACTTCGAAATTGATTTTCGAGCTTGTCGAGTTTTTCAAACATACGTTTATTAATTTGGCTCTGTTCTTCTAGCCTGGCAAGAATTGCAGAGAAAACTTGGGAGACTGGATCAGATGTTTTATTTGTTTGTTCGCGTCCTTGCAACGCAGCTTCAGCGTATGTTTGTGGAACAGCTTTCGGTGACTTTTTTCTAAACAATTTTCCTTCTCTTGGGTGTTGTGTTTTGACCATTTCTTTAGCCTTTTTTCGTCCTTCATTGGTTTTATTGTTGCCCCTTTCAGGTTTGTTATTGGTTTTATTTGCGATTGGTAGCGTAGTTTTCTTTATTTTGTCGCGCCTATTTTGAAGTTCCTTAGCCACTTCGCATCCGCGATAATTTGCCGGATGTTTTCCATTGCAATTTATCCATGTTGGTAGGTCTTGTCTACTTAGAGCGCATTCCTTCGATAAATGTTTACCGGCACATTTTACGCAACGCGGCTCTTTTTGGCAATACGTGTGCGTGTGATTGTAGCCTTGGCAACGCTTACACTGAGGAATCTGACGAGTCCTTTGGTGCATCGGTTAAATTTTAACCACTATGTTTAGGATAGTTTTAATGTTGTATATTTTTTCCATGTTTTCAGACTTTTCGAAACTAAGCATGAATAGCGGAAGTCCGCGTTTGACAACAATTTCCTCGTCTTGTTCCGTTTTTTGCTTTTCTTTTTTAAGTATATTAACCGCGTCGATAATTTTGAAACCTTTAGTTTTAAGATCTTGCAAAACATCTTCTTTGCGGCACGAAGAGTGGAGCCCTCTGGCTACAACTCGGTGTGGCCTTTCAGACTTGTTTTCATAAGTGTACCATTGTACCTTCTCAGTATTCAGTTTTTGAGAAACTGCGCGATAGCTCTCAGGATCGCTTACATTTATTTTCCACACATTATTATTCAGAGATGTTACTTTGAATGTGGACTTTGCTATTTCCTTAAGAAGGCTACTTAGCTTGCTGTAGTCTGAAACTCCGACAACGTTAATTGGAGGTGGAAGGTATACCTTATTTTGAGGTTTTTTCCTTAGCGTTTCTATTTCGTTGGCATTTGCCTTTTTGGGTTGTCTATCTTTTAGCACAACGACTTCTGGTGAGGAGCCGGCTTTCCGTTTTTTGTTCGGTCTCCTCTTAGTGATCCAATCCGTTTCGCGCCCTAGCTCTTCTTCGTCTGTATGATAATCGCGGCTAGCTGAGCGGTATGATTTGGCTTCTGGCTGTTTTTTAGGTTGAGATTCAACAAGTGCTTTGTTCTCAGCTTTCAGCTGATCTAGCTCTTTTTTTAGCTCTTGGTAAAGCTGTTCAATTTGGTTAAGCTTAGTGCGGAGTTCCTTGTTTTCGTCCTCGAAGCTTTTGCATTTCGTTGAGTCCCTCGAAAGGCGTCCAAAATCTTTTGGCGTCGTAGGACTTCGATTAGTTTTTGCTTCTGGCACAGATCCCGTTGGTGGTGATCTAGTTACCCTTTTACTATTTTTAAAAGGGTCGGATGATTGCAATAAATGGCTCTCCCCAGAATCCGTAGAGCCTGCCTCCGAAGAGTGTGGATTTTCCAGTAGAACTGGCCTGCCACCTGGGGTATTATATCTTTTTGTTTTAATCATTGCATTTTTTGTATACTCTATGCACTCGGTATACTGAGGGTGGATTTTGGTCGCCTCTTACGACCGGCATGCCTACCTCGGGTAGATTCTGATCCCTATCCCGAAGGGTGGATTTTAGTCGCCTCTTACGACCGGTATGCCTACCTCGGGTAAATTCTGACCCCTATCCCGAAGGGGATATTAATGGTGAAATTGCTTAGATTTCTACCCTTAGCCGCCTTTTACGACTAGCGTTTTTTTTGGGGGGGTTGCAGTGGTGCAGGAATGTCTTAATAAAAATGTGAAGAAAACATAGGGACCGGCTACAGTCCGCTTGGGCGAACTGTTGGATACCCTATTCTTATTCCTATCCCTCATAAGTATGTGTGACAAAAGTCTTCGTACGGTTGAATTGTTGAGAACGCTCTACATATGTTGTTATATAACATTTAAAGGATTTTATAAAAAAAATAAGCTTTTGTAAAAAAAAACGCTCCCTAGCGCAAACTTTGGTTTTTCAATAAAATGTTTTATTTGATTGTGAAAGTGTCAGTAGGCGGAATTAAAAAAAAACACATGAGCATAAAGGGCCCCTAGAGAGTATATATTATAAATTTCAGCTGCCTAGCTCAAACTTTGAATTTAAAAAAAAAAAAAAAAAATTAAATTGTGGGCGTGTCACTGGGCGGATTTTGAAAATATTTACACATGAGCTTGGCCCCTAGAGAGTATATATTATAAATTTCAGCTCCCTAGCTCAAATTTTGGTTTTTCAATAAAATTGTTTTATTTAATTGTGGGCGTGTCAGTGGGCGGATTTTGAAAATTTTATATCCCGAACAGTTTTAGGAGTCATAGATCATATAAAATAAATTTCAGCTTTCTAGCTCAAAATTCGATTTTTCCCAAAATTTTGTTTTTTTTTTTTGAGTTTGTGGGCGTGTCTGTGGGCGGATTTCAAAAATTCGTGAACTTGATTATTTCGGGACCCTAGAGAGTATGTATATGGTTAAAATTTCAGCTCTCTAGGCCCAGTTTAAAGGCCTAATTTTTGCCGACGGACGGACGGACGGACGGACGGACATGGCTAGATCGACATTACTATCGATGCTGATCATAAATATAGTAACTTTTAGGGGTCTACGGGCAATATTAAGGTATGTTACAAACTATGCGTCAAAATTAATATACCCTTAGAATAGGATATAATAATATTCAAGTGCTTCACATGAATAGACATTGCATAATATGCAATCCATATAAGCCCCCTCCCACTTGCTTCTATATGACTTCATAACTTCAATGAGCATTCTAATTAGAACCCAAAGTGAACATAAACCTACCCCGCAATCGCGACTTTGCATAATCAAAAATCCAACTCATTGACCAATTATTTATTCAGCAGTTTGTGCTGAATGTCGAAGGCATTTAACTGGGTCAACATTAAAAGAATTCGCTGCTTAAAATTAAATGGAATTTCTTACAGCTTTTCAGTGAAGTCATTTGATTTATTTCCGTAAGTAACAAGTACATGGGTGCAGCTCCATAAAGCCCCTACTCTTAATATTCTCAATTGGTGAACGTGACACAACTCCGCCCCATATATAACCTGAAGCTTCATCTTTAACCCATATTTCCCGCAATTGATCAATACACCTGGCGATAATTTGTCATACGGAATCAATGAGCTGTGGTAACACAATATTCTGTACCCGTATACGAGTATGAACGAACAAGGATATTCTATATGCAAAGAGGCGATTTGGTAAGCAAACATTAATAAGAACGACGTTCTGAATCTGCTGGGAGCGTGAGATTGGAGGGATGTAGGAATTTTTCACATCGCTGCATCGCAGGAAATTCTTCAAAAACACTTTGAAAGCCAATCGGCAAACGTGTTTGGAGATGCTTTGCCTGAGAAAAGGGTGTCGAGAGGGTGTTGAAAAATGAAGTGTAAACCAGACATCCGACCAGATGGTGGCAGCGCTATACATGACGGTAGGCAGAGGGAAATACATACAAAAACAAATCAAGTCTCATCCTCCGCTGTTGGGGGTTCTGAAGATAAAAAAAAATCTCCTTACGTGACGACAATAATGATGGCTATCTTCGTAGGTAGGAGCAATGCGTAGCACCCTTGAGTATACTTAAGTTGGCATCATTGTCACTATGTCACGTAGACGTATCGAGAGAGAGACAACACCAAGGGAATTTAAAGGCCAGGTGAAGTAAGTAAATAGGTGGGTGGATATTTTTTGTTTGGATTCTAATATTTATTCGGATTAAGGTAACTGTTTAACAATGGCTAAATAATAATTGAACATATGGCGGTGGCTATCAACGCACATATTTGGGAATCATTCTTAAGTGGAGGGAAAACTAATTGTGTTAGGTAGGTAGGTAGGTACATTAAGAAACTGCAAGAAATATTTCTTTGTTAATTTAATTTTTATGTGATCTATAATTGTAAGCTTTAAGTTTGTCGCATTGCGCGAACATCATAAGCAGATATCTGAAAATATAGTCCTATAATCGACAGCTCAAGCTCACTTATAACGAACAATTTATTTCAAATAATTAACAATTTCTCTTTCATAAACTCTTTATTAAGACTATAGGCCAGCAAGCGAAAGGCTTCAGTGATTTGTGTGTTAGACTGCTGATCGATGGGT
This sequence comes from Portevinia maculata, assembly GCA_949715645.1. NCBI lineage: Eukaryota > Metazoa > Arthropoda > Insecta > Diptera > Syrphidae > Portevinia > Portevinia maculata. Next base: position 280,729,601 of record OX454525.1, read on the forward strand.
ATACCAGAATCAATACAGTTCAGTAATATATAACGTTTTTGAACTGCCTCATCAGTAAGGTCTGACAAACATCCAAGAGTACAAATTGTCATGAGACGCTTCTTAAATTTGTCGTTCGAAGGTGAGTAACGTCATGTTACCGACTTAAGTAGAGATAGCGTAGCAAAAACCGTGTTACCACCTGTAGCAAAGTCTACGACTAATTTGGCTTGGCTTGGGTACCGTCTCTGGTGATTAGATAAAACGCATTAAAAATAATGAACTATCTCTCTGCAGATATGGTATGTCATGTTGGGTATGCGACGATATGGAACACCCAAAATGTGAAAGCAGGGACACGCGAAGCAGCAGCACTATTTAAAAAAAAAATGTTGTTATTTTGTTTTCGGTAATAGTTTAGTCTATAAGTTGAATACCTACAGAAAGCATCTATTAGGAATAAAAATTGTCTTCATAAGGTAAAAGAGAGAAAAAGAGCTCACATCCTCAAACGTCAACTGACGAAGCTACAGCACCTATTAATAATTTGGTCGACTTAAAGATTTGTCTGACTTAATCAACTATTCTTAGTTTTCTTCATTCTTACGTACTCAATCTCAAAATAAATCGAATGAATCTTAGAGCAAGAACAAAAATCTAAAATCAAGCTTTTTGTTATTAAATCAAGCCTATGCAATATCAAAATCAGAATTATATTACCTGAATTATTATTTTTGCACACAAATGCAGGATCGAATAAGAATTATACTCTTCAATCAAGTCGAAACAATCTTAAAATCTACTTCATATCAGCTACACACAAATACAGGATCGAACAAGAATTATACTCATCAATCAAGCTGGAGCAATCTTAAAATCTGAGTCCTGCATGATTTGTTTTGCACACAAACACAGGATCGAATAAGAATAATTACTCCCCAATCAAGCCGAAATAATCTTAACCTTGCATGACGGAAAAGCGCATACCAATTAAGATCTAAACGATCATGATATATCTATCTATCTATATACGAATTTATATTCTCGAATCAAACCCAACCAATATGTCAAACTAAGATCGAAACATTACAGATACAAGAATTGTATTCTCCAACCAACCCCCACTATGTAAAACGTGCATGATGGATAAAGAAAGTTCATTCATTGCGTATTGATCTCTGATATAGTTTACGTCGTGTCTCGTGTTTCGTGTTAAAATAAAAGAGTGACAAAAGTCATTTTCTTGTTCATAACCCAACCGCAATCAAAAGATGTGGACCTCTAAAATATGTTTGGGGCATGCGTTTCGAAGCGAAGCACAAGGAGGCAAAGAACTATTTGCATAGCATAACTTCGCGAATAAATCCACCACATTCTCTAGCAATTAAGACAGGTAGCAAATTTTCCAAATTTTTGCTTGACAACGAAAACTTTTTCGAACCAATTTTTAGGACTATTTCAAGTAAAACAATGAATTTAACTGAAGAGGAATACTTTTATCAAATATCTTATACTAATTGTGATATTAATTTTCAAAATTGTGAAGTAGCAAATGAAATTTTTTTTAAGGGTAGTCTTTATGTAAGTATCCACTATTTAGCTCTTGATCAGAGCATTAATAAAGATAGTTCTAATAGCTGTGAACTGTATAAAGCTATTTGTTATTCAAAATGAAAATATTTATGTAATGTGCCAACCAATTCTTATCCGTGGGTTTGACTGTCATTTTCAATCCTTTGAAGTTGGAACATTATTATTAAATAGTATTCTAATTACATTTGTATCCACTTAATAATGGAACAACACATTTTAGATTAAAGTCCATTTAAGCATTTGTATTTTAATAAATAAATATAATTTAAAAAAAAAAGAAGTTTTTTTTTTAACAGGAAAGTGACGGATTTCATAATAAATTTGACAAATGAAACTGCGCAATCTTAAATTGGGATTTCACATTCTTGAAGCATTCCGAAAAAATGTAATATAAGGATAACTTGTTTTTATTTAGAGTTTAGTTCAAGAGTGCTTATTCCGATTTTTAGGAGCATTATTACATATATTAACAAACAAACAAATGCATGGCGTTAACAGGCCCATAAAGGGCCCAAGAACCTAGCTTCTCCAACCACTTTCATGCGAAGTGGAGGGGACCTACAGTTTTAAGCGCCCTACACACGTTCAATGTTACTTGACAAGAAAGTATCATTGACGATTTTTTTCATCAAGTAACATTGATGATAAATCGCCTCCACACGTACGAGTATCAACGAATATTGACAATGTTTTTGCTTGAATTGTGTTCAGTCGTTTCATAGTTGTCAGTGAGTATGGACACTAATTTATATTTTCTTGCAGCCAGTGCTGCGACCAGTGTATTAATAATAAATAAAAAGAAATCGAAAATCTGGATAAAAAAGAAGTGGTTGCTGAAAAGGAAATTATATGGAGATTGTTCATTTTTAAGAGAATTATCTAATTTTGATGAAGACTATAGAAATTTTCTTAGAATTGATGAAAATGTATTCGTTCAATTGCTGAGACTGGTTACACCCCTGATTGAAAAAAAATGAGGGAGTGTATTAAACTATCTGAGCGTTTGCCAGCAACCCTGCGTTTCTTAGCTACTGGCAGGAGTTTTGAAGATCTTAAATTTTCAACAAGAGTCTCCGCTCAATCGTTGTCGTCAATAATTCCAGAGACTTGTCGTGCAATATATAATGTTTTAAAAGACGATTACTTAAAGGTGAATATATTAACAACAGTCTAATTATAAAATAAAAAGTGAATGAGTGTTTATTTATTTCACAGTTCCCAAGATCTGAAAAAGAGTGGGAAGAAATCGCTCAGCAATTCTTTTACAAATGGGATTTCCCTAATTGTTTGGGGGCTGTTGATGGCAAACACATTTCGATTGTGCATCCTGTAAACAGTGGGTCATACTTTTATAATTATAAAGCATACCATAGCATCGTCCTAATGGCTATTGCAAATGCTCAATACGAATTTATTTACTGCCACGTCGGAACAAATGGTAGAGTTTCTGACGGGGGTGTAATAGAGTATACGGATTTTTATGAAGATCTTGTCAACAATCGTATTAAAATACCACCACCCAAATGTCCCAATAATTACGATTCAACAATTCCGTACGTTTTTATTAGTGACGAAGCGTTAAGGTTACGAAAAGATATGATTAAACCGTTTTCAAGGAAAGATTTAAATCCGAACCGGGAATATTTTAATAATAGGCTTTCAGGTGCACGACAAGTTGTAGAAAACACGTTTGGAAGTCTTTCGTCCCGATTCAGGATTTTTCATACAAATATTAACTTGTTCTTGGAAACCATCGATTACGTTGTTTTAGCAAGCTGTGCATTGCATAACTACCTCAGAAGGCAAAACCCGAACTACATCGACGGATTTGCAACACATCTTCAGAACGAAGGTACATCATTAAGCCAACTAAGCAGCACACACAACCGACGAAGTGGACTGGAAGGAAAAGCCGTTCATGATCAATATTTACAGTACTTTATTAAAACAAAAAATAATTAATTCTTTAAAACAACATACAAATTTTTATATATACAAAATATTTTTTAATTTTGTTGCCATTCAGAAAAAAATTGTTGTATCGGCATTTGCCGATTGGTGGCTTGTATTTCTTGCTGAGTGTTCTCTCCCGGCTCAACTTCCACTACAATACGAATCTGTTTCGCTCTCCCAACTTTGGCTTCAAAAATTGCGTCATTTATTATTTTTTTTAAATAAATTTTGTCTTCTTCTGGCAAGGACCTTAATTCCCAAGCTACATTTTTACCATATATGTCGCAATCATCTTCTTTATTTCCATTTAGTTTTTCTAGCACTTGTTGCAATACAGCTTGAGCTTGCTCCACATCTGTGTTCTTAGCTCGTCTTTTACGACAAATTGGTGTTCTCTGCTCAGTTTCTGGTGCAATTGGAGAAGGACTGTCGACAAATACCTGCAATTTTAAATCGTTTATAATGTTCTTTTCTCTATGCGAACCTACAAAAAAAATTACGCTTTCATCGGAAGCCAATTCTGGCAAACTATTGCGAGCTGAGTTACTGCTGCTCACCCCGCTTCTTGGGTTTTCGTGATCTGTTAAAAACATCAACTCACTGAAATACCATAATGATGGCTTGTAAATTTCATCCTCCCCCGCTCCACACTTTTTTGAATTTTTAATTTTTTTTAATTCTGCTCGGAAATTTGTTCTTAAACTGTTTATTTTGTTTTTAGCACTTAAAACTGTGGCATTTTTGTCAACTTCTAATAAAAATAAATAATCTTTATTCATATATTCTTCCGATTTTACTTTCCACAAACACCCATTTACGCGATAGATGCGTATAAATTCAATTATAAATTCCCGTGAAAATTGGCGAAAATCACACATCTTGTCACCGAAATTATTATTTCACAAATGACAACATTGACAAGTAACATTGAAGTACCCTACACACGACCAAATCGTTGTCAATTAACATTGAAGAAAACCAAATCGATTTTGGTTTTCATCAATGTAGCAATGTTACTTGACAAGAACATTGAAGAGCAAACAAACGATCAATATTACTTGAAAGATGAGTCATTCAAGTAACATTGTCAAGTTATATTGAACGTGTGTAGGGCGCTTTACGCCGAATCCGAACGACAAATTTGAGAAGATTTTCATGACAAATTGATGTTTGTCAGACGTTCGCAAGAGGTGGGGCAGTGGAAAAAAACTCTAGATGTTACTTGGCCCCGGCGGGAATTGAACCGGGGACCTTTCGATTAGCAAGCCGACACAATAACCATATATTACTGCTGATAAATATGTGAAAAATAAGGTGATTTCGAGCTTAATTTAAGCTTATACAGACTTAATTACGTTATGTTTAAGAACACATAAGCTTAAATTAAGTTTAAAATGTTTTAAAATCAAGTTGTTGCATTCTTAGAATGAAATTACTTCGGCTTAATTTAAGCTCACACATTCTTCATTGCGCTATTTTTAAGAATACATAAGCTTAATTTATGTTTAAAATGATTTAAAATTAAGATGTTGTATTCTTCGAATGAAATGACTTTGCGCTTAATTTAAGCTTACACGTTCTTAATACTCTTATAGAACAATCTTAAAATAAGAATTAAGGGTTAGTAAAAAACATTTCCAAAGTTAGATTTTTGTATTCTGATTAAGAATTTCCGAGCTTAACAGACTATCGTCAACGGATAGGCTTGATATGACACTGATTATCTTAATTTTATCTCGTTTTTTCCCTGAGTGTACCTCCCTTGCAGTTCCTTGCTGAGAGTGAGGCCAGGAAATCTCTATACCGTATGTGTGTAGTACTTGGACGGCAGGTCAACCTAGGCGATGGGACCAGAGGTGCTACGTACAGAGCTCTCTATGACAGCCTACCTTTCCATCGGGGAGGATCACTTGACGCTGTTTGCACGAAGCAAATCTTTGTGCACCGTTTTCAGGTCATCCTTCCTGAATGGCAGGAATGTAGCAGTGAGGGGTAGAATGGCTTTAGGCCCGTCTATACGGATGGCTCACTCATTGACGGTGTCTCCGGAGCCGGGGTCTACTCTATAGACTGTCGGATAAATCTATCTGCAGCTTTGGGTAGACAAACAACTGTTTTTCAGGCAGAAATCTTTGCGACTGCCACTGCCGCCAATATCCTTTTAAGGAGGAGGATTAAGGGTAAAATCTTATACATCTGCTCAGATAGCCAAGCCGTTATCAAAGCCTGTTCGGCTGGCTCTCTCAACTCAAAAATCGTTGAGGAAACCATGGATAAGCTTAACCGTCTGGGAAGATGTAACTCAGTATCACTTGCCTGGGTTCCTGGGCACACAGTATCCAGGGTAATGGAAGAGCGGATGCTCTGGCCAGGAAGGGCTCTTCAACAGCCTTCATTTGCCCAAAACCATCCATAGGATGCTGCTCATCCGTCCACAAACGTGAAATGTCTGAGGCTCTATGCCAAAAACATTCCGAATACTGGCATGACCTGGCCTGCAGGTATTCGAAGAAGCTAGTGGACGGTCCGAAAATCAGCAGAGCTAAGTTTTTGCTTGGACTAAATAGGAAAGACTTGAGATCATCGGTTGGTCTCGTCTCTGGTTTCAGTCCTCTTAACGAGCAAATAAAGACCATCCATATTAGGAGCTCGGGCCTATGTAAGTGCTGCCTAGAGGCGGATGAAACGGCATCTCACTTCATCTGTGAATGTCCTGCTTTTGCCAGAACCAGGCTCAATACTATAGGTAAACAATCCGTCAACGAAGATGAGATGGGGGATATAGAACTTGCTAATATCCTTCGCTTTGCCAAGGCCACTGGTAGGTTCTCTCTCACTGACTCTATTACTAATCGCCAATAAGCAGCGAGCGGGCAGATATGCTGAAGTGTAATGGACCTCTAGGTCTAAGTGCTTGTCATCTACTGATGACCCCACTGCACATACAATACATACAAGGTAAAATAACCAACTGATTTTTTTTATTGAAATTTAAAAATTTTATTTCGTAACTCTCGCTCAAGAATGTAGGTACTAAAAATATACCTTCGCTCACACGAATGGTTGGAGAAACTAGTTTTGTAGCCCTCTATGGCCCGTTGGTGTGAAACATGAACCATTTTTTATTATCACTATGTGGATGGCCCAAATATCATATTTTCCAACAACCAAATCAAATATGGGCTAATGTTTTTTTTTATAGTCAAGCAGTTTTGGGTACCCTTATAATGAAACAACACAGCGCAGGCAATGAAGAAGTGAGGGATTAGAGAACAAGGTGACATGGGCTGCAGTAAATAGCCCCGCAATAAAATTACCCCCAAACCCAAAAAAAAACCTCCGACTCGAAGATGAAATAAGTCTCCGAGTTCAACTTTGTAAAGGGTTTTTCAACAGGGACGCTACAAAAGTAGAGCAACAGGAACAGCAAACGACGCCGAATTTCTTGCCGCTCTTTTGGCATTTCTCTTCAGTGAGGTCTGCCATTTCGTAATGGAAAGATATACGAGCCTACAACGAGTCGAAATTATTAAAATTTACTACCGAAATTCGGAGTCAGTGGCCTCAACGTTAAGAGGATTTTCATCGAAAAATCATCTCAGCGATGAGGCTCATTTCTGGCTGAATGGCTTCGTCAATAAACACAATATGCGGTATTGGTCAGGCAGCAATCCACACGTACTCCATGAGTCATCATTGCATCCCGACAAAATTACGGTTTGGTGTGGTTTATGGGCCGGCGGCGTCATTGGGCCGTAATTCTTCCGTGATGATCCAGACCGGCACGTTACTGTGAATGGGAATCGCTACCGTTCAATGATAACCGAATATTTTTGGCCCAATTGGATGATATGGACTTGGAGGACATGTGGTTCCAACAGGACGGCGCCACAAGCCACACAGCGAATGCCACAATCAATTTATTGGAAACCAAGTTTGGAAACCGTGTTATCTCACGAAATGGTCCAGTCGCTTGGCCGCCTCGGTCGTGCTATTTGACGCCGTTAGACTATTTCCTGTGGGGCTACGTCAAGTCTATGGTCTATACCAACAAGCCAGCGGCGATTGATGAACTTCGTACGAATATCGAACGTGAAATTGCTACTGCCGATTTATGCTTGAAAACCGTGGAAAATTGGGTTCAGCGTCTGGACTTCTTCAAGCGTGCCCGTGGTCGCCATGCAAAAGAAATCGAATTCCATACATAATGCCATCGAACGTACTTTCACAGGAATAAAGAATTTCATTAATATCCGAAACCGTTTTTGTTTTATTTAAAAAAACTTTTGTAGCGCTCTTATTGAAAAACCCTTTATATAGCCACTTGAGGGTCAGGATCAAATGAACTTCTTCCGAATCCAAATAAAACTAAGTGCTGGCCATTTGAAGAAAACCCCTAGATCCTTCCAATTTTCCTCCTATTGTGATGAACAACGTCGACATAATATTCCTTCAGAAGGCAAAAATCCACGGTGTAACCTTCAATCGTAGTCTCACAAGGGATAACCACATAAATTCGATAGCGTTAAAACCTTTGCAGCTATACGTTCGTTGAGGGCGATCATTGTCAAAGCGTTGATAATACCCATTAGCACTTTTGGGCTGTGAGATATACTGCTCATGCAACTACGAAAGCAAACGAAGGCGTTGCATTTAATAGTGCAATACGCTATATTTTAAATCTGCGAAGACGAGACCCCATCTAATTTTTCTATCCAATTATTTAACATCTCATTTGACAATCTTCTCCAATTTCGCGCCTTAGCTCTATTCTTTGACGACTTGTTCACGCACTCACCACACTATCGCTATGAAAGAATACGAAGGACTTCCTCAATCAGGTCTGGTCATCTCATACGGTGCAGGGAAATTGTTATGTGTCGTGTGCGACCTGTGTCCTGACGAGGATTTTGTCGTACAGAATTTTGCCTTTAAACGGGCGCCATTTTGTACGTATCATTGCCCTGGTTTATGGCAGGATGTTAGTTGCAAGTTAAGACATAACTCCGTACTGGTCGAAATACTGGGAATGAATATCTGTTCACTACAAAACATGTTGGGTGGGGAGCCTTGTACCAGGTGACACAAGCAATCTGAGGCCTTAAGCTTGTATATCTTTCGCATTATATGTAGCTTTCCTTCCGTTTTCATCTTCCAGCTCATAATTGTTGTTACCATAACGACGATCGCTTTCATAAACTTTGGAGCTAACTTGGCGTTATATTGCATGGGAGCATTACTCAACGAGAAATTTCGTCGGTAAACAACTTGACCAGGTGTGAATGATATGATGGTGCTACGGGTGTTTTAGCGCTTCGCACTGTTGAGGTAGGCTTTGTGAATGTTTTCCATCACTTGTGAACGTATTAGTTCTAATTTTTCCGGTCGTGCCAGGACATTTTTCCATGATTGCATGGAATCCAGTTGGCGTAAAAGTTCGTAAGTTTTCCCGTGAGTTAATATCTGCTGACCGAACAACGAAAAGTAAGGAGAGAATCCCGTAGATTGGTGAAACGATCTTCTCAGCGCGAGTTACGTGCATAGCAACACCATCAGCATCACCATCAGCATCACCATCATCATAATTGCTACCATCTCCAAAGTACAACAGCAATATATGTAAACACGTAACGGAAACATCAAACATCAGCTAGACAACAAGTTGGCCTGGGTATGGTTGCTAACGCCAAAAAGAAGAAGAAGCAACGTTAACTGTCCCGTAATGGAATTGCACCAAACTCTTTTTCTAGTTTGAGCTAGCGGCATATCAAATGCAGTGATAACAACCGCTAACCTCGAATATATTGTAGGTGATATTTTGTTAGTTTTTAAGTTAACACAGCAGTTGTGTGGAAGACGTCCTAATAAACAGACGTACATAATTATTAAATTGTTTTAGTGTTTTATTTCGTAGAGTTAAATACTATAGATAACTGGCGCAGTCGGTAGGATACAACATCCAAAGTGTAATATAAGAAATCAAAAGAAAAATAAGAGTTTACTATAAAATAAGCCAATTTTTTTTCACTCAAATGAAGATATAAGTGAATATAATTTAAATAAATGCGAATAGAATAGAACATTAAATAAAACAGAATCAATAATAACAAAAATAATAAGTGAAAAACGAATAACTTTGGACAAAGCACACAACATTGAATTACCGAATGTGGTGGATTTCATTTCTTCAGCTTTACGAAAGGACCTACTTCTAAGCAGCATATAAAAAAACACGGAAATTGGTTGAGAAGATTGTTTTGGCAAATTATTTTTCCCGGTGAGTTCAATATTGATTTTTGTATTGATCGCTTTTTTCCTTATGCCTCTTAATCCCCTTTTATCCAAGAAACCGAAAGTTAGGGAAATTTACCCATATAATTTAGTGCGTAGTAACGGAGAGTTAGACTTAGTTAAATTAAATTGACCGGATATTTGTAGAAATTTAAATTTTTGCAACTACCGCGGATTCCAGTGACAATTACCAACAAGTTAACGGAATATTATCTTTTGAAAAGGAAATAAAACCATTTATCGAAATAAACAAATTAATTGAGAGTTCAGTAGTGTTGAGTGGTTTGGAAAAAATGGAACCTTACTGGTGGACTTACCCACTTTTTACGGCAATCCACGGTTGTTGATTGTTTTTATAAGCAACGTTGAGGAAATTTTCAGTCTCATGTCTGAAATTAATGATGCTAGCTACATAAAAATAATTCTACGAGCAGTGAGAAATAAAATAGTAGGTCAGTCTAATGAGGTCCTAAATATGTATGGGATAACTTTAGATTGGGAGGCAGTAAAGGCAAATTTAATTATTCATTATTCTGACAAGCGGAATTAAACTAGCCTTATTCGAGATTTGCATCAGTTAAGGCAAAATAACTGCACTGTAGAAAAGTTTTACTCCGAGGTAGCGGAGATTCTTTCGACTATGATAAATCATATTATGGTACATGAGAAAGAGGCTACTGTCATTAAAGCAAAATAGATTCTATATGAAGAAATGTGCTTAAATACCTTCTTATCGGGTCTAAGGGAACCATTGGGTTCCACTATAAGAGCCATGAGACCAAGTACATTAGCAGAAGCTCTTAATTTATGCCTAAGGGAACAAAATGTATCTTACTTCTCAGCTAATCAAACACGTTACAATACCCAACCCCAAATTTATCAACCACACTTTCAATCAAATTATAACAGACCACAACCAAATTTCTATAATCAACCCCCACAACCAGTTTACAACAATCATCCCTCACAACCTTCGTATAGACAAACTTTCAATACGCAACGATTACCGTACAGGCAATTTTCTGACAATTTCCATTGTCAACCATCTAGTAGACCTTACATAAATCCACAACCATCTTTTAGGCCGAATTAAAATCAGCCACCTGGTTCACAAAGAAATAGATATCCTCCTCCAGAACCTATGGACAAGTTAAGTGCAAATACTAACAACAGCCGCAATAAACATTTTAATAACAACAAATCATTAAATCATAGACAGCATTTTTTTAATATAGAGGGTCAAAATTTCAGAGCAGCAGAACAGAGTAATATCTATCAAAATCCACAAAATAATATTCGTAGCTTGAACTTACCAGACTTCTCTAAGCAATTCAACGTTACTGCGGACGCGAGTAATGTTGCAATAGGTGCTGTGCTATCGCAGGGAGCAATAGGTTCAGATAAGCCGATTTGCTACGCAAGTCGTACTTTATCAAAATCCGAACAAAATTATAGCACAATCGAGAAAGAGCTTTTAGCGGTTGTGTGGACAACCAAGTATTTCCGGCCATATCTTTTCGGAAGGACATTCCAAATCGTTACGGATCACAAACCTCTTACTTGGGTGTTCTCCCTTAAAGAGCCTAATTCGAAGTTGATTCGTTGGCGCCTACGATTAGAAGAGTTTGATTATTACGTAACATATAAAAAGGGTAAACGGAATGCAAATGCTGATGCCTTATCTAGGATTGAACTCAATAGCCGCGTTTTATTATCCCAATGATCTTGATACGGATCCGATCTGATAATAAAACGATCTGGATCATCAGTGGCAAGTTGTGGCAACAGTTGTTTTTAACACATAACAGACGATACCAGGTATTTCAAGTTTCGATTGGCACTCAGCCATATTGCAAATATAGGGTATAATGTGACGTCACAATATGATCGCTTGTTGTGTCGGGGGTGTTGCCATTTGAATACAAATCAACATACATTTTGCACTCAATATTTTTTTTTCAGAAACTATGTTCAAATGTTATGTTCAAATATGCAACATATTAACAGTATTGTACTGCTAATATTTCCATTAATTTTTGTGTATTATATTACGAAGCAAAACGTCTCAAAAGTCGCAGTGGTAAATTATTCGAATATGAAAATATGCTAATTGATTTTTTGTGTTATTAATAGTGTTTCATATTTTGGTCTGGCAATATTATTGTGTTCCTATAATTTCCTATAATTTAAATAAGCAACGCCACGAAAAAACAGGTAGTGAGTTTTGTAATTACATTTTGGATCACGATTAATGATCCCGATAAATAGCAAGATCCTGTGTTGTTTTTGTTTTACGTAATAAATTGATCCAGATCCAGATCCGCATGGATAATAAAACACAGCTAATGTAAACGAAACGGCAACCACCACCTCCTCTGAACATTTAGACTGCATCTCTATGCAAAACAATATAGATGACCCAGAGAGTATTTCTACTATTCATTCTGCTCAAGAAAATGTTGATGACGGTATTCCAATATCGGAACGACCAATAAACGATTTTTCCAATCAATTAATTCTTGAAATTGGTAATAACAAGTTAAAGCCCCACGTCCAATTCAGAATGCTATTTAAAAAGAAAAAAAGATACATTATAAAACATAGAAATATTTGCAACGAAGACATTATAAGAAGTATTTTTAATGATTACATAAATCCTAAAAATGTTACTGCAATATTAACAGACGATAGCACATTTAGAACTATTCAAACGGTTTATTCAAAGTACTTTAGTAATTCTAGGATTAAGTTAATTAGGTGTACTAGCAAAGTAAGGGATATATTAGAAACTGATGAACAGGCAAAATTAATAAAAGATTATCATCAAAAATCAAACCATAGAGGAATTACGGAAACTTATGAACACCTCAACAGGGATTTCTATATTCCTAATATGATATATATGGTTCGAATACTACACAATCAGAATAAAAACAAGCCAATAGGTGAAATAGTTGATGACGCTGTTATCACCTACAACAATTCGATTCATTCGACGACTAAACTGACACCATTTGAGTTAATATCTGGCCATTACCACACAAATACCCCGTTTCCGTCCAAATCTAATCCAAAAACTGAACAACAATACATACGAGAACATATTAAAAAATACGAGAATTTATGTAAATTAATATACGACCGTAGTTTAGCTCATAAGCAGAATATAATAACTAAACTTAACGAAAAGCGCAAGGATCCTCCTGATTTCATTTCAAACGAAATAATAAATGAGCTAGATGACAGGAGAAACAAATTGGCACCTAGATTTATTGAACATGCTGTTATTAATAATTAAAAGATCACAGTAGACACAAATAGACGTAAGGTACATAAACAAAAAATTAAGAAGAGACGTAAATTCACTGACACACAAATCATGGAAAATAATTACTAATATGAACTATTTTTTAGAATCAAACAAGTGCCGTGAATTGTCGCCTAGGGGTTGGGAAGGGTTCTAAAATAAACAATAATAAACGTTCAATCCTTGTTCTGATAGGACTATTTGAATGAACTAATCAACTCCTTAAATTTAACTCTAATAATAAAAGCAATAGTATTAAAGCATAAACTAATATCAATAATGGTTTTATTAACTTATTAAATTCTGAATTCGTTTATTATCATTATAGTTATTATGATATTCTTAAGATATGGGTAGGTTCCCAAGCTTTCATTTCCTTATTCCCTTTATCCTTTGGTATTATCTTATATCCACATTTCGCCTCAAAAACAAAAAAAAAAAACAAGACAAAAAGCGGTCAGTACATTTATCTGTGTTGAATTAATCGAGGTGGGTAATTGAGCTGCACATAACAAAACACGCACATAAGCTGTACTGTCACCAATTCACCAAAGGTTCAAATGGCCTTCAGTTTATTCAGGTCATACTAAGGGGCGAGGAGTTACGTGCATAGCAACACCATCAGCATCACCATCAGCATCACCATCAGCATCACCATCATCATAATTGCTACCATCTCCAAAGTACAACAGCAATATATGTAAACACGTAACGGAAACATCAAACATCAGCTAGACAACAAGTTGGCCTGGGTTTGGTTGCTAACGCCAAAAAAAAGAAGAAGCAACGTTAACTGTCCCGTAATGGAATTGCACCAAACTCTTTCTCTAGTTTGGGCTAGCGGCATATCAAATGCAGTGATAACAACCGCTAACCTCCGATGTATTGTTGCACCAAACTCTTGCCCTAGTTTGGGCTAGCGGCATATCAATTGCAGAGATAACAACCGCTAACCTCGAATATATTGTAGGTGATATTTTGTTAGTTTTTAAGTTAACACAGCAGTTGTGTGGAAGACGTCCTAATAAACAGACGTACATAATTGTTAAATTGTTTTAGTGTTTTATTTCGTAGAGTTAAATACTATAACTCGCGCTACCTATTAGTGAAAGGTTTGTATCCCAACCGCGTTGGTCTTTTCCCAGATATGAGCGAATACCAGCTAGTATAGATCTGTTGACGCGTTCAGAAGCGTTGCTCTGGGGAGAGTACACATCTGTTAGAGTGTGGTGGATACCATGCTTGTTCAAGAACGTTTTAAAAACGCCGCTCTTGAACTGTGGTCCATTATCCGTGCGAACATCTTCTGGAACGCCAAAGATGGTGAACACACTATCTTGTAAATATTCCACCACTGCTGAGGAATACAACTTCTTCAGCGGCTTCAAAAGCGGAAACTTCGTCAGATGGTCAAGGACAATGAGAACTCCTATATTTCCCGATTTCGTTCTGGGGTAGGGGCCCAGAAAGTCCATATATTTATAACTTCTGGAATGGTCTTTCTGACTTCTGTTGGCATACCATCGGTGCGCGCAGGATTTGATTGGGCGCCTTGCATTGTTTGCAAGTTATGCACTCACCAATGTACGCTTTCACGTCCTGTACCATTTTGGGCCAGAAGAAATTTCTTTTTAATCGCTCGATGGTTTTTCCAATACCTCCATGACAAAACTTAGGCGGGTCGTGAAACATCTGAATTAGTTCAGGTACCATTGTGCAGGGAATCCATAATTTCCATGCGGTTCCCTCTTGTTCCTCTTCACCTCGGAAGAATTCGGTTCTCTTTTAGATCAACTTGTCAATGACCTTAAGGTCTGGTAAACTTGCTTGGTTGTCAATCACCCGTACACGAAGTTAATAGGTACTCTGGCGTGTCGAAGTGTGGCGACTGTATGTCAATTTCTGGGACGTCGGAGTCAATGGATGAAATGCCGATTTCATTAGCACGTGAGAGAGCATCGGGAACTATATTTTGCGTACCCCGCCTGTATTCTATCTCAAAGGTGTAGCCTTGTAATTTTAATGACTATCTGGCCAATCGTCCTGATAAATCCGTTTGATTCATGATCCACTTTAAACTAGCATGGTCTGTCACGATTTTGAAGGCCTGTCCTTCCAGGTAAGGTCGAAACTTTTTCAGGCTAAAATGGCAGCTAACAACTCCAGTTCGGTCACACTATACTTCCTTTGCGTAGAGCTCAGTTTCTGCGAAAAGGACTCTATCGGAAGTTCTATGCCCTCATCATTTGCCTGGGTGAGGACTCCTCCTACACCGCATAACCTGGCATCGCATTGGATGACAAAAGGTTTGGTGTAATTTGGGCTGACCAACACTGGTGCTGTTGACAATTTTTCTTTAATGCTCTCGAAAGCGCCCTGTGCCTCCGTTGTCCATTGAAAGGATTTGGACTGCTTCAAAAGATCGGATAAGGGTGTGGTTATACCAGCGAAATCTTGTATGAATCTACGGTACCACCCCGCCATTTCAAGAAATCTTCGCACTTGGCGAACGGTGGTGGGCTGGGGAAAGTCAGTGATGACTTGAACTTTTCCGGGATCAGTACGAATGGTACCATGTCCAACAATAAATCCCAGATATTTCACTTCCGTGATGCAAAAGTGACTTTTTTCGACGTTTAAGGTCAATCCGGATTCTCTTATTCGATGAGCTACTTCCGCTAGCAACTGTAGGTGTTCTTCGAATGTCGTGGACAAAAGAAGGAGATCGTCCAAGTAAACAAATACTCTTTCACGTAGTCTTGGTGGAATGACTCGATCCATTAGTCGACACATGGTTTGCGGAGAGTTGCAAGACCGAAAGGCATCACCTTGAAGTGATACTGTGATAGTGAGTTAACTTCGAGGGGAATCTGCCAAAAGGCATCCTTGAGGTCCAGACTAATTATGTATTTGGTTTTAGGTAATCGACTGAGGATGCCCTCGATATGCGGCAGAGGATACGCATCCTTGACGATAACTAAGTTAACCTTCCGCGAATCCAAACACAGTCTGACCTTCCCCGGCTTTCGAATCAAGACCACTGGACTACTCCAAGGGCTCTGCGATTCCTCTATTACTCCAAGGGATAGCATTCTATCAACCTCGGCATGTATCAACTTTTCGATGGCTGGTGACGGTGAAAAGTACCTTTGTTTAATTGGACGATCGTTCGAGTGTTCGACTCAATCTCAATGACGTGTTATAGGAGGGTTGTTTTGCTTAGACCTTCTTTAGCAAATGATGGAAAGAGTGCTACGGCGCTATCTAACCTCAACTTTTGAGTCGGTGTGAGCGTATGTGAATGTGTGTGTGTGAATTATGTTGGCGGCGGCTTTGCCTCCGAAACAAGATATCGAGGCCCCACTAACCAGTAGTCCTAGATAGGATTGATCACTAACGACGACTCGAGCATATGGACGAATATCCGGCTTGCTTTTAACCAAGGTGGCTACCGACTGTTGGATCAACTTCCGGTTCCTACGGATGTGATTCCAAAATAAACGCAGTCTTATGGTCGAACGTCGTGAAGGACGTTTAGGTGGTGGTCTCGATTGCAGGATGGGAGACAGTGCTTGTACCGACTGGACAATTCTGTTCTTAGCTTTGGTCTTATTTGCTATTTTAGTGTGGTATGGAATAATTTGATGTAAATGAGGCTTTCTTATTGGCCAGTTCTCAGAGTGATCATTTCTCTTTAGGATTTGGGTGACTGGTGAAGAAGGTGACATATTTGGGGGAGTGGCTGAGGTGGAAGACGACTTAGAGGTGGAGTCTTGAATGATTTCACCCTCAGAAGATACTACGGACGAAGGTGGGTGAAAGTTTCCTGCGTCCGTCTTCTGGTTTCCCTTTTCCGGGTGACATTTCGAACAGCTGGGTTTGTAGACATTAGCTGCACCACAACCATAGCAGAATATCGTGCGTTTCTCCAAGCAGTCTTGGTAGGCATGACCTTCTTGTCGACAATTCCAGCATCTAAGCTTTGAGATTTCTGAGGCCACGTGAATGGGTTCCTCTGGAGTCATATCAGGCTCTGGAGCGGAGATCTCATGGATGGGGCGGCGAAAATTTACCTGCCGTGGGAAAGAATTTGGTCGGAGAGGAAGTCTTGAAATATGGTTTCTCGCCGAAGGCAGAAATTCCGCAACTGTTCTACTGACGGGAAACTCATGTAGAACGTCTGCGGACGAATGTCAGCTCGAAGGTTGCGGTGGAGTACTTCTACAAGTCCTGGTTCTTGCATGGTAACTACTAGGCGATCGCAGAGTTTCATTATGGAAGTGTAGAATTCCTCAAACGGCTCTTTCTCCCTCTGCTTTCTGGTGCAGATCAATTCCCGAATGTCGGTATCTGACATGTGGTCTTGCAATTGTAAGCGGAAAGCTCAGCAGAACGGAACCCAATAGACCTTGTCGACGGTCTTTCGGTATCTCCAATACCAATATCGAGCTCTCTCGGTGAAAAGTGAATGAATGTGGTCACACAGAAGGGTAAAGTTGTCGTTCAGACAATCCCTGGTCAGAGCGGAAAGTCGGTAAATGAACTCGTCAACGGTCAAATCGAAATTTGATCCGTCGAACCGTAAATTCCAACTCTGGATTATCTAAGCGGCATGACAGCTGTCTATTCTGCTGGAGGTTTGTGCAAATCGCTGCTCACCGAAGTGTGCGGACTGTCGATAGGGGTCTGGTGTGTCTAAATGCCGTCGGTGATTCTGGTGAAGAGAATCTCGTCTGGCAAACGGATCATCCCTTGACCAAATCGGTTCACCTCCGGGTGGTTGGTTCTCGGTGTTGTTGGGATTGTCAAGGCTATGTCGCAGACTCATGGTGGAAGAGTGATGCTATCGGTCAAGCATAAGTCAAAGAAATGTGAAGCCTCAATTCTAAATTCTACGCTATTTACCTTGGTGACGAAATTTTTTTAATAAGGATTCTATAATTTTTCTATAAAATATAGTAAAGTCACCTCAAGACATAATATGATGTCTTGTGAATATTAAAAAAAATATATATAATGGTTATAATATATTTATGTAAAAAAAGGAAATATAATATGGTTATAATAGAGTTACGAGTATGTTATAATATATAAATATAATATATAAATATAATAATAATCAATAAATATAATAGATTTTTCCTCACAAAGAGAATATCTCTTGCAAGGGAATATATAAGAAAAGTAAAGTATTTGTTTGTATTAGTACTCGTAATACGATCAATGCTAACTGGGTTGATAAAAATGGTGATGGTGTTCCCTTGGTTGGGCAAGGGTGTGGTTAGGTAAAAGAAAAGATAGGAAAGTGAAATCGAAGAGGGAAAAATAATTTTATTTGCTGGTACGGGGGATAACGGCTTCCTTACATGGAAACATCGTCATAATTCCACCCATACTGGAGTTATGAAATGGAGAAACAACTATAGTAGGTCGAATTACATCTCAGATAACCGAAACAAATCGGCAATTCCAATACTACTATTGTTACCCAGAAGAAAAAAAAAATTATATTATAGGTGGTGAAACAATAGGGTCGGTCGAAAATCATTTTGATTCACAAGAATGACTTCGCAATTCCAGTACGACTATTGTTCTTCCAAGAATATGTATTATAAGAGATATGGAACCAAACGTGCTGGTCGAAAAAAATAGAAATTGAAGTTCTATAGTTCGTAATTCCAAATACATTCGGATCCAAGAAAATGTTTGTGTGGAGAACCATAAGTGCTGGTTGTAACAAAAAAAAAAAAAAAGATTTATGTTACGCAACTCCAATCACGTGGTTTCCACTGTTGTGAACCCCAAAGCAGAAAGAGCAAGCTCTCCTACTTCGGGCCCCACGTTGGGCGCCATTTTTGTTATGTGTCGTGTGCGACCTGTGTCCTGACGAGGATTTTGTCGTACAGAATGTTGCTTTTAAACGGGAGCCATTTTGTACGTTTATGGCAGGATGTTATTTGCAAGTTAAGACATAACTCCGTACTGGTCGAAATACTGGGAATGAATTTCTGCTCATTACAAAATAAGTCCACGGGAACTAAGTCCACTGAGGGACTTAGTCCCCACGTAGTGGGAAATAAAACCACTTTCGAGAAGTGGACTTAGTTCCCATGTAAAGTAAGTAAAGTGCAGTCAATATTCATTAGTGAAAAAAAAATATATGAAAACCAACAAGATTTTTGTAAAGTTTTTTGTGCATGTAAAGAACCTAAAGGCGTAGCAAAAAAAAATTTAGCCAAGGGAGGATCGATTTGGGGTGTGAAAATTAAAAATTCGCGCGAATTTTATATTATATGTATTTAATTCGAAATTTTGTCTCAGTTAAAAGTTAATTTCTCTTTTGTTAATAAAAATTGCAAAGTACCTACTTAACTCTTTAATTTTATTTTGTTCTTAGTCAACAGTGAGAATTTACTTCACTTTAAAAGGGAACTAAAACCACTCAGAGTTTTCGGATTTTATTTCCCACTTAACATGGGAACTAAGTCCACTTCGCGAAAGTTGTTTTATTTCCCATTATGTGGGAACTAAGTCCCTCAGTGGACTTAGTTCCCGTGGACTTATTTCCCTGCACCATCTCATACATCCACGCTATTCATCCCTTACCTTCGAGCGTCAATTTTACATAAAAAGTATCTGTAAGAGAATTATATAGAATACATACACGGCAAACAACATAAAGAATTAAATGTTAGCTTAAGATTAGCATAAGCCAGCTGAGTTGTAATCGAACAGTGGTATTGGGTTTAGTTAAAAAGGAAATGGGTAGAACACCATCTGCCGGGTTACAGCGAGTGCATTTAGGACTTAAGACCAGGAAAAAAATGCTTATAGCTGATCTATTGTCTCGAAATTTGATTGAGGGTAGGACAAAGCCAGAAATTGAAGATCTATAATTTCGTTTAGATCAATATAAGTGAAGCTAAAAAAGAAATTTTGAAGAAAGAGACGGCTAGTGATCCTTTTCTTATCGATTTAACTTATGGCATCAAAAATGGGTGGCCAAAGAGTAAAAATCAGTGCAAAGAGAGTATACAATTTTCATGAAAGTACAAACATGAGTTAGTACTCGAAGACGAGTTAGTATTTCTAAATGAGCGAGTAATAATTCCAACCACATTGAGAAATGAAGTGTTAAAAATCTTACACTCCTCCCATTTAGGAAGTGAAAAGACGAAGGCGAGGGCACGCGGTTTGGTTTATTGGCCAGGTTTTAATTCAGACATAGACGATGTAGTTGCACAGTGCGGTGTGTGTCAGAAGGAAAAGGGAAGGAACCAATGCTGCCCCATGAAACTCGACATTTTGCGTTCTTGGTTGTTGCGGATTATTTTTCAAAATATTTAGCAATCTTTCCGATTCGTAACAAAAGTGCCAATGAGATAATTTAAAAATTGGAAAATATATTTTCGATCAACGGTATTCCCAGGCAAATTATTGCTGACAACGTACTTTTCGGCTCATATCAATTTAAGAGCTTTGCAGCTCATAACGATATTGAAGTTATAACTACCAGTTCACGATACCCTCAATCGAATGGGTTTGCAGAAAGAAATGTCCAAATAGCCAAATCAATGTTAATAAAAGCAAAAGAGAGTAATGTTCAGTTGTGGAAAATATTGTTAGAATTCAGGAATACCTACTCTTATCAAAGGAAGCCTACTTCCCAAAGCTGAGTTGCTCTTTGGTCGAAAAACGCGAACACTTGTACCAGGTAAACTCTCTTTATTTCACAATGCAAGACAGAAAAGCTTTAACGCTAATTAATAATAAAAGTAATAATAAATTTTACTATGATAGGTGTATTAACATGCAGGAGGAGTTCTTTAAAAAGGGTGAGAGAATGTGGCTGAAGTGGGTTCCCACTGTTATTATAACTATAAGTAAAGATCGCACACCACGATCATATTGGATTGAAGTAATCAATGGGACAATATTAAGGCGAAATACGAGATTTTTGAGACACTCAAGGTAATCTGCAAAGAAGGTCATGACCACACACTAATTTATAACGCCCTAAAATTAATCACTTTCCTCTCTGACCGAACTGTCATTTTTAATAATTATAATGACAAATAATAAATAAGAAGCTCCTTTTTGTAAGCTCTGTATAAATATTTTGTTGTAGGATAGAATTATAATGTATTTTTATTGTATAATATATCCTTATGTGTATATCTATGTACATATATTGCAATGAATTGTTGCATTTCATATATCAAGATGAATTTCTGTGTCTAAATTTATAAAAGGGAAAGATGTAAGAGAATTATATAGAGTACATTCACGACACACAACATAAAAAATTAAGATTAGCATAAGCCAGCTCAGTTGTAATCGAACCGTGGTAACTAAACCATCTTCTAATAATAAAGCGAAGTACATCTCAAGTGTCTTTTCATTACAACTATTACAGTATCCGCCTTTGGAATACTCTACCGCACGAGTTATGTTCGAATCCGTATCCGCCAACATAAACATACCAGCCGTGGAAATAATTCCAAGAATGGGTTTCCATTCAGTTTACAATATTCATGGGAAACTGTCAAATGAACAAAAATAATAAAATATGCACATGCCGAATACGTGGAAATAGCATAATTCAATTTTCATATGCCGAACTTGATACCAGATAAGCGCAATGAACTGCCGCTGTATCAAGGCATACATTAGTAAATAAGGAACAATATTGTCAATTTAGTTTTTAGCGATCCTCCACAAATAAAGACATGAAAAACAATTTTTTAAACCGACAATCGGTTAGGAACTCAACAGAACTGAACTCGTGCGATTAGAGAAATTAATAAAATGAAAAAAAACTCCTCTTCTCCTTAAATAGTGACGAATTGAGCTCAAACATCAACTATTCCTTTTTTTCTCTTCCTTCTTTCTTTAATATAGATAAACATAATATATATATTGTGTATATATATCAAACAAACGGTAAGAAGGGAGCAAACGAGTAAATAAATAATAAAATAATAAAATCGTAATAAATTTGGCATTTGGATTCCCTTTATATATAAAAAATGTTGTTAATGTCGTTATTGCTTTATATAAAGTTTTCTGCCATGCAAACTTTTAAGGGGCGTTCTTTTGCAAAAACTTTGGTTTTCGAATAAAATACTTTACTTAGATTTTTGTCACGCCCACAGGAATAGGAAAATGGTATCCAACAGTTCGCTCAAGCGGACTGTAGCTTTCCCTATGTTTATAAGTTATTTTTAATTTGTTTCCTTTTTGTATACCCTATTCCAAAGGTATATTAGTTTTGACTCAAAGTTTGTAATATACTTTAATATTGCCCATAGACCTCTAAAAGATACTATATTCTTGATCAGCATCGATCGCAATTTCGATCTAGCCACGTCCGTTTTCTATTGCTTATCCCGAAAAAATAAAGAAACACACTTAAAGTGCCTTTTATTGTTTGTGACGGCTAATGTGTTTTAGGGCGGGTCAACCTATGGCACTCTAACAATGGTGCAATTAATAAGGTATCATGTGATTGTGAACAACTGTTAACCGAGCATATTTTTATGAATTGTTTCCTCAAACAAAATCTGTGCTAAATTTTTATTTTTTGATATTTTAAATAAATATTTTATTTTATGTTATTTACAAAAAAGGAAAGAAAAATGAACTATGGATGTGGGGGCAGTGATTCCACTTCCATTCGTTGAACTACCACATAGTTTCGCTACAGCGTATGCCGACGATTTGGTGGTATATAGATCAGGTCTTGAAATCGAGGTCTTCAGCATTTTTTCAACTTCGATCCAATATAAAATTCGGTCTATATGGATATTGCGACGACTGGAAGTTACAGATCAGCTTTCCGAAGACAGAAAAAATCTGGTTTCGGTCTCTTGGCATAACCTGGACAGAATTAGTTATTATTGGACAAAATGGACAGCCGTTGGAGTAGTTAGATATCTGGGTATCTGGATCCACCAGTGTCTGTATATTCTTATAGACAATAGTTGGTATCTTGCTAAGGGCTAGAAGGCTTATGCTCTAAAAGGGAGACAGTTTCAGAACGCTCAACTTCACTCAATGGTAAATTTGCTACTTGGCCCTTATAAGTACATCTTATCGTATGCTTGTGGTTCAATATGGCACCTAGTTATATGGAAAAGATTCGGGCTCTGGAGGGACAATATCTAAAAGTTGTTCTTGTTTCGGAAGTCTAAATCCAGCTGTGAAAAATTCCATCAAAACAAGGCCATTTACGATAGGGCCCAGGTTAATAAGACTGCCCATTTTCTTATTAAGGTGATTCGAAGGCACGTTGCACACACTGTTCGGCTTCCGTAAGCTCCGTGAGGCAAAGAGGGCTCAGAGTCATAGTTAAAGTTAGTATAAGTTGAACAGCGTTGGAATTTTATGTAGAACAGGTAGGTTGTAACTTGTTTAAAAAAAAAAATTATTTCATAGAGATGCCGAACTTTTCAATAATTTTCTTGTAGAAACCATTGGGTAAGACTAATTCGTAAAATAGTTTTTAAACCTTACCCTAGAGTTAACATAAGAGCGCCCGCATGAGCAAGTAATCTAGAATAAGTATCCTGTTAATTTTAAGTTAGGTTTAGTATTTTCTTTAGTATGTAAGACAATTTAGGTCAAGGATTAATGAAAATTAGTTTAAAAGTTTAAAAAACAAACAACATTGAACTAATGAGCGAGGGGCATTAGGTTTATATCATGCGGAGCTCAGTAGCGCCTAATGTTTTTTTTCACTTCCACATCTCTTACAAAAGTCTGATAAGTCAATTGTCATGCATGCTTCTCATTGTAGGTCCCTTCCACTCGTGTCAAGAATATAGCTTCACACACACAAATGGTTGTTAAAGGTAGGGTTTTAGCCCCTGTATGGGACGTTAGTCTCTAATACTTATTTATTTATTTATTTATTTAATTAAAATTATGTAAACTAATACTAGCTTTGCCTTTAACATTATCGGTTGTTGAAACGTCTTTTTCGACACTTAAGCCCAGTATCCTGGTCGCGCTAAAATTAAGCAGCAGTAATTCTCTCCACTGCACAGATGGCTGCTAAATTTGTGACACAGGAAATAGGTGAGAGAAAAACCATATGTTCTTGACAAATTTTAGTAAATATTTATATGTAAAATTTTTGATTGAAAGAAAAGGAAATATTAAAAAGTACAATAAATAACCGAAACATTGAAGAAAATGTAATAATAAGCACAGCAGCTGAAATAATTGCCATAGTAGCAAAAAGAACGCGGAATTTTCCTTCTATTCGCGTAAATCCCTATTTGCAAGAACGGAATAGTTCTTGGATTTGGTAGCCAACCCCAGTTTCTTTAAAGAG
Source organism: Portevinia maculata (assembly GCA_949715645.1). Lineage (NCBI taxonomy): Eukaryota > Metazoa > Arthropoda > Insecta > Diptera > Syrphidae > Portevinia > Portevinia maculata. The sequence continues at coordinate 280,754,062 of OX454525.1, forward strand.
AACTTCCATATGGATCCTGAGATTTTCCAAAATCTCTTCACAATTGTGGAGCCCTTATTATTACCAAAAAGAAAATCGAGGCCAGATGAAAGCATAAGTCCTCTTGAAAAATTTACTATCGTGATAGAGTATGTATAAATGAATTAGTATCTGAAATGCACGACTAAATGACTTGTTTATAGATATCCTGCTGGTGGTACGATACAAAGACATTTGGCATCTGTCTATAGGATAAGCAAGCAGTATTTTGGGAGATTAATTGATGAAGTTTACTCTGCAATATCCCAAGTATTGAGCACTGAAATTCCTACATTAAACAAAATCGAATTTATAAGAATTTCAAACGAATTCAGTGCTATGTGGAATTTGCCACACTGCTTTTGTGCTATCGATGGTAAACACGTTGCCATAAAATATCCGAAAAATGCTGCAAGCTTATTTTACAATTATAAGGTATAGGTATTAATGAGTACAAATGCCTAAAGTTTTGTCTTCAAAACGCTTTTTCGTTTTTTTAGGGATTCCACAGTATTGTGTTGATGGCAATATCAGATGCAAATTACGCATTTACATATGTTGATGTTGGTGCATATGGTGAGGGTGATCCAAATGTGTTCAGTGCATCTGAGCTCGGAAGGAACATCCTCGAAGACAATATGGAATTTCCAGAGGATATGGAAGTTGGACCAGATAAGCTTCCATATTTTTTTGTTGCAGATGAAGCATTTCCTCTTAAAAAAAGGTTATTTAAGCCATTTGCACCCAGAAAACCAAAGAAACTGGAGAATGATGAACGAATCGCTAACTACAGGATAAGCTGAGACGTTGTGTGGAAAACGCATTTGGAATTTTATGTTCCAAATGGATCTGCTTAGGCAGAACAATGTTTTGTAACCCAGACAAGGCTCAGAAAATTGTGACCGCTTGCTGTTACCTTCACAATTTCTTATTGCGAACCAGTAACGCTTCTTATTGTCCGCCGCAATTCTCGGATTATTATGACAGTACTATGGACGCTTAGTCAGAGGCGAGTGGAGAAAAACCGTCGCGGAATCCGCATTATGTAACTGCATACTTCCATCGAATGCAGGTAGACAAAGCAATGACGGGAAATGCACTAGAAATAAAATTAAAGAGTTTGTAACCTCGCCTATTGGATCTATTTCATGGCAGCAGAAAGCTGCAACATTTAAACAATGTCTAAAATGTTTGGATCTATTTATTTTTTTAATTTCCGCAGAACTACCAATGCCTACTGGTGAAACGAAAGGCTTAACTCCTCAACTTCTTCTTCTGGGAGCTGCTTCAATATCCTGTCTAGGTTGGCAAAAAGGCTAAAATTAGTTAGTACTGGCTGGGTGGTTAAATTCTCCTCTTTCCGGAGTTGCACCAGTTCTGAGACACTTTGCGTCAGTAACGCAACGTAATCCAGCATTGGATCCCTACGCTGCTTTCCTTTATCCTTAAATGAAATATACATTGTAGAAGTAAAAATAAGTAATAAAAAGTTACATTTCAGTAATACTTACATAAGTACATATAGCTGGACGATGGTGTATCGAAATTTGACGCATGCGATTTGTTCCGTTCGTCAATCTTATCGCTTGAGAATGTGCTATATAATAATGAATGAATTTAATTATTTATATTTTAGTGATGAACAATGCTTAAATCAACATACCTTCGTTTTGACGATGCTGGGGTAAGAAATGACAAGCATTCGGAATACTCCCAGCTGACACTGCTTTCGTCATCCAGGATATACTCGTAATCGACATTCTCTAAGTCATCCGCAGCGCTTCCCGTCTTTGCCCTCTTCCTGTTTAAGGTGTGATGCCTCCGGCTGTCCTTCAGGGATTTCCACGTCGACCTGCACTCATCAACTGTGAATATTTGTAAATAAGAAACATTAAAAAGATTTATAAGACAACTAAACGAAAAATGCAAACATAATCCTCAAATAAAATTATAATTTTGAAACTACAGTAGATCCTAATGTGTCGAAGATAAGAACACATTATCCCTGGTATTGCCCCGATACTTGCGATAGTTTATTTATTTTGATTTCGTAAGTAAAAAGAGTAACTCATGCATTTGGTACTTCAAAATTGAAAAACGTAAGTTGAAACGAGTTTGGTACCTACTACAAAATATCAAAATAAACATAGGGACGGGCTACAGTCCGCTTGGGCGAACTGTTGGATACCCTATTCTTATTCCTATCGCTCAGAGAGTATATATTATACTATATATATATAATATATATATATTATATATATTTCAAAAAAAGTTTTTTTTAAATTGTGGGCGTGTCAGTAGGCGGATTTTGAAAATATTTACACATGAGCTTAAAGGGCCCCTAGAGAGTATATATTATAATCAGCTCCCTAGCTCAAATTTTGGTTTTTCAATAAAATTGTTTTATTTATTTGTGGGCCCGCCCACTGACGCGGATTTTGAAAATTGTTTATCCCGAGCAGTTTTAGGAGTCATAGATCATATATACAAAATTTCAGCTTTCTAGCTCAAAATTCGATTTTTTCCAAAATTTTGTTTTTTTTTGAGTTTGTGGGCGGATTTCAAAAATTCGTAAACTTGATTATTTCGGGATCCTAGAGCTCTTCAGCTCTCTAGGCCCAGTTTAAAGGCCTAATTTTTGCCGACAGACAGACGGACATGGCTAGATCGACATTACTATCGATGCTGATCATAAATATAGTAACTTTTAGGGGTCTACGGGCAATATTAAGGTATGTTACAAACTATGCATCAAAATTAATATACCCTTAGAATAGGGTATAAAAAGATAAATGCAAAAGAATATACACCATTTTGTAGAGCACAGTGCGACTTATTCAGGGATACTAAATACTTAGTGATAGCATATACAGTATAGCATATACTCCTAGGGCAGGTGCGAAATTCAAACTTTTTTTATTAAATTAACTACGTTAATAAAAGAAGCTACATTTTCGCACCTGCATTTAGAATACCGTATATGCTATCACTAAGTATTTACATAGTATCTCTGAACAAGTCGCACTGTGCTCTACGAAATGGTGTATATGAGAGAGAGAACTCTGAGAGATTGTTGTGTTTCAAATAACGTCTGATAAAAAAACTTTAAAAATTACATTTTTTATTTAACAAATTAAATTATAAGTAATTTTCGAAGTGTTTAGTTGTTTTCCAATTGAATGCGCAATTCGAAAATATGGATTTCGCTTGCCTGTGCAAGAAAAAATTATCGCGAAACGAACCAAGTATACAGTGTGTCGGTTTCTGCGGTAAATGGCTCCATATAAAGTGTACGAATATAACTAAATATGTCACTGAGCGAATGGAAGTAAATAAAAACATTTGCTTTTTGTGTAGTGAGTGCGTGGAATTTATTCGAATGTTAAAGGCAAATCATGAACAAATTATTAAATCTATCGCTGATACGAAAAGTTTATTAACGGACATGTTTAAAGAGAGTGTGAAAGAAATAAAAGAGTGTGTGGTAGATGTGATCAGTTGTGTCAAGGAAAAAAACAAAGAAGAAAAAAAGAGTGCAACATATGCAACAATGCTAAAGGCGCCTATAGTGGTAAAACCAAAACAAGTACAAGACTGTAAAAAAACTGTTAAAGAAGTGAAAGAAAATGTAAACCCATCTGAATAAACCCAGCTGTAAATGTGAGCAAAATAGTGAATAAGAGGGATGGAGTGATCACAATCCAATGTTCGAGCGAAACAGAACGGCAGGTTATGAGCACCGAAATCGTAAACAAAATGAGTAAGAACTACGACATTAAAGTGAGCGAGATGCGTAATCCGAAAATATTAGTGCATGGAATGAGAGAAGAATTAATGGAAAATCAAGTAAAGGAAGCGATCATTGCCCAAAACAAACAAATTTCGTTTAAAGAAATAAAGTGCGTCAAAGTGTTTAAATCTTTAAAAAAGAAAGAAATTTATAACGCGATTATAGAAGTGGATGGTGAAGCCTTGCCAATATTTTAAAAGTGAAAAAATTATTTATTCGATGGGATGAGTGCGTATGTTATGAAAACGTTAATGTCAAAAGATGTTTTAAATGTTGTGGCTTCAATCACAAATCTGATGTGTGTAAGAGTGAGAGAGATATATGTGCAAAATGCGGCGAAGAAGGTCATAACGTTAAAGAGTGTAAGAGTGTTAGGAACAAGTGCATAAATTGTGTAAAGATGAAAGAAAGATTAAACATTGACATAGACGTAGAACGAATGTTATTGAAGTTGGTGGTGGTGTATAGAAGTCCTAGTTTTTCCAAAGCCCAATTTTGTTCTATGTTTGAAGATTTTCTTGAAAATATGCTGGTGAATAAAGATTTGATTGTAGTAGGTGATTTAAATATTGATTGGTTCATTGATTCAACTTATAAAAAACAAATTAAAGCCATATTGTAGTACTGTTTCACTGGATACGATGCGGATTAAATGAGGACACGTCCGTTTACTTCTACTGCGATCATAAAACTGACGCTCTTTTTATTATTCTTAATCTTACATGTATGACTAGATGTGTATATATAATTTAAGTACATGAATATAAATATGGTTTGACAGTGTGAGTTACATGCTTAACTCTTACAATAATAAATATGGTTTGACAGTGTGAGTTACATGCTTAACTCTTACAATAATTACTACAACTCGGCCATCCTGACCATTAAGATCACCTGATCTTGCAAATTTACAATCAATCATTCGCTTTACTCTTGTCCAACCATGGTTTCATATTGCCGACCGCCCACACTCCTTGGTAAGGTAGTCGCGACTGTTGAAAACCGTCAACATCTTTAAACAGATATCTGTCGTTCCGTAGGACTTTTTCGATCTGGTAGGGTCCTCTAAATTTCGGTATCAGTTTTTTAGACGCCCCCGGGTGCGAGTCAAAATTGTTTATCATAGCGTAGTCTCCTATATTATATTTTGTGGGCTTGCACCGTTTTTTATCTACGTATCGTTTGTTGTATGCCTGTGACTTTTTTGTTCTAGAGCTGCTTTGCTACGTGTCTTTGCAAGGTCGCGTACACCTCTTGACTCTAGTTCTGTCAAATTTTCTTTAAGTTCATCCGACCATTTGCCTTTCTGATTCACTCCAAACAACATTACACTAGGATGTTCTTTTATAGTCCTACCCACTGTGTTATTGAGTGTATGTTCGACTACCTCTAAGACGTGGTCCCAAAATACCCCTTCTTCTGGTTTGACTAATTTGGCTATCATTGGTCCTAAACTCCTGTTCACTCTCTCTACTTGTCTGTTTGCTTGCGGTGAACCTGTCGCAATCTTTATGTGTTGAACACCTTCTTTGGACAAAAAGTCCTTGAACTCTGCAGAGGTAAAACAACTACCCCTATGTGAAATAATATACTTCGGTCTAATATACGCTCTAAAATAGTCCGTTAACGCTCGATTTACTTCCTTTGTATTTGTGGTTTTAGTCGGGTAGAGTCTCACGAATTTTGTAAAAGCATCTATTACCACTAGTATATACTTTTTAGCCGTCCTTGAATTGTCTATTGGACCATAATGATCTACATGTACTACCACGAACGGTTTTTCTTCTTTGGGTATGTTGTGAATGAAACCCTCTTCACGGCCCTGTTTAGCCGAAAAAGCAATACACTTCAAACAGTTTTTTATGTGCGATCCTATCTTCTCTCTCATTTTGGGAAACCAGCAACTTTTTGACACTAATTCTAACACCTTATCTGTTCCTGCATGACCTATTTCGTCATGATATTTATACAAAACGTGACTTTCCATCTCTGTTGGTACACAAAACACGACACTGCCATCATTTTTCTTTCTGTATACCACTCCGTTTCTCATCTCGTATAAATTATGGTTCGATCGTTCTAACAACTCTTTGATCTTAACTATACTTCCGTCTCTTCCTTGGCATACTATCAGGTTTTCTTCGAAAGTATTCGTTTCGATTGTCAGAATATTTGTCGATCTACTTAACGCGTCGACGTGTTGCATGCGAGTACCTGCCCTGTGTGCTAGAGTGTAATCAAAATTTTGTAGCTCTAACGCCCATCTGGCTATTCTAGGGTTCAGTTCTATTTTGTTTAGCGTTAGGGTCAACGAATTACAATCAGTTACGATCTTGAACTGTTTACCATGTAAATATAACCTAAAACGTTTTAAAGCACTTATTATTGCCAGCGCCTCTAACTCAAAACTATGCAATTTTGCTTCGTAATCTGTCGTTCTCTTTGAAAAATAAAAAATCGGATGTAACTTTCCGTCCTGCTTTCCTTGTAGCAGAATCGCTCCAAATCCCTGTGCGCTTGCATCGCAATGAAGTTCTGTTTCGTCCTTTGGACTATACAGTGCCAAGACCGGAGCTTCTATCAATTTGTTTTTCAAGCTTTCAAAAGCCTTTAATTGTTCGTCACCAAACTTGAATTCTCTGTCTTTTTTAGTAAGGTCGTACAATGGTTTTGCTATGGTTGAAAAATCTGTAACGAATCTACGGAAATAAGAACACAATCCCAGAAAACTTTGTACTGCATGGGTTTTTTGTGGAATCGGAAAATTTTTTATAGCTTCGATACCCCTATCATCTGCCTGTATACCCTCTCCCGTAATCGTAAAACCTAAATATTTTATCTTTTTTTGTAAAAATTTGCCCTTATCTATTCTTAGTTCCAATTTATTTTCTACCATCCTCTTCCAAACTTCAGAGAGTATCCTAAAATGGTCTTCGTATGTCGCCGTAGCTATCATTATATCGTCTAGGTATACTATAACTTCATCGTTCCTAATCATGTCTGCAAATATCTTGTTGCTGTGTCTTTGAAACGTTGACGGCGCCTTTTTCAAACCAAACGGCATTCGCAAGAATTCGTATTGCCCCAACGACGTAACGAACGACGTATATTTTACCGCGTCTTCATGCATGTATACGTGAAAAAACCCGTTCTTGAGGTCTAGTTTAGAAAAAATGGTCTTATCTACCAGTTTGTCTAGTAAATCGTCGATCACCGGTATCGGATAACTATCTTTTGCAGTTGCTTTATTTAACGTACGCAAATCGATACACATTCTAAGATCCCCTGTTTTCTTTTTCACCAATACTATCGGCGACACGTATTCAGATTCGCTTTCTCTAATGTACCCTTTACTGATATATTCGTCTAGTAACGAACTAAGTTCATTTTTTTCGGCATACGACAAACGACGTGGTCGACACTGAAACGGTTTTATGTCATTTAGCGTTAAATTCATTTTAGTTTTTATTACCGGTTCCGTAGGGCGATCTGCAAGCAAATAATTTGACCTATATAACATTTTAAGCTTTTCTTTATGACCATAACAAACGTCTTCACCAACTTCTAAATCCAATTCTGAACTATCATTATCTTTACAGTCGATTAACAAGAGCTGTTTTTCAAAACGTTCACTATCATTTTCTATTTCATTTGAGCAAGTTGTATTGTTCTCTAACTGTGAAACTAGTTTAAATTTTCCACTTTTTAGGAAATCCCTCCCCAAGATTGCCTCATAACTCCTCGACCCATCGTCTATTACCTTAAAATTTACTTTGATTCCAACTTTTTTATAAAAAACGACGCACGACACCATTCCATATATCTTAAGCAAGCTTTTGTTTAACCCGAAATATTTTTTTCGTGTGTTACATTTATATATGGATATATTAGTCGGTATACACGATCTTCTAACCATACTTATCGGACTTCCGGAGTCTATGAGGCAGTCAAAGAGGAAACTATCACTATTAATTATAAACTTAAAATTTAAATGTCTTACGTAATCATTGGTCTTGTCATCTTCTGACAACTGATGCACTGCTGACTTCCTCTTGGCTTAGAACAGCCATTTGCCATATGTCCCACCGAGTTGCAATTATAGCACCTGACTACAACTCTTTGTCCGTCCACTTGTCTATCTTTTGCCGTTCTATCTGCTGTCAATCCCGTCTGTTTGTTGCTAAATGTACTAGCAGTCGATCTTGTTTGCACCTTCCGCTGAGTTACTTTGCCGAACGCTCGAAGTAGTCCTGCCTTTGTTGTATACCCCTGGACACGGGCATATAACCTTATGTTGTCATCAGAAAATACCTCAATCGCGTATTCAATCCATTCTTCTTCGTCCATTTTCAATCCAGTCGCCAGTCTCACTTTGTCGTCAAAATATTCACTGAAAGTTTCGCTCACTTTCCACTTTCGGTTTTCGAATCTTTTTCTCATCTCCATCTTGTTTCGTTTTGTACCAAAAACTTCTTTCAACTCCTCTGTCAGGTTGTCTATGTCGTCGTTTAAAAATTTAGCTTGTGCGTACAACCATTCTTGGGCCTTGCCTCTCAATTTACTTACGAAAAGTGCGTGTAATTTGTTTTTCTCCACACCGTACACTTCTTCGACATTCCTTAGCTGTGCCAGCCACACATCAACACTTGTCGTTCCGCTAAATTCCGCAACATCTCCTTCCACAATCCCATTTTTTTGCGTCACGTTAAACTCTCCTGTCGTACCGTCCGATCGTTTTCCACCACCTTGTGCTTTAGCTTCTGCTCTATCGTTTGTTCATTTTCCCTCATTATGACGTTTTTTTTTTTTTTTTTTTTCTTTCAGCTGCAGTGACTAGCGGCTGTTTTTCGATCACTTCTCGTAGTCGTCCGTTACTTGGATGTTCTCCTCGCACATCTGCTGCTATGAATTCGTTTGAATTCAATACTGTGTCTTTTATTGCGAAGAGAATAAAAAAAAAATTTCGCGGTGACTGAACAAGCGGCGGCACAATCAACTTTGTGGTAAACACACAATCTGTAATGCCAATTTTATTTTGCACTCAATTTCACTTGTGGCAAGGTAATATTTTTTTTATATATATAATCCCACTTCTGAGAAATTTGTAGTACTGTTTCACGGATACGATGCGGATTAAATGAAGACACGTCCGTTTACTTCTACTGCGATCATAAAACTGACGCTCTCTTTATTATTCTTAATCTTACATGTATGACTAGATGTGTATATATAATTTAAGTACATGAATATAAATATGGTTTGACAGTGTGAGTTACATGCTTAACTCTTACAATAATAAATATGGTTTGACAGTGTGAGTTACATGCTTAACTCTTACAATAATTACTACAATATGTTGTGCGAACAATTTATCTGTTATTAATGATCAACCAACACGTATAACGGATCAATCGTCCACACTAATAGATTATGTCATTACAAATAATAAACAAATATCAGCCAAAAACAGTAAAGATTTTAAAATAAGTGATCATGAGACAATTAATATTGACATAACACTAAGAAATAGAATTAACATAAATACGAGTACTAATCTGAAATATAAAATACTAAACTATAATAAAAATATTTTTTATTCTAAACTGTTGTCTAGTGATTTTGTTGGTGTAGACATTGTGAATAGTAGTGTAGATGATTTGGCAGATTTGTTCACTAACGAAATGTGTGGAATCGTTAGTGAAATGGTAATGGAAAAAAGGGTGCGAGGAAATGAATGTCAATGGTACAATAAAAGGTTAGTACGTCTAAAAGATAGCAAAATAAAATGTTACGAAATAGCAAGATATAGCAATGATAGGCTTGCATGGGATGCTTATAAACTGGCAAGAAATATATACAAGAGTGAACTGCGAATTTTGAGGATTTGTCATAGCTAGGTGGGAAGGTGAATTTGGGTATTGGTTGACCTGAATCCCTTGGCAGCAGTAGGCACGCTTGCGATCGCACGGCGTTAGCTCGACGGTGGGGTGGGATCTTGCTGCCTCTCTATGCACACATGAATTTCGTGCCTGGTCTTAGAGGTCTTTTTGATGAATGAAAAGAAGTCCAAAAAAGATTAAAAATAGACTATGAAGATAGAAAGAAAAGAAGTAGGTATATGCTCAGGAGAGAACTAAATGAAATTTGAAAAAAAAGGTGAGAGATGAACAAATGAAGCTGATGCTGTTTCAGGTGGTGTGAAACATACGGACTTGCCCTCCCCTTTGCACTCGGTGTTAACCGGTGCACCGTGACTATCCCTTGTCCATCTTGTAGCTGGGGTAGTCCCTTAAATTACCCTTGCGAGCGTCTACCCGATCACGACCTTAATAGCGAAGAATTTTAACCGTGACAGAAACACATATTTATTTTATATTTAATTATATACTTCGGTTGTAGGATATGTAAGAACAGATTATTTATTTCTCCTAATATGTCACGTTTTAATCAAGAACAGATAACTATCTAATAACTTTAAAGGCATAGTGCTATATTAGGTAACTTAGTATGTAGTAAATTCGATTGAATATAAAAATTGTTAATAGAATTTAAGTGATTAGATGCAAATATTTTATTTGTATATCCATGTATGAAACTTGGATTGTATCTTTATGTTAGGCTAGTTAAATTTGTGCATAATGTATATAAAAAAAGGAAGCTAGTTTGCCAAAGAAATCTTAAAATGGTACAAAGCGTACTTACAGTTTTCCAGAAGTGTCGATGAAATTTGTGGCCACAATTTTCCTTCGCTGCTGACGGACGATAATGATTGAGACTTTTGTCTGATTTTGTGTGAACGCACTTTGTTGCATTCGTTTATGTTTAAATTTTGATAACTAATTCCTTAGGCAAATTATTAGCACTCGTTTAGCAAAATAAGGTTAGGTTAGAAAAATTGAATTTACGCTAATCAAATTTATAGGGGTGAGATACCAAATTTACACATTCACAAAAGAAATAATTAGCTATAGATTGTAGCACTTGTTATTTTTTTTTTTTTTTTTAGTTTTGAGGTTCGATTCAATATTTTAATTAAATAGTGTTTCTTTGTCCGCCGAATTTTTGGGACGGCATCTGAGGTGTTGGTGTAGGGATGTCTGCGTGTGTGGCTACGCTTCAGCTGACCGCATGCACTGCTTCTTATGCTGAACACATGCGTTCTCGTTATTTGCGTAGGCGCGCAGATTTGGGTGATACGATCATTGAAGAAGAAAAGGTATATAGAAATTTTTGTTGCGGACGCTCCACTCGACTTCTCTATACTTTTGTAGAGAAGCTAGCGAGATTTGTATGGAATGCGCCCGCAGTTTCTGTGGACACATAAGAAGGGAATTAGTGCCAAAATTTAATCAAAACTTCACTGATTACAAACCTATTTAATTATGGATGGTATGTTTACGGGAGTTTCCCTATTTGAGGGTTTATTATTTGAAGTACTGGTGTACTTCGGCATGCGTTCGGTGTTTTCGGACACGTGGCTTGATGGGGTATGGATTTTAATGCTCGACAATACATCCGTAAAAGAAAATCTATCGAAGCGAAATATTTTGCGAAATTAGTAAATTTAAATGGACTTTATTGAAAAGGGCTGTCTTACCTTTAAAAGGATCTGATTTAAATTTCCTTCTCGGATTTTTTTTGTGTTTGCCAGAGCTGGAAACCGCCTAACCACTTTCACTGTCTGCACGCTAAAGAAAGAGCGTTGCGCTCTCGGCATGAAACAATATAAATTGATGGCCGTGTAGGCCACAGTTCAGTGGCAAAAGCCAAATTCACAATGGGCATAGGGGTGTGTTGGTTTTATTTCCTGTTTCCGTCGCGGATATGGGGAGCTAATCGTTACATTTAAAACTTGACGAAAATATTTTATAAAAATTATAATTTTTGCTGTTAAAGGCATTCGCCACAAAGTCGTGCACTTTTGACTCAATTTTTGTTTCAAAAGGACATGAAAACGGTCACCTTTAACCTCTTGTTGTTAACCATGTTGCCTCGACCCATGACCTTTGCTCTACCAGACTGAAAGCTTTGCTATTGCAAACTGATTACGTGCGCAGATCTTTAGCGTGATATACCCCAACTAACTTTCCGTCCATGTTCTCCACCTCGTACAATGAATTGCCAATTCGTTTTGCGATTCTGCATTTGACAAATTTGTCACAAAGTTTTGCGTTAAGGCTCTTCGATGCATTGCTGAGAATGAAGTTTCTTCGAAACACCTCGTCTCCTGGTTGAAATGATCGCTTAGAGCTCCTAAGATTGTATGACTCTTTATTTCTCAAAAACGCTACCTTAAGGTTTTTCTGTACTTGATCTCTTATAAGCTCCAACTTGGAATGGTTTGGCATGCAACTAAGTTCACTGTCGCTTAAGCCATTTAATTTTCGAAGCAGACCATACATACTGGCATGGGTTACCATATGACGACCGAATAGAGAGAAGTACGGAGTCATACCTGTTGACTGGTGCATCGAAGTCCATAGTGCCTGTTGTATTTCAAACAGATGTTGATCCCAGTCTCTTTGGTCTTGCTTAATATAGCTTCGAATAGCTGACAGGATCGATTGATTAACCCTCTCCGAAGCATTAGCTTGGGGAGAGTATAAAGCATTGCGGATGTGCTTGCAACCATATTTCGTCAGAAAATTTTGGAAATCCTTCGAAACAAACTGTTTTCCGTTGTCACTATGGACGTACTCAGGCACACCATATTGACAGAAAACAGTTTGCTCTAGAAATTCGATCACCAGCTTGGCATTCGCTTTGTGCATTGCTTGCAGAAAGACGCATTTCGAAAAACCATCCAGAACTACGAAAATAAAAGCTTTACCACGTTTTGTCCTTGGATAAGGACCCATAAAATCTATGAAAATTTTCTGAAATGGCCTGTCTAGTTGCTGAGGCGCTATCATTGGTGGTCTCAAAGTCTTATTTGCAGATTTAGTTTGTTTGCATATCGAACAGTTCTTCACAAAAGAGCGTACCTGACATGTCATGTTCGGCCAGTAGTAATATCTTTTTACTCGGTCTAGCGTTTTCAAAATACCGCCATGCGAACAACTAGGAGGATTGTGGGCATTTTCGATGAGAATCTGTGTCAACCCTGTGGGTATCCACAATTTCCATTCGTATTCTGAATTTAACGAATCTCCCTTTGAAAAATTGCGCTTATATACAAATTTATTTTCCTCCACTTTTAAGTCGGGAAAGTTAGAAGGATTGCTCGAAACGGTTGATATTAAATCTAGATATTCCTGAGATGTAAATTCGGGAGAGTTTAAATCCAGAAGTGAAAGCGAAGATGAATTCAAACAGCCGACTTCATCAGCGAATGCCCGCGACAATGCATCGGGTACTACATTTTGCGAACCTTTTTTATGTTTAATATCAAAGGTAAAAGCTTGAAGTTTAAGCGACCACCGTGCCAACCTACCGCTAAGATCTTTTAGGCCCATGAGCCATTTTAGGCTTGCATGGTCGGTTACTATGGTGAAAGCTAATCCCTCGATATATGGCCGAAATTTCTTCACCGCTTGCACTGCCGCGTAACACTCCTGCTCAGTGACGCTGTAATTTCGTTGACACGAATTCAATTTCTCCGAGAAAAATGCGATGGGTTTCTCGTTGTCATCCTCATCGAACTGGTACAGAACACCACCTATGCCATAACTGGAAGCATCGCATTGTACGGTAAATGGCTTTTTAAAGTCAGGGTTGCTCAAGAGAGGTGCAGAGATCAGTGCTGTCTTTAGCGCTTCAAAAGAGGAGAGGGCATCAGGGTTCATCGTAAACGCCTTGCCCTTTTTCAGGGTATTCGTTAAGGAGCTTGCTATTGAAGCGAAATTTCTTATAAATCCCCTGTACCATCCGCATAGTCCCAGAAAACGCCGGACATGTTTTTGCGAAGATGGCACAGGAAAATCCTTAATGGAAGAAACTTTGGCTGGATCCGGTTTTAGATGGCCCTGGCCCACGATGTATCCCAAATATCTCAACTCTTTGAAGCAAAAGTGCGACTTTTCAACGTTGATCGTTAAATTCGCTTCTCTCAGGCACTCTGCAACTTTAGCTAAAATTGTCAAATGAGAATCGAAGTCTTTTGATAGGATTAGGAGATCATCTAGGTAAACGAAAACTTGTTCCCTTAATGCACTGGGGATCACCTTATCCATTAACCGGCACATCCTTTGGGCTGCATTACACAGTCCAAAAGGCATGACGGTGAATTGATAAAGTGGTCGTCCTGGCACAGTGAAGGCTGTCTTCTCCCTAGACTTCTCCTCCAAGGGTATTTGCCAGAACGCATCTTTAAGATCCACACTACTAATGTAGTGTGTCTCTTGCAAACGGCTCAGCATCCCCTCAATATGCGGAAGAGGATACGCATCCTTCTTTGTGATTGAGTTCACTTTCCGAGAGTCTAAGCATAACCTGTTTTTACCAGGTTTTCTGATTAAAACGATGGGTGAACTCCACGAACTTGAACTCTCTTCAATCACTCCCAAAGAAAGCATGCGATTCAATTCCTCATATATTAAATCCTGGATAGGTGGAGAAACAGGATAATGCCTTTGTTTCACAGGCTCCGCATCATTGGTGTCGATTATGTGCATCTCGACGCTTGTCTTGCCCAGACCAAATTGAGAGAATGATGGAAATTTGCCTACCACATCCTGTAATTTGGCCTTTTCATCAACGCTTAAGGCATGCATTCCTGATTTACTTTTAACGTCCTCGCAATCGGTGGTTTCAGATATTTCGCTAATGATGCTGGGTGCGATTTTAAATTTTTGCCAGAAATCTATCCCAAGGTATAACGGCTGCGAAAGGGTGGGGATCAAGTACAAATCAAGATCTTCTCTTTTTCCTTCATAAGCTACCTCTACCCTAATTCGACCCACGATCGGTTGAGGTTTCCCATCAGCTGTTGTGACGCATGAGGAAAAGTCAATCACTGGTAAATTAAGACTTCGGATGAAATCTAAGCAATTGATTCCTAGACAGGAAATGGTAGCACCACTATCCAGAAGTCCAGTGATTTTCGTTCCCATAACGTCGATGGTTGCGTATGGACGAGGATCGACATTCGAGCTTAATACACAGCTGCTGATCATTGATTTATAAAATCTGCGCTGTTTGTGTCGGTATCTAAGTTTCTTTAATTTCCGTAAAGGTTCAGCGACGTTAATTTCACTGAGACTAAAAATCTTTGATCGCAGCTCAGCGTACTGTTTAACTCGCTCATTATATGGAAGCTTTCGAAACTCACTGGCTTTATGTGGGTTAGCTTGTGATATATTACTTTTGTGATGTATTTCAGTGTCTCTGTTAGGATATAATATTAATGGAACGTCAGGGTTAGTGTTTGTAGACGCATCTACTTTGGTGATTCCGGGAGCGTCTGCGTCGAACGAGACTCCCCGGATGCGGTCAAGTTCGATCTCGAGTTTTCCCGAGTTGGGTTGCACTTTTGGCAGTTCAACACTGTCACATCATCGGTACCACAACGATAGCAAAATAACCGATTAATTGGCGAACGGCAATTGATGAACAAGTGTCCAAACTTTTTGCAACTGAAGCATTTGAGAGTTTTCGATGAGTTATGATGGCTCATTACTTGAGGTGCTTGTGCAGAAGAAACTGCTGCAATGTTATACCCATCCTCATCGACATCAAACGCTTCACTCACTGCATCCAGTTTATGCACTGTTCTATAAGAAAAACTGCGGCTTTGGACCGGAAACCTTGAAATTAACATCCTTTCAACTCGCCTGCATTCATCTCTAAACTGGTCTAAGGTATTTATTCGCATAGGATAAATAAAATGCATCAATTTTGTACTTATGTTTGTTCTGAGAATGTTAATTAAGTCTCTGTCAACCATCGGATGTCTTAACTGGGTTTTCAGATCAAGCACTGTGTTGAAATAATCTTCGAAACATTCCTGAGGCGCTTGTTTTCGATCCATTATTTGTTTTATAATTTCAAAGTCATTTTCATGGCTTTGAAATTGTTTAAAGAGCGCTTGACGCAGCACCGACCAATCGCCTCTAGGATTGCTTCGAAGGTATTTCCAATACCAATCCTGTGCAGCACCTGACAACAGAAGATGGAAGTTTTTAATGACCTCCCTCCAACTACAGCCATGATTAGCTTTTAGTACTCCCACTCTAAAGACGAAGTCTTCAATGGACATCCCTTTCGATGTACCATCGAATTTTATTCCCCATCTGTCAAGCTGGAGCAATTGGACTTCATTAGCCCGCGTGTTTCTGTTTTCGTTTATGGGAACTCTTCTATCGTCAAAACTGTACATGGAAGGGGAAGCCTCATCGTTAATTCGATGTCGATTTTCAAAAGGTTGGTGTTGTGTACTACCATTATTTAAACAAAAATAATCCTGCGGATTTTCTGTAGGATTTCTGTAGGAAAAGGAATTGGATTGGTTGTTCTGACCAAAAACTTCAGACATAGCCTTCTGCATGTTCAGCTTAATTAGGTCGGGGATCAAATCACCCAAGGTATTGGTGACAACATCTTTAATATGCTCGTCGAGTTGTTTCATCCTCGAGGAGTTACTATGAATGAATTGTGCCGAAGGGCCATGTTGGATGATGGGATCAGCTGGTATGTTGCTAGCCGCATTTCTAATATTTGCTCTTTCAACAACATCTATAAAATTATCTACGTCATCGTTAAGAAACGGCCTTTTATTCGCAACATTACGAATTGCGGTATCGGTTAATGTTCCAATCGAGGTGGAAACTATAGGGTCAGTGACACTCGTTGCTGTTGTTGTCGTAGTTGACCTAGCTGTAGCAGTTGTAAACAAAACATTCTCAGCATTTGAAAGAGTTACTACAGCGGTATTGTTAAAATTCTCACTCAATCTGCGATAAGAGAGGTTAAGAGAATTTTCAGGCGTCATAGATGAAGTTTCTATTTGCAGCATTGGTGTGGGTGAGTGTCGAACTGGCACTGGCTGTGAGCGATTACGACGTAAATCATAAGCGTTTTGAGATTGAGATATTGGAGTTTTGCTTTGCACTGCTTTCTTCTTCGGAACAGTACCGTTGAAGCTGCTATTATTTTGTTTACTCATTACGGGTAAATCCCTTCGCGTGGGTCAGTCACCTTGACGTGCGTACCATCATTGCATTCGATGGTGCCGGTGCGAAGGCTTGAGGCGTAGGTTCAACGGGCTATGTTGTCTAAGGGCCACCCATGACAGACAGGCTGTTGACGAGCGTTTACCAAGTACTGACCAGGACTCTACGTCCCCACTCTCCCCCTTCTCTTTCTTGAGACGTAAGTGTGGTACATGTACTACTTTGCGGCCTCTACAGGACAGCCCGTTGTTTTCCCTCTCCCCCTCCTTATCCCCTGGGCTGGACGTAAGGTGTCATACGACCCGTGCCGAGAGTCAACCTGGCTGAGGGCCCAGTCTATCAAATAGCTCAGTCGTGTACGGAGTATCCGGATACCTGGCGACCTCCGGATTAACCAGCCTTATCTGCACAATGCGGATCTCTGTGCAGATGGACCTTTTTTCTCCGCGACTCGTGGGATCTCATTATGAATTCAAAAAAACACAAACAAACAAAAACAAAAAATTTTATGGCCGGTTCCCTTTTCAAACCGGGCGGTAGTACGGCGACCAAGCTGTCTACCGGCTTAGCTCTTATGGCACCAGATAGTGTTGGAACTGTGGACATTCATGGTCCCTCCACTAGTGGTTGCGAGCTAAAAAAATCCTTTTCCGACAGAGAGAGGACTGTGAATCATGGTCCCCCCTCTGCCGGCCCCACCAAGTCAACAACTTCGCTCATTGCTAATACGCTGTCTGCAGAACGGACTGTGGCAACTCATGGTCCTTCTACGGTCGGCAATAGCGTTGCCCCCAAAAAACCTGTTGGTGGTGGGACTGTGCATCATGGTCCCCCCACGGTTGGCAAAAGCGCTGCCCCCAAAAAACCTGATGGTGGTGGGACTGTTCATCATGGTCCCTCCACTGTCGGCATAAGAGCTGCCCCTAAGAAACCTGAAGGTGGTGGGACTGTGCATCATGGTCCCTCCACCAACACAAAGCGTCACCATAATCCGTCCACGGCGTCATACAAACACCGACGTAACGCCATCCGAATCCAGCGTATGTGTGGCACCATCGCGGAGAAGGATAGGACGCCAGCACAAATCGCCAAACTGGACTGGGCTCAGCAGATCCTTAAGGCCTGCGACCCGTCAATCAAACGTCAGAGGTCAGTGGAAGGAACCAGCTCGGTTCCTAAGAGGCAGAGAGTGCATAACACCGGCATCTCTCCCACTGTCACACCTCACAGATCTTTCAGTGACATCTTGAAAGACAAAATTGTGGTCGCAGTCATCGACCGCAATGACATCGATGGGTCTATAACCCATGAGAAGTGGGATATGGTCAAGAGAGCGCTTTCGCGCTCCTTCTTCTCCTTCATAAAAAACCATCCCGGACCTCCTCCGCTTACACATGAAGGAGGGTGGCATCAAGGCCACATCAAATTGGTCGCGTGTGATGATCAAAGATCGGCCGATCTCTACAAGCTTGCAATAAGTAGGCTTGGAGAGGTGTGGCCCGATGCTAAGCTCGAGGTTGTTGCAAGGGAGGACATCCCCTGCCGACCAAGATCTCGTATTTGGATCACTGCGGATCCATCCACCCCTGAGGACATCCTGGAAGTCCTGAAATTCAGCAACCCTTCACTTCCGACCCACAACTGGAAGGTTGCCAAACTGGAAGAGCTGAAGGGCGACTACAGATGTGTCGTGGTTGTACTCAACCAAGAAACCCTGGCTCCTCTGGCCAAGAACGACTACATCATAAGATTCGCATGGGACGACGTCAAAATGCGGGTCTACAAAAAGGATGAAATGGATGCGGGTAAACTTCCCCCTCCTCCTCCTCCTCCCTCTGACTCTACGATCGTAGTCTCAGATCCTGGGGCTTCAATCTCCTTCCCCTCTTTAGAGGACGATGTACCCTCGCTAACCAACGAATCACCATCCATAACCGACGCTTTGTCAGATATGGAGACTGATGATCAAGATCAGGATAAGGCTCTTCTGAGTGAAGACGAGCTTCTCAACTCGTCCTCGGAATTGGAAGGCCTGAATAACACCGTGGTGGAGGCATCTCTGCCTGATTGTAGCGAAAATGCTGCAGTTAGTTCAGATTAACCTCCAACACTCCATAAAGGCTTCGGCCGCACTTATTCTTCGTCTTACCAAAGGCGCAGAAGACATCGTCCTGATACAAGAACCTTGGATTGTCAACAACCTGGTTCGAGGACTCAGGACTCCTGGATACTACTCACTGTATGTGACCGATAAAGGTAAACCTAGATCGTGCATACTAGTGAAAAGTAATATTAATGCTTATTTACTCCCTAATTTCAGCGATCGAGATACAACTGTGGCAAGAATAGAGACCGGTAGTAGATCATTCTGGCTAGTATCAGCGTATCTCGCCCACGATCAAGTGGGACCTCTCCCTGGTGATAACCTAGAGAGGTTGATCGAAGAAGCAAGGAGGCAGAAAGCTGACCTCATATTGGGGTGTGATGCCAACGCTCATCACACCGTATGGGGCAGCACAGACATCAATAACAGAGGTGAGTCACTTTTTGAATATCTCTTACGTACTAACCTCATTGTTTGCAACTCAGGTAATGAACCCACCTTCATTACCAAAAACCGACAAGAAGTCCTTGACATCACTCTTGTCTCCGATACCATCAACGACATGATTACGGGTTGGAAGGTTTCGGCTGATCACTCTTTTTCGGATCACCGCTATCTTCTTTTCAACCTAAGCGTTGAGCCTCCATGTCAACCCATTTTCCGAAATCCTCGGAAAACCAATTGGCCCTTATACAGAGACACATTACAAAATCGTATTAAATCTGTACACTTAAGTCCACCCTGCGACTCCAATGAGCTCGACAATAAAGTCGATGAACTCACCCTGGCCCTTAACGAAGCAATGGCGGAATCCTGCCCGCTCGTACAACCCAGGGGTAAGAAGAAGCCTCACTGGTGGACCCCTGAGCTAGGACCACTCAGAAAGGAGTGCAGAAGACTCTTCAATCGTGCTAAAAGCTCAAAAGCAATAACCGATTGGGACTCCTATAAGGAATCCCTCATACTATACAAAAAAGAACTAAGGAAAGCCAAAAGATCCTCATGGAGACTCTTCTGTGGCAAAATAGAAGAATCATCTGAGGCATCAAGGCTAAGAAAAATCCTCTCTTCTAATCCAATTATGCCTAGCTGCCTTAAGAAGGCAGACGGCTCTTGGACGACATCTAGCGAGGAATCGCTCAATCTGCTACTTGACACTCATTTCCCAGGCAGCTCTAATATTACCGGCAATTTACGCCCTCGCAGGTCATTTGCACAGGTAACTTACTCTCACGGTCTGATTACTAGGGAAAAGCTAACTTGGGCGCTACATAGCTTCAAACCCTTCAAGTCGGCAGGACCAGACGGCATAATACCTGCCGAACTACAAATGTCAGCGGATATCATCCTGCCTGTGCTGGAGATGATCCTGAAAAGCTGTCTAGACCTGGTTCATATCCCCCGGGCTTGGAGAGAAGTTAAAGTGGTTTTCATACCCAAGGCTGGCAAATATTCCCACGTCAGTCCAAAGGACCTCAGACCCATTAGTCTATCTTCATTCCTCCTCAAAGCGCTGGAGCGATTGATTGATATCCATCTTCGCACGAACATAAATCCGCAATTATTGTCTGCGGCTCAGCATGCATACTGTAAGGGAAAGTCGGTGGAAACCGCTCTTCACTCCTTAGTACGCACTATCGAATACTCTCTTCATCACAAAGAGTATACCATGGTGGCCTTCCTTGACATAGAAGGCGCCTTTAACAACGTCAACACATCTGCAATCGCAAATGCACTGACAGAACTGAAGGTGGATAGCTCGCTTAGTGAATTGATTAATCTACTGCTTGAAAGTCGGATTATTAATTCAAAACTGGCCGTTGCTTCTGCTAGGAGGTCTGTCAGTAGAGGCACGCCACAAGGCGGTGTTCTTTCTCCCCTTCTCTGGAATTTGGTGGTGAATAAACTACTGATAAACCTGGAAGGGGAGGGCTGCAGGGTGATTGCCTATGCGGATGACGTTGCTATAGCCGTCTCAGGAAAACACCTCAATACCATTAGGGAACTCCTGCAAAACGCTCTTAACAAGCTAACGAGATGGGCTAATCGGTGTGGACTGTGTGTTAACCCCCACAAAACCGAGTTGGTCCTCTTTTCCAGGAAATATAAAATCCCATATATTGACCCTCCCTCTATTAGCGGTACAAGCTTAACCTTCTCTGAGGAAGCAAAATTTTTGGGTCTAATCTTCGATAGGAAGTTAAGTTGGAAACCCAATATACAAGAAAGAGTCAAGAAAGCTACAGTAGCACTTTTCTCTTGCAAAAAAGCCATTGGCAATAAGTGGGGTATACAACCCCGTATTACGCATTGGCTATATACAGCGGTGGTTAGACCAATTCTTACTTACGGGGTGGTCGTCTGGTGGACTGCCCTGGATAAAGCTATAAACCGCGACAAACTGGGCAAAGTCCAGCGATCAGCGTGTCTGTGCATTAGCGGAGCACTTCGTACTACCCCCTCCGCTGCACTGGACATTCTGTTGCACCTGATACCCCTTGACATTTTCAGCATGCAAACAGCGGCTTGCTCCGCTGTCCGCTTAAAAGCTACCTCACAGTGGACCAACAAGAAGATTGGCCACTCCATCATTTTGGACTCCTTTAAGTCTCTACCCAGAAACATAGACTACACCATACCCCATCTGCAGTTCGGAAAAAATTTCCAAATCACCATTCCTTCCAGATCATTCTGGGATGATGATGCATTTGCAGAAGATAAATCGATCCACTTCTACACCGACGGATCTAAAACCAGCGATGGGGTAGGTGGGGGCGTTTTCTCAGAAAAGCTAAATCTTAGCCTCTCTTTCCGTCTTCCAGATTACTGTAGCGTGTTCCAGGCGGAAATTTTTGCGATAAAAGAAGCCCTGTCGTGGCTGAAGAGGAATGTGATATCCTCAAAGGATATCCGTATCTTCTCGGATAGTCAGGCAGCGATTAAGTCCCTGGACTCAGTCTCTTCAAATTCCATCGTAGCCCAAGATTGCCGCTCATCTCTCTCGGAGATGGCAGAGCAGTTCAACATTCACCTCTGTTGGGTGCCGGGACATAGAGACATTCCAGGTAACTGTAAGGCAGACGATCTCGCCAAAAAAGGAACAACTTTACCTCTTTTACCTGATAAAGGTTCTTTAGGAATACCAATCGCTACATGCAAACTCTTGCTCAAGCTATCAGCAATCGAGAGAACAAACCTTAGGTGGACATGTAGCAATACTTGTCTAGCGACTAAGCGAATCTGGCCAAAGCTGGATCTGCGACGCTCTAAGTGTCTAA
Organism: Portevinia maculata; assembly: GCA_949715645.1. Classification (NCBI taxonomy): domain Eukaryota; kingdom Metazoa; phylum Arthropoda; class Insecta; order Diptera; family Syrphidae; genus Portevinia; species Portevinia maculata. The sequence continues at coordinate 280,776,361 of OX454525.1, forward strand.
TCTCATTAAACCGACTGCATATTAGCTCGACCATAGGTGTTATCACAGGACACTGCTTAATAGGCAGGCACGCCTCCAGACTTGGCGTGCACTCAAACGACTTCTGCAGAAGCTGCATGGACGAGGAGGAGGAGGAGACTGTACTTCACCTTCTCTGCACATGCCCTGCACTCTCCCACAAAAGAAATCTCCATCTTCTTCTTGTTTAACGACACAAACGACTTAGCCAACACTGGCGTCAGAAGTCTTTCGCGCTTCATAAGAAGCTCTCATTGGTTCAACGAGCAGTGAGGGAATCCCCAGATCTGTGTGGTACCACAATGGACCTAATCCTGGTCTAAGTGTGTCGGCCTTGCTGACAGCCACGTCAACCTAACCTAACCTAACCTACGGGTAAATCAAAATGTTGATAATGGATTAAGGTTTTAAGAGAAAAGTTTTGTTGTCACAAAAAAAATGTATGGAACAATATATGTATGTATTTTTCAATAAGGTGTGATCGGTCTCTTCTCGCAAGGGGAATCAGCTGTTTGTTCATGTCATAAGAAAAGTTAAAGAAGGATAGGAAAGAAAGAAAAGGTAGGTAAACAACATTGATTTTACATGCTTCTCTGGACAATGCAAGTTGTTATCATTGACTGATAAGCGCGTAGGTTGACGACTCAGAGGAAACTGTGTGGTAGGCGACTTCTATGGCAACATAATCTCAATAATTTGCATTAAATTATGCTAGAATAATATATGGACTCGTAGAAGTGCTGCCTACCCATAGTCAAATGGATAGAAGTTATAAAGTGCTACGATGCTTAATTTATTGATTGGGTCAGCAATCGGACTCCTTTATAACTCTGTCGATTCGTTTACTTCCAGGTGGGATACAAAAGGAAAATTAAAATCAAGCTGACGCAAGAAAGCTTGAGCAGAATATTGGCCGATTAGTACTTAGATGGGAAAGGTATAAAATGCTTTGCCAATTTTGGTTGATCAAGGTATGAATTAGATTTAATTCAAACTTGATTAAGTGGGGGTGACTGTGTTATATACTTATTGAACGCTGTATGTATATATGCCACTATCTGTCCCACGTAGTTGGGCGCCAATGTAGGTCATAGCTAGGTGGGAAGGTGAATTTGGGTATTGGTTGACCTGAATCCCTTGGCAGCAGTAGGCACGCTTGCGATCGCACGGCGTTAGCTCGACGGTGGGGTGGGATCTTGCTGCCTCTCTATGCACACATGAATTTCGTGCCTGGTCTTAGAGGTCTTTTTGATGAATGAAAAGAAGTCCAAAAAAGATTAAAAATAGACTATGAAGATAGAAAGAAAAGAAGTAGGTATATGCTCAGGAGAGAACTAAATGAAATTTGAAAAAAAAAGGTGAGAGATGAACAAATGAAGCTGATGCTGTTTCAGGTGGTGTGAAACATACGGACTTGCCCTCCCCTTTGCACTCGGTGTTAACCGGTGCACCGTGACTATCCCTTGTCCATTTTGTAGCTGGGGTAGTCCCTTAAATTACCCTTGCGAGCGTCTACCCGATCACGACCTTAATAGCGAAGAATTTTAACCGTGACAGAAACACATATTTATTTTATATTTAATTATATACTTCGGTTGTAGGATATGTAAGAACAGATTATTTATTTCTCCTAATATGTCACGTTTTAATCAAGAACAGATAACTATCTAATAACTTTAAAGGCATAGTGCTATATTAGGTAACTTAGTATGTAGTAAATTCGATTGAATATAAAAATTGTTAATAGAATTTAAGTGATTAGATGCAAATATTTTATTTGTATATCCATGTATGAAACTTGGATTGTATCTTTATGTTAGGCTAGTTAAATTTGTGCATAATGTATATAAAAAAAGGAAGCTAGTTTGCCAAAGAAATCTTAAAATGGTACAAAGCGTACTTACAGTTTTCCAGAAGTGTCGATGAAATTTGTGGCCACAATTTTCCTTCGCTGCTGACGGACGATAATGATTGAGACTTTTGTCTGATTTTGTGTGAACGCACTTTGTTGCATTCGTTTATGTTTAAATTTTGATAACTAATTTCTTAGGCAAATTATTAGCACTCGTTTAGCAAAATAAGGTTAGGTTAGAAAAATTGAATTTACGCTAATCAAATTTATAGGGGTGAGATACCAAATTTACACATTCACAAAAGAAATAATTAGCTATAGATTGTAGCACTTGTTATTTTTTTTTTTTTTTTTAGTTTTGAGGTTCGATTCAATATTTTAATTAAATAGTGTTTCTTTGTCCGCCGAATTTTTGGGACGGCATCTGAGGTGTTGGTGTAGGGATGTCTGCGTGTGTGGCTACGCTTCAGCTGACCGCATGCACTGCTTCTTATGCTGAACACATGCGTTCTCGTTATTTGCGTAGGCGCGCAGATTTGGGTGATACGATCATTGAAGAAGAAAAGGTATATAGAAATTTTTGTTGCGGACGCTCCACTCGACTTCTCTATACTTTTGTAGAGAAGCTAGCGAGATTTGTATGGAATGCGCCCGCAGTTTCTGTGGACACATAAGAAGGGAATTAGTGCCAAAATTTAATCAAAACTTCACTGATTACAAACCTATTTAATTATGGATGGTATGTTTACGGGAGTTTCCCTATTTGAGGGTTTATTATTTGAAGTACTGGTGTACTTCGGCATGCGTTCGGTGTTTTCGGACACGTGGCTTGATGGGGTATGGATTTTAATGCTCGACAATACATCCGTAAAAGAAAATCTATCGAAGCGAAATATTTTGCGAAATTAGTAAATTTAAATGGACTTTATTGAAAAGGGCTGTCTTACCTTTAAAAGGATCTGATTTAAATTTCCTTCTCGGATTTTTTTTGTGTTTGCCAGAGCTGGAAACCGCCTAACCACTTTCACTGTCTGCACGCTAAAGAAAGAGCGTTGCGCTCTCGGCATGAAACAATATAAATTGATGGCCGTGTAGGCCACAGTTCAGTGGCAAAAGCCAAATTCACAATGGGCATAGGGGTGTGTTGGTTTTATTTCCTGTTTCCGTCGCGGATATGGGGAGCTAATCGTTACATTTAAAACTTGACGAAAATATTTTATAAAAATTATAATTTTTGCTGTTAAAGGCATTCGCCACAGATTTGAACATAGGGACGGGCTACAGTCCGCTTGGGCGAACTGTTGGATACCCTATTCTTATTCCTATCCCTCATAAGTGGGCGTGACAAAAGTCTAAGTATGGTTGAATTGTTAAGAACGCTCTACATATTTTGTTATATAACATTTAAAGGATTTTATCAAAAAAAAAAGCTCCCCAGCCCAAACTTGGGTGTTTCAATAAAATTGTTTTATTTAATTGTGGGCGTGTCAGTAGGCGGATTTAAAAAAAATTAACACATGAGAATAAAGGGCCCCTAGAGAGTATATACAAGGTGGCGCAAAAATAACCTTCCAATGTTTTTTGGCCACCGACCCATTATTGCTCAAATAAATAGTCACCAATATTCCGCGTTCTGGAGCAGTGTAGCGTAACATTGTTTATTAACGTGTATTTCGCATGTGTTTACTACACAAATGTCAAAACAGAACTGACATTAGGGGCCAATCGCAAAATTTATAGCATTTTCTGATAGGAGGATTACTTTTGCGCCACCTTGTATTATAAATTTCAGCTCCCTAGCTCAAACTTTAAACTTTTAAAAAAAAAAAAAATTAATTGTGGGCGTGTCAGTGGGCGGATTTTGAAAATATTTACACATGAGCATAAAGGGTCCATAGAGAGTATATACCATAAATTTCAGCTCCCGAGCTGAAACTTTGGATTTTCAAAAATTAATATACCCTTAGAATAGGGTATAAAAAAATTATTTTATTTATTTGTGGGCGTGTCAGTGGGCGGATTTTGAAAATTTTTTATCCCGAGCAGTTTAAGGAGTCATAGATCATATATTAGCTTTCTAGCTCAAAATTCGATTTTTTCCAAAATTTGGTTTTTTTGATTTTGTGGGCGTGTCTGTGGGCGGATTTCAAAAATTCGTAAACTTGATTATTTCGGGACCCTAGAGAGTATATGGTTAAAATTTCAGCTCTCTAGGTCCAGTTTAAAGGCCTAATTTTTGGCTACAGACGGACGGACGGACGGACATGGCTAGATCGACATTACTATTGATGCTGATCATAAATATAGTAACTTTTAGGGGTCTACGGGCAATATTAAGGTATGTTACAAACTATGCGTCAAAATTAATATACCCTTAGAATAGGGTATAAAAAGATTAACTCATCGAGAAATCAGCAAGAAACGTGGAAAAATATCAAACAACTTATTTTAAATAAAGAACAAAGTCAGATCAATAGCGTCTCATTTAGTGTCAATACTTTGCACAACAGTAAACAGATTTCATGTGAATTTAATACATTCTTTGTAGAAAGTGTAGAAAAAATTATTAAAGAGATACCGGCGTTAACTTACGATAATGATTTGATCCAAGTTGAAACAGTGTTTAAGTTTAAAAGCATACGTACGAAGGCCATAGTAGTGGAATTCAAAAAAATGGGCAAAAAAAGAGACTATAATTTTATGAGTGCAAACATGTTTTTAGATGGAATAGAAATAATTGGCCCAGTAATGAGAGAGCTCTTTAACAAGTCGATGATGACAGGTGTTTTTCCCAGTGGATGGAAGGAATCAATGATTAGACCTATTGAAAAAGTTGCGAATACCGTTCTACCTGAAGAATTCAGACCTGTTAACATGCTTCCCTTATACGAAAAAACATTTGAAAAAATAGTGGAGAAGCAACTCAGAAATTATGTAGAAGAAAATAAATATATCATGGAACATCAATCTGGATTTAGGCAAGGATACTCTTGTGAAACTGCTTTAAATTGGGTGATCGTAGACTGGAAAAATCAAATAGATAAAAAAAAGATAATTGTAGCTGTATTTTTGGATTTTAAGAGAGCTTTTGAGACAGTGGATCGTGAAATCCTCATAAAGAAACTTTTTAAATATGGAGTTAAAGACAATGAGCTCACAGCGCACAGTCGTAAACAATAATATTGCAAATGCATGTGAAGTCAATGTAGGATTACCGCAAGGCTCGGTATTGGGAGTATTCCTATTCTTAATGTACATTAATGATATTAACAAGGTTGTGAAGAATAGTAAATTATGTATGTTTGCGGATGACGCACTTTTGTTTATTAGTGGAAACTGTGCAAAAGTTTGCATAAATAAAATAAATGATGATATAAAAGCACTAAGTAAATGGCTAAAAATTAATAAACTAAGATTGAATATTAAGAAGACAAAATGCATGTGTATGAACAGCAAAGAAAGTACAGATGTGAACATCGATGGAGAGAGCATAGAGCCTGTTAATGAATTTAAATACTTGGGAGTTATTATAGACGACAAAATCAATTTAAAAGCAAATATAGATTACATATGCAAAAAAGTATCGAAGAAAATATATTTCTTTACTAGGCTAAGAAAGAAGATTTCAACTAATACCGCAATACAGATCTACAATGCCATAATATGACCACATTTTCAGTACTGCACAACAATTTTATATCTATCAACTGAAACAGATTTAACAAGACTACAAAGGCTTCAAAATAAGGCAATGAGTATAATACTAAAGTGTCATAGATTAACGCACGCGAAGTATATGTTAGATAAACTAGGGTGGTTAAATATTAGACAGCAAATAAAATTTAGTGTATTAGTGTTTGTTTTTAAAATGAAAAATGATTTGTTACCGGGATATCTGCTAAAAAATTTAGAATACATTAGTGAAAGCCAACCGTATAACCTCCGAAATGGGCAAAACTTTAGACCACAATTTAGGTCATCAGTGTGTGCTCCAAATACAGTTATGATTAAGGGACTAAATAAATTTAACAATCTACCCAATGAACTTAAGACTCTAAGGAAGAATTATTAAAAATAATAAAATCAGACAATTAAATATATTTACAAATAAATAAGTAATGGAAATAAATGGCTTGTTTAAGCCAAATAATAAGTAACACACTCTAACACTCTTAAATTAAAATAAAATGATAAATTAAATACATAAATCAGGGAATAATACAATATACAATTACTTATAAATAAATAAATAAAAGGTCCGTCCCGCGCGCGGGTTGGACGGGGATTGAGGGCGTGGGCATAATAATAATAATATTGTTTTGCATTTATCTTTTTCTTTTGAAATTTTGTAGTATCACTTTCAAAAGCATTTATTACTAATATTTTTTAAAATAGAAACTTATTAAATGCAAAATAGAGTACATTATTTTACAGAGCGCAACAAGACAATTTCCTATATACCAACAACTCAGTGATAGCTTTTCTGGTTTTCTTAAAGCAGATGTTTTTTTTTTTTATAATTTTTTATGAATATAAGCTAAATAAGTGGAGACCTGTGATTCGCCGAGCAGACATTTTGTGTGGCCCATTTATGTGAAGTTAAGAGTTTAGCAGGCGAACAGGATACTGCTTTATAAATGCTACTGCTTTGCTAAACGCTTTCGCTAAATTTTATCTTTGTAGACATTTTTGTATGGGAGATAAATTTTAGCGCGAGCAGGATACTGGGCTTTAAGAGTAAACAAAATATTTAAGATCAACAAGTGGACATCATAGTCTTCAGATTGGATTATTCTTTCTTCTTATTTTTCATCGATCTCCATTTGGTGTTAATCGTCGTGGTAGTCTCGGGATATCCATTTCGTCCAATGTACTTCGTTTCGGCTCTATCTTCTCATTCCTGCCAAGGTTTTTTCCTCTTCCTTCCCACATCGAGGATGTGAGTTTCCCAGGTTGCTCGGGGCTTTCCTCTCGGTGCAGCACCCTCTAATCTTATTTCCATTGCCCGTTTGGTTCACTCGTCCATCCCTTGCAGATGTTCGAACCATTTGAGCGGACTCTCCTCTGTTTCCTGATGTATTTTTTTTTTATTTTTTCTTTATTTTTTTTTATAGAATTGAAAATTTACAGAAAAATATAACAATATCCCACGAAGCTTAAAAGCTTGTCTGCAGGATTTTTTGAAACATTGCAAGTATTTTCATTTGGTGCTTACTCAACTATTTTCTACTCTATTTCAAAATTGTTTATTTGTATTTTACAAAAGTGCAAAAATATGCAAAAACAAAAAATGTGTTATCTATCGACTGTGCTATTTCTGGGCGCATTATTTCAATTCTGACTCTATCTCTACTGGTTTTCTCCCCGACCCGTCTTAGGTTCTTCATTTCTGTTGCCTTGAATAAATGCATTAATTTTGATCTTATAACAGTACACACGGCACCGTAAAGTGCTATTGGTGCTATAACTGCGTTGTAAAGCTTAAGTTTTGTTCTTGAGCTTATGTCTCGTTTATCCACTATTGTGTTTTTTATTTGATTGTACGCGGATACTGTTTTTTTAGTTCGACTTATTACTGCTTGGTCTATTATTCTATTAGTACAGGTAATAATGGTTCCAAGGTATTCATAGGATTCAACGCCCTCTAAATCTCTGCCGTTGCATGTTACATATATGCAGATTCTCTGTAGACCTATCTTCTTTAGAGACCTACATTACTTTGCTCTTAGTTATATTTACCATCTTCCCCTTTCCCTTCAGATTATTGGACCACTTCTCCAATGATTGCTGTAGTCTGTCTGGATTGTTTGCTAAGAGGAATTGCAGAGGGGTGTATACTCCAGTTTTCTATTTTGGTATTTTCTGTTTCCTCTTACACGATTTTACTATTCCATCCATGAATAGAAAGAACAATAGAGCGCTTAAACGGTCTCCTGGCTTTACCCATTGCATATTTCGAATGCTTTTATTCGAATACTTCTGTTGCCGTGTGATTGGCAATAAACACTTTAAATGGCGTTTATCAGTCTATCCGGGAACCCGCTTTTAGTGTCTCCCATACATGCTGTATTGGCATACTATCAAACTAATTAAAAATAAATATTAGGCATTAACGGGAAATACAGGACCTTAAACCTAGCTTCTCCAACCACTTTCTTTGCAGAGCGGAAGGGACATACATTTTTACGCCGAATCCGAACGGCAAATTCTTCATGACAATTGATACTCTTGGATGTTTGTCAGACGTTCGCAAGAGGAGGGGCAGTGGAAAAAAAAACTCTAGATATTACTTGGACTCGGCGGGAAATGAACCGTAGACCTTTCGATTAGCAGTCCAACACACTATCAAACGCCGCTTTTAAATCTACGAATACCAGGAAGAGGTCTTTCCCTTTAGCAATCCATTTTTCTATGATGGCTCTTAATGTGGTCTTGTTTATCGACACGGTTCTGAACGCCGCCTGCTCCTCCTCTAGGTCTTCTTCAACTAATACTTTATTTTGTTCCCATGCCTTTTGATAAAAGTGCCATTTTCTGTATCTTTGGACTATTATATTTAATATGTCCCGGCGCTATTGCATCTGTTCCGGCAGCTTTTCCAATTTTCATTGTATGTAGGTCATACTCAACCTACTCTTCCTCAACTTGTCCTCGTGTTGTTTCGCCTTCTAATTCTATTTCTGTGAATGGCCTAGGAATACGATTCCGTCTTCATCTTTTTTAAAACTTATGTTAAATCTATTCCTTCCTTTCTATTAAGTCCCTATCTTTGATTTTTCATGTTTTTTTTCGTATTTTCCTCTCAGATTTTCGCTATTTTCCAAAAGCCTTCCGTATTCCTTCCTTAGGCTCGTTCTTCTACTGAGTTTCGTTATTCTTCTCAGGAAATCCTCTTTGCTCCGTAAACTGCTCCTTTAACTTTATTCCTCTTTCCCAGGTTCTTCTGTCAGTTGGAAGACCTTCATTTTTCTTGCTGTATTCTTTATATGAACATGTAAGTAAGTACAACATACGTAAGTTTATATATATTATACTAGCGGCCCCGGCGGACTTCGTCCCACCCAAAAATACAACGAAACTATTGCAAGACAATGCAATTCTAACAATGCCACTTCAACTTTCATAATCCAGCAGATGATGTTTCGAATTAAATATGGCGGCATTGTACTATTAAACTAAACCAAAAAATTTACATTCCGTTAAACTAAACATTAAATAAATTATTTTCTTAAAATTTTCGGCAATTGCCGAAATAGCAACCGATAATTATCCTCATTTTGACGAATCATCAAACGATATGCATAGTAGTTCATCGAACTTACTTTCTTCGTTGTTTCTTCATCTAATAACAAATGAATCCAAAGTAACAAATAAATGCAAAGTTTCAAAATAAAATTAAGATTCCATTTAATTGATTGATTTGGTGACATAATTGAAGAAAGAAGTCTACTAAGCAGTAACTGGATTTAACATTTTGATGTTAAAATGGTAGCCGTCATCACCTTTCCAAAACGGATACTGAAGTGAATCATACGACCGATGCGTCTAACTAATACGTTGCAATTGTCCATTGTTTCGGCGCGTCAGTACATAATGGCAACCTCATCAATTGAAAGTGCATTGTATTGACGTTCGTACGCTCGGTTAGGCCTTTTATCCGCTTTAATCACGATTTGATGATCATCTATTAGCATTCTGTCCAACGCATTCTTAAATAATCCAATCAATTCATTATGGTCATGAAGCATTCGTTGCAATTCCCTGATGATGTCTTCTTTCGTTCTGTTGTCATTAAAAGGAAACGGATGAGTACTCTTTCGAGCAGGAATTTCCTTGAACGACGGATTGTATCCGCTTTCATTGATAATTGATGCAGCGACAGAAGTCATTTGAAAGCACCCATAATAGTTCTGAACATTTGCAAGAAATTGCTTTGATTCTCTTGTGACGCCTTCTAGATACGATCGCAATGGTTAAGGTGGCGATGGCAATGTTGGCAATTTAACTTGTCCACTAAGGCAACACAATCCAGGTGTTTCTCCTGGAAATTTCAATGCGTTGCAATGTGGACATACTACAACCATTGATCCAATTTGATCGACAGGAAGAGATCGATAATCGAATGCACAATCATATCGGAATGCTACTCGAAGCAAATTGACATTGCCAGCACTTCTTCTTTATTGTCTATTTTCAGTATTTATTCGTTGACTTTGAACCGATAAATTTCCACATCGATTTACTCGACAACTTAGTTGCGCCAATCTACGTGAATCGATTACCGCCTGCTGGTGTTTGTCTGTTTGTTGCGCATGAATTTGGACGTGGTTTGCATTTCTTCGTTGTTGCGCAATCTCTCTATATTCTTGACTCATATTCGCATGATGAGTCGATACTGCTCGTGCACCAGCTGAACGTCGGGCTAAATTAAATCTTTTCGTTGGTGGCATTATGAAGAACAACTGCAATACAATGAAATTCCGAATAGAAAATTTCAAAACAATGAAACATCAATAGAAACTTACCACTTCTTACCGACAAATCCCAATAGCTAACCAACAATGCAACACAGCACAAATTCGCAAAATGCCTCAATCGCTCAATCGCCACTGTTCAAATGAAATGAAAATAGTACAATATGAATACACTCATTTCTATTCTTCTATATAGGTATTCTCATATCAATTTTAATTCACAAAAACTCACAAAATCGCAATGAAGAAATCCGAATCTGTAAGGCGCAATGGCCGGCAAACGTTATTCGATCGAACAAAACACGAAGTGTTGCAAAGTGCAATATGGACGCTGAAACAGCAACGAATGAAGAAACTGCGCAACTGGATCAAATGGCACAGACAACTTGGACAGCGCCACCACACATGAAACAAAATTGGCTTCTCCATTGATCGATAATAGATGGCGTTACGTTGCGCGTCTATCTGACAGTTCAATTGTGATAAGATATGTTACATTCAAATTTGATTCTTTTTTTGGTTGTTGCCAAAATAAATAAATACAAAATGAAAAAAAAAAAAATTGAAAAAAATCGAAAATTCTTTTTTTTTAAATTTTAATTTTTTGACTTTTTTAAAAAAAAAAACCGAGAAAATACCTTTCCAACAAAGTATAAATCATCAAAATCGGTTCAGCCAATCTCGAGTTATGGGATTACATCGCTTCGGACACTTTCTTTTATATAGATAATAACATATATTAAAAATAAAACAACAATACAATTTAATAGTGTAAACGCCTTGACTTTATACTTACGCGCCGAAATTGCTTAAAGCTTTCCAAAAACCAAACATGAACAATGCACTAGAAAATGTCCTTTTGCAATTGAGAGAAACACGGCTTCAAAAACTCTCAAATGCGTTTCTTATATTTTCTTCATGCAATTACATTCCATTTTCACATACATATACATAATGTAATTATTTTCCGGAAAAGCATGGGAGTTTCAAAGATGGACACAGAAGAGAGAATACGAGTACATTCAGTCTCAAATTTGTCTACACGTGATTTCTAAACAAAACTTCAATTTAACCCGGAAAATCAAGAGCTGCACATGTTTGCCGGCAGTTTTCCCCAAGATTTAATTTCTCGCATCATCTCTTACAGTTCGCAATAAGAAGTTAAAGTGTTCTCTTTAATGAAACTTCCATTCTCTCTTTTTTATTATGAAGCGGTGTTTGCATCGGCAACACTGGATTGCGTCATGCGCAAACTCTCTAACAGGAGTGGGAAATTATTTTTCATCTCTATTCGAAGGAATTTCTTAGGGCTAATTTTTGTCTACAAATAAATGTATCCTTCACTCTAGTGACTTTAGTTTGTTTGTGATTTTGTTTACAAAGCAGCAGTACGTGGGAAATCTTTTGAATTAGTGAATTTCCATCGAGTGGCTTGGAAAGCTGTTGGCTTTCAATTTGTTGAAACTGGTAAACTACAATTGCAAGCAAGAAATATAAGTTTTGTGTAAACCATGCTTTCTGCAACTGTTTGTGGAAACCAATGTTGCAGCTGAAAATGTAATGCCATGCGTGAAAAGTCGAATGTCAATATTGTCGTAAATTGTGCTAATAACAAAGCAGATATCTCAACAAGGAACCAATTTTTGTATATTTTTGACCGTGCAAATGACAGGTGCCGATTTTATGATCCATAACGATAATTGATTGAAATAAGATTTGTCCCTGAAAATGCGGCAGTTGGATGTAAGTTGGTTGTCTTTTTTATACAGGAGTATGAAAAAACACAACCGGGAAGGGAGGGTGCGGTTTGATGAATATTTCAATTGAATAAGAACTTTGAAATTAGGAGGAAAATAATTAACATTCTGTTATTAACAAAATGCTTCACTATTTTCAGGAACAAATTGGAATGTTGTATAATTGAAAAGGGGATGAAAATTATGTGCACTAAATATGAACTTCAATATTCCTTTTTTGTATGATTAGGACTTTATTTCTAATATAAATAAAGAAAAGGTCTAGTATCTCCATGCAGCACATAGAACATCCTCTGCATTGGCCAGCAGTGGTGCTTATCATTTTGCATTTCATTCCATTCTTTTTGCTCGTAATTTTTAATGTAGTAATATTTAATGTTCACAATTGCTTTCTATGTTTACGGAGCATGTAACAGAGCGACATCTAAGACCCAGAGAAGGAAAATTCTTTCACATAATCCCTCAAAGTACTAATTATGGTTGACCCTTTTATACTTGTAGTAGTGCTTCTAAAAAAGTACGAGCACGAATTCGACTTTATATGAATCGAACTGTTGGCAAAATTGCTATTTTTAATGTTATATAATAATTAACTAATTATTTACGATACATATTTCTTTATATTTTTTCTTAATAATGTTTATTCTAAGAAAGTTAATATGGTAGGTAGGTAGAAGTGGCGGTTCGGCTTGTACCCAATTAGCACTATGTTGTGCCTTTTTGTTACCACGACTCGTGTGACCTATTTGTAGTGGTTGTAGAGGGTTTTGATGTGTGGCTATATCCAACCTGTGGAGTTGAGAAAACGGATAAGATCTTGTATCCCTTTTTCCGATGTAGCGCTAGAGTCGTCGAAGAATGGTTGGTACAGTGCCCGCAGTCTGGCTCTTGCTAGTGCCGGACATTCGCAGAGAAAATGGAAGAGAGTTTCTCTTTCATGTACATTCCCGCAACTTCGACAGTGGAGGTTAAATGGGATACCTAGTTTGGCCACATGGTCTCCAATTGGCCAAAGCCCGGTGATTATCGCCGTAATTCTGGCGACATCGGGGCGGGTTCTGTTTAGAAGATCATTTGTTCTTCTTTTGTTATAAGTAGGCCATATTTTCCTTGGTATGATGCAGATAGTTAACTTTCTCCATTGAAGATTGGCTTTCTTCAGGAAGCATGAGTGTATTTGTGTCTTAACCGCACCTAGCGAAATCTGAACCCTTGCCGCGAGTGAGCCGTCCAGAGCTGAGCCCTGTCTGGCCAGCTCATCTGCACGCTCGTTTCCTGTTATGTTACTATGCCCTGGAACCCATAGTAGTGTAACCCTGAAACGTTCCCCCAGTCGGGCAAGCTCGTTGCGGCACTCCTGCACCAGTTTGGAGGATATGGTAGCCGAGTCAATAGCTTTGATGGCGGCTTGGCTATCTATGAGGATAGCAATGTTTTGTTTGTGCATTGTGTCACGCCCTAGTTGCATACAGGCCTCTCAGATAGCCAATAGTTCCGCCTGGAAAACGCTGGCGAAATCCGGCAGACGGTATTATATTGATATTTTTAGTGATTCCGAGTAGACACCGGCCCCCACACCACAATTCATCTTATGTAGATCCGTCGGTGTATATGAGCGTGTCGAACTCTTTCACTACTTCGTCTCTCTTCCAACGAGCTCTGGAAGGAAAACTTACTTGGAAGCCTTTTATGAAGTTAAGTTTGGGTGTGATGTAGTCGGTTGGAAACGTGACCATACCATCTGGTAGCGAGTCCAGAATGCTGCTGTGGCCGTATGGCCTTGCAGTCCAGCACCCCGACTCTCTGAGTCTTACCGCACTGCATATCGCGCGGTATCCTTTGTGTGTAGGTCAAGAGGCAAAAGGTGCAAGAGCACAGTGAGGGCGTCCGTTGAGGCCGACAGTGCCCCCTTGGTGCCTACACTGGCGGTTCTTTGCAATCTTTTCAGTTTTGTGAGGTTGCAACCTTTACTCAAAGCGGGCCACCATACTAGTGATCCATAGGTGAGGATTGGACGTACTACAGCTGTGTACATCCGCAAGGTCATCTTTGGTTGAAGTCCCCACTTCTTTCCAAAGGTTCTGCTACAGGCATAGAAGGCAATGCATGCCTTTCTCACTCTGTGTTAAATGTTATGTTTCCAGTTAAGTTTTGGATCCAGCGCGATCCCCAGATACTTAGCGCTAGAGGATAGTGTAAGTGGTTGACCGTTAGGCGGGGTAGGGTAAAATCGGGTATTTTGGTTTTGGTAGTGAACAGCATCAGTTTGGTTTTGCTCGGATTAACGCCGAGGCCACAACTTGCAGCCCAGGTGCTTACCTTGCCTAGAGCAGTCGCCATAATATCACTTATCACCGAGGGAAACTTCCCTGACACTAGTATTATTACGTCGTCCGCATACGCGACAGCTTTGACCCTTTCCCTGTCTAGTTTTACGAGAATTTTGTTCATAACCATTAGCCAGAGTAGCGGAGAAATGATTCCTCTATTGGCAAATTTGGTTAATGTTATTGCCTAATGTTGCCTGCATGACTCTTGTTCCGAGCATAGAAGCTATCCATTGTCTAATAGATTCATCTATGCCCAGTTCGACCAGATATTCAAGAATAGCTTCTGTGTGTACGTTGTTGAATGCTCCCTCTATATCCAAGAAGGAGGCTAGAGTGTATTCTTTGTAGTGTATGGATTTTTCAATTGTTCGCACTACCTCATGGAGAGCCGTTTCCGTGGATATGTCCTTGAGATAGGCATGCTGTGATTTGGAAAGCGATGTTTCTGGCAGAGAACTTAGTATGTGGATGTCTAGGACGCGCTCTAGGGTTTTAAGCATAAAGGAGGTTAGACTAATTAGTCTAAAATCCTTCGCGGATACATGCCCGCGTTTGCCCACCTTCGGTATAAACACCACCCTAGCGCGTCTCCAGAGGTGTGGTACGTGGTTTAGTATTATGTAAATAGCTTCGGAAAATCGACGCTAACCAAGGTATTGAAAGTTAATATACTTGATAGGTAAATAATTAAATAAATAAATAAATTATATCTCAGTTTGTTCAACAGTGGCTACATTATCCTGGTTCTAACAAAGGATCTTTCCCAAGAGCCAACATTAACGGAAACCACTACCTACCTAGTTACAGCCAATGTGGGTCTGTGGATAATTTAGGCACCACAACCACAGAGAAAGACTGTGAGGTATTTGAATGTTTAACGGCTGTAATCGCAACAATCCGCCACGACTTAAATATAGTGTATGGAATTTGTTTGTTTCTGTACTTAACATTACTTAATTTAAAACTTTAATCTTACATTATGTTTTAAAGTACATATTATATTGAAAAAAATCGAAATGTCCTCAGGAACAGAGTTGGATGCTCCCTTTACTCATAAGATAGATATTTAAATTACTATTGATGGCCATGAATACTTATTATAAGTATTGAAGATAAGCCATACGTTCGTTTGACACAGCTGGCGTGTCACAATCATATAAATAATGTTGTTTGTTAATAAGTCACAAAACGCTGCAGCGCAAAACGAAGAGTATCGAGCCAAGAGAAAGGAGGAGAAGAAGATCCTGCGTAGAAAGAACGTACACAGTCTCGCAGCTTAAGGAAATCGAAGAGTCTTGCGATCGAAACAACTCCTGGAGATTTTACAAGAAGGCGAAGCAACTGGCTGGTAGCTTTAAGACCGGAACGCAGGCTCCTCGAAACAGCGACGGAAACCCAGTCACCGAAGCGCAGTGAATAGTAGATGTATTTAAGAAGCATTTCCAACAGCTGTTAAATGGGCATCATATAGAGATAGTGATAGGGCAAGAAGAGAACACACGTTCTGTCAAAGAAGAACAAATTTCACCACCCAGTATAGAAGAGATTGGCTTAGCTATAAGAAATCTATATAAGAATAAGGCCGCGGGATCTGATGGTTTACCAGCGTATGCACCAAAACATCAACCAAGTAAGGGTGGAAAAAAACATGCCCGATGACAGGAAAACTGCAATCCTTCGTCTTGTAAGAGCTATCGAGGAATACCCCTGCTAAATGTTGCATATAAGGTCATATCTTACGTACTGTGTAAACGTCTGAACCTGTTCTGCAACACACTATGCTTCACGTACCAGTGTGGTTTCGGCCTGGCAGATCGACAATAGACCAAATCTTCATAGGTTTTGGTTAGGTTACAGTGACTGTTAGCTGAAAGCCAATACACTTAGACCAATGAGGTTCGTTGTGATGCCACAGGGATCGGGATTTTCGACCACTACTCGCTAAAACCATTTGGAGCTTCTAATGAAGTGCGATAGACTTCTAACATCTGTGTTAGCTAAGTCAGTGAGTTCATTGAGGAAGAAGGCTCCTAGATAGAGATTTCTTTTATGGCAGAGTGCAGGACATGTGTAGAGGAGATGCAGTGTAGTCTCCTCCTCCTCTTCATCCCTGCTGCTTCTGCAGAAGTCGTTTGAATAGATGCCAAACCTTGATGCGTGCTTGCCTATTAGACAGACAGTGTCCTGTGATGACACCTATGGCAGAGCCAATGTGCAGTCGGTTAAGTGAGATCAAACTCAAGGAGTCTTCATACTAAGGCAAATCCTGCGAAAGGCCAATGAATTTCAAGTCGAGACCCCCTACCTTTTCGTCGATTTTAAAGCCACATATGATAGCTTTCATCGTCATGAGCTCTGATATAATGTGCAGTTTGGAAGCAGCTCTTCCGAATTATTTTAAACGTGTACCGGATTAAAGCAAGGAGATGCAAATTTCATGTGACTTCTTCAATCTTGTTCTGGAGAAAATAATGTGAAAGCACTATCTTCAATAGATCCGTTCAGCTTCTGGGGTATGCAGACGATATCGACATCATCGGTCGTTCCCAGCATGTTAGAGGCTTTCACTGCCATTGAAGAACAGGCGAAATTGGTTGGTCTTGAAGTAAATGAGAAAAATACCAAGTACATGCTATCAACATGGCAAGGAAGACCGAACCTCCGTTTTAAGGACCAAGCCATCGCGGATACCACAGCGCTTGGTCTGGAGAACTGGAAGCAGCGTGCCCGGGATCGCAGAGGATGGAAGGATGCAGTGTCTCAGGCAGAAACTCTTCACGGGTCGGGAGCTCGTTAAGTAAGTAAAAGTTTACTCAAATGAACAAAAATGATTTAATTAGAATTCTTCAGTGATTTGGTCACTAACCGCGTGAAATGCGATGAAATGCGATCTTCCATACCCTTCAATGCACTCTTAAGATATTTGAGAGAACCAAGTTTATTTATACCTCCCACACATAGAACAAAGTATGGATCAGCTGAAACAATTTTCGTAGTGTTTATTTATAAAATTCGGTATCTGGGGGGACAGGCTATAAACATCACCAAAGCGCCCCCAAAAAACAGCACCTGTCGTAAAAGGTGACTTAGGAGAGAAAGGATATCTAGGCAACTCTAACATACAGGTGAGCCTATTTGTGCATGCAAATTTGATCACCAGTGTCGTTAAAGGTCGATCAAACAATATCCAATAATGGGAGCATGCACGAATGCACGTGTCAAAGTCGTAAATTGTTTGAAAGATTTGTGAACAACAAATACTAAATACAAAAATTATACCGTAAAA
Source organism: Portevinia maculata (assembly GCA_949715645.1). Taxonomy (NCBI): domain Eukaryota; kingdom Metazoa; phylum Arthropoda; class Insecta; order Diptera; family Syrphidae; genus Portevinia; species Portevinia maculata. The sequence goes on from OX454525.1 coordinate 280,794,078, forward strand.
GTTTAGTTTTAAACGGGTTTAGAAATAAAATATTTTAAATAAAATTGTTGTTATGTATTGTATGTATTTTTTTTTACAAAAAATGATAGAAACGAAGTTCGTCTAAAACTTTGGGATTTTGTTTAGAAGAACAAAATCTTGATGCAAATTCAATCAATGTAAGTTTAATTATCTTGCATACAGAATGTACTGTATAGTGTACATAACATAAACCAAGATTGTAAAATCAGCATTTTTATTAACCTTCAAGCGGGCGCGTGTTATACCGTCGAGTGAACAATACAAAAATTAATTAAAACTCCAGACTTTAAATTTTCTTTATTACATTATTTATTATACCGTCGAGTGAGTTTTTGAATAATACATTTATTACATTATTTGTTATACCGTCGAGTGAGGTTTTGAATAATACATTTATTACATTACTTCCTCCGATAAGTTGGATCTTGAAACTCTTACATTACTTCCTCCGGTGAGTTGGATCTTGAAACTGACACACTAAATATTAGATCTGTTAGTTGTCAGCTTCCTTATCTTATTTGGTGGTCAGTGAAATATGAGCCACCGAACAAATATCAATAATTTTATTATCTCATTTGGTGGTAAGCAAAATATGAGCCACCAATGGAGTAACAATAACTTTCTTATCTCATTTGGTTGTCAGCAAAATATGAGCCACCAAAGGAGTAACAATAAACTTAGATGGGTTTGGTACCGGATGTACCTATAACATTGTTATGGGTTTGGTATCGGATGTACCTATAACACGCGCGGTCATTCGTAACGGCAGCGGTCGCGCGTAATCGTAAAGACCTATGGGATATATGAGAGAAATAAAGCATTGATTATCCAATAATTATTTATTTTTTGTACACAGATATATTATCATTGTATTTAAAGTATATAAATCTTCTAAATTGGCGTGTGACGGTTTCAAGGATCAGGGTAATCCACACAACAATCCGAAAAGTGCTCCAATTTATACAGCATCAGTCGGTTTACAGTCACGTGGTCTGTCATACGATGGTGTTTTTTTAGGGTTCCGTAGCCAAATGGCAAAAAACGGAACCCTTATAGATTCGTCATGTCTGTCTGTCTGTCCGGGAATGTCACAGCCACTTTTCTCCGAAACTGTAAGAGCTATACTGTTGAAACTTGGTAAGTAGATGTATTCTGTGAACCGCATTGAGATTTTCACACAAAAATAGAAAAAAAACAATAATTTTTGGGGGTTCCCCATACTTAGAACTGCAACTCAAAAATGTTTTTTTCATCAAACCCATAAGTGTGGGATATCTATTGATAGGTCTTCAAAAATAATATTGAGGTTTCTAATATCATTGTTTCTAAACGGAATAGTTTGCGCGGGAGACACTTCCAAAGTAGTAAAATGTTGCCCCCCCCCCCCTCTAACTTCTAAAATAAGGGAATGATAAAACTAAAAAAAATACGAGTATATGATGTACATTACCATGCAAACTTCCAACGAAAATTGGTTTGAACGAGATCCAGCAAGTAGTCTTTTTTAATACGTCATAAATCGTAAACCGCAATTTACCTCTCATTCAATCAACTCAAATATAAAAAAACATTTAATTTCACAAACATAAACCTTATGCGTAAACCGTGAACCATTATTTTCTAATAATAAATCTGTAATAGGTGCCTAAGTAAATAATAATTATAATTCGCGCGGAACCCTTCATGGGCGAGTCCGACTCGCACTTGGTCGCTTTTTTTATTATAAATTCGATGGTATGTCTAACAACTTTTTCAATGATATTCTCCGTAACAAATAAACTCCAGGCTTGCATAAATGTTGTTTCCCCTACGCCATTCCTACGAGTACTTGAATCTTCAGTGAGAATATTTTGTACTTGACGCCTCACCCTGTTGTTGGTGGATTTTTGCCACTTCGTTACTTTATCACGCCCTGTAAAATAGCTGTTTATATCTGAAAGAGGCAAATTGTCCTCATCTGAATCTAAACTGTTTGATTCCTTAGCAGATTGAGATCCCTCTGAAACGATGTGGTCAGAAGGTTCTGAATCTTGGTCGCTGAGCTCTGATTCACTCTCTTCTTCATCTTCTCGTTGTAGTTCCTCGAGCATTGCGGTCTACGACTCATTTTATAAATAGAAGCAGTATTACAAGCTTAGTTCGATAATATTTTTGCGATATCCGAAGAAATACTATTATAAATATAATATAAATACTCACAATTACAAAGCGATAGGCTACTAGAAATGAGAAATACATGTGACAAGTAATAATAACATTATGAACGAAAATGTATTCGACACCGCGCGCCCGCTAGAAGGTTAATATCAATGTTTATTTATTTATGAACTTTATGCAGATGGAATATTTTTGTTATTGAAAACAATATGCTATCTACATATTACTAATTTTTAATCTTTGCTTAAAATTATTCTTAATCGTCGAATAACTTTCGGCCTTGAGAGTTCGTGAAATGTATATCCAGACAAAAAAAGATTATTTAGTTAACCTTGCAATCTGTTTTATTATAATTGACATTTAAAATTTTAAAAGCTTGGTATTTGTGTATTAAAGTAAAAATAATAAAAACATGTTAGTTCAACGTTTTTAATATAGGATAGGTAAGGTTTCCGGGCTGATGGAACAGACCGAATCTGTTACACCACACTTAGGTCCATGTGGTCCCGTTGTGGTCCTTCGTCCTTGTTTTTCTTCCTACTTCAGGTTGTCCAGCCATTTGGATGTCCTTATAAACCTGTAAAGATTCGAGAATGAGACATCAGAAAGTTCTTGAATGCCTTGGAAGAAGTATCTTCCAAGTGTTCTGTTCCTCAGGTGATACAGGCTTGGGCAGTGACAGAGGAAGTGAGGTGTATCCTCATGGGTTTCCTCATCACCGCAGTTTTTACAGATGTCATCATCCTTGAGATTCAGTTTCATTGTGTGGCTCCTTAGCAGATTGTGGCCAGTAAGAGTACCAATCAACTTTGACAGCGATGTCCTGTCGTAACGTAAAAGTCTGTTGGTTCGGCACTTATCATATTTTGGCCACAGTTTGCGTGACACAAGTGGTTAGTGAGAACCACCTGTTGTTGGCTTTCATAAGTGTTTTATATTTCACTCTTTCTCTGAGATTACAGAGTGGTGGTTTAACCGACTAAAGTGCCTGTTCGAGGTCCTTCGCAGATCCTTTTCTTGCCAGTTCATCAGCTCGCTCGTTACTGGATATGTCATTGTGTCCAGAGACCCAGCAGAGACACGTCCTGTGCTCCGTGCGAAGAGCTTTGAGCTCCTCGCGGCAACGGTGAACAAGCAGAGACTTTATTTTGGTTGCTGACACCGCGTTAATGGCCGCCTGGCTATCAATAAAAATTGTAATATCACTATATGGTATCGCCATCATTGATACCATGCTTGCAACTTCAGTAATTGCTAGGACTTCTGCTTGGAATACACTACAGTGATCAGGTAATCTAATCGATTTGTTAATGTTTAGTTCCTCTGAGAATAGTCCAGCGCCCGTTCCACAGTTCATCTTTGATCCGTCCGTAAAGATGGATATCGATTTCCTTTTCATGGGTACATTTGCGTTCCATTCCTCCTTGCTCGGAAATGATCAAGATAATGGTTTTTCTAAATCTAGGTAAGGAGACATGTAGTCAGATGTGACGTTGTTCCCATGTTCATAAGTTCAGAATCAGTGCATGTCCTAAATGACTCGGGTTCCAGCTGTTTGTTTGACTGATCCTCAAGGCACTTTTTGCAGCCGATTCCTGCATATATAGACCCAATGGTGGCAGATTGAAAATGGTTTCCAAGCCAGCGGTTGGGGTTGTTCTCATTGCACCGGTTGTCCCTATACATGCCAGTCTTTGTATTTTTGCCATCGCCTTAAGATTGGTTACCTTGTCTGTGGCTTGCCACCAGACTAAGCTGCCGTATGTGAGTATTGTTCGCACAATTGCCGTATACATTCACACAATTATTTTTGGGTTTGGTCCCCATTTTTTGTCGAAGATACGGTTGCATGCGTAGAAAGCGTTGGCCGCTATCCTAACTCTGTCATCGACATTTGGCTTACAACTCAGCTTCCTCTCGAGGATAATTCCTAGATATTTTGAACTCTCCGCCACCTTCAAGGGTATTCCCTCAATTTCTGGTGGTTTGAATCCTTTTATTCTTCTTTTCTTAATGAACCACACCAGGTCAGTCTTTTGTGGATGGATCCTAAGACCGCCTTGTTTTGTCCACGTAGTGAGTGTCCGCAGGGAGTTTTCTAACAGTTCGCTCAGAGTTGATAGGAATTTTCCTGTCGCAAGCAGTACTACGTCATCAGCGTATGCAATTGCTTTGACCACTCTGTTTTTGAACTTTTTTGAACACACTCCCAGGTGATTTGCAGGGAGATAGTGTATCAATTGCCCAGTTTAGCTTTTCTCCGGTTATACATCCTTCTGGAACCACGTTTTTAATATAAGAAATACATTTTTATTGAACTTATTTTACATTTCGTATATAAAATTCATTTAAAAAAAATCTAATATTTTTAATATCAAGATTCACATATTTCCTATCACATAATAATGACCAATAACATTATTTTTAAATGTTTGTCATATTCCACAAGCAAAAAATTGGCATTGTACCAAAGTAACGTAACAATGCAGTCTCAACCCTTATGTGTGTGACGAGGTACCCGGGTACCTTATCAATTTTGAATGATCAATTAAATTACTTAATTCACTAACTATGTGCACGTGAACTTTTGAGAGCTCCTAACTTTATGTTTTTCGAATATTTATATTAATTATAAGTTTGTATACCCAATAGGAAGATCTCTGTTAACCAAAAAAAATGTAAACACCTTAAACCGTGCGACGAGGTACCTAGGTAATATAATATATTCTAAAATAGAAAAAAAAATTATATAATATCTTTTTTTGTTTATATTTTTTATTGAAAAAATAAATTATTATTCAGATCTTTGAAAACAGGTGTTGCATGTTGCCTCGGTTATTGAGTGTTCATCGCAAATAGGTCGAAAACAATAAGTTCAGGCTTTTCTTGTTTTCCTCTGCTTTTGTTTTATGCTTCTACACATAAAGCAACTCCCAACGACAGTAACGCTACCACTTGCGTCTCGTTTGCATGAGCTGGAAACCCCAGCAAGGGCAAGCGTGTTTTGTCCAAGTATGTCCTGTATTGCTGAACGACTATTTGGTTTTGATGTAACAAGTGAATTTTTAGCTCTCTCTGCTATATTTTCTTGACAGAATTGAAGACTTAGCTCATTCAAAAACTTCCTTCTCCTGTCAGTGGAGGAAAATATAGGGTTGTGGTCAGCGTTGCCAGACGTCCCGATTTTGGCGGGACGTACCGATTTTTAAATCAAAATTAAATGTCCCGCGCGGGACAGCCTCAGTCGAGCTTTTCGGGGATAACTCGACCGTGCACGCAGCGTGCTGAGGAGGCGTGGGTATGTGGCACAGAAAAGTGTGTACTGGCCGCCCGCCCGGCTTGCTTTGAAAAGCTACTTTGATAAGCAAGAATCATGTGCGAAAGCCATTGAAAAGATTTTTTACTCTGAAGCAAAGGAAACAAAAACTCTAGCCTACCTGCATTTTGTTCATAATGTGATGAGTGCTTTTGGTACATTAATAAAAGAGTCTCAGGGAAATGATATTGCCATAACAGAAATGCATGAGTCATTGTGAACCTTCCGCTCAAGGTTGACTCAAAGGCTAAACGATGGGTTTTCCGGCTACCAGACGAAACAGATTTTAAATAAATTGGTTGAATCTGAACGGACCAAAGACTTCGAAGACTTCAAAATTTTTTACACAAATTGCAAACAAATAGAAAAACGTTATAACTTTTCAGATAAAAATAGACTTAAATTCATAAACCTCTAAAGTGAAGTTAGTCTTGACATGATTGAAAATGCTATATCTTTAATAAAATTGACAGGAGATATTTCGGTAGATAACTTATATGAAGAATTTAACTTGTTAAAATCAACCTTGGACGTATTAGTGGGCAATTGCAAAGACACCACTGCCACCACCGCACAGAAATGGCACCAGCTCTTTCAACAGTTTCCAAAAAAAGATACCAGGAATATGTTTAAACTAGTGTCTTTCATATTAATTATCCCAACATCAAACTGCTTTCCTGAACGCGTTTTTTCCCAATTGAACTTAAAATGGTCGGATGCCAGAAATAAATGCTCCGTAAATTTAATGAAAGCAGAATTACTCATCTAGTTTAATCTACAGTTATCCTGTGAAGAGTTCTTCATCTTCATTAAAGAGAAAAAGGAAACTTTAAAAGAAGTTAAATCTTCACAGAAATATCATGTAATTCTTATAAATAATTATTCTCTTATTGTAAGTTGTAATTTGTTTCACTCACTCCACAGACAATTGTTTAAAACGCCTTATTTTTCTAATGAATAAAACTTTTTTGAATTTAATTTTTTTTTTTTTTTTTTTTTTTTTTTTTAAGACGAATAAGACTCATCCATTTAACGATAGGGTAAATCTGATTTAAAATATTATATTTTTATTAAAATACATTTTGTATGGCTATTTTTGCTATCTATTGTCACGTAAACGTAATTTTAATTCAAATAAAAAGATAAATATTTGAAAACTTCTGATTATGTACGTTTTTTTACTATGTCCCGCTTTCGACGATAGAAGCCCACTGTTTTCACTCAAAAAGTTCCAAACTCCCAACTTGGCAAAATAAAAAAAATGGCAACGTTGGTTGTGGTCCATGTAAATAATATAAGAAGCTAAGGCTGTTATATAATCATATCATAAAACAGAGCCAAAGGCCATCTATTTGTTTTTCGTTTTGTGGTGTATTCTCCTAGCAACTTATCCATATTATCAACGCCACCTTTGGTTTTGTTATAGTAGGTAATTATCTCAGATTTCGCAGTTACAGTATTTCGAACATTAGGAGACGTATGCATTGATGAAAGCATTACAACTGCTTTCTTCTTTTTGGGAACGTAAGAACAGATTATCACTTCTCTGTGGAATGCAAAGTTGGTTGGTCTGTCCTTATGTGCCTGCATATTTCTTGGAAGAAAACGCTTATTTGTTCTTACAGTTCCCACAAGCGTCATAATTCCAGCTAGTCAATACGTGAGCCAGTTGCATCGAAGTGAAGAAATTGTCAGTTGTCACATTCCTCCCAGAGTTTTTGTATTTACCGACGAGATCCAAAACTATTTTGTTTCTTACATTTGTTTGGCGTTCTTCTCCAGCTAGTTTTCCCATGTAAATTTGTCCAATAAGTGCATACGAGTTTGATGCATCACAAGCCCAAAATAGTTGTATGCCATATTTCTCAGGCTTCGACGGCATATATTGCGTAAAACGAGTACGCCCACGATATCCATAGAGTTGCTCGTCGACCGTTATACAATCATGTGGCTTACAGTTATTATCCAAGTTTGGAAACAACATTGTCCACACGTCGCGAATTGCAGCCGCTTTGTCAGTTGATAAATAAGTCGGGCGGGTAACATCGTTATCAAATCTTATAAACCGCAAAAACATCCTAAATCTGTCATGCGACATTGATGCGCGAATCAACGGAAAATGGTCTGGTTTCGATAATTCTGTCAAGTGTTTTCTATTTGACTTATAAACTCCACAACAAATCAAAATTCCAAGAAAAGCGTCGAATTCCTGCTCAGTAAATCTTTTGAATATTTTTTGTTTAGGTAGGTACTCTATTTGAATGTACAAAATTGTCTGCCTGTGCCTGTTAACCAACAACCATACCACGTCGAGTTAATCTGTTCTCGTCAGATCACCGTAATTAAACGACGTTTGGCGCGGTTAATACGTAGATGGGGGGCCTGCAATTACTTGAGCAAAGGGAGATCAAACGTCTAATTGTTATTGAAGTGAAAACATGTCGTCAAGTAAAAGTGAAGTAGAAGTAGAATCAAATAATAATAATAAAATAGAAACTGACGACATTTCTAAATTTTTAGTAGAAAAAATAAAACAAAATAAATATATACTAGAAAAGAAATTTACCATGCATTAAAAATAAAAGAACAAACAATAGAAACATGTGTAACAGAACTTAAGCAAAAATTTGACATTGAATTAACGGGGAAAAATATAATAAAAAAAAAATAGCTAACATGAAATGTCGCATAAAAAATAAAATAGACATGAATAAAAAAATTATTTTAAAAAACTGGGAAACTGATTTGTCACAATTGCTTTGTGCTAATTCTAATCCCTCAACAAAAAAACTTCCAGGTAAGTGTACCGTTATCGAATTCAAAATTTGTTATTGATTTCGCTCTTCATTTTGATTGATACATTAGAAGAGACATCAGCAACAACAACATCAGCAACATCAGTAGCAAAACAGCAAAGAAAGCGCGGTTGCACTGATAATGATGATCAACCTGTAATTTTTTTTTTTTTATTTTATTTTACATTTTGCTATATGTTGTTTATTTTTGAAGGTTAACAAAAAGTCAACAGCAGTTTTGAGTCGTTATGAAACTGATGAGACAAGGGAGTTGAATTTTCAAAGTCTGCTCAGGCTTGTTTTGTTAAAGCAAAACAAAGTGCTTTCTACAAAAATGCAGATTTTGCAAGAAAAACTTGTGGAAAGAAACTTGCAGTTCCATGAATTTTGAATTTTATTAATATGTAATTAATTAATATTTAATGCCTAATAGTGAATTATATTTATTTTATTTTTGTATAAAAAAGTGAATTATATTTACGTTTATTATTTTTATAAACCAAAAAAAAATAAATATTTTCATTTATATTATTTTTATTATAATATATTATATATTATTATTATAAACTAATTTGATAACAAATTTGCGATCATCCTCCTTTTGTTTTTTCCAGCTTCTGAATTTCTTGCTGTTTTTGTTCGATTTCATTTCCTAATTGCCATACATCATTATTGTTGTAATCGTCATTGATAAGGATAAAATCGTCTTTTATAAATTTAGCTATGTTATGCAAAATGAAACATCTGGCTATTACGTGGAGCGCTAACTCTGTCAATACACGAATTTTGTATTGAAGTATCGAAAATATTTGCTTTAATTGCCCAAAACACCGTTCTTTAATGACACGTTCAATTGTAAACACTTTGTTGAATGTTTTTTCTATGGTAGTTGTTGGGTTCCGGAATGGTGTCACTACCCATGGGGATATTCCATAGCCCTCATCCCCGAGAAGTAATGCATCTTTCGTTGCATTTTGCATTATTCTACATACCTCGCTGTTTCGTAAGATGCGTGAGTCATGAACTGAACCAGGCCAGGATATGTAAAAAGTTCTTTTCCATCACAAGTTGCCTGTACATTTATAGAGTGGAAGCCTTTTCTACAAATACACTCATCGCTTTGATTTGTGGGTTTTTTAATTTTTATATGAGTACAATCAATCACTCCAATTGCAAATGGAAAGCAATAATTTGCTTGCCATTTCATTTAAGTATGTTTTATTTCATCTGCATCTTTCGGGAATTTTATGCACTCGCTGGCTTTGGCAGATATAAGTTTCGCAACTTCCGCAATAGTTCGCGACACAGTTGATTGATGGACTCCAATATCTGTGGCTATACCATTTTGGAATCCAGGATCTGCACAAAATCTTAAATACAGTCGAATTTTATCAATGTTGCTGAGGGCAGCACCGCGTGTTTCTTCTGACTCCTCAAAAAAATAATTAGCCAACCAGCAGATGCTACTATCATCAAAACTATGTATTTATCATTTTATTATTAATTATAAAAAAAAAATAATAATAATTAAGAATACAAACCTATATAACTTTAGTCACAAAAGAAAGCAAAATCTTGATTTTATGCATACGAAAATGAGCACAAGCTCATCTAACTTAGTTCAAACTGAGCAAGACGAGATCAAACGTGAGCAGTGAGTAAAAGCAAATACATCAATTTTTATTTTGCATACGACAAGCACCTTTTATTCAAAAAATCGAGTCCGAGCTCAAGCTCACGTTTTATGCATGAGACCCAATATCAGACTCTTGCTCAACGTCTGAAACTTCATCTTCTTCAGCTGTTGGAATATAATTTTCATCATCATCTGATGCCTCAAATACATCCTCATCACTTGCATTTAAGCAAAGCGATTCCCGAATTTCTTCACAGTTGTATCTTTGACTACGTAAACGCACTGCCCTACTTGAAGTTGCTTCGGTGATATCCATTTTGATCTTTAGTTTTCATTTGGAATAAGCTTACCTTTTTGTTTTCAATTCACGAACTTTCTATGATTTATTTTTTCTAATGAGTTCTAATCTCTGCTCAACTGATTTACTCACGGACGTGTGGTAACGAATGGCAAAATAAACTCACATTGCACAAACCATTGGCTGTTTTTTCAAAGCATGGGTACCTACTATGTTATTTTGATTTTCAAATGATTTCCGCTAATTTTTTTTTCAGAAATCGAAATCTAGATTTACACTGTCAGTATTTTAATCACATAGAATCGAATGAAAATTTAAAAAAATTTCAAATGAAATAAAAAACTTAACCTATTTAAACGATCGTTAGTATTCACCTCAATTCAAAATGAAGGTACCCGGGTACCTTGTCACACCCTTTCAGGTGTTTTTTCCTTCACACACATAAGGGATAATATAAATTTTAAATGAATTCATTGTTACAATTGAATACAAAACCTATAAAATTTATATTGGACTAATATCAGAATTGATATTTTCAACATCTATTTTCAACATCAGCTGGATTTCTTTATGATAATAGCCAGGTGTTTTCAACAGGAGTAATACGATCTATAACTTCCTTTCAATTATCGGAAGCAATAATGGAAATAATTGATGTATGGTAGGTACATGACTACGAATCCGCCTTAACTTTCTACAGATTTTATATTTAAAGGACATTATTTATATTGTAATTTGTATACCGCTTTTCTTAAATTTAACGCAAGTCGGTGACAACTCCAAGTAAGTTCAGCTTTTTGAATACCTACTCGAAAAGGACATGGGCAAACAAAAAAAATAACAAACATTTCCTTGAACGTGTGCCGTGGAAAAGTTTTTTTTTTAAAGAAAAATACGGTACTTGTGTTATCCCTCACAGAATAACCATGTGCTTAGTTGAAAACTAAGCACAACAAAGACCAGAATTCCAAAAGTCAAGGACACACACAAACTAAACAGCACTTAATTCCCTTATATCCATTGTGTATACTTTCAAAGAGTAATCGCATTCCCCTAACAGCACGTTTGCAAAACTTGTCATTTCAAGAAGTGCTTCCTGCCTTTATAATGTCCTGAAAATACCCTCCCTTCGCATTCGTACACACGTGTGTAGTGTACTAGTACCACAACGACTTATGTGTGGGGAACTGCAAATCATTATACATAATGAAAATAAGTCTTGCGAGAAAGTCAGGCTATAAAGACGACAGCCAGGCATAACACAGCCGGGCCAGGATGAAATGTGCAAATGAAATATTACGTATGTATAACTCAATTCTCCGTGACTAAGCATTATTGGATGGTATTACCAATCGGCAAAAAGAATTCAATTAGGCTCATTCGCCCTGCTTTTCCTTGACTGTGCTCTCCAACTATATAGAGAGACAGTCACGACCGCCAACATACCTATTACCTCATTGGCAAAACATTTCGGGCTACGATGACGACAGTTGACGACGGTATGTGAACACGTTACGTGAAAAAGATGAATGCGAATAGTGTTAGAAACACGTCGAGTGAAATTGGAATAGTAAATGACTACTTAATGTTGATGAGGGATATTCAATTATTTTGAAATTGAATACGACTGTGATCTCAACATATCCTTGGAGGAAGTGCTTTGGATGAGTAGGTAAAGGTAAATAGTATTCATTCACCGTCTTTTTTGATGCATGCAACAGAAATAATTTTGAAATTATACCCATTTATCCTGGTGCAACTAACAACTGCACCATAAGAATTCGGCCACTTCCAGATGCAATAATTTAATTTGCTTATGAAAGCCTCAAGTTTAATTATCATAATGCATAAAAAACTGCATCGAAGCCGTTGACGATACACAAATATCCACGTGTACATCTTCATTAAAAATGTGGGGAAGAAGGAAAAACAATTAATATTATTGGAATCAGGAACGTGAGGATTACGCAGTATAACTCTAACTAAAAATCCATACTAATATTATAGATGCGAACGTAACTCTGCCTGTCTCGCTTTAACGCCAAAACTACTAAACCGATTTAAATGAAATTTATTACACAGATAGTCTAGAGCATGCGAATGGACATAGGCTACTTTTTACCGCGGGAAAATGCTTCATCCGCTGTCCAGAAGCGGAAATCTAAGCTGATATCTAAGAAAAATTGGAACTCTCGAATGCTTTCTAGCTCCTAGCTTTGGAATGACTCATCCAAATGAAATAGGATTTTTTTAATTTAAAGTTCAATTATGTACAAAGATTTTAAGATATAAATCATCTTTGTAGGTTATCCTGAAGTTGAACAATAAGCATTAAACTATAAATTTTATACAATTCAAAAAAGTAAAATATTCGATTGAAGCTTGATAGTTGGATTTTCCCAGCGTTGAGTGGAGGAAAATTTGTGTGTGTGTGCGGCACAAATCTGTTTCTCTCTGTACCTTTTGTGCGTGTGCTGTTTCTTTCTTTGTTTTATGCACCTTTTGTAGTTTGTGTTGTTTTTTTTTGTGGTGAATGGGAATTGGATTCAGAAAGATAGGGTATGAAATGTAATTGAGATTGAGAGGGAGTCACACTGAGAGTATATCCATATAATGAGAAGGGACACTCTCGACATTTTCTTTATCAGTTTTTATAAGCAAGTATTTTGTTTTACATTTGAGAAGTGGCAGACTGGCGAAGTAAGGCGAGCATGGGTCAGCTAGTGTATAATAAAAGGAAAAACGAGCATCTGGTCACTTGCACCCATATTCCCGTTCCGTTCTCTTTAAGCGTTATGTAGAAATAGGTCTAGCAACGAGCACTTGATGTATGGGTGGATATTTTGAAGGGGAATGGGTACCGATTAGTCGAAAAAAAAACTAGAATACTTGTTCTGACCCACTATGACCTTTTCCAGAATTGAATGGAAAAAAATTATCAGCAACTTATACTCAGTACGAAGTCTAAAGCGATGTGTTTTTCATTCTCTAACCCAAGTATAGTGTTTTTTTTTTTTTTTTTTTTTTTTTTTTTTCTTTTGGGGGGAGGAGAAATGCTTAAGGAGGCCTTTTTGGCGTTGACCATCCCCGTGTGTCCGACTCTCTCCGCATGCTTTCGGGGCATACGGACTAAAACTCCTCCCAACCCTGAGGTTTCTGACACACCTCCCTGGGACCGCTCTTCGCATTACTTCAAGGGGGCTGTTATTATACACCCTTTTGGGCTTACGTGCTTTCCCGGTATTGTTCTTCTTCTCTTTTCTTTCTTCTGAGAATATCTTCCACAAACTGGCAAATTATTCCCCAGTTCAAGTCGCTCATCAGCATTTTGTCAACAATGTTTTCTGGGTTGAAGGCACCGATGCTGCTCTCCAGGGCTGTGCGTTGGGCTTCCCATCTTCTGCAGGCGAAAAACGTATGATGTGCATCGTCTGTTGGAGAATCGCCGTACTGGCACGCTGGGGTGCTCGTTTTGCCAATCTTATGGAGAAAGGCATTAAAATTTCCGTGTCCGGTGAGGAATTGAGTGACGAAGTAGTTGACCTCACCGTGTTTGCGGTCATTCCATTTAGCCACATTTCTGATCAGCCTCGCTGTCCACCTTCCTCTGCTTTCCAAGCTCCAGCGTTCTTGCCACTTCCGTATCGTTTGCTGTTCTACTTGATCGATTGCCGCTTCCAATCCAATTTCCGCCTTGTTGTCGTGGACGTACTTCCTTTGTGCCGCTAGGAGATCTATGGGAGTCACTCCTGCGACTACCAGGACGGCTGGTTCCGACACCGTTCGGTAAGAGCTAGCCACGCGAAGAGCTCCACGTCTTTGCACTGCCGCCATCTGCTTCCGGTATTTTTCTTGTCGGAGCGCGTCTGCCCAAATCTCACTTCCATATAGGAGAATGGCATGAGTTGTCGACATTAGTAACCTGCGCTTGCTTGAAGTTGGGCCGCCTATGTTTGCCATTAATCTGCTGAGTGATGCTGTTACTCTAGAGGCTCGTTCCGTTGCGAACTTTATCTGTTACCAGAAAGTCAATTTTGTGTCGAGACTCAATCCCAGATACCTCACCGCGTCCTTGCTCTTAATGACTTCAAAGCCAATTTGGAAGTCGATTTGCATGGGGATTCTCTTCTTCCTCAGAAGGACTATCTTAGTTTTCTCAGCTGCCAAACTAAGACCGTGCTCATCCATCCAGAAGGTTGTTCGTCGCATGACTTGGTTCAACTTTCTTTGCACGTTTTCAGAATCTCTTGCCGTTATCACTGCCGCGATGTCGTCTGCGTACCCAACGAGGAAGGTGTCTTCGGGCATCTCCATCCGCAGTATGTCGTCATAGGAGATATTCCAGAGGTCTGGTCCCAAAATTGATCCCTGTGCTGCTCCAGATGTTACTTCCTTCCTTCGCGGGCCTTCTGTGGTCTCATAGATCAGTTCCCTATCCCTGAGGTAGTCTTTCAACATATTTAATAGATAAGCTGGGATTTTAAATTTATTTTCTAGCGCATTTAGAATATCGCTCCACCTAGCTGAATTGAATGAATTTCTTACGTCCAGGGTTGCCAGCAAAACGATCTGCTTAGAGCTGTGGCTTCTCTGTTGGGCGGTTTGGGTAGCCTTTACCACTTCTTCAATAGCTCCAACCGTAGACCGTCCTTTCCTGAACCCATACTGCTGTTATGCCAAGTCTCCTGCTCTTTGTACTGCATCTGTCAGTCGTGCTTTCAGCAATCTTTCCATGAACTTCCCCGCAGTGTCCAGCATATATAAGGGCCTGTACGCAGTTGGGGAGTCTGGGTCTCCTTTTCCTTTACTGATTAGTACCAGTCGTTGTTTTTTCCAGTTCTTTGGGAAGGCTCCTTCTTCTAGATAGCTGTTGTACATGTTGATCAGCAGGTTAGGGCATGTTTGGGCAGTCACTTTTATTACTTCAGCTGGAATTCCGTCTGGGCCTGGTGCTCTTCTGTTTTGCATTGTCTGCACGGCTAATCCCAGCTCTTCTTCACTAAAACCTGGAGTTTCCTGTCGTCGGGCTGGTGTGTTGTCGGAAGGCCTGACCGGATGAGTTGGAAAAAGAGTGTTTACAATGCGCTCCATCTTATCTTCGTTTAGAATAGGAGGTGCCGATTGGGCTCCCAGTTTCCGCATTACTACCTTGTAGCCTAGCCCCCAGGGGTCGCTGTTTATGTCTCGGCGGAGATGCTCCCACTTCCGTCTTTTGCTCAGATTGATGGCCCTCTTGAGCTCGGATCTTTTGGTTCTGAACTCCGCTAGAGCTTCCTCTATATTTTCAGCGTGTCTTCTCCTTCCCCTGGTCACTATGCGCCTAAGTTGTAGGCATCTCATGCGGAGCTCAGCTATCTCGTCTGTCCACCAGTACACTGGATTTCTGGTTCTGTTGTTGCAGCTTTTCCTGGGCATTGAAGCATCGCATGCGAGCTGTATCAGTTGCATCGTGGCTTCAGCTTTCATTTCCGCGGGTCCTTGTACCTGGAGCACACCACTTTCTCCTTCTTCAATGACGGATTTGAAAAGCCCTTCGTTTAGCCTGTTGATGTTCCATCTCGGTGTTTGTGTACGATTCCAGATAGGAGTTCGCCGGTTTTCTTCTAAATCAAAAACAATATATTGATGATCGCTGCCCGTGTAATCCTCGATTACCCGCCAGTTTTTTATTCTTGCGGATGTGGATTCCGTAGCGATGGTTACATCCGGTATGGTGCCTCTTTGCCCTGGCCTCCTGAAGGTCGGGGTGTTTCCTAAATTTGCTACGTTAAGGCCTTGTCTCGCAGCCATCTCAAGTATTTGCCTTCCTCGAGAGTCTGTAGTTGGCATTCCCCACTCTTGTGCTCTGGCGTTAAAGTCGCCAGCAACCAGGATCTCGCCTGTCGTTTCATTTAGGAAGTCCTCCAGGTCATCCAGTTTTTGGCGGAAATCATCGATCCTGTCGTTTGGGCTGAGATAGATGCTTATAACCGTGAGTCCATCGGTTTTAACGCACGCGAAACCTCTTTGTGAACTTTGGCTATTCAGGGAGAATACCCTTGTGTCTGGTATCCAGATTGCAGCGGTCCCTAACGTGTCCGCTATCCAGTTTGTCTCTTTGTCTGTGTACTGTTCGCTGATGATGGCGACATCAATCTGTAATTCCCTCAATAATTTAGTCAGTAGGTTGCCAGCTGTTCGACTCCTGTGGATATTTCCCTGTAAAATTCTGGTCATTGTAGAGCCTTTTTCTTCGCGTTTTCAAGTGCGTCTCGGAAAACATGACACTTACCGGACCCCGGCATGTGATCCAATGCACACGCTGGAGTTTGCAGATCTGCACATAGACAGCACTTTGGTGGTTTTCTGCAGTCGCTCTTTTTATGGCCCTCTTCTCCACAGTTGAAACAAAGCCCTTGTCGTTTTCTGTCCGTGCCTTTACAGGTTGCCTGATGGTGTCCGTATCCAAAACACTTGAAGCATCTAGGAACTTCTACTCTGCGGCGCATTCTGCACTGAACCCATCCTATTTTGATTCGAGGAATCTTTAGCATCTCATGAGCTACTCGAGCATTCATGTGGACTATAACCATTTTCAGTGAGCTTCTATTTATCCCAGTCACTGCCACCTGTATTTCCAGATTTTTGTTCGATGTTTTTTTCTTGATGGCTTCCTCAACCTCTTCTGCTGTGGTCATTTCATCCAGGTCCCTGATTTCGAGTGCAACTTTATCTTCAAGGCTGTGGACCGTAGCTCTTTCTCCTAGAATGTCTCTGAGCGATTTCACAAAAGCCTCTTTGCCTTTTGTCCCTAGTCCCAGTTCTAAAAGGACTTCCCCTTGTTTTGTTTGTCGCACCGATTTGATGACAGTTTGCGTTTCGTCGGGATTGGCTTTTTTCCGGATTTCCCGCAGGATATCACTGTATTTTTCCTTGCCTTTTGGTTTGATAAGGATTGCCTCGTGCCTGGGTTTCCGATTTTTTTTTTTTTTTTTTTTTTATAATTTGTTTACGCTAAAGGGATTTTTTCTGTTCTTACAGTACCCTTATAGTGCGTAACACAGCGTAATCATTTGTGTTTAACAGCAAGCAGCACTATCGCATTTCATTGCATGCTTTTCGGTGCTACTTACTATTAGAAAGAATAGAGAGATAGGAAAGAAGTGTTTGGGTGCAGTTGTAGGGTTTTTCTCCACGGGTGGTGTCTAAGATGCTTAAGGAGATTACGATTTCATGTATTCGATATAAAGTAATGGACTTGGCCGGGATTCGAACGCACGACCTTCCATTCAGTAAGCGAATACACTACTACTGCACCTGTTGCCACCCGTTTCCGGTTTCCGATGTCTACTTTCATTTCGCCTTGTTTTGTTTCTGGAAATTTCTCCAACGCGTTTCTTACTAGTGGGTTTGGGTTTAATTACTGTTTTCCCTGTCTTCTTCTTGAGAACTTTTGCAAAGCTTTCCTGTTCTATGTTTGTTGCTTCAGTGTCTACTCGTACACCTTGCGTCTCCAGCATTTTCTCCTGTTTTGATTTGTTTACTGGAATTGGGGAAATTCTAGTTTTCTTGTCCGTTTGTTTTACATGGGGGCTGGAACGAGGTCTCTTGTTTCCGACTGGCTTTTCGAGATAATTTATTTTTTGAGTTGGAGTTGTCTCTTCTCCTGGTTTTTCGTTCCCGTTTGTTGGCGGTATCTTCAGGGTTGGCTTCAGAGTAGTTAGGACTTTTGCGTCCCACTTCATTTTGTCCAACGATTCTTCTAATGCAGCAATTCCGTTTCTGATGTCCATGCTGACATTTTTTTGCTTCGCACAGGCATTTTTCATCATTTTTAAAATGTCGCAGCATTTCTGTACCTCTTTGGACATTTTGTCTTCGGGTTTTTGTTCTTCGGAGACCGAGGAGGGAGGCTGCGTTTCTGTAGGACTCAAATCTACAAGATCTTGGGTAGATTTTTGGGCTTCAATTAGTCTGCTCCATTTCTCTTCAGTCAAAATTCTTGGATCCTCTTCGGTCTGGAATATATCCCGTGAAGCTGAAGGCTTTCCTGCTGGAGGTTTTTCTGCAGCCGGCTCATGCGGTCGTACGTGGGTTTTCACTGCCGACGCCGACGGTGGTGTGCGTTTCACCCGTGCGCCTCTCATAAAGGGATCTCTTCTGGGTTCACTTGTAGCTTTCTGTTCCGCGGGGTCCAAGTGTTCCACTCCCGGGGTTACGATATCTAGTTTTTTTCAACAATATACAATATACTATGCAGTGGTTCAATCTAAGCTCGAGTATGGTTTTGCATGTTTGGGCTGCGCCTTCTTAAATAACCCTCACCTATTATTATAGCACAGACAAAAAATAATTCCGTCATTGTTGTGTAAAAATAGATTTGAGCCATCGACAACACTTGTTCAACCAGCAAAAACACTGCCACCTCATTGGTAGGCGGCCTTGGGCCAAACCAAAATCTATATATTAATACGGAGTTGCCTATAACGTGTTTCCCCCCTTTTTTGCTATTATATGTCACATAGATATGCCAATACTATATATATTTGGGTAGGGGGCAATACATAGAAGTGCAAAATACAAAAATTATCCACATATATAACACACATTATGAATTACAGCAGGTAAAATGAAGCGAATTGGATGAAACAACATTGCTGTGTTAGTCAATAATCTGCTAATTGGAACGGACAAATTTTATATCATGAAGTTACTTGAAAATGCTTGAAGTTACTTGAAAATGCTTGAAGTTATTTGAAAATGCTTGAAAATACTTGAAGTTGCTTGAAGTTACCAACAACAACATTGCTGTGCATGTTATGCATTTGATAATGCTTGAACATACTTGAAGTTACTTGGACATGCTTGAAGTTACTTGAAAATGCTTGAAGGTACTTGAAGTTACTTGAAAATTCTTGAAAATACTTGAAGTTACTTGAAAATGCTTGAAGTTACTTGAAGTTACTTGAAAATGCTTGAAGTTACTTTAAGTTACTTGAAAATGCCTGAAGTTACTTGAAAATGCCGGGGTAATTTTATATCATGTGAAATCAGAGAATGCAATGTCGACAAATTTCATTCCCCGATTAATATGTATAACAGTCGACTTTGTTTTTTTTTCAACTTATAGAATAAATTGGTCGAATTTCGACTAGTATACTTTAAAGCATTTTTTTGTAAAATTTATAATGAAATAAAGTCAAATTACTACCACTACTCCCACTTCGACATCTTTTTGCCTACAAAGCGCTAACAGTTTTTTTTTTGGCAGAAGTGGCAATATTTATTTTAGAAGAAATGAAGTATATTCGTTATGAAACGGGTATGTAGTCGATGTTCCTAGGGTAAAAAAAGAACACAGACGACACGGCTCCAGTCTGGTTTAACATGGAAATCAATTCTTAAAAAAACTCAAAGACTTACTTTTACTTTTACGATCTGATGTTGAAACTTTTCTTCAAGTTACATCCTGATGTAGAAGTCAGCTATTTACGCTTCATGTGGTTGCTTACGATTCATCATTTAGTCTTCATGATTAAATAAGTAAATACACTCCTCGCCACTTGAATAGGACACCCCTTACGTTTGTTTTCTATCCTTCATTGCTCCCAAACCAAGCATGCTAGAGACTAAATTTTTTTTGTAAATTAAAGTTAATTTGATTGCTGTAATTTGATCGAAAGGAAGATTCAATGCTAAAGCTTTAAGTTTTAACAAAACATTATTAACCAAAAACCAGCAAAATGCGGGATTGAAAATTTGCGCCACTTGAACAGGACACTTTAATAAAAATTTTTTTTAGAGATTCCTGAATCTTTTTATTACAAAAAAACTTAAATTTAAGATAATTGGAGTATTTTACATTAAAAAAAAAATTTAATAGTTTGTTGAGCCAGCTTTCTGTTCCAAAACTTCCCACATCGGATTTGGAAGTGATGTATACAAATTAGTCAAATAATTCAGTGAAATCTAGCTCCAAGTTAATTCGATGGCTTGGGTTAGTTTGGGTATACTCGAATATTGTTGTCCTGATCCGTATACGTGACGTGTCAACCATCCCAAAAAATTTCAATGATATTTAAATCCGGAGAATAAGGAAGCCAGATTAATAGTTCCAGATTTTAGCTCTGTATATAGGTTTTAACTACCCGAGCTGTATGTATTGGCGCATTATCATGTTGATAAATCCACGGCAGAGGTTCAAAAAGGGTATGAAAGTATGGAAAGGCCTTTTTATACCCTATTCTAAGGGTATATATATATATAATATATACTCTCTAGGGGTCCTTTATGCTCATGTGTAAATATTTTCAAAATCCGCCTACTGACACGCCCACAATTTAAAAAAAAAACTTTTTTGGAAAATCAAAAGTTTGAGCTAGGGAGCTAAATTTTAGAATATATACTCTATAGGGTCCCTTTATGCTCCTGCATATTTTTTTTTTAAATCCGCCTACTGACACGCCCACAATTAAATAAAACCATTTTATTGGAAAACCAAAGTTTGAGCTAGGGCGCGTTTTTTTTTACAAAAGCTTCGTTTTTATACCCTATTCTAAGGGTATATTTTTTTGCGGGTGGCAACAGGTGCAGTAGTAGTGTATTCGCTTACTGAATGGAAGGTCGTGCGTTCGAATGCCGACCAAGTCCATTACTTTATATCAGAACATGAAATCGTAATCTCCCTAAGCATCTTAGACACCAACCGTGGAGAAAAACCCTACAACTGCACCCAAACACTTCTTTTCTATCTCTATGTATATTCTTTCTAATAGTAAAAGTAGCACCGAATAGCATGCAATGAAATACGATAGTGCAGGTTCTGCTTGCTGTTAAACACAAATGCTTACGCTGTGTTCTTAGCACTATAAAGGTACGGTAACAACAGAAAAACCCCGTTAGCGTAAGCAAATTATAAAAAAAAAAATATTAATTTTGACGCATAGTTTGTAACATAACCTTAATATTGCCCGTAGACCCCTAAAAGTTACTATATTTATGATCAGCATCAATAGTAGTGTCTATCAAGCCATGACCGTCCGTCCGTCCGTCTGTCGGCAAAAACTAGGCCTTTAAACTGGACCTAGAGAGCTGAAATTTTAACCATGTCCGCCCACAATCTCAAAAAACAAATTTTTGGAAAAATCGAATTTTGAGCTAGAAGCTGAAATTTTGTATATATGATCTATGGCTCCTAAAACTGATCGGGAGATAAATTTTTTTAAATCCGCTCACTGACACGCCCACAATTAAATAAAACAATTTTATTGAAAAGTCAAAGTTTGAGCTAGGAAGCTGAAATTTATAATATATACTTTCCATGGGCTCTTTATGCTCATATGTAAATATTTTCAAAATCGGCCCACTGACGCGCCCACAATTTAAACTAAAACCTTTTTTGGAAAATCCAAAGTTTGAGCTAGGGAGCTGAAATTAGAATGTGTACCTTGGTCCGATTGTACCTTGGTCTGAGTCTCAATTTTCAGAAAAATACAAAGCACGCAAAAACCGGTCCTTCTGTGAAATGTGTATCTTCTGTTCATTTGTCTTCTCAGTTTCTTTTTGAAGGCACAGCTGAACGAGTCGGCAGAAAAAAAATAAATATAGTTTTCAGTGAAAAAAGTATTTTTTTTATCTTTTTCTGAAGTTATTTAGTGCTTCCGCTTCCGCTACTTTAATCGATTTCGGTAAGTGTATTAATAATATTTTGGTAGGAACACATTGTCGTTCGTATGCGATTTGAATACTACGTTAAAATCTATTTTTTTTTGGCTAAAGTGGTGTTAGTGTACCAAGTATAAAACGTATTTATTTAATTATTTTAATTGATTAATTTAGGAATTAACTAAAAACTAATTTTTATTCCTTTATTCCTACAACTGCACCCAAACACTTCTTTCCTATCTCTATGTATATTCTTTCTAATAGTAAAAGTAGCACCGAATAGCATGCAATGAAATACGATAGTGCAGGTTCTGCTTGCTGTTAAACACAAATGCTTACGCTGTGTTCTTAGCACTATAAAGGTACGGTAACAACAGAAAAACCCCGTTAGCGTAAGCAAATTATAAAAAAAAAAAATATTAATTTTGACGCATAGTTTGTAACATACCTTAATATTGCCCGTAGACCCCTAAAAGGTACTATATTTATGATCAGCATCAATAGTAGTGTCTATCAAGCCATGACCGTCCGTCCGTCCGTCTGTCGGCAAAAACTAGGCCTTTAAACTGGACCTAGAGAGCTGAAATTTTAACCATGTCCGCCCACCATGTCCGCCCACAAACTCAAAAAAACAAATTTTTGAAAAAATCGAATTTTGAGCTAGAAGCTGAAATTTTGTATATATGATCTATGGCTCCTAAAACTGATCGGGAGATAATTTTTTTTAAATCCGCTCACTGACACGCCCACAATTAAATAAAACAATTTTATTGAAAATTCAAAGTTTGAGCTAGGATGCTGAAATTTATAATATATACTTTCTATGGGCTCTTTATGCTCATATGTAAATATTTTCAAAATCGGCCCACTGACGCGCCCACCTTGGTCCGAGTCCCAATTTTCAGAAAAATACAAAGCACGCAAAAACCGGTCCTTCTGTGAAATGTGTATCTTCTGTTCATTTGTCTTCTCAGTTTCTTTTTGAAGGCACAGCTGCACGAGTCGGCAGAAAAAAAATAAATATAGTTTTCAGTGAAAAAAGTATTTTTTTTATCTTTTTCTGAAGTTATTTAGTGCTTCCGCTTCCGCTACTTTAATCGATTTCGGTAAGTGTATTAATAATATTTTGGTAGGAACACATTGTCGTTCGTATGTGATTTGAATACTACGATAAAATCTATTTTTTTTTGGCTAAAGTGGTGTTAGTGTACCAAGTATAAAACGTATTTATTTAATTATTTTAATTGATTAATTTTGGAATTAACTAAAAACTAATTTTTATTCCTTTATTTAAAAATGTGATATAAGTATCTATTTATTTAACTATTTTAATTAATTAATTTTGTAATGAATTTAATAATATATTTTTTATTTTCCTATAAAAAGTATGTACATTTAGCTATGTAGCTATTTGTTTACAAAACTATATAGCTATTTACTTTTAAAGCTATGTTCCTTTAAACAGTGAAGTAAACGACAGTTCCTCCAAAATATATATATTGATTTATTCATTTATAGATACTGTATTTATATTTATCTATTATGTTATAATTTAAAATAAAACGTTTAAAAAACATAAATATAATAATAACCCTTGATGTTTTTTCTGTTTTAGGGAGTGCCAATAATTGTAGTTTTTTGGGTGCCAGTAATTGTAGTTTTTAGTAAGCTTTTTTAAATTGGCATTTTGATTATATTTTCAATTATTAAATCTTTATTTATAATACTCAATCAATGCGAAATTTAATATTTTATAATCTGGTAAACAACATTTTCAAACAACTTTAGAAATAAAAATAATATAGTTGATCAAAGTTGAAATTTCCTTAGGGGTGCCAATAATTGTAGTCGTTACGCTAACTTATGAGATAGGAAGGAAAAAAATTATTGTAGAATTGGATATCTGAAGAGTGAAATAACATATCGGTTTACATTAACAGCGAAAATAATAGTTGTTAATTCCTATAAAAATCAAGTGCAAAGCGATTTCTGTACAGTAAATATTTGCGGAGCTTTAAGTCTAACAATTGGCACTCCACTTTGTACACAAATATCAAAGTAAATTGCATTTATCTATTTACAATTTTTTCCTTTTTTCTGCACTTAAATCCTTTGAAGCCTTTAGCCATTTTGCTCTTTATTCACAATTTTTTAATTATTAATTTATCATTGTGGCTCCCTTCAGAACAAACTGACAGCTCAATTTGAAATTAGTGTGACTAGAAAGAACAACAGCAAATGGCCCCCGAAAATTACGCCAGAATTATATATGAAAGCATCCCTAGAAATTTTCCCATATACAATTTTTCTAGGAAAATGGCGAAACTTTTTTGAAAATCTTTTTAAAGCCTCTAGTCTTTTATCTCAAAATTTCTGTCGGTTTTTCCAATTTTACAAGTGGGAAAAGGGTCTGAAAAATATATCTGAAGTTTTATCCATTTCTTATTTTAGAAAAAGAGCCATAAAACTATATTTTATATCAACTTTTGTAACATATAAACATTCTTGTTGGCGATACTTTTATTTGCGTTGTCTTATAGTTTTTTTCGATTGTTCATCACTGACTGTGATGGTGCAAAACCAAATAATATCAAAATGGATCTTTTTTTATGAAATTGTAATTGGCAAGCAAAACAGTAGTTAGCTTTTGTACCTTACCGAACAAAACAATTGTTTAAAAACATTGTTACAAAAACAATGTGGTCTAAATATAATACTTAAAAAAATTGTGATGCAGAAATGGCGGCTAGTAGTGATGGACTGTGTTTAAAAGTAAAAATAATTATCGAGCACAATCATAGTGATCAAAATAAATTCTCTCAAGAGTTGAAAGTACTCAATCAAATTAAAGGTGAACGTTTTTCTTTTGTTTTTAAACATGACAGTTTGTCACTTTTAAAATCATTTAACCAATTATGCACATTTCGACATTCGATTTCGATTTAATAGAGGGTCTCCTATCCCTCAGCAGCTGCCTTGTCTTACGACTTTCATAAAGCGAATTTCCAAAAAATCAATACATATCTTACTACGTGCTCTTTTGAGTTCGCCAATCTGCCTCTGAAGGATGCCCTCTCCATAGAGAAATTATTTAATTCTATATCTCTCAATGTCCCCTTTTCCCGCAAAAAAACCTTTTCTATAAGCCTTTTCTGGTACAATCGAAGGCTTCAGTCTTTACGTAACAAAAGAAACAAACTATGGGCAGTTTTCATTCGAACCGATGCTTTTTCTGACTTTTCCAACTATCTCTGTGTTTACTTTCAATTCATCAAACTTTATAACTCCCTCTATCAACAGTAGTATAAACAACCCGAAGTCGGTTTTTTTTAATTCGTTAACTATAGAAAAAAATCTGAAGGTTTCCCCTATGCCATTCATATGAAAATATATCATCTACTGATCCGCTTACCATTGCTAACTTTTTTGCTACTTTCTTTAAGCAGTCTTTCGCCGACAACTCCTTCGTACCGGATCCCACCTACTTCGAATATCTACAAAACTTCTCCATTGGTCCTTCTTTATCTCCCGGTTTTAATCATACAGTAATAGAAAATAAGTTACTAAAACTAAATGATGAATACTCACCCGTCCCAGATGGTCTTCCAGCCATATTTTTTAAAAAGTGTTCCTCAAATCGTTCCCTCCAGCTCTCATATTTTATTCGGCTATCGCTTTCTTAAGGAGAATTTCCTCAGATATGGAAGTCCTATTTCATAACACCAGAACACAAAAGGGATTAAAGAACAAGGTGACAAACAACCAAAATTTCACATATACCCAAACTTTTTGAAAGTATCTTGTACGAAGCCTTAAGCTTTCAGTGCAAGTCTTTTACTTCCCTTAACCACCACGGCTTTTTAAAAAGTAGATCAACGACCAATATTCTTGTCGAATTCATATCCTCTAAACTCTCAGCCATAAAAATTGGTAAAGAAGTCGATGTTGTTACAACAGATTTCAGTAAGGCTTTTGACAAGGATTCCCATAAATGAATAGTTTTCAAATTGTCTGCCCTTGGCTTTGAACCCATAAATTCATACCTGGAAAACCGTTTTTACAATGTTCGCTTCAGGTCCGTTCTTTCGGCACCTTTCTTAGCCAGCTCTGGTGATCCACAAGGCAGTCATCTAGGTCCCCTTTTATTTATTCTAACAATTAACGATCTTGAAACTATCATTCTATGCTGGTGACACCAAATTTTTCAAAACCAATTCTTCACAACATGGCTCCAGCCTCCTTCAAATAGATCTATATATTTTTTGTAACTAATGCCTTAAGAACTGCCTAGAACTTAATGTATCCAAATACCAGTCTATAACCTTCTCACGCATGAGCAACAAGTCTCCTCCTCGAATTTACCTACTCCACGATCAACCTATATCTCTCGTTCAATCAACAATGGCATATTATGCGATAGGGAACTAAGCTTCAGTTCGCATATTGATGTGATAATTACTAAAGCAAACTCATGACTTGGCTTCGTTAAAAGATGGTCAAAAGAATTCTGCGACCCATACATGGCCAGATGCCTATACATCACTTTTGTTCGGCCTCTCCTAGAGTACGCTACCCAAGCATGGTGTCCCTCTCAACGAGTTCATGTATCCAGAATCGAAATCATTCAACGTCGTTTTCTTCGATTTGCTCTTCGTGGTCTTCCTTAGAACGATGCTCTAATCTTTCCTCGTTATCGCGACCGTCTTAAACGTATTAACCTAAATACACTTAAGGAACGCCGGGACCCAGCAGACATTCTCTTCATTCACCGACTCCTTTCAGGCTCTGTCGATTGCACGTATCTTTACAACTCTATCTGCCTTAACACTAATCCTTGTAGTCTACGTTGCCCACGACTTTTCTATATCCGAACTCACCGTACCTTGTACGGCTCTAACGAACCCATCTCATGTATGCTACGGAAGGTTAACTCAAACCTTAATATTTTTGACTTCAACCGCAGCACTCCCTCCCTATAAAAATCGATCTCCTTAAGCATCCTTAGATTTACTCCTTTAGCTTTAAGTCATTATTATAGCATGAATTAAGCTCAATAAATGGGGGTTTTGCTCCCACCAAAATTTAAAAAAATATTGCGGAAGGTAAATTCTAGTCCCCTGCTCCTTTAATCGCTGAACCTCTTCCCTCAAATCTATCTGCGGCAGCAAATAATATTTATTGAAAATAAATATCAACGATATAATTGTCACCTTCTAATAACAATTAATTCGTGACCGCATTAACAAATTTAATTCACATTTTTCCAAGTGAGTTCGCCGCAAATCCATGTTTAACAAACCACCACACATAAAATCAGGATACAAACACCCAAGGAAACTTATTGGGTAAAACAAACCTGCAATTTAGGAACTTTCCACCTCGAAAACAAAGCAAACACTCTCGTGATGAATATTACACGTGCACCTTACACCTTGGATCGAAATTGAATTGACGTCAAAAAGGCATTAGGATACCGCCTGGAAATACCATTAACAGCAACCACGACCAACATGCAAAACGAAATGGATAACTTCTTCTATTCGTCACGCCACAACCAGCGTTGCCTTTTATATTACATTTTTAGTACCTTACTACATATTTGAATTTTTCTTGAACTTCATACTACATACTACATACATCTTAACATTTCTTATGCCTTACTGTTTTTCTATTATTCAACTGATTTAACAGTAGCAAAAAATAAATAAGAAAAAAAACATAACGAAAATACAAATTCAATTCACAACAACGCTAACAATTATCTACTAGATCGTATTAGTAAAAAAACATATAAAGCCCCCTCTATCGGAAGCCCTATATTTAGAACCTCGCCATTACGTACATAATAGTTGTGAACATACAAACAGGACGACTTTGGGGCACCCCGACAAGTAACATACCTAATTATGTGACCACCTTGCGAAATCCTGACAAACATCCAAATGTACCAATTGTTATGAAAGGCTTCTCAATTTTTCCGTTCATGGTTGGTTGGTTGGTAGGAACCGCCCCTCGATGAGGACGCACTTAGATCAGAGGTAGGTCCATTGTGTGCCGATGTGTAAGGTGGGTGGGTCACCCTCTTACTCAGGGAACCATTTGCTCCTCTGAATGAAGGAGCTAATATTTGCTGTGCAGGCATTGTTGAGATCGTTTAGATCATTGAAAATGTATTCACCCAGTGTAGCCTTCCTAATGTTGGCGAGTGCAGGACACGTGCAAGGGAAGTGACTGAGAGTCGTCTCCTCTTCCTCCTCGTCCCTGCATCTTCTGCAGAAGTCATTGTAGGGAATGCCCATCCTTTGAGCACGTCTTCATATAGCACAGTGCCCGGTGAGGGCGTTTACTAATTTGGAGGTCTTCAGAGAAGACTCCGGCACGGACTCCGTCCTCCGTTTTGAATCCATCCGTAAAAATTGACAGCGATTCGTGGTATAGGACGTGACGTTGTGTCCGATCGGTTCTGTCTGGGATTAGATATTGGTAGCCCAGGTTAAAATTGTATTGGTGTAGGTGGTTGGTGATCTTAGAAAGATGTCGATACATAGATAGTATATTGGCATGTCCATTGTGTTACTCTTTCCATTATCTGGAGCTTCTTAGTCTTATTGCTGAGCTGGCAGCCAACTGTTTGCCGACGATGTCAGTCGGAAGAAGGTGGAGCATGGCTTGGAGCGCCGCAGTGGGAGAGGTTCTCAGTGCACAAGTGATGCTGAGGCATGCAACTCGTTGAGTTTTGCTCAGCAAGGTTAGGTTGGACTTCTTCTCCAAGGCGGGCCACCAGAACAGTACTCCATAGAGGAGAATCGGTTTAACTACCGACATGTATATCCTGTGCATAATCTTTGGTTGTAGGCCCCACGTGGAACCTACCGCCTTTTTGCATAAAAGAGCAGCTAGGGATTTCCTGGCACGTTCGACTACATTTTTCCTACAAAGTAGCTTGCGATCAAGCTTCAGGCCTAAATATCTTCGGGCCAGTGAACTCAGGGAATTTATGTCTTCGTGTGAACAGGATCAGCTTAGTCTTTGGTGGATTAACGGTCAGGCCGTATCTTTCGGTCCAACTTGTAAGTATGTTGATAGCAGTTTGCATGACATTGGCCAGCGTCTGCGGGTATTTAGCTGTGACAAGTATAGCGACATCCAGTGTATTCAATGTTCAGAAGGGCTTCGTTGAGCACTAGATTGCACACTAGCGGGGACAATACTCCTCCTTGCAGGTGCCTCTGTGTGCACGTCGTTTGACAGTGCTACTTCCGAGGATGCAGTTATAACCCTGCTTTTGAGCATGTATTCCACAGAGCAGATCGAGTTGTCGATGCTGAGCCTGCGTCCGGCGTTGGTAATCGAATTGGTTTCAACGTTGTTGAAAGCTCCCTCTATGTCGAGAAATGTCACTAAAGCAAGTTCTTTGATAGACAGGGATTTTTCGACGTGATAGACGATAGAGTGCAAGGCCGTTTCAACAGATTTGCCTTTTTTGGTAGGCGTGTTGTGACGCGGATAGCAAGTTGCTATAAATGGGGCCTTGATGTGAAGATCTAGAACTCTTTCTACGATCTTAAGAAGGAAGGATATGAGGCCTATTGGCCTAAGGTCCTTCGGGGAAGTGTGCGATGTTTTTCCTGTCTTGGGTATGAATACCACTCTTACTTCATTCCAGGCGGCCGGCATTGTTCCTAGCATCAAGCAGCCCCTCATAATACGGGACAGGTCCTGCCCTATTATGCTGAGGGCCGCCTGAATTTGTGCCCGAAAAATATCGTCTGGCCCTGGGGACTCGAATGGCTCAAAGCTGGTCACTGACCATTTCAGTTTATCCTCATTTATGAGGTTAGGAGGTGACGGTGGGCGTGCAGCGTTTACCAGGGCAGTGTTTTCGCTAGGTATATGCGTGCAGCCGGGAAGTGAGTATCCATAAGCAGATCAAGTGATGCTTCATCTGCTTCTGTCCATGATCCGTTGGGATTCATGAGGACACCTGGTATGGTTGTGTTTTTGGAAAGGACTTTGCGTAGCCTAGAGGATTGAGACATATTTTCAATACTCTGACAAAAACTGCGCTAGGATCTTCATCTGGCCTTTCGAACTTCTGCTTTGCAGCTCTTAAGGCTTGCTTTGTCCAGAGGTAGCCTTGTTGCTTTGGCTTTGTGGAAGTGCTTTCTGCTTATGCGGTGAAGGTTGTTAAGTTCTGCATTCCACCACGGTGGAGGGCGCCGGTGCCGTTCATAGTCGGCATAAAATTATAGGTTCCTTCCACTTCGCAAATTGTTTGAAAAACTAGGCTTTAGCCCAATATACGCCGTTAATGACTAATATTTTTTTTATGTGACCTCCTTTAAATCAGAGTGACTCAGTTAAGAAGTATAATGCCGTATTTCGGCAGACGGCTATTTCTGCCATGCTCGTGTTCTCAAACACAAACTATTATACATATATTTCATGAAATAAAGAATCTAATCTATCTAATATAAAATCTATAATGCGTAGGTGAAATATCGTAAAGTTCCGGAATCCGAACACATTAAAGTACAGGTGGTTATGTTCATGTAACTAGGGATATAAAACACCGAAATGTGAATGGATCATACATCTACCCACTGCACAGTGCACATTCTAACGAAGCACTACAAGACTTCCCTTCGGAAAAAGCCGAATCCACCATTTTCACCTTCGTAATGCCATTTACCCATTCATCCCTCTTAATGTTTTAATGGAGTATTACCTGTGCGTTCAATGAAAAGCAAAACAATTATCATAGTACGTACTACATACTTTTTGAAGTACTAATTTTTTTGGCTAATGTACTACATCTGCTTTCGATTTAAGTGGCAACGCTGGACACAACACCACCCTTGCCATCGTTTTCGGCTGCGATGTAAACTTCACTCATGCGGTTAAATCCACCGCCACCGAAAATCGCCAAAAGCAACCTTCCTCGGGTAAGATTCAACGAATCCCATGTAATTGTCGTCCTTTCACACTCGACTGAATTACTTAAGCTCCCAATAAAGAAGCAAAATTGAATCAAATAAAGGTGGATGACAAGAAATTTCCAAGTTCAAATTTGCGTCGGCTTATCAATATGTTCCTTGATGGCCAAGGGCAGTGAAAATGTTGCTTTACTATCTATGTGTTCGTTTTTTGGAAGCGTTCGGTGGAAAATGAATATTTGAATATTTGAGACATTAGGCAGGTGTTAATGCGAGTCCTCTTGATATAATATATATCAATGGACCAAACCATTAAGTTCAACTAAGTTCATTTGAATAGAAATTGTTAGTTTTCTTAATATCTACTTGGCGATCGGCAATGGCGCAAAAATGCTAAACTGCTGATATTCGGATTTTCGAAACGGTTTTGGAACTTTTTATTTAATATTCAAGGACAATAGTCCAGTCAAATAAGACTTTGAAGGTTACAATAATACCCATAGAGCTAAAAATTGGTATGAATGTTCAGAATACTATTATAAATGAATTGTGAAAAGTCCCCATCAATCCCCCTTGTGCAAAAAATTTTATTGATGGTGAAAGTTTGCAAAAATAGGTTTTTCGCCTTTTTCAGCTAAACGGCGAGTTTTACAGCAAAATAGTTCAGACAAAAATTGTAGATCATCCAATTCTCTACAAAAAATGTATCTACACTTTTTTCATAAGTATTGCCATTTCCGGAGATTTTTTTCCGTGATATAGCGGTAGAAAAAATTGAAAAAAATATTTTATTCGTAATATGCACGTACTTTTATATACATTTTTGAACCGTTATACGAGTAACCATATGAGTCCCTATGTCTTATATATACAAATTATAAAATTCTTCTAATATAAATGAACGTCAAAAACTCCGCCCATATTTTCTAGATTCTCAAGACATACAAAGCCTCCTAGAGTGGTTTTCTTTACATGATCCTTTTCTAGAAGTCAACAGAATTGTAGGTATCTATTGCCAGTGGAATTGTTGGTGATGACAAAATTAATTGTCATAAAGCTCGTGAAGTTGGGATTGCTTGCATGTCAAAAATAACAGGATTGACGTTTGATAACATTAAATTCAAACGTGCTGATAAAGTAGTCGCTCTTTTAGCTATGAGTAGCACTGTCAAAGTTTACGATAAGAAGATTCCTGTTGACCCTGTATTATTATTTCAAGTGTGGCAAAACAACGGTTTTGAAATTGTTCGAGAAACACAATTTAATTAATTCTGCTGAAGTTTTTAAAGATAGTAACTCTACTCATGAAGTTATTATCACTAATATAATTCGTTTTCTTCTTTCTATGTACGGAGATCCAAAAATAGTTACTTGCTTGGATAAACTCTGATACATATCTTTTGCAAAAAAAAAACGTATAATAAAACATAGGGACGGGCTACAGTCCGCTTGGGCGAACTGTTGGATACCCTATTCTTATCCCTATCCCTCATAAGTGGGCGTGACAAAAGTCTAAGTAAGGTTGAATTGTTAAGAATGCTCTACATATTTTGTTATATAACATTTAAAGGATTTTATCGAAAAAACGAAGCTTTTGTAAAAAAACGCTCCCTAGCTCAAACTTTGGTTTACCAATAAAATTTTTTTATTTAATTGTGAGCGTGTCAGTAGGCGGATTTAAAAAAAAATTACGCATGAGCATAAAGGGCCCCTAGAGAGTATAAATATTAGATATATATTTTAGCTTCCTAGCTCAAACTTTGGATTTTCAAAAAAGTTTTTTTTTTAAATGATGACGAGTAGGCAGATTTTGAAAATATTTTCACATGAGCATAAAGGGTCCCTAGAGAGTGTATATTATAAATTTCAACTCCCTAGCTCAAACTTTGGATTTTCAAAAAAAAAAAAATTTTAATTGTGGGCGTGTCAGTGGGCGGATTTTGAAAATATTTACACATGAGCATAAAGGGCCCATAGAAAGTATACATTATTAATGTCGGCTTCCTAGCTCAAACTTTGAATTTTCAATAAAATTGTTTTATTTAATTGTGGGCGTGTCAGTAGGCGGATTTTGAAAATTTTATCTCCCGATCATTCTTAGGAGCCATAGATCATATATAATAAATTTCAGCTTTCTAGCTCAAAATTCGATTTTTTCCAAAATTTTGTTTTTTTGAGTTTGTGGGCGTGTCTGTGGGCGGACATGGTTAAAATTTCAGCTCTCTAGGTCCAGTTTAAAAGCCTAGTTTTTGCCGACAGGCGGACGGACGGACGGACGCACACACATGGCTAGATCGACACCAGTATTGAAGCTGATCATAAATATAGTAAGTTTTAGGGGTCTACGGGCAATATTAAGGTATGTTACAAACTATGCGTCAAAATTAATATACCCTTAGAATAGGGTATAAAAACAAGTGCAATTAGCTTGTCTTCCCCCAACCTCTGCTGCTGCTCAACAACATCTATTCCGGGTATATTATCAAGTTCAAGTGTGGCTTGGTAATAAAATGGATCCAGAAGACTGGGGTTGGAAGTTAGTTGACAATAATTCTTCATCGTTTAAGCCTGTCACTCGAGGCGTTCCCCAAGGTTCAATTCTAGGTCCAATTTTGTTTTGTATGTTCATTAATGATCTGCCGTCTATCTGCAAATATGCTACTACTTACCTCTATGCCGATGATGTCCAATTGAGCTTATCTCGTCCTGTTTGCAATGCTCATGATCTTGCCAACAAATATAATGATGACTTATCTGCATTTTCAAGAGGGGCTACTGCTAATGGACTTATTTTGAATCCGAACAAAACTCAGATAATAGCAATTTCAAATAAGCCAATAGATCCTAACCTCTTACCTAATATTTATCTTTCTGGTACAAAGATTAGTTATGTTGATACAGTTACTAACTTAGGATTTAAGATTAACCGTACGCTGTCGTCTTATGATCACATAAACTTTGTTGTTGGCCGCATTTATGGCTGCCTAAGGAAACTTTGGTTGACGGCTAGCTTTACTCCGACAGAAACTCGGCGCAAACTGGTAATTGCCCTGATTTTACCTATTATTACGTATGCCGAGATAGTTTACAGTGATCTAGACTCTCTTTCACAGAACAAATTGCGAGTCGCGTTTAATGACTCAGTCAGATACATATTTGGTTTGAGGAGGTATGATAGAATATCTCATCTATCTTATAATGTCCTGGGTTGTACTCTATTTAATTTCCTAAAAGTTCGAAATCTCATCTTTCTTCATAGGGTTCTTCATAGCAGAACTCCAGGGTACCTTTACAACAAACTATCTTTATCACGATCTCAAAGAACTCTTAACATTAATATTCCTTCTTTCAAGTACTTGAATTCCTCCCGTATGTTTTTTATTCACTCTGCAAGGCTCTGGAACTCTTTGCCTTTACATATTAAACAGATTCGAAATTACAAAAATTTTAAACTTAATGTTTTCAGTTATTTTTCTATGCAACAATGAAAATGACGATAATCATGATAATTAATTATAATAACTTTCTCTGTCATAGCTTTTCCACATATTTTGAATTCTTTACTCCTATCTTTCATTATCTCTCTTTTTTATCTAGTTTTATATATTTGTTACGAATCTAATTTTAAGGACGCAAAAACGTTTGTACTATAAAAGCCTAAGTCTTATTGTACAACTCAAACTTTATATTATATATAAATAAATTGAAATAAATTGAAATTGAAATTGAAAATGCATTGGAACCAATTAATACGTTATTCCCACCTGCACCGGAAAAACTCCGTAACACCTTCTTTTGCAATTGCAAAAAAGGTTGCAATGCTAAATGCGGCTGTAAAAAGGTTAGACTGTTTTGTTCTTTAGCATGTACCAATTGTCAAGGACAGTCGTGCTCCAATGTTGAATCGATACGAGATGAGAATAATTATAATATAATTATATAATAATTAATATCAGTGATGAGACATCTAAAGCATCACTTTTAGAACATATTTTTATCCAGCAGGAAGATGAAGAAAAAGAAGAAAAAGAAAACGAAGACAGTACACTAGAAGTTCCATTGGATTATTATGAATCCGACGTATAATTTTTCCAAATTATTTTTTCATTTATTAATTACATAAGAAAGGTTTTTTAGGTATGCCCATCGCTACTTGCAAACTTATGTTCAAGCTATCCGCAGTCGAGAGTAAAAACCTCAGGTGGACAGGTAGTGATACATGTCTAGCGACTAAGCAAATCTGGCCAAAGCTGGATCTGCGACGCTCTTTGAGTTTGATCTCACTCAACAGACTGCACATTGGCTCTGTCATAGGTGTCATCACAGGACACTGTCTAATAGGCAGGCACGCATCAAGGCTTGGCGTTTACTCAAACGACTTCTGCAGAAGCTGCAGGGATGAGGAGGAGGAGGAGACTACGTCTCATCTCCTCTGCACATGTCCTGCACTCTCCCATAAAAGAAATCTCTACCTAGGAGCCTTCTTCGTCAACGAACTCAGTGACTTAGCTAATACAGATGTTAGAAGTCTATCGCGCTTCATTAGAAGCTCCAAATGGTTTTAGCGAGTAGGGGTCGAAACTCCCGATCCATGTGGCATCACAACGGACCTCATTGGTCTAAGTGTGTTGGCTTTTTGCTAACAGCCACTTCAACCTAACCTAACCTAATTACATAATTTACACAGCTTTCATAATTTTCAATATTCAATTTGAATTCAATAGGATCACAATGGAACGTGGAATAGGCCTACCGGGGAAACCACGTTTAAAAAAACCGCCAAGCACACTACCTCATAGGTGGTATGGAAACGAGTGCATATTACGAATAAAATATTTTTTTCAATTCTTTCAACCGTTATATCACGGAAATACTTATGAAAAAAAGTGTAGATACATTTTTTGTAGAGAATCGGATGATCTCACCGATTAGCTGAAAAACGCGAAAACCCTATTTTTCCAAACTTTCACCATCAATAAAATTTTTTGCACATTGATGGGGACCTTTCACAATTCATTTATTAGTATTCTGAACATTCATACCAATTTTTAGCTCTATTGGAATTACTGTAACCTTAATTCTATTTTAAGGACTAATTTGACTGGACTATAATTCGTATAAGCAATGGTGGATAATAAAATGTGGTGAGCTAATCAAATGAACGAGGCTTAAAGTTAATTATGTTAACATTGCCGTTGACATCGTTTCGAGAAAAACAAAGGTGAAAGTTTGCGCAATTGCTATTCAAATTTTGTGCGATAGGTTAACGTAAAAGTAAATAGTTTTTTTATTTTTTTATTATTTTATTTATAGTTTATTTATTAAATGACATGGTTTGTACATTAAGACATAGGTCTCTTATAGTACTTAGGCTTGATAGTTAAAATAAGAACTTAATTTAATATATATTAAATGTTTAAAATAACAAGATATATAATATTTCAAAAATAAAAACAATTCATGACTAAAATTATCAAAGTTGACATTTTTAAAATATAATTGGTATTTACGGTATGCAAAAAAGAAAAAGAAGAAAAGAATACAAAAGAAAAGAAAGTTATCAAAGATAAAAAGTAAGAAGTAAGAGAAAGAGGAGTTAAATATAAACATTAATCTTTATTGATCTTTATTGCTGCTGAAGAGAAAAATGCCTTAATACTGCAGTTTTGAAGCTTGCGGCATTACTAATACCCTTGATATTCAAGGGCAGAGAGTTCCATAACTTCACGGCGTGAACGAAGAAGAACCTTGACGAGTTAAGATATTTAAATGTTGGTAAATTTATGTTAAGTGTTCTGCGAGAAGAAGAAAACTCAAGCTTGCAAAACAGATAATTTGGCGTTTTTGTCTTTATAAGTTTGTGTAAGAATATGCAATTTCTTGCTTGCATGTATTGTACTAAAGTGCAACTCAAAAAGCCTTTCACATAGAGCGATATGCGATTGTATCTGCGTAGTCCATGAATGTATCTAACCGCATCATTGAAGGCTACCTGTAACTTACGAGTATTACGTGACAACGAATCCATGCTACTAAAAACAACATCGGCATAAGTCATTATGGGAAGTATAAGGGCTTGGACGAGCTTCCGTCGAGTTTCAAAGGGTGTGAAGTTTGCAGCCAACCACAGTCTACGCAAGCAACCATAAATACGACCAATGACGTAGTTTATGTGGTTGTTGCAGGACAGATTGCGGTTTATTACGAACCCAAGGCTAGTAGCCGACTCCACTATCGCCAAATTCGATTCCGATATGCATATAATTGGCACCAGACTTAGTTCGAAATTGCTTTTTGATATGGATAGAACCTGACATTTGGAAGGATTTAGCAGCAGCCCGTTTTTGTTTGTCCAGTCATTTATCGCTGACAAATCCCCGTTCAAACAAAAAACTAATTCGTCAAGTCGATTCATAGGCATAGACATGTACAATTCAACATCATATGCGTACATATGCATACGAGTGTGCACCCATATCAATGGCAAATCGTTGACAAACATGGAAAATAAAATCGGTCCAAAGATAGAACCTTGAGGAATACCTTGAAATAAGGGCAAAACAGACGAGATCCTTCCACCAACAACGACCCTTTGAAATCGGTTCGACAAATAGCTTTGCAAAAGTTCAACAGCTCTTTCGCCAAACCCGAAAAAGTGTTTAAGCTTCCATAAAAGAATTTTGTGATTCACTTTGTCAAAAGCTTTCGAAAAATCGAGAAAGCATAGTAATGTCACGAGCCCTCTGTCATATTCATGCCTTACATCATCCAAAATCTTCACCATTGCCGACTGGCAACTATGCCCTTCTCGAAAGCCTAACTGAGAAGAAGTCAAAAGAGAGTTGATAGGCATGGGAGAATGCTTATTGGCCTAAAATCGTTAACTGAACTTGCGTTCGATTTTTTGGCAATCGGAATAACCCGTACATGTTTCCAAGCCTGGGGAAAGGTAGATGTCATAATACACGAATTGATTATGCGGTTATATGGCTTACAATACTGGGTAAAATTATTTTTAGAAATTTGACTGGTATACCATCTTCACCGATTGCATTTGACTTAATGGAGGCAATTATTGAATAGACATCAGTCTCAGTTGTTACCTCAAAATCGGCTTGCCTTGGCACTGGTGTAAAAGTGTTCGGTGGAAAATCGAACAAACCACCAGCCATTGCATTGTCAACAAAATGTGCATTTAGCTCATTTGGATTTAAGAAACAGTTATCATTCCCTCCTTTACTTACACCAATTTGCCGAAGGTTCTTCCACAGTTCCTTTTGGGCAAGGACGAACTGAGTTAAGAGGAATAGTAATTTCGTTTCGAATCACTCACAATGCTAGTGGCTGTATTACGAGCGTTTTTATAAGCGACCCAATTTAAAGAAGAACGATTGCGCTTCCATTTGCTGTAATGCTTATTCCTGATTTTTATGGCATTTAAAACATCCCCAGTAAACCACGGGAAAGTCTTATTGCGAACAAAAACAGTTTTAACAGGCACGAAATCTTCATAGCGGTGGGCAACACATAGCTGAAAACGATTAATTTGTTCATTCAACGTAAAAGTAAACATGTAGGTATCTCACCTCCTACTTTTTTAACTTCCCAACTTGTAGTTAATCCGAAAATGAAAATAGTAGGTAATTAAAACATATTTTCAAAATTGAACGTCCACAATATGTTTTTCGACGTTCGAAAACAATTTATCGTCAATCGGAGCGTATTGACGTAAATATGACCTGAAAGAAATTACGCTAAATTCGGTGCAGCCTGATAAACTTCACAGCATTGGGGATAATATTTCAATTGGTCCGGAAATTAACATCGTAATTCACAACATATTTTATAACTTCCTGGTCACAGTAGGTATTGTAATGTTCAGGTGTGCCCTTTAGCCAGTTTCGATGAAGAGATGATGATCAGTAGCTGGCACGCTTGCAGTTGCACGGCATTCACTCGACGGTGGGGTGGGTCTTTGCACCTTTTTTTCATCCTGAAGGAACAAAAATTATCGTGCCAAATGGAGAAAGAGGGAGAACAAAAAGAAGAGATAGGAATGATTGAAAAGATCCTTACACACCGAAGGCTTCGCATGAAAGCACACTGATCACCATCAATCCCTACTAACTAGTGGGAACCGGGTTTTGTTTTTGGATGAAAGCTGAAGCAGATGTTGTTACATCTCAGCGTGGCTTTGCGGATATCAGGTGAAAGAAAGGAACTACAAAGAGAGGAAAAAGCTTATATGGAACCATCTCTTATCAGCGCTGTGGTAGGTGATGATTTACTACCTCGAGGAATCCTCCCTACAAATATGGCAGCGTCATTGTATCGTACCTTGACAGTACTCCTCATGCGTTATTGAATTGGTCCCCTGTTTATTATGTTTCAATTACCACATCTTTATTTAAAAAAAAGGTATTCAGGATCAAAATCTTAAACTTAAGTATAGAAGTAGTAAGTATGATTGTACGTGTATCTCTGATTTGAATAAGGCCAAATGTAGGATAAGAACAATTGCAATATACATATATAATTATCATTAGGTAAGGTTAAGTGTATTTAGATTAATTAGAGTAGGTTCGTATGTTTTAATAACTAAATTTGAAGGTAATTTTAAAAATAAACAAACAAATTCCGCTACTCCATCGATTTGAGTTGGCCATATTTATATATATACTAGCTGACCCGGCAAACGTTGTTTTGCCCTATAAATTATTTCTAGTGAATATTTTCCAGTTTCACAGTAGAAGTTTAAACTCCACTTTTGGTTTAAACTTCAGTTCAGCAATTTCTCCGGTTTCACAGTTTCGTTTAAACCTTAAACTGAGTTCAATTTGCAGTTTAAGTTAAACAACTGTATTCTGCCGTTTTAACCATTTAAATTTGGAAACACTTTATTAGGGAGATAAAATGGTGAAATATTTCGAAAGCGAAAAGGGTATTTTGCCTTAAACGTGCAGACCATGTTTGATCCAAAGCTCAAAATAATGGGCATAGTGTTAAAATATAATACTGGCAATTCCTCATTACAAATGTAACACCTTGCGGTGAATAGAATTACTTAACCTTTATACTTTAAGCTTATATAACCATTCTTCTGTCGGTGAATAAACCTCATTGAATTAAGACTGGTTGACTTTTACTGAGAATTCCCAACACATAGTTGCAAGGTGGCCTGAATCAAGTCATGATGCCACAATTCTCAACAATTCAAGAATCTTTTCTAGATTTGTAAATGGAGAATTTGGATGTAATAGTGTTATTATTGTTATAGTGGTTATAGTGGTTAGTTATGTTATAGTGGCGGACAGTGGCTACCAATGCAGACGCTATATGAAGACTCCTTTACGTAGTTGCAACAATCCACAAGAAACATTGAACAATGAATCTCAAATTCGAACACGAAATTGTGTTGAACGCCCTTATGGCGTATGGAAGAGAAGGTTTCCTATATTCTATATTCTTAATACCTTGCATAGAGGAAAAAAACCCCAGACAAATACAACGGTGTGACAATAATTCAAACGAGATTTAAGCTAAAGCGCTTGTTGAAAGGAGGAAGCTGTCGCTTCACACTACCACGCTTCGTATATTCCTTTCTTTAATTTGGCAAACGCCAAAAGAATGAGCAATAGATGACGGAAGAGCAAAAAAAGGAAAACTTTAAGTGGCTATAAATCCGGGATTTACGTATGTAGGTTCTGTGTTCCGCTACCTGTGATACAGCAAATTATTTGGCAATGTTGACTTGGGGGGAAAGTAGGTTATGAGCCAAGATGCAAATGAATTTCCAATTCTATATTCGACAGTTGACTTATGAATATTCGGATTTTATTGTCAAAACGGGAATAAAAAATACATAACGTCACATTACGTAATAAGAACGAAAAATGCTGCCAGCTTCGATTCATAAAATCAAGTTAAACGAAGTTCAACCGAACTGAAGTTCAGTTCAAAATTTGAACTCAGTTTAAGGTTCAGTTGAACTCAAGTTTAAACCTTCACTGTGAAATTGGCCATTATTGTAAGTGTATTGGGATGTGGTCTATGACTTAAAGAGGAATTGAGCGCTGTGGACGTTTTGTTCCTTTCAGAACATTAGCGGATATTGAAGAACGGTGTGTATAAGCAATGAACTCAAGATTATTATTTCTTCTTCAAATCACGATTTGTCGCGTCGCTGTACGGTCGCCAACCATGATTTCATCAAAGTCGTCAACAACAGGTGCATAAAATACACGCATGTGCTCTACAGCTGGTGTTTTATCAGGATTGATGACAATATCGTGATTGTCAGTTTGTAATTTGTAAATATTTTTGTTTGGAAGCAAATAAGTTGAAAAGTTTTCTAAACAAACATAAATTAGATATCTAAATACAATTGAACGGCGTTTTTGATCAACAACAGGTCCACTGGTGATTTGATGACATATCTAACCGAAAAGTGGACCCAATTTCTTCATCAGGGTGGTGAAAGTGAGATTGTTGCGCTTGAAATATCAAATTTGACAGAGTTTGGCATCAAGCTCTCTTGTCGAAAATGCGTGCATTTGGAATCGATGATACTCTTCTTCAATGGATTAGAAATTACCTTTCGGACCGTTCAATTCAAGTTGTTTTGGACGGCTTCAAGTATGCAACTCACCAAATAAATGCTGATGTCCCCCAAGGCTCTGTTCTGTCCCCGACTCTCTTTCTCATTTTTATAAATGATCTACTGTCTGCTACTTCTAATCCAATCCATTCCTTTGCTGATGACAGTACCCTCAGCTTCTCATATTCGTTTCTTGGGTCACGCCCCTCATCTTGGGGTGTGGAACTGGAACGGCAACGTATGTTAAGCTCATTAAATTCCGATCTTAACAGCATAACTCAGTGGGGTAAAACCAATAGAGTGGAATTTAATACTTAAAAAAAACACAATGCTGTCTCCTGTCATTACAGCAAAACCCACACACACTGCCATTATCTAGGAATGGCACTTGCATCGCTGAAACCGAAAGGCTTTCCATTCTCGGTATGTATGTTAATGACAACCTGCGTTGGAATGACCACATATTCGGTGTCGCCAAGAATGCCGCGAAATGTCTAGGCTTCCGTAAGCGTTGTAAGAAATATTTCACCCCTTCTGATCAGGCTACAATTTATAAGGCGTTTATTCGCCCGAAACTCGAGTACAACGCTCATATCTGGTCCGGTGCACCAATAACTTATTTGGAGTTACTTGACAGGATCCAACAACGCGCGATAAAACTCATTGGCGACCGAGACATCGCGAGATTGATTGACTCTCTTAGTCATCGTCATAATGTCTCCTGCCTTTCGTTGTTTTACCGTTATTTCCACAATAAGTGCTCAAACGAAATTGCCAGTTGCATTCCTCCCGTTGAACATTTCAACCGCAATACCCGACATGCAAGGAATGCTGATCAGTTCACCCTCAAGCCTGTGTTCGGACGTACAGTGAAGCTCAAAGAATCTTTCCTCAGCCGTACAACACGAATGTGGAATGCTCTTCCCCGATCCATTTTTCCTTCACATTATAACCTACAAGCATTCAAAACCAACGTGCATCGGCATCTCTCCTTTTCGTCTCACCCTAATTTCCTTAACGCCCGCGCTGTGTAGCTAATACATTATAAGGGTCCCAACAAATCCCTTTAGTGCGCGCTTATTATATATAAAAAAAAAACATATCAACTGTTTTTATACCCTATTCTAAAGGTATATTAATTTTGACGCGAAGTTTGAACCATATCATAATATTGCCCGTAGACCCGTAAAAGTTGCTATATTTATGATCAGCATCGATAGTAATGTCGATCATGTCCGTTCGTCTGTCGGCAAAAATTGGGCCTTCAAACTGGGCCTAGAGACCTGACATTTTAACCATATTCTCTCTAGGGTCCCAAAATAATCAAGTTTACGAATTTTTGAAATCCGCCAACAAACTCAAAAATTTTTTTTTGGAAAAAATCGAATTTTGAGCTAGAAAGCTGAATTTTTTTTTATACGATCTGTGACTCCTAAAACTGCTCGGGATATAAAATTTTCAAAATCCACCCACTGACACGCCCACAAAACAAATAAAACAATTTTATTGAAAAACCAACATTTGAGCTTTCGGAGTCCCCGCCGCCCATAAAGTAAATTTGTAAAAATGT
The DNA here is from genome assembly GCA_949715645.1 of Portevinia maculata. Classification (NCBI taxonomy): domain Eukaryota; kingdom Metazoa; phylum Arthropoda; class Insecta; order Diptera; family Syrphidae; genus Portevinia; species Portevinia maculata. The sequence goes on from OX454525.1 coordinate 280,837,047, forward strand.
ATGTGGTTCATTCGGCATTGGCAACAATGAACCCACTTTGTGATAACCTTGGCCTTTGATTTTGAATGTTGAATGGAATTGTTGACCATTTGCAGCATTATTTTTAACTATTTCTGTTGCTCCAAACGATGTCATTTGGAAACATGAATTAAATGTTCGAATTGACTTCAGGAACAGGTTATAATCTGGATCCATACCGATAAGTAAGCCGTTCATTCCAATTGTCTTTGTTGAATTCGTTCAGGTCGTGGCTCTTGTGATTCACGAAATTGTGCTATGCTCATACGCACATCTGCATTATCTTGTTGGATTCTCAAATAATTTTCTTTATAATTCATATTTGCAAGTGAAAAATGGATATTTATATTTAAAGGTAGGGGCGATGGTGGATAAAGAAAGGTGGGAAAATTGTCATCGAGTAGATTGATGGTATACATATGTATTATTTGTTGGCTTCGATGAAAGTTTGGGATAGGTTATGGCATATTGCAATTAGACCATCCCAGTCACCTGTAACTTATTTCTTTGTATTCAATACAATTGGTGTCTGTGTTCACATTGGTGAACGAGATTCGCATTTCAGCAATGAGGATTCCCAAATGGTTTATAAACAATATTTGCATGTGAAAAAATATTAATTGAGCCAGAGATAAAAAAAAGATAAGACAAGTTATAGTGTATTCCCAGCTACATTGCGAACGATCCTTAAGGGTTTCCACTTTAAAAAGAAAATCGTGAATATTTTCGGACCCGTCAAATACAATTTGCCACTTTTCAATTTTAAAAAATGAACTTACTGAAAAAGTTTGTTGACTTATTTTTGGTGCTTGTCTGCGTTGCACAGTGTGACGATTCGTTGATTTAGCTTGATAGGTTACATAGTTGCAACATAGTCCAGTGTAATAACTACCAGACAATCGACTATACTATAAAAGAACTAGGATTTATATATTATACAAATCTTCATATGCACAACTTATCCTTTCACTAATAAAATTAGACCAATATGAATACACAAAACAGTTCAACTATTTCTGATATTCAATAGTCGCAACGCGGATTACAATTAAAACTATGAATATACCGGGACTATACTAATGATAGCCATACTCAACCTGAACTGCCAAGAGACGCAATACAACACTCTACAATTGCTGGAGCTTAGCTCTAGAGTTAGCCAGCATAATCTTTGTAGTGACGTTCTTAATGCCTCGAAGTATATCTAATGTTAGAACATGTTTAATGCAGAAGAGAAACAATCAAGCAACCTCCATTAAGCAAAAAATACCAACAAGTGACCTTCCTCAATGCTTCATTGAAAAGGTACGCGGACTTTAAAATATATACCAGCAATTTCACATGTTGATTAAAGATAAATAAACTTGCGCAATACTCCTATAAAATATGTCGTTCATCGAATTTAGTAATCTAGCTCCACGCAAAACAACGAAAATTCTTACTATCCATATAAATATTCATCTTATGGTACCTATTGAACAAGAAGTGGTGGTGCGGCATGGCACAATACTGACAAAAAAAATTATGTCATTGCCTTTTTATTAGATCGAATATTTCTAAATCAATTACAAAAAAAATTATAGAAATCGGTACCTTTTGCGAGAAGATATAGCCGAAACAGTGAGAGTCTAAAATGCGACAAACTCGTAATATCTCATTTGATGAAAATACCGAAATGAAATTTTATTCAATTTTTCCTTTCAAACGAATCGCCTCTTCCATCATACATTCTACTCGCAGGCGAAGAAGTCAGATTTCTTATTTTTCCAACATCTCCCTCTCATCAAACATACTTGCCGAAGCGAAGGCAACATTGCAAATCATCAAAAGTATTCGGCTGTTACACAGAAAAATAAATACATGCTTACACTTCCATAAGAATGAAAATCATTTGGCATGACCAGAGAGTAGATAATGCGAGATCCTACATGCTACCTGTGCTGCGCTGCATATTATACTCCTTCTTACAAAGAAAATTAAATACTAACATAATATCAGAATGATTCGATAATGAGACACAGCAAAATTGTAGACACAAACCTTCAAACGCCACCATCTTTGTTGCTGACTCGCTCGAAGTCGTCGTTTTCAAAATCGTGTTGATGATAGTACTCGTACTATAGGGATCCACACTTTTTTGACAGATGTCAAATCGATGCCAAATCGAAAAACAACAACAGTGTGGAGGGTAAACAAACAAAATAATTATCAGCGATAGGCGGGAAAATAATAGGAATCAGCAAACAAAAGTAAGTTTTTTTTATTGATAATCAATAGTTTCTCGATATATTTTTAGGAAAATGGATTCATTAAAATATGCAAAGAAGTTGGAAGCAGTAAAGAGAAAGAACTGCTCTTCAGGTGATGGCGAAGACGGAGCTGTGGTTTCGTGTGAATAAAGTGTTAAAGGCAGTCTTCTTGAAGATAAATTTAATCCAAATACCAAAACAGAGAGAAAATTCTCATCATTTTTCAAAAGGCTGGTCAATGAACTCGACAAAGACCTATATGGACCCGATAATCATCTCGTAGATTGACATCGAACGTATTTTACTCAAGAAACTGATGCCGTTCAAGTGAAACAACCCGGTGAAATAAACGTTCATTGTACAATTCGCTTTCTATATGCCATTGCATTTCAATTTGGACCCAGGTTTGGCGCGTTTGCCAGGAGTGCATACTCAGACTCGTCCAGTAATCACATCAGTCCTTCGGCAATTTATTAAGACATATTAATTATAAGATTTAAATTCTGAGAATTCAATTCGAACACGAAAGAGTCTGTTTCCAAGGTAGGATTCTAGTATTTCGTATAATTTTTTTAAGTAGAATTGTCCTTAGCTTATACCTTAGGTCTTCGTGCCATACCTTGTCAAAGGCTTGCGATACGTCAAGAAAAGTGCTAGAGCAAGTATTTTTCCATTCTAGAGCTTTTTCAATTTCATTCGCTATTTTTTAGCAGAAGTTTCTCGAAGACCTTGGATATTATCGGCAGTAGCGAAAAAGGTCTATATGATTTCTTATCATTTGTACTTTTCCCCTGCTTGGGAACCATAATGACTTCGGCTACTTTCCATTGTCTTGGGACATATGAAAGTCTCCGAGAAGCATTTATAATGAAGAGCAGCTTAACTAATGCTTTTTTCGGTAGCTCCTTCAGAATTTCGCCAGTGATTAGATCGTATCCTGGAGCTTTGTTATTTTTCAGCTTTCTTATTGTCATTCGAAGCTCGGACAAGGATAGGGCTTTTACTTTATAGTTATCGGATGCCGTATTAGCATTCGGTTCTTCGTTTAAAGGTCGTCCATCGAACGGCCTGAATGTTTCTTCTAGATATTCGGCAAATAAATCCGCTTTCTCTTTGTCTCCTTTTGCTCATTCGCCGTTAGCTTTTCTTATTGGTGGAGAGTGCATTTTGGGTTTCCTTATTGACTTCAAGGCTTTCCAAAGTGAGTAGTTTGAGCTCTTTTCAGAAGTCAAGCTCTCGAGGTAAGTAGAAGTTTCGAGATTTTTTACATCCTGTAGCTCATTTTGAAGTTTGTTGCAAAGATGGTTCAGATAAGTTTTATCAGGGGGTTCGCGGGATTGTTGCCATCTCTTACGCGCTCTCCTCTTTTCTCGTATGATGTCTTTTATTTCAGGCATGTATTTGTGTTGCAACTGCAACAAACATGAAAATCACCAGCAGCAGTTTTCCCGTCGGCATTTCATCAAAATAAAAGGTCCAACGGCAAAACATGAAAATAGCTAAAATTGGGCTAGCCGAAATTTGGGAGTAAATGTGGGCGCGCAGAAGAGCAGCAGTCAACAGAACAAAACTTGCAATGTTGAATATAGCAAAACTGCATGCAAAAAAAAAGTTTGTTTTCGTCAATAAGCTCCTCCCCCTAAGCGGCGCTCAGAACATGACTTAGCTATGAACGTGTATGTATGAGTTCGGACCAGCTGATGTGTGGGTCATAGCTGCGAAGCGGTGAACGTTTTTTTCATGTCACAGCTAGACTATAGAGGATCTGGACTGGGGTTATTGACCGGATTTAGACTGGCCTTCAGAATGCAACTGGACGAGGAAGGTTTCTTTATGGCGAAAGAGGAAAGTTGTTCGCATTCCCAATAAATCGATGATCGTGGCAGTATCGACTTATATAAGAATAATAAACGTTCAAAGTTTTCAACCGAAACCGAGTGTCTTTTCTTTTTATACCCTATTCTAAGGGTATAATAATTTTGACGCATAGTTTGTAACATACCTTAATATTGCCCGTAGACCCCTAAAAGTTACTATATTTATGATCAGCATCGATAGTAATGTCGATCTAGCCATGTCCGTCCGTCCGTCCGTCCGTCTGTCGGCAAAAAATAGGCCTTTAAACTGGACCTAGAGAGCTGAAATTTTAACCAGGGGTCCCGAAATAATCAAGTTTACGAATTTTTGAAATCCGCCCACAGACACGCCCACAAACTCAAAAGAAAACAAAATTTTGGAAAAAATCGAATTTTGAGCTAGAAAGCAGAAATTTTTTATATATGATCTATGACTCGTAAAACTGCGCGGGATAAAAAAATTTCAAAATCGGCCCACTGACACGCACACAAATAAATAAAACATTTTTTTTGAAAATCCAAAGTTTTAGCTAGGGAGCTGAAATTTATAATATATACTCTTTATGGGCCCTTTATGCTCATGTGTAAATAGTTTCAAAATCCGCCCACTGACACGCCCACAATTAAATTTTTTTTTTTTTTTAAATTCGAAGTTTGAGCTAGGGAGCTGAAATTTATAATACGAGTATATACTCTCTGTTGAGTCACATCAGCTATATCATAAAAATAAGATAAATCATATTGTAAATTAAATGAAATGTTAGCCACTGTAACTAGTATTAACCAATGTAAAAATATTCCTCTTTTGAATTGGGCGCCTTTATTAGCAAGGGTCGCCATATTATCGGCTCTACTTTTTGTATTGAAATTTTTGTAAATGTATTTGAATTTTGAATATACGCTCTCCTATATAAGAGGGCGACAATAAAGTACTCATTATAACGTTGTAACACCGCCTAGCATTCATTGTCGTGGACTTGTTCGAGGTTGTCGTCCGAAGAATTCGCTGAAGTAATTTTGAAACATATGCAAGTTGGGAAAGTGAAGTTTCATTCTCGTTGAAATTGTCGGCGATATAGTAAAAGGAAAGAAAAGTTAAACTTCCCTCTTGCCGGTCGCATTACGACCGTACATTTTGGCGCACCAACATTGGGCATGCAAAAACTCAAATGTATAGTAAAGTTAAATTAAATTATTATTTAACAAAGACATTGAACAGTACAAGAGAGTGAGTCGCGTTACGGTGTCGGTCTCGGTTCGTGTAAATAGTGCAATAAAGTAAAATAAATTACAAAAAGCTGTGGAGAAGGGTCCAGAAGGAGCAGTTAGGAGAAAGCAGAGCAGCACTCCCCAAGAAGCTGAAGCAAAAAAAAAAAAAGGAAGGGGAAGATAAGTATACATCTCCCACGAGGTACTTCAAATTATATCCAATTAAGCGAATGTGCGTATATCATCTCATATCTAACGAAATTAGCTACAAAAAACTAAAAAACTACATTTCCAAGGAAAAACGCACCTTCGACTTAAAGCTGGAATGCATGCATTTAATCGTGTACCTTACGAAATAAAGTAAAATACATAAGTTTGATAAAATATCATATAAAATCATTTGAGGGTACCGCACAATTATTCGCAAAAATCCACATATAAAAGCTAAAGCTTTCGTGTGGAAAAATTGGATTCCACACTGGTGTTACATGCTCTCCTCTATCGCTGAGTATTCGCTTTGATCGTTCTCTCTTGCACTTTCTGTTTGCGCTCATTCATTCGATCCCATCGCCACTATTAACTCACTCTCGCTAACAAATTGCTAATTCCAACCACAATCGCCGTTCATCAAGCTCAAGGCAGATCAGCGATCACCCGCTAAGTAAAAGAGTCGTCTTTTTGGATTATCGCTTTATTGCATCACACACTCGTTCGGTTGAGTCAAATCACCACCAAGTTGGTTTGAATATTATAGTTGTTGCCCACGCTCTTCCGTTGCAATTTTGTCTTTCCACATCGAATTCTCCGAAAAGCTCTTGCTTTGATCATTCTAGTCGTCGATGTAACATACACGATCAATCAAAAAAAATATATATCAATATCATATTATTATCGTCGTCATATGTTTCGGTTCGTATTGCAAATAACGAACAATTCATTGGAATCGATTCATAACCACATTCATACCGTCTGCTGAAAGGATCATAATTAGCAGAACATTGGAAATTGTCAGTCATCGTTTGAGCAATATTTAATCGAAAAGTCGTTATCCGGATCGCTCGCTCGCTAGGAGTGATTGTTCGCGATTTCACAAAGACACAGGTTGCGTGCATACTTACAAGTAGCTTGGTAGCCGAAACATCCAAACTTAAATCGTTAGGGCTGTTGTAGTAGTTGTTGCTGACACACTTGGTGCAGGTCAACTAAAAATTAGCCGTGCCCGAGATAATTTGGGTTGATTCGATTGTCGTTGATTAGAAGAAGATATTCTACGAGGGATTTCGAATTTTTCGCTGTTTTTGCTATTACTGTTGCTGTTGGGAGTTGTAGTTCAATTGCTATAGGAGAAATCATCATGGCAGGTGATTCTTTAGTCCCACTTACCGTTGATGAGTTGAAACAGCAACGCGCTTCAAAAAAAGGAAGCATAACTAGGATCAAGACTCTAGTTGAATCAAAGTCAAGAGATCTAACGTCAACAGAGTTAGAGTGTCGGTTGGGTATCTTAGAGTCGTACTTTAAGCAAGCCCTTTCGTACCAGACACAGATCGAACGCCTACAACCTACTGACACGGGAAGAAGTGAGCTTGAAGAACTTTATGTAACAACAAAAACCAAAATCATTTCGCTAATGGGACCAGGAAGGCGAAATAGTACAATAGAAGGATCATTTACAGTTCCGACTCCAGTCAGCCGGCTACCATTTCGTCTGCCCAAATTCAATGGGAAATATTCGGAATTCAAGAATTTTATTAACTGTTTTAATAATCTGGTAGATAATGATCATTCTTTGAGCAAGATTGAGAAATTTAACCACTTGCTCTCTTGTATAAGTGGTCCAGCATTGGGAACAGTTCGCGCCTTCCAGGTTACGGAAGAAAACTATTCCAAAGCAAGGGAAGCCCTCAACAATCGTTACGACAATAACTGTTTGATCTTCCTCGAAAACATATCCGATTTATTTGAACTCGCTAAGGTGCAAAAAGGATCGGCATCACACTTAAGAAATCTGGTTGATACGATCTCAGCCCTGTATAGTTCACTTTCATCATTGGGAACTGATACTGATATCACCAACGCTATAATAATTTATATCGCGATGTCGAAGGTAGATGGGGATACTCAGGCAAAGTGGGATGAACAGCTCAATTATAGTAAGCTCCATTACCATGCTGGACCAAAGTCGTTGGTAGCATTGATAAGACAGCAGTTTTGGGTGGTAAATGCTCGGGATTTAGCGCGTCACACAGTGAAGAAATGTATCCACTGTGTGAAATATCGACCAAAACTTCTGGAACAAGTCATGGGAGACCTACCAGTCCATAGAGTAACCGCTTCTCGTCCTTTCTTAAGCTGTGGTGTAGATTTTTGTGGCCCGATCTATACGTACTACAAAATTCGTGGGAAGGTGCCATATAAAACGTATATTGCTGTTTTTGTGTGTTTTGCATCGAAAGCCGTACATCTCGAGGCCGTATCAGATCTCTCTTCTGATGCTTTTATCGCCGCATTAAAGAGAATGATAGGCCGCAGAGTACTTCCTCGTGACATATTTTGCGACAATGCAACAAACTTTGTCGGAGCACAAACCAAACTCGTAGAACTTAGAAAATTTTTCTTTCAAAAAACTACTCAAACCATTATAAACAACTTTTGTATTAATCAAAGTATACATTTTAACTTTATTCCCCCCAGGGCTCCTCATTTTGGTGGTATATGGGAAGCGGCTGTGAAAGTAGCAAAGGGACACTTGTATCGCAGCCTGTGCAATGCCAAGATGAACTTTGAGGAGCTTACGACGTCACTAGTTGAGATTGAAGCGATAATGAACTCTCGTCCAATAACACCAGTATCAGCCGATCCGAACGACTTCGAAGCGCTTACGCCAGCTCATCTCCTCATTGGGTCGTCGTTAAAATCAATTCCCGAAGCAGGTGACGATTCGCCAAACATTGGATTTCTACAGAGATGGCGTCGAATAAATGTGGCTAAAACGCACTTCTGGCAGCGATGGAGCGAAGAGTACATCAACGAGCTCCAAGGGCGAACCAAATGGTGTTCAGCTAAGCCCAATCTTCACGTCGGAAATATGGTCATCATACACGAAGACAACGTCCCTCCACAACGATGGCTGTTAGGGAGAGTTTCGCAAGTCGTGCCGGGTCAAGACGGAAAGGTCAGAGTAGCAGAAGTTCGAACTCCAAAGGGTACACTACGCCGCCCCATCCGCAAATTAGCGATACTTCCTGTTTGAAAGGAGATCCTTTCAAAGGCGCCGGAATGTTGAGTCACATCAGCTATATCATAAAAATAAGATAAATCATATTGTAAATTAAATGAAATGTTAGCCACTGTAACTAGTATTAACCAATGTAAAAATATTCCTCTTTTGAATTGGGCGCCTTTATTAGCAAGGGTCGCCATATTATCGGCTCTACTTTTTGTATTGAAATTTTTGTAAATGTATTTGAATTTTGAATATACGCTCTCCTATATAAGAGGGCGACAATAAAGTACTCATTATAACGTTGTAACACCGCCTAGCATTCATTGTCGTGGACTTGTTCGAGGTTGTCGTCCGAAGAATTCGCTGAAGTAATTTTGAAACATATGCAAGTTGGGAAAGTGAAGTTTCATTCTCGTTGAAATTGTCGGCGATATAGTAAAAGGAAAGAAAAGTTAAACTTCCCTCTTGCCGGTCGCATTACGACCGTACATTTTGGCGCACCAACATTGGGCATGCAAAAACTCAAATGTATAGTAAAGTTAAATTAAATTATTATTTAACAAAGACATTGAACAGTACAAGAGAGTGAGTCGCGTTACGGTGTCGGTCTCGGTTCGTGTAAATAGTGCAATAAAGTAAAATAAATTACAAAAAGCTGTGGAGAAGGGTCCAGAAGGAGCAGTTAGGAGAAAGCAGAGCAGCACTCCCCAAGAAGCTGAAGCAAAAAAAAAAAAAGGAAGGGGAAGATAAGTATACATCTCCCACGAGGTACTTCAAATTATATCCAATTAAGCGAATGTGCGTATATCATCTCATATCTAACGAAATTAGCTACAAAAAACTAAAAAACTACATTTCCAAGGAAAAACGCACCTTCGACTTAAAGCTGGAATGCATGCATTTAATCGTGTACCTTACGAAATAAAGTAAAATACATAAGTTTGATAAAATATCATATAAAATCATTTGAGGGTACCGCACAATTATTCGCAAAAATCCACATATAAAAGCTAAAGCTTTCGTGTGGAAAAATTGGATTCCACACTGGTGTTACATGCTCTCCTCTATCGCTGAGTATTCGCTTTGATCGTTCTCTCTTGCACTTTCTGTTTGCGCTCATTCATTCGATCCCATCGCCACTATTAACTCACTCTCGCTAACAAATTGCTAATTCCAACCACAATCGCCGTTCATCAAGCTCAAGGCAGATCAGCGATCACCCGCTAAGTAAAAGAGTCGTCTTTTTGGATTATCGCTTTATTGCATCACACACTCGTTCGGTTGAGTCAAATCACCACCAAGTTGGTTTGAATATTATAGTTGTTGCCCACGCTCTTCCGTTGCAATTTTGTCTTTCCACATCGAATTCTCCGAAAAGCTCTTGCTTTGATCATTCTAGTCGTCGATGTAACATACACGATCAATCAAAAAAAATATATATCAATATCATATTATTATCGTCGTCATATGTTTCGGTTCGTATTGCAAATAACGAACAATTCATTGGAATCGATTCATAACCACATTCATACCGTCTGCTGAAAGGATCATAATTAGCAGAACATTGGAAATTGTCAGTCATCGTTTGAGCAATATTTAATCGAAAAGTCGTTATCCGGATCGCTCGCTCGCTAGGAGTGATTGTTCGCGATTTCACAAAGACACAGGTTGCGTGCATACTTACAAGTAGCTTGGTAGCCGAAACATCCAAACTTAAATCGTTAGGGCTGTTGTAGTAGTTGTTGCTGACACACTTGGTGCAGGTCAACTAAAAATTAGCCGTGCCCGAGATAATTTGGGTTGATTCGATTGTCGTTGATTAGAAGAAGATATTCTACGAGGGATTTCGAATTTTTCGCTGTTTTTGCTATTACTGTTGCTGTTGGGAGTTGTAGTTCAATTGCTATAGGAGAAATCATCATGGCAGGTGATTCTTTAGTCCCACTTACCGTTGATGAGTTGAAACAGCAACGCGCTTCAACAAAAGGAAGCATAACTAGGATCAAGACTCTAGTTGAATCAAAGTCAAGAGATCTAACGTCAACAGAGTTAGAGTGTCGGTTGGGTATCTTAGAGTCGTACTTTAAGCAAGCCCTTTCGTACCAGACACAGATCGAACGCCTACAACCTACTGACACGGGAAGAAGTGAGCTTGAAGAACTTTATGTAACAACAAAAACCAAAATCATTTCGCTAATGGGACCAGGAAGGCGAAATAGTACAATAGAAGGATCATTTACAGTTCCGACTCCAGTCAGCCGGCTACCATTTCGTCTGCCCAAATTCAATGGGAAATATTCGGAATTCAAGAATTTTATTAACTGTTTTAATAATCTGGTAGATAATGATCATTCTTTGAGCAAGATTGAGAAATTTAACCACTTGCTCTCTTGTATAAGTGGTCCAGCATTGGGAACAGTTCGCGCCTTCCAGGTTACGGAAGAAAACTATTCCAAAGCAAGGGAAGCCCTCAACAATCGTTACGACAATAACTGTTTGATCTTCCTCGAAAACATATCCGATTTATTTGAACTCGCTAAGGTGCAAAAAGGATCGGCATCACACTTAAGAAATCTGGTTGATACGATCTCAGCCCTGTATAGTTCACTTTCATCATTGGGAACTGATACTGATATCACCAACGCTATAATAATTTATATCGCGATGTCGAAGGTAGATGGGGATACTCAGGCAAAGTGGGATGAACAGCTCAATTATAGTAAGCTCCATTACCATGCTGGACCAAAGTCGTTGGTAGCATTGATAAGACAGCAGTTTTGGGTGGTAAATGCTCGGGATTTAGCGCGTCACACAGTGAAGAAATGTATCCACTGTGTGAAATATCGACCAAAACTTCTGGAACAAGTCATGGGAGACCTACCAGTCCATAGAGTAACCGCTTCTCGTCCTTTCTTAAGCTGTGGTGTAGATTTTTGTGGCCCGATCTATACGTACTACAAAATTCGTGGGAAGGTGCCATTTAAAACGTATATTGCTGTTTTTGTGTGTTTTGCATCGAAAGCCGTACATCTCGAGGCCGTATCAGATCTCTCTTCTGATGCTTTTATCGCCGCATTAAAGAGAATGATAGGCCGCAGAGTACTTCCTCGTGACATATTTTGCGACAATGCAACAAACTTTGTCGGAGCACAAACCAAACTCGTAGAACTTAGAAAATTTTTCTTTCAAAAAACTACTCAAACCATTATAAACAACTTTTGTATTAATCAAAGTATACATTTTAACTTTATTCCCCCCAGGGCTCCTCATTTTGGTGGTATATGGGAAGCGGCTGTGAAAGTAGCAAAGGGACACTTGTATCGCAGCCTGTGCAATGCCAAGATGAACTTTGAGGAGCTTACGACGTCACTAGTTGAGATTGAAGCGATAATGAACTCTCGTCCAATAACACCAGTATCAGCCGATCCGAACGACTTCGAAGCGCTTACGCCAGCTCATCTCCTCATTGGGTCGTCGTTAAAATCAATTCCCGAAGCAGGTGACGATTCGCCAAACATTGGATTTCTACAGAGATGGCGTCGAATAAATGTGGCTAAAACGCACTTCTGGCAGCGATGGAGCGAAGAGTACATCAACGAGCTCCAAGGGCGAACCAAATGGTGTTCAGCTAAGCCCAATCTTCACGTCGGAAATATGGTCATCATACACGAAGACAACGTCCCTCCACAACGATGGCTGTTAGGGAGAGTTTCGCAAGTCGTGCCGGGTCAAGACGGAAAGGTCAGAGTAGCAGAAGTTCGAACTCCAAAGGGTACACTACGCCGCCCCATCCGCAAATTAGCGATACTTCCTGTTTGAAAGGAGATCCTTTCAAAGGCGCCGGAATGTTGAGTCACATCAGCTATATCATAAAAATAAGATAAATCATATTGTAAATTAAATGAAATGTTAGCCACTGTAACTAGTATTAACCAATGTAAAAATATCCCTCTTTTGAATTGGGCGCCTTTATTAGCAAGGGTCGCCATATTATCGGCTCTACTTTTTGTATTGAAATTTTTGTAAATGTATTTGAATTTTGAATATACGCTCTCCTATATAAGAGGGCGACAATAAAGTACTCATTATAACGTTGTAACACCGCCTAGCATTCATTGTCGTGGACTTGTTCGAGGTTGTCGTCCGAAGAATTCGCTGAAGTAATTTTGAAACATATGCAAGTTGGGAAAGTGAAGTTTCATTCTCGTTGAAATTGTCGGCGATATACTCGTAGTAAAAGGAAAGAAAAGTTAAACTTCCCTCTTGCCGGTCGCATTACGACCGTACACTCTCTATGGGCCCTTTATGCTCATGTGTAAATATTTTCAAAATCCGCCCACTGACACGCCCACAATTAATTTTTTTTTTTTTTTTTGAAAATTCAAAGTTTGAGCTAGGGAGCTGAAATTTATAATATATACTCTCTAATAGCCCTTTATGCTCATGTGTTAATTTTTTTTAAATCCGCCTACTGACACGCCCACAATTAAATAAAACAATTTTATTGAAACACCCAAGTTTGAGCTAGGGAGCGTTTTTTTTTTGATAAAATCCTTTAAATGTTATATAACAAAATATGTAGAGCGTTCTTAACAATTCAAAAATACTTAGACTTTTGTCACGCCCACTTATGAGGGATAGGAATAAGAATAGGGTATCCAACAGTTCGCCCAAGCGGACTGTAGCCCGTCCCTATGTTTTATATTGACTCAGTTGCACCATTAGTTGTTGGTGATTGTTTTTTCTTGGGTGTTAGATTCGGAAATTTTATCGGCACTGGAACAGTCAGTTCGAACAATTTTTTGCTACTATCCGTGCGATACAATTTGAAATTATTGTTTCCTGTAGTTGTCTTCTGAAAGGGAGTGTTTTCCATGCGGCGCTCTGAATGGCTTCCACCAGATTGTCAACATCGGCTTCTATTTCGAGCGGTGTCTTTAGTGGCACATTCAAAGCAACATTTTCTTTGGTTCAGGATTGAACACCTATTTTTGGTCACAGGAACACTACCTACTATCCGCACTGATAAGAAAAGGGTAATATTAATTTAATGGCATAAGTACTTCACGCTTTCACTCTTACCTCAAGGAAACAGAAACAGAAGAATTCCAGGTTAGAAAATGGATTTATGTGCCAATTTCACCCAACCGTTTCTGCAGCTCTTCTTAAGCCGCCGATCTGTTAAGAGGCCTCTACCCAAAATGTTCTACAAAAATTGGAACGTGAAGCGCCATCTCTCTTTGACTTGCAACCTAGCATCCACTTGCAATCCAATCACAATCCACTTGCAAAAGGACTTAGTGGGCGTACCTTTAGTGATATATGGCATGACAAACGGATTTCGTAGATTGTAGGTATCGTATGTTGATCGTGTGTGTAGGGTTGTTTTTCGTAAGATATGTGGATATCAATACAATTTTGTTCTTGCTATTTTTTTCGTCGTAGAAACAAGAATCAAATGAATGTTGGAGTGAGAAGAAAAAAAATAGGTAGGTATCCGTCAGCTAAGCGATGTTTGATGGTATTGTTTTGAGTTGTGAACAATGCACATTCTGCAATACATCTTCCATCCATTCAAAAGAAAAAAATTCGCTCAAACGTATGGCTGAAAGCTTTATTTAATTTATTTTATTTAGGAACTTAATAAGAAAATAATATACATAGGTATCTGCTAATGTAGTGTCTGCTACTCTGCTGCACCTAATTAGCTTAGATTATTGTCGGTCTCCTCAAGTATCCTGTGATTGTGGTTTTCGCACTTCCATTCCCCGAGTAATACGAGGATCCACTAATTCTGGTAAAAACCAATTTTCGTAAAATGTGTTTAACTGTCCGATCATTTTTGTTTTCCAAAAATCGTGGTCAACATCTATTACTTCTATATAAATGTTAAAAGCACTACCACCCCAAATTGCCAATATGCATTTTTCTCGCTTACATATATGCAATTGGCCTTGAATTTGGTAGTAATAGTTGTGTCTTTTATTAAGACCTTTTATGATACCATCATCAGAAACCGTTATGTATTTGATTTTTTGATTTTTGATAGCATCCGTAGGATCGCATACAGCTATGCTTGATGGACATTTTATTTCTACCAAGGAATCGTCGTCGATAAGTCCATCTGGAGAAGCACCAAGAAAGTAATACTCCTCATCGATAAAAATTCCTGAGTTCGATATACTTCTGCCCAATTGCTGTTCCAGTTGCAGCCTCGCAGTGTCTTCGTTAATTTTTCCATACATGACGGAAGGTGTTAATAAGGTCGTGGGATGTGCAAGTCTTTTAACATAACCTTCGATTTTTTTTGCTTTGCATATTTGTCCGAAATATGAGGCTGTCAACATTTTCTTTCTGATATTCAACCATTTTTTATTACTGGACTGTCCCAATGTTTGTTTTTCTAAGAGCTGGCAATTGTTTTGATTTTGCTTTAGCTGTTCTATTAGAAAGTTTTTCTCTGCAATGAATTTGTCTTCATCCATGTCTGGTTGGTGGCAACTGGTACCATACCTAACATCTTTGACAACACCTGTCCGGTTTATGCGATACAGTTTGCTCTTACGATAAACCTTTCTCGCATTTCGTCTGTGGGTTTGTAACACGCTTTTCCGGAGTCGCCGAATTTCCATTTGTTTTGCCAGGGAATTTGAGCTATGGCCATATAGATGTTTAAACAGTTTAGAGATCTGCCCTTTAGAGTTAAACTTTACAGCTGCTGCAGTACACCTGGCTGAATATCCTTACCCAAGTGAAAAGTTGATTTTTTTTCCTCCTACTAGTTTGGCTACAATAGAGTTGTAGTGCTCGGCAAGATTGTTAGTGAATCCAAGATATATACTCTTGGCGTTCATAATAAGTCTTTTTGTAGGAATAATCACTGTATCATAAAGACCATCTGATTTTATCATGGGAATTAAATTCACGTCATTCTCTTTGCATTTTTCTTTTATGTAGGGTGGGCATTCGTTGTGATCTCCAAAAACATGATGAATAACATTGCTGATATCTGCTTTAATTAAAGGTATTGCTTCTTCCTCGGATTGGCTTTGCTGTCGTCTGAACTTAATGGCACTCAAAATATCCTTCCGTATTCTTTCAAGTCGTATATTTAAGGCTCCTTTTAATCCTGTTTTACAACCTCTTGATATGTTCTCCAATTTATTTCTAAAATTTCGCATTAAATGGTTGCAGCATTCAATATTAGAGATTCTTCTTCCGCCGTAGGGATCGGTTTGAATAATTTTTTGAAATGAACTGCTGTCTCCATCTGAAAGCATTGTCATATATCGTAGGCCATTTTCAGCTACACTGGATTTAAATGCTTGTAGCAGTATTTCTGACTCCATCAGCGTTGAAGGCCCTTTGTGGTTAATATTGCACTCGTGGTCCTGTTGTTGTTCCGTATCACTTCTAGCGCATGTAATGCAGTACTTATTTCTTATTCCTAAAGAAATTACTTTACCGGTATGCAACCCCACCACAACAGCAGCACCTGACAGAGCAGAAAATTTTTTCCTGTAAGATCATTGCTCCAGCAAGCATCTGTCACTACAGTTATAAACGGAATTCCATCTACCGGATCAATATCACCACGCTGTCTGGCGGCCTCAGCCTCTTCGTTAGCAGCCTCCAACATATTTTTTGCTGCCACGGCTTTCCAGATATGTGTCGCTCATTATAATAGTGGAGTAACTCCATTAAAAAAAAAAAAAAGATTTTTTCGCTTAATGTTATCAGGTTTTTTCAATCTTCCAATATAAATGTGAATCAATTTGAAATGCACTATAATAATATTATACAAAAAAATGTTACTATGAAATATATTATAGTGCATTTCAAATTGATTCACATTTATATTGGAAGATTGAAAAAACCTGATAACATTAAGCGAAAAAATCTTTCTTTTTTTTTAATGGAGTTACTCCACTATTATAATGAGCGACACATATCCCCATTTTGTTTTTCAATCTCACTATATATTTCAAATGATGGGCATGGAATATCTAATATAGATACGATTTCCTCTAACTGTGAGTATCCGCAGCCTACACTGGTAATGGCCAAAACAGCAGCAGTGTTAACATCCATTGCATCTGGATTTTTCTTATTTAGGAACACTCGACTCTCATAATTGCCCATTTCACATCTTAAAACGATCAAACTTGCAAAACCCACTCGGACTTCTTTAACATTTTTTATATTGTTTAAACTGCAACCGAGTGCTGGGCAATGTTGGTCTATTACTTTCAACTCATTAAAAAAGTATTGAGGGTCAATTATCCTTCTTCCTTCTATGAGGGCAACGGAATCGATCGCAGATGTCTCTCTTTTCATTATCAGAATTTCCGATTCTGATATTAGGCCTTTCAACTCAAAATGTTTATTAGTTTTAAGACCACCTTCACCTTCTGAAACTTGATGCTGGCTTCCATTGACAATCTGAGTATGTTCAGGATTTTGTCTTGACTTCGTTAAACTAAATAAATACGAAGTACGTATGCAGTCAAAATGTCCTTATTGATTATTTTATTCTAATGGCTAGCTTAATAATAAAGCCAAAGGCAACGGCAACAGCGCAAAAAAATAATAATTGCCCACAAACGGCAACAGCGCAGTGCTACATTATCCCCTTTAGCCTAAACCACCATTCGCCAATCTTCCAATCCACCCAGACTCAATAATATTCACGGAGTGAAGGGTACCTATCTATGTATGCACTTTTCAATAATCAACTTTTCTACAACGATTTTCTGTACACAAATTTTAAATTGAAAGTATAAGCTAGATCCACATCTTGAAAAGTGCCTTTATCAACCCCTCACTCATTTTTACTTTCAGTCAGCGAAACAAAAATGCAAAATCACTTCGAATCGCCACAGAAATAGATCTGCTTACACATACCCACATCCAAACATGATTTCTTTTATTGAAATCACACTTCAGACTTCACACCAAACTGGTTTCATTTAGAACACACCTCCGAGAGCAGTAAAACACAAGATAATCACTTTATGGTTGATTGCGTACTGTTCTGATTGGCTGTTCAGATCAGGCCACACAACTACCGCCACCTTCACGGGAAATCGCGAATTATTTCTTGCTAAAGCTGATAAACTAAGCAACGTACAAAATAATTTTTTAAAAAAATATGTAATTTAAACTCGGTATTTTGTGACAAAATATACGTAAATAAATATATATTTTTATTGGGTCTGTTAGCTGATATGATACTTTGTTGTTCTGAGTAAAAATTGAAACATACGTGCATCAATATTCACATGAAAAACGTAGTTCAATATTTCAAAATATTGTTTGTTTTTAAACACTTATATTTTCCAAACCAATGTAAAATTTCAAGATCTGTCTCGACGATATTGCTGTTTTGGATATTACCTTTTAGCTGAGGTAGTGATCTCAGATGTTTAGTACTCTGTCTTACCATGGTTTGGAAAATAGTAAATCGATTTTATGCAAATTTTCCCAAATACCTTTGGGAATTCTTTAAATAAAATATAACTGAGTTGTTTTTTTAAAAAAAACTATTCCGATCATTTTCAAGAGGAAATTATGTTCTTTCAAGTGCATTAAGTTTCAATTCAGTAGCTCCAGTAATAATTTATCAGTTTGAGAAACAGGATGCCATTTTTTCCACTTTTGCTCGATTTCTGGGTAGAGGCCTCTTAAACAATTCTTGAATGGAATTTCGCTATAATAACGCACAAAAAAAGTCCAGAAATGCCGAGAATGGTGGCTCACACGAATTCGTCCGAAAAATCTGATTTGGTGAGAACGCTGCCAACAGAAAGGGCGCGCAATAGAGTAGGTACTCACATCTATAAATACTGTACGAATTTCTCTGTGTTAGAATTGTCGTATATCGTGTACAAAAATACTGGTTTGCTCTTATGCGCAGTGTGCAGCTGATCTTAATGGTCGAAAAGGCAATGTTCGACAAAAGGATCCGGTTCGTGACGCGGTAAATGCGAGCAGCAGTTATTTTTGAGAAGGGTTGGATTATTTGCAAAATAACATTTTACATTACTGTTGGAATACCCCACAGTATATTTTTTAAGAAGATGTATGCCTGCGTATGTATTAATGTGATTATACGTACATACTTACATAAGTACGTTGGTGAACAATATCAGATAATTCCAGAGACAGTAAAAATGTTGCTTAACATGTGTGGCGCAGGGACATATAAAGGGTCTTTCATTAGCGAATTGACAACTTGAAACTTTTAGTGTGAACGCACGCTTAAACCGATTACCAAACTGGAGAAGTTAATATATTCAGTAAAAAACATGAACCATTTCATCATGGTGAAGTACACGAAGGAACCACCTTTACAAATAATATAAATTTACTAACGAAATTCCGAGTCGGTGGTCGCAACTGAGCGTTAACGCCAATTTTCGTCCATAATTCTCGTCCCAGTAGACAAGCAATTCATAGTCCAGGGGAAAAATTAGAGTCAGAGCTTGATGTAGCCGTGCCAGTGAGACTACATGAAACCAGCCAAATCAGTCAATTTCAGGGCGTTCTCAAGAAATGGGTGTGTCCCAGACAACGTTATGGCGAATTTTATTTAAGGATCTTGGCATACACCCTTACAAGATCAACCTGACTCAAAAACTAAAGCCACTTGATCATATGTAGCAACGTACGTTCTCGAATTGGGCTCTGGATATGATGGAAGAAAATTAAGAATTTCATCGCAAAATCATCTTCAACAATGAAGCGCATTTTTGGTTAAACGGCTTCGTCAATAAGCAAAACACGCGTTACTTGACAGGTGAGAACCCTCATGTGTTTCCTGCTGGGTAGGTAATTGGGCGTTTTTTTTCGTTGATGAAAATGGCCGTCATGCTACGGTAAATAGTATTCGCTAAAGAGACCTGTTTAAAGCGGGGAGTACTTTTTTCAAATTCAAGTTAAAATTCAGTCTTAATTTAATAACCTTCCCCAAAACTGAATAAATAAAACATTAAACATTTGAGATCAAAGGTACATTGTACATTATATTGTTACACGAGTTGAAATATTATATGTAAAATAAATTCAATTAAACTGAATTGATGTGACGATGATATTGGTTTTAACATTTTATATGTAAACATTTCAAGAATCCTTCGTGCGCTTCTCTAATTTAACTTTGATGGGGCCTTAGGCCCATTTATTGGCTTTATACAAGCTTATAATAAGGCTTAGAAACCAAGACAAATTAACAGGATTTAAAGCTAAGCAGGAAAATAATGAAGCAGATTGAGTTTAAGGCAGGGTGTGGTGCTGTTGAAGTCGGAGGCGGGGAGGTTTGAGTTAACTTTCCACCAAGGTTCGCAGAACGATAAAATATGATTCGTTCTCTCATGAAAAGTTCGCAAAGGAATTTGATTTCTGATTCGATCGCGAACTTTATTTTTCGATTTGTTTAAAAATTAAATTCGTTTTCACGATCGAATCAAATTTTTTGCAATCTGTAAAATATAGTTCGTTCGCGAATTTATCAGGCGAACTATTAGAGAATGGTTCTCATAAGAAAAAAAGTAATTTTACATGAAAATTATATTACATAAAGGGTTTTTCAACAGGGACGCTACAAAAGTAGAGCGACAGGGACAGCAAACGACGCCGCTCTTTTGACATTTCTCTTCAGTAAGGTTTGCCATTTCATGATGGAAAGAAAAAAACTACCGAAATTCGGAGTCAGTGGCCTCAACGTTAAGAGCGCTACGTCCAATTTATGGTCGTCATAATCGTCCTAGGAGATCAACAATTGAGCGTCTAGTGGAAAAATTTGAATCCACAAGCACAGTACAAAATGTTCCCGTACTAGTGAGACAAAGAAGTGCCCGTAGTGTCGAGAATATTGCTGCCGCTGAGGCTTCAGTTGAAGAAAGCCCAAATGTGTCTCTCACACGTGGTTCTCAAGCGTTGGGCATCTCTGTGACGTCGTTGTGGCGAATTTTGCGAAAAGATCTTGGCCTACATCCTTACAAGATTAAATTGGCGCAAGAACTGAAGCCGCTTGACCACCAGAAGCGTCGTATGTTCGTGAATTGGGCTTAGCAACAACTCGAAAATGATTCGGATTTTTATCTCACGAAATGGTCCAGTCGCTTGGTCCAGTCGCTTGGCCGCCGGTCGTACGATTTGACGCCGTTAGAATATTTCCTGTGAGGCTACGTCAAGTCTATGGTCTTTGCCAACAAGCCAGCGACGATTGATGAACTTCGTACGAATATCGAACGTGAAATTGCAGCAGTATCGGCCGATTTATGCTTGAAAACCGTCGAACATTGGGTTCAGCCTCTGGACTTCTGCAAGCGTGCCCGTGGTGGCCATGCAAAAGAAATCGAGTTCCATACATAATGGTATCGAACATACTTTCACAGGAATAAAGAATTTCATTGATATCCAAAACCGTTTTTGTTTTATTTAAAAAAAACTTTTGTAGCGCTCTTATTGAAAAACCCTTTATTTCAATATTGAAAGAACATATAAGTGAAAAGAATTTTTAACTTCCCAGTGGAAGTTGTTGTAATTGGGCCGATTTTGTGAATCGCGGATTTTGACATATCTTCACGTTTCAAATTCACCAGAATCCAAATCCAACATTTTTATAGAGATGTCTGGGTGTGTGTATGTACGTATTTATTCGTTCGGAATTATTTTTCGCCACGATTATCCCGAGAACCAAAGATGATATTGACATGGGGCCGGGTTTATTCGAAGCGTTATTACGTAACTCAGAACTGATTAAGTTTCCAGCGAAATCGGTACAGCAGTTTTTTGTTAGTAAATAAATAACTAAAATAATTTGGCTTTAATTGTACTATTTATTGTCATTTTTCATTGAGCAAATCACTATTACATTGTGCTCCGTTATTTGGTATACATGTAATTTTACAGGTCTCCGTGTTGATAACAATGGTTGCATTAATATATATCACACTTCGCTGTTATTAACAACATTTAATTTCCATGAACAATATTAAGGAATATTTTTTAATATTAAATAATTCTTAACCATATCTTATGGTTAACCACATTTCAAAATTTACCACTATATTAATGCCACTGGGAAGTTAGTCGCGTGAACTTTGCGGGTCGCACCACAGACCACTTTTTTTTACATATACTTATAAGGATTTTATAATAAATTTGCATTCAGTTTAACTAACAAAACATTATTTATTGTTGCTTTGGTTAATTTGTTTCTGTTTTTTGTGAAAAAAAAACTGGTAGAGCGCTAAAAGCCCGTTTAAAAGAGACTTGAGTTTATGATATTGCAGTACTACTTGTGCAAGTTTTCCTAGAAGAACCTCTTTGCTGCTCAGAGTTTTCCAATGCTCAATTTTCTATCGCAAAGTAAGCAAGTTGATTCGTCAGCTTCTTCATTACAAGAATCATATTAATTAAACTCAAATGTCTTTATTTTCCCCATTTCAACCAAAATAATAACTATTTAAAATATAAATCGCGAATCGAGAATGATTTGTTTTATGGATCTTTACGGATTCTTATCGCGAGCGAACCATATTCTACCTGAATTTCTTTTTCCGATCTGTCACCAACGGGAGATACAGAAAAACAATTTTTTAATATCGAAAATTTCATTGTTCGCTAACTTTATTTTTTATTGTTCGTTAGAAGATCGATAAAGAACGATAAAGATCCTTATTTTATCGTTCGCGAGCGATATTTTACGAACCCTGCTTTCCACAGCATGCATGAAATGGGTTCATTAAAGCAGAAGGTCAGTAAAAAGAACAAACGAGGGCATTGCAAATAAGGAGGTTTAGTGTAAAAGAAAATAGAATTGTACAGAGATTCGCAATCGATAACGTAGCCAGAAAGAATTGATGAATGAAAATAAAGTTTGCAGCGTCCCTATGTTCCTCTTGGCTATTCAATCTGACTATGGAGGTCTTGATAGGCAGGTACGTTTTTTCCAGGGTAAGCCACGAATGAGTAATCTTAGAAAATGACTTTGGATGTTGTCGATCTGGACACATGAACTCGATGGAGAGGAGAGAATCGTTCTTAGGAAGCGGACGCAGAAAAAAGATGTAGAAAGATCTGGTTACGCAAGGGTTGGAGAATTCTTTACACATTCGTTTAACAAAACCAAGTGATGAGTTCTTACGGAGCAGTGCACTGATCTGTAAATAAACAAAAATTTATTAGCACAGCTGATCAATTTCCACTGACCCACATTTGTTACTTTCCCCTCATTGTCCAGATTCCGTCCATCATCCTTCACACTCCAGTACCTGCAAAGAAAAGAAAAAAAAAGAATTGACAAAAAAAATTTAAACAAATGTTCCAATGCAGATTGTCTACCTGATTCGACGCACAATCCGTATTTCGGTGAGCGGACTTCAAGGAGATAATAATTCCCTTCACCTTTTTAATTATCCGTTCCCTTTCCTGCAATTAACCAAAATTAATAATTTAAATAAACACTTCCTCACCTGCAATTCTTCCATTCGTCCGACAACCAATATGTTTTGACAGTTTGTGTTCTTGATACTAGTTTGCCTTCGCTTTCTCTCTTCTTCTATTTTCTTCCATTCTCTTCCTTTCCTTTCACGAATTTCTCTTTAAATATCCCTAATTGGAATAATCAGTGTCCCGATTCCAATCTATTTCCGATTTCGTGTTATGTAATGGCTGATCGTAATACGTTTTTATTTTATTTTTATTTATTAGGATTAGAATATGTATTTTATGACTAAGAGTATTTATTTTATTTACCGGACAAATCCGGATACAAATTCGAACTCTGGTCTGGTGGATTTTGATACGGAAAAAAGTCGCTGCAGAGGTAGGTGAACTTGCGACATTTATATACAAGAAATTAATAGTACTTTCCTTAAGGTTTGGGTCGTATTTGGGCCACCACTTTTGGCCCGTTGCTCGGACCTCTGCCCCCTATTTAACCTTGGGAGGTTTTTTTTTGTGTCGTGCTGGGACAGATTCCCTGTTGGGAAACCTACGAAACAGCTCCAACGGTTTTTGGATTGTACGGCCACAGAGCCGCATCCAACCAAAACAGAAAACAACTACCACAACCATATCACCACAGTGAACAAAGACAACTTATAATAAAACACCAATAAAAATACAAAAGTGAAAAACATTAAACAGTGACTAAACACAAACAAAACATATACAATAAACATAGAGTGCAGTGCGTAGTGCTCCGCCCCCCCTGGTTTGTGGCAACAACAACCACACGCACCAAGAAGTACTGAAACCCGTCCCAGAAAACGCAGTAGCGCACAGATTAATCCCCTTTTTTATAATTTGCGTGCGCTAAAGGGATTTATTTTTTCTGTAGTGACACAGTACCATTATAATGGTAAAACCACAGCGCAGGCATTTAGTTTGTTGCTCAAGTAGCTCCCAGCAATTCATTGCCTATTTTTGGTTGCTACTTACTGAAAGAATAGAAGGATAGGAAAGAAGTTTGGTGCGATGGGATTTTTTTTCTCAACAGGTGGCACCTAAATTGCTTTAGGGAGATCAGTTTTTGTTGTGTGTATTCAATTTATAAAAATCATGGCCCTGGTCCGGATTCGAACGCACGACCTGCCAATCACTTAGTGAATACAATTTTACTTTTTTACTTTTAAATTCATTTTTATTAATTATTAGCTTATATCAACTTACATACTAGACAAAAATGATTAAATCTAACTTAAAATTAACAGGATACTTATTCTAGATTATTGATCCTTATGCGGACGCCCTAAACTTAACTCTATCTTATAATTATTGCCTTTCGGCCTAACAACTATTTTACGAACTAATCTTACATATTATGTTTTCATCGAGAACATTTTTAAGAAAACTCGGCATCTTTATCAAATTTTATATTTTTATATAAAAAAAACAAATTACAAACTACCTACTCTACTTACCTAAACTAATTAACGTGTTCTAACTATAATTAGGATTCTGAGCACTCGTTGCATTACGAAACAAGTGGTCAAAATCCCAATTGCTTTCCGAGCGCCTGGCAGTCGTCAACGTGCACACGCGCTGCCGTGAGCTGACTGATGCCTTACAGAATCAATCACCTCGCGGAAGCACCACCACAAGTTGGCGAGCCCGGCCCCTCCCAGAAACGCCCTAGCTAACTTAGTCTATCTTACAAACTAAGAGGATGTTACCTAGAGTAACGTACCGTCTTGGGAGGGCATGTTGAACCCTTCACCCTCAAAAAGCCACCAAAATTCGGCAAATTGCTTTTCTGTATCGAATTTATCCCTCTCCGATATTGCGGTACTAAAAAGGAGGAGCTCATGAGCATTGGCGACGTCCTCGCCGCGGATGAGCCGCTTATCTCTCGCACTGCGGTAGCGGTGGTATAATACCGGGATACCATCCCTCATCTGTACCAGCCCTTTTGCATCAATATGGATAAATGCCTCCGGCGGGATAAAGCCAGACCGGAGCGTACTCTCTATGTACATTTCATTGGGGTAGTAAGCCCCAAAGATCAGACTATTGCCGCTGGCCATCGCCCTTGCAACGTGCCTTCGAGTGACCTTAATGAGGAAATTGTCAATCCTATTCAACTGAGCCCCATCGCATAGGACCTTGTTGGGATAGTATTTTATATAGTTGGATTCAGGCGTTCGGAACAACCGGAGACAGGTCCTAAGACATTGTCTCTATAAAACCCGAATCTTTTCCATATAGCTAGGCGCTATATTAAACCATAATGGACAACCATAAGCGATGATCGGCCTTATAAGGGCCACGTAGCAAATGACCTTCTCTGGAGTCAAGTTGACTGCTATGAAACAGACTTAGTGAATACACTACCATCGCACAATTGCCACCTTGGCTGGATTGAAGTTTATTTTAAATTTTTAAATATTTTGAAGCCTAAATTTTTTTTGTGTTAGTAATTTTGAATTCTTTTCTTTGCTTTTTTTTCCTTTTTGGAATCATAGTTTTAGTTTTAGTGTAGTCTTAATTAGTTTCCTTTAATTCGCGTTTTAGAGTAAGTTCATTGAATAACTACAAATAGAAACGGCACCGAAGCAAACATCCGCTACGCGGTCCATACGTCGCTGTAATCGGTTGTGCGGGTTTGTGAAATGGATTGGATAAAAATAAAAATGTATAACATCCCAACAAAAATATGCCTCAAGGAATGCCGGATGGGTAATTTTTTGTTATTAACCAGTTTAAGTTAGGATATATTTCATACTTATCGTTGCTGTCGTTACGCTTCGATTGTTTATACCCTATTGTAAGGGTATATTAATTTTGACGCATAGTTTGTAACATCGATAGTAATGTCGATTTAGCCATGTCCGACGTCCGTCCGTCCGTCCGTCCGTCCGTCTGTCGGCAAAAATTAGGCTTTTAAACTGGGCCTAGAAAGCTGAAATTTTAACCATATACTCTCTAGGGCCCCGAAATAATTAAATTTACGAATTTTTGAAATCCGCCCACAGACACGCCCACAAACTCAAAAAAATAAAATTTTGGAAAAAATCTAATTTTGAGCTAGAAAGCTGAAATTTTGTATATATGATCTATGACTCCTAAAACAGCTCGGGATATAAAATTTTCAAAATCCGCCCACTGACACGCCCACAAATAAATAAAACAATTTTATTGAAAAACCAAAATTTGAGCTAGGGAGGTGAAATTTATAATATGTACTCTCTAGGGGCCCATTAAGCTCATGTGTAAATATTTTCAAAATCCGCCTACTGACACGCCCACAATTTAAAAAAAACTTTTTTTGAAAATCCAAAGTTTGAGCTAGGGAGCTGAAATTTATAATATATACTCTTTAGGGGGCCCTCTATGCTCATGTGTAAATATTTTCAAAATCCGCCCACTGACACGCCCACAATTTAATTTTTTTTTTTTCAAAATTCAAAGTTTGAGCTAGGGAGCTGAAATTTATAATATATACTCTCTAGGGGCTTTTTATGCGCATGTGTTAATTTTTTTTAAATCCGCCTACTGACACGCCCACAATTAAATAAAACAATTTTATTGAAACACCCAAGTTTGAGCTAGGGAGCGTTTTTTTCGATAAAATCCTTTAAATGTTATATAACAAAATATGTAGAGCGTTCTTAACAATTCAACCATACTTAGACTTTTGTCACGCCCACTTATGAGGGATAGGAATAAGAATAGGGTATCCAACAGTTCGCCCAAGCGGACTGTAGCCCGTCCCTATGTTTTTATTTCCTTTTTACTTTTGGAATTTTTGTTAGATTTGAAAATGTTGTTTTCATGTTCATAGCGAATATAAAAATCAAATACATAGCTATCATAATGATTGCAGATATGAATAATTATAGCTAGATATTATTTTGTTTTTCAAAGTATGTAATGTAGGTGCATAGGTAAGGTATGATATGTATGAGCTGAGAACCTTTTCTGATAATTTTGCTTTTATTTTTATATAATAAAGGTAAAGCATAAATAAAATAATAAATACAAAGTTCAAATTCATTGATATAATTCGAAGAAACGCATAAAAATAAAACAACACTATTAACAAATATGTATGCACTGCACAAGTATTTATATCAAATTGTTTTAGTTTTCTTTTCGTGCATTTTGCCTTGGAGTTAATTACTTTTATTTTCGCACATAGAAGACCCGCATGGTGTGCTTGATCAATTCTTGATTGTGCTCTTCAATGGAACATGGAAGCTCAAATAGGTTCCTACAAAAGATTAAAAGAGTATTGAGGGCATTTTGTTCGAAGCATAGAGTTTCAAAACGTTCCTCAAAACGCTTTATAATTCGTTCAATTAACTCGACAAAATGTGTAGTAGGAATGACTAAACCATCATTAATACGAGTAGTATCCTCATATTGACGAGCTTCAATAAGACCCTCGGCTTTTGTAGGAGACTCATTTTGACCCTCTTTGCACATAAATAATTTGCATGTTCTACAATGGGTTTTCTTTAAAATGGCATGAGAAATATATCCCGAAAAATAATGTGTTGCCATATCTTTCATATTTGGAACTGTCTCTGATATTGTTAAATTCTCCCCATCAAAATCGTCAAACTCGCAAGCATTGGAATCTTCATTGAATTCGGTGTCGCCATGACAGATAATATTAACATCACCTATGTAATATGATGGATACACAAACTAAGACACATATTAAGACAAAAACTATGACACAAACATTGCTAGTACATCATCTTTATATACTACATCTGTAATTATATAACTACCATCCGGATCGAAGAACTCTATAATTATATTCAATACTTCATAGATTACAATTCCAGACGCCAATCGTGGCAACTAGAACAACAACTCAAAGTTCACACAAGGGCTTCCCACAGCCACAGACGATGGAATTGTAATTACTATCCATCCACACAATTTTCAAACGAAGGTGCAAGCGATGAGATTATGGTTCCGCTTCACCTTGAGCCGCGTTGTGCTTGGTGTCAAATTGTGCAGGCGGATGGCAAATTTGAAACACTTGTTTTTGAGAATTACTGCTGCAACAAGCAATTTATTTTATAGTATTAGTGAATAGGTGTAAATAATTAGAATAAGAATTTTGTATAAATAGGTTACGAAAGACGCAATAAATTTAATCTTAAACTGGACACAGTAAATGTCTCATCTTAATTTTCAGGTCGGCTCTTTAGAAAAAACAACACTAAGGCTTTTCAGCCATCCAATTCTACTAGGCTTGGGCTAACCTTTCAATAAGCCCCATAGATTTGTAGGCGAGGTAGACTTTGTTGTGTAATTATTTGATTCTGAAAACGCGAAAACAAACTACTTATTTAATGTTTAATCGGGGGGGAAAACGAGAAGAAAATTTGCGGCCGCCACCGCCCGAATTAAAAGTATCGAATATGGGCTGTCAAACAGCCACAGACCATCAAAATATCACACAACGAATAGCAGGTACTCGCTACTTGCCGGTAGCTAAGTGGGACGGGGTGGGTTCAACGAAAATGATCGCTGATATAAATATAAAAGAAAACATATGTTCGCTCCAATGAATGGAACCAGGAACCTGGAATGAAATAAAGTGGGCGCCACACAATTTTATGGGAAATTGTGAAACCTTGGTACAGAACCACTGAAAATTTAAATAAAATGGAATTTCGCAAAAAACGAAAAGAACGCAAAAATTTCCACAACGTTATAAGGCTCCGTTGGAGCACGATCTTTATTACGGGGTATGAAATCGCCTGAAAATGTAGTGGTGGGTACAATGGGTCGATATGGACCGTTGGTATAACCCGCTATCACTTGTCCAGAACAAGGGAAATGAAAATTACTGGGTCGCGTGTCCCGTCTTTTCTCGGGATTTTTCTTAAACCGAAACAAAACCCTATCAGACTATCCCTTGCAATAAATATCAACGAAAAAATATCACTATACTTATCTTTGAATAAAACCTCAGTTCCTTTGTTTCCTGATCTGTCCTCAAGCTTCCTTATTATTTTTCTATTCGTCCGTTCGCCTGTCCTCCAAATTCTGCTTCCTTAATTTCCTTTTTTTTTCCTGCGTCTTTAACTTTTTCCTCTCTACTTCCAAAAACTTTTTTTTTGTTTTTTTTTTTTTTATATATGAAATTATTCACTTTCAGCAAAATCGCCTCTCGAAACTTCTAAACCTCTAGCTAAACCGCTGGTCAACCAAGAATGATTTTCCAGATTTTTCTATTGTCCAAAGTCGGTCAGTGTTGGACTCCTTCTCTCACACACACACATTGACAGTGCAATCCCACTGATGGCGTGCAATGGATATCCCCTTGTGTTGGTGGCTATCCGCCATCCCTCTGTCCAAACACATACAGTATGGCGAACCAACGAGCGGCACCTTTCAGCCCATCCAAAGCTATCTTGCAATGGTGTGCGCATGCCTGCCGTTACCCTTTCGCTCTTACTTTCCATTCTCTCTCAGTGCTCCGAATTCAGCGCAACTGGAAAACCAGCTTGCGATAAATCCTCTGACCGACCTGGGACAACATTCCAATCCAGTCTGATTGGTGTTTTCGCGTTCATAAAAAAAATCGCTAAGACTATTTTACTGAACGACGTTGCAATGTAGCTAAAACTCACTAGGTAAAATTAAAAATTGAAAATGATTAAAGAAAACGAAGGAAACTTTGAAAAGAGGAAGATAAGCATCGGGACTATTACCAATGTCTCGCCCATTTGCGAGTTGAACCTAAGCTTTGAGGTCAGACAAGGAAACAATGTTATCTACCGCGTCAACTACCTGAGTCTGGTGGAATTCTGAATTCTGGATTTGGGGCATGGGGATCTGACGATAGCGTGTCATACCTTACAAAATGTTATCATTTAGGTTGGGCTCTCGGCCTTTCTGGTTCAAATGTTTGTTGGGCTGGTGTCATCTGAACTTGGCGTCTGTCATCTGAACTTGACATCTGTTATCTCACATCGGTTAGTGAGTGCCAATGTGCTCGTGGTAAGCTGTCCACGGTTATTTGGTGTAGGAGGGTGTTTTACTAGGCCGTCCGCCTACAATCCTCTGCTGCTCCTCCGGTGCTCCCACGACGGAGTAGAAGAAGAGAGCGTCATCTTTCCCCCATCGAACATTACTCCCTACCTTTACGGTGGAGTTCGCTGCAACTGACTCATGAGAGTTATTTGACTTGGGCCGTCCGCCCACCCCTCAGTCGCGTTTTGATTGCCCTTCTGGCAACTTGCCCGTCCGGCCTGGTGTGCGTTGGTGTTTAACTGTCGAAGGCAGTCCGCCTTTACACCCGCACGTCATCGTACGGCCCGGTGGAATGGTTGGGCTTCGTACATAGTCACTGTCCATCTTATCCTCACTCTCCTGACCGTCCGTCATGCTGAGGTATATTTACGCTCGTCCGCGTATTCGTTATGGTGATCCAATGGCTGATGGTGCCATGGGTGCCCCTATCACTTTCCGAGACCGTGAACTCGCAGCCGAATAAAAGAGGGACCAGGGAAGGAAAAGAATAGGGACTAAGAGCAGGCCTTGTTGTGGTAAAATTTACCGCAACAAACCCCACCCTCACCTCCAAGGAAATGTGCTTGGTTTTCAAAGAAACCCAAACCATTTCCGAAGGCTTTCTAAGGGTAAACGACATCTACATAGGAACAACTTTCCATCATTGGCCAAATCGCCTGTCTAGTTTTCAAACATAACAAAACAACTAAATATTCGAACTTACTTTACAGGGGGACTTAATTAGACTCTTCTTCCATGGCATCGCGATAGGGCTTAAGGTCCTTCACGCGCCAAGTTCCTCGGTCGCGATCATTTTCATCCGACAAGGTGTATGTCCAAGGTGACACACGTTTCTTAATTTTAAACGGACCAACGAATCTAGGAGCTAGCTTAGCCGCATAGTAATTTGCCGCGTCGGATAACGCGAAGTTTCTTCGCCAAACCAATTCGTTTGGTAGGTACTGAATATCTCTCCGGCGGAGATTGTAAACTTTCGCGGACTTCTTGGCTGCCGACGCTATCTTCTTCTAACCTTAGCTCCTTAAAACGATTTTCTAATTCCGCTCTTGTCTGTACTCTATTTTGCAGAACTATTTCTACTCCCTCCGTGCTTATGGGTACTTCCTCTCGTCCAGAAGTCCTCATTTCCCTACCGAAATTCGCGTAGTATGTGGATACACCTAACACTTCGTGTTCCGCCGTGCGAATTGCACAGGCTACTTTCGCCAACTGTGAGTCCCAACTACGGTGGTTCTCTGAGACATACGCTCTCAACGTTGTCTTTAAAATCTGATTAATGCGCTCTGCAGGATTAGCCTGCGGATGGTAAAGCGCTGTATACCTAATTTGTGACGCGTACGCCTGGCAAAGCGTTTTCAACTCCTTGCTACGGAATTGAGGGCCGTTGTCACACACGAGCACCGATGGA
The DNA here is from genome assembly GCA_949715645.1 of Portevinia maculata. Lineage (NCBI taxonomy): Eukaryota > Metazoa > Arthropoda > Insecta > Diptera > Syrphidae > Portevinia > Portevinia maculata. The sequence continues at coordinate 280,868,523 of OX454525.1, forward strand.
ACGCCAAATAAGAGGAATAGATTTTCCTCCAGCTCCTTACATACTGCCTTTGCTGTAGCAGATCTCAACGCGAAAAGTAAAGGGAATTTGGAAAAATAATCAACGACGGTTAAAATATACCCAAAACCCCTAGACGATTTAAGAAGAGGGCCTACCAAGTCAACACAGATCATCTCCCAGGGTTTTGAAATTCCTACACGCTCCCTCATCAAACCAGCTGGCTTCTCATTCACCGGCTTAACCTGCTGACAAACTTTACAACCTCTCACGTATTTATTTATATCTCCCCTCATTTTTGGCCAATAGTATTTGGCTGCCACTCGGGCGAAAGTTTTTCTAATTCCCATATGTCCTGCTAATGGTGCGTCGTAGCATTCTCGTAATATTCTTAATCTCCGTCCTTTGCCAACGACTGTTTTCCATTCGGAATTGCTTTCGTGAACAACTACATGTTTGCTTTTACAAATTTAAGAAGCTGACCATTCTCTACTCTCCACGCTGGGTATGCGAGCGGGTTTGCCTCAATCGACGATTTCATTTTTGTCACCCAAGGGTCCAAATCCGCTGTTGAGATCTCGGCTACAACCGGAACTCCACGCTACAACATGTCGGGAACGACATGCTCTTTCCCCTTACGGTGAACAATTTGGAAATCAAATTGTTGCAGTCGAACCGCCCAGCGCGCTAACCTACCCGACGGATCCTTAAGGTTACTTAACCATACCAACGAGTGATGATCGGTTACAACCGTGAATCGAATGCCTTCAATGTACGGTCGCAACTTCTCAATTGCCCATAGTACGGCCAAGCACTCCTTTTCGGTCGTCGAGTAGTTCCTCTCACATCTGTTAAGTGATCTGCTTAGGTAGCAGATTACCTTTTCCCCCTCTTCAAATTGTTGGGATAATTCGGCTCCGATTCCAAAGTCTGACGCGTCGGTCTGCACCATAAAAGGGCGCTGAAAATCCGGGCATGTCAGTATTGGTGCCGTTATAAGACATTCCTTTGCCTTTCTAAAACTTTCTTCACACTCATCCGACCATACAAATTTCCTACTCTTTTTCAACAAGTCCGTTAAGGGCCTAACCAAATCAGCAAAGTTGGGCACAAAGCGTCTGTACCACGAAATAGTCCCTACAAAGCTCCTAACTTCCTTCACATTCTTTGGTGCCGGAATCCTAACCATGCTTTCCACCTTTTCCGGATCGACGTGTAGTCCGTTCCTGTCGACAACGTATCCCAAGAATTTCAACGATGGCCTACAAAAGTTACATTTTTCTCGACTAACTTTTAACCCCGCCTCACACAACCGTTTGAAGACTTCTTCCAGTATTTCCACATGTTGGTGGAAAGAATTCCTGACGATTATGATATCGTCCAAGTATACAAATACGTGTGGCTCGAGGTCGGTACCTAAAACGCTGTCGATAAACCTCTGCCACGTTGCCGGCGCATTATGCAAACCAAACGGCATTCGCTTAAACTGGAAAAGGCCTCTATTGGGTACCGTAAAGGCTGTGAGCGGTCGCGATTCCTCCTCCATGGGGATCTGCCAATAAGCCGACTTGATATCTAAGGATGTCAGATACTTTGCATCCCTAAGTTTATCTAACGTTGTTGAAATATACGGAAGTGGATAAGCATCCCTATCAGTTACCTTGTTTAATTTCCTATAGTCGACGCAGACCCTAAAGGACCCATCTTCTTTTCGAATCAGGACAATTGGAGATGCCCAGGGGCTGTTCGATTTTTCAATCACTCCCGCATCTAGCATTTCCTTCAATTCACTGTCAATGTGTACCTGCATTGCCGGTGAAACCGGATAATCCCTCTGCTTTATAGGTTCTGCCGACGTCCTTATCTTATGTTTTACCAATTGCGTACATCCTAAGCCCTCTGGCATGTCTTTGAAAACCAGGTTTCTCTGCAGGATTGACAGCTTCCTTCTCTCCGAAATCGGATCGGAAAGTTTGCCAAACATGTTCTGCATCGTCGCCACATATACCCCAATTGATTCATCCTTCCCTTGGGTACGACGTCTGATTTCCTATAAGAGGAGATCATCATAGTTAGAAGGAAGAAACTCCAGTTTCAATTCACTCACTAACTCCTGCCAAGATGAGACCGACCTCCTAATTGCCCTGAACCAAAAAAGTGACTTCCCTTCAAAAAGTTCCACTGCCGATCGAAATAATTGAGGGACTGTAACCCCTCTGACTTCCCGCAATTCCTCCACACGCTCCAAGAAGGAATTCACTGAAGCACCACATCGCTCTCCCGAAAACTTCCCACTTGGACAAGTTTTCAAAACGATCCGTCACTACGCGCTGCTCACTTCGCCCACCAGCGTTTACCCAGGAATCCGTTCCCCTGGTGAAGGCAGAAGTCGTTGGTGGCGAAGGGTCCCGAGTCCTCTGTCTATGTGGCGGTGTTTCCGCTTGTGCTCGTCGCTTCATGGTGGGATTGCTCTCGTCCTCCGAGCTATCTCCACTGTTCTCGTCGTCTTCTTCACCCCCAGAATTCAACTTCCCTAACGAAAAGATAAGCTCGTTTCTCAAACTTAGCTTTTCGTTGACATCTTTGCTTTCAATGGCGATTGCCCTATCTATTCTCGCCATGGCCCATTCGATCTTGGTTAAGATTTTTAAGAATTCCCCAGACTTGGGATCCGTTGGAGAATTTTGCAATAGCAGGGTTATCTCGAGGAGTTTGGCCTTGACCGCATCCCGGTCCTCCTCAAACGTGAAAGGATAATTCTTATCCTCGACCCCTTGAGCCCCGGGGCTCTAACATCCGAGCGGCTCTCAGAGATTTTCGCATGCTCTCTACGGTGCCTGTTGGCAGTCTTCGAGCTTCAACCTCATACGCCAACTCATCAGCTGATAATCGATTAATTTCCATAATCGTAGTTCAGCAAATCGAAAATGAACTAGGTAACGTCCGACGACAAAACTAAATCAATTAACTCGTCAAACCCCAGAAAAGATAAAACAATTCGAACATTCAACGGTTTCAATGACCGAACCTCAAAATAATCATAAAATTGAATATCAAGGCCAAATCAGATGTATATAAATAAGCCCAATGATCAAAAAACCTTCCAACTCAGATGTGAAAAAGGAGAAAAAAATGTATACAACTCTTAATCTGGATTGCAGTTCACACAAGAAATAGAAACCAATTTAAAAAAAAAATCTAAAATTTCGACGACCGAGCCTCAAAAAAAATAACCAAAATCGAATATAATAATTATACCCAATAATAAAACTTCCAATATTTTATTTAACGAACTATCAAAAAACAACACAGACAAGAAAAAAAATCGTTGGTAACTCTAAATCTGAAATTCAAAATACACAAAAAAAATTGCAACTCCTGCAAAAACAACAAACCCTAACCCCAAATAAAAACTGGAACAAGATTATCTATGTGCGTATGTATATCAAATGGTAGTCTAGGCGAGAATTTATTTTGAAGGCCAAGTAAATGGAAATATATGTACTCTCTAGGTATATGAAATTGCAAAGGAATAAAACCAATTGAAAAAAAAATATCCAGTAATATATCCCAATAAAGATATGTATGCGTATTATAATCAAACAACAGAGAAATGATACGATGTATATCAAATAAATGTAGGAAAAATAATATGAAAATATGTAGGTATATCCGAATAATTCTAATTATTGTATGTATGTAGGTATATTTATATATGTATGTGTAGGTATATTTATATAAAAAGAATGACACAGAAACCACCTACTTGTTGATTTCCTATAGGAAATCTTACTCCAGAATACGGCTTTAAAATTCGCAAATGGATTTCCTCCGATGACGATCTCTGATTACGCTGCTTCAATCTAGAAGATTTCCACTTTCACCGATATGATTTGTAGCACTTGAAAACCTAAGAAGAATATGAAAAGTCAAAAGAACTTTTTTTTTGTTGATTTAATAAACTTCCCTAATCACGAAATAAACACTTCCACTGTCGTCACAATGGACCCCTCACGCTTGTGAACGACTTCGATAATGAAAAAAAATTCGCTTTATAGAATATATATTTACGAAACAAAACACAATTATTATTTTCTTTTCTTTCTGCGATCGGGCCCACGTTGGGCGCCAAATGTTGTGTAATTATTTGATTCTGAAAACGCGAAAACAAACTACTTATTTAATGTTTAATCGGCGGGGAAAACGAGAAGAAAATTTGCGGCCGCCACCGCCCGAATTAAAAGTATCGAATATGGGCTGTCAAACAGCCACAGACCATCAAAATATCACACATCGAATAGCAGGTACTCGCTACTTGCCGGTAGCTAAGTGGGACGGGGTGGGTTCAACGAAAATGATCGCTGATATAAATATAAAAGAAAAAATATGTTCGCTCCAATGAATGGAACCAGGAACCTGTAATGAAATAAAGTGGGCGCCACACAATTTTATGGGAAATTGTGAAACCTTGGTACAGAACCACTGAAAATTTAAATAAAATGGAATTTCGCAAAAAACGAAAAGAACGCAAAAATTTCCACAACGTTATAAGGCTCCGTTGGAGCACGATCTTTATTACGGGGTATGAAATCGCCTGAAAATGTAGTGGTGGGTACAATGGGTCGATATGGACCGTTGGTATAACCCGCTATCACTTGTCCAGAACAAGGGAAATGAAAATTACTGGGTCGCGTGTCCCGTCTTTTCTCGGGATTTTTCTTAAACCGAAACAAAACCCTATCAGACTATCCCTTGCAATAAATATCAACGAAAAAATATCACTATACTTATCTTTGAATAAAACCTCAGTTCCTTTGTTTCCTGATCTGTCCTCAAGCTTCCTTATTATTTTTCTATTCGTCCGTTCGCCTGTCCTCCAAATTCTGCTTCCTTAATTTCCTTTTTTTTTCCTGCGTCTTTAACTTTTTCCTCTCTACTTCCAAAAACTTTTTTTTTGTTTTTTTTTTTTTTATATATGAAATTATTCACTTTCAGCAAAATCGCCTCTCGAAACTTCTAAACCTCTAGCTAAACCGCTGGTCAACCAAGAATGATTTTCCAGATTTTTCTATTGTCCAAAGTCGGTCAGTGTTGGACTCCTTCTCTCACACACACACATTGACAGTGCAATCCCACTGATGGCGTGCAATGGATATCCCCTTGTGTTGGTGGCTATCCGCCATCCCTCTGTCCAAACACATACAGTATGGCGAACCAACGAGCGGCACCTTTCAGCCCATCCAAAGCTATCTTGCAATGGTGTGCGCATGCCTGCCGTTACCCTTTCGCTCTTACTTTCCATTCTCTCTCAGTGCTCCGAATTCAGCGCAACTGGAAAGCCAGCTTGCGATAAATCCTCTGACCGACCTGGGACAACATTCCAATCCAGTCTGATTGGTGTTTTCGCTAAGACTATTTTGCTGAACGACATTCCAATGTAGCTAAAACTCACTAGGTAAAATTAAAAATTGAAAATGATTAAAGAAAACGAAGGAAACTTTGAAAAGAGGAAGATAAGCATCGGTACTATTACCAATGTCTCGCCCATTTGCGAGTTGAACCTAAGCTTTGAGGTCAGACAAGGAAACAATGTTATCTACCGCATCAACTACCTGAGTCTAGTGGAATTCTGAATTCTGGATTTGGGGCATGGGGATCTGACGATAGCGTGTCATACCTTACAAAATGTTATCATTTAGGTTGGGCTCTCGGCCTTTCTGGTTCAAATGTTTGTTGGGCTGGTGTCGTCTGAACTTGGCGTCTGTCATCTGAACTTGACATCTGTTATCTCACATCGGTCAGTGGGGTGCCAATGTGCTCGTGGTAAGCTGTCCTCGGTTATTTGGTATTGGAGGGTGTTTTACTAGGCCGTCCGCCTACACTCCTCTGCTGCTCCTCCGGTGCTCCCACGACGGAGTAGAAGAAGAGAGCGTCATCTTTCCCCCCATCGAACATTACTCCCTACCTTTACGGTGGAGTTCGCTGCAACTGACTCATGGGAGTTATTTGACTTGGGCCGTCCGCCCACCCCTCAGTCGCTTTTTGATTGCCCTTCTGGCCAAATCTGGTGTGCGTTGGTGTTTAAGTGTCGAAGGCAGTCCGCCTTTACACCCGCACGTCATCGTACGGCCCGGTGGAATGGTTGGGCTTCGTACATAGTCACTGTCCATCTTATCCTCACTCTCCTGACCGTCCGTCAGGCTGAGGTATATTTACGCTCGTCCGCGTATTCGTTATGGGCCTCACTCTTCTGACCGTCCGTCAGGCTGAGGTATATTTACGCTCGTCCGCTGAGGTAACTGGACCCTCCAAGGCCGTCACCCTGTTGTGGTTGCTCATCCATGAGTCGCCGAAAGTGATCCAATGGCTGATGGTGCCATGGGTGCCCCTATCACTTTCCGAGACCGTGAACTCGCAGCCGAATAAAAGAGGGACCAGGGAAGGAAAAGAATAGGGACTAAGAGCAGGCCTTGTTGTGGTAAAATTTACCGCAACAACTTTTAGTAAACATACATCACATGTATTACACTTTCAATATTTGTGTAAAATACACCCAACATATTCGACCACGTGAGACCGCTATTGGCTATATTGCTGACCCTTTTTGCAAAACAAGTGTGTTTAAGAACTTAATAACTAATTGCAGAATGTATTCTATCGATTGAGCACAAAAAAATGGTTGCTTAATAAAATTGCATGTGTTCTGTTAAAAATCTCTACACGACAAATGCGTACCAGCCAGATGAATGTGCTTTCCTCCAATCGTGATCATTTGTTATTTACAATGTTCAAGTGACTTAAAAACTTAGTTAACTAATTGCGGAATGTATTTTCTCAGTTGAATAGGTACACATAAGCCACTCAATGAAATGTCCTGTCTTTTGTTCAAAATTAAAGTTAATACTGTCTTAAAAAAGAAGCCTATATCAGTTTAAATATATAGTTCTGAACTAGTAACAAATTTGGAAAATATGTGCAATGTAGTGGCTTCACACTCTAAGGCAATGTTTCAAGCCCAGCAAAAGAATACAAATTATGAAATACTAGCTGTCCCGTGCTCGCTTTGCTTCGCCAGTCTGCCACTTCTCAAATTTAAAACAAAATACTTGCTGATAAGAACTGATAAAGAAAACGTCGTGAGTATCCCTACTCATTATAATGGATATACTCTGAGTGTGACTCCCTCTTAATCTAATTTACATTTCATACCCTATCTTTCTCAATCCCATGGCCATGCGCCATGAAAAAACAACACAGACTGCATAAAAAAGAAAGAAAAAGCACATTACACAAAAGGTACAGGTAGAGAAACAGATTTGTGCCGCACACACACAAATTTTCCTTCACTCAACGCTGAGAAAATCCAACGATCTAGCTTCAATCGAACATTTTACTTTTTTTTAATTGTATAAAATTTATAGTTTAATGCTTATTGTTCAACTTCAGGATAACCTACAAAGATGATTTATATCTTAAAATCTTTGTACATCATTGAAATTTATATTAAAAAAATTCTATTTCATTTGGATGAGTCATTCCAAAGCTAGGAGCTAGAAAGCACTCCAGAGTTACAACTTTTCTTAGATATCAGCTTAGATCACCGCTTCTGGACAGCGGATGAAGCGTTTTCCCGCGGTAAGAAGTAGCCTATGTCCATTCTCAGACACTAGACTATCTGTGTACCAAATTTCATATAAATCGGTTCAGTAGTTTTTTCGTTAAATCGAGACAGACAGACAGACAGAGTTACTTTCGCATTTATAATATTAATATGGATAATAAAATAAATAAAAACTAAAGTTTCAATAGATTCTTATCCAATCGATACAAATCAATATTATTTTTTGTTGCTCCTGAAAACTTAATGCTCATTGACTTATGTTGTTTCTGAAATAAACGATTCAATTGTTGTCATCGCTACCTATTCACAAGAAAAATAAACATGGGAATATTTTGGGAAATTAATTTTACCTAATGCACGTATCTAGAAAAGCTGGTATATGCAAACACTAAGTTAGTACAAATTTTCGCCGCAATGAAGGTCCGTATGTCGCTTCAAAATGAGCGGTGTCCACTTCTATTTGTAGGTAGTTATTCAATGGTAAGTTTAAGATAATTTTTTTGTGAATTCTGCACTTGAAGTTTTGATAGTGCGCGTATCATAGGCCGTATTGGCCATCATCCATCAACGTTCTTCGTCGTGCTGGTACCAGGACAACGGGGGACCGTAGAACCGTAAGTAGTTTTAAGTTTTTTTTACATATTTTTTTTGCATATTTGAATTTTAGTTTTTATAGTTTTAAGTGCGGAATTTTAGATTTTGTTTTTTTTTTTTGAAGTTTGTGAATTTTTTTGCGATAGTCTGAAGCTTTTTATATTATTAAATCTTGAAAAAGCCTTTCATGGGATCAATTTTTTTTTGTTTTTTTGTGCATTTAACAATGCGCGTCTAGGTATTTTACTTTTGGTGGACTTCTGTGAAGGCCGTCTTTCTATAGATCGACAATGACATAACAGGACAACACGAACTTTTACGACATGACGTGACGACATACGAACTTTTCACTACGGACATGTTGACGTAGATTGTGACTGGAGGGTTCGTCGAGGGGCATCGGCCAGAGTGATAGCTAAGGTTGTGTCGAAAGACACAAGGGTGGGCTGGCCAACCCTTGTCAACAACATCGGGCATGTTTCGGGTTCGTAACGAACCGGTACCAATGAGAGATTTGGGGAAGGTGAGTTGCGGGTAGGGTAAGATAGTTTTAGAGTAGTTTTAAGTTAGTTTAGTTACATTTTAGGGCTTAGCTTTTAATGTTAGATTAGTTAGCTTAAGCTTAGGCTAGTTAGGTTAGTTCGCGTGCTCCCTACCTTCTCTCTCTTGGGTATTGGCCTAGGTCCTTGGACATTTTCTTTTCCGCTATTCCTTTTTTTTCTCATTTTTCACTGTCCTATTTTTTAAGTCCGTCCGTGGTCTACGTAAAGTAGCTTTCTCTTCTTTTTTTTTCTTTTCTCAACTTTTGGCATGGACAAAACGTTTGTTGAGCAGGTGGTATATGGTGAGGGGGCAAGAACTACCCCCGTCCGACGAGCTGAACCGAGCAACCACAAGCATGCCGCGTCCTCCTCACCTGTATCGAAGTTGCCCCTGTGGCTCGACCCTGGTTCCCAACATAACAGAGTTGGCCTTAAGAATTATCTTTTTCATATGCAATCACAAATTAAGCTCCCTATCGCAGAGTATATCAAGGTCACGAAGTGATTAAAGGCAGGATAGATGTTGAATATGAAGAAGATACTTACGTTTAAAGGCAAGTCGATACCGAGTTTAGAGAATATCTTATTAATGAGTTCCAACAACGTCGACTTTTTTCCCTTTCTAAGGCTAAAAGGGCGGAGGACGCGAGTCAAACGAGGTTTTTGGTAGTTGATTTACCTTTTAGAAAGCCATGTTGGTAAGGGAAATACAGGATTAATTTGTATGCATATAAAGGGTGATTTTTTAAGAGCTTGAGAACTTTTTTTAAAAAAAAAACGCATAAAATTTGCAAAATCTCATCGATTCTTTATTTGAAACGTTAGATTGGTCCATGACATTTACTTTTTGAAGATAATTTCATTTAAATGTTGACCGCGGCTGCGTCTTAGGTGGTCCATTCGGAAAGTCCAATTTTGGGTAACTTTTTCGAGCATTTCGGCCGGAATAGCCCGAATTTCTTCGGAAATGTTGTCTTCCAAAGCTGGAATAGTTGCTGGCTTATTTGTGTAGACTTTAGACTTGACGTAGCCCCCAAAAAATAGTCTAAAGGCGTCAAATCGCATGATCTTGGTGGCCAACTTACCGGTCCATTCCTTGAGATGAATTATTCTCCGAAGTTTTCCCTCAAAATGGCCATAGAATCGCGAGCTGTGTGGCATGTAGCGCCATCTTGTTGAAACCACATGTCAACCAAGTTCAGTTCTTCCATTTTTGGCAACAAAAATTTTGTTAGCATTGAACGATAGCGATCGCCATTCACCGTAACGTTGCGTCCAACAGCATCTTTAAAAAAATACGGTCCAATGATTCCACCAGCGTACAAACCACACCAAACAGTGCATTTTTTGGGATGCATGGGCAGTTCTTGAACGGCTTCTGGTTGCTCTTCACTCCAAATGCGGCAATTGTGCTTATTTACGTAGCCATTCAACCAGAAATGAGCCTCATCGCTGAACAAAATTTGTCGATAAAAAAGCGGATTTTCTGCCAACTTTTCTAGGGCCCATTCACTGAAAATTCAAGCGTTGCTCGTTAGTAAGTCTATTCATGATGAAATGTCAAAGCATACTGAGCATCTTTCTCTTTGACACCATGTCTGAAATCCCGCGTGATCTGTCAAATACTAATGCATGAAAATCCTAACCTTAAAAAAATCACCCTTTATATACGAGGGCGGGTCAATAAGTCCGTGACTTTTTGAATTTCTGACCTCTTTACTGAAACAGCAACACTGCTCCTGTCAACAGGCATCTGTCAGTTGACTCCTGTCAAAATTTAAACTTGCTACGTCAGTTAGTTTATGTTTGACAGCTATTTTTATCAGACTACTCACTAATTTGAGGAGAAAAAAAAACCATTACCGAGACCAAGGCTAAGCTTGAAAAATACTATGGGGACTCTGCACCATCGATTTCAATGGTAAAAAAGTGGTTTACTGAATTTCGTTGTGGCCGTACAAGCACTGAAGATGCCGAACGTCCTGGACGCCCAGTTGAGGTCTCTACACCCGAAACAATCGAAAAAATTCACGATATGGTGTTGGCCGACCGAAGATTGAAAGTGCGAGAGATTGTGGAAGCCGTAGGGATCTCGCATGGCTCAGTGGTTTCAATTTTGAATGATCACTTGGGCATGAGAAAGCTTTCTGCAAGATGGGTGCCGCGTTTGCTCACAGTCGACCACAAACGCAATCGTGTAACAACTTCACAGGAAGGAATATGGAGGAGTTTTTGCACCGTTTTGTAACCGTGGACGAAACATGGATCCATCACAACACACCAGAGACCAAACAACAGTCAAAACAGTGGGTTTCTAAGGGTGAATCGGCGCCAAAGAAGGCCAAGGTGGGTTTGTCAGCCAATAAAGTTATGGCGACTGTTTTTTGGGATGCACGCGGGATAATCCACATTGACTACCTTCAAAAGGGAAGAACAATCAATGGGGAATATTATGCCAACTTATTGGACCGATTCAATGACGATTTGAAAAAAAACCGACCTCATTTGGACAAGAAAAAAGTTCTTTTCCACCAAGACAATGCAAGGGTGCACACATGTGCAGTTGCCATGGCAAAAAACCATGAATTGGGCTATGAATTGCTCCCTCATCCACCCTATTCTCCAGATTTGGCTCCGAGCGACTACTTCTTGTTCCCAAACCTGAAGAAATGGCTTGGTGGAAAAAGATTTGACTCCAATGATGAAGTCATCTCGCAAATAAAGGCCTATTTTGAGGACCTCGACAAATCATTTTTTTTGGAAGGGATAAAAAAATTGGAGAAGCGTTGGACAAAGTTTATAGAGCTCAAGGGAGACTACGTTGAAAAATAAAATTATTTTTTTATCAAAAAATCTGTGTTTTATTCCAAAAGTCACGGAGTTATTGACCCGCCCTCGTACATATAAGGCGGTTACCTATATATTATTTTGCTCCTTAATCCTTTTGTGTATCGGCGTTTTGAAAGAGGACTTCCAAGTGCTACCTTGAGTAGTTACTGAGAAAGTGAAGTTCTTGGGAAAATAGGCAGGATCAGAAGAGGTTGTGACTGTAGACATGTGCGTGGAGGGAGAATAAGAAAAGTTCCAACTTTGAAACTCCACTTTGGATCAAGGTTAAGGCTGGGTTTGTTGTTATACTTATTAGACTTATGTTAACCTTCCAACTGGGGTGCGAGATACCCCACACAGATTTCAAAAGTGTGCAGGTCCCGTTAAATTTTTTTCCTAAGCATGCCATGCCTGTATATATTCAATTTTAAACTCTCTGCAGTAGTAGGCGATGGTGTTCAGTTCTCAGATTTTTTAAACGTGGTTAGTCGTGGTTCGAAGTTTTAGCTTGGGTATCATACACCCCAGTGTGCAGTGCGTGTTAGTATTATTTTGAATTTTTGAATACATTATTTTAGTGAAATGTTTTCTTTTTTAGTTATTTTGGACTAAAAATAATAAAACAAGTGTGAGGTTTGTTCAACAATAAAGTAAGTTTCTGTGTGACATGCCGACTTCCAATGTGCGAGGATCATCGCTAACTGCAATGCATAGAATGCAGTTCAAAAAATGTGAAATTTTGGGTTTAAAAAAGCTATAATATATATAAACTATTTTAACAGTAGATGAAGTCAACATTATAAAAAGAGTGTTAGAAAGCGTAATGTGACAGTTTAAAAAAAAAAAAAAAAAACTTTTTATGAATTTGACTGATTTTAGTTGACAAATATAATTAACTTTTTTTTGTAAGCTAATTTTGAAACTTATGTTTTTTTCCAGTATTTTTATATTTTATGTTATTAATCGTATTGAATTTTGTTTCGATAAAGTTAAAATATGAATTAAAAAAAAAAAAAAAATATATATACATAAAGGGTTTTTCAACAGGGACGCTACAAAAGTAGAGCTACAGGGACAGCAAACGACGCCGAATTTCTTGCCGTTCTTTTGACATTTGTCTTCAGTAAGGTTTGCCATTTCATGATGGAAAGATATACGAGCCAACAACGAGTCGAAATTATTAAAATTTACTACCGAAATTCGGAGTCAGTGGCCTCAACGTTTCAGTTATTGGACTATTGATGAACTTCGTACGAATATCGAACGTGAAATTGCAGTAGTATCGGCCGATTTATGTTTGAAAACCGTCGAAAATTGGGTTCAGCGTCTGGACTTCTGCAAGCGTGCCCGTGGTGGCCATGCAAAAGGAATCGAGTTCCATACATAATGGCATCGAGCGTACTTTCACAGGAATAAAGAATTTCGTTGATATCCAAAACCGTTTTTGTTTTATTTAAAAAAAACTTTTGTAGCGCTCTTATTCAAAAACCCTTTATATATAAAATGGCAACTTTTTTTTAATATTTGCGGGTGGGGTATGTGATACCCCAGTGTGAGGAGCGCGTTAGCAAAAATATGTCTGAGGACGGAAGGTTAAAATACATTACGTTTAGCTCTAATTTTATGGTCATTACTGAGATAATGAGGTTAAGCTATAATGGACTAGAAAAATGCTTCCACTCAATCAGGACTAAAATATAGCAAGTTAATGTCCAACCACACAATAACGGAAATGCTTCGAGATATGATTATCTCAAGCCAACAATTCACTGCATCCAAAAATGCAATTCAACAAAATAAACAGACCACCCAGCTTTATCGCGAATAAACAAAAGAACATAATCCTGATGACTTGCAGTTTGTTGTTTGTAGATAATCCAGATCCCGAAGACGGCATCAATCTCGCCCACGACATTATGGATAGTTTTAATGCAAGATGGTTTTTGGTATTTTAGTTTAAGTTTGACATCGCGACGGAACAGGCGGAATAAAGATTACTTTTAAAAAACCTCTTTTGAGTTCCGAGTTAATTAATTTAGTATAATATGTAAGTAGATGAGGAAATGTGTTTTTAATTTATATTTATTGTAAAAACATAAAAAAAAAGTTTTAAAAACTAAAAAGCCTATATTTTCCAAGGAACATGCAAGACCACAAGAAGCCAGAATAAAAAAGCAAAAAAAAAGTATTTATATAAAAATTTCATCGACAACAACATCCGCCTTACCGCACAAATAAATAATCAACAAAAAACACAAACAAGCACCAATACCTACGAGCCTGTGTCAACAATAATTGGTACTGCATGCTTACGGTTATTAGGCTAGAAGGGATAAAGTTCTCAAATGAAACGTCCCCATTATTTTTCTGGCCACGTGGTAATAGAATTCAGTGTGTTCTTTAATTAATGGGGCAGACAGAATCCCGTCAACTTTAGTGCGATATTTGATAGCTCTCTATGTCAAAAATATCTGGTTACCAACACAGTTCGAGGCATCATAGGGATAGAGGATAGGTAAAGATGAATGAATGAAACCAATTATTTCTGCTGGCTCTCGGCATTGTTGTCTCCGAAACGTTCGTAATTCGTTAATGTTAATTAGACCTAAAACTAATTATTTGATTTATTGCTAATGAAATTCTCTTATCACGTTTGGCGAATCCCTCGCCTAGCTGGTGGCACATAGCAACCATAGTATGCACCGATATACTATGAAAGCAGACATATCCTTCAATCCATTTTATTGCCGCCCCAATTCCTTCCGAAAGCTAAGTATTAATATATGTATGTGTGTGTTACCTACCCACCTCATCTGTTTTTCCGTTTTGCAGGCTTGATTTCATTCTGGCAACAACAAAAAGGGAAGATTCAGATACTAAAATGTTTATTACGTCGTCTACCTAAATTGCAGGATTGAATGGAAATTTTTCCATTCCCACATTCCCAACAACAATATTTGAAAAAAGGTAATAAACTTCCATGCTCCACCAGCACCGTCTTCTTTTTCACAGATAGGATCTGTTTTTCGGTACAGAAAACACTGCGAATAAACCAATACGACCCGGTCAGTTGATTGGTCGCTTGGTACTCACTTTTTCTTTGGTCAGTCTCGTCGGGTCATAATGATTACCCGAAAGGTTTTATTTGATATCCAGCTGAGTCCGAATGAGGATCATCCACATTTCTCTTTTATAACCCTTCTAGACGTTATTACATAATCAGTTTCATACCAGAACGACAGATATCCGTATGTTTATAAGATAAGGAACACATGTACGTAACGTATAGCTACGTTTTGTATACCGCGCGGCGGTAGTAGGTATTTACAACGGATGGAATCATTTTACTGACACTGCCGGCCAAACGGTGGAGTACACGTACAGTAGGGTGCCGTTCCGCGACATAAGGCGTATATATACATATTAGTTTTGACTTAAAATTTGCACCATGTTTTCATTTGGATGGAATTTTGCTATCTTCAATATACCTATATAAAATTCAAATTTTAAATGAAACTATATCTATGTACCTATAAGCTGTCGAATTTTTGGAATTCAGGTGACGCATGTACGAACATGTGCAGTGGATAACAACAATTTCGCTCGCGAATGTTAAACCTAAAAATCTGTTTATCTTCATCCCGGAGGATTACTTATTACTTATTTTTGATATGCATTGATTTTAATTTAGGGCGTAGCGCTTCACGCAACCAACTTAGATACCATTCTGTTAACACCGCATGTTTTACGCTATGTATATTTTAATTCTGTTTCTGCTTCAAGTCCAGGGATGGGACTTTTTGAAGAAATGTCCGCAGTAGATTTGAAAAAAGAACGCAGTAGATTCAACTGTTTTGCAGTAGATTTTTATATTTTCAAAATATAACAAAGGCATAACATATATACACATAAATAATTTTTTTCTTTAAAACATAACAAAAACAGAACAAAGCAAAAATGCATATATATTCATATGAGTCATAATATATCTAATTTCTAATAATTCTTTGTTTTGATTTTACAGAAAAAGTAATCAAATTCATTCTTTAATATATGTATTACATATTTTCATTTCAAAATTATTACAATAGTACCTAAAACTTGGGAAATTGCATCTAAAAACTCTTGAGAAGAGTTTCTTTGAAATGTGTGAATGTGGAGGAAACACTGGGTTTCTGACTTCATTTCAGCTTACACTTGTGTTTTTGACGTTTTTTTAAATGTAGCCTGCAAAATAATAAGACGCATGTTCGCTACGGAAATCAACAGTTTTATAGTCAGATTCGGGTTGGAAAATGTATTTCACATTGTCCTTCTTTTTGGGTGATTGTAACTGCATTTTAATGTCGGGAAGCTCTAAATTCACAGTTGGCTTGCAGTTTCAATGGGTTATATCCTCCTTGTTCTTTGCTGAAAATGATCTTTAAAATGAACAAATGAATTGAAATGGAGTCAGTTACTTGTTATTTTATAAATTAAAAAAACATTTGAACTTTATCTTTTAAAAAACACGTACACTCTTATTTGTTTGCTCTGAGAACTAACAGTATTGCGTTTTCGTCAATTGTTTCGCACAACTGACAGGAATTAAAGTCAATACGCCTATAAAAATACATTATGAAAAAACGTAAGCACAGCCCTTCCTAACCTATTTGCAAAAGCAGTGTGACCAACAACCATAAAAACTAGCAAATAATGATTCAAATCATTTTTATTGTTACTAGGCCAAATACCGGATTGCATTATTTTTAGCGAAATCAAAGCCAAGGAGAAGCATTTATTTTCATATTTTTGACTGAAGGGTAATAGTTAGTAGAGTTTCATAATTAGGTGTAATCAGTAAAAAAATAATCAGAAAAACCAGCCATAAACCATTTAACTGCACTGCACGAAGTGAAAAGATACACACAACGAGGATCAAGTCGATACGCCTTTAAAAAAGCATTATGGAAAAACCCACAATCATTCGTCTTACGAAGCATGCCGTATGTAATACAGGCAAAATATAATGTTTACCGTTTTTTCCACAGTGGTCGTTCCATAAGCGTTAGAACACATTCTTTTGACCTGCTTCCACATATTGTAGGTTTTTTTCTGCATTTTTCATTCTAGTAGTAGGAAATGCATAATGTAGAGAGAGTGTCCCTACTCATTACATGGATATACTCTGGTCACTTGCCATCAAAATATAGCCGATGGCCGAAAGCCGTATGAACATTATATGTAATTGGGTAATAGGTACTCGTAGATTTCATCATGAAGAATGAGACTGACTGCATTCAGTGATAGAATTAAAAAAATATTTTGTGGATTACATTTACATATTGCATGATTTTTTTTTGTAAGACCAAAAGTGCAGTAGATTTTATTAAAAGGCAGTAGATTTATTTTTCGAAAAAAGCAGTAGATCTACTGCAATTGCAGTAAAGTCACAACCCTGTTCAAGTCTCTTGTTTTATCTCTGATAGCAATTTTATCTAATAAAAATCAATTGCCGTGCGTTAGTCTCGCAAAAATTCGAGAACGGATCGACCGATTTGGATGTTTCTCTTTTGTTTTGTTCGTCTCAATACTGGGGTAGTTTATGAAAAAAATTCAATTTGGAAAAAAGAAATTTGTTATTTGTATTGGAATCTTATAAATACATAAAAATTATTGTTTGTGTGTTCGTCTTTTATTCGTCCGCGTTTTTCACGGAATTGAGTACAAACTTTGTACAGTTGTTACGTCACTGAGTAGAGCAACACACCAATCCCTGGAATTGGGTATTCACCAGTATCAATGGTAATGAAGCGTAAGTTACGGACGAGGCTTCTAATACGAGATGAGGATCTTGTATCAAAAGTTTTTTCTAAGTTGCAAGCACTACAAAAACAACGCACAGAAAAAACTTTGACACATACGAATCCTAATCGATCACGTAGCGAAATTAATTTGATGGAATGAGTGAGTGTAGTATATACGCACGATAAAAGGTGGTAACCCTCTAGAGTAGTTTCAAAACATAAGCTCCCAAGATACCTAATACTGCCTGCAAAAATCATCGATATGAAATAATAAAACATCAAAGTGGCATGTCAAATGTTTTGGTATGACATTAACCAAAACATTTGACATGCCATTCGCTCGCAAATCTGCAAGTGATGAAAGTGCATGACGTTGAAATGGTGTCTCAAACCGTGCGAACAAAAATTCTGCAAAATTTGCGATTGCATGCATTGCAAGCATATCATTACAAGCACCTTGACGTAAAAAAGTTGCAAATCGTGTGAACACAATGTATTTTCTGCTCATAACTTTAGTCATATTTTTAAGTGCATATATTTAATAATTGTTTTCCTTTCAAATGAATATTTTTTTTATATTTCCAATACCTAGCTGCCTACTAATTTTGTACCTTATATCAACGACTGATGTAACGAAATTAAATTCAAATTTCATTCATTAAGGCCGAGTTTGAATAGCATTACTGTTAGCCCTAGGACATACAAATGAGATGTATCTATCCATAAAAACGAGAGGAAAACAAAAAAGGGGAATGGTGCTTGTATCAACACATCATCATTTGAAATTATCATTAGCCATCAGCATATAGAACTTCCGCTCTCATTCCTGCTACAGAAATGGTAGTCTCAATTGAACATCGCAAATTTCTCCGTTACAATCGGAGGAAATATGGAAATTCGCGTTTTCATTTCTTTTTGCACGAATTCTTGGGCAAGAGATAAACCTTCAATGTGGGGGCGGAGTACTATTCTCCCCTCGCGCAAGCTTATCGGATTCGAATAAAAATGAAATGTTGTTGCAGACTTATAAGACGTTGGTATAATCATATCAGGATGTAAGAACATAGAAATATTAGGTTATCCACAGCAGGAGTCCCGTATAAAAGGATGAAGTCGTACATTCGGAAAATAAATTGAATTGCGGTCGCTGGTTTGAGTGGAAGATATGTATAAAAGAAAATTCCTTTTTCGCCATGGTATGTGGATTCAGTTTGTTTTGCCTGGAAATTTTAAAGGAAAAATTCATGATTGAATTATTTTGAAGTCTAATGAGGCTAGAAAAACGTACTTTCATAGAATGCTTGCGGCTAAAAATAAACAAAATTTCTTCCAAATTAACCAACGAATTTATTCAAACTTTTTTTTTGCTGTGGTAGGTACACAATCTTTTGAAAATACAGCACAATTTAAACATCTACTTTGCAAAGATCCAGTGACACGTGAAAGAAAGAAGTCTCACAGCAACGGGAACATTTAGTAGATACGAGTACCTACAAGAAAAAGTTAAGAGCACATAGTAGTTAAAGTAAATTCCGCAGGATCTAATGAAACCGGGAGATGAAATAAAGCAACACTCTGTATCCTGAGATCTCACTGCACCTACTTTAATATGGATTAATTTTGGGAATGTTACATAGATGGGGCGCAGGGACATAAATACGTCCTGTTTAAGTGGTACTATGGGGAGTGCATGATTTCTATTGGTGCTTGATATTTTTGAGGGGAACAGTTCATTGAGGATTTGATATAAATATTTCACTTTCAAAATTGTATCTTCAATTTAAATATTTTACTTTAAATATAATAAGTACGTGAAGCACAAAGGAATGAAAAGTTAGTAGCAACTTTTTTAATTGCAATAGTTAATCTGTCCAGACTTTCGAAGGAAAATCAAGGAAGAAATAAGTGATCATTCTTCTCCGATCAACTTGGTCAGAAAATAAGTCTATAACAATCATAAAGCGGCCCTTACACGGTCAATCGAATGACATCAATCACTAGCATGTGTTTGTGAAAATGTATATGTAAGAGTCACACACATTTGGTGAGGTCTGATTGACGAAAATCAAAGCAAGTTTGATTTTGCATGATAAAAGTCATGCTGATTGATGTGTGTAAGGGTAGGTTTGACGTAATTACTTCATTGTGTCTCGTGTCACGGAAGCGAAAACATGTCTGGCGCTAGCGGAAAATTGAAGGACGATGAAGACCGATTTGTATCGGAATTAATTGAAACGTATCGGTCATTGCTGAGTTTATGGGATGTTAAAGGGAAATATTATAGCGACCAAAACAAAAAAATGCAACAATATGAAGTTTTACTGCAAAAGTATAAAGAAAAGTATCCTGATGCACAAAAAGCACCTTTTTTCTCAATTTTTTTTTCTTTTTCCTCTTTATGCAATGTGCAAGAGCAATATATGCAATATAATCGTCCGAAAACTCAACAAAAACAAAAAATTTCACGTCAATCGATTGAACTATGTAAGGGGTAGCGCCAATCCACACATACACGATGCATGATGTGAGGCGATTGACCGTGTAAGGGCCGCTTAATAATAATATCTAAAAGACGCTCTGCGATCCCAGACATGCTGCTCCCAGTTTTTTTAGAACATGCGCTCTTGCATCTGCGATGGCTTGGACTTTAAAGGGGAGGTTGGGGTTTTTTTTGCCGTCTCGAATCTAGGGACTGGTAGTCGAATAACCTCTTGGGTGGAGCAATATTTTACATTCGGTCGATGAGACCGCGTAAATGTAATTGAGTTGCCTTACCATTTTGGACTTCAACCACATACAGGAGCAACTCATAGAGTTTGCGGTTGCACCTTCCCCTCCATTCCACGTGTCTGGAAACGGCCGATGATGTCGATATCGTCCACATACCCCAGTAGGACGGATCTAGTAAAGATAATGCCTTCCGTGTTGGTACCTGCGCTACGCACTATCTTGATTTTGAGATCGGGTGCAAGTTTTGAATTATTCGGAAGAGCGGCTTCCAAATTGCAAAATATATATTTTGTTTGCTTTATTTAAGCCTATGAAAAGATTTTTAGTTTCGACTAGGAATTCATAAGTTTTTTTTTTTAGGGTTTGCTTGTGAAAATTTGGTCTCTATTGTAAAACTGTCTCGCGGAAACCCCACCTGCCGATTAGTCGTTTGAGACATACGCATAGTACGCTGGATAGAATCTCATATTCAAAATTCAGGAGGGTCATGCCTCCCTAATTATTGTTAGGCATAGAATCGTCTGTCTTGTAAATGATGCATATGGATTTGAAAGTGCTGGATGACTCGGCGGCATGCTTTCTTCCACGCATTCTTAATAGGCAGTTTGGAGCATGCGCCCTACCAAAATACACGTCAGTATTTCAATATTCAATACCCCCGCTGGTAGGCCATCAAAACCGATGTCTTTGTTGTTCTAAAGCTTTTTTGTAGCTTAAACTACAAGAAATATAATTTGCAAATGTAAAGAGGAAGCAAATAGGTGTTTCTGTTATTTTAAAGCTATATTCAATTTAAATTGATGTAGATTATTCACTATTAAGGCGATTGAAAGCATTTTTGCAAATTTTAATTGTGGATGAAAATTGAATTTTCTGTTGGAAATGGATTTTCAATACAGGTAATGTTATTTAATGTTTTTGAATATTTATATCCAAATGGTATTCGAAACGAAATATAAAAACTGGAACGGAGGATACGGTTTGGTGCAAACGATGACCAAGGCGATCAAAGTGAATTTCTGCATACATAGGTAACTAAAAAATCTTAACTGGCAGATGAACATTTAATTTTTTTCAGGGATAATCATTGCTTTTTGGAAGCTTTTCATTTGCAATTTTTGGGCGCATGGACATAAATCCAAAAAAAAAATGTCGGGACTTATGTCATACATAACATTTTCTTGAGCGTGCATCAGTAAGCTGATATAACTCGGCAGTCAACTAGCACATACCCTTAGTGGAGCTACGAAGTTGTGTGAGCGAGCTTAACCATGTAGAGAAAAGGGTCAAATCTTAACCCGCGAAGCGGTCCACCCAAAGCCTGTTTCATTCGAAAAATTAGGCTGACTTAGGCGCCTACCAGCCAACTAGCGAATACCCTTAGCGGAGTAAGAGCGGGCTGAGATAGGTGCCTGCCAGACAACTAGCACCTACTAGTGGATCAACGAAATTTGCGTGCCTACTGATAGATTTCGAGCGTATGTCACTTTCCCAAAGCTTAAGTAACCAACGACCATACCACGTCGAGTTAATCGGTTCTCGTCAAAGCACCGCAATTAAACGACGTTGGGCGCGGTTAGTACGTAGATGGGGGACCGTTTGAGAAAAACCGCGTGTCGTTGGCCAGTCCTATCTAAAGAGTTGAGGTAGATAATACATACGTTGTATCACAATTGACCTAAATTGGTCTAAGTGTGTCGGCTTCTGCCGACAGCCACTTAAACCTAACCTATGTTTAGATCAGGATTAATTCATTGGATGTCCCTTATGAAGATCCATAGAAGGTGACAACATTCAAATATAAAAATACAAAAAATTCTTTCATTTTAGAACTTTACATTATTTTTCTCTCTACTCACTTTATTTTACTTAATAATGTAATTTAGTTTTTAAGTTGTTTCTTTTCTTATTGTAATCATTTAGTTGCTGTATAAATTGATTCTAAGTAGGTACTATAAAAGATAAAAATCTTAATGTACCATGTATTTATATATTTTAATAATAATAATTGAATTGAATTCAATTGAATTGAATTACCTCCAAATGTTTGGCTATATCTCGTTTTCGGTTTAGGAAATATTATTTCAAATTGAGTGAGGATTTATTTTATTTTAAAAGTTAGGAATTATTGCGTTCATTGTTATGAATTTCTTAATTTGGAACTTCATTAGGAGTACGTCAGAAGCAATTGCATAGAGCCGATTATATAAAATCGAAAGGCCTCCCACTTCACTAGTCCGCCTATTTGAACTCGGAAAGAATCGACAGGCCTCCTGATTCCGATTTGATCCAGGAGTTCTTACGCCTGCCTCTCATTCGCAATTAGATGGGAACATTGATGACATTGCCTTTTTGACGTGGTTCGTAGAATATCTCTTTGGATGTATCAGTCGGAAAGCTTCGCCGGATAAATATAAACAAGTGGGGTGAGTGCCACCCAGGAGATCTGTACGATTAACGAGTAAAAGGTTGAATTCTTTCAAAAAGAAAAAATGCATTTATATTGAATCGGGTCTGCTAGTAATATTATAATTTATAAATAATAATAAAGCAGATTACGCCAAAACTGAATAAAATCAACATTATTTGATTCTTCTCCACATTCAGTATTCATATTGATTGTACATATATTGTTTTGATTAATTTTTTTTTACTACATTTTATATAAAAACTATTAGTTGCTTTTTAAAAAAAAAATCAATGAAAATATCGGACATTTTGAAGTATGTGTATGGATTGTCACCAGAACATATTTGATTGTATAAATCTTTCTCTAGAAATTCTAAAATCCATACTTTGTCAGTCTTTTCTGTTTAAAGGAAAAAAACGGATGGACCGAATATTATGTAATTGTTCCGTCCCTTGAGACCAAAATTAAGTCAATATCGTTTTTTATACGATAGATAGGTACCATGAACGAAAAAAAATTGTTTAACAAACTCCCGACAGTACGTACATACACACAATCATCTCCTTAAAAACATTTGAAAATGAAAAACATTTTGTGATGATCAAATTATAAAATGTGTTATAAATCATGAATTTCATTTTCGGTCCAATTAAAATATTATCCCCAATGCTGAGAAGTTAATTACTCTTTTTGTTTAATCAAAAAAACGGCTAGACCGTATTCAGAACAAGTGATTTCGGATCATTTTTATGGCAAAAAACGTCGATTGGAACCAAAACGAAATCAATTGTTCACGAACGTACGAACGCAACAAACCCAGTAGGGAATACTTCTTTATCGATGAAAATCTTGAAAAAAAGCAAGGCCTTCCCAAAATCGTACATATGAAGCGAACTGGTAATGGCTCTTGTTTTAAGATTCCAACCCATTTCAAAACTTGATCGTCAATGAAATTACAACTTAGATTCTTAGGGCCTGTGCTTAGGCATTGCCAAGGAAACGAGCTGGTAATGGCATCTGTTTTGAAATTCCAAACTCTTTTAAAACGTGTACGTCTATGGCATTATCATTTCGTTTCTCTGTTAGGGGGATACTATCCCCTGAATATACAACTTCTTAGTAACCCCTGAAGGAAGGCCTACATAAGCAAGCCAGATGGCAGCCCTTGCTTGCTTTTTGTGGTTTTAGTTTTATGGTATACAAATATAGGCGCGATGGTTCAGTATTTAGAGCGTAGGACTTCTTAACGATCGATCGCAGGTTCCAGCCAGTTAAGAAGCTTCACACAAAAATTGTGTACGCTTTTGATTTTTGTTCTACCATTGCAATATAGTAACTATAATCTTACCCTTCCCGAGAAGGGTTATAGAAAGCCCTGCTATAAAAACTTCCTCCTAACCCCAGCAGGATGTCAAGCGCTTGCTTCCTATAACATCGCCGGGTTGAAATCAGGCATGAAGTATGCTTAACATGGAAATCATGAAATAATACCCTTGGTAATGAGGACTACTGGGCACGCATGTCCATACACACTTAAACACACACGCACACATACCACTGCTTAAAAATATTGGGAAAAATTGGGATTTTGAACCACTTACACTAACATACACATTTCTGGGAAGTCAATAAAAATAATGGTAAATGGCTTTGGAATTGTTTATTTTTTTGTATAATGGGTTTCGTTTCCATTCATAATTAGAACAAAAGCATTAAATGCCAGAGTTTTTGTTGCCATTTCAAAAAAGAAATAAAGCCCATGGATGTATTTTTTTTTTTTTTTTTGGAAATACAGTATTTAACGCTTATAAGAAAACCTCGCTTAAAAGAAACCGGAACAAAAGCACCGTGTACTTTCCCATATATTTAAATGTTAAATTGTGTGTTTATAGGAAACACGTTTACAAGAAAAACACTGATAAAAGAAACTTTTCTCCAACCACGAACTAACCATTTTCCATATAAAGTTGGTTGGATTTAGGAAACTTTTTGAATAAAAAAAAAACTTACGAACCTCATAAAATTAGAGACACTTAAGAAAAATTTAAAGCAAAAATTGCAAATAGCATTTATGGGCAATTTCACATTATTGTAGAGAAATTAAGTTCAGTGTTCCATCTGACATTTGAATTTGTTTTTGTTGTGTTCTAATCTGTTGTGCTTACCTTTGCTGAAAATGTCGCGAAATAATATTTCACTGAAAACTAAATTGATAATCTTGCAAATTAAATCGGGAAGAAATCGAAAAGAAATCTGCGAAAAATATAAAATTGCAAAAAGCACATTGTCTAAAATAGTAAAAAACGCAAAATAATTTGAAGAAGAAAAATACAAATGCAAGAACTTAAACAGAAAAAGAAACAGAGATGAACATATGGTTCGAAACAATGTATCTTTCAGGAGGCTCCATGGATAATGCGGTGCAGCCGACGCTGAAGACGCAAATATTTTGTAGAACTCGTTGTGTCAGAGATATTACAAAAAAATGGTTTAGAAATTATTTACAACGCAAACGAGACTGGATTGTTCTTTAAGGCTCTTCCTACTGGTACCCATGTCGCAAATAGGCAAGATATACAGGCGCAAAAAATACCGAAAGATAGAGTAACATTGCTTTTCATATGTAATGCTACCGGCACAGACAAATTTGTCTTTTCAATTGGAAAATATAAGCATATACTCGTATGTTCTCAAACAGAAACTATTGTACATATATTTCATGAAATAAAGAATCTAATCTAAATCTAATCTAATCTATAAGCAGACCAGATGTTTCAGAAACAAGCAATTCCAATCGCTTACAAATTTAATAAAAAGGGATAGAAGAGAGTACTTGTCTCTTTGGATTGAAATTATCAAAGAGCTTGATGATGCCATTAAAAAGAAAAAGAAAAAAAATTCTACTCTTAGTTGATAATGCCTCATGCCATAAGTTGGATTTTGAGCCGAAAAATATTGAGAAAAAATTTTGCCAGGTTTTGAAAAGTAGATAGTGATGATGATTACATTCATAACATCGAAGATATTCTTTTCAACAAGTGTGAGGAAGCATTGATTCAAAAAAACAATAAATGATTATTTTTGAAGAGCTAAAAACTTAACTAAGAAAATTTAATCTTATTTATTCGTTTGTATGGACACTGAAGTACATACATAAATAATACCTTTAATAAACGAGCTGTGAATTTTGTGTTATCGTTTTTTTTCCTGTTAAATAAAAATATTTAGATATTTATTTACTACTTTTTAAAAATAGAATTTTTTGGTGTATAGTAGTATTTTTGTTTCCGTACAAGAAACTTGTTTCTTATATCCGTTCTGAGGATATAAGAAAAACTCGGTTATAAGAAACAAGTATCGTGCAATTTCTGAGTTTCTTATAAGCGTTATGTACTGTAATACGCACGGGCTTAATTTCTGCCTTAGTTATTGCACTGCACCTTATTTTATAAGTACTGAAGAACGACAAAATTGCAGAAGCTATGTATGTACTTCATCTCTAATTGTAATTCTAGTTATAAATGTAGAAATGCTGTTCGCTTTGGCGAACTGTTGGATACCCTATTCCTACTCCTATCCCTCATTGAGTGGAGTCTTAGTATGGGTTCATTGTAAAGAACGCTCTACATATTTTGTTGTATAGGATGTTTTTTATAGAGGCATACAACTTTTTTTAAAAGTAAAACACAGCAAATTTAATGAAATGACCGGCTTCATTAGTTCACAAATTGTATGACATTTTATGATAAAAATAATTTCTTGCATATGGCCTCCACAACTGCGCCTTATGAACGCCATCCTGTCGGTACAATTTTGCACCACTTTTTCGAGCATACCATTTCTTATTTCGTCAATAGTGCGTCGAATGTTGATCAATCGTTGCTGGTTTATCAGCATAAACCAGAGATTTGACGTAGTCTCACAAAAAGTAGTCCAAAGGTATCCAAATCACAGGTCCATTTCTTGAGATGATTCGGTCACCAAACGTTTGGCTCAACAAAGTCATGGTTGAACACGCTGTTTGTTAAGTTTGGCGAACAGAGCACGAATTTTGGAAACAAATTTCCAATATTAGTAAATATTGTTCTGGTATAAGTCTTTCCATGGTGATTTGCCAAAGAATACTGAAAAAAAGTCAAACACACTTTATTAGCATGACAGCTAGTTTGACAATTATCCCTATCAGAAGGATACAACATTAAAAGGATTTTATCGAAAAACCAAGTTTTTTTTTGTAAAAAAGACGCCGCTTAAAATTGAAGAATAGGACTTTCCTTTACAATGATTACTTCAGTAAAAGGTCTTAATATTTATGTAAGTACATTATATGTAGGTAGATTTATAAAATTGTTAAATATGAGCATTAAGGGCCCCTCAAGAGTATATAAATTATAATTTTCCTTCTTGATATCTCATACTTTGACTTTTCGGTAAAATTGTTTTATTTAATTGTGGGCGTGTCAGGGGCGGATTTTGAAAATCTTTAAACATGAGCATTAAGCTTCCCACTCAAACTTTGACTTTTTGATAAAACTGATTTATCTCATATAAAGGGTGGTTAAATTGTAAGGGCCAATGTTGAATGTGAACCACACCTAAACGTCAAGCTTTTTTCTGCATTTTATTTGACATTTCTCAATTTCAGACTAACTCAATTTGAACCATGGAAAGATACACAATCGAGCAACGCGTTAAGGTTATTCAGGCCTATTATAAAAATGGGCGTTCAAATCAAAATGCATATCGTGCACTTCGTGATTTTTTCGGTCAATTTAATCGTCCAAATGTGCGTACAATCAGAAAAATCATGTACAAATTTGAGCAAGCCGGGTCTGTAGGAGATGTGAAAATACCAGTGCATGCTCGTACAGCTCGTACTGCAGAAAATATTGCTGCTGTTCGCGATAGTGTGGCTGAAGAGCCGTCCAGCTCAACTCGTCGTCCTGCCTAACAATTGCACCTCTCACGCTCGTCATTGATGAACATTATGCATAAAGACATAAGCTTACAAGGTGCAATTGGCTCGAGAACTAAAGCCTCTTGACCATTTCAAGCGTCGTCAATGGTCAGAATGGTGGCAAGAAATGGCAACAGTGGATCATCAATTTTCGAAGAAAATCATCTTCAGTGAAGAGGCACATTTTCACCTCAGTGGATTCGTCAATAAGCAGAATTGCCGCATTTGGGCGAATGATAATCCAAGAGTGATTGTCGAAAAACCAATGCACCCACAAAGAGTGACTGTTTGGTGCGGTTTATGGGCTGGCGGCATCATCGGGCCGTATTTTTTCCAAAATGAGGCCGGTCAGGCAGTTACTGCGAATGGTGTTCGCTATCGTGAGACGATAACGAACTTTTTATGGCCCGAATTGGAAGATATGGATGTGGACGATATGTGGTTTCAACAGGACGGTGCCACTTGCCACACAGCTAATTAAACAATAGCTCTTTTGTGCGACAAATTCAATGGCCGTGTTATCTCACGTGGTGGCGATGTCAATTGGCCGCCAAGATCATGTGATTTGACACCGTTGAACTTCTTTCTTTGGGGTTATTTGAAAGAAAAGGTGTACGTCGATAAGCCAGCAACAATTCAAGAGTTAAAGGATGAGATAATTCGGCACATTAACGGCATATAACCTCAATTATGCCTCAGCGTCATCGAAAATTTGGACCGTCGGATGGAGGTGTGCCGCCGAAGTCGCGGAGGCCATTTGGCCGATATTTTGTTCCATACATAATTGAACCATACCAATATTATCATAATAAAAAGAAATGACAATAATTTCCAAAATAATTTGTGTTTTATTCAAAATCAACATCGGCTCTTAAAATTTAACCACCCTTTATAACGGAGCATTTTTAGGACAAAAAGATAATATATTAAAAATTTCAGCTCTCTAGCTCAAAATTCGAGTTTTTCGACGAATTTGTTTTTTTGGGATTGTGGGCGTGTCAGTTGGCGGATTTTAAAAAGTTGGGTACTTCGGACCCCTCGCGAGTATATGGTTAGAATTTCAGCTATCTAGCTCGAGTTTAAATGCCTAACTTTTGCCGACGGATGAACGGACGAACATGACAAAATTACTATCGATGATGATAACGAATATAGTAACTTTAAGGGATATTTGTCTTGCCTAAGGCTGGCAAATACTCCCATGGTAGTCCAAAAGACCTCACACTTATTAGTCTGTCATCATTCTTCCTAAAAACGCTGGAGCGACTGATTAATATCCATCTTTCTTCGTACCAAATTAATTATGCAATTTCTGTCTGTTTCTCAACATGCGCACTGCAAAGGGCAAGGCGGTGGAAACCGCCCTTCACACTTTGGTACGCACCATCGATGCTTATGCCATCTCTAGAAAGCACCTCACTCTTTAAAGGAACTCAAAAACAACGGCAAAAACGCTCTTTACAAGCTGACGAGATGGGCAGATCGATGTTGCCTTGGTGTAAATCCCCGCAAAACCGAACTTGTCCTCTTCTCCAGGAAATACAAAATCCGACACATTGACCCACACTCTATTAAGGGTACAAGCTTATTTTTTTCGACGAAGCGAAATTCTTGAGTCTAATCTTCGATTGGAAGTTAAGCTGGAAACCCAACATACAAGAAAGAATCAAAAAAGCTACAGTAGCACTTTTCTCTTGCAAAAAACCAATTGGCAACAAGTGGGGCTTACAACCCCGCATCATTCACTGGCTATATGTATCGGTCGTAAGACCAATTCTTACATACAGGGTAGATGTCTGGTGGACTGCATTGGACAAGCGATAAATCGTGATACGCTGGGCAAAGTCCAACGTCCAACAGACAAGCTTGTGCATTAGCGGATATTATTATTCTGGGGGGGCTTATGCATTTACGAAAGATAAATCGATCTACTTCCATACCGATGAATCAGAAACCAGTGGAAGGAGAAAATGGAAAGAAAGACTAAATCTTCGTCTCTCTTTCCATCTTCCTAATTATTGTATCGTGTTCCATGCAGCAATTTTGGCGATCAAAGAAAAATAACAAAAAGTACATCTCAAAAACTAAATTTCTACAGGTAAACAGCTGCTGCAATAAGGCATTACGTGTTCAAGACACAAATATTTTTGACATTTGTGGCAAGAGTACTTGGTTTTTCTGTTTTTTTTTCCATCCTTACTCATAGTACCGAGCAATTGTTGAAGGACCCGATGTCCCAGGTACATCATCTATATGTAAAATACAGGAATAATAAAAAAATATTTTACTTACATACACGGTGACATACGGTCTCACGCAATGGTTATTAAAAAAAATACGTGTGCTCACTAAGCAGGTTCGACGTGAACTGGCGGTGGGGGACTTATAATGCGGCAGCTACTCGAAATTGCAACAAAAAACATTAACGGAGAATAAAGTTATTCGATTTTTTTAACACACCCGGTCTCACAGACCAATAGGTCACCATTGGCGGGTTAAGACCGTGGACTCGTCTCTTCAAACTCCATCGTTACGCTAGACTGCCGATTATCTCTCAGAGAGAGGGCCGAATAGCTCAAAATTCACCTCTGTCCCAAAGAACTATAGGGCAGATAAACTCGCCACGAAAGACACTACTTTACCTATCGCGACATGCAAACTTATATTTAAGCTATTCACAATCGAGAGTACAAACGTTAGGTGGACAAGTGGTACTAAATGTCTAGAGACTAAGCAGATCTGGCCAAAGTTGGACCTGCGACACTCTAAGTGTCTAATCTCACTAAACCGACTGCACATTTGATCTACTATAGGTGTCATTACACGGCACTGTTATAGGGAAGCACGCATCAATGCTTGGCGTTTTTATTAAACGATTTCTGTAGAAACTGAATGGACAAAAAGGAGGAGGAGACTACACCTCACCTCATACATACAAAAAATCACTATCTAGGAGCCTTCTTACTTAATGATCTAACCGGCTAGGCTTATGCTGACGTTAGAAGTCTGTCACGATTCATAAGAAGCTCTAAATGGTTTAACGGCTATAGGAGAAACTTTCTAGATCCTTTTGGTATCAGAAACAACCTAACATCGGTGTACGTGTGTTATCTGTAGATGACAACCACCTCAACCTAATCGTATCTAACCACTCGGCTCGGGCTCATTTGGATTTGTAGAAGGTGCGAGTGCAAGATACAAAGTTGGAGTTATATTATTTTATTGTAAGTGTTATCGTTATTTTTTTACGGCGCCGAAGTTATCAGAGTCCCCAAAAAAACAGACGAAAAGTACTAAATTTCTGAATGAACGTGAACATTATTTTCAATAATATAAAAATATGAATAAATTTTTTTAGATGTCGCTCTTTAATTTAAGGGACAAAGTCCTAAATTAGTGTTAAACGACAGATAAAGTAAATTAATGAAGTCTAAAGTTCTGATGTGGGGTGACAAGCAGTAACTAAACTAACAAAATAAAATAAGATTAATTCAATCTATTTGCTCTAACAATCTGTAGTCGCGCTACTTCACTGTTTTACTATATACTCGTAGGATGCAGATTAAATAATAACACGTCCGGTTTCTGTGAATGCGATCATAAAACTGACTCTCTCTTTATTCTTATTCTTAATCTTACACGTGTATGACTAGATGTGTATATATAATGTAGGTACATGAATATAAATATGGTTTGACAGTGTGAGTTGCATGCTTAACTCTTACAATAACTACTACAAATCAAAATTCGATGAAGAGTCATAAAGTTAAGTAAGAGAAAGAAATAAATAACGCAAAAAGAGGGTTACTATGCAGCATTTTTAAGATAAGATTCTAAATAAGGATTCAATGCTAGCATGATCAATAGTAAGTAACCAGTGATTAATTTTTCGTGCAAAAAGGTTATGGTTGTGAATCATTCGAATGGAATATGGTAATTTATTAAATAGCAAAGGGGATTTAACTTTATAAAAAAATAGCAAAATGAGTTGTACGTGCAATTGGTATATTGACAAAAGCCATAACATTTATTTGTAAATTATAAGTTTGATTGCTTCTACTTGGATTTGTCTAAAAAATTCCCTGAGTACCTTAAAAACATACAAATGTCTTATTGGTAGTATGTGAAGTTTTTTTTAAACAAGGGCCAACTATGAGAGCGACGATTACACCTACAGATAATACGGACTATATGTTTCTGAGCAATCAAAACAGGTCTAAGAGCACTAAAATACGATCCTCCCCAACTGGTAATTCCATATTGCAACTTCGACTGTGCCAGACCATAATAATATCTTAATAATACTTTATTGGAGCAATAAGGCTTGATGAGATACAGCTTACGAACAACTAAATTCATATTCCATTTAATAGTTTGAATATGATCCTTCCAGTTTAAATTATTGTCTATTAGGACTCCAAGATATTTGAAGCTCTCAACTGACTCAATTTTAAAACAATTATCAGAGCATGAGATGGTACTGTAAAAATTAATTTTACCACACGTATGAGGTGGTAGACTAAATTGTTTACAGTCATGCCCATGAAAAAAAAATTATAATGAAATAAATCATTATTCGATATTTTAAAGTTATATATATATCAATTATTCTATATCCCCTGCAATTCTTGCAATACAATCAAAATCGCTTTGAAATGAGTACGTGAATGTTATGTCATCAGCAAAAGCAGTTACTAAACCATTTAATTGCTGACTAAAAAGCGCGTTTACATATATCAAAAATAAAACCGGTCCCAGCACAGAACCTAGGGGGATTCCATTTTTCAAAACACGAGGTTCACTAAAGATTCCATTTACTTTAACTTTTTGTTGCCTATTGGTTAAATATGTCTTAAACCAACTGTAAGTAGTTCCCCTGAATACAGCATTATACAGCTTATTTAGTAAAATCTGGTGATCAACCATATCAAATGCCTTAGTCATATCAATGAACAACGCCATTGTGGATTGATTATTGTTTAAACCTTCATATAACTGAGTGCACACCCTGAGAATAGCGTCCTCTGTTGATAACCCACACCTAAACCCAAACTGATTCATGGAAAAGAAATCATTACGCTCCAAAAAATGTAGCATTCTAACCTTAATCAATTTTTCAAAAAGCTTCGCAAACGTTGGTAAAAGAGATATAGGTCTATAGTTCGAAACGTTTCTTCTACTGCCTTTTTTGAAAAGAGGAATTACCTCAGCACATTGAAGGGATTGAGGAAAACATCCATTACTAATACTTATATTGAATATAAAACTTAACACATCTGCCACTTGCCAACAAATGTTTTTTAATAAAATATTTGTTATTCTATAGCTAGTATGAGAGTTTGTATTACTTAAAGACATTATAGCCTTTTGAAGCTCACTCGAATTAATAGTTTTAAATACAAAACTATTTACTTGCACTCTATCAACAAAAACATCCGATGACAAGTTGCAGTTGCAGGAGCTATAAAGTTCAAAAGATGGCTTTAATTGTTCTGAAATTTCGGTAAAATGTTCATTGAATTTATTTGCAATACTTTCGGAGTCAGATATTTTGACCCGTAGATTCTGTTCTTTTCCTAAAATACTGTCTACGACTCTCCATTCCTTTCTACAATTACCATTAGCTCTTTCAAACATATCGAAATAATAATTATTACGTGTTTCTGTAACCATTTTTTGAGTCTTTTTGCATAGTTTTTTGTAATACATTTTTAGTCTAATATTTTGGGGATGTTTTGCAGATTTAACAGCGTAACTATTTTTAATTTTTATTTGTTTTAGTAGCAAGTTAGTCATCCATGGTTTTAAATGCTTTTTTCTTTTAGAAATATGCGACACACTGGTGCAAGATTGAACATGCTGTTGTAAGATCGCGAGGGATATGTGAAAGGCTAAAGAGGGATTATTTTCGGAGTACACCGATTCCCAAAATTCGTACGTTAATCTTTCTTTTAACATCCTATAGTCGATAAATTGTTCAGTGTTTTGCAGATTGATATTTTTTGTTATTGAATTCATATGAAAACTAAGAATGATCATATGATGGTCAGTAATTTTGTAGTCATAAGCTATACCATTCAAAATAATATTAAAATCTTTATGTATCCTAGTAAATATATGGTCAATTCAAGTCGAAGTATAGTCTGTAACGCGTTGGATCGTTAATACTATCAGTTAAAAAAAAACATTTTCTCTTATGTCAAAATAAAAATGATTTAAAATCCTGTTTAAGCCTTAAAATGTTGGAACATTCCACGCACTAAATATAACGTGCAATTTTACGGGAAACGATTTGTAGATATCAATTTATAAAAATTAAAATGTCTGTAGCGTCGATTTATAGTCGACATTTACCTAAACCAAATTATCAGTACCTAAGTCCCTTTAATTAAAACTTTTGAATAAAGCCACTTAGGTACATACAAATCAATTTTAATTTTTTGTAGGTACTTGGAGCATACATACGTCTTAAAAGCATAAACATAATGTTCTTTAAACTAAAATTAATACATACTCCCCTGGTATTGCTCCAAACAAATGTATTACGCTTCCGAGACGGAAAAGCAAAACGGGCGCAGTGGTTAGGAACTCAACACCTAAATTTAATTTAAATATGTTTTATTCATCATCTTGGAAAGCAATCCAAATCTAATTTAAACAAATTTGTCAACATGAAAAATATACACCGGTGACGGAAGTGTCATTTATCTTCAGCGTTTTGAACACGCAATTACTCATCGACACATTCGAATATTGCCAGACAATGAGTTACAATAATTTCTTATATTTACTTCTGCGAAGGAAGAAATGATCTGAAGAGGAACAACAGCACAAATATCTTCCCATAGGTATGCACCTTCATAGTCGTCACCCTGGAGATTAATATATGTGCCTTGAAAGACGAAGGAAGCAGAACTCATTAATCATATCCTCATGTTAACTATTCCTGGTTGTTATATCATCTAGAGGAACAATCACTGTGACAAAGCTGCTTGCTGAAGAAACTTGTGCGAAGCCAAACTGCAAATTTATGTTGTTTTGAATGAATAACCATACATTCGTTACC
The DNA here is from genome assembly GCA_949715645.1 of Portevinia maculata. Classification (NCBI taxonomy): domain Eukaryota; kingdom Metazoa; phylum Arthropoda; class Insecta; order Diptera; family Syrphidae; genus Portevinia; species Portevinia maculata. Next base: position 280,903,055 of record OX454525.1, read on the forward strand.
ACGTGAAGTGGACGGCTAGAGTTACAGCGCTGTTTCACAGTTCGCCACAACCGATCATCAGACTCCTTCTGTGGTGCTGGTCTGTCTTTTAAAATTAGAGAGAACATAGAAAGAAAAAACCAGAATCAATAACATAATATACTAACAGGAGCAAGTCTGTCCAAGAAAATCAAAATAAAAACTGGAAGAACTGAAAACTCGTGGCTTCAATGGCACAGTGTATGAGAGCTTGCCTGAGAAGACGCTGGTCTAGGTTCGAATCCCAGTGGAAGAAATGGATTTTCGGGATAAAATGAAGGAAAAACATAGGGACGGGCTACAGTCCGCTTGGGCGAACTGTTGGATACCCTATTCTTATTCCTATCCCTCATAAGTGGACGTGACAAAAGTCTAAGTATAGTTGAATTGTTAAAAATACTCTACATATTTTGTTATATAACATTTAAAGGATTTTATCAAAAAAACGAAGCTTTTGTAAAAAAAGGCTCCCTAGCTCAAACTTTGGTTTTTCAATACAATTATTTTATTTAATTGTGGGCATGTTAGTAGGCGGATTTAAAAAAAAATTAACACATGAGCATAAAGGGCTTCTAGAGAGTATACACTCGTATTATAAATTTGAGCTCTCTAGCTCAAGATTTTCAAAAAAAAAATTTGGATTTTTTTTTTTAAATTGTGGGCGTGTCAGTAGGCGGATTTTGAAAATATTTACACATGTGCTTGAAAGCGCCTAGAGAGTATACATTAGAAATTTCAGCTCCCTAGCTCAAATTTTGGTTTTTCAATAAAATAGTTTTATTTAAAAACGGCGTGTCAGTGGGTGGATTTTGAAAATTTTATATCCCGAGCAGTTTTAGGAGTCATAGATTATGCATATAAGCTTTCTAGCTCAAAATTCGTTTTTTTCCAAAATTTTGTTTTTTTGAGTTTGTGGGCGTGTCTGTGGGCGGATTTCAAAAATTCGTAAACTTGATTATTTCGGGACGCTAGAGAGTATAGGTTAAAATTTCAGCTCTCTAGGAACAGTTTAAAGGCCTAATTTTTGCCGACAGACGGACATGGCTAGATCGACATTACTATCGATGGTGATCATAAATATAGTAACTTTTAGGGGTCTACGGGCCATATTAAGGTATGTTACAAACTATGCGTCAAAATTAATATACCCTCAGAATAGGGTACCACAGAAGGAGTCTGATATCGGTTGTGGCGAACCGTGAAGCAGCGCTGTAACTCCAGCCGTCCACTTCACGTGGAACGAATATAAGGTTATTCAAACAACATAAAGGAAATTGACGGAAAACAAAAATTAAAACCAGGAAAAATTGTGTGGTATCACATAAAAAAAAAAAACATTAAAATCGTAAACTGCAAATGCCTAATAAAAGCAATAATGGAACGGTAGTCCTTATACCGTTTTCTAAAGGTATATTTCTACTCAGTTGTTCGCAATTATATTTCCGAATTTGAGCACGGGTTTGTAAGTAGTAGATTGACCGCTACAAACTTGGATTTTTTACTAATTAATATTGAAAAACGTCTTCAGGTAGATTGCGTGCATAATGATTTGTCTAAAGCCTTTGATCGTGTTCAGCACAATGTTCTTTTTAATAAGCTTAATCTTTTTGGATTTCATTCTAATATTTTAAAATGGATTGGCAGTTACTTGGCCACTACGCGTGTTCGAATGCAATTCGAAATTTTTCAGGTGTTCCCCAAGGAAGTCATATTGGTTTTTTTTATCAATGATTTACCCTCTTTCAACGACCATACCACGTCGAGTTAATCGGTTCTCGTCAGATCACCGTAATTAAACGACGTTGGGCGCGCTTAGTACGTAGATGGGGGACCGTTTGAGAACAACCGCGTGTCGTTGGTCAGTCCCATCTACAGAGTTGAGGTAGATAATATACGTGATATCACAATGGACCTAAATTGGTCTAAGTGTGTCGGCTTCTGCCGACAGCCACATAAACCTAACCTAGCTACCCTCTTTCGTCTCAAGCTTGAAATGTGTTTTGTACGCAGACGATCTAAAGATCTACAAAACAATAAACGGTATGTCAGATGCCTTAGCGTTGCAATATGACTTAAACCGAATAAATGATTGGTGCGTTCTTAATGGCCTTTATTTCAATGTTAGAAAATGTTTGGTTCTTACTTTTAGTAGAAAAACGTTCCCTATACTATTTAATTATAAAATACTAAACACGCAGTTGAGTAGGGTTTTATACCAAAAGGACTTAGGAGTCATCTTTGACACTGAACTAAACTTTTCTTTGCATATAGAATATATAGTTGGCAGAGCTAATCTTTCTTTTTTCGAAACTCTAAAGATTTTAGTGATCCATATACTCTTAAAACTCTTTATAATGCTTTGACCCGTTCGATGTTGGAATACTGCCGCATTGAAATCCTTTTTACCGCAATGCTGAATCTCGCCTAGAGAAAATTCAAAGAAGGTTTCCCAGGTATGCACTACGAAAATTCGACTGGAACAATATTCTTCCAATCTATGATGATAGATGTTTTTTAATAAATTTGAAACCTCTTTTTAAAAGAAGGATATATTATTCCGCAATGTTTGCTAATGACGTCTTAACTGGTCACATTGATTGTTCGTATTTAATGTTTATGCTCCTTCTCGTGTTCTTCGACCTGGGGAACATCTTTTCTTTATGCCACCTAGCTAGACACAGAACTAATAACGGTCAGAATGACCCTATTACTATGGTTTGAATTAATTACAATACATTCAAAAACCTAATTGATTTCAATGTGAGTAGGGAACTTTGTTAACCCGTAATTTTAAGTGAATTATAAAAAAAATTACGTATTCATACCAATTATTGTAAAGTAATCTAAAATAAGTCGAACTTGTAAGATGAAATCAATAAATAAATAAATAAATAAATATATTAATTTGAACTCATAGCTTATAGCATATCTTAATATTAGCCGTAGACCCCTAAAAACTAACATATTTGGGATTAGCATCGATAGTAATGTATCCCCTTCTTGATAGGGATCAGAATCTACCCGAGGTAGGCATGTCGGTCGTAAGAGGCGACCAAAATCCACCCACAGTATACCGAGTGCAAAGAGTATACAAAACATAGGGGCGGGCTACAGTCCGCTTGGGCGAACTGTTGGATACCCTATTCTTATTCCTAGATCTCATAAGTGGGCGTGACAAAAATTTAAAGGATTTTATCGAAAAAACTAAGCTTTTGTAAATAAAAACGCTCCCTAGCTCAAACTTTGGTTTTTCAATAAAATTGTTTTATTTAATTGTGGGCGTGTCAGTAGGCGGATTTAAAAAAAATTTAAGTATGAGCATAAAGGGCACCTAGAGAGTATATACTATAAATTTCAGCTCCCTAGCTCAAACTTTGGACTTTCAAAACTAAAATAAAAATAATTGTGGGCGTGTCAGTAGGCGGATTTTGAAAACATTTACACATGAGCATAAAGGGCCTCTAGAGAGTATATATTAAAAATTTCAGCTCCCTAGCTCAAATTTTGGTTTTTCAAAAAAAATATTTTATTTAATTGTGGGCGTGTCAGTGGGCGGATTTTGAAAATTTTATGTCCCAAGCAGTTTTATGGGCCAAAGATCATATATAAAAAATTTCAGCTTTCTAGCTCAAAATTCAATTTTTCCCAAAATTTGTTTTATTTAATTGTGGGCGTGTCAGTGGGCGGATTTTGAAAATTTTATGTCCCAATCAGTTTTTTGGGCCATAGATCATATATAAAAAATTTCAGCTCTCTAGCTCAAAATTCGATTTTTTCCAAAATTTTGTTTTTTTGAGTTTGTGGGCGTGTCTGTGGGCGGATTTTAAAAATTCTTAAACTTGATTATTTCGGGACCCTAGAGAGTATATGGTTAAAATTTCAGCTCTCTAGGTCCAGTTTAAAGGCCTAATTTTTGCCGACGGACGGACGGACGGACGGACGGACGGACGGACGGACATGGCTAGATCGACATTACTATCGATGCTGATCATAAATATAGTAACTTTTAGGGGTCTACGGGCAATATTAAGGTATGTTACAAACTATGCGTCAAAATTAATATACCCCTAGAATAGGGTATAAAAATGCAATGATTAAAACAAAAAGATATAATACCCCAGGTGGCAGCCCAGTTCCACAGGAAAATCCACACTCTTCGGAGGCAGGCTCTAAAGTTTCTTGGGAGAGCCATATATTGCAATCATCCGACCCTTTCAAAAATAGTAAAAGGGTATCTAGATCACCACCAACGGGATCTGTGCCAAAAGCAAAAACTAATCGAAGTCCTATGACACCAAAAGATTTTGGAAGCGGGATTCAACGAAATGCAAAAGCTTCGAGGACGAAAACAAGGAACTCCGCACGAGCTCGAGATATGCATTCATAAATATGATATTGATATTTGTTTGATTTCGGAAACCCATCTGACGAAAGAAACCAGCACAAACATTCGAGGATACATTGCCTATCACGCATATCACCCTTCGGAAAGGGCAAGAGGCGGGGCATCCTTGTTGGTCAAAAATACCATTGAACACTCAATTAGTGCAACAATTGAGCTTGACAAACTGCAATTAAGCACGGTAAGCGTAAATATTAAAGACATAAAATATGATTTTGCAACTATCTATTGCCCCCTCGTGCAACGATGGAAAGAAACGATTTTATAAGTATCTTTGACTCACTCGGACGAAATTTCGTCATCGAAGGTGACTTTAACGCAAAACATACATTCTGGGGCTCGAGATGCATTTCAGCATTACGAAGCCGGTATGGAATTGGGGGTAGACTTTTATTCCTCAGGTAAACCGACTGTGAAGGGATCGCACTAGCGGCCACTTACCAAACAAAGTATGAAGCAATTAAAACACCACATGTATTGTAAAGTGATCGCACCAGCGACCACTTATCCAACAATGTGTCTAAATATTAAAAAAATATTTAATTGCTCACTTCGTAGCTCGGACCCTACCAAATAGACCAAATAAACCATAATGTATCTCATGCCAATTACGAGTCCAAAGATCAAACAACAGATGTTTGTACTCAAGTAATCGAATACTTTGAATGCAACGTCGTGCCTATGCTGAACAACAGCACGCGACAGCCGCATGGGCAATTCATAGTAACACAAAGTAATTAAATACTTTGAATGAAAGTTCTTGCTTGAAACATTGTAATCGAACGTTGTGTGGAATGACGGCGGTCATCCACCCGCGGGATATGCCGAATGGGCAATTATCTATCAATGGATTTTGGGGTTCGAGATACGAAGTGGATACTTTTTGCTGCTACAGCATCCGGAAAATTAGTATATAAACTCAATGAATTTTGAATAAAGCGGCTCTCACTTTTCGGAAGTCAAACAACCAACTTGTATTTTATTAAGCAACTCGCTGGAATACAGTAAGGAGTTATACCTTTGAAAACTGACGCCTACAAGGAGCAGTCCTCTGCTTTGTAGGTATCGCACTCGTTATACAGCCACTCGCTGGACGAGGTCAGGTAGAGCTTGCAGATACCTCCGGTTCTCCCAACCTTTGCAGAAAGAGCCTGAAGTCCCAACGTTGCAAGTACACAAACTTTGCATGGCGATCCTGCCAGGAGGAGGGCGATAACTACCACTAGTTATACAGTCCCTCCGAACAGCGCAGACCACTTGAGTGACCCGGAAGGAGCAGGGGCAAGCAAGAATATCTAAAAAATTTCAAGATATTTTCCACCTCAGCAATGACAAGTTAACGTACACACATATAGGTCAAGCACAGATATCGCTTAAAGAAGGGGCTACCCCTAAATATACCAAACCGTATAGACTACCACATTCCCAAAAACAAGACATTCAGAGCGAGGTAGAGAAAATGATAACGGATCATATCATTGAACCCTCAATTTCCGCATGGAATTCCCCCATACTTGTTGTACCTAAGAAAAAGGACCCAGTAACAGGACTACAGCAATTCAGACTAGTCATTGATTACCGAAAAGTAAACGAGGTAATTGAAGATGATAAATTCCCCCTACCAAATATTTTTGATATGGTTGGAGGAGCAACCTACTTCTCTTGTATAGATCTCAGTCAAGGGTATTACCAAATGGAATTAGCCGAAGACAGTAGACCATGCACGGCATTCTCAACAGAAAATGGGCACTATCAGCTAAAACGCCTACCAATGGGTCTAAAAATCTAGCCCAGTACATTTTCGAGAATGATGTCTATCGCTATGTACGGTCTAACCTACTCACGTTGCTTCGTCGACCTCGACGACCTTATAGTATTTGGCAAAAATCTTCAAGATCACAACAAAAATTTGATCGATGTGTTTAAACGACTTAGGGAAGTGAATTTAAAAATCCACCCAGGAAAATGTGCGTTCCTGCGAAAAGAGGTACTCTATCTAGGACACATTATTTCCGACAAAGGAATTCACCCCGACCCAACAAAATCAGCTGTTATGAATAATTACCCCAGGCCTACCAATGCTGACGAAGTTAGAAGATTCGTAGCTTTTGCAAACTACTACCGAAAATTTATACCTAACTTCGCTACAATAGCCATTCCTCTTAATAGGTTACTCAGGAAAAATGTAGAGTTCGATTTTAACCAAGACTGTGAGAAGTCATTTCAACTTTTAAAAGCAATCCTCACTAGTCCTCAAGTTTTACAATTTCCGAATTTTGAGAAGGAATTCATTCTACAGACAGACGCCTCAGGATTTGCCTTGGGGGCCGTACTTTCAAATTTCGATGACCAACCCATTGCTTATGCGAGCAAAACTCTGAAAAATGCCGAGAAAAATTATAGCACTATAGAAAAGGAGTTGCTTGCTATAGTATGGGCAGTAAAACACTATCGACCCTACCTTTTTGGCAGAAAATTTAAAATTCTAACAGACCATAGACCACTAGTATATCTATTTTCTCTTAAAAAACCCTCAAGTAGACTAACCAAATTTCGACTACTACTGGAGGAATATAACTTTTGTATTGAATACACACCCGGAAGGGATAACTGCACAGCTGATGCCTTAAGTCGCATCAACTGGGATTCCAATAAACTTAAACAACTCCAGATTTGCGTCATCACAAGGTCACAATCGAAGACAAGGGATGCGATAAACGAAAACCCTGTACAAGACACGGAAGGAAAGAACAAGAAACGGGAAGAAGAAAAGAACAATCAAATTATCACGGAACTGATCAAAGCTCCAGAACACGGGCATAAAGTAATTGAGTTAAAAATATTTAATAGTTTCGAGGACGATGAGTACCCAGTAAGAGGTACTAATATAATCCTGGGCCCAAACAAAGTTTTGGCGTATGTCCCAGAGAAAAGTTTTGTACTCCTAAGGTGGTCCAAGAAAAGCACTACAGCCCGATCAGCATCATTTGGCAAAATGTTGCTGAGGGACGTGCACAGAATCTGCGGACCAGCAGAAATAAATAAATTATATATTACTAAACAGGAGATTAAAAAACTCGCAGACGGCCGTCGAGAATATAAAATTCACGAGTTACAGAAAATCTTAGGAGACTTATTCTAAGAAAGTAATCTAAAGCTGCACCTCATAAATAATTGTATTGAAATAACCGATCCTCAGAAGAAGAAAATATTGCTCAATGATTATCACTTATTACCCACAAGTGGACATGCAGGAATAAACCGCATGCTTAAGAACATTAAAAGAAAATATTTCTCGACAGAACGATGTGGCCACGTTTGTGAAGCATTGCCCAAGTTGCCAGAAAAATAAATATATTTCGCCTAAAAGGCAGCCCATGGAGATAACAACAACGGCAGAATCAAGTTTCGATAAGATATTTCTAGACTTAGTAGGTCCTTTAGATGAATCGGTAAAGGGCTATAAATATATTTTAACTTTACAGGACGAACTCACCAAATTCACTGAAGCTATTCCGATAGTAAACAAAGAAGCTAGCACAGTAGCCAAAGGGCTAGTAGAATGCTTTATCCTTAAATACGGAGTTCCTAAAACGATACTCGTAGCATCCGACCAAGGAACAGAGTTTATTAACAAAATTTTTAAGGATATATGCAAACTGCTGAGAATAGAACAAATCCAGTCCACGGCATATCATCACGAGAGTATAGGAGCATTAGAAAACTCCCATAAAGTTCTCGGAGCATACCTAAGAGGCTACGTATCCGAAAAATATACTGTATGGTGTACTTGGTTACCATACTATGTGTTCTGCTATAACACCGCAGTACATGCAGAAACAGGGTATACCCCATTCGAATTGGTATTCGGACGACAATGTACGTTACCCTCGAATCTGACAAAACAAGTGGAACCAAGATACAACTATGAGGACTATGTAATGGAATTAAGGCAAAGACTACAAATTGCTCATAGGGATGCTAGAGACATACTCATAGAAAAGAAAAATGCTAGAAAAGATGATTACGATAGGAAAGTTAAAAGTAAGCCAACTAGTTTCGCAGTAGGTAGTTTAGTCTTTTTAAGGAACGAAAATAGGAAGAAGCTAGATCCAATTTACATAGGACCATAGGACCACGAAGGAAAGAGGACAAAAGTCCATAACAATCGATTAAAGAAATTTTACGAATACGTATTGAAGCAATTTACATATACTTTTAACTTTAAAAAAAAAAAAAAAAAAAATTTAAAGGGAGGATTACGAGTTCCCTTGTTTGTATAATATGTGAAATAAACACCTATCAAGATAAAAATTGTTTGTACATGTAAAATAAATATCTATCTATAGGCCTTTGATAAAGTATGGCATACGGGCTTGAAACATAAGCTAAGACAAGCTTTTCCGAAACAGTTATCTGATATCCTTAGTTGTTACTTATCAGACAGACTCTTTCGTGTATAACACGGAAATGTTTACTCTGTTTTCAAAGACATCGCTGCAGGAGTTCCCCAAGGAAGCGTTCTTGGACCGATTCTATTTCTAATATACACTTGTTCCATTGACAAAATTTGTGATTGGACAAAGACTTGGCGTATTGCTCTCAACGAGGCCAAATCAACGCACGTGAATTTTACTTATAGAAATGTAGACAACTTACCCATTTTCATTGATTCGGTACGAATTCCATACGCAAACGAGTCAAAATATTTGGGAATGATACTCGATGCGAAGTTAAAATGGAAACCGCACGTCAAGAAGAAACGCAAAGAGCTCGCCATTCGATGTAAACAAATGCATTGGCTGCTTGGTAGATTTTCCAAACTCAGCATGCAGAACAAGCTGCTTTTATGCAAGCAAGTACTAAAACCGGTTTGAACATATGGTATACAACTTTGGGGTTATACCAAATCCAGTAATATCAACATTCTACAAACTTTTCAAAAAAAATTGCTTAGAAAAATAGTAAATGCACCATGGTTTATCAGAAACACTGATATCCACAGAGACCTAAGTATGGCTACCGTCGAAGATGAAATAAAACATTTTGCCCGCAAACAACAGACACGCCTTCACGGTGATTGCAATAACACCATTCTACAAATTCGAGACGATACTAACCTAGTACGCCGATTACAATGGATAAAACCATTTGAATAAGCGCAATAAGATGTTACCGCGTGCTTATGGCGTATTTTACAGTTTAAATAGAACTACTAGATAGGAATAACCTAGTTGTAGTATGAAGGTTTCGACACCTACCCCTATTATTCGTCCGAGCCTAGTTCTGGTTCCAAGTCTCGTGCTTTCAACCAGGATAGGTAACTCTCAGCTTGCTGAGACTAACGTTCATATTACTATGCCTTGGGAGTAATATTAAAAACTCAATAAAAAAAGAAAAAAATCGATAGTAATGTCGATGTAGCCATGTCTGTCGTGTCGAGCTAAAAAGCTGAATTTGTAATACTCGTATGTACTGTATATTGGCCCTTAATGATAATGTTTTAAGTTTTGTAAAAACCGTCCACTGACACGCCCACAATTAAAAAAAAATTGTAATATCGATAAAAGAAAGTTTTGAGCTAGGATGCTGAAATTTGCAATAAATACTCTCCAGCGGCCCGAAATGCTCATTTGTTATTTTTCAGATTCGCACACTGAGAAACTTACTACTTAAAAAAAACCGTTTTACTGAAAAAATCATTGCAAATGAAAGTCCTATTCTACGCAAAATATGTATATGTAGAAAAAGCCGTTTTGAGCAATTCCTTTATATAAAGTTTTCTGCCATGCCCAATTTAAAAGGGGCGTTTTCTTACAAATACATGTTCTTTCGATAAAATGTTGTGTAACAAAATATGGGGATCCTTCTTAACAATTCGACCATACTTAGATTTTTGCTATGCCACTTTTCAGGGAATAAGAATAGGAATATCGCGGACTCTAGCCTTTCCCTAAGTTCTTTTCAGATATCTTTTAGAAACATGTGCGAAAATGATGCAGGCAAATAACTTGACGGGGCAAAATTTTTGGTTTCGCGCAATTTTTGGTTTCAATAACTTTCCAAAAACTTCATATTAAATAGTGGAATTATTGCTCCCTCATGGTGAAGTTACTGCGAATGTGAAGTTATTGAACTTGAAGTTATTTCCCGTCACCTGCCAAAATATCAAACAAGCAGTACTCAACCGCACACCTCATCGTTCATAGGTCTCTTAGGAAGACGTGGTCCTATTCGCAAGAATTGTCGAAAGATGTTCATCTAAAGATTTTCCTGCCAGAATAGGTGTTACCTATATCTTTCGAAGATTATAAGTGGGCGTGACAAACTTTGACTATTCAATAAAATTGTTTTATTTAATTATGGGCGTGTCAGTGGCCGGATTTTAGGAATTGTATCTCCCGAGTAGTTTTAGGAGTCAAAGATCATATATAAGATGAGCTTACTAGCTCAAAATTCGATTTTTTTGATAAATTTGTTTTTTTTTTAGTTTATGGGCGTGTCTGTTTAAATTGATTATTTCGGGACGCTAGAGAGTATAGGTTAAAATTTCAGCTCTCTAGGTCCAGTTTAAAGGCCTACTTTTTGCCGATAGACGGACGGACGAACGGACGGACATGGTTAGACATTACTATCGATGCTGATCATAAATATAGTAACTTTTAGGGGGTACGGCCAAAATTAAGGTATGTTACAAATAATGAGTCGAAATTAATATACCCTTAGAATAAGGTATACAAATAAACAAAGATCTGTAGTACCAATCAGTGGCTTGCAAATTAATATCTCCACACTTTAACTTTAGTAAAAAAAAACTTTATTTAAATTCATAATACTAAGTTAACAGTCTAGATTATAATTCTATTCGATGGTGAATTGTTCTTTTTGATGCACGAAACTGAAGTGAAGTCTGGGTGGTGGTTCGGTGAATATCCAAGCGGCGTAATCTTGATGTTTTGTTTACATTACAGCAAGTGCTGTCTTGACACATTCCTTTGTATCCACATTGATCGTTGGTTGTTTATTCAGCTGCACTGCATGGATCCATTATCGGTTTCGAGTGGCTGACGGCTGACCGTAACTATAACCCTAGTTTATTGGGTGGTTAACTTGCATGCGCAAGACGTGTATATTTTCTGTGCGGTATACTAAAGTAAACCAAAACCAAAATCGATAAACGAAATCATTCACCTAGTGTTGAAGTCATTTTGTCTTCACACGCCAAAACCCTTAAAATGAGTTCTAAGGAACCAAATAGAAACCATAAATTTATACCCCTTTAATCATTACCGGATTCAGATAATAGTGATATCGAATGCGATGAAATTATAGACCCGACTCCAAAAGTTACAAAAAAAATCTAATATTCCTTCAGTGTGCGTTCTTCAAAGAACGAGTCAAGATACATTGATTGATTCATACATTGTTCAGTAATCTGAAACTAACAAATTATAGTATTAAAAATATGTCCATTGGCATTAAAATAAATTGTGAAAGTCTTGAAACACGTGAAACCCTTCGTGAAGCATTAAAGAACAATAACTGGCAATTTTATACTCATGATCTTCCAACTTTGACATCATTTAAAGTGATGTTATACGGACTACATGAAGTTAATACTGACAATCTGAAAAATGAATTAATTTCAATTGGACTTCCATTGTACTACCAGGCAGAAATCCTCCTTTTGGTGTAGAGGCATGTGATTGGATTGAACCTGCACCGCACGGGTCACAAGCCAACACACTAACCTCTACACCGTCGCCACCCTTCAATTGAACTTAAATGCCAAAATGTTAAGTTAATCAAAAAACAATACGCTCAATTCACAGACACTTTTTATCTGGTGTATCTTGAAATCGGTTTTTGAGATTAAACGAACTTAAGAAAAATATTCGTTCAGTCTTTAGAACCCAAGTTAAATGGGATTTTGCTCGAAGCCCAAGAAACAAAATTACACAGTGTTATAATTGCCAAATGTATGGTCATGGTGAAAAAAATTGCAACATTAAAACCCACTGTGCCAACTGTTCAGAGAATCATAACACGAACGAATGTAAATCAGAGAACATTAAATGTGCAAATTGCAATGAAAGGCACAAGTCCAATGACCCCTCATGCATTAGCCGAAAAAGTTTCTTTGAAATAAGGGAAAGACTTTTTTCACGTAATAAACAACGGTCGAGTTTACCAACGGCTAAGCAAATTATCCAACAGCAACAACTCATTCATTTATGCCAAGCAATGACGCTTAAACCATACAAAAGCTCGCAGCCAACTGCAGCACCAAATGTTGTAAATCGACTTGATACTATCCCAAACGTGTGGTCCAGTAGAACCATTAGCAAAACCGGTTCCAATTGTCAACAAACCAACATAAGCAGCTTATTCTTTTCTATGGAAGAAATTAATTCACTGACGGCAGAGATGATTACACTTCTTGGTCAATGTAAATCTAAAGCAGACCAGTTCAATTGTATTGCAGAATTAGCAATTAAGTATTTATATGCAGGTAATAAATGATGGATGTTAATTTAAACATAAACTGTTGGAATGCTAGAGGCATTTGATTTAAATCTTTAGAATTTTTTGCTTTTTTGCATAAGCATAATATTGATGTAAGCCTAGTTAATGAAACTTGGCTAGATAAGAATATTAATATTTCAAATAAATATTATAAAAATGTTATCGCCGAGATATAGAAGAGAGAAGGGGAGGAGAGGTAGCTGTTGTTGTTAAACGATCAATGAAGCACAAAGTGCTTTCGGTATTCAATACGACACTAATTGAAAATATTGGAATTGAAATACCATTTTAAAACGGTCTTTCTGTAAAAATATTCGCAGTGTATTTCCCGGGAGGTAACACTTCACCATGTAAAAGATGTAACCTTAAAAATGATTTGTTAAAATTGGTTAGAATTAACGATTTTCTCCTCATCGGAGGAGATTTCAATTGCAGACATAGAAATTGGGGTTGCATTAGAGCGAATTCATGGGGCAATATTCTCTCAGATTTAAATTCTAGGCATCCGTTCAGCATTTTATATCCACCTCATCCTACCTCTATTTCTCCTAATAACAGATCGAATCCGTCCACAATAGATTTATTCTTAACAAATATGCCCCAACTTGTAAGTCATCCTATGGTGGTAAATGACATTAGTTCTAACCACCCCCCAGTGATATGTAGTGTCTATAGATCAGCAGTTCGAAGTAATAAATTGGTATACCTTTTCAAAAACGCTAATTGAATACGATATACAAAAAACATTCGCGCGAAACTAGATGAAATGCCGGAACTTGTCCCTACCGAAGTTACATGTAATAAAATAGATGTAGCCGTAGACAGTTTCATCAATGTGTTAGTTCAGAGCGTAGAACAATCTGTTCCCAAAAAAATAGATCTTTTGAAACACATAACATTATTAATTTAATTAAAATTAAAAATAAATAGAGATTTTTGTGGATGAGCACACGAAATCGAGCATATTACTTAGAAATGAATATTTTAAATAATAAAATTAAAACTTTTATAACAGAACACAGAAATAAAACTTGGAACACTAAACTTCGGAGTTTGGATAAGGCAAGCAAACCCTTCTGGAATATTGCAAAAGTTATTAGGAAGAAAAATAGTGTTATTCCGGCGTTTAAGATGAGAAGTACAGTTTTGCTATCAAACGCTGAAAAGGCAGATGCTTGGCAAGGGAATTTTCTTTAAATCATTTAAATACCAGTAATATAGGAGGAAATAATAGTCTTGAAGTTGCTGTTCAACAGTCCTGTGAAACTATAAGTTCGAACACAGTCGATATTCGTGAAAATGTACTTACATTAGATGATCTCAAAGGTATTTTGTCAGGCTTAAAAATTTCCAAGTCACCTGGTGTCGATGGAATACGAAACATGTATCTTAAGAGACTACCAACAAAGGGTATAAACTATCTTCTAAATTTATTTAATGGATGCTTTAATTTATGGTACTTCCCTAAAAAATGGAAAGAGGCAAAAATCATTCCTATCCTGAAGCCAGGAAAGGATTCTTCTTTGCCGTGCAACTTTAGGCCAATCAGCTTACTAAGCTCAATAAGCAAATGACTTGAAAAAGTTATCAAAAACAATCTTCAAAATCACCTTAATTTATTTAACATTTTGCCAGTAGAACAATTTGGATTTAGAACCCACCACAGCACAACCCATCAGATACATAGAATCACTAAAGATATTAAAAGTAACTTTGCACTTGGGCAAAGCACAGGATTAGTTTTACTAGATGTCGAGAAGGCTTTCGACACGGTATGGCACAAGGGTCTTATTCATAAATTGAGAATTTTGAATTTTCCTCATCACATTAATAAAATAATTTTCTCGTTTTTAACCGAACGAACATTTAATCTTTTTATTGATGCTGCATGTTCGAATACGAAGGAAGTCGTTGCTGGTGTTCCCCAAGGATCTGTTTTGGGTCCATTCTTGTATAATATATATACATCTAACTTTCCGAAGCTCAGGCACTGTAAGCCCGCTATCTTCGCAGATGACACGTGCATTTATTCAGCGGATTCTAATGGTTTAGTTATTGAAACCAATTTGCAATCTGCTTTGGACGATGTCAAAAATTATTTTAATTAATCGAAGATTAAGGTGAATTCTGGAAAGACTAAAGCCGGCTTTTTTACAAGAAAAAGAAAGGCTTGTCATCTGCCCAGCAGAAGGTTAATAATCAACGGGTCGCAGGCCGAATGGAAGTCCAGCGCAAAATACTTAGGGGTGCATCTTGACAAAACATTAACTTTCGGATTACAAATCCAACAAACAATAAATAAAATTAATGTGACAATAAAAATTCTTTATCCATTGATCAATAGGAATTCAAAGCTTAGTGATGAAAATAAGTTCATTTTATATAAAGTGATTTTTCAAAGCATCATGCTGTACTGTTCACCTGCCTGGGAAATAAAATTAATGTGACAATAAAAATTCTTTATCCATTGATCAATAGGAATTCAAAGCTTAGTGATGAAAATAAGTTCATTTTATATAAAGTGATTTTTCAAAGCATCATGCTGTACTGTTCACCTGCCTGGGGAAAATATGCAAAGAGTCAATATTAAAATTACAAAGAATGCAAAACAAAATATTGAAAATGATGCTTAATTTGCCTTGGCATTGTTCGACAGAAGAACTACATAGAATTACAAACATTGAAAGAATTCCATCTAGAATAACAAAATTATGCAGCAGCTACGACATGTTGTGTAGTTCATCTGATAACTACCTGATCTCAAATCTGACTTTATGAACATTGAAATATACTTATAGAAATTTAATAATTATTTATTTATTAATAAGAGAGATTTTACTAATTCATATTGAAATTTATTGTTTGTTAATTAAGAGGTTTATATATTTATTCATTTATTTACTGTTTATTTATTTATCCTTTAATGTATTTATCTATATATTTATTTATTAATTAAATTATTTAATTATTTATTTATTTTATATTTAATTATTTATTTATTCATCTATTTATTTGTTTATATATTTATCTATCTATTTATTTATTCGTTTATTTATTTATTTATTTTGTTATTTATTTAATATTTATTGTTTATTTATTTATGTTTTGTTACTTTATTCATTTATTAACTTATTTATTTTGTATTGAATATTAAATTGTGTGATACCCAAATGATATTTATTTCAAATACAGTTTTGTAAAAAGTCATTGATTTGTCTGAGGTATTTTTCAGTTATTCCCTCCCTTTCTCTCTATCTTATCTATTCACAGAAGGTTTTTCCTGTAGCTTCTCCTTCTACCAATTATTTAAATAAGGCTGTGTTATTAAAAAACATTGTTTTAAATTTTTCAGTAGTAAGATAGCTCTATATCTAATCTCTGTAAATTGTGCAATATAGGTTTAATAAAAGAATGTATAATAATCCGCTACAATAAACAATCTATCTATCTATCTAACAAAGATCTTAATAGAAGGGATACATTGCAAAGCAATACTTTGTCATCACTGATAAACAATTCTGTATATCTATTACAAGAAAGGCGATCCTATATCTTGCAAGAACTATGGAGGCATATCCCTGCATAATGTCGTATATGAGATTTTATCCAATGTAATTTGTGAAGGTCTCAACCCGATTTTACAAAAAACTTATCGTGACGTACCAGTGTGACTTCCGCCAGGGCAGATCGATAGTAGACGAAATTTTCACACTGAGGCAAATCCAGGAAGAGACCAACATATTTGAAGTCGAGACTCACCATCTTTACGGTTGTCAAAACGGAAGGCAATACATACCTTCAATAGATCCGTCCAGCTACTGGGGTACGCGAACGATATCGATATCGACAGCCATTCCCAGCGTTCCCTGAAGCTTATAAGGTGATTGAAGAACAGACAAAATTGCTTGGTCTTGAGGTTAATGAGGACAAGATCAACTACATGCTACCAGCAAACAAACATCTGTCAACCGCCTAGGATAAAACGTTACTGTTGATAGCAGTAGGTAACTTTGAGGTAGTTAAGGAGTTCATCTGCCTTGAAGTAAACATAAACTTCACGAATGACACCTAAGTGGAGATCCGGCGGAGAATTATCTTAGGAAACCACTGCTACTTCGGTTTGCAAAACAAATGAGTTCGAATCTCCTCACTCGGATTACAAAATAAATACTCCATCGAACCTTAATCCCGAAAGCCCTACTTTATGGCGAACTAATGGGTTCTTTTGAAAATAAAAATACTCTTATGTGCGAGGCGAGACTTGGTCAGTCAATCGTCAATTAAAAGTCTTGTTGTATAACTTTTCCTCTCGGTTACTTCATCTTTTCCATCATCGTTCAAAATGTCTTTTGAATTTAATAAAGAATATAATTTGTGTACATCTTTCGAATTGTACTTTTCTTTTGCGTGTGTTTTCAATCTCATGTATACTTGCCGTATGGCAGAGCTTGCGAATCCCTCATTGCCTCAGAGGCCTACAACTGTTGATAGGACACGCAAAATGCTGTTGTCACACCATTCGGAAAAGCATATCATATTCGTTGAAAAAATATGGCTGAAGCAATTTCCATAAAAATCATCAAGTTTGTTTCAGGGCTCTCTTTGCGGGTTGTAATATATTTCTGTTGACAGTGGTGTACATATGAAGCTATGGCGGATAGGTGGAAACGAAATGGTGGCACCAGAAGCGCTAGCGACAAAACAGCAGGCGGCAACGCATATGACCATCCGTCGCCATGTATAAATCTAAAATGCTAACAAAGTGTCATCCGAAATAGCAGACAACGTCACCTCCACAGAATATCCAGGCTCCTATCACGCTGTGACTGAGGCAGGACTGCCACATGCTTTGTCAGTAAGAGCAGCAATTGACAATTACAAGCCGATACACCACCATCGTCAGCAGGGGTTCGGAACATGCACCTACCGCCATCACTCATCAATAATAACGCCTTTTGGGGTGCAGGCAAACTTTGGTCCTAGTATTGCGCCACAACATCACCACCAACATTATAACCAACCGCGCCGCATATATCCCTAAAGGGATGCAGGAATGGTAGCTGAATGGTGAATATTCAGCTTTGTACGAGTATTTAGGTATACCTACCAGAATGATTCAATTATTAGAGATATTTTCGGCTTTAATTACCAAAATTTAATTGGTGTTCATTGTTTATCATGTTCGTATCTCTTGGTTACTCGCGAAGAACTGCTATTGTTGCCATCATTGTCCTGGGCTGTGTTAAAATAGGAACGGTCTAACTGCCTGTTCAATTTCTGTTTATGGTATCCTTTTTTTAGTTGCTCCATTTATGTTGTTTGTGGCGTAGTTACGATGGGCGCAAAATGGTCATACAGGCTTAGTATGTTAGGAGGATAGGACGCCTGTTCTGGGGATATGCCAGAGTTCGCACAAGGTCCGATTTGAAGTTGAATTTACTTTTATACGTCGCATATTTGTTTTGTTTTATTCACTATTATTATTTTGTATTGAGTATTTGTTAACGGGTTTGTGGAGCACATTAGCAGTTCGAAATTTTCGTGCTGGGGCATCGTATTTCGTTAAAAAATATCAATTGACGTTCTAGTTAGTGATGGGCGCATTCGCATAATATAATCGATTATGATCGATTCAGACAACATTTCGAGATATTTCGATTCTTCACTCAAATCATTCGAATGATTTCTCACATCTACTTACTCTATGCGAAATGAGAACTCGATACTCGAGTCCCAATACCGAGAAGAGAATATTGAACGAAAGAACGAAAGAACAAAAAAGATGAAAACACACAAAATCGAGAACACGAGGAGTTTTTTATTTGTGTATCTCGTGTGTGTATCTGTGTATATTCAAGACTTTTGGTTTATTTTTTTATATTCATTTTCGTAATCGATGCATCATTGAGGGTTGAAGTTGAATATTGAATTATTGTAAACGAAAAGCGAGAGGCGAGAACCGTTAGGTTATGATTTTTTTGTGTTCATTTATTTTTATTAACTGTTCTGTTCTGTTCTGAAGTCTGAAGAGGAAGGTACGATACGAGTAATTTATGAATGTTTTGTCTATGTTTTATTTTTTTAGAAAGCAATAAAGGTAGGTAAGTTAAACTATAATCAGTAGTTTACTGTGATTTATATTAGATATTTTGTGTAATCGGCAGTGATTGAAAATGAAACCTGGTGGAACAAATTGTTTCGAAGATCATTCGAATGATCATTCGATTCTTTAAATCAATCGAATACTAATATCTCGATTCTTTAAATCATTCGATTATGCCCATCACTAGTTCTAGTGATTCATCAAGTGCGAGATCGATTTATAAGTTGGACATCGAAAAATGCGAAGCTATATCGCTATGGTGGTATTTCAATAGCATATTATATTTGGATATGACCAATGGTGACATATAAAATATGGCAACATTTCTCTATTGCATTGTCGTATTACACTTACTGCTGTTTATCTACAGTTAGTCAGGGAAACAGATTCGAGCTATTCAAGAAGTATGCACCAAGAGCCCTAGAAGTTATTTAAAAGCATATAGAAGTTATTCAAAAGACGAGGGCACTATACCTCATCCAACAAAAATTGTCAGTACAGGCCTTATGGAAGAGCTTGTTTTCTACGAGTGGTGTTTGCAGATACTCTCACGGCACTCAAACGCAAGAATTGCCACTGAAATAAAAACCAAACCACTGTCATATCAAGGAATTGTTGTTGTATTTTTCCTAAAATTCGCATACAACCCACCACAACCAGAGTCTCCCATACAGCCGAATGGGGAATGAGCATGACCGTCTTGTGTTCGCTTGCTACTATCATCCACCAAAATAAGCAGTGTGTATGACTGAAGCACATCAGAAGAGTATTACCATCTCTACAATGAAGCATATCATTAAGGGTTTTTCTATGGATTTTGTCAAAGAACTTTCGGTTTTGGAGTTTTTGAGAACGAATTATTATGTGGGGTGTTGCCATTCGGGTTTAATTAGATTATATTTGTATTGTACAGCTGCACAAGTGCAGTTTTTTTTACCATCTGTTTAGGTATATGACATTGCGCCGTGGTTATATAATTTTGTATTCTAATCGCCTGATTGTGTTTATAAGGCGGAAACAATGGTTGTTATCTAAATCGCTGAGAGTGCATCTAAGCAATTGGTTTACTTTATTGTTTATATGAATAAAGGATAACATGGCTACAAAGTCTTCAAAGGATCCAAGTGTAGAAAAGAAACAACAAATTGTTGATGCAACTGAAAAATTCTATGGCCTTTTCAAAAGTAAATCGGAAGCCGTAGAAATGCAGCTAATATTTTTTCTGTTACGGAACGAACTGTGTACAGGCTTTTAAGGAAAAAAGCAATCAAAGGCCACAAAGAAGAAAGATAAATCCGGTATCAAGAGCAAGGTCGATGATTTTGCCAAATGTGCCATTAGGCAGATAGTCCATCAGTTTTTTATGGATAATGACCTTCCAACGCTAGGCAACATTTTATTGGAAGTACAAAAATATGCAAATATAATAAAAATAAGCAGATTAACTTTGCATACATTATTACAAAAAGATCTCGGACTTAAATTCGTCAAACGTCAGCGAAAGAATCTGTTGTTGGAAAGAAGTGACATTTTTTCTTGGAGACGAAGATATTTACGCGAAGTAAAAAAAATTAGAGAAAAGAAAAGAAAAATTTTCTTTTACTGATGAGACCTGGCTCAACGAGGAAGTTCTACAGGTTTCGTCGATGGAGGACTTTTATGCTTCATTTCGGGAAAAACCGGAGACTACCACATGAACGCTGATGTGTACGAGAAATGGTTTAAAGATATTTTAATACGCCTGGAACCCAACTCCGTCATAATTTTGGACAATGCTTCCTATCATTCCAGAAAGCACCATCCACTTCCACGAGAAAAGATGAAATAAAAAAGTGGTTGAGGTCTAATGCGATAAGTTTCGAGGATGATATGGTTAAAGCAGAGTTGCTTGAAATCGTTAAACGTTACAAAGGCAAGAATGAAACATACGTCGTGGGTGCAATGGCTCAAAATGCCGGACATAAAGTGCTTCGCTTGCCACCTTATCACTGCAACCTTAATCCAATAGAATTGGTTTGGGCTCAATTGAAAGGGGTTGTAGCAAGCCAAAACAAGTCATTTAAAATGGCTGAAATAAGAGACTTACTAAAGACTTAATTTACTCATCGGATTAGTTGAGTAGTAATATTAAAAATTAGTATTTTATGTTTTACAATATTTATAATGAATAAATTGGATTACAGTGATATATTTGTCGTTTTTTTTTTTTTTTTGTGTTACGAAATTTATATATTTTGTTGGTCTACTGGAGATACCCTTAAAAAAACGCGTCTATTATTATCTTACCAGAAAAGGAAAAAGATAAACGGAATTTATTTCGTTCCGCAATATTTTTATTTTAAATTAGAAGAGGGTAACCCTAATAGAATTGCTCTCTGAGTTATGGCGAATTATCATACACACTATGGCAACCCTATGAGAGCTTTAAAGAGGGCCGATTTATGTAAGCCATTGCAACCAGACTGAGACACAAACATCCTATCTTGCCTGTACTGACAATTTTTCTTGGACAAAGTATAGAAGCTGTAAAGAATACTCGCGCTTTTTAGAATTTGGTTAGGACTATCAATGGCTGGCCATTTACACGAATTATTCAATTCAAAACTTCAGTGCTGGCCATTTTGAGCAATTATTGAATCCATCAAGTAGGGCATTTCAAATTAATTATGCAATGTCATACTTGACGGAAGACTCACTTTACCGGTTAATTATGCTTTAAGATGTCTATAGAGTATTACATCGCTGTAAGTTAAATAAGGCACCAGGGGAAGACCGTTTCCCCTACGAGTTCTATTAATTTGCTACAAGTGAATACTTAGGAAAACTTACGTTAGCATGCAAATACATTTTCGACAGTTGTAACGTGCCGCACAGCTTAAGAAGGATTATAATATTTCCCTTGTTCAAAAAAGGAGAGGTGCAAGACTACAATAACTATAGAGGAATATCATTTATGAACTCAATAATTAAAACATTCACAGGTGTTTTACTAGAACGTTTAATTAATTGGGTATGCGTAAATGATCTGTTACGTGAGTTCCAGGCGAGATTTAGAAAAGGTTACTCTACAGTGGACAAGATCTTCAAGACTAATACAAATTGTGCGGACCTACCTGGACAGGGGCAGAAACCTATGCGCAATCTGCGTTGACTTTTAAGCGGCATTGGACACTGTTGATAAACAATGCGCTTTCCTCCAAACTTTGTAATCTTGGAGTTTCAACGAAAATGTTATGACCTCCGTATGGGATTTACACAACCAGTGCAAATGGTTTTGGTCTCAGATGGGAGTCATACATGTTTGATGATGTTTGATGAGCCCACTCCCGTTTGCTATACCTGAATGAACTCTCAACATGTTTACCAGGAATAATCGTATTTGATTAATACGATTGTGAGTTCAATTGTTATATTTATTTGCAAACGAAGATAACTTAAACTACTATTAATTAAAACTAAAGCGGAAAAACAATAGCTAGCGATGGAGTGGTGTTGGGTCGATGAATCCACGAGGAGAGTCCAAAAGCAAGTGACACTTTTCTGTGGCGGAAAACCAAAGTCAAAACGGCAAGTCACATCATGGTGGACAAAGACGGAAACTTTATTGGACGCCATCTAGATCTCGGACTGCTAACCGAATGCCTTGTATTTAACCAGCTCCCTCTGGCAGACACAACATTGATGTTCTCCTTCGGAAACTTCTTTTGTACGCTTATGCATTGTGATTTTGGCTGAATCCCCTACAATGACCCAATTGATGATTAATAAGCTACAGCCATACTGCACGTGGTGGAACCTAAAAGTTAACCTAAATTAACCCAAAGTAATGGTGTTCCGTAAAGGTTTTTGGCGGTATTCAAGGGATGCAAATTGGCATCGGAACATGAACGGCTTGAAGTGGTAAATGAGTATAAGTATTCTTGGAAAAAAAAATGTCCCACCAAGCGAAAAATGTAAAATTTTTGAACGTCTATGAGGTCCATTATGTGCTATGCGGCGCAAGTAAGGGTATATTCCAATATCAAGAGGTATAGAAATTGCTTAGATTTGTTATCCATAAAATATTCCGGTTACCTGAAAATACACCGATTTACTTGCTGTATTTTCACAATGGGTCAGCACTGATCGGAGTGCGATGACGCAGCATCGACACCGCTGCCTCATTAACCCACTTACCTAACCTAACCTACCTGCTATATTTGGAATCGGGATTGTCCCTTTTGTACATTTTTACGCTAAGGTTAAAATATTCGAGCTCCTCGGATACCGCCTTACAAATATGGTAGCGCAACATATAATATAGAGAAGTATGCAATTCTTCGGTGAATGGTTCACATTAAAAACCAATATCCCTCTTTAGAATACAATGCAGAAACGTGGAAGCAGACTACGCAATAGCTATTGATCGCTGTTGAGGACTCAACCGGTGCAAGATTCAGATTAAAAACGGAACAAAGTGAAGTTAGATGTATGAATCGAATGCTCAACTATGATCTCATTGAAAGAATTGACTTCCCTAATGGGCTGCACAAAAAAACGGTTAAATCTATCACATAAGAATGCACTATAATTTATCAGAACTCGATTTTCCATTTCCACCTCCGACATGGTGGCATTTCTTTCTTGAAAACAAGTCATTTTAATTTTTGTCATAATGTCTTTTTGAGAACTCGCATTGTCAATTTGTCTGTACCGAAATAAAATTTTATTAAGTTAACCGGATAGTTGTTTTATATTGGTCTCTGCGTCTGCACTGCTGTTACATGTGCCAATAATTGTCTTTATTGCTCAACTTATATTACCAAGGAGTCGACAATACTCTTTAAATTAACCACAAATTAATCACATAAAACATTTAAATATTGTACCTGTAAATTATAAAAATGTATAAACAACGGAATTTCAGACAATCTTGATATGAACGCATTTTGGTTATAATAACTGTTAATTTCAAGATAAAGGCTGCATTCTCAATATTCTGTAACTCCAATTTATTAAAATATAATTAAAATGAAATGAAACCAACTGCTTCTTACAACGTTATAAACCATAGTGAATTTTTATTGATTTGCAAAAGTACAAAAAAGGTTGGATGAATTATTTAACCTTGAACATAACCTTTACATCTGTCATCAATCAAGCAGCGGATGCATCCAGAGTTTTATGTGTGGTAAGTTGCAACTTGGGGTGACGTCAGAGTCACCAACACGAACAGTATTTAATTTGTATTTTGAACATTTTTGGGATTTTGAATTATGACATCGATGCTTTTATGGTAACTAATTTTTAAAGTACGATCAACCGTTGCAGTAACTCTATCGGTACAATTTGTGATTACATACTCAAGTTATGTTCCGAATCGATTTGTTATTCGCTTTGGGTCGGTAACAATTAAATGCAAACTGCTATCGTTCACAATACTAAAGAAACGTCGCATACGTTTCCGTAACATCAAGCCAGTTTAAAATAAAATAAAAGTGTCACCCATTAAAATAAAAATGCTACCAACCTAGGACATATATTCTACCCAGCCGTCTACACTATCGCACATGTCACTTTTAGAAGATATGCGGCTTGCGATCGGTATATTGCACATACACTGGCGATCAGAAGGATGAGGCCATACATTTTGCAATCGATTTTCAGTCTTTAAATCGGTTGGAAATTTTATACCCCGAAACTTTTACTACTTGAGAACGTACATATTTTATCAACAGTAAGTTATAAAATTAAAGGGAAAATAAGAAACGACCGCTGAAATTTCCCAAGATCAAACAATGAACTACTTGAAAAGCGTATTAAAAGATGCGCCACTTTTCCAGTACTTCATTGTTTGATTTTGGGAAATTCCAGCGGTCGTTTTTTATTTTACCTTTTAGTTTTATGACTTACTGTTGGGAAATAATGTTCCTGTTCACAGGGTTGTAAAAGCTTCCGGGTATAGAATTTCCAAGAGGTATAAAGACTGAAAATCGATTGCAAAATGTATGGACTCATCCTTATGATCGCCAGTGTATGCATATCACAGGATAGTTTTCATATTGCACTTTCAAGATTTAACACCAATATTGCAAACTGTTAAGTTTGAACCTTTTGTGGCGGGAAGGGGCTTTCCATTGTCAATGCTTACGCACTGATTAGGTGGAATGAAGGACAAGATGCAGTGTGTCCTTGCTATGAAGCAGCGGTTGGCACGCTTGCGGTGCACGGCATCAGCTCGTCGGTGGGCTGCGGTCTTGCTGCTTATTCCCTTGCGCACAAAATTATCGTGCCTATATAAAAAATTATTCGAGGATAAGGAGAAACGATCCTCAAATAAAGGAAGACAAACAGAAAGAGATTATGAACTCGTACATCGGACGTTACCAATGACAAGATGTCGTTAATATGAATGCGAGATAAAGAAAAAGAAGAAAAAACAAATGTTGGAAAGAAAAGAGGAAAAAGGTATATGGACGTCATTAGCGGTGATGTCGTGGGTGTTGTGACACCTGGAGGAACCCTCCGCTTGCAACTGGCATTAGCCAATGCCACTTGACTATCCTCTCTTCGTATTCTCTGAGGATAGTCCCTTGATTCGTAAACACATGCACTAACACATATCAACAATCTCTTAAGATCAACACATATTTATTTAATGTAATAGATTATAAATTCATAAACAGGAAGGAAATTATCATTTTAGATGTAACGCGAGAGAATCTAAATCTTAGTATTTTTGTTTTTATTTTGACTCACGTAACAGTATTAATTAAGTAGGTAATAGTTAGTATAATATGATAGTAGGTGTTGAACTAATTATACATTTTAT
Source organism: Portevinia maculata (assembly GCA_949715645.1). Taxonomy (NCBI): domain Eukaryota; kingdom Metazoa; phylum Arthropoda; class Insecta; order Diptera; family Syrphidae; genus Portevinia; species Portevinia maculata. The sequence goes on from OX454525.1 coordinate 280,928,915, forward strand.
CTTAATTCAGCAAAATTTGTTTAAAAAAAAATATGTAAGTTTAATGAATAGGACTAGGAAGCCAGTGAAAAGATAGGTCGTGTATGTAATGTACTCACTTTTGTATCCGTTGCATTTTTTATGATCTGATGATCTTTGCGGGTGGCAATGGTGCAGTAGTAGTGTATTCGCTTACGGAATGGAAGGTCGTGCGTTCGAATCCCGGCCAAGTCCATTACTTTATACCGAATACATGAAATCGTAATCTCCCTAAGTAACTTAGACACCACCCGTGGATAAAAACCCTACAACTGCACCCAAACACTTCTTTCCTATCTCTCTATTCTTTCTAATACCAAGTAGCTTACACTGTGTTCTTAGCATTATAAGGGTACTGTAACAACAGAAAAAAATCCCTTTAGCGTAAGCAAATTATAAAAAAAAAAAAAAAAAAAAAATCTTGCTGCGTCGAAGTTTGTGCACAAATTTCTCGCTGGACCAGTTGATTTGATTACTATGAATTTATATTATTGGTTATGTACACGTATGAACTTAAATGCTTTTCTGTGGCTTAAAGTGGGGTTAGATTAAGTTACGGTGTAAGCAAAAAAAAATTTGATTTTAATACTTAAGGTTAGAATAGTTTAGTTATAATAGTGAGATAATCTCATTCAAGAAGTTGGTAAATTAATTGGAATCTTATTGTCTCGAAACTAAAATTGTACGCGTAAATGACGTGTACATTTACTGATGCTATACATATATATAGCTTGGTGTATACATATGTTTCATGCACTTATATTCCTGTGTACTGATAGATGTGCGCTACACTGAATTAAATTAATGATACAGTACTCCTTGCTAGCCAGTATCTTGATGGAAGTTAATGCGTGGTACTGCGAGCGGTTTGAGAATTGATCAGGTGAGCTTCTTTCTTGCGGGCTGATGATGGGTAGGTGGCTAGGTTATGTCACTAGATGGCTGGCATGTGGTTTTGTGGGTATATTGCGGTCTATGCCTCCAAATCCTACTTGATCTGGAATGATATTTCGTGCTCCTCAGATCAGGACTGCATGGGCTCCGGTAAAATGAGCTGCGGATTCTCTTGGTGAATACTGGTAGACGAGCGGTTGTTCTTTCTGAGGTGCCCCGTTGTGTAATCGAGTCGAACACGTTGGCGGTCACCAGAAAACTCTTCAGCTCACAAAAGATATCCGCAGTTTCCTGAGGATGTAGGTTAATCTCAACTTGAGTGCATAAAGGAACGCAATTCCAAAACTTACCTTAGGGAATCTAATTCCGCGGATTAATTGATCCACGTGCAAATAAAATTTCTCGCCAACCCTTGAACGGCGTGGGTTTAAACACTTTTAATTTTTATTGTCCGGTTTCTTTAAATATTTCTATATTTCTTCAGAAATTAATTGGAATAAACCCGAGAAAATTAAAGATTGGTTTAACAAATAATCAACGATTTGAACTACCACGACTTACGAACATTTATCAGACGAACGAGCTTGAGTTAAGTGCGGTAAAGAAATGGCGCGCAGTCTGTTTGCCACTAGTATTAATAATGACCAGTTGTCTCTGTGCTTGAGATCGTCATAAATCGTGTGTTAGCAAAAAAAATACTGGTTTATACAAATGCTTTGCGTTCAGCTGATCGCAGTAGTCGAAAGCAGTGTTCGTCGGAAGGATCCGGTGTGTGTATCGGGACATCCGGTCTGCAGTTATTTTTGAAATGTATTGTAATTTGTTTGCCATGATGAAATATTGATGGGTGGTGTACGCCACACTTTACAAAATAAAACTCAAGAATTAAAACAACGTTTTTTTTTTTTTAATTACACTATCAGTTCTGTATCGTGGAGTGCTTAAAACAAGCCACTATCACGAGCAGAAATTTGCCGGCACTGAAAGTGCTCCCACAGGCTCATCATTTAGTGCAGGTGTTAGTAAGGACAAAACAATTAAAAATACAATAATTATGTACCTATAAAATACTAACACAAACACAAATCATGCAAATAAATTAAGACATTAAGGTATTATTGCGCAAAATATTTTTTAGCTTAATTTTACTAACATGCAGGTCAATCACATGATCATTTATATTATAGATTCTACTCATGCGACTAATAGGCTCATGCCTCCCATAATTCGTTCTATGATGGGGGCTAAACAATAAATCAACACTACGTAAATTATGGGCACCACACCGAAAATTAAAGTCAATAGATGACAGCAAGTCAGGTGCATCTATTTGACCGGATATAAGCTGCTGTAAAAAAATGATATCGCTATTAAACCTTCGTTGAGAAAGGGGTAACATTTGAAGAATCTTAATACGCTGACTGTATAGAGGAAGGTTAAAAGGATCATCCCATGGAAGTCATCTAAGTGCAAATCGAATAAATTTACGTTGAATGGCCTCTATTCGATTTGAATGAATGTTGTAGGACGGCGTCCAAACTTGTGAAGCATACTCTAGAATCGGACGGACAAAACAATTGTACAATGACATAGTAACGTATGGGCCATTAAATTCTTTCGCCCACCTTTTTACGAAGCCCAGCATAGAATTAGATTTATTAACAATAAAATTGATATGCTTATCAAAAACCAGTTTTGGATCGAAATAAACCCCAAGATCCTTAAAATTATCAACAATACAAAGAATATGTTGAGACAAAGAATATTGAAAGGTGGAAGGTATATTCTTTCTAGAGAATGTTATATGTTGACATTTAGTAGGGTTCAGGGATAAACCATTTTTATCACACCAATTGGCGAAGCTATTAATGTAAGATTGAAGAAAAATTCTATCTTGCTGACTAGTGATAGATTTAAATATTTTCATATCATCAGCGTAGATCAAGATATTACTGTGATTTATACATGCTTTAACATCATTAATGGCTAGTATAAATAGAATTTGTCCGAGGTGACTACCTTGGGGAACTCCAGACTGAGCTATAAAAGATACAGATAGCGATCCTCTAAATTTTACTTGATAAACCCTTGATCTAAGGTATGAATTAACCCATTTTATGAAACTTGGTGGGAAACCAAAAGCCCTGAGCTTAAACTCGATTATTTCATGGGACAGCTGGTCGAAAGCTTTAGAGAAGTCATTTCGTCCTTATTCTCTAAGGCATTAGAACAATCATGCAAGAAACTTAACAGATTAGTGACAGTGGATCTGTTCCTTACAAATCCATGCTGTTCATTACAAATTAAATTGCGCCAAAGAAATATTAACTTTTCGCAAACAATTTGTTCAAAAAGCTTAGTGATACACAAAAGCTTTGAAATAGGCCTATACTTAGTGATATCACCACGTTCACCTTTTTTTAAATACAGGTGTGATAAAAGCACTTTTCCATACAAAAGGGAATGTACCAGTACTAATGGACAATTCAAACAGATATTTAAGATATGGAGCAATTGCATGACTACATTTTTTAAGAACGATCGGTGCAATGCCATCAGGACCTGATGAATAATCATTCTTCAGAGAAGAAATAAATTTTAAAATTGTTTCCAAATCAAATTAGAAGCTACTAAAACTTATTTGGGAACAGCCAGTTAGATAACTAAAATATTGCTCATCTTTGTGAAGAGGGGTCACCCTAAACGACTTACTGAAATAATCTGCAAACATATTGCTTGCATCTAGCGAATCAGCAGTTGTAGAGTTATTGTAAGTAAGTTTCGATGGATAACCATCGGATTTTTCTTAGAATTAACAAATCCCCAAAAAGTTTGGGGTCCAATTTTAGAGAGCATTCCATTTTACTTATGTAGTCAATATATAAGTTGCAAGATAAAGATTTGAACTCATTGAATAATGTGAGATAGAGTTCAAGATCTGAATGGCAGAGACTTTTTAAATAGTTCTTCCAAGCCCTATTACGTCTGTTTCGTATCGATTTGAGATCTTTAGTATACCAGGGATGGGACGTTTTCATATTCCTAGAGGATTTGACAGGAATCACTTTGTTCATGCAATTATCCATCAAAGAATAAAAAGCGCCGACTGCATCTTCAATATCAGATAACGCAGTAATATTAAAATTAAGGCTATTAATTTCATCAGAAAGCCTTTGAAAATTTGCTTTCCGAAAGTCAAAGATTGCGAACGGTCATACGAATTACTGTTTTCGTACAGATGTGCGCCCAGTTCAATAAATACATCCAAGGGTGGATGATTGTCATCTATGTTAGTTATACTGAAGTGGGATTCCAGAACAACAGTACTAACAGAGTCAGAAGAGAAAACAAGATTGAGAGTTCGATTTTTGAAATTTTTTATACAGCTTGTTTGCTGTAAGTCAGAAGACAAAATGTTGTCAAGTAAAGAGAGCTCTTGTTGGGCAGAGTCAAAGGATGGAATGAAATGAGAATCATCCTCAGAAGGTACCCATCCAATATATCTGGGACGTTAAACCATATATTTATCTTAATGAACCCACTACATACCGCACCGCACGTCTCAACACCATGAACAACCAAATACGACTCCTGTCCCTCTTACCAACGGAAGTGGTGAACAATCCAAACACCAACATCAACGGCGGTGAACATCACGTTGTTACAATACTAACCATATATTTATTTTTAACAAGACTACATTTAAAGTTATTCTTAACATATGCAACAACACCTCCAGTTTGACTAGATTCCCTTTCACAACTTTACGGAGGATAGTAGCCTTCTAGTTAGACACTATTCAAATCTCTGGGGTTTGAAACGTGTGTTTCAGTTATTACTAAAGTGTAAACATTTGCACTATGCACCAAACATTGTAGTTCATCGAAATTTTTTGAATGGCCCTGGACGTTTAAATAAATGCATCGAATATCATTTAGTTGCTAATAATCAATTCTTCAAGAAATTAGTAGTTTCCTTTGGAATACTGGACAATTCACAGAGTCTTTTTGGCACTACAACAATTCATACAATTATATTCAAAACTTTTGCAATCTTTCACGTCATGGTTCCCACTACATCTAACACAAACTTTTCCTTGGCACAATTTCTCGCTTTATGAATAAAGCCACAGCAATTGAAACATCTCATATCCTCGGCATCCAACCCATCCAGTACTAGCTTTAGTGCACTCCTTTAACTTCAGTTCACAAATATAATATGTGTACGCACATTATTTCACACTTTTCTAACTCTTTTTGATATTTTAGCTTTGTATATAGACTTTATAGTATTATCATAACAGCGAGTTTTTTATTTTGGCCTCACGTTAGTAGATGGCGTTTGGAAGTATTGTGTCTTAAATTCTGCTGTCACCATTTGTATACCCTATTCTAAGGGTGTATTAATTTTGACGCATAGTTTGTAACATACCTTAACATTTCCCGTAGACCCCTAAAAGTTACTATATTTATGATCAGCATCGATAGTAATGTCGATCTAGCCATGTCCGTCCGTCCGTCCGTCCGTCCGTCCGTCCGTCCGTCTGTTGTCAAAAATTAGGCCTTTAGACCTGAAATTTTAACCATATACTCTCTAGGGTCCCGAAATAACCAAGTTTACGAATTTTTGAAATATGCCCACAGACTCGCTTAGTTCGCGTAAGTAAATTCTATATACACCCATATCAAAACAAAAGAGATGCGTAGTTTTCAATGAGTTTAGCGAACTTTGCGAATTCGAGCGAGGTTTGCTAACATTTGCTTGCACTGGAGTCAGTGTCAACTGTTGCTACTCGCAAGCAAATGTATCACCCTAGGATGTAAATAATCACCAAACATCGGAATTCGCATTAGATCTGATTCCGTTTGTAATCATATCAACAAAACCCCGTTTGTATTTTGTTGACTTCATAGTCTGCAAAAAGGGGTAAACACCACCATCGCATCATAATATTGCACCACACACAACAGTTGCAAGGCCACCACAATCACCGAATACTATGGTTCATTGCATTTGCGATTGCACCAAAAGTGCCGTTCTCAATAACATCATCATCAGTCGATCCCAAGTAGCGGTAGTTGCGACCGAAATTTATTGCCGGCTTATTGACGAATGACGAGTGGTAGGGCAAAGTAATTTGAACATCAACCCTCGCTCCCAAGTAGCGCTGGATGCGACAGGCAACAATGAAGCATAACGATTTCCAATAAAGGCAAAACATCATAAGAAAATCGACACGAGAAAAGTGCAATAACATTTATTTTAAGAAATAATAGAAATAGAAATAAGTTTTATTTATTTTATTTTTTCTAGTTTTTCATCACCTTGCAGATTTGCTAATTCGCAAACCATATTCGGCTAAAAAGCTAGTCGAGTCATCAACATTTCCGAATTTTTAGGGCGGGAGATAAGTTTTGGGCGAATATTTCTTAAACAGTTTAAAACAAAGCGATAAATAACACAAAAAAGTTCCAGAACAAAGAACAAATAACCAAACAATATTTTTGAATACTCAAAAGTAAACAATAGACTAGGGTTGTGTTCAAAACGTGAGAATTGCGCTTTATAATTATTGGTCACACGGTGACTATTTTTATTATAACCTATTCTAGGGGTATATCAATTTCGACGCATAGTTTGTAACATACCTTAATACTGCAGGTAGACCCCTAAAAGTTACTATATTTATGATCAGCATCGATAGTAATGTCGATCTAGCCATGTCCGGCCGTCCGTTCGTCCGTCTGTTGCCGAAAATTAGGTCTTTAAACTTGGCCTAGAGAGCTGAAATTTTAACCATATACTCTCTAGGGTCCCGAAATAATCAAGTTTACGAATTTGGTGCTGCTCGGGAGAAAAAAAAAATTCCAAATCCGCCCACTGACACGCCCACAATTAAATAAAACAATTTTATTGAAAAATCAAAATTTGAGCTAGGGAACTGAAATTTATAATATATACTCTCTAGGGGCCGTTTATGCTCATGTGTAAATATTTTGAAAATCCGCCTACTGACACGCCCCCAATTAAAAAAATAAACTTTTTTTGAAAATCCAAAGTTTGAGCTAGGGAGCTAAAATTTATAATACATTTTGTTGTTCTTGTCTCCAGTTGTGTTTTATCTGTCAAAGGTGATAATTAAATCAAACAAATGTTTTTATTTTCTTTAATATTTTTTTATTTTAATATTTTATTGTCACAACTATTATTGTTATTTGTTATTGATTATTAATGCAACGCGTTTCAAAGCAGTGGCTTCATCATAGGGCGTAGACTAAATCGTTGTCAATAAAGTGTTTTTTTATTATTTGTAAGTCTATTGATGTATGGGTGTGGGGCTGTTGGAATTGACTACCTCTGTCTCCCTTCGTCTGCTGTGATAAGCTATTGCTGTGTCAAATAGTGTAAATACGCGCAACACTTAATAGAACATAACCACAACTACAATAGTATCGAGGAAAACCTAAAACCATTACACATACGCCAAAAAGGTAAACAACTAGACGCAATAGAGGAATTTGAAATGTACAAAGCTTACAAAACAGACAGACACAAATTACTTAACGACAAATTAATTATGAAAAATAATCCACTATTTGACACAGCAATAGCTTATCACAGCAGACGAAGGGAGACAGAGGTAGTCAACTGCTGTTGGAGTTGACTACCTCCGTCTCCCCCACACCCATACATCAATAGACTTACAAATAATAAAAAAACACTTTATTGACAACGATTTAGTCTACGCCCGATGAAGAAGCCACTGCTTCGAAACGCGTTGCGTTAATAATCAATAACAAATAACAATAATAGTTGTGACAATAAAATATTAAAATAAAAAAGATATTAAAGAAAATAAAAACATTTGTTTGATTTAATTATCACCTTTGACTAAAATTTATAATATATACTCGCTAGGGGCCCTTTATGCTCATGTGTTAATTTTTTTTAAATCCGCTTACTGACACGCCCACAATTAAATAAAACAATTTTATTGAAACACCCAAGTTTGAGCTAGGGAGCGTTTTTTTTGATAAAATCCTTTAAATGTTATATAACAAAATATGCAAAGCGTTCTTAACAATTCAACCATACTTAGACTTTTGTCACGCCCACTTATGAGGGATAGGAATAAGAATAGGGTATCCAACAGTTCGCCCAAGCGGACTGTAGCCCGTCCCTATGTTTTTTACACACTTTGAAAACGAAGAAAGAAAACCAAATAAACTGCTTTATCTCTCTTTATCGAACCTTTCATAATTGCATTCCCATGTATGTTGTATTTGTTTTCTTTGTAAGAAGGAGCATAGGCATTTTCGTTGTTTAGCAGCACAGGTAGCATGTAGGATTTGCAAGTAAGTTAATTTCTCGCATTATCGATTCTCTGGTCATGCCATATGATTTTCATTTGTATGGAGGTGTAAGTATGTATGTATTTATTTTTTTGTGTAAATGATGATTTGCAATGTTGCCTTCGCTTCGGCATGTAATATGTTTGATAAGAGAGAGATGATGGGAAAATAAGAAATCTGGCTTTGTCGTCTGCGAGTAGAATGTATGATGGAAGAGGCGATTCGTTTGAAAGGAAAAATTTAATCATATTTGCTTTCGGTATTTCTCATTAAATGAGATGTTATGAGTTTGTCGCATTTTGGACTCTCACTGTTTCGGCTATATCTTGGCGCAAAAGGTACCGATTTCTATCTTTTTTTTCTTGTAATTGATTTAGAAATATTTGATCTAATTTATAAAGCAATGAAATAATTACTTTTTTGTCGATGAATATTTATATGGATAGTAAGAATTTTCGTTGTTTTTCGTGGAGCTAGATTGCTAAATTCGATGAACGACATATTTTATACGAGTATTGCAGAAGTTTATTTATCTTTAATCAACATGTGAAATTGTTGGTATATATATTTTAAAGTCCATGTACCTTTTCAATGAAGCATTGAGGAAGGTTACTTGTTGGTATTTTTTGCTTAATGGAGGCTGCTTACTTATTTCTCTATTGCATCGAACATGGTCTAACATTAGTGTTCAAAGCCAATCATATTCATTAATGCGCAGTTGCATTATGTTTAATGCCAATTACATTCATTAATGCGCAATTGCATTTTTGATATCTTATCTTAAGTTGCGACGAGTGTGGGAATCCAAATTTCTAGTCCATGTTTCGTGCCGAAACATGAGTTGCGTGAGCCTACGAAAAGGTTTTCATTCCCACGAACAGGGAATGTGCAAAAATTCACTTTTGACTAATAATCGCGAAAGATATGAATTGGATTCCCACATTTAGAACATTAGATTGCGTTTTTTCTTCCACCGAGGTATCCCCATTAGGCCTACGCCTCGCATTTAGCTCATAAATAAAAAAAAAAAAATAATATTACCTTACCTACATAACAACGCATACCTAGCGCATACCTATCGTACATACAAAATAAATAAACTATATATCAACAATATCTACCATAATTAAAAGCAAATAAAAATAAATATGAATATAAATAGTTATGTGTAAAAAAAACCAGAAAAACACACCCATTCATTTAAAAAAATATAACTTTATTTATAGAAATTTATTTACATAATGCTTATACTTACGGGTTGGCAGCCTTAAATCCTTGTTGTTTTTTTTTCAGTGTAAATTTATTTAGTCCGATTAAAATAAATTTAACGATGTGTTCATTGTGTCCATAACTGCTACACGTCATAGTTTTTGTCACTTCCAACTGGTTTATCATCTGACTCGAGAGGTTTTTAACCAAGTTTTCTTGTTTTCGGTCATCTGGAAAAACTTTTTCGAATATTTCCTTTAGTCTTTTTACGACATTTTCAAAGCTTATAGTTGGCACCGTAAGCTTCCCAAACTCTGACAGAGTTTGTGTGGTCTCATAAGCCTTGAGACGTATTAGCAAGGCTTCTTCTCGACAAGAATTTGTCTCATCGATCATAAATTGCGTGCAGGTTTCGCAATTAATCTTGTTCCGTAACTTAAACGCTGCAAATCCTGCGTAGAACGTTAAAGCTCCTTCCAGTAGCTCCTCTGAACATCTTTTCATTGTAACTGTTTCTTTAGTGTTACTCATCGCGAAGTCTTCATCTGCGTCATCGTACTCGATAATGTTTAAAATTTCGGTCTCCATATCTGCTTAAGATTTCTTATGAATCTGTAAGCCAAGAGTTACGTGCAAACCCATATGGTTGCACTTAAACATAATATTATCAGATGCTTTGTCCTTGAAATAGTCAACGGCATTACACAAAACAAATGCAGATGTTTTGCACTTGCCAAAAGTAGTAAACAACATGCAGGTGTTTTGCACTTGCCGAAATCTGGTAAACAACACGCAGATGTTTTGCACTTGAAATGGAGCAAGTGCATTTATACAAAATAAGCGCAGATGTTTTGCACTTAGGCGGACCAACGGAATCAGACAAGCGCAGATGTTTTGCACTTGATGCTTTCGGGAGCCGTGCGCCTTGTTTTTGCTTGCAAGTGCATGCACGTAAACAAGTGCAGGTGTTTTGCACTTAGACATAGAAAACGTTAGAGAGAGGTTTCCTTTTAAGTTAAGTTCAAACTAAAAGGAGTCTTAGAAAAAACATTGTTAAATAAAGAACCCAAAGTGGATAAGTAAATCAAATTTATAATGTGTTTTTACTTTGAGTAAAGTTAAACACGTAACTGGCGCAGTCGGGAAAAAAAAAGATGATGCATTTAATGCAGTAATGTATTGTTTTTGTAAACCATTTGTTATTGAAATTTCACTGAAATCCAAAAAAAAAAAAAAAATTAAATTAAATATATTTACAAACGAAAAAGTGCATAGTAATTGAAATTTATTCCAATATAATACTACATATTCGGCGAATTAATAATGATCATACAAATAATATATACGACTGTAAAATTGTTGGACTTTTCAAACACTAAACGAGAATTTTAAACTAAAATCTAACTTTGAATGAAAAAAGAAAGAAATAAAATACAAACAAAAAACTGGTGATTAAAATTGAAAGACTAATTAGTTAAAAGACATAAACTAAAAGAAAATATTGGACAACAAGTAAAGTGAGCTCTTACGCTTTGTGGAAGCAGAGAATAAAGCATCGTTGGAATCAGCAGCATAGAAGGAAATCAACTTTTCGGAACGACGACAAATTAAATAAAAGCAGAGGTATGGCAAACTTCAATTTACTAGAATTTATAAGGGAGATTTCGGATTTCACGGGATTGGCAGAAGAACTAGATATATTTATTAAGCAAGTAGACTATGTTTATACGTTGATGCAAAATTTAGATGAAAATTCAAGAGGCTTTTTAGATTTAAAAATACGACAAAAAATTAAAGGTAAAGCAAATTTGGTTTTAATTACTAATAATAAAAATCCAACTCATTGGCCTTTAATAAAGACCATATTGAAATCTAACTGTGGTGTAAATGAAAGTGTCGAAAGTATCGTTAATGAAATAAAAGTTCTAAAATTTGAAAACTCGGTTGAAGAATTCTTTGAAAAAAATTTAAATCTTTTGACGAAGTTGAATATAAAATCTTCTTTGAGTTCAGACATTCCTGCGTGGTTCAATAGCGATCAAAATGAGGAAATTGTTTTAAAGTTATTTATTAGTAAGTTACCTAGTGAGCCAAAACTAATTCTCCATGCTAGGAATCCATCGAATTTATCAGAAGCGAAAGCTATTCTCGTTGACACAGATAATTTTTTTAAACAGTTTAACCATAATTACAACATAAATAGGAACTTCTTATATACTAACCCACAACACTTTAGACCTATGAATAGAAATTCAGGACAGCCAAATATAATAAACAATAATAATCAAGCTTATCCAAGAATCTCAAACATTGTTCGAAATTTACAACAGAATAGGGCTCATAACTCTCAAAATACAAATACAATTGATTCCGGTTACTATAATCCAAACAACTCAATTCGTATAAATCAAAGGACTAACAACTCAGGGATCAGACAAAATGGTCAGAGTTCTGTATCTTTTAGAAGTAGAAATTCGAATATGGAAGTTGATCACATAGAGACAGAAAACTCTCATAAAGGTGACTTTCAAGGAAATGTCCAAACTGAACATTCCAACGACTCACATTTCCAAAATTTTCAAATCAACCGCCTCAGAACTCTTCCATGCATAATAGTAAGAACTAGGTCAAGTCCATTAAAATTGCTTATTGATTCTGGAGCAACTACATCGGTTATACAAAAAGGAATGTTTCATAGTTCTTACAAAACGGAACTTGAACAGCCACTGATACTTAAGTCTATCAGTTCGAATTCATGTATTAACACAAAAATAACGATCCCACTCTTCAAAGAGTTCAACAGACCTTTAGCAAAAATCGAAATGCTTGAAACGGAATTATATAGTGATTTTGATGGCATAATTGGATGTAATATTTTAAAGCCCTTAGAATCAAAAATAGATTTTCAAAATTCACAGCTTATTACAAAAGGTGCTACAATTCCACTAGTCTTTAGCAATCTACCAACTCCATTTACACAGGACGAGATTCATACCACAAGTCAAAATGAAATTCATTTTGAAAAGCCTGATATAGACAGTATTATAAAAAGGTTGAAGCTCGATAACCTTAACGGAGAAGAAGTAATGACGCTAACAGCCACCATTCGAAAGTTTAATAAAGTTTTTTACATCGAAGGGGAAAATTTATCATCTGTCGTAAAATATAACCATCAAATTCCAACAAAAAACGATATTCCTATCTTTTCAAAATCATATAGGTATCCTGAGGCACACAAAGCTGAAGTTGATAAACAAATAGCAGACATGCTTCGTTCCGGGATTATTGTAAATTCAACCAGCCCATACAGTGCCCCAATTTGGGTTGTCCCAAAAAAAATAGATAACTCAGGCCAGCAAAAATGGCGCATTGTTGTCGATTATAGGAAATTAAATGACGTAACGACCGATGATCGATTTCCAATCACTAATATGGAAGATATATTTTCCAAATTAGGTAACGCTCAATATTTCTCAACCCTTGACCTTGCAAAAGGTTTTCACCAAATTCCGGTGAGTATAGAAGACAGGCATAAAACGGCCTTTTCAACCGCGAGCGGGCACTATGAGTTTACACGAATGCCGTTCGGATTGAAAAATGCCCCAGCGTCTTTCCAAAGGATGATGAACGAAGTACTTTCTGATTTTGTTAATAGAATTTGTGTCGTATATTTAGATGATATACTTATTTTTTCAACATCACTTCAGGAACACATAGATTCCCTTAACAAAATCTTTAAAAGGCTTCTTCAACATAATCTTAAGTCGCAAATCGACAAATGCAACTTTTTAAAGCGCGAAACTGAATACCTGGGACACATAATTTCTGCGGAAGGTATAAAGCCCAATCCTAATAAGATTGAGTTGATTAAACAGATAAAAGTACCCCAGACTATAAAACAAATAAAATCGTTTCTAGGAGTCACTGGGTTTTATAGGAAATTCATTAAGGACTACTCGAAAGTAGCCCTCCCAATGACAAAATGCCTTAAGAAAGGTAATAAAGCTGATATAAAAAACAGTCAGTACATTGAGTCTTTTAACAAGCTTAAAGAACTTATATGTACCTGTACGGTTTTGGCATATCCAAACTTTGAAAACTTATTTACATTGACAACCGATGCTAGCAACTCAGCTTTGGGAGCAGTTCTCTCCCAAAACCAACATCCCATTGCATTCGCTTCAAGAACGTTAAATCGTCATGAAATTCATTACAGCACTGTAGAAAAGGAACTTCTCTGTATAGTATGGGCCACTAAGTACTTTAGACCTGTCGGGTTGGTTACCCACCAGGCGCGTCCCCAGGTGGTGGATAGGGGGACCTCGGTACGATACGTTCGTGATCCGAGGTTTTAGAGTCATAGCGGCGTTTTATACACCGTCAAAGCTCTATCGCGAACCAAACCAAAAAACAAGTATGCAGGAACAACTTAATGATTCAAATACTCCAGGTGGTACTCGCATGGGCGAAAATCCACCCGTGGTCTTTTCGACCACGGTCGGGGCACGGATTCTGGAGGCCCCAACCGACATACATATACCCCCCGCCTGTACAGGCGTTGACCTTCGAGTTGCGAAAAGGTTTGCTTCCGAAGATTCCTGCAGCTCTATCTCCGACACGTTCGGTAGACTGGGCTGGAAACATGAAGAAAGTGGCGGAGAGGTTCAACCTGATACGCTTAATCTTCAGACCAATAGACAGACAGCCGATAGGTGTGATGCTGCCGACGAGGCCTGCGAAACCGAACAGGTGAAACGGGCCACAGAGGCGGCGTCCACTGGTCAGCGTCCATCTAAGAGCCAGCGAAAGAGGAAAAGGAGAAAGGCGGCTATCGTGCGGCGCGAAGAAACTGCACCGCCAGTTGAAAGCGCAAGCGCTGAGAACTGCCCTTCCCCGGCGGCGACGGAAAAGAGATGCAGGTCGGCAGAGGTTACCCCAACCGAAACCAGCCAGCTGACTGAAACCAACGCTGCCTCCCCTTCCAATAGCTCGAACAGGAACAAACGGAGGAAGAAGACCTCAAGCACTCCTGTCGGTGTAACTGCGCGCGCACCTTCTGCGTGCCCTTCCACTAGTATGACTGATGTATTTCCAATGATTGGATTTACTCAGATTAACCTTCAACACTCCAAGGCTGCTACTGCACTCATCAGTAAGAAGCTTTCTGTGTTGAATACAAAAGCCCACATAATATCCATACAGGAGCCATGGGTGTGGAAAAATCGCATCTGTGGCCTTGGAGGTGTCCGTGGCACTACGATACTCTGTGACGAGCGGTCCGAGAGACCAAGGGCTTGTCTTGCTGTGTCGAACCTTTTCTCAGCGACTAAGCTTGGACAATTTTGTGGCCAAGATTTGGTTGCTGCAGCCATTAGCTACGAAACGAATGAAAATTGGAAGACCTTCATCGTAGCGTCAGCTTATCTCCCCTATGATTCGGTAGTGCCTCCACCACCGAGGGCAATTGCTGAACTCATTGACTATTGCGACACCAGGAAGATGGGCCTAGTTATATGCTGTGATGCCACTGCTCAAAACACTATTTTTGGCAGCAGCAAATGCAACATGCGAGGAAACCATCTCCTGGATTTCATTCTATCATCTGATCTTACTATCAACAATGTTGGCTCGCAACCAACTTTTGTGACGTCAAGAAGACAGGAAGTGATCGACCTAACTTTATCAAATAGATACTTTAAGGCGGTTACTAACTGGAGGGTCTCTTCGGAGGTGTCCCTCTCAGACCATAGATATATCGAATTCCAAATCGAATGCGAAGCCATAACTTTGCAGGAGAGGAGGAATCCGAGAAAAACCAACTGGATACGCTTCAGGGAGGAATTAGGGAAAACTCTCAAAACTCCAACCAAACTCAGGACGAGACAAAAGGTAGAGGAGGCTGTTCAAGACCTGAATAGTGCCATTACTAGCTGTTTTGAACTGACGTGCCCAGTAAGCAAACCCCCTGGCAGAACACCGGTTCCCTGGTGGAGCTCGGAACTGCAAAGAATTCGTAGAGAAGCTAGAAAGCTTCTAAATAGGTCACTCAAGACTGATTTGGAGACAGACTGGAATCTCTACCGATCGAAGCAGAAGGAATATAAGAGGCTAATTCGGGTATCGAAAAGTGCTTCTTATAAGAATTTCTGCGAAAAGATTGAAAAGCTGGGTGAAACTAGTAGGTTGGTTAAAGTTCTGAAAAAGGGCAAACCAGCCAAACTGGACTCACTTAGAAAACTTGATGGCACCTTCACTGAGACGAAAGCGGAAACTCTTAGTTATCTGCTGGAGTCTCACTTTCCGGGTAACCAGATTACAATTGGTTCACAACCAGCCCCGATTACCGAGACTATGAGTGAGCCAAGACAAACAACTCGGCGTAGCTGGTATATTGCGAAGGCCGTGGTGACGGACGAGGCCATTAAATACGCATTTGCGTCTTTTGACGGCTTCAAGTCGCCTGGTACGGACGGAATATACCCAGCCATGCTGCAACAATGTACAAACCAGCTGCTACCGACTATGAAGAAAATCTTCACCGCTGTCCTAGCACTGGCATACATTCCAACACCCTGGCGTACAGTTAGAGTGGCATTCATATCAAAAATTGGCAGAAGTGACTACTCGCTCGCCAAGAGCTTCAGACCAATCAGTCTGACTTCTTTCTTGCTGAAAAGCTTGGAAAGGCTGGTCGAGCTTCACGTGCGCAAAGGTGCTTTGCGATTGCACCAACGCGGAAAATCCTGCGAGACTGCGCTCCAAAATCTAGTTGGTAGAATTGAAGGCGCGCTTGACAGAAAAGAATACGCGATGGGCATTTTCATCGATATTGAGGGTGCTTTTGACAATGCGACTTTTGATAGCATGTGCAGCTCCGCCAGACAACACGGAGTAGACGAACCATTGGTGTTGTGGATTAAAGCAATGCTAATGAATAGAACGTTGGTTGCGGATGCGGATTGTGGCCGCTATGTTATGGCGGGGGTAAACAGAGGCTGCCCGCAAGGCGGCGTCATGTCTCCACTGCTGTGGTGTATGCTGGTCGACTCTCTGTTGAACGCACTCAACAGTTCTAATATTTACGCTCAGGCGTACGCGGATGATGTTGCCGTGCTTTCTGTTGGATCATGCCTAGCGACTGTATGCGCCAAGGCGCAGGCGGCCCTTGACGTGATCGACGAATGGTGCACTAGGAATGGGCTCTCGGTCAATCCTCTTAAAACTGAGGTTGTTCTCTTTACGAGAAGGAGAAAGCTGGTCGGGTTGACTCAGCCAGTGCTAAAAGGCGTCACAATCCAACTCTCCAATGAAGCAAAGTATCTGGGAGTCATCCTGGATAGCAAACTTCTTTGGTCCAAACATGTTGAGCTGAAGACTGCCAAGGCGCTGTCTATTTGCTGGCAGTGCAAAGGCATTTTCGGCAAGACATGGGGCTTATCACCGAAAAGAGTCCTATGGATTTATACGGCTATGATAAGACCATTTATAGCATACGCATCGGTTGTTTGGTGGAATAAGCTTTCACGTAAATACGTCACTGCTGCTTTTGCCAAACTCCAAAGGCAGGTATGTCTCGGCTGCACGGGGGCCTTCCCCAGCACGCCTGGCTCCGGCCTAGATGCACTATTGAACCTTCCACCCCTTGATGTTTACATCATGGGCTGTGCAATCAAGGCTATCTCACGTCTTACAAGAGGTGGCTTTTGGTATAACTCGCACTGGAGTTTTGATGAACTTGCGCAACGGTTGTCCTTCGACTCCTGTCTTATGGATATGCCGTCTGATGCGATGACACCGGAACTTCGGCTAAAGCGCAAATACGAGGTCGACTTTCCTCGCGTCCAGGACTGGCTCTGGCCGGACTCTGAACCTGGAAGGGAATGCAGTCGAATCTTTACGGATGGCTCCAAAACCGATCAAGGATCTGGTGCTGGTGTCTTCGTGGAGAGCGATAGCGTTAGACTTTTCTTTCCGTTAGGCAAACATGCGTCAGTCTTCCAAACAGAGACTTATGCTATCCTAATGGCCATGGACTATGTTACGAGGAACAGGTGGAGGGGGCGAAGTATCTGCGTCTGTAGCGACAGTCAGGCTGCGCTTAAGGCCTTACTCAAACCCTTAACTACCTCCAAAATAGTACGTGAATGCAAGATATCTCTGAATTCGGTCGGAAGGCTGAATTCACTTAAACTTGTCTGGGTCCCGGGTCATAACGGGATCACGGGAAATGAGATCTCCGATGAACTTGCTAGACAAGGCTCAGAGGGGGACCTCTCAGGACCTGAACCAGCGATCTGTCTGCCTGCGTCCTCGGTCAGGGCTTCCATTGACGGTTGGGTTTCCTATGAACACAATCGCCGTTGGCATGACTCTCCAGGGTGCAGACAGACTAAGCAAATGCTCCCCGACGTCTGTGGGAAATCCGCGGCATTCTTGTTGTCTCTCAACAGAAAAGACTGCAGACAGACTACTGGCGTTCTTACGGGACACTACGCTTTTGCCAAACACCTTAAGGTGCTAGGCCTAAGCGACACCACCAACTGCGAAGCCTGTGGAGAAAGCGACGACACTGCGGAACATTTCGTCTGTGATTGTCCTGCTTTTGCTCGTATCAGGTGGCAGGTATTTGGTGCGGATATGGTGAGTGCTGTAAACCTAAGCTCCTTATCATTGAAGCGCCTTCTCGTTTTTCTTAGAAAAACGAGTAAATTCCCACAGTAAAATGTGGTGTGTCTGCCTGGCAGTACAATGGACCAGTATTGAGTCTGAGTGCTCCAGTGCAGAAAGTTTCACACATCCCGACAAAAAAAAAAAAAAAAAAAAAAAGTACTTTAGACCATACCTGTTCGGGCGTAAATTCATAGTACAGACTGATCACCGACCACTGGTCTGGTTGCATTCCTTGAAAGAACCAAATTCCAAACTACAACGCTGGAAAATCAAGCTGAATGAATACGACTTTGATATTGAATACATTAAAGGTAAAGAAAACAATGTAGCCGATTTCTTAAGTCGTTTAGAAACAAATTATATGGAAAATGATGAAATCAGATCCGATTTGGCAACAATACACAGCGGTATTGAAAATCAAAACGACCATATTTTTATTACAGAAACGCCATTAAATGTATACAAAAACCAGATTTTATTAGAGAAAAAACATGCAAACAAACATACCAACAAATTTTTATACAAAAAGAAAAGGAGGACAATTATAACTGTGATTAACTATACTGAAGAATTTATTTTAAAGGTCCTTAAAGAAATTTTTCCAATAAAGGGAACCGTTGGAGTCTATTGCAAGGATGATCGTACGTTTATAGAATTCCAAAAAACAATAGTGAAGTTTTTTTCAAATTCACCGGATATGAAGATTCTTAGATGTACCAATATTTTACAAGACATTACCTGCAAAGAAAAATTATTAGAAATAATTGAAAAAAACTCATCTGAACAAAAATCATAGAGGAATTGAAGAAACCTATTTTGAAATTAAAAATGTATACTACTATCCAAATCTTAGACTAGAAATACATAAATACATAAATAACTGTATTTTGTGCAACATGTGCAAATATGACAGAAACCCAATTAAACCAAAATTAATGATATCCGAGACTCCCAACAAACCAAACGAAATATTACATATAGATATATGGTTTTTAAATAAAAATACTATGTTTCTAACATGCATTGATAAACTGACTAAACATGTGTCTATTCACCCCATAACCGACAGAAACTCTATAACAATAGTTGATATTCTGAAAGAAAGGTTTGCAATCTTAGGTAAACCAGGTAAAATAGTTGCTGACATTGAGTTTAATACCGCATATATTAAGGATTTCCTAAGAAAAGAAAACATACTATACCATTTTACATCCCCAAATACACACACAGGTAATTCAGTAATAGAAAGATTTCATTTAACATTAAACGAACATATTAGATTATTGAAGCTTAGTAAAGAAAATAAAGATACTAATGATAAGTTGCTAACATTAAAAGCAGTCGAATTGTACAATGACACTTTTCATTCAACAACAAAATACAAACCAAACGATCTTCTTCATTCTACTTTAAACGAATCACAATGGAACGAACTGAAACAAAGAGTCCATTCAAATAAAGAAAAGAAAATTAACAAAATTAACAACGCACGAATAGATACACCACAGTATAGAGATCGCGAATTAGTTAAGAATTTAGGCTTTCACAATATTAAATACTTACCGCGATATGTAATAAAAGATGTTAAAAGAAAAGACAAAACTTATTTTGAAGACAAAAGCGGATTTAAACGTGATAGGCAAGTTGTAAAAAGAAGTTATAAACATCAGAATCCTATCGAAAATATACAATTTGATAAAAAACTCACAGGAAGAGATTACTCCCAAAGATATAAAAAAAAAAAAAAAAACAGTAGGTAATCTAATTTCCTCTTAATTGTCACAAAAAAAATAAACACTTTGTACCAAGAAAAATATAATGATAATAAAATTAATGTTAGAAAAAAAAAAAAAAAAACATTTAGCTATAAAGATAAGTTTAGGCCTCACATTTTTTCTATATATATACTATACCTTTATAACTTTTAAAATAACTTTATAATTCTTAGAATACGTACTTTTACTTCATCTAGTACCTATAATTTAAATTAATGTAAGCCTAATTATGTAGTCTATATCATTTAAATCATTTATATGTTTATATGGATGCATTCACATATATTTATGTGCATTCAAAAATAAGAGAAAAAAAATGTATACCCACAAATAAATATAAGTAAATAGTTACATGCATATTTACTCTAAATTAATATAAAGCTACATATGTATGTATATAAAGCAAGTGAATGCTATCTAATATTATAAAATCCTTAATCTTAAAATATTGTACAAAACCTAGAATGCATTTAGCATTTAGTTTCAAATCTTTAATGAACTTCATTTACTCAGTTCATTATTTTTTTCGGGGGGACGAGTTACGTGCAAACCCATATGGTTGCACTTAAACATAATATTATCAGATGCTTTGTCCTTGAAATAGTCAACGGCATTACACAAAACAAATGCAGATGTTTTGCACTTGCCAAAAGTAGTAAACAACATGCAGGTGTTTTGCACTTGCCGAAATCTGGTAAACAACACGCAGATGTTTTGCACTTGAAATGGAGCAAGTGCATTTATACAAAATAAGCGCAGATGTTTTGCACTTAGGCGGACCAACGGAATCAGACAAGCGCAGATGTTTTGCACTTGATGCTTTCGGGAGCCGTGCGCCTTGTTTTTGCTTGCAAGTGCATGCACGTAAACAAGTGCAGGTGTTTTGCACTTAGACATAGAAAACGTTAGAGAGAGGTTTCCTTTTAAGTTAAGTTCAAACTAAAAGGAGTTTTAGAAAAAACATTGTTAAATAAAGAACCCAAAGTGGATAAGTAAATCAAATTTATAATGTGTTTTTATTTTGAGTAAAGTTAAACACGTAACTCAAGGGGTTTTTTTCATACGATCCCCTATTTGTGCGCGCCATCGAAAATAGGTTCTCTGCTGGAACTGTATTAAAATGCGCAGTCAGGAGAAACTTCTGCTCAGTGCTCCTAAGATGTGTCCACATCATCTCAATTCCTAGCAGTGTCTGCTCCAAGCCGGAAAAGCAATTAGGTTTTTGAATTCTTCCAGTATATTCCCATGTTGTTATCCACTGGCGTGCATTTCGTATCGACTTAAGTGTCTCGGTCGAATCTGAAATTGGTTGTCGACTTGGATTCCTGGAACTCAGTCTATCGCTATTAAGGTTGTCGAACAAGTCATTTATTTTTTGTATAAAAGTTGCTGTTGATTCGGCAACCTTCTTTTCCTCATCTGTTTTGTAGCAGTTTGCATTCAATGCATATAAAATTCCAGCAGCTACATTAGCGCTAAATACTTGTGTTGCCAGTTTTAGCGATATTTTTTCAAAACCATTTGGGCAAACATGGCTCTTTGTTAGCTTGAAGAAGACTTGAAAAATTCCTTTTGAGTCTTCTTCATACAGCTTAACAAGTATGTTTCAATCTATAATTTCTCCCGAAATTATGATTTTGTGCTTTAACAATATATTCCGCACGCTCTTGAAGAGATGCGTATAACCGTACAGCTTGAAAACCCTTCCGTTCCCAACGTCGAAGTAAGGCTTTTCTGCTGAGCAGTTTGTTAAAACTCCCCAAACTGATCAACATAACTAAGCTGTCTGTGCAAAACCAAATAAAAAAATTCTGCTTATATTCAGAGATTCGATTGTATAACCTAATTCAAACGAAATATGTACCTAATATAATTTTTAATACCGTTTTTAAATGAATGCCGCTTTTATTTGATGAACCAATTAATAAATAAACCAATTTCAGTTGTTCATGAATACCCGCAGAAGCTGAGCATTTGCTCGTACATACACTATAACTTGTCTTATCTTTTTTTATCTCTGCTTCAATTAATATTTTTTCACATGCAAATATGGTTTATAAACCATTTGGGAGTCCTCATTGCTGAAATGCGAATCTCCTTCAACGATGTGAACACAGACACCAATTGTATTGAATACAAAGAAATAAGTTACAGGTGACTGGGATGGTCTAATTCCAATATGCCATAACCTACCCCAAACTTTCATCGAAGCCAACAAATAATACATATGTATACCATCAATCTACTCGATGACAATTCTCCCACCTTTCTTTATCCACCATCGCCCCTACCTTTATATATGAATCATTTTTCACTTGCAAATATGAATTATAAAGAAAATTATTTGAGAATCCTCACCGCTGAAATGCGACTCTTCTTCAACGATCATATACATACATACCAATTGTATTAAATACCAGAAAATATAACCTACCCCAAACTTTCATCAGAGTTCAGAGTAAACAAATAATATGGCATATGTCCCGATAATAATTCCTTCACCTTTCCGCCCTACCGTCAACCACCAACGCTACCTGTGTCATCTTCCTTCTCATATACCTACCTCGTCATGAAGGAGAACAAATAATCAGCTGTTTGCGCAAAACCAAATCTGAATGGAAGGTCGTGCGTTCGAATCCCGGCCAAGTCCATTACTTTATATCGAATACATGAAATCGTAATCTCCCTAAGTATCTTAGACACCACCCGTGGAGAAAAACCCTACAATTGCACCCAAACACTTCTTCCCTGTCTCTCTATTCTTTCTAATAGTAAGTAGCACCGAAAAGCAAGCAATGAAATGTGAAAGTGCTGCTTGCTGTTAAACACAAATGCTTACGCTGTGTAACGCACTATAAGGGTACTGTAACAACAGAAAAAATCACTTTAGCGTAAGCAAATTAGATATAAAAAAAGAAAAGTATTCTGCTAATACTTCCATCAGAGCCAACAAATAAAATACGATAAATCTACCCGATGAGAATGTCCGCTACATCAAACATCAGCCACAGCCACAGCCACCATCGGCATCGGTGGTCGCTACCTGAATGATCTTCATTTCATTCTGATATTCCCATTCAAGAGATTGGAGGAAACAAAAATAAACCCACATAATGTGCATAAACTATCACCATTTGTTTTGGCCCAGAGCGTATAGGTGGCGTATCGTCGTTCGTCGTATACACGAAGTGAGAATACTATAGAGTCTGTATACAATGCTACTAAGAGAACTTGTGGCTTTTGTCTTATTGGAACTATAAGATTGTAGTTTTTACCATGTTTCGTTTTATATCCATTTTCAATTTTCTTTACCGATTCATTTATTGTGTCATCCAATTTAGGGAGGTTTGTTCTTGTTGTTGTTTTTATTGCGAAGTCGATACGCTTCATGCACATACACACTGTTGCGTTCCAAATAAATACGCGTAAATTTATAATTAATTAGGAGCAAGTTTAATTCATTAATTAACGTACAAATCATAAGTTGAAATTGCAATTTTAATTAAGCAGCAGGTGTATTCGATATTGGCACATGACAAGGACAAGAGATTGACTTCGATGGTTTCGGCTGTCAGATTTTAGCTGTGTTTGTTAAGCATTGATAGTACGATCAGAGGATCGTTTGTATCACATACCACAAATCGCCGCCATCATTATTGCTATGGTGCTTTTTTTATGGAATTATTTTAACGGAAAATACCTACCTGTTTAAGTTTAAACAGATTTTTGCAAAGGGGTTCACGTTTATTGTCAATAATCTTCAACTGAATGACATTTTAAAATATAAATTTGAAAACCCAACTTTAAAAATATAGATTGTTTAACATAATTATTGATTAAATGAAAAAAGGGAAGGCCCTTGTTAAGGCCTTTCAAACATGGTTGAATACTTTTGAGGCGACTACTTTTCCAAGTTTTTTCGAGTATTTTTAAGTAGGTTACTTTTTGGTAGCTTTCGAATTGGTTGCTCTTGCCTTGCGGCCGAACTGTCGCCTTTGGTAGTTCAGTGTGTTTGGGTGTGTGGTTAAAACCAATGTTTGACCGCCGACAATCTTTTTTATTTTATTTTCATGCATAGACATGATGAAATTGGCAAGAAATGTAATGCAAGTTATTTTATCGGTGCAGGGAAATAAGTCCACGGGAACTAAGTCCACTGAGGGAATTAGTTCCCACATAGTGGGAAATAAAACCACTTTCGCGAAGTGGACTTAGTTCCCATGTAAGGTGGGAAATAAATTCCCAAAACTCTGAGTGGTTTTAGTTCCCTTTTAATGTGAAGTAAATTCTCACTGTCGACTAAGAACAAAATAAAATTAAAGAGTCAAGTAGGTACTTTGCAATTTTTATTAACAAAATAGAAATTAACTTCTAACTGAGATAGAGTAATAAAGGTACCGTGACCTCGCACCTACTCCAAATCAAACAGTGACCCCAAGCAGGGGGGTTGCAGGCGGGCAGCATGCCCCCCCCCCCATATGCATTGTACTGTTTATGAGATTAGTTACGAAATCGCAAGTAGATTCCATAAATAGTGTAATGCATATGGGGGGCATCCTACCCCCCTGCTTGGAGTCACTGCTTGATTTGGAGTAGGTGCGAGGAGCGGTTTTGAAACTTTGGCTTTATGTCACCATGATAAGCTTAAGATTTTGCTTAATGAGTGTAATCACTAACTGCACTTTACAGTTTTTTGTATAATTCTAAATGTTTGATGTTATTCTTATTTTTGAATGTGTACTAAGTTCCCATAAAAAAAATGGACTAAGTTCCCACTTTACATGGGAACTAAGTCCACTTCGCGAAAGTGGTTTTATTTCCCACTATGTGGGAACTGAGTCCCTCAGTGGACTTAGTTCCCGTGGACTTATTTCCCTGCACCTATTTTATCATATACATTATGCAAAGGGTCTTTCATTAGCGACTTGACAACTTTCAGTGGAAACGCACACTTAAACCGATTGCCGAACTGTCAATATCAAAATATTTAGTAAAATCAACATTTTCATCATGGTTACTACCGAAATTCCGAGTCGGCGGTCGCAACTTTAAGACGCCAATTTTCGGCAGTAATTCTCGTCCCAGTAGAAGCAATATTCATAGTCTAGTGAAAAAATTTGAGTCAGAATATTCGCTACTTGATGTGAGACTACGTTTTGCCAGAAGTGGGAAGAATATTGTTGCCGTAGAGGCGTCCATCGGAAACCAGCCAAATCAGTCAATTTCACGGCCATCTCAAGAATTGGGCCTCTCCCAGACTACGTTATGGCAAATTTTGCGTAAGGATCTTGAGCTGCACCCTTACAAAATCAAGCTGACTCAAGAAGCCAATTGATCATATGTAGCGAAGTAAGTTCTCAAATTGGGCTCTGGATATTTTTTTTTTGCGTGTAGCTAGGTGAAAGTCGTTGAAAGACATCGCTTCCGAGCTAAGCGATAGTGTGGGACTTGAAAAACCCACTAACAACACCCAGGGATGGCATGATGATACCATCTTCCAGTAATCGCACCTAGTCTACAGACTAATCAGCAATTTTGTTTTAATATTTGCTTATGTACTTATGTCCTGTTTTTAGGAACTAACTTTGGTTTGTTACCTTTTGTTTTTTAATTCCTTATCACTTTGTTCGTGGGATTATGTTGTAACACATATATTTCTTTCCTTTTTACCTAGTTAACTAGTTCAAAAGGTTTAACTCTACGTAATCTTCTAACTAAATTGTTGTTATTAAGTAGTTTAACTACTTTTAAATTAGCATGGTTGCGAAGCTTAACTTTATGTGTTCTTGCGACCTTCCGAACCTCGTCCTCTACCATTTCAATTTTTAGATCTGGCTCTGGATATAAAGGAAGAAAATAAAGAATTTCATCGCAGAATCATGTTCAGCGATGAAGAGCATTTTTGGTTAAACGGCTTCGTCAATAAGCAAAATATGCGTTACTGGACAGGTGAGAGCCCTCATATGCTTCCTGAAACAGAACTTCATTCGCAAATGTCACTGTTTGGTGCGGTTTTCATGCCGGTGGCATCAAACGCCCCCACCTACCCCATCACTGGTTTTTGATCCGTCGGTGTAGAAGTGGATCGATTTATCCTCCGCAAATGCATCATCATCCCAGAATGATCTAGAAGGAATGGTGATTTAGAAGCTTTTTCCGAACTGCAAACAGGGTATGGTGTAGTCTATGTTTCTGGGTAGAGACTTAAAGGAGTCTAGAATAATGGAGTGGCCAATATTCTTATTGGTCCACTGTGAGGTAGCTCTTAAGCGGACAGCGGAACAGGCCGCTGTTTGCATGCTAAAGATATCGAGGGGTATCAGGTGTAGCAGAATTTCCAGTGCAACAGACGGGGTTGTGCGGAGGGGGTTGTACGAAGTGCTCCGCTAATGCACAGACACGCTGAACGCTGGACTTTGCCCAGCTTGTCGCGATTTATAGCTTTTTCTATGGCAGTTCACCAGTCCACCAGTAAGTAAGAATTGGTCTTACCACCGATGTATATAGCCAATGCGTAATGCGGGGTTGTATACCCCACTTGTTGTCAATGGCTTTTTTGCAAGAGAAAAGTGCTACTGTAGCTTTCTTGACTCTTTCTTGTATATAGGGTTTCCAGCTTAACTTCCTATCGAAGATTAAGCCCAAACATTTTGCTTCACCAGAGAAAGTTAAGTTAAGTCCGCACCGATTAGCCCATCTCGTTAGCTTATTAAGAGCGTTTTGCAGGAGTTCCTTTATGATGTTGAGGTGTTTTCCTGAGACGGCAATAGCAACATCATCCGCATAGGCAATCACCCTGCAGCCCTCCTTTTCCAGGTTTATCAATAGTTTGTTCACCACCAAGTTCCAGAGATGGGGAGAAACGCCTTGCGGCGTCTCTCGACTGACAGACCTCCTAGCAAATGTTACGCCCAGTTTTGAATTGATAATCCGACTAGTGGGCAGTAGATTAATCAATTCACCAAGCGAGCTATCCACATTCAGTTCTGTCAGTGCATTTGCGATTGCAGATGTGTTAACGTTGTTAAAGGCGCCTTCTATGTCAAGGAAAGCAACCATGGTGAACTCCTTGTAATTTAGAGAGTATTCGATAGTGTGTACTAAGGAATGAAGAGCGGTTTCCACCGACTTTCCCTTACAGTATGCATGCTGAGCTGTAGACAGCAATTATGGGTTTATGTGCGAAGATGGATATCAATCAATCGCTCTAGCGTTTTGAGGAAAAATGAAGATAGACTAATAGCTTTGAGGTCCTTTGGACTGACATGGGAATATTTGCCAGCCTTGGGTATAAAAACCACTTTTACTATACTATACGAATCTGGGATGGTCCACCACCCTTTCTGTTCATTATAATTTACAAACATTAAAAACTAACGTGCATTGGTTTCTCATCCTACCCACTTCCTGATTTCGTTATTACCTACATATATCTATTTATATTATAATGTTGCTAAAAATCAGTTTGAACGCGTAAATTATAGAAAAAATCATATCTATGTACTGTTTTCGATTTACTCGATCAATCTACCAAACCAATGAATTATAGAATTTAATTCATTCCAACACTGTTAATTTGTGTGAGTTAAGCTGCTCATCTCAGAACATAGGTACATAAGTAAATATATGGGATCGCACCCCAGTTCCTCAAACCACGCACATTGGTACAAAGAGGAGGACAATGAAGTATAAATTCCTTCTTACAGCTGTTTTCGAAAAAGGTATTCATCAAGTCAAATAGCTTCAAACATAAAACCATCACTACCACTCTACTCGCACCCGAACCAAATGAATGCTTTGGCCTGGCTCCTCATGTGAAGTTGAATTGAATGATTTTCCTCAAGGACTTCCACTGTGCGCACATGTCTGCGCTTCTAATTTAAATGTGCTCTGTTAGATTATGTATGTTGGTAAATTTGTTTGCGGTGTTCACTGAAGCAATGTCGTTGGACATTTTTCAAGAAACTCATTCGAGCGGTATGAAGACAAATTAGAGATTTCGAATGCAAAATACCTTAACCTTCGCATGGATGGAAGTTTTCAAGTACCCGCATGAATAGTATCTACCCGGGTATATACATTAGATTCTTATATACTTTGTATGCAATTTTTCTTTAACATTGTTTTCTTACACTATTTTCTTCTTTCTTTATATTGTTAAATAATTTAAATTAAATTTTGAGAGTTTGGAAGAGAGGCTGTTCACTTTCGGCTTATCTTGGAGTTCTGCTGGTGATGGGATGTCGCAGATCAAATTTTGAAGCGCTGAATAAACTTTGGTGCAAAAAGTCGTATCCCATCTACAATGTTAGTATGTCGCTTCAAATCAATAACTAGGTTTATTAGATTTGATTCTGAATTATCACGTACCGATCGCATGCCATCTAATAAGGCAGCACCTATCAGAGATGTATTTGAAATGTTAAATTTCAATCTGGGTCATAATTTTCGACCATCTGAATCCATTACTGTAGACGAGCAGCTGTATCGATTCAGAGGACGTACTATGTTCACACAATACATGCCGCCCAAGTCAGATAAGTATGAAATTAAACTTTGATGGGCTTGTGATTCCGCAACATCCTATCCTCTTAATGGCCAGATTTACACCGCAAAAATCGGTACAGCAAGGGATATAAATCAAGGTGAGCGTATCGTAAAAAAGCTAGTTGCTCCATACAAAAATACTGGGCAAAATATAACTGATTTGGATCAAACCACAATTTAAAGTTTTTTTTTGTTTTTTTTTATGTTTTAATTTTATTTTACAAGAGATACTTATTGTTTTCCCAAAGGTGTAGTGTTCTCTGCGTTCATGATCCAAATGCCCGAGAGCTTTTTTAATCGCCAAAGGCAGCTCTAAGAATTGGTCTCTTTCCCCAAATCACACTCTCATAGCTAATGCTTGTTGTTGGGGAAGCTATGCAAATGTGTTTGGCGAAAGAGACATTAGAACGGATGTAAACACAACACCTTGGGTCATTACAACGGCGACCAAAGATTAACATAATGAGTGTCAATCATACGAATAAACGTGAAAAGCAAATCAATATTTATGACGAAACAGATGCGTTTGAAACGCTTTTTACACTTTCCGAGCAAATCGGAGTCACAATTTTAATTAACATTATTGATATTAAAAGATGATTTGTTAAGTCCCAAACATCCAGGCCACCCTGGAACGAGTTTCAGGACACCGGTAGTAGAGCCAATTTTGTTATAGGGCGAACAAAGGTGCCTGCTGCTGTCTTCACGGTTACGACTCTTACATGTTGGTCAGCGCCAGTGCTCACAGATACAATTCTGCCAAGGATCCATTTCGTGGGTGGTAAATTCGGTTCTTTGACGACCACTAAGTCCCCGTTCTTGAAATTCGGTGTACTTCTTTGCCACTTTGGTCGCTCTTGAAGCGTGGTAAGATACTCCGTGTGCCATCTTTTCCAGAATCCCTGGACCATGTTTTGGATGTGATTCCAATGGGATAGGCGGTTGGTTGGGGTCTCTAAAAGGCTTGGCTCTGGAACGGCTGTCAGTGGTTCACCTACAAGAAAGTGAGCTGGAGTTAATGGATTCAAATCACAATCTGACATAGAACATAAAGGACGAGAATTGACAATTGCTTCTACTTGAGTTAGTACAGTACACAATTCTTCGAACGTTAAACTTGCGTTGCCTATAACACGACGTAAGTGCAGCTTGACTGACTTGACGCCAGCCTCCCATAAGCCACCAAAGTGTGGTGTGGAAGGAGGGATAAAATGCCAACTTATACCATCCTTGGCGAGGGCGGCCGTGATAGTTTCATTGTGAGGTTGGGCCATAACCAATTTGTGCATCTCGGTTAGGCACCGTCGAGCTCCTTGAAAATTCGTCCCGTTGTCGCTGTATATGTTAGTACACTTGCCTCGGCGAGAGACAAATCTACGCAAGGCTGCGATGAAAGCATCAGTTGTAAGGTCACTAACTAGCTCCAGGTGGATCGCCTTCGTAGACATACACACAAACAAGGCAATGTATGCCTTGGAGGTTCGAGCATTGCGACAGCGGGATAATTTTATTGTGAGTGGTCCAGCGTAGTCACACCCTGTGTTCGAAAATGGGCGACTTGGTTGGATGCGAGTTGATGGAAGATCTCCCATGATCTGCTGGCTGGTGAGCTTGCTCTGCATAAAGCACCTTTTGCATGTATGGATGATTTTTCTAATGAGATTTCGGCTGCCCAAGATCCAAAACTCTTGTCTGATAAAGGCGAACGTTTCGGATACTCCAGCATGCATATAGCGTTGATGAAAATCTGTAATGATTAGGCTAGAAACAGGATTATTTTTCGGTAATATAATAGGGTGTTTTATATTAAAAGACACATAAGCATGTTTGATTCGTCCACCGATGCGAAGCAGTCCATCATTATCCAGAAATGCTGAGTACCTCAAGAGTGCCGATTTTGAAGGAAGCTGGTTTGTCGAACTCAGGTGGTGAATCTCATCTCCGAAAGACTTTCGCTGAACACATTTCAAGATAGCGATTTTCGCTTTCCGGATCTCAGTGTAGTTAAGCCCATTAGATGGCCGAAGGGGCGTTGATGGTTTTAAATTATGAACGTACTTCAGCACGTAAGCAGCAACTCTTTGCAAGCGAAACCACGAAGAAATTTTTCCTATTAAGTCGTCGAAGACATGCCCATCAAACGACGTGACCAGTACATGCCTTGCGACCAACTTCTCCTCCCGTTTAACCGATTCCTGTTCGAATATATGGGAGGATAGGCTGGATTTAGGCCATTGTTCTTCAGCTTCAGAAATCCAACTTGGACCACTCCACCAAAGCGAGTGCGTAACAAGAGTTGAGGGAGGTATACCACGTGACGCACAATCAGCGGGATTCGCTTCTGAGGGAACAAAGCGCCACGCGTGCCTTGGCATAGTCTCCAAAATTGCAGCTGTTCGATTTGCCACGAAAGTTGTCCAGCGGCGAGGGGGTGACGAGAGCCAATGCAGGACGATTTCCGAATCGCACCACGCGAATTGTCTAACGATATTGGCATTAACCGACGATCGCACCAGAGCCATTAACCGAACTAATAACAAGGCACCACTGAGTTCAAGGCGGGGAATTGAGACTGGTTTAATAGGGGCCACTTTAGTTTTTGCCGCAACGATTGTTACATTAGTTTTACCGGTAGGGCTTTTCGAAAGGGCATAGATTACGGCGGAGTAAGCTAGGGACGAAGCATCCGAGAACCCGTGGAGTTCAATCATCTCTTCGGATGAAAATATATTTCGCGGAACTCGAATTCGTTCAAAGAATGGCAGCTGTTCACGGTAATTTGACCACTGTTCAGAGAGTTCAGAGGGAAGGGGATCATCCCAACCTAGTTTCAACTCAGAAGTCCAAAGTTTTTGAAACATGATTTTAAAAAGGATAACCGACGGAGCAAGGAGTCCTAACGGGTCAAAAATTCGTGCTATTTCAGATAGTAAAGTTCGTCTCGTGAGTGAAGGACGGGGGTTAGGTAGGGTCAAACGATAGGAAAAGAAGTCGGCTGCAGGATTCCAATACATCCCTAGCACTTTAATTAGTGACTGCGAACGTTCCGTATCGACGAAGGAATATTCACAATCCTCGGGTTCTTGCTGAGCAAGAAGTGTCCAACAATTGGAACTCCATTTCCTTAGTTGTAGGCGGGCTTCAGAGAGTAACGCGATCAGTTCAGATTGCAGATTTAACAAACGTTCGATTGAGTTTGCTCCAGTCATAACGTCGTCTACATAGACATCGTTGAGCAAAATCCGAGCAGCGTTTGGATATTTTGATTTGTAATCATCCGCGATCTGTTGCAACACCCGAACCGATAAGAACGGAGCCGACGCAGTACCGTACGTTACAGTTTTTAACCGATAGTGTTGAATATCATGACTTGGAGATTGACGCCAAACGATGCGCTGATAGTCAGAGTCCTTACCGGATATCCATATTTGTCGAAACATTTTAACAATGTCGGCAGTAAAAACGAACCGATGCTGCCGAAAACGCAAACACACACCAATGAGATCGCGCTGTATTGGAGGCCCGATCAATAAATGGCTATTTAACGATTGTCCGTTTGTATCCTTCACCGAGCCATCGAACACAACGCGGAGTTTTGTCGTCGAGCTGTCTGGTTTGAGTACAGCGTGATGGGGAAGGTAAAACTGACGAGAATGGTCGTTATAAATTTCATCGCGGGGAATCAGTTCCATATGGCCGAGCTCGATATACTCATCCATAAAGTTCGAATATTTTTGTTGCAAATCTGAGTTACTTCGAAACCGACGCTCCATGGAATGCAATCGTGACACTGCTGACTGCAAAGTATCACCGAACCTTGGCTCCGGAGTTTTAAACGGGAGAGACACAACGTATTTTCCGTCCGAAGCGCGAGAGAATGTTTTTAGAAAATGTTCCTCCGCTGGATCGTTGAAAACATTACGGGATGATTGGGGAGGGACTTCTTCCAGCTCCCAAAATCGTTGTAACAGAACATCTACATCAACCGCCGAATGAAACGAAGACATCCCGCACTCCTGATCTGATCCAAATAACTCCCCGGATATGACCCAGCCGAACGAGGTATTTTGAGCTATTGGTCTTCCTTGAGGTCCAAACACCTGCTCTCCTTTCAAAATGGACCAGACCTTATTAGCTCCAAGGATAATGTCAACCGCACCCGAGAGATTGAATGTAGGATCAGCCAGATCCAACCTCCGAATATATTCCCAAGTCGAGGCGTCGAAAGAATTTGCAGGTAAATTCGACGTTAGTTTCCCCAGCACGAAAGCATCGACTGATAAATTGGAACGATTGTTACGAGACACAAGATTTAAGGATACACACCCCTTTGTGTATCCTGCTTCGGTCGAACATAATCCCATAACTGGGAGCCGAGCGTGTGCGCGTGGAAGTCCCAGTCTTTGAACACACGACTCCGAAATGAACGATGATTGAGACCCCGTGTCTAACAGAACACGAACATCAGCAAGCTGACCCCGATAATTTTGAAGTTGAGCAAGAATGGTTGGCAGAATAGTCTGCACACGAAGGCTTAACTTCAGCGAATGGTTGTTAACCAAAGGAGCAATAACAGGAGGGTTAGATGCAGAGTTCGAGGATGACAAAGCGGCCGATGGCGAAATTAAACTTGGAGGTGTTGGTGAAGTTCCAGGTACAGAACTACTGTTTGGGTCATCTTGGTGAACAAGGTGATGGTGGCGAGCCTTGCAAACGCGACAACGAAACGATGACATACATTTGTTTGACGAATGACCTGACCGCAGGCAACAAAAGCAGATGTTATTGCATTTCGTAAAGTCTCTACGTGAAGGAATATCCAATTCTAGAAACTGAGTGCACTGATACAATTGGTGAAAATCTTTACACATAGGGCAATGCGATTTGTTGTCTGGATTTTTTGCTAAAAGTGCTCTAATTTGCCCGGATTGCTTTCCACGCGATGTGGTCGGGCGGTTGAGGGACTGGCACGCCTCCAATGCATCGCACCGAACCTCAAGGAAATCAATTAGGTCCTGTATACAACTGTCTTCTCGTGAGCCAATTTGTTCCGCCCAAGCATGCTTGGTATCGTTATCGAGTTTATTAAGCAAAATGTATATTAGCCACGGGTCACGGCCGGTTTTATTTAACGCACTTAAACCACGAATCACTTCATCTGCACCGTCGGTGATGTTGCGAAGTGTTTGCGCATTTGAAACGCTTATCGATGGGAGCGACAGAAACATGTGTACAAACGATTGTACAATTAAATTGCCACGATCGAATCGCCTCTCGAGCCTATCCCAAGCTTCCGAATAGTTGGCGTCTGACACTTTGATGTGTTGAATAAGATCGGCAGCCGTTCCACTCAAGAAAGATTTAAGGTAGTGGAATTTATGGGTTGATGATAGATTCGGTTTATTGTCGACGGAACCCAAAAACGAATCGCGGAAGGATGGCCACTCCTTGTAGTCACCCGAAAAGTTAGGAATCACCATTGGAGGCAGGTTAATTTTGTCAGAAACTTTCGATGAAGAATCTAAGCCTTTAAGAAACTCGTTTTGCTGATTAGCCATGCGT
Source organism: Portevinia maculata (assembly GCA_949715645.1). Classification (NCBI taxonomy): domain Eukaryota; kingdom Metazoa; phylum Arthropoda; class Insecta; order Diptera; family Syrphidae; genus Portevinia; species Portevinia maculata. The sequence continues at coordinate 280,962,942 of OX454525.1, forward strand.
TCTAAAAACAAATTATTGAGGTCAGATTTTGTGTTATCGCCCGATTGTTTATCTCGAATGGCTTTTTTTAAGCCCGCATGCGCTTCGAAGTATTTTTTTTCATATATACCGAAATCATTATAAAATTCTTCAATTTCGTTTTCCTCCACGTCTTTCAGGCACTCGTAATGAAGCGAAGAAAATTCACCCCATGCTTCAACAACTCTGCTCAAGCGTATTTCGAGCATCTCAAGACTTGTTGCATCTTCTATGATGGATACGAATTCCACCGCACGTGTTAAACATGCTTTAGCATTACCGCGCTTCTGTTTTAGCACATTCATTTTGTACGCAAATCAAGCGCAAAAAGAAACAAAAATGCTTTCACAAGGAAATAAAAAGTCCAAGAACACCCCAGGAACTATGCTGACTTAAATGCAGCCAAATGTCTTTTACCAATTATAGTCTACGTGCTATAATGGAAAGAAGCTCTGCCACGAGAAATTGAAATTGAAAAACAATCAGTTTATTTCCGCCTAAGCACAGCACATTGATATTTCACACACGAGGTTTTTATTTTCCCAGAAAGTCACAAAAAAGGCACACAAACAATGCCAAAAGAATACGAATTTGTAAATTTTTAATAAGCTGGACTCAATAAAGAAATCCGGCTCGAAGGACCATTATGATTTGGATCAAACCACAATTTAAAGTTTTTTTTTGTTTTTTTTATGTTTTAATTTTATTTTACAAGAGATACTTATTGTTTTCCCAAAGGTGTAGTGTTCTCTGCGTTCATGATCCAAATGCCCGAGAGCTTTTTTAATCGCCAAAGGCAGCTCTAAGAATTGGTCTCTTTCCCCAAATCACACTCTCATAGCTAATGCTTGTTGTTGGGGAAGCTATGCAAATGTGTTTGGCGAAAGAGACATTAGAACGGATGTAAACACAACACCTTGGGTCATTACAACGGCGACCAAAGATTAACATAATGAGTGTCAATCATACGAATAAACGTGAAAAGCAAATCAATATTTATGACGAAACAGATGCGTTTGAAACGCTTTTTACACTTTCCGAGCAAATCGGAGTCACAATTTTAATTAACATTATTGATATTAAAAGATGATTTGTTAAGTCCCAAACAATAACAATGGACAACTTTTTGACTACTCTTCCAGTGGCCTTGAAATTATTGAGTTGGAAACTATCGGTCGTCGGAAATTAAAAAAAAACCATGCTTGCCCAATGAGTTCAAGCCCTCAAAAAATAGAAAAGTTTTGTCTACAGAGTTTGGATTTAGCCAAAGCGTCACGATTTGCTCCTATGTCCCTAAAACCTCCTTGCGGGGTCAGTCACCTTGACGTGTGCACCATCATGGAACGCAAATTCGATGGTGCCGGTGCGGAGGCTTACGGCGTAAAGAGTCATCGGCCTATTCTGGTAAGGGACAGGCCGTCTGATGAGCATCAACTAAGAACTGACCAGGACTCCACGTCCGCCCCCCCTTCCCGCCTTCTCCGCTTACTCTTTCTCCCCAATTACCCCCTACCCCCTCCCACAAATCCCAAAGTCCTAACTTCCCCAACAAACCCCTAATCTAAAGGTAGCAAGCGCCGAGAGATGCATGGCTAAGAGGGTGATTAGTCGCTAGTTTGCAAACTTCGGATACCAGGCGAACTCCGATTTTAAGATAGCCTTCCTGTGGTTAGACGGGTAGACCACGGGCGACACAATATCCCGAATACTCGTGGGAATCAAAATTGATCCAAAATAAAAAAAAACAAATAGAGAATGATGCCTCTAAGATTGCATCATCAACTAGGGATGTTTTAGAACACCCTGTCGATGACAACACGACATCTGTCAATGGGATAGAGTCTGTAATCATCGACTCTGAAATGGGGGAACCTGAAGAGAACTTGTCTCAACTCAGTGACTCTATTTCAGAATCTAGCACCATATGCAACAGCATATTATCGGATGAAAGACATCCCGATACAGAGGACGTAACTAAGACAGTCGGCAATGTGGCACGGACTGAGTCTGAGTACGTCAGATTCACACCATCGGAACAGCGCAGATTTAGGCGCGCGCAGAAGAAGGGGAGCTCCATTGAGCAGGCCCGAATCTATGCGAAACAAACGATGGTCAACAAGGGTCCCGAGGTGAAGCGAACGCGATCCGAGGATAATACCCCGCCTCAATCCGAAGCGAAGCGAAGTCGCACTGGGAAGACAACAGTCGACAAAGTCTCGTATAGCAATATAACGAGCTATGTCAGACTGGGGGTTGTACCACTGGACATCGATCGTAATCCTCTCTCCAATGGATGGGTTTGATACAAGAGAGGATTATGGATATCACGATTGAAAAACGTGACGAGGAGGTCAAACAAGCATTCCGCGGTACTACTTTCAAAGCCGAATGGCTTATGATAGTATGTGCGGACGCCATTACTGCAAAGTGGATGGAGACAACCTTCGCGAAGTTTAAGGAGAAATGCGGGTTACAGCTTGAGGGAGAGGAAAATTTTCCAAAACCATATGTCATCAGAGGGTTCTTCCCGCAGAGTACCGGGGTAGCTAGCGAAAGGATCCTGGCCTTATTAGACGGCCAAAACAGAGAAATAAACACGAGAACGTGGAGAGTTCTGCAAAGATCGGATGAGAGAGACATCGCTCATATGGTCTTTACAATCAATGACAGCTCCATGAGGAGACTTGTGGAGCTAAAGGGGATGGTCTCGTTCTGATTTTTACAGACCAAACTCATATTAAAAAGTGCTGATAAGACGGCCAAACAGGGCCCGAAAAATCCTCAAAAGCACATCACCAAAGCTCACGGCAGCACCGCGACTGATCCAATTGGGACCAGTACCAGTACTGCCGCGAAGGCAGCAGCTTCCAGCACGGCAACAGCAGTGCTAGAAAGAGAAGCCACAAGCGCAAGACCAAGCACAGCCGAAAAGGCCAATAGGGCGCACAGCACCGCCAAAGAAAGCCAACAACGGTTCAGGCCTAAACTAGGTATGGATCGCAAGAAGGCATGGGCGCAAGACGGACACAAAAACAAAAGTCCGAGAGGTAGACAAAGTGGTCTCTCTCAACAGGGTGTCGGACGAAGGAGAGGTGACAATAAGCCTAACAGAGTACGTAACCCTGAATTCGCACGAAAATAATGACATCCCGTCTAAGCGTGCTGCAGGCTAACCTGCACAGGGCTATGGGTGCCTCGGACACCTTTAGCCAGCGATGTGCCGAAGGGAACATCGCTATTAGTCTAATCCAGGAACCATGGGCAAACAATGGTAAGATATCTGGATTAAACTGTAAAAATAGAGAGATCATTCCTTTCAGACCACGGGCGGCCATTTCTATTAAGAAAGATATAAAATTTTCTCTCATTCCAGGTTTCACAACTAGGGACCTGGTGGCAGTTCTAATAGAACGCCACAAAGGCCGACAGCTACACAAATTTGTGTGTGCATCGGCGTACTTTGCTGGAGACACTGATGTAGTTCCTCCCCTACCAGTACAGGAACTTGTCCGGTATTGTGAGGACCAAAAAGTACACATCATAATCGGCTGCGATGCAAACGCACATAACACGATTTGGGGCAGTCGAGATACTAACAATAGAGGTGAGTCGTTATTAGAATTTTTATATAGCAACAACCTCGTTTTTCTAAACAAGGGAAATAGTCCCACTTTTAGAAATTCTATAAGAGAAGAGGTCCTAGACCTCACTATCTCATCTCCTTTTATGAAAGATATCATAGAGGGGTGGCATGTGTCTGGCGAGGCATCTCTATCGGATCATATGCACATCCGATTCGAGATAAGATGCAATGCCGAACACGCGTCAGTCCGTTATGACAACAGACTGACTAATTGGAGAACTTACCGCGAAAATCTAGCGGTCAGATCTGACATGCTGCCAGAAGCACCAACCACAACAAATGATGCAGATGCTGCGCAATGTCAAATAAATGATATTATTCTTGCCTCATTCAAAAGTATTAAAAGAACCGTGGTTAAAAGGTGCGTACCATGGTGGAATGATAACCTTGAGGCTATTCGAATGAGAGTGAGAAAGCTTTTTAACAAAGCCAAACGCACCGGCACATGGGAACAATATAAATTCATGCTGACCATATACAACTTAGAGTTGCGCAGATCCAAAAGAGCCTCATGGCGTGCAAACTGTGAGAAGATCGAAAAACTTCCAGAGGTGGCACGCCTCCAAAGGGCTCTGTCAAAGGATCAAGCAAAAAGCATGGGATTGTTAATCAAATCAAATGGTTCAATCACACGCGACCGGGAAGAAACGCTGAAAACTTTGCTTCAGGCTCACTTCCCAGGGTCTCACACGATGGACATTACAGATGACCATATAGCGGAGGTCTCAATTCCAAGAAACCTCAGCAGAATTAATAGTTTATCCGGAACACTTTTTACTCCGGATAAGGTTAAATGGGCAATTAACTCATTTAAACCATTCAAGGCATCAGGAACAGACGGTATTTTTCCAGCCCTCATTCAAAATTGAATATAATTTTTATTACCATCAATGATTGCCTTATTTAGGTTCAGCTTTAACTGGGGGTATATACCAGTTACCTGGAGGGAGGTAAACGTAGTATTTATACCCAAACCGGGAAACAAGCCGAGCGAATTACCTAAATCATATCGTCCGATAAGCTTGACATCGTTTTTTCTGAAAACAATAGAAAGGATTATTGACGTCCACATTAGGGAATGCATATCAAAAAGCATGCCTCTGCACCCTCACCAATATGCGTACCAAAATGGTAAATCCACGGAAGGCGCTCTGTTAAGACTAACTACAGAGATAAAAAAACGCCTACCGTTGCAAAAAGATCGCACTTTGGGCCTTTCTCTACAAAGAGGGTGCTTTTGACAACACTGGATATGAATCCATATCAAATGCTTTGTACCATAGAAACATAGACAAACCAACTATTAAATGGATCAAAGCGATGCTGGAAAGTCGCAAAATAACTGCCTCGTCAGGTACGACCTCAGTATCAGTAACAGCCGTAAGGATCTGCCCACAAGGGGGAGTACTTTCACCACTCTTGTGGTCACATTTTGGCTACACTACAATTGGGTACGCCGATGATATTGTCATCATAGTCAGGGGCAAAGACTCAATTGGAGTCACATCAAAAATGAAAAGTGCTCTAAAGACAGCCATAGACTGGTGCATCAAGGAAAATCTTTCCATAAATCCCAGTAAAGCCGTCATCGTTCCTTTCACTAAAAGGAGGAAATTAGACCTAGGCCTAATCCCAATAAACGACACGGTCGTAGAGTACTCCGACGAAGTCAAGTATCTTGGAGTAATCCTAGACAAGAGACTTAACTGGAACTCTCACATAAATAACAAAATCACTAAAGCTAATAGAGCTTTATGGGCCTGTCGTCGCACATATGGCAGAACCTGGGGAATCTCTCCAAAGATCGTCCACTGGATCTACACAGTGATGATAAGACCCATTATAACATACGCCTCCATAGTATGGTGGACAAAATCCACACAAAAGGTCGCAATAGAGAAGCTCAAAAAGGTACAACGGCTTGCGTGCCTTGGTATCTCCGGAGCCATGCAAATCTGTCCAACAGCTGCCATAGAGGCAATAACAGGAATTACACCTCTCCACATATACATTCAAAAAGTGGCGATCCGCAGTGCAATAAGTCTAATACAGTTAAACGAGATAAGTCTTAATGATCATCCTGAACTAAAGACCCTTCTCGATGAACTGCCAGAACTTAACATGAACTGCGCGGTCACAGACCGCATTCAAAAAACACTATGCTTCAACAAACGGTTCTCCACGGAGATCCCCAAGAGAGAAGCATGGGTTAGTAATAACCCACCAAACAGCCACAACGGCTTGAAGTGGTATACGGATGGTTCTAAAATGGAAACGGGGGTAGGAGCGGGAATATACGGAACACACAAACGCTTTACGATACCCATGGGAAAAAGTCCCAGCGTATTTCAAGCAGAGCTCCACGCCATTCAAGAATGCGCCAGCCACATTATTTTATCTGGCATAAAAGGTGCAACCATCCATATTTTCACGGATAGTCAAGCAGCTATAAACGCCCTTAGCTCTTATACCATTGACTCCAAATCAGTCAAGTACTGCTTCAATACCCTACAAACACTCGGAATAAGAAACAAGATCAAATTATGGTGGGTTCCGGGTCATGTCGGGGTAGAAGGTCCCGAACCTTTCTGCTGCACTCCTAGATCAGCAGCAACGGCAGCAATTAAAAGCTGGGAACATAGAAAATGTATCTATCTTTGGGAAAGCATCCCAGGTCTTAGACAGGCCAAACGAGCCATTCGGCCCTTCAATCAAAATGCCAGCAAATGTCTAAACCTAAGCAGGCATGATATCAAAAACCTAGTAGGTTATCTTACTGGTCACCATGGTTTAAGATATCATCTACACAAAATGAGAATATCAGACTCTCCTGAGTGCCGTCTCTGTCTTGAATGTCCAGCCCTTAATGGAATTAGAAAGAAGATCTTTTTCAGGGAGCAAATGAGCCCCGAGGACATAAAGAATTCTTCTACTGGTAAAATTGTCCGCTTTACACGGAAAGTGGAAATTCTACTAGTTTAAACTTTTCTGGCCCATACGGTACAAAAGATCTTTTAGGTCGAAGTACCCCCCCCCCCCCCCCCCCTTATAAATCGCCTTGGCGAGCCAGAATTTATAAAAAAAAAAAAAAAAAAAATCAATAAGGCCGTCCTTTTATTATCAATTTTCCATACCAATAAGTCAGTTTCAGGGCCGAAAAAAAACAAGAGGTAATCCACTATTATAACAGCACGAAAGGTGGAGTGGATACGATGGATAAAATATTGAGCCAGTATACAACCAAACGTAGGACTTGCCGTTGGCCTCTTGCCGTATTCTATAATTTGGTCGATACAGCCGCCCCTGCTTCGTATATCATTTATGCTAAGAACAATCCGCATAGTCAAAAAAAAAGTGGAAGAATTAATTTCCTTGAAACCCTTGGTGAGAATTTGTGTATATACCACATATCAAGGACAGATCTTAAAACCGAAGAACGACAGGCAAATTTTGCATACGAAGTGCAATGGAGTGCGTTTTAGGAGAATGTATTGACTCAATTAATGATGACAATGTCGAATTTATTCCAAATGAATACAAATAAGATAACAGTGGTCGTAACCGCCAAAAAGCTGCAAGCGGTATGTGTTATGCCACTGAAAAGAAAAAAGGTCAGGGGTGTTTTAAATGCTGAAAACCAGTATGTGCAGAGCACAGCCTCACCCAAACAATGTGTCAGAATTGTTACATGCTTTAAATTTTTTTTGTTCTTCCCTAACTGTTCTATTATTTATTCAAATAAACTATAACCCAAGATCGGCTGTTTCTATTTAATTTCAGTAGATGTTCAAGGTTTACTTTTGTTGTCAATTTTTATTACAATGAAGGAGATTTTTGCTTTTTTCCATACAAAATGTATGAATATAAATATATCTACCAGGGTAGATACTGTTCATCTACGTAAAAAAAACTTCAAAATTTAAGAAAAACGTGCTGATAAATATCAAAAAAAGTAAATTTTACTGTTTGCGTATACATTTCAATTTTTTTGGCGATAAATGGATGATTGCCTCGTCCAGAGGATAATCCAATGACAAGATACTGCAAATGGGAGGCAGAACGACAACGAGACGAATCATTTCCCAAACTAATGGCGAATTAATTGTGTTACACAGTTGTACCATCAAACATAGATACTTTAACTTTAGACCATCATAATAACTCCTCTGGAAATCCGTTTATACGGATTGCATATAGCCGAATAAGTTTGAAATAATTAAAGCGCAATAATTTGAATATATTCATTGCGGCGGCCTCGAATGCAAGGCAAGTCTTCGGCTTGGGGATATATTTGATGGCAGACTCCAATGCATAACATCGATTGGTTATTTCGATACAAAAAGAGAGAGAGCGCAGGGAAAACGTTTGCTACAGGATTAATGCGACTCTGGGTGTTTGTCTCGCTGGGGTTTTGGGAGTTGGTTGGAATTTGATGATCACTAATTGACCGGTGAGCTGTTGTTTGTACGCAGGTTAATGGCTTGAAAACTCTTAAGAATTTAATCGATGTGGTTTGTAAAAAAGGAATAGATTTTACTATTTTATATACCCCTAAATGCGCCAATTGTAGTGAAAGACACCCAGCTAACTACAGAGGGTGTGTAGTAGCAAAAGAGATACAGCAGGTAAAAGACAAAGAGCAAAAGAAAATGCAAAAGCATGCTCAAAAAGACGCAACCAAAAACTGAGAAAAAAGAAACAAAACATAGGGACGGGCTACAGTCCGCTTGGGCGAACTGTTGGATACCCTATTCTTATTCCTATCCCTCATAAGTGGGCGTGACAAAAGTCTAAGTATGGTTGAATTGTTAAGAACGCTCTACATATTTTGTTATATAACATTTATCAAAAAAACGATCCCTAGCTCAAACTTGGGTGTTTCAATAAAATTGTTTTATTTAATTGTGGGCGTGTCAGTAGGCGGATTTAAAAAAAATTAACACATGAGAATAAAGGGCCCCTAGAGAGTATATATTATAAATTTCAGCTCCCTAGCTCAAAATTTGAATTTTCAAAAAAAAAAATTAATTGTGGGCGTGTCAGTGGGCGGATTTTGAAAATATTTACACATGAGCATAAAGGGCCCATAGAGAGTATATATTATAAATTTCAGCTCCCTAGCTCAAACTTTGGATTTTCAAAAATTAATATACCCTTAGAATATTGTATACAAAAATTATTTTATTTATTTGTGGGCGTGTCAGTGGGCGGATTTTGAAATTATCCCGAGCAGTTTTAGGAGTCATAGATCATATATAAAAAATTTCAGCTTTCTAGCTCAAAATTCGATTTTTTCCAAAATTTTGTTTATTTGAGTTTGTGGGCGGATTTCAAAAATTCGTAAACTTGATTATTTCGCGAACCTAGAGAGTTATGGTTAAAATTTCAGCTCTCTAGGTCCAGTTTAAAGGCCTAATTTTTGCCGACAGACGGACGGACGGTCGGACGCACGGACGGACGGACGGACATGGCTAGATCGACATTACTATCGATGTTGATCATAAATATACTAACTTTTAGGGGTCTACGGGCAATATTAAGGTATGTTAAAAACTATGCGTCAAAATTAATATACCCTTAGAATCTATATATATATAAAAGAAAGTGTCCGAAGGTATTTTCTCAGCACGGGTTTTAAAAGAAAAAAAATCTAAATTTCAAAATGGCTTATTTTGACCACCCAGCGTGTTACGACAGGTTTTTTTCGATTTTTTTTAATTTTTTATTTTTTTTTCATTTTGTATTTATTTATTTTGGCAACAACCAAATAAAGAATCACATTTGAATGTAACATATCGTATCACAATTGAACTGTCAGATAGACACGCAACGTAACGCCATCTATTATCGATCAATGGGGAGAAGCCAATTTTGTTTCATGTTTGGTGGCGCTGTCGGATTCGGATTTCTTCATTGCGATTTTGTGAGTTTTTGTGAATTAAAATTGATATGAGAATATATCTATATCTATTTATATATATATGTATATACAAATCAATCCATATTTGTGTTTGTTACCGGTGTTTGGCCAAACGCATTAACCGATTCCAATAAAATTTTTTTTTAAAGAAAGGTGACGTCTATACGAAGGATGTTATGTGTGTGCGATGTCTGTATCTGCATCGGTGTGTAAATTATGTGTCTCTTAAAAAAGAAAAAAAAATTGACAATGTATTTATACACTGTGTGTTTCATATGAAGGTATCATGTGCTTTGGAAAAAAAAAACAAATTTAAGTGAAATAATAAAAAGTTTTTTGTGTAATATTTTTTATATATAAAAATCAATCCATATTTGTGTTTGTTGCCGGTGTTTGGCCAAACGCGTTAACCGATTCCAATGAATTTTTTTTCCATGAAAGGCGACGTCTGCACGAAGGTTGTTATGTTTGGCTATATCTGCAGCGGTGTGTGAGATATGGGCATTTGAGTGAGTACACATGCATATGTGCGTATGCGTGTAAATTACGACGCAGATACAGAGACCGTACAGACGTCACTTATTTTGTTATCCGAACAAGCATATGAAAGAGGGAGACCACACGAACGTTTCAAGCTTATTGTGGAATTTGTGCGCACTTTCATTCTTGAGATATCGTGTGTTCAATATTTTATTCAAATAACTCTTATTGAAATTTTTTGCATTTTTTTGTGAATCGGACATCGGAAAGTTGCTTTTCCAACATTGATAACAATCGGTGTGGAAGTGAATGAAAAGTGATTCAATCGAAGTTTTTTATTTTCGCTTTGTTGTTTGATTCGCAGAAGTAAGGTGACATAGGCGCCTGCCAGACAACAAGCACCTACCCTAAACCGAACAACGAAGTTGTGTGAGCGGCCTAAGCCATGCGGAGAAAAACGTGCAGTCCCTTTCACCGGTTGAGCTCAAATCAGGCAATCTTCGGTATTGGCCTGAGAGTGTTTCTGTGAACTTTGGTCAAAATCGGTCTTCTTTTTTTAGGCGCAGCAACATACGTCGGATACCCGCTATAGACAATTATAAGGAAGTCTACTCGAACATATTGGCCAATAGAATTCTCGGGCACGGGCAAAGCCGGGCAGGTGCAGCTAGTAGGGTATAAAAAGACTTGAAACCGAAATCTAAAGGAGCTGAAAGAAATCTACCCTTAAGCGAAAATGAAAACTTAAGCCTCATAACCGTTCCACAGAAAACATATGCACACGTTGCTTCGAAAAACGTTGTAAAACCAGTCGGAAACCCCAAGCCTCCCATTAATGATATGGAGGATATCATGCAAAGAATCCTTAACAGAATGGCTAAAAACATACAAATCTTATTATGGAATGCCAATGGCCTCGAGAATCGTAAAGACGAATTGCAAGCGACTCTCGACATAAACAAAATTGACATATGTCTAGTCTCCGAGACACATTTTAAAATTGGAACAAAATACGAACTTCGCGGATACAAGACATACCAAACCCCACATCCGCAAAATATAGCAAGAGGAGGGGCGGCAGTTATAATTAAGGAAGATGTTAGCCACGAAGAAGATGAAGAATATCAGTCGTGTGAAATACAAGCGAAATCCGTAAACATAAAACCAAGTAGCGGCCAGATAACGGTAGCTGCGGCATATTGTCCTCCTAGCTACAGGCTGAAACACAACAATTTTGAAAGCCTCTTCCGTAAATTCGGTAATAAATTCATAATAGGCGGAGATTTCAACGCTAAGAACATATCTTGGGGATCAAGACTAACAAACACAAGAGAAAGAGAACTTCTTGAATATATTAAAAAAACCAATGTTAACTACCATTCCACGGGAAATCCTACTTACTGGCCCACAGATAGGAAGAAAATCCCGGATTTTGTCGACTTCTTCTTAATTAAGAATATTTTCCCAAATACTACCCAAGTTAAGGAAGGGCCAGATCTTGACTCAGATCACTCATCTGTGCTGCTAACACTTGGTAATAAAATTATAATGAAGGAACACAACCCACGTCTAGTAAACAAACTAACTCACTGGACATATTTCAGATAATTAATAGATGAACGCATCGAACTATCCACAACAATTAATACAATAGAGCAATTAGATTAGCTGTATGGGCTGCAATGCCTAAATTAAATAGCAAAGTAAAAAGAAACGTGTATCCCAAAGAAATTTGCGACATTACCTATATCAGAAAAGAGACGAGCTCGCAAACGATGGCAACTGTCAAGAGCTCCAAGTGATAAAAGTAGCTTAAACAATAGGCTCAGAAAAAGGATAGCAGAATTTAAAAATGCATCGGTGGAAAGATACCTTACAAATCTGACAAACGATGCTAGTACAGAATACTAAGTGTGGAAGGCTACAAAAAAAATTAAAAGACCAACGGCATACATTCCGCCAGTGAAAAACTGCAGTGATAACTGGGCTAAAACAAACAAACAAAAGGCGGATCTATTTGCGGAACATTGAAAACGTCTTCAAGCCATACGACGATAATGATATTTCCCAACAAACGGAAGAAATGTGCGAAGACGAGAGATCGATTGCCAAAGAAATAAAAGAAAAGATCAACCCGAAAAAAGCCCCGGGATTTGATCTTATAACGGGTGAAATTCTGAAAAAACTGCCTAAGAAAGGTATGAAAAAATAGCACAGATAATAAATGCTCCGTTCAGACTAAGTTATGTTCCGCGCATGTGGAAGGTTGCGGAAGTTATCATGGTACCTAAGCTGGGAAAATTGCCCAGTGAAGTGACGTCATATCGGCCGATATCATTGCTGCCAATCCTGTCTAAGCTATTCGAAAAAATGCTCCTAAAACGACTCCATCCGATTCTAGAAGAAAAGACACTGATCCCAAACCATCAGTTTGGATTCAGAAATAAATACTCAACAATAGATCAGGTCCACAGAATAACTGATATAATAGAAAAAGCTTTAGAAGAAAAACAAATATGCTCTGCCAGCTTCCTTGATGTAACACAGGCTTTTGATAAAGTCTGGCACAAAGGATTAATCCGTAAGCTACAAAAATATCTTCCAAAAGAGTACCATGAAATACTAGAGTCGTATATAATGCAACGATTATTTAGAATTAAGCAAGAGAATGAGTTTGAAACACATCAAAGCTGGAGTACCCCAAGGTAGTGTGTTGGGACCAGTTGAATCACTTATTTTTAAAACGTGACATGTCCACATTTTTCCAAAAATCGTTTTATATTTTTTTTTTCTGTAAACCAGGGATATCTGCATTGCCACATGAAATATGATATGTCCAACTATAATACTTAATTTTTAATTGCTTTTTTTCTTCTGTTGATGATAGTTAAAACTTAAAGGCATTTAAAAATTAAGCTTTTATTTTAGTTTATTTTCAAAACGTGAAATGTAAAAAAACCGTTATTTATTTTTTTCCTTTTATATATGTGTCCTAGAAAAACGTTATAAGTGAAATCTAGTGCACTTACTCAAACCGTACGATATTATATTTTATGATTTATTTTCCACGGAAAGAGAAAATAATCAGTTTTTTTCATCTCCTGAACAATTTTTAAATGTGGACATGTCACGTTTTGAAAATAAGTGATTCAGTTCTGTTCCTCCTATACACGAACGACCTACCACAAAATGACGAAACTACTGTAGCCACTTTTCCAGACGATACTGCTGTACTTGCAGTAGGAAAAACCGCACAGGAAGTTACAGAAAAACTGCAAAGGACAGTAAATGATATATCGAAATGGACCAAAAAATGGCAAATAAAATTTAATGAACTAAAGTCGGTTCATATTAACTTTATGAATAAAAACGTACAACACATACCTGTGTACATAAATAATAAAGTAGTTCTGCATTCGAACTCAGCTAAGTACTCGTATTTAGGCTTGACTTTGGACGCAAAGTTGCGTTGGAAAACACATATCAAAAAAAAAAAAAAACCAGATGAACTAAATATACGATACAATAAAAGGCATTGGCTCATAGTGAGGAATTCATGCCTCTCAATCTACAATAAACTGCTTCTCTACAAACAAATATTAAAACTAATTTGGACATATGGCCTCCAGTTATGGGGGTGCACAAGAAAGACAAATCTTCAAAGCATACAATGCTTTCAAAACAAAGTATTATTGTATTGTATTGTATGTGCAGTGGGGTCATCAGTAGATGACAAGCACTTAGACCTATTGGTCCATTGTACTTTAAGAGTCAGTGAGGGAGAACCTGCCAGTAGCCTTGGCAAAGCGAAGGATACTAGCAAGTTCAATGTCCCCCATCTCATTTTCGTACACGAATTGTTTGCCTATAGTGTTGAGCCTAGTTCTGGAGAAAGTAGGACATTCACAGATGAAGTGAGATGCCGTTTCATCCGCCTCTAGGCAGCACTCACATAGGCCCGAGCTCCTAATGTGGATGGTTTTTAGGTATTACGCAATATTGTTAATGCGCCGTGGTACATACGTAATGCTGATCTACAAAGGGATCTAAAAAGTGAAATGGTAGAGGACGAGGTTCGGAATGTCGCAAGAAGACATTAAGTTAGGCTTCGTAACCACGCTAATTTAGAAGTAGTTCAACTACTTAATAAGAACAGTTTAGTTAGAAGACTACGTAGATTAAACCTTTTGAACTAGTTAACTTTTTTTTTTTTTTTTTTTTTTTTATAATTTGCTTACGCTAAAGGGATTTTTTCTGTTGTTACAGTACCCTTATAATGCTAAGAACACAGTGTAAGCTACTTGGTATTAGAAAGAATAGAGAGATAGGAAAGAAGTGTTTGGGTGCAGTTATAGGGTTTTTCTCCACGGGTGGTGTCTAAGTTACTTAGGGAGATTACGATTTCATGTATTCGGTATAAAGTAATGGACTTGGCCGGGATTCGAACGCACGACCTTCCATTCCTTAAGCGAATACACTACTACTGCACCATTGCCACCCGCAAAAAGGAAAGGAATATATGTGTTACAACATAATCCCACGAACAAAGTGATAATGAATTAAAAAACAAAAGGTAACAAAGTTAGTTCCTAAAAACAGTACATAAATACATAAGCAAATATTAAAACAAAATTGCTGATTAGTCTTTAGACTAGGTGCGATTACTGGAAGGATGGTAACATCATGCCTTCCCTGGGTGTTTTTAGTGGGTGATTCAAGTCCCACACTATCACAAAGCTCGCAAGCGATGTCTTTCAACGATTTTCACCTATGTATGTAGCTACACGCAAAAAAAAACTATTTTATATGTTACATTGGTTAAGTAGCTATCTCAAAGCGTTAGTAGGTACTGCAACTGAATGCTGGACTTAAAAAAAAAAAAATTTAAATTAATGCTGGATCTAGAACTGCAAATATTAGAGTAGCGAATTCAATCAGTTGCAACTGGAAGAGTTGATTTACTTTTAACACGTAGATTCACGTTTGATGTCGTTCAAGTGAAGCTCTCGTGAAAATATATGATCTTGATCTGTTGTATACAACACTATCGACCAGAACTACCAGACCGCAATACGCCCCGAAACAAGGTCATTTCTCTTCTCGGAGCAGGAACTTTAACAGAAGCGAGCCGACCGATAGAGACGGTAGCAGAGCAAAAACTCCTATCTGGATACTGGAAGCCAGATTCTTCCATTTGAGAAGAACACCGACTCCGACCGTCCCGAGCCACCACCCTACACCCCGATATGGCTTACCCGGACGAGGTATTCAACACCGCACTCTGGGAACTGGACCCATTCTATAACTTGGGTTGGATGTACCAAGTCAGCATGTGCGAGTTGGCCGTGATCATAGCCTCTAAGAACCTACTTCAAGGAAACGCGAACACACCGCTCAGCCCACTGAATGGGAGACCAAAGGCCGCTAAAACTAAAGCCGGTTCATACTCAGGCCATAGTAGCACGACAACCGAAATCCCGACACCGACCGATCAAGAAGCCGAGACTACCGGGCAGGAAGTGGCTCTGACCGCCAAATGCAGCGATGTTGCGGCCATGGACGCCGTGTGCCGTTGGGCCCTGCGGTTCGACGGCACCAAAAATACATTATAGTTTTTAGAACGGAACGAGGAACTCATGCAATGCGACCAACTACCGCCAGAGCAACAACAACGAACTCTACCAGATATATCCCGCAGACGCATTCTGGAGTGCCTACGCATTAATCGAGACCGTTTCCAGACCTAAGAAGACTTCCAAGATAACTTACTACTGTAAGAGTCGTTATGAAAAATAAAATGAAAAAAAAACCACATCGTAAACGAACATTCATTTTATTATCTACTTAAATTATGATTCCAAATTTTCTTTTTTATAAGGTATCTTCTTTATAAGGTATCGTCGGTCACTGGCAACACAGATCCTGTAAGAAAGAAGAGATAGAGGAAAGCGGTGAGCCGATATAGCATTTCAAATATTTCTTTTCCAACAACCAAGCAAATGATAACATTTTACAAACTAAGAAAAACAAGCAGGTATAACTACGGAGCTCGTACTCAATACAACGGCGGAACCACGAAACCTCGCCACAAACACCTTCGCATTCCTTGCTTAGGGGAACCGGCGAGTGCTTCGAACACACGGCCGTGAACTACATAATCAAATCGAATCATCAGGCAGAATCAGCAGGCTATCTGTATCCCACACACGCACAAACTCATGTTTGACTGGCGGTCGCCTCAAACACCGTCAGACTTTCCTGTCTTCAGGGAAACTGGCTTGTCAATACCAACCAACTCACGCACAAGCGGGAAAAGGGATACAGCACCGCCACACACAACCCATCATCGCGCCGTACCTTTTTTACAATTATGAATACTAAATGCACTAAAATACTCTTATGGAATGATCAGGCGGAACCAGCAGGCTATCTGTTTCCCACACACGCACAAACTCATGTTTCACTGTGACCGCCAGTCACGCACCATCAGAATTTCTTGTCTTCAGGGGAAACTGGCTTATCAAAACCAACCAACTCACACAAGCGGGAAAAGGAATACAGCGCCGCCACACACAACCCTTCATTGGTACCTTTTTATACCCTATTCTAGGGGTATATTAATTTTGACGCATAGTTTGTAACATACCTTAATATTGCACGTAGACCCCTAAAAGTTACTATATTTATGATCAGCATCGATAGTAATGTCGATCTAGCCATGTCCGTCCGTCCGTCCGTCCGTCCGTCCGTCCGTCCGTCCGTCCGTCCGTCCGTCGGCAAAAATTAGGCCTTTAAACTGGACCTAGAGAGCTGAAATTTTAACCATATACTCTCTAGGGTCCCGAAATAATCAAGTTTAGGAATTTTTGAAATCCGCCCACAGACACGCCCACAAACTCAAAAAAACAAAATTTTGGAAAAAATCAAATTTTGAGCTAGAGAGCTGAAATTTTTTATATATGATCTATGGCCCATAAAACTGATTGGGACATAAAATTTTCAAAATCCGCCCACTGACACGCCCACAATTAAATAAAATATTTTTTTTGAAAAACCAAAATTTGAGCTAGGGAGCTGAAATTTTTAATATATACTCTCTAGGGGCCCTTTATGCTCATGTGTAAATATTTTCAAAATCCGCCTACTGACACGCCCACAATTATTTTTTTTTATTTTTGAAAGTCCAAAGTTTGAGCTAGGGAGCTGAAATTTATAGTATATACTCTCTAGGTGCCCTTTATGCTCATACTTAATTTTTTTTTAAATCCGCCTACTGACCCGCCCACAATTAAATAAAACAATTTTATTGAAAAACCAAAGTTTGAGCTAGGGAGCGTTTTTATTTACAAAAGCTTAGTTTTTTCGATAAAATCCTTTAAATTTTTGTCACGCCCACTTATGAGATATAGGAATAAGAATAGGGTATCCAACAGTTCGCCCAAGCGGACTGTAGCCCGCCCCTATGTTTATTTTACGTTATGAACACTAAACAAACATCAGATAACAAACGATCCGATTTATTATTATTTATTTCTATATCTCAGCACATTAAAGAAATTATGAAAACTACAGATAGCTAACGATCTGTTTTCTAAAATACCATGCAAGCTATATTACCAACTGACTCAGTGAATTACTCACCCCTCTTAACTTTGTTCTTTTTCCCAGTTTAGTTTTAAGTACTGAATTATTTAGTTTCACTAATTCACTTTTCAATTAACCACGTCCACTTGTGTGGAAAGACACTCACAGACTGGTTAATCCTTTCCTTCCGACAACTCAACGATCATGCAAATAGGGGATGTTGCCAGAAGGACTACTTCGAACTACATACTACATCTAGTAAAAATATAACTATTGCCAACATTCTCTGTCCTGCTTACCAAAGTCCTTTACACTACTGCACTACCTACTCGCCCGATTTACCAACAAGCTGGAAGCAGAATTTTTCCGGGCCAACGAGAAAGATCCAGACACTTCATTCCAATGCTCCAACACCTGATACGGCAGCATACTCAGATGAGAGATAAGACGCTCCTTGACCGATTGTACGACAGCTTGCGACCCGAGTACCAACTCCACATCCGGCGAAGAGAGTTGCAGAACGCCGACGAGTTGATGAAGCTGGCCGATATCTTCGAGTTCCTCCGAGCGGAAGAACGTAGTAGTCGCCCCTTGGCCCCCGCATCATCGCCACAGATACGATTTCCAAGTACCTATCTCCCCGAACCGGCCACAGATTTTAAACGTCATTTCGGCGTCGGCTGGCTGGTATGACCGGAGGGCTAGCACTGTGGGCAGCTAGGACACCACAGACACGAATGCTGTCGCCCGGTCCGTATATTTTGTTCCTTCTGCGACGAAGACTGGAGACTGACCCGGGATTGTCCCTACCGCCAGGCTATCAGACAGGACGCGGATTGATTTACCCTACTTTCGCTCAATCCGCCTATGAGGACAAGAATTAATACAACGCTACGCAATCGAGCCCCCCAACTCCGCCTGCAGGTCCGCTAGTTGTTAATAACTACGTAAGAGCACTACATGCTCCCGATCGATCTGGGAGCCCAGAATATCTCCACACAGTTCACATACGTGGAAGGACTATAAGGAGACATCATCTTGGGCATCGACTTTCTCCAGCCAGCAGACTTTTTCATGCCTTTGGGCAGCCAGAAGCTGGATAACAGCCATCTGGCCTGGCCGGAGAAGTATAGCTAAATCAAAGGAACAAACATAGAGTTTCTGTACCCCGCGTCCGAGATTTGAAAAAATATGGGAAGCACGCCACCAAAACCGAACAAGCCCGTATCAACCGAGACATCATTGAAGAACCACCCATGGTTTACCCAACAGGTCCCATTAGGCGTCGACCCACTCTCCGTCCTTTCAAGATCAAGCAGTGTTTATGGACACCGATGCGCCAGGGCCCAACCAAGCCCATACAGGCAGGACAGCGACACAGCAATAGTAAGCCAAAAAGTGGCACTTAAAACAAAATCACCTCGGATATTTCCGAAACTATAGGATATAGCTCAAAATAGTTTTCAAAAATTGATTCATCAGATCCAAAAACCCTTAAATGTCAACTTGGGCGTGTAGAATATGATATAGAACTGAGGTGACGAGATATCTGGCAAGAAGGTGAATGTTAGTTTGTCTTCGATGTATGAAGTAGTCCATATATGTATTACTTTGTCTACATTATTTGGTAGGTATTGTATTTCGCTTTTTTTTATTATACCCTATTCTAGGGGTATATTAATTTTGACGCATAGTTTGTAACATACCTTAATATTGCCCGTAGACCCTTAAAAGTTACTATATTTATGATCAGCATCGATAGTAATGTCTATCTAGCCATGTCCGTCCGTCCGTCCGTCCGTCGGCAAAAATTAGGCCTTTAAACTGGGCCTAGAGAGCTGAAATTTTAACCATATACTCTAGGGTCCCGAAATATTCAAGTTTACAAATTTTTGAAATCCGCCCACAAACTCAAAAAAACAAAATTTTGGAAAAAATCGAATTTTGAGTTAGAAAGCTGAAATTTTTTATGTATGATCTATGACTCCTAAACCTGCTCGGGATAAACATTTTTCAAAATTCGCCCACTGACACGCCCACAAATAAATAAAACATTTTTTTTGAAAATCCAAAGTTTGAGCTAAGGAGCTGAAATTTATAATATATACTCTCTATGGGCCCTTTATGCTCATGTGTAAATATTTTCAAAATACGCCCACAATTATTATTATTTTTTTTTT
The DNA here is from genome assembly GCA_949715645.1 of Portevinia maculata. Classification (NCBI taxonomy): domain Eukaryota; kingdom Metazoa; phylum Arthropoda; class Insecta; order Diptera; family Syrphidae; genus Portevinia; species Portevinia maculata. Next base: position 280,982,767 of record OX454525.1, read on the forward strand.
TTTGAAAATTCAAAGTGAGCTAGGGAGCTGAAATTTATAATATATACTCTCTAGGGACCCTTTATGCTCATGTGTTAATTTTTTTTAAATCCGCCTACTGACACGCCCACAATTAAATAAAACAATTTTATTGAAACACCCAAGTTTGAGCTAGGGAGCGTTTTTTTTTTGATAAAATCCTTTAAATGTTATATAACAAAATATGTAGAGAGTTCTTAACAATTCAATCATACTTAGACTTTTGTCACGCCCACTTATGAGGGATAGGAATAAGAATAGGGTATCCAACAGTTCGTCCAAGCGGACTGTAGCCCGTCCCTATGTTTTTCTGCAACATTTGTGAAGATAATGAAACTCGATGCAGCATCATCCCCCCTGAAAGATGATCATTGTCGGTCCAAAACAAATACACTTACACTAACTTTTGTATGGTGTTACGTCAAGAATTCAAATAGGAAGCAAAATAAACTTCCATAACTCACCGTGCAACACCTGTAGTCGAATTTTCTTTTATCCTTATCTGACATAAGATTCGCCTGGAATTTTTAATATCATGAACATGAAGACGAAGACGGAAATGATGAGCCTGGGAATGCATCATAATAAAGAGAATTTGTGTATACATAAAGGTAAGACTGGCAGGCAATATAGGATGAGCTTAATCTTGAGCAATATTTATACCGATATGAAATGTTTTCTCCTCAACACATCATGCTGAACCAGGTGCAGGATGGAGCAACTGCGATACGACGAAACTGTTTTCTGGGAAGGAAGTCATTTTATGCTGGGTTAAATTGGGTGGCAGAGTTGTTTTTATCAGGGAATAGTGGGTTCTGTATCGCATAATTGAAGATTTACGTCTTCAAGGAGGAATTTCTACAATGGAGCACTGAGAGCATGGGAACGACTTTAAGGGAAGCCTTGTCAAAGTAAATAGCTAAGTTTGTTTTGAAGATACAAAATTCTATAATAATGGAAAATTGATTCAATTAGTGTGCATCCTAAAATATCATGGTCGCTGTGCTGGAATTAAGTTGCACATTCGTTATTATAAAGCTTCATAGTTATTCATAATAATTTATACAACTAAGCGGAGCCTAACGAAGGGCATAGCATGACCGTTGGCATTTCATTCAAACAAAATAAAATTAATAAAGAAACAGGAAACCTAGGAGCTTCTGCTCGGATCCCACTTGTCGGGATGTACAAACCTGGTTAGTCAGCTACACAATCCTCCACAAGCAATAAGCGAGAAAACATAGCCACTTCACCGTCAAGGACTGCAGACCAATAAATCTTACACCTTGAAAGACTATTAGAGCTTTATTTAAGGAACAACGTTGCGGCAACTGGTTGACACACATCGCTTATGTCAAAGGCAGAGCTCTGGAAACTGGGCTACATGAAGTAACTCGATAGTTTAACCATAAGTAATCAACTATAACGTTCTATACATAGAACGTCCTCACTTGAGGAACTTGGTTCATCATAGCTTCTCTGAGGCTCTGCTTAGACAATGGTTGGGGTCAAAAATCTTTTTACCAAAATCTGCTTAATAATTCTGTTTTATAAAATGCTTTTATTTGTTTAAGCATAAAAAACCCAATTTTTGTGTGACAATGTAGAATTTCAAACTGCGCCCTTAAGGGAATGCTAAACAACAGAATCATTAACAACAGCCTAGGGCACTGCGTAGTCAAGTGAAACGCCACAAGGGAGTCTTCTTTCCTCTTCTGTGGACATCTCTGTAAACAAAATTCCTAAATCCCTTTTCAGTGGAGACATAAAGATAGTTGTCTATTCCAGATGACGTACTTATCACAGTTAAGTACCTACCTTCCCACAATTAGTGAGATTATGGAATTCGCGTTATTAGAAATATTAAAGAAGACGGATACAACGGCATTGCAGACATTATGTCTGTTGACAAAGACATAAAGTCCATAAATAATTTTCCACTAGAAAATTTGAACAGTGTTTGAGTGGCGATCGCGGTTTTAAGGGATTTGCTAGATGGGTTGGGTACGAAATCCCGCTTCTTATATTCTCTCTCTTTAGAATCCCGTTTTGTTTATTATCGCGCGATTTTTAAAAATAAAACAAATAATTTTGATTGCAAAAGCGGGATTATTAAAAATGGAAAATTAGGGAAAGGCTACAGTCCGCTTGGGCTAGCTGTTAGGATACACAATCCTATTTCTATTCCTCATTAGGCGGGTGTGAAAAAAATCTAAATATGGGAGAATTGAGAAGCGCTAAGAAGGATTGGCATACGACGAGTAATGGCTGATTGGCTTAGGGATTATCTGCAGAACAGGCTGTTTTGTGTCAAGATCAAGGACCTGATGAGTGAGAAAAAGGGCGTGCAATGTGAAGTTCCGCAGGGATCAAAACTAGGTCCGATTCTCTTCGACCTTTACACGAACGAGCTACTACGCGTCTTCAAGCAGAGTATTCCATTTGCCTTTGCTGACGACACAGCGATTGTCGTCCCTCATAGGTCCCTGGACATGGCGACGAGGATAATGCAAGAAGAGTTCAATGCTGCAGTAAAATTGTGCCACGACAATGGCTTGGTTATCAACGCTTCAAAAACCAAAATGATGCACATTCGAAGTCCGCAATTCAAACCCACTCAGAGCAGAATATATTTGAGTAATGATGCTTGCCCTAGCACTGCAATTGAGATTATTGAATTAGTTGAAAGCTATAAATATCTGGGAGTAATTATTGATTGTCATTTTCTATGGGACAAACACGTCGATAGACTACGCATGGAACTAAAGAAGGATCTATCCCACTTGAGGTACCATGCCACTGAACCTGTCTTAAAGCAACTCTACTATGCCCTAGTGGAGTCAAAACTTAGGTATGGTATACTTGCTTGGGGAAATGCAGCTGCAACCCACATCCGAAAGCTAGAGATACTTCAAAACGCAGCACTGAAACAATTAAAAATCACTAACCAGCGAAACATTGAAAGAAGTATTAAAGTTCTTCACGTGGAACACATTTTCAAGATGACGAGAATACTGGAGTACTTTGACGATAGCCGCTTTATTCGACCAGTAGATCATCAAATAAAAACAAGACGACGGGTCCAAGGTATGGCCCCTAATTTGGAGGTATAACAACAACTTTAAACGCTATAATTTCTTAACTATTATAGGTATAATTGGTATTGTGTACATTTTTCAAAGATAATTTAGTAGCGCATACAAGTCTGAAACACTTTTTGTACATCTGTGCAGCTACAAAAAAGTTATGGCTCCTTAAACTCAAAATTATGAAAATTTAATGTTCCATTTTTTACTTTAAATGCATTTTTCTCAAAATCTTTATGCTTGAGAATTTTGCTAAAAATTATGTTAAGCAACTGTTTCACGTACAATCAACAATCAACAGAAGTTGTACTAAAAGCAATTTTTTTGTCAGACAAGAATGTTCAAAAAGACCTATACCTAGCGAAACTTCAGGAATCTCCCCTTAAACAATTATACTGCTTAACTGGGACACTCTCTATTATAATCATATTTACACATGTGCATGTGCATTAAGGGCACCTAGAGAGTATAATATATTAGTACAATACTAAGCTGTGACTATTGTAAACGCGTTTCTGTTTCTACTTGACACGCGTTATTTTTTGCTATTTTGTACTTTCCCAGTTTCTTTCTGCTTTATTTATCGTAATGACTGGAGTCTGCTCGAAATGCAACAATTCATTACACAATGTTGACATTGTCAAGTGCGGTTTCTGCGGTAATATGTTTCACTTGAAATGCACTGAATTAAACCCGAATATACTAGAAACTATTAAATCTAATGCACGCATTTTTTTGGAAATGTACCTTGTGTATTGATCTTCCATCTATTTCCTATGTGAGAAGTGCATTCCATTCACTGCAAGAGGCCTTGTAGGAATTTGGCTCTCTTTTTCCCCCAAGTGCTTATAATCTGAACGTCAGACAGACTTTAAGAAATTCTAACACATTGAATGTTAGTAGAGAAGTTCGTGGAACAACGAAATCGCAGAGTTCCATTAATGGCCACGGAAAGTACTTCCAAAGTGCTTCATCGGAAAAATTCTATTTTTTCGCCCGCCATTTCCCGCGTTTCGACGAAGAGCTCTAATAGCTTACCTCATCAAACGCATCAAAATAAACCGCTCGCCAAAATAAAAAAAAAAGAATTATTTCATCGTCATCTGCCTCATCGTCATCACCAATAGGCCCCCACTTGACGGTGAACTTTAATAACTCTAATGTTATCTCTGATGACGTTGATAATACTGCCGCTGCTGCTCCTCTTGACCCTTGCGTGTCTACGGGATCACCAGATGGTAATCTTGTATGTTATTCATCGCAATCAGCTGTGAAGTCTACCGGCACTCTGGATTCCGAATACCTACACATCGATGCTAGTCCATTTCACGCTCCCGTTGCTGCACTATTGCCTCCCTCCGCCTCTTCAAATAGCGAGGTTGTCGTCACCAATTATGAAGCCGCTAATGCTGTTACGCTCACGGATGTTCATGCTAGTACTGAACTCATGCCGGTCGCTAATCGACCGCTTTTTCCACTATTGTTGCTGCTCATCGACCGCCTTCCTCTATTGTTGACGCTGCTGCTGTTAATCGACCACCAAGTATTGTGGGTACGAATGATGTTGCAACCGATCTACAGGTCGTCCGGAAGCTAAAATGGTCCTAATACTACTTCTGAATACTACTTCTGAAAATATAGTTGATTTTATTTCTTCAACATTAAATGTTAACAAATCTGGTCTTTTGTGTTCTAAACTTATAAAAAATGATGAAGATATATCCAAATTGAAATTTGTAAATTTTAAAACTGGTGTCCCCCTCAGATTCGCCAACATAATTTATGATGCTAATTTTTGGCCTAGTGATATACAAGTTCGTGCTGTTGTAAATGTTCCAAAAAACTAATATTGAACGAACGTTCCATTTCACCTCTGCATGTCGTTGATAAGCGGATCCTTGACAATTCCAACCTCAAAAAACTATCATAATGCGAGTGGCATTCGGACTAAAACCTGTAAATTATATAATTTATCTAGTCATCTTGATTATGATGTTATTATTATCATAGAATCATGGTTGTACAAAGATATTGCTGACTCCGAGATTTTTGATGAGTCCCTTTATACGTTTTACGTTTTGATCGGTGCAAAAAGAAAGAGGATCGCGGGGGAGGAATTCTCCCTGCAGTTCGTCGGGGTATGCCATGCTGGGAGATTCCTTTACCAGATGGTGAAGTGGAACAGCTATGTTTTCATTAAACGTTACAGGTGTCGTGAGTTCACTTATTTTTATTGTAAGCTATGTCCCTTCTGGGAGTAAATTAGATTTTTTTTTTTTTTTTTTTTTTATAATAAGCGCGCACTTAAGGGATTTGTTGGGACCCTTATAATGTATTAGCTACACAGCGCGGGCATTAAGGAAATTAGAGTGAGAAGAAAAGGAGAGATGCCGATGCACGTTGGTTTTGAATGTCTGTAGGTTATAATGTGTAGGAAAAATGGAGCGGGGAAGAGCATTCCACATTCGTGTTGTACGGCTGAGGAAAGATTCTTTGAACTTCACTGTACGTCCGAACACAGGCTTGAGGGTGAACTGATGAGCATTCCTTGCATGGCGGGTATTGCAGTTGAAATGTTCAAGGGGAGGAATGCAACTTGGTGCACCGGACCAGATATGAGCGTTGTACTCGAGTTTCGGGCGAATAAACGGCTTATAAATTGTAGCCAGATCAGAAGGGGTGAAATATTTCTTACAACGCTTAAGGAAGCCTAGACATTTCGCGGCGTTCTTGGCGACATCGAATATGTGGTCATTCCAACGAAGGCTGTCATTAACACACATACACATACAATGGAAAGTCTTTTGGTTTCAGCCATGTAAGTGCCATTCATAGATAATGGCAGTGTGTGTGGGTTTTGCTTTAATGACAGGAGACAGCATTGAGTTTTGGAAGCATTAAATTCCACTCTAGATATGTATATACGAAAAACACTTATCTAACATTGATTTTATATTTGATAATTATGATAATGCTACCAACAGTATATGTATCTTAGGGGATTTCAATGTGGGGGACATTGTTTGGTCTTGGTCAAATGAAGATAAAATGCTTGTACCATGTAACTTAAAGAAAAATATTGAATTTATTTTAATTGATGTCCTACTTTCTCATAATTTGTGTCAAATAAGCTCAATTCTAAATTCACAAAACCGAATACCTGATCTTGTTTTTTCTGCTGTGACGAGATTAAGGCAAATACTTTTGAAGCATCAAATTCTTTGTTAAATAATTCTATTTATCATAATGAAACTTTGATTGAAATTGAGGTGTACGATTTTTTAGAAACTGACAGTAATCCGCTTAAAACGTTTAATTTTTTAAAAACTGACTTTTATGGTTTGAATGATTACTTTTTTTTTTTTTTTTTTTTTAGCAGAAATTGCAGGGTACAAAAATTGCTCTCACAGGCTCATCATTTAGTGCAGGTGTTAGTCAGGACAAAACAATTAAAAATACAATAATTATGTACCTACAAAATACTAACACAGACACAAAATAATGCAAAAGACATTAAAGCATTATTACGCAAAATATTTTTTAGCTTAATTTTACTAACATGCAAGTCAATCACATGATCATTTAGATTATAGATTCTACTCATGCGGCTAATAGGCTCATGCTTCCCATAATTCGTTCTATGATGGGGGCTAAACCATAATTCAACACTGCGTAAATTATGGGCACCACCACGAAAATTAAAGCCAATAGACGACAGCAAGTCAGGTGCACCTATTTGACCGGATATAAGCTGCTGTAAAAAATGATATCGCTGTTAAGCCTTCGTTGCGAAAGGGGTAACATTTGAAGAAGCTTGATACGTTGACTGTAGGGAGGAAGGTTAAATGGATCATCCCATGGAAGTCCTCTAAGTGCAAATCGAATAAATTTACGCTGAATGGCCTCTATTCGATTTGAATGAATGTTGTAGAACGGTGTCCAAACTTGAGAGGCATACTCTTGAATCGGACGGACAAAACAGTTGTACAATGACATAGAAACGTAAGGGTCATTAAATTCTTTGGCCCACCTTTTTACGAAGCCCAGCATAGAATTAGATTTATTAATATAGAATTAATATTCTTAGCAAAAACCAGTTTGGGGTCGAAATAAACCCCAAGATCCTTAAAATTATCAACATTACAAAGAATATGTTGAGACAGAGAATATTGAAAGGTGGAAGGGATAGTCTTTCTAGAGAATGTCATATGTTGACATTTAGTTGGGTTCAGGGATAAACCGTTTTTATCACACCAATTGTCGAAGCTATTAATGTCAGATTGAAGAAACATTCTGTCTTGCTGACTAGTGATAGATTTATATATTTTCATATCATCAGCGTAGATCAGGATATTACTGTGATTTATACATGCCTTAACATCATTAATGGCAAGTATAAATAAAATTGGTCCGAGGTGACTTCCTTGGGGAACACCAGACTGAACTGTGAAAGATACAGATAGCGATCCTCTAAATTTCACTTGATAAACCCTTGAATTAACCCATTTTATGAAACATGGCATACATAGATTGGAACAGTTATCTGAGACATTTGTCCCTTCAGAAATCATATAATTACTTCAAGTTTGTACTATTTAATGAATTTAACACTTTTGTCCCATCTAGGTCGAAGAAGAATTTATCTAAGCCTCCATGGTACAATAGGATGCTCTCTCACCTTAAGAACCTTTAAAACAAGGCACACAAAAATTTCAAAATTTCCGGTAGTCCTGTAGATTATGTACATTTTGACACACTGCATAAGGACTTTCTTGTCTTAAGCAAATTTTTACAGACAAATTACGAGTATGTAACTCAAATGGAAAATCAAATAAAAACTGATTCCGAACGCTTCTGGACTTTCGTAAATAGCAAAAGAAAATCGACAGGTCTCCCAAAATACATGCGTTACAAAAATATTTTCGATTTTTTTGCTAAATTCTTTGAATCTGTGTACACAAAGCCCGATACACCTAGCTTCATACCAGCTACCGAATGCAGAATTGATATTGGCCTCATCCAACTAAGCCTTCACGAAATTATATTGGCTCTTGATAATCTCAAGCCCAATTCAAATCCAGGTCCCGATGGTATTCCTGCGATTATTTAAAAAATATGTTCACAAGCAATTTGCAATTCCCTCCATCAAAGTTTTAACATGTCGCTGTCCTCCGGTAATTTTCTAGATGAATGGAAGTCATCTTTTCTTATTCCAATTTTTAAATCTGGATCGAATAACGATATTGAAAATTACAGAGGAATTTGCAAATTACCCGCTTTGCCAAAGCTTTTCGAAAGCATGGTTAAATCAAAACTGGAATTTTCTCTTAAGAATTTTTTTTGTGATACACAGCATGGCTTCCTCACTGGTAGGTCCACTACTACCAATTTAGCGTGCTTCTCGCATTATGCCAAGTCGACTGTGCGTACACTGACTTCAGTAAGGCTACAAAAACTTGAATGTTTTGGATTTCACTCAGCAATGCTTAAGTGGATTGCATCTTATTTAATTGACAGGATTCAAAGAGTGCAAATTGATAGTTACTTTTCACGATCGTTTGGTTGCAGCTCTGGAGTACCTCATAGTAGTCATCTGGGTCCGCTCCTCTTTTTAATTTTTATTAACGACATATCGTATGCAATAAAATATTGCCAATGCTTGATGTATGCAGATGACTTAAAGCTGTTCCTTAAAATCAAAACTTCACTTGACTGCGAGTTTTTACAATACGATCTAAGAAACTTATCGGTATGGTGCGTCAACAATTGTCTACATTTGAATATTAGAAAATGCTGTATAATATCCTTTTATAGAAGTTCTTCTCATTTTAAGTTTCAGTACGAAATCGACAGTATTGAACTAAACAGAGTCGATGAAGTGAAAGATCTTGGCATTATAATTGATTCGAGGTTTACCTTTGCACCCCATGTTGATCACGTTATTGCTACAGCAAATAAGCTCTGTGGTTTTATAAGACGAAAGAGCAAGACATTTTCGTATCCTCATACCCTTATTTCGCTTTTCATTGCGTTGGTTATATCTCTGCTTGAATATGCTGATGTTATATGAAACCCATTCTATAAAATTCACTCAGATCGACTTGAAAAAATCCAGAGAGGTTTCACAAAATATATTTTCCGGAAAATGAGCTGGGATTTTGAAATTTCTTACCAGACTCGATGCCAATTATTGGGCATATCAACTTTATATTCTAGGAGAAAAGCTCATGACATCATGCTGATAAGGGACTTGTTATGCTTTGACATCAAATGTCCATCTCTTTTATCCCTAGTGCCAATCTATGCCCCAACTAGACCTTTAAGGGAAAGAAACCTTCTTCTTCGACCTGTTCATAGAACTAATTAGCCCATAATGAGCCTATGTCCAGAGCTATTGTTTCATTCAGTGGGGTTTATATTTTCGTTGATCTATATTTTTCACGCGATCGCTTCAAAAGTGTTATACTTAATTTGGCACAATTATCTTAGTCTTAAGTTCGTTGTTTTTATATAATTTTTATATCTATGTTGTAATCTGTATAGCTTAGCAAGTAGATGAAATGAAAATAAAAAAAAAAATAAAAAATAAAATATATTCGCAATTTCAGCTTCCTAGCTCAATCTTAAATTTTTTGAAAATACGGTTGATTTAAATTGTGGGCGTGTTAGTTGGCAGATTAAATAAATCTTTAAATATGATCATAAAAGGCCTCCAGAAACTTAAAATGATAAATTTCAACCTCCTAGTTCAAACTTTAACTTTTTGATAACATTTTTGTTTTAAATTGTGGGTGTGTCACTGGGCGGATTTTTTTAAATGTTAGCTTTCTTGCTCAAAATTTGATTTTTCGATTAATTTGTTTTTTTTTTGAGATTGTGGGCGAATTTTAAAAATTCTTAAACTTGATAACTTAAAACCCCCAGAAAACCGAACTGGTAATTTTCACAAATAAAAGGAAAATACCACCGTTTGTCACACCTTCTGTTGGCGGTACACCCCTAAGAATCTCTGACAGTGCGAAGTACCTGGGACTCATACTAGACAAAAAACTAAATTGGAAAATGAACACCAATGAAAGAATCAAAAAAGCCAAAATAGCCTTTTACTCCTGCAGCAAAATCTTTGGGAAAACCTGGGGACCATCTCCCAAAATTAAACTGTGGATGTTCACGGCAATAGTAAGACCCATACTGACATATGGCAGTCTCGTATGGTGGCAGGCAACCAATAAAGCCATCTACCTAAAGGCTCTTACAAAAGTTCAGAGACTAGCGTGCATCGGCACAACCAGTGCGATTAGGACAACTCCAACCGCAGGACTGGAGGCTATCCTCAACCTGCTTCCGCTAGACATCTTTGTTTAATCAACAGCCGCGACTAGTGCCATCAGCATTTGCCAAACAGCGAATTGGAAACCAAATGCAATGGGTCATTCGATGATCCTACAGAAATACTTTGTCCATGTACCAACTACGGACTACATCACGCCATACTTAGACTTCACAACACATTTCTCGAGCGAAGAATGGAGAAGCGGACTCGTTCCCGACACACAAGCCATAGCCGTATTTACGGACGGCTCAAAAATGGCAACGGGGTGGGGTCAGGCGTCTTTTCCGCACCACTGACAGTGACAACAGCAGCCCGTGAGTCTACGGTAAGGGCAATACCACCCGATGGTATTACCTTCTATATCGACAGCCAGGCAGCAATAAAAGCCTTAACTGCTGTAGAAATAAAATCAAAGCTAGTGAAATGCTGTCGCGAAGAACTCAAGGTTCTTGGTACCCAGCATAAGGTATCGCTCTGCTGGGTCGTGGGACATGAAGGTATTCCGGGCAACGAGAAAGCAGATGAATTAGCAAGACAAGGTTCGGAAGCTGTGACAGAACAAGCTGATCCCTCTGTACTCATCCCGCCTTGCTTACTCAGGCTTGAAGCAGGGAAAAAGGCAATAAGAGAGGCAAACCTTAGATGGACGGCACTAGATACTTGCCACACCACTAGAACGCTATGGCCAACCTACAATGAGGCCAGAACCGAGAGTCTAATGAAAAAGGATAGAAAATCACTATCCACCCTCTCGTAGGCATTTTAACGGGGCATAACCCTCTGCGGTACCATATGAAGAAATTACGATTGACGGGGGAAGAACTCTGTAGAAGCTGTGGCGACGAGGAAGCTCTGGAGAAAACTACCCACTTTCTGTGTCTCTGCCCGGGTCTCCAACACATCAGGTACAGATTCCTGGGGAGACACTTCTTGCACGACCTAGAAGAGCTCTCCAGCACACCGATATACAAAATAATGAAGTTCATCAAATCTACAGGATGGTTTACATCGAACAGCACAGCGAGTAATTAATCTCAGCTGTTTATAGACAGGGTTAAAAATGAGTACGGGACTACCCTCCTCTCCCGATGGGCATCACAATGGGTCAACATTGACCTGAGTGTGGCACTATGCCAGCCCACCTACCAAACCTAACCTAACCTAAACTTGATAACTTCGGGTCCCTAGTGAGGATATTGTTGAAATTTTAGCTTTCTAGCTCCAGTTTAAAGGCCTAATTTTTACCGATGATGGGATTATAATAAAACCGGTTTTTTAATAAGTGACATTATAAAAAGCGATATTTTAAGAAACGGGATTCTTAGACGGGATTGTAAAACTTTTTTTCAGGATTTTTTAAAAATCGGGATTTAAAAAAGCTGGATATCGATACGCTCCTGGCTAGATTTTACTTAACAGTAATTACAGATTTATGAATGATTCGTCTTTGTTCATCTATTTCAAATATTAACTATGACCACACTTTGTCCCTTTTGGTGTTATTTCCTTGTATTTGAATTCACCCACCCTACCCTGTTTGGTAAGCATAAATACCTTGGTTTCTCCATTCACTTAATTTGTTATGCGCGTCTGAAAGGCAAATTTAAACAGTAGGGTCCAACAAATAAATCAGTCATTGATTAAAGTTTGACATAAGTTTGTCATTTATTTTATATCCAAATTTAATAAACCCAAGTCTACTGATCACAGATACTCAATTTGTTGCAAGGATAGGCGCATAGCATGAAGTTCTTGATTTTGTTGGTGTAACTCTTTATTTAAAAGCTGGCGCATCTCATTTTGACGAATCTTTTTTTTAAAAAGAATAGATTTGTTTCCTCAGAAATGATATATTTGAAACATACCAACATAATCAATTTTTTTGCCACAAGCATTTCATGCTTCAACGGTACCATAAGACTTGCTAGTCCTCCTATTACTTTATTTTGCGTTTTATTGGTTGATACTGGAATTTTTGAAAGTTTCCTTTCGCTGCAAATTTTACTAATTTACAACAAAACTTTAATGGGAGCGTATATGTTTGTTTAGGCTTACATGTAATTTTCTACATCCCCTGCTCTGATTGTCTCGTTACTCATCTTCTTAAAATCTTATTATCAAAGGAATATTTTTACTAAAAATATCTAAATAACTAATAGAACTGACTTTATGTGTAAAAGCTACTAAAGTTAAAAAAAAACAATTGTGTGAGGTAGGTTACAGGTACCCTCTTAAATATGGGTAAAGATTATTATAGTAATATAACAACGCTCCAGTAAAACACAACGTACCACACTGCTATATTTAGTATATCAACAGCATATAACACAATTCAACAAGACTTGCTGAACATTTTACTTGTTCAACAAGACTTATTTAAATATTAAATTGAATTGCAACTACAAGCCCCTGGTATAAATGCGCTTTCACTAACGAAGAAAATGTTCTGATAGTTAATCTGAACGCTGACACCATCTTCGGCTATTATAATTTAGACTCATATTGTTTTCAACAGACCGTAATTTTCCTCGTAGACCCCTCAAAGGTACTATATATTTAATCAGCATTGATGGTAATGTCAATCTAGCCATGTCCGTCCTCCCGTCTGTCCGTCGGAAAATTTTTGGACCATCAAATCGAGCTAGAAAGCTGAAATTTAGAAGATTTACCCTCTAGGGGCCCGAAATAATCAAGTGTTAGTATTTTTAGTTGCCCGATCACTATACTGTCAGCTTCATATCGCCCATCTGCAAGAAAGGTGATGCTATATTTTGCAAGAACTATTGAGGCATAGGGGGGAGCGTATCGGAATCCCGCTTTTCAAAAATCCCGAAAAAAAAGTTTTAAAATCCCGTCTACTAAAATACTGCTATTTTAAAATCCCGATCTATTATAATCCCGCTTTTTAAAATCCCGCCAAATCCCGCTAATCCCGTTTTTTACAAAACATTCGTTATGGAAGTAGAAAAGTGCAGTACTCTCCTAACTTTTGGTCTGTATATGACAGTGCAGAAAAACAATTCCCGAGAAAACAAAATAATGCTGAAGCGTGGCATCGCAGACTGCAATTTTTGGTTGGACGAAAAAGTGCTGGCTTGTACAAGGTGGCGCAAAAATAACCTTCCGATGTTTTTTGGCCGACCGACCGATTATTGCTCAAATAAATAGTCACCAATATTCCGCGTTCTGGAGCAGCGTAGCGTAACATTGTTTATTAACGTGTATTTCGCATGTGTTTACTACACAAATGTCAAAACAGAACTGACATTAGGGGCAAATCGCAAAATTTATAGCATTTTCTGATAGGAGGATTACTTTTGCGCCACCTTGTATAAACTCATTGCAGATTTGAGAAAGGAAGCAATTGTGGTGCAAACTGAAATACAAAAATTACGAAATGGACAAGAAAAATTATATAAAAAAACTAAAAACTAAAAGGCACGCGCTGTAAAAAAATTAATGAGAAATAGAAAAAAATTAGTAAAACAGGTTTTTTGCATTGCATTGCTTATAATACACTTGAACTAATAAAATAAAAAATGTTGTTAATGGTTTGAAGTTCTTTTTTGTTTCCTTTTGCAGAATATCATATAACATTACTTTATATTTTTTTTTTAAATTATTGAAGATTGTCATATTTATTACTTAAAAATTTATTTTGATATTATTTATTTCTTATTTTGTTACTTCCTCTAAAAATGATAAATGTTAAAAACTGCATTTCAAAAAACAAATTTTCTTATTATTTCATTTTTTAAAATAAAGCAGCTACTTTTGATTGTAAAAGCGGGATAATAAGAAACGGGATTATAAAAAACGGGATTATAAGAGGCGGTATTTTAAAAGACGGGATTTTAAAAAAGCGGGATTATAAAAAGCGGGGTTATAACAAGCGGGATTATAATAGCGGGATTTTAAGAATTGAGATTATAAAAAGCGGGATATCGAACCCAACCCGGCATAGGGCCATATGCATAAACGGTAGTAAATGCTTTTACTGGTAAATTTCCATAGTATTTACTATTTGTCATATGCATAAAATCACAGTAAATAATGAAAATCTAGTATTTACTGGAAGAAATAGTATTTACTGGTTTCGGATGAATTAAACTAGTAAATACTTTTATTGGTATGCATAAAAACTAGTAAGAACTATTTTTTTGTAGTATTCACTGAATTTTTTTCAAGTTTGTAAAAACCAACTTGAATATTTGCTAGTAAATACTTTTGTAGGTTTTATACCAACATTCACAGTCGTGAGTCTGATTTTAACGCAATCGGTACACTATATTTAATGTAAATGGTCGCTTTCTTACGTATTACCTCAGAAAAAGTTTATAAAGAGCGAAGAGTGCCCGGATGTAATAGTTTTAAAATGCTTTACCTTTTTGAAAAAGAAAACGTCCAGTGGTTAAGCGAGTATTTTATCGTTAAGAAATGTTATGTAACATTTATTGGAATAAAGAAATTATTTAACCGTATTTTCTATAAAAACTTAAGGGACTCGAACTGAAAAAAGAGGAGGAGCTACTCCCCTCAAGAAAAAATGCGAATCTTTTTGAGATATGTTGGAGATCCAGGATTTAAAGTTGGCGTTGGCGAAGACACAGGCTTGCATCAGAGTACAGTTTGCAGAACTGTGCACTATGTGGCAAAACTTGTAATCCAGAAATCTTCCCTTTGGATAAAGCTTCCTTCAAATTACGAAGGACAGTTAATAGCTAAACAGGATTGGCTTTTGAAATACAGCTTTCCTTCATGTATAGGAGCTTTGGATTGTATTCATATAGAAATAAAAAAGCCTCACTTACATTCTGAGGAATATATTAATCGTAAAGGATATGCCTCCATCTTGACTTGTAATGCAAGGGAATGTTTTACAAGTGTTGTTTGCGAATGGCCGGGTTCAGTTCATGATTCAAGAATTTGGAAAAATAGTTTTCTTGAACCAATTATGAGAAGTTCAGGCAATACAATTTTATTAACAGAAGAGGATATGGAATTGCACCATGGTTAATGACGCCTTTCAAAAATCCAATAAGCAACGGCAAAAAATCATACAACAGATTGCATATCAAAGAAAGGGTCATAATAGAACGTTGTTTTGGTCAACTGAGGAGCCGGTTTCCAATTCTACAAAACTATATACGACTTGAATTGAAAAACGTACCAACTTTAACTGCCGCTTGTTTTGTTTTACATAACAATGCAAAGCATCTAAACGATATCGACGACTTTGAGATATAGGAAGGCAGAGGAAATGAAAGTGCAGTTTATAGTTCAGAAAATAATGCCAGTGTACTTGAAATCCGAAGATTGGGACAAATGCGGAGAATTGAGTATGCAGAAATTATATATAGTGCACATTAATGACTTCATTGTTATTTTATTAAATATTAAAAAATAAAAAAACGCGGAGTGTAACAAAAAATATTCTTCAGTAAAAATTAAAATAATTATCAGCCATTTTACAAATTATAAAATGTTTGTCCATAATTCAGGACATGTATTTTGAGAGGTAGTTGAGCGATCGTTGCTACCGTTTATTATCCTTTTTTTATTTCTTCCTGTTGCATCCTCAGAAGTTTCAACTGGTCTAGAAGCACCAAACGTTAAAGCTCACCTGTAGTGAGAGGTAACGTTTCTTCTGTTTCCTGTTCCAAGCACTCTTTTTTTTTTTTGGTGCCGATGGATGGGATGGAGAGTCTATAGGCTCTGACTCTTCCTTATTTTCTTCTTCGAGACATATTTTTATCTTTCCTTAGTATGTTTATCTGATCCTTCAGATAGACAGCCGGTTAAAAATTAGAATATTAAGTTTAATTAACTTACTCTATACAACTTACATACCAGGTATTCTCGAAATTGATGGGTTCTGCTCCGCATCCATTAAATTTAGAAAAATGATTTCCCATTCTCTTAGCTTTATTGGCTTATTTCCTGTGGTTTTAAGGTCCGACTTTTTTCACATCAGTCTTAATGTTATTAATTCTCTTCTTTATTTGATCCTCTGTCATTAAAATACCGGTTTTGGCATTAAAATCGCTAATAAATAGCTTTTTTTATGTGAAGCTATTGAGACTTGCTCATAAGCACGCGTTGTGAGTTTCGAGTATTTTAATAAACTCTAAAGCTGTCGAAACTTCCTTCTTCGACATGACCTTTATTTTAACACTCACTTTAAGAACTTTATTTTATAAGACCTTTGTTTAAAGCCCAACTAGTCAAAAACAAAAGTGTTTACAAAAGAAGAATGATCACAACGGTAAATTACAATAGAAATCAAAACTTTTTTTTTGTTGCTGCTAATCACATAAACACTTTTACTTTGTGTACTAAAGTGTTTACAAAAGAAGAATTTGATACAACGGTAAATAATATAAAAGTATTTAAAACTACAGATTCCAAATTAACGTAAACATATTTTTCATACAGTATTTACTACTGATTTTGAATGAATTGGTAGTATTTACTTGAATGAATCCAGTATTTACTACCAGTATATGCTTATCAGTATATGCTTTATTTTATACCAAATGAAGTATATACTATAAATCTTGGCTTTTACTAGTAATACTAGTATTTACTTTTACTTTTAACTACTAGTAAGTACTTCAGTTTTATGCATATGGCCCATAGTCATGGAAAATTTTGCATATTATGAACCATGTGAACGTCTCAAGCCGTTCTGTAACACACTTATCGGCACGTACCAGTTTGGCGTCCGGCCCAGCAGATCGACAATAGACCATATTTGTACACTTGGGCAAGTCCTGGAAAAGACCAATGAATTTCAAGTCGAGGCTCACCATCTTTTCATTGACTTCAAAGCCGCACATGATAGCATTCATCCTCAGGGTAGAGCTCCTGCGATGGTCGAATATGGGATCCCGTCACGCGGTGTAATGTGCATTGAAAGTAGCTCTTCCGAATTATTCCAAACCTGCACCGGATTTCGGCAAGGAGATGCGCTATCATGTGACTTATTCAATCTTATTCTTTAGAAATTAGTGGCCAGGGCAGGTGTCAACACAGAAGGCACTATTTTTGATAGATCGCCCCTACTCCTGGGATATGGGGACGAAATCGACATTATCGGCTGTTCCCAGCGTGCCGTGTTAGAGGCATTTTCGGCGATTGAAGAACAGGCGAAATGGGTTGGTCTTGAGGTAAATGAGGACAACACTAAATACATGCTATCAACAACAAACAAACATCTGTCTATCGCCTATGGCAACGTTACTGCTTATAGCAAAAACTTCGAGGTATTTAAGGAGTTCACCTTCCAAGGTATGTAAACATCAACTCCATAAATGACACATTAGTGGAGATCCGAAGGAGAATTACTTTAAGAAACCGCTGCTATTTCCGTTTGACGAAACAAATGGAGTCAAAACTCCTCAGACGAAGAACAAAACGAATGCTCTATCGAACCTTAATCCTGCGAGTCCTGCTTTATGGTGCCGAGTGATGGATGATAAGTAGGAATGGGGAGCTAATATTGGGTTCTTTTGAAAGAAAAAAAATTCCGTCAGATATTTGGTCCTGCGTGCGAGGAGGACGAGCGGAGGAGAAGATACAATCGCGAATTCTTTGATCTGTACAAAGTTTGGATGAAGTCTAAAAAGTTAAATCACGTCAACTACATTGGCTCGGCCATATTGAGCGAATGGACAGTAATGCTCCAGCCAGGAGGATCTTCGACTCCCAGCCCTCAGGTTTGAGACGACAAGGAAGGACGAACCTCCGTTTTAAGGACGAATCCATCGCGGATGCCAGATGGCCTGTTCTGGACAAGTGGAAGCAGCGTGTTCGGGATCTCAGAGGATGGAAGGCTGTATTGTCTCAGGCAGATACTCTTCATAAGTCGGGAGTCCGTTAATTAAGGCAGTAAGTCAGTGAGAAAGAATATTCATATAACGGTTACTGCCACGCCGATAATCTCCAAAATAAAAACCTAAAATTCAAATTAGAGCTGACAACTGAAATTTGAAATATAGATTTTATTGGGGTCCGAAATGCTCATGTGTATTTTTTTTAAAACCTGCTGATTGACAGATTAAAAGCAAAAACTGTTTACATCCACCAATGTCGGCCCAAACTAAAGTAAACGAGATAGCTATACGAACCGTGCTTAATCCGTCATGTCTACTTCCGACGAATCGAATGATTTTTTTTTTTCGGAGAGTTCCATCAATGCAGGGATATAATTTCACCTCAAGGGGAAAATGAATGCACTTTTTGAATATGGAGCAATTTCTTTTTGAAAGTGAGAAATAATCCCACCTCCTTGCGAGAAATTACTCCACTTTTTAAACATGGAGGAATTTCTGAGCGAGTCTGGTGTATTTCAAGTCTGATGTGGGTGGCTATCTTCGCTCGCTAACATAATTTAACGCTTAAGTCCGCGGTGTATAGCCGCTAACGTTATTTCGTCGCTCCGCTAATGGTATATCAACAACCGCTAGGCAGGCGCTTATAAGCAAGTTTGGCTTATATAAGTTTTTGGTGGGCTGCTTTTTTTTTTTTTTTTTTTTTAATACACTATCAGCTCTGTGTCGTGGAGTGCTTCAAGCAAGCAACTATCACGAGCAGAAATTGCCGGCACAAAAAGTGCTCTCACAGGGTCATCATTTAGTGCAGGTGTTAGTAAGGACAAAACAATTAAAAATACAATAATTATGTACCTACAAAATACTAACACAGACACAAAATAATGCAAACAATTTAAGACATTAAGGCATTATTACGCAAAATATTTTTTAGCTTAATTTTACTAACATGCAAGTCAATCACATGATCATTTAGATTATAGATTCTACTCATGCGACTAATAGGCTCATGCTTCCCATAATTCGTTCTATGATGGGGGCTAAACAATAATTCAGCACTGCGCAAATTATGGGCACCACCACGAAAATTAAAGCCAATAGACGACAGCAAGTCAGGTGCATCTATTTGACCGGATATAAGCTGCTGTAAAAAAATAATATCGCTATTAAGCCTTCGTTGAGAAAGGGGTAACATTTGAAGAAGCTTAATACGCTGACTGTAAGGAGGAAGGTTAAAAGGATCATCCCATGGAAGTCCTCTAAGTGCAAATCGAATAAATTTACGTTGAATGGCCTCTATTCGATTTGAAAGAAGAAGAAGAATGTTGTAGAACGGCGTCCAAACTTGTGAAGCATACTCTAGAATCGGACGGACAAAACAATTGTACAATGACATAGTAACGTATGGGTCATTAAATTCGTTGGCCCACCTTTTTACGGAGCCCAGCATAGAATTAGATTTATTAACAATAAAATTGATATGCTTGGCAAAAACCAGTTTGGGATCGAAATAAACCCCAAGATCCTTAAAATTATCAACATTACAAAGAATATGTTGAGACAAAGAATATTGAAAGGTGGAAGGTATATTCTTTCTAGAGAATGTCATATGTTGACATTTAGTAGGGTTCAGGGATAAACCGTTTTTATCACACCAATTGGCGAAGCTATTAATGTCAGATTGAAGAAAAATTCTATCTTGCTGACTAGTGATAGATTTAAATATTTTCATATCATCAGCGTAGATCAGGATATTATTGTGATTTATACATGCTTTAACATCATTAATGGCTAGTATAAATAGAATTGGTCCGAGGTGACTACCTTGGGGAACTCCAGACTCAGCTGTAAAAGATACAGATAGCGATCCTCTAAATTTGACTTAATAAACCCTTGATCTAAGGTATGAATTAACACATTTTATGAAACTTGGTGGGAAACCAATAGCCCTGAGCTTAAACTCGATTATTTCATGGGACAGCTGGTCGAAAGCTTTAAAGAAGTCAGTGTATATGCAATCCATTTCGTCCTTATTCTCTAAGGCATTAGAACAATCATGCAAGAAACTTAATAGATTAGTGACAGTGGATCTGTTTCTTACAAATCCATGCTGTTCATTGCAAATTAAATTGCGACAAAGAAATATTAACTTTTCGCAAACAATTTGTTCAAAAAGCTTAATGATACACGAAAGCTTTGAAATAGGCCTATAATTAGTGATATCACCACGTTCGCCTTTTTTAAATACAGGTGTGATAAAAGCACTTTTCCATACATAAGGGAATTTACCAGTACTAATGGACAATTCAAACAAATATTTAAGATATGGAGCAATTGCATGACTACATTCTTCGCTCATTTACATGATTCCACTCTTTTCTCCGAAGAGTTTAGCCTCTCACTCGACTTCTTGGCTCCGCTAAGGGTAGGTCAACAACTTTCAGGCTGGCAATTCCTATAAGCAATTCTGGCGTATTTAGAGTTTGGGGTGGGTGGCTTGCTTCGCTCGTTAATATGATTTTACCCTTTTCACCGCGGAGTTTAGGCTCTCATTCGACTTCGTCGCTCCGCTAAGGGTATGTTAACAACTTTCAGGCAGGCAATTCCTATGAGTAATTCTGGCGTATTTTAATTTTGAGGTGGGTAGCTTACTTCGCTTATTAACATCAAAAAACAAATAAATATTAGGAATTAACGGCCCATATAGGGCCGAAAACCTAACTTCTCCAACCACTTTCTTGTGCGAAGTGGAAGGGACCTACAATTTTAAGCCGAATCCGAAAGGCAAATTTGAGAAGCTTCTCATGACTGATACTCTTAGATGTTTGTCAGACGTTCGCAAGAGGAGCTCATTAATATGAGTTCACCCTGTTCACGCAGGGTTTAGCCGCACATGCAACTTCGTCGCTGCCGTATTTCAAGCTTGTGTGGGTAGCCTGCTTCGCTCGCTTACATAAGTTCATCCTTTTCTTCGCAGGGTTTAGTCTCTCACGTGAATTTGTCGCACCGCTAAGGCTTCGTCAACAACTGTCACGAAGGCGCCTATATGCGGGTCTGGTGATTTTTCACATTGCTCGCTAGCATTATTTCATCCTTTGCTCTGTAGGGTTTAGCCGCCTACGCAACTGTCATCCCCAGGAACTCATGAAATGCTACTCCACCGAAGTTTCACGTTAAGCAATTTCACACTTTAAGTGAGAAACAACTTCATATCGCAAAATTGTATTTATTTCCTACTTGAGCTGAAGGTATTTCCCATGGAGTTATTTTCCTGCACCAGTTCGATCTTAGTCAACTCAACTGGATTACCTCAGATGACAAGAGTTCAGTCCTTTATCCGGTAAATTAAGAGTGATTTTATTGCTATTTGCCTTACCAGTGTTCCCGAGTAATTCGTGACATGTGTTAAAGTCAAACTTGCTCATATAGCATTTCCATTTCATAATGAAAAGACTTACATCCGAACAACGCTTCCAAATTTTATTATCAAAATCCGTTCTCTGTGAAATTTTTTTTTCGCACACTTCGACAATCTACGGTTGTCATAATCGACCTTCCTAACAAGCAATTCAAGCTAGCTTAAAGGCCGGTTAGATCGTGCGATTTGACGTTTTTATACTATGTATTTTTGTTGCATTACGTCATTTCACTAGTCTAAGCCAACATGCCAGCTTCAATTGCAGCCTTGAAAGACAACAGTAAACGTGTTTTTAGCGAGATATCAGTCAATAAGCTCGAAAAAGAGTCTCGCAATTGGGCTCTCCCTATGGACCACTTAAAACGTAGTCGTGGTCCACTTCTATATAAAATAATCTTTCAAAAGTTAATTGCAAGCTTATAAACTAACAAAAAAAATTATATTAACTTTTGCAATTTTCCTGTGTTTTTTTTACAGCTATAAACCAAGCGCTTAAAAAATCACCCATTATACTGACTGAGCAGCAATCATCAGTTATTCATTTGTTTTAACCAATCAATTTTAAGTTTGCAAAATAATTTTTCTAATTTTCTTGATTTTGTCTTCACCAATATTTGTCATAATTTTATCCTAGAGAAGACTTTATGTACCCATTGTCGCCAACAAAACAAGTATTTTTATAGGTGCAGGGAAATAACTTTACGGGCAATTACTTCACATGTGCAATAACTTCACCTCGAGTGGGAAATAACTTCACTTTTTTTGTAAAGTTATTGCCCACTGTGAAGTTATTTCCCATTTATAATTTTAGAATTTCTGTTTTCAACAATTTGCCCTTGGACCTGCTCTAAATCAGACGGTGACCCCTAGCATGCATTACAGTGTTTATGGGATTAGTTGCGAAATCGCAAGTAGATTCCATAAACAGTGCAATGCCTATGGGAGGGGGGCAATTAGTCCACTACTGACGGTGAGCAATTTTTTGAAGTTATTTCCCACCTATAATTTGAGAATTTGAAATATGAAATGGAGTTATTTATGAGGTTTTTGTATAATTTCATTTACAAATTATAACAAAATATAACAATTTTCACTGCAAATCTCTTATCTCCCAAAACCAACATGACTTTCTTAAAGGCAGATCAACTACCACAAACCTCGTGGAATTCGTGTCCTCCGCCCTCTCAACCCTGAAAAACGGCAACGAATTCGACGTTATTGCAACCGATTTCAGTACGGCGTTTGATAGGATATCTCACAAATTAGTCCTTTTTAAACTATCTTCACTCGGCTTCGAACCCATTCTGTTAAAATGGATATCGTCCTACCTGGAAAACCGTTATTATAGTGTTCGCTTCAGGTCCACCTTATCGGCGCCGTTTTTGGCCACCTCTGGGGTTCCACAAGGTAGTCATCTTGGTCCCCTTCTCTTTATCCTAACCATTAACGACCTTGGTCGAATCATAAAGCACTCCGTCCTTTCGGTCTACGCTGATGATACCAAGTTTTGTAAGCCCATCTCTTCACCACAAGACTCTTGTCTTCTACAACAAGATCTGGATACTGTTTCCATCTGGTGCATCAAAAACGGATTAGAGCTCAATATCGCCAAATGCCAGTCTATTACTTTCTCACGCTAGATGAACAAGTCCCCTCCCCGTCCTTACCTTCTCCTTGGTCAACCTATATCCCCCGTTCAATCTCTTCGTGATCTTGGCATTCTCTGCGATAGGGAGCTTAATTTCCGTTTACATTATGACGAGATAATTCTTAAAGCCAACTCATCACTTGGCTTTGTTAAACGGTGGTCAAAGGAATTCTCTAACCCTTACGTGACCAGATCTCTTTACACTACCTTTGTTCGCCCGCTTCTTGAGTACGCTAGCCAAGTATGGTCTCCTTTCCACCAAGTCCATGTGTCCAGAATCGAGAGCATCCAACGTCGCTTTCTCCGATTCGCTCTTCGTGGTTTACCCAGGAACGATCCTTCAACCTTACCCCCCTATCTAGACCGTCTCAAACTAAATAAAATAGCCTTGAGGAACGCAGAGACGCTGCAACATAGTTTTCATCCATCGACTCCTCTCTGGCTCCGTCGACTGCGCGTCACTTTATAATTCTATCTCCTTCAATACCAACCCTCGTAACTTACGATTCCCTCGTCTCCTCTATCTTCCTCCCCACCGCACGTCCTATGGTTCTAATGAACCAATCTCCCGAATGCTCCGGAAGGTTAACTCAAACCTCACCGCCTTCGATTTCAATCGCAGCACTCCCTGCCTTAAACTTGACCTTCTTCATCAATCCTAAACCCTAACTTTTAATTAGATTTTAATTAGTTTTAAGCCTTATTATTAGCTTGCATTAAGCCAAATAAATGGGGACTTATGCCCCACCAAAATTAAAAATTAAAAAAATTAATTTAAATTAAATTATTTTTAGCCATTTATATCGGTGCCTTGAAATAAGGCCTTGCGCAATAAGCCCAATTTGGCGTTATTTCACTTTCCATTGTTGCTGTTTTCAACAATTTGCCCTTGCACCTACTCCAAATCAAACAGTGACCCTAAGCAGGGGGGTTGCATAGGTATTGCACTGTTTATGGGAATAGTTGCGAAATCACAAGTAGATTCCATAAACAGTGCAATGCATATGCAACCCCCCTGCTTGGGACATTGTTTGATTTGGAGTAGGTGCGAGGTAGGTACGGTTCTTGAATTATCATAAAATGTTAATTACAAAAAATGAAGATATTGCTAACCTATTGTGGGCAATAACTTCACAAAAAAAAGTGAAGTTATTTCCCACTCGAGGTGAAGTTATTGCCCGTGAAGTTATTTCCCTGCACCGTGATAGTAATGTCGATCGAGCCATATCCGTTCGTCCGTCGGCAAAAATGTTGCCTTTAAACGGGATATTTGAAATCTGCCCACAACACGCTCACAAACTCAAAAATACAAATTTATCGAAAAAATCGAATTTTGAGCTAGAAAGCTGAAATTTTTTATATACGAGTATGATCTTTGATTCCTACAACTGCTTGGGAGATAAAATTTCTAACACGCCCACAATTAAATAAAACAATTTTATTGAAAAGTCAAAGTTTGAGCTAGGAAACTGAAATTTATGATATATACTCTCTAGGGACCCTTTATGCTCATGTGTAAATATTTTCAAAATCCGCCCACTGACACGCCCACAATTTAAAAAAAAAAACTTATTTTGAAACACCAAAGTTTGAGCTAGGAAGCTGAAATTTGTAATATAGACTCTCTAGGTGCCCTTTATACTTATGTTTAAATATTTTTTAAATCCGCTTACTGATACGCCCACAATTAAATAAAACAATTTTATTGAAAAACCAAAGTTTGAGATAGGGAGGGTTTTTTTTATGTAGCGCGTTCTTAACATTTCAATTATAGTTGTTCCATAATAGCAGTTTACATGTAATCCATTCATATTAAAATCAATTGAGTTTTTACAAAATTTGTAATTGACACAAGCCGTAATTATGGGATCATTCCGTTCATAGTAAGTTTTGTGACAAGATACGTAAAAGAAATACTCCTCTCTACGCCGAAGAATGCGTGAAGGTTCTTGCTTCATATGAGGGCATATTATTGTTCCATGCATTTTTCGAAGAGCAAATTTCGTACATCGTTTTTGATTTTTCTCAATGCGTCGTACATTACGATAGTACGGGTTCCCAACTACACAACCATACTCCAATATCGAACGAAATAAGGATTTATATAAAGACTTTAGAATGTAGGAGTCCTGGATATCCTTGGAATTATGACACAAGTGCCCAAATATGCAATTTGCTTTACTGTTAATAGTCCATATGTAGTGAAAAGTTCAATTCTTTATCGAAAATGACAACTAAATCTTTTTGATTGGTTACTCTTTTCAGTACTTCGTTTCGAATGCTGTAACTATACGTAAAAGGGGAGTCTTCTACGAAAAGTTAATACTGAGCATTTGTTAAAGTTGAAATGTAACATGTTACAAGAGCAGTCGGTTAAGATCACTTTGCAAATCTAGCACTACCGAAACAAACCATACGGACCTTTGTATCTTTAAATCATCTGCATATAAACGACATTTAGTATAGTATTAGGTTTAACGGCCCATACAGGGTTTAAAACATAGCTTCTCCCAGCACTTGCTTGTGCGAAGCGGTAGGGACCAACAATTTTAACCCGAATCCGAACGGCAAATT
This sequence comes from Portevinia maculata, assembly GCA_949715645.1. Classification (NCBI taxonomy): domain Eukaryota; kingdom Metazoa; phylum Arthropoda; class Insecta; order Diptera; family Syrphidae; genus Portevinia; species Portevinia maculata. The sequence goes on from OX454525.1 coordinate 281,008,676, forward strand.
TGAGAAGCTTCTCATGACAATTGATACTCTTGGATGTTTGTCAGACGTTCGCAAGAGGTGGGGCAGTTGAAAAACTCTAGATGTTAATTGGCCACGACTGGATTTGAACCGGGGACCTTTCGATTAGTAGTCCGACACACTTACTTTTAAATTAATTTTTTAATTGTTACTGAATATCAACTTACGTACTAGATAAAAATGATTAAATCTAACTTAAAATTAACAGGATACTTATTCTTATTTATTGATCCTTATGCGGACGCCCTAAACTTAGCTATATCTTATAATTATTGCCTTTCGGCATAAAAACTATTTACGAACTAACAATACATATATTATGTATTCGTCGAGAAAATCAATTAAAACTCGGTATCATTATTAAGATTTTATATTTTTTATATAAAACAAACTACAAACTACCTACTCTACTTACTTAAACTACTTAACGTATTCTAACTATAATTAGGGTTCTGAGCACTCATTGCCTTGCGCAACAAGTGGTCAAAATCCTAATTGCTTTCCGGGTGCCTAGCAGTCGTCAACGTGCACACGCCGTGAGCCGACTGAAGCCTTACAACGTCAGTCAACTCCCGGAAGCACCACCACACGTTGGCGAGCCCGGCCTCTCCCAAAAACGTCCTAGCTAACTTAATCTAACTTGTAAGCTAAGAGTACGTAACCTAGAGTAACGCACCATCCTGGGAGGGCATGTTGACCCCTCCCCCCTCAACATGCCACCAAAATTCGGTTAATTGCTTTTCCGTATCGAATTAATCCCTCTCCGCTATTGCGGTACTAGAACGGAGGAGCTCATGAGTATTGGCGACGTCCCCGTCATGGAGGAGCCGCTTATAATATGGATAAATGCCTCTGGCGGGACAAAGCCAGACCGGAGCGTACTCTCTATGTACATTTCATTGGGGTAGTAAGCCCCAAAGATCAGACTATTGTCGCTGGTCATCGCCCTTGCAACGTGCCTTCGGGTCACCTTAATGAGGAAATTGTCAATCCTATTCAACTGAGCCCCATCGTATAGGACCTTGTTGGGATAGTATTTTATATAGTTGGATTCAGGCGTTCGGAACAACCGGAGACAGGTCCTTCTCCAAAACCCGAATTTTTCCATATAACTAGGCACTATATTAAACCACAATGGACAATCATAAGCGATGACCGGCCCTATAAGGGCCACGTAGCAAATGACCTTCAGCCTGGAGTCAAGTTGACTGCTATGGAACAGTCTCCTTGTCAGAGCATAAGCCTTCTTGGCCCCAGCAAGACAAGCGACTATATGTCTATCGAAATATAGATACTGGTCAAGCCAGATACCTAGATATCTCACTACGCTTCTCACCGCCCGCCAATGGCTGCCCATTTTGTTCAATAATGGCCAATTTCTTCCAATTTTTTCCAATGGAGTTCTGAACAAGATTGTTTCCGTCTTCTGAAAGTTGATTTTCAACTTCCAGTCGTCGCAATATCGCTTAATTTGATCGAAATCACGCTGCAAAGGAATGTTAATGACCTCGATTTTAGGACCTGATCTGTATGCCACCAAATCGTCGGCATACGCTATCGCATATCTGAATGAACCCACCAGATCACTCGTGTAAATGTTAAACAGGATTGGAGAATTGACCGCCCCCTGCTGTAAACCGTTTTTAATTTCAAAGGCTCTGCTCGAAGTCACGTTGCCACATTTGACAACGAACTTCTTTGCAATAAGCATATTATAAATTACATATAGCAAAGGTTTGTGCATGTGCATCCCCCGCCTGGTCAACTTGTAGAAAAGTCCCTCTAACCATACGGTGTCGAAAGCCTTCTCGAAATCAACCAGACAAGCACCCGTGCATTGGTTCTTGCATTTATTCCACTGAATGTCGGAAACCAGTTTCGACGCGGCATGAATAGTGTCATGCCTCGCCCTGAAACCAAACTGATTGTCCAGAATTATGTTATTTTCCTCGACCCACTTTAACAGGGCTCTATTGACAACGTTTTCAAAGACCTTGCTAATATTCGGAAGCAAGCTAAGTGACCGGAGATTGGCAGGGTTCGTCCTATCTTTACCTTTTGTAGTCCGACACACTAACCATTGAGCCACTGCGCCCGACAAACGACATTTAGATGAAGATATAAAATTTTACTAATGATAAGGAGGAAAAGGAGCGGACCAATATGACTTCCCTGAGGAACATCTAAATTATTCCAAATTTCTTAAGAATTTTCCCATATCATCGAAGGATTTAAAAAATTTCGTAAAATTGAATCAAGAAATTACCCATTCGTAAACACGTAAAATAGAGTGTATGTCCATCATATTTTCCGGAACACCAAGCTTAAAGTTGATATGAGTGAGAGCAATTTTATTGAAAAACCAAACTTTGAGCTAGAGCGTTTTTTTTTACAAAAGCTTCGTTTTTTTTTCGTTCAATATTCTTTCAGTAGTAAGCAGCACCCAAAAACAGGTAATGAATCGGGTCCTGGATCCTGCTTGCAGCAACGAAAATGCTTGCGATGTGGCAAAAAAAAATTAATATAATAAGAGTTTGAATTTACAGCAATTGGACATCAATGCATTTAATACCAGGCGTAATTAATTCGGTTTTTAATGTGACCGGATTGTGACGATCTACTTTATTTGGTCTTTTAACTTTCTTTTCGTGGGTGTAAAATTCACAGGATTTAGTTTCAAATTCTCTCATTATCTTGTTATAAGATTCAAAACTTGTGCACAGTTGATTCTGGCCCAACGAAATGTTTTTAAGGAGATAATAATGAATATTTAGATTGTCAATTAAAGATCTAACCACTTCCCTTTTTTGTTGAAAAACAATTATAGGAGGAACAAATTCCTTAGGTTTGACAGGTTCGCTATCTTCAATGTCTGCACTATCCATGCGATCTTCGCATGTAGATTGTAGTGGCAAATAATAGTTTTCGTCTTTCATAAATTTACTCACATTAGTATTATTAAAACGTTTAGATTGATTATGATCTTTTTTAAGCCTTTTGTTATTATTCTTTTGGAGAATGAATTCTTCACCCTCCATTTTATTACAATCTTATAAATTATTAATATGGAGTTGCCTATAACGTGCTTCCACCCATTTTTGCTATTATACGTCGCATAGATATTAGGGTGGGTCATCGATGTATGAACATTTTTTTTTTATTTTTTTTTTGATTAGAATAGTGATCAAAGTTTGACCCCTATCCAAGGGATACTACAAACCAAAAAAAATATTTTTTAAGAACCTTCCTTCATGCGCGGGTAGCATTGATTTTGAAAATTTGTGTTTTCGCCAATTTTTCGATATTTTTCAACATTTTATTCTGAAAAGATTTTTAATTTTTTTTTGTTGGAAAATAAAATAAGAAAATAAGAATCAATGAACAGAAATATTTTTTTTTTATTAAAAACATGCAAAAGTTGATAAAAAAACATAAATAAACTAGTCAGTGGAAACTTTAAAATCTTGCTTGCTTTCGAATTTTGGCATAGATTTTCTGGAACTTATTTTTGCTTTGATGAGACCATCTCTGGAGCTTTTCTCGCACAACTGCATCGAAGCCTCTGTTACCATTTTAACTGATCGTTCTACAGATTGCGTGTGACATGGAAGCCTTAAAAAAGGTATTATGTCATCACCTCCTGATTACACTAGCGAAAGCAGTGTTTCATCTGTTATATCGCGAAGAAGAGGAGGTTGTTGATATTCTTGTTGCCAGTCTATGAGCTCAACGTACGACTTTGCATTAAGATTTATGTCCGGTACAGTGAAAACACGAAGATGTTGTTCGAAATTAATCTTACGCCTGGCTTTTAAAATTCTCCTGCCAGCAAGCTCTCGAATGTGTTTTTGGGGATCTGCCAGCATTGATATTAAAATATTTTCCGGATGAGCAAAGAAACTATTACGCTTAATAACTGGATCTATTACCATTTTAAGTTGAGATGGAAGATATCGTGAACTAGAAACTAGCTTCCAAAAATGCCTAGATCCATCCTTACACGATGGATGGATTTTTATCTCGAACCAAACAGGCGCATAAACTGTAACAACGAATGTGGCCAAATATTTGAGGTTGTTAGATGGTGTCTTTGTGGAAACATACAGGCGTAATATATTTTTTTTTTTTTATTTTATTTTTTTTTATTTTTTTATTACACTATCAGCTCTGTGTCGTGGAGTGCTTAAAGCAAGCAACTATCACGAGCAGAAATTGCCGGCACAAAAAGTGCTCTCACAGGCTCATCATTTAGTGCAGGTGTTAGTAAGGACAAAACAATTAAAAATAAAATAATTATGTACCTACAAAATACTAACACAGACACAAAATAATGCAAACAATTTAAGACATTAAAGCATTATTACGCAAAATATTTTTTAGCTTAATTTTACTAACATGCAAGTCAATCACATGATCATTTAGATTATAGATTCTACTCATGCGACTAATAGGCTCATGCTTCCCATAATTCGTTCTATGATGGGGGCTAAACAATAGTTCAGCACTGCGCAAATTATGGGCACCACCACGAAAATTAAAGCCAATAGACGACAGCAAGTCAGGTGCATCTATTTGACCGGATATAAGCTGCTGTAAAAAAATGATATCGCTATTAAGCCTTCGTTCTGTTAGTTTTCGTTAACCAACGAGCGTGAGACATCTTTCCTGGAGATCTGTTCGCTAGATCAGAAGAGCATTCACCACTCACAACAGCCGACGATATCTGGTGAAGGTAGCTTTGATCACCGCTTAGGTCTTTGACGTCACCAATATCCGGCAATACACCCCCCTCTAACTTTTCAAATGGCACAATAGGTTTTTTTTTCACAGTCTTCCAGAAGCTTTCCGATACTACCTGCATAAGAATTTGGTCCAGTGGTTGTGCCATCTAAGTGCAAAACAAGTGTCTCAGGGGAAGTTCAGTCCTATGTAACAAACAAATGATCCATTGTAAGGGTTGCTCTAGACGCTTTTCCATAAGTCTTATTATACCGCCTTTCTTTCCAGTATTTGTCGCTATTCCATCACATCCAACAGCTTTTGTGTCCTTTAAGGAAATATTTTGCGAAGAAAGCAACTGAAAAATAGCAAGTTCGATAGCCTTAGACGTCCCGTCACTTGGGACAGCGTAACCGATGTAAACAGAGTCTGGTTCCTTGATGACGGATATATGCTCCTCGACGATAACTTGGCGGTATTTTTTTGCACCTTTTTCAACAATCCTTAATGTTTTGTCCTTCCTGCCATCAAAATATAGTGCTGGAACATTTATGCAACGGTTCTTAACGCAAATCTCTTCGCGAAGATTTGCTCTCTCACGACGTACCTTAGACTTATCTATTACATCAACAGCTGATTGTGTGTCATAAAGCACAGCAGATGCAATTGCTGCAGCAGCTCGATCAGATACGCCATATCGATCACATGTTTTGGACAATGTTGGCAGTCTCAGAAGTGATATTGTTGTTCGTCTCTCACGCTCACGTGGCACTGATGTTGACGGCAAATAATCGTCACTTTGACTGCTTTCTGAGTCATCGGATGAAATGGAACATTCCTCAGTTAAATCAACTACTGCACCTTTTATGGTAATACTATTCTCGTTATAGTATAGTTGTAGTATTTCGCTCCTATGACGATGTTTTTAATTTTTGTTGTTGCTTAAGAGTCTATGCCACCTATTATCATTTTTCTCTCCGATCTCTGATCAATAACAAAATTATGTTCTGCTTTCGGAATTTTTTTTTCTTTTGAGCAATTACATCTATTCAAATCTTTGTATTTGCATGAGCAAATATCAAAAAGCTTGTTAGAACTTATATCAAATTCTGCCTTTTTAGGACTTGAAAGTCGCTTCCAAGATTTGATCAACTTCTTACATTTAGAGTGGTATACTTTCAACAATTGTATCACGCGCTTAAGGGTAACGGTTGGAATAGAAGCCTTGCACCATATACTTACCAATCTGACCGCAACAATTTCCGCGATATCGTTAATGGCTGGTTCCTTTCGGGTTCCTTCATGACCTCTTTATAAGAAGGCAGAACATTATCTTTCATATCTTCAATATTACCAAAAATGCAACAACTAGATGCTTGTCTTGTTTTTTCCATATTGTATTGCTCTTGATATTACAACCGTTTATTGATATAAAATCGACTGAAAGTAACACTTCACGCACTTAATTATTGCAACTTCAAACTTCTGTAAACAACTTTGCGTTCTGATTGGAAACTTTTGAAGTAAAGACAGAACGGCAGAATAAATATATAAGCTCCTACGTTGCTTTCGCCGCCTACTTGTTTATACCCTATTCTAAGGGTATATTAATTTTGACGCATAGTTTGTAACATACCTTAATATTGCCCGTAGACCCCTAAAAGTTACTATATTTATGATCAGCATCGATAGTAATGTCGATCTAGCCATGTCCGTCCGTCGGCAAAAATTAGGCCTTTAAACTGGGCCTAGAGAGCTGAAATTTTAACCATATACTCTCTAGGGTCCCGAAATAATCAAGTTTACGAATTTTTGAAATCCGCCCACAGACACGCCCACAAACTCAAAAAAACAAAATTTTGGAAAAAATCGAATTTTGAGCTAGAAAGCTGATTTTTTTTTTATATGATCTATGCCTCCTAAACCTGCTCGGGATATACAATTTTCAAAATCCGCCCACTGACACGCCCACAAATAAATAAAACAATTTTATTGAAAAACCAAAATTTGAGCTAGGGAGCTGAAATTTATAATATATACTCTCTAGGGGCCCTTTAAGCTCGTGTGTTAATTTTTTTTAAATCCGCTTACTGACACGCTCACAATTAAATAAAATAATTTTATTGAAAAACCAAAGTTTGAGCTAGCGAACGTTTTTCTTACAAAAGCTTCGTTTTTGTTTGATAAAATCTTTTAAATGTTATATAACAGAATATGTAGAGCGTTCTTAACAATTCAGCCATACTAAGACTTTTGTCACGAACACTTATGAGGGATAGGAATAAGAATAGGGTATCCAACAGTTCGCCCAAGCGGACTGTAGCCAGCCCCTATGTTTTTGTTAAACTTTTTAATCAAATTAGAATAAGAATACATTTTTAACGTAAGGTACTCGTACTTATTTTAATTACTTTGCCAAACAAATCACGGATACCAATAAAATCAACCTATTTTTGTCAGATTTTCCAAAATTTCTTCATATTCAAATGAAATGCGCGGCTAGACCGACTAGAAAAATAAAATTTAAAAAATATCTGCACGCATTTTAAAGCTTCGGGTCACATTTTAGTTGCTATTCCAAAACGATCGGACAAAATTTAATTTTTCGACCCACCCTAATAGATATGCCAACACTAAATATATTTGGGTAGGGGACAATACATACGAGTAGAAGTGCACAATACAAAAATTATCCACATATATAACACAGATTATGAATTACAGCAGGTAAAATGAAGCGAATTGGATGAAATTACAACAACAACAACATTGCTGTGTGAGGCAATAATCTGCCAATCGGAACGGAAAAATTTTATACCATGAAGTTACTTGAAAATGCTTGAAGTTACTTGAAAATGCTTGAAAATACTTGAAGTTATCAAGAACAACATTTCTGTGCATGTTATGCATTTGATAATGCTTGAACATACTTGAAGTTACTTGAAAATGCTTGAAGTTACTTGAAAATGCTTGAAAATACTTGAAGTTACTTGAAAATGATTGAAGTTACTTCAAGTTACCTGAAAATGATTGAAGTCACTTTAAGTAAGTTGAAAATGCTTGAAATTGCTTGAAAATGCTTGAAAACTTGAAGTTACTTGGTAATGCTTGAACATACTTGAAGTTACTTGGATATGCTGAAGATACTTGAAAATGCTTGAAGTTACTTGAAGTTACTTGAAAATACTTGAAGTTACTTGAAAATGATTGAAGTTACTTGAAGTTACCTGAAAATGCTTGAAATTACTTTAAGTTACTTGAAAATGCTTTAAATTACTAGAAAATGCTTGAAAACTTGAAGTTACTTGGTAATGCTTGAACATACTTGAAGTTACTTGGACATGCTTGAAGTTACTTGAAAATGCATGAAGTTACTTGAAAATGCTTGAAGTTCATGTGAAATCAGAGAATGCAATGTCGAAAAAATTAATTTTCCGATTAATATTTATAACAGTCGACTTTGTTTTTTTTCAAACTTATAGAATAAATTGGTCGAATTTCGACCATGGGGCGACCCCTAGTTTCTTTTAAATGAAATGTTTAGTTAATCACTACTAAACGCATGCTACACAGTTGACAAACGTCAATTGAATGATGCGACCATTAATGGTACTTCAAACGTACAAATGTAAAGTTCAAGTTAAACAGCTGTTAGGTTTTACAGAAATTTAAAGGATCTTGAACATCACACTGAGGCTGAGCCAATGAGCCATTTTAAATTAAAAATTAAAGCTGCTTTGAAGTCATCCAATCAAGTCATGAATAATGTACTAGCAACCATTGGCAATAACACCCCCTTCGCAGTAATGTTGTCACAATTGTTCTCTCATGTATCATATACTATCGTTCATAGCAATACATAAGCAGATGACAAACACCCGAGGGGTATCACACCTCATTTATTTTACGCACAACAACAGCCGCAAAATAATGTTCATTGAAGTTATTTTGTTATATATTTATTGCGTTATTAGAGACACTCTGATGCTCATCGTCAGCATACTAACATACATCCCATCTAATTACTATGATGGAGATGACGAGGACTTATAGTGCTGCAATGCAGAGCATGCATAATTCACTACTTTACCCACCGCAGAAATCTAATTCCGTAGCCATTTTCCGGCAAATGAAACTCTGTCATTCGTGCTGTCTTAGCGGCTGGAACTTGCAAATTAAATTTTCAGAAAATAGAGTATCTCCACACCACCAACCAGACTGGAGCTGTTTCGCCAAGTTTTAGTTGTAATTCTTTTCTGGGGTAAATCATATAAATTGGATTTATAGCTTTACAAAATTATTTAAAACAAGTTGAAATTCCCTATAAGCGGGTTCAAAAAAAAAAAAAAACAAATGGTAAATGGTAGTTTGATTTTGATGAAGTTTTACAATAAATCCCGAAGTCCAATAAAAAAGGTGCAAACATTTTCAAAATATGCTCCTGACTTCCATGTTAAGACAGATTGAATTTAAATAATATGTTCTTGCTTTTGTTGTTGCGCCACGGAGGTATATGGTTTCTTCAAGGCTGGGATTATGTCTTCACTAAGTTCTTTGAGCCGCCTCCTTGTTGGTGCCGATTTTGATAAATTCCTTAGAAAACGAAATGGTTCCAAAAAAAATTATGTAAGCAATGTCTGTCTAAGCAATTCCCATTAATAGTTTTTCCACGCCCATTTTTTGCGACCTTCTTGATCAAAATAATTTTTTATACCCTATTCTAAGGGTATATTAATTTTGACGCATAGTTTGTAACATACTCGTACCTTAATATTGCCCGTAGACCCCTAAAAGTTACTATATTTATGATCAGCATCGATAGTAATGTCGATCTAGCCATGTCCGTCCGTCCGTCTGTCGCCAAAAATTAGGCCTTTAAACTGGACCTAGAGAGCTGAAATTTTAACCATATACTCTCTAGGGTCCCGAAATAATAAAGTTTACGAATTTTTGAAATCCGCCCACAGACACGCCCACAAACTCAAAAAACAAAATTTTGGAAAAAATCGAATTTTGAGCTAGAAAGCTGAAATTTTTTATATATGATCTATGACTCCTAAAACTGCTCGGGATGAGCAGAGAGATTGAAAAAATTCAAAATCAGCCCACTGACACGCCCACAAATAAATAAAATAATTTTTGTATACCCTATTCTAAGGGTATATTAATTTTTGAAAATCCAAAGTTTGAGCTAGGGAGCTGAAATTTATAATATATACTCTCTATGGGTCCTTTATGCTCATGTGTAAATATTTTCAAAATCCGCCCACTGACACGCCCACAATTATTTTTTGAAAATTCAAAGTTTGAGCTAGGGAGCTGATATTTATAATACGAGTATATCATCTCTAGGGGCCCTTTATTCTCATGTGTTAATTTTTTTTAAATTCGCCTACTGACACGCCCACAATTAAATAAAACAATTTTATTGAAAAACCAAAGTTTTCTTCCATAAAATCCTTCAAATGTTATAAAACAAAATATGTAGAGCGTTCTTAACAATTCAGCCATACTAAGACTTTTGTCACGTCCACTTATGAGGGATAGGAATAAGAATAGGGTTTCCAACAGTTCGCCCAAGCGGACTGTAGCCCGTCCCTATGTTGTTTTTTTTTGCTTTACTTCCTTCAACTTACCATACCTGCATAAATCTTAATTAACACAAAAAAGTTTGAAATTTATTTTAGGCAACACTTCCCGATTAGTTTGCTCCATCTAATTTAGGAGCTGGGCTCTATTTCGCATACATTTCACTTTGCAAACTTTTTAAACAAATAATTTCCTGCAAAGTAAAAGTGCGAACTGTTTCTCAAAAAACGCAAAGTTGCGACGACTTTGCCTTGCAAATTTTCAGACTATTTTGCAACAACTTATAACTTGTTCAACAACTAAAAAGAGAACTTTGCATTTGTTATCGTATTTTTCATAGTGAAACATAATGTGTGTATATAGTATATGCCTTCAAAAATTTGAAGAAAACTGAGAGATTCGGCCATCGAAACACATTAAGCCTGCAGGAAAATTATAATTGAACATGTTACTTTTTTTTATAATTTGCGTGCGCTAAAGGGATTTCTTTTTTCTGTAGTACACAGTACCCTTATAGTGGAAACCACAACGAAACCATTTTTGTTTGTTGCTGTAAGTAGCTCCCAGCAAATGATTCATTGCCTACTTCTGGTTGCTACTTACTGTATGAAAGAATAGAAGGATAGGAAAGAAGTTTGGTGCGATGGGATTTTTTTTCAACAGGTTGCCCCTAAATTAATAAAAATCATGGCCCTGGTCGGGATTCGAACGCACGACCTGCTAATCACTTAGTGAATACACTACCATCACACCATTGGCACCTCTTTGTAATGTTGTACATCCAATTTTGACGAATAGGAATTAAAAATTACACAATTGTTACAAAAAAGGGCAAAATAGCTTAAGCGTTGAGACGATGACGATTGGAATCATCTTAGGGCTTTATTATTTACTATCGCATGTTGGAACAAAACGGCAGGTTAAGATTAACTACCGGCCCAGGATAACTTACTGATTTACAACTCGAAAAAGTTAAAAATATCTTAAACGCAAAGAATAGAGCGAAAAATCGTTTCATTTTTTGAAGTAAAACTTCTTTACGCAAGCTTGAGTAGGGGAGCAAGCTGGTGAATGCGACACGGCAGTGTAGACTAATGTAGACTTCTGACGTAACGGAAGTGTAGACAAACGTAGAATTCCGGCGTAACGAAAGTGTAGGCAAACGTATATTCTTTTTCGGAAAGGTTCGTGAAATGGGTAAACACCCTTGAATCTCATCAATAGAGGGTAATACTAAGCTCATCATCTATCCAAACCGATCCAAAGGAGAAAGCTTTATCTAGACTCTCCAGGGGCCCTTGATGCTCATGTGTAAATATTTTCAAAATTCGCCCACAATTTACAAAAAAACAAAGTTTGAGCTAGGGAGCTGAAATTTATAATATAGACTCTCCACGGGCCCTTGATGCTCATGTGTAAATATTTTCAAAATTCGCTCACTGACACGCCCACAATTCAAATTAGATGGAGCGAAAGAAGTTTTACTTCAGTCGTGTGGCACACTCATTTGTTTTTCTAGGGAAGGTGAAAATCTTGAAAGACACAATGGGGTTAAAAACCCAGAGGAGTGTGGGACTATAACCGCACCTAACATCTTCTAATCATGACCAATTAAGACGGATCGACAAATGATTTTAGTTTCAACATTCAGTTGCGTTAGAGCAGGTATTCCAATTTAAATACGGGTTGTCATATATTTTCAGATTCGTAAGGTTTAGTTCCTCTTAATATACAAATATTTTTTTTTTTTTTGCGTGTAGCTAGGTGAAAGTCGTTGAAAGACATCGCTTGCGAGCTTTGCGATAGCGTGGGACTTGAAACACCCACTAAAAACACCCAGGGAAGGTATGATGTTACCATCCTTCCAGTAATCGCGCCTAGGCTACAGACTAATCAGCAATTTTGTTTTAATATTTGCTTATGTACTTATGTACTGTTTTCAGGAACTAAATTTGTTTTGTTACCTTTTGTTTTTTAATTCATTATCACTTTGTTCGTGTGATTATGTTGTAACACATATATTTCTTTTTTTTTTTACCTAGTTAACTAGTTCAAAAGGTTTAACTCGACGTAATCTTCTAACTAAATTGTTGTTATTAAGTATTTGAACTACTTCTAAATTAGCATGGTTGCGAAGCCTAACTTCATGTCTTCTTGCGACCTTATGAACCTTGTCCTCTACCATTTCAATTTTTAGATCCCTTGTAGATCAGCATTGCGTATGTACCACGGCGCATTAACAATATTGCGTAATACTTTGTTTTGAAAGCATTGTATGCTTTGAAGATTTGTCTTTCTTGTGCACCCCCATAACTGGAGGCCATATGTCCAAATTGGATTTAATATTTGCCTGTAGAGAAGAAGTATTAAGTTCCAAAATAAACACGCGCAAAGTTATAATTCATTACAACGTTTTAATTCATAAATTATAATGTATAAAAGAGAAAGTGAAATTTAAAATGTTTAATTTAGGAGTAGGTGTATTTAATGGCGGCACCAGACAAAGACAAGACATTGGCTTCGATTGTTTCGGCTGTCAGATTTTAGCTGTGTTTGTTCTTCTGTTGATAGTACGCCAAGAGGATCGTTTGTATCAAGAAGTTTGTTGTAGATTGAGAGGCATGAATTCCTCCCTATGACCCAATACATTTTATTGCATCGTATATTTAGTTCATCTCGTTTTTTTTGACATGTGTTTTCCAACGCAACTTTGCGTCCAAAGTCAAGCCTAAATACTTAGCTGAGTTCGAATGCAGAACTATTTTATTATTTATGTACACAGGTATGTGTTGTACGTTTTTATTCGTAAAGTTAATATGAACCGACTTTAGTTCATTAAATTTTATTTGCCATTTTTTGGTCCATTTCGATATATCATTTGCTGTCCTTTGCAGTTTTTCTGTAACTTCCTGTGCGGTTTTTCCTACTTCAAGTACAGCAGTATTGTCTGGAAAAGTGGCTACAGTAGTTTCGTCATTTTGTGGTAGGTCGTTCGTGTATAGGAGGAACAGTACTGGTCCCAACACACTACCTTGGGGTACTCCAGCTTTGATGTGTTTTAATTCGGAGTTCTCATTCTCTTGCTTAATTCTAAATAATCGTTGCATTATATACGATTTAAGTATTTCATGGTACTCTTATGGAAGATATTTCTGTAGCTTAAGGATTAATCCTTTGTGCCAGACTTTATCAAAAGCCTGTGTTACATCAAGGAAGCTGGCAGAGCATATTTGTTTTTCTTCTAAAGCTTTTTCTATTCTATCACTTATTCTGTGGACCTGATCTATTGTTGAGTACTTATTTCTGAATCCAAACTGATGGCTTGGGATCAGTGTCTTTTCTTCTAGAATCGGATGGAGTCGTTTTAGGAGCATTTTTTCGAATTGCTTAGACAGGATTGGCAGCAATGATATCGGCCGATATGACGTTACTTCACTGGGCAATTTTCCCAGCATAGGTACCATGATAACTTCCGCAACCTTCCACATGCGCGGAACATATATGTATACCTTATATAGGTATACCTTAGTCTAAACGCAGCATTTATTATCTGTGCTATTTTTCATACCTTTCGTAGGCAGTTTTTTCAGAATTTCACCCGTTATTAGATCAAATCCCGGGGCTTTTTTCGGGTTTATCTTTTCTTTTATTTCTTTGGCTATTTCCCTAGAGGTTACTGCCGCAATCGATCTCTCGTCTTCGCACATTTCTTCCGTTTGTTGGGAAATATCATTATCGTCGTATGGCTTGAAGACGTTTTCAATGTTCCGCAAATAGATCCGCCTTTTGTTTGTTTGTTTTAGCCCAGTTATCACTGCAGTTTTTCACTGGCGGAATGTATGCCGTTGGTCTTTTATTTTTTTTGTAGCCTTCCACAGTTAGTATTCTGTACTAGCATCGTTTGTCAGATTTGTAAGCTATCTTTCCACCGATGCTTTTTTTTTTAATTCTGCTATTCTTTTTCTGAGCTTATTGTTTAAGCTACTAAGTCTACTTTTATCACTTGGAGCTCTTGACAGTTGCCATCGTTTGCGAGCTCGTCTCTTTTCTGATATAGGTAATGTCGCAAATTTCTTTGGGATACACGTTTCTTTTTACTTTGCTATTTAATTCAAGCATTGCAGCCCATACAGCTAATCTAATTGCTCTATTGTATTAATTGTTGTGGATAGTTCGATGCGTTCATCTATTAAATATCTGAAATATGTCCAGTGAGTTAGTTTGTTTATTAGACGCGGGTTGTGTTCCTTGATTATAATTTTATTACCAAGTGTTAGCAGCACAGATGAGTGATCTGAGTCAAGATCTGGCCCTTCCTTAACTTGGGTAGTATTTGGGAAAATATTCTTAATTAAGAAGAAGTCGACAACATCCGGGATTTTGTTCCTATCTCTGGGCCAGTAAGTAGGATTTCCCGTTCAATGGTAGTTAACATTGGTTTTTTTTTAATATGTGCAAGGAGTTCTCTTCCTCTTGTATTTGTTAATCTTGATCCCCAAGATATGTTCTTAGCTTTGAAATCTCCACCTATTATGAATTTATTTCTTTCTTTACCTTTCATCTTTTCTGGGCTTTTCTGGCACACTTTTGGTGGTGAAAGCTCCGGAGACCTGCTCATTTTTCTTTTTTTGTTCAAATTTTCCATACAAATGGAAACTCGTACTTTCTAGTTCAGGATTAATATGCATCCGCAGAAGCTCGTTGTGACGAATTGCGTACTTTTTAATTACTTCCGTTGCAAGATCCATCTGCAAGTCACGATGCAAGTCGTTATTTCTACTATACTACGAGGCATTTGGTACAGGGACATAAGTCTCGAAGACATAATTGATTTCGGGACTTGTAACCCACTTAAGTGGGACTTAAGTCCCGAATTTTTATCGTTGAAAATGGGACACAAGTCCAAACAAACAGTTAGAAATATTTTGTATTTTATTAACGTTGATAAATTGATAGGTAAAACATAATTAACGAGAAAAAAACGAAACAAATTAAACAAACATTTTCAACAAACTGTTAAAACTTGGTCGTTTTACAAATAAATAAAACAGCTGTTTTTTTATAATTTGTCGACAGAAAGGACACAACAATTCATTTTTATTTGAAATCGCCTCTTCATTTAGCTTCGTGAAACAGCAACTACACATCTTACAGTGATTACAAGGCTGTTAAAGTATGTTTCGAGGATTTTCGAAACAAAGACAGTAATTCAGTGATTCGTTTCGATTTCTTTATTTTGATTTGATCAAATTCTCAAAAACATCGAATTCAGAAAAGGACATAAGTGCTGAGAAAAGGTATTAAATCTATGTTTTTGAGAATTTGGTAAAAAAAAATAATCAGCCCTATTGTGAGTTTCGCGTGAACATGATTCCACTCGAAAAAAATTCCTTTTTTCTTTTCGCCGCAGCTCTCAATTCGGGCGGAATTAAACGTCATTCAGAGCTAAAATGTTCACTTATTGTTTTAGGGCGAACAGGAGAACGTACGTGCGAAAAAAGGCGGCTACAAATAAAATAAATGGACAGGTATTTGTTTGTTTGTTGTTAGCATGTATTTAGTCACGTCCGCATTTACTTTAAGACCAACCAATTTTTCCTGTTATTCAATCGCCGGTCTCGACTTGAAATTTGTTGGTCCTTTTTGATATCCACCATCTGCAAAAACAACGTAAACAAGCTGCGAGTTTCACGATGGGTGGAATCGCTTATTTTTGTTAGGACTGGTAAGCATATCCAGCAAATATTGGAATGCTATTTTATAAACTCCAAAAATATGCACAGTATTTATTAAAAAAAAACACTAAACAATTGGAATTTAACTCAAAACGACTGATGTCCCCGCGCCGTTAAATGTTTACATTTTTGGCTTTATTTCATTTGGCGTTTTTTTTCGAATAACTAGTTCTTAAGTATTTTATTTTTAAGAACCGCAGTACTACGCAATGCAATTTAATACAAAATATTCTTAACTTCCCTATTTCTTTTTTGCATTTAATTTATTTGGCACTTTATATTTTAAAGCTGTCAAAACACAAATTAGGTGTGTTCGTCTGTGTTCGAAATGTCACTGTCGATTCGAAGTCAAATATCATTCGGGCGAAACTCACAATAGCTTTTAAAATTCCGGGCGGACAGAATTTCAACAGGCGAAATATTTTCCGGGCGAAACTCACAATAAGGCTGAATAAAATCGCGCGATTTGATCAAATTTTCAAAAACATCGATTTCAGAAGTAGACATAAGAACTGAGAAATGGCATTAAATCATTTTTTTATTGCTTGGCGTACTTTCTTTCTCACGATGCAAACTCGACTAATAAAGAATACAAAATTACATGATTTGCATTTTTCCCAACTGCTCGTACCTAGCTAACTGCATTTTTTTCAAGGTAATACTCAAAAACAACATCGAGATAACGAAACCGGTTTGACTATTTGTTGTAGCATTTGGAGTGGTCTTCTTAGTTTTCTCTATGTTTATATTTAGGAAAGGTATAGTGGCGAAAAATAAATTCGGGACTTATGTCTTCGAGGCGTATGTCCCTGCGCCGAGGCATTTACTATTCCTCGAAGGACTTTGCTTTGAAATACTTTGTACATTCGTTCTCTTTGTATAATTCCATAATTGGACACCATTATGTCCAAACAGGCTTTAGTATCAGATTATATAATAGGATTGTACTGGACATTTCCGAATTATGTCCTAACAACGGACAAAGTTTTCTACTTTCTTTTTCACATGTTCCTTTCATTTCAGTTTAGCATCCAGATTCATACCCAGATACTTACTGTATTAGAATAAGGAACTATTTGACTATTAATAACCACAGGAATATTCGTAACTTTTTTTGTTTGTAAAGTTTATATGGGTGGACTTTGACTCATTAAGTCTAATTCGCCATTGTTGCGTCCAATCACATATCTCGTTAACTGCATTTTGTAGCTTTTCTGTTGCCCTAGAATTTAGATTTTTTTTTCTTTTTTATCAAACCCTATATACTCTTGCAGGCGCAGTGGCGCAGAGGTTAGTGCGTTGGACTACTAATCTATAGATCTCAGGTTCGAATACCACCGGGGCCATGTAACATATATAGTTTTTCCACTGCCCCACCTATTGCGAACGTCTGACAAACATCCAAGAGTATTAATTGTCATGAAAAGTTTCTCAAACTTGCCTTTCGGATTCGGCTTTAAATTGTAAGTCCCTTCCACTTCGCACAATCAAATGGTTGGAGAAGCTAGGTTTTAGGCCCTGTATGTGCCGTTAATGCCTAATATTTATTTTTATTTTTCTATATACGCTTGCTTAAAAAACAAACTTTATTGTGATAGTATATAAAGTCGGTCTCTAAAGTAGTCGGCCTCCCCGTTGCAAAGTCATTCAGCGTAATAAGAAAGGCCTTCGTTCAGCTTGCAGGCACAAAATATTTTTCAAAAGGGTAACTATTCTTCTGTCTGGGTGTAAAAATGCATTCTATTGCAGCTGCTGGTATTCCTATTAAAAATTACAGTTGTATTTAGAAGGTCGTTTTTATCGATTTTCCTAGCCTTAAATTAATTGTGTGAGCATTCATACATACGAATGAAAAACGCAACAAAAAATTGGAAAATGAAAACCTTAGTGTTCACTGAACTAATGTATAAACCCGCGATGCGAGCTCAAAAGAGAATAGATAAGAACCATGTACGAAAACCAGGGTTTGTAAAATATCGCTCGCAAACGATAAAATAAGGATCTTTATGGTTCTTTATCGATGTTCTCACGAACCATAAAAAAATAAAGTTCGCGAACGATAAAATGTTCGATCTTTAAAAATGTATAGTTCTCTCACGAACGAACTGTATCCTTTTTTTCTGCATCTCTCGATCGTGAGAGATCGGAAAAAAAATTCAGGTAGAATATGGTTCGCTCGCGATGAGGATCCGTAAAGATCCATAAAACAAATCATTCTCGATTCGCGATTCATATTTTCAATAGTTATTATTTTGGTTGAAATGGGGAAAATAAAGACATTTCAGTTAAATTAATATGTTTCTTATAATGAAGATGCTGACGAATCAACTTGCTTACTTTGTGAGAGAAAATTGAGCATTGGAAAACATTGAACAGCAAAGTATTTTTTTTTGACCAAAAACAGAAACAAATTATCCAACGAAACAATAAATAATGTTTTGTTAGTTAAACTGAATGCAAATTTATTTCAAAATCTTAATATGTAATAAAAATACTTTTCACTTATGTTCTTTCAATATTAAAATATGTAATATAATTTTCATGTAAAATGAGGTTTTTTTCTTATGAGAACCATTCGCGAACTATATTTTACAGATCGCAACAGATTTGATAAACGAACCGAAAAATTAGGTTCGCGTTCGAATCAGAAATAAAATCCCTTTGCGAACTTTTCATGAGAGAACGAATCATATTTTATCGTTCTGCGAACCTTGGTGAATACACAATTGTGCCATTACGGAATTTTGTTATGACTTAATTTTGCTTAAACACGTATTGCCAAAAAAAAACATGTCGGAAAGGAACTATAAAGAGAGGAAAATGCTTATATGGGACCATCCCTTATCAGCGCTGTGGTAGGTGATGATTTGCTACTTCCCTACAAATATGGCAGCGGTTACCGCCATTGTATCGTACCTTGACAGATTCGTCCTAATGTGTTATTGAATATGTCCTGTTCCGATCACATACACTTCCGATTTCACCCACACATCTCAACAATTATGTTTAAATAACCACATCTTTATTTAAAAAAAGTATTCAGGAAATCAAAAACTTAAATTTAGGTATAGAAGTAGTAGGGCGAGTAGGGGATGGTGTAAACGAATTTTGGAAGTAGAATAAATTTGGGTCTTTAAATATCCTTTATAAATATCACGGGGCTTTGAACAAAAATAAACTTTTCGCTATTGGCCATCGATTTGTATAAAATATTTTGAAATATACTCGTATCAGAATCTATATAAAAATCACTGCCCTTAAAAAATGTTTTATATTGTTTACATCTGCCCCACCTTTCGGGTACGTGTAAACAAAACTAAAACTCATGTGGGGTAGGTATAAACATGAAGCGGTCATGAAACTGCGAAAGATTTCAGACCAATTAGTTTGACCTCCTTCGTACTGAAGACGCTCGAACGTCTCCTAGACAACCACCTGAGAGGGGCAATAGAAGCTTCACTCCTCTCCAAATCTCAACACGCCTACCTCAAGTGAAGATCTATAGAAACAGCTCTTCACGAGGTAGTGCGTACGATAGAAAAATCCCTACACTACCAAGAATACACCTTGGCTACCTTTCTAGACATAGGAGGAGCCTTCAACAATGTACACACTGAAGCAATTCTAGAGTCCCTGAGGGAGCTGCGAATAGCAAACCATCTAAGTCAATGAATTGTTTCCATGCTCAGCACTAGAATCATTCAAGCAGCTTTAGCAAATAGCAATATAACCAAATATGCCAGGAGGGGAACACCTCAAGGAGGAGTCATCTCACGCCTACTCTGGCTCCTAGTAATGAACAAAATCCTCATAAGTTTAGACAGAGTAGGAATCAAAGTAGTCGGGTATGCGGACGATATGGTGATATTGGTGTCAGGAATGTTTCCTTCCGTGATTAGTGAAATCATGGAGAATGCTCTAAGCAAAGTTAGCACTTGGGCAAAAAAGGGCGGTCTGGGAGTCAACCCGGGGAAAACTGTGCTGATGCTCTTCACCACCAAAACCAACATACCTGACTTTACGCTTCCTCGCCTAAACGGCACACCCCTACCCCTTTCAACCAGTGCCAGGCATTTAGGAGTTATCCTAGATCCTAAACTCAACTGGAAAATAAACATAGAACAACGGGTAAAGAAGCCATGTATAGCCTTCTATGCCTGCAGCAGAACCTTCGGGAAAAAGTGGGGCCTGCAACCAAAATTGACCCTGTGGATGTACACAGCCGTGGTACGACCAATCCTCACGTATGGGTCAATAGTATGGTGGCCGCCTCTAAAGAAAAATTACAATATTACCAAACTTAATATGGTACAAAGAACGGCATGCATAGGAACAACGGGAGCTCTACGGTCAACACCGTCAGACGGACTCACAGTCTTACTGCATCTTTTACCTCTTGATCTACATATAACAAACATCACAGCACGCAGCGCGATCAGGCTCAAAGAGTCTGGATGCTGGACTGCGAAACCCTACGGCCACAGTAGTATTCTAGATTCTCTACCTAGAAAACTAGTTCCGCCTTCAACAGACTACATCATTCCCAGAATGTCTTTCACAAAACATTTCGCCGTTCAAATCCCTACCAGATCAGAATGGCAAAATGGACAAGTGACAAGGGATTTCGATCAAACAATCTACACCGACGGTTCAAAAATGGACTGCGGCGTGGGTGCGGGAGTTTTTTCGGAATCCTTAAACATCGCAAAATCGTACAGACTTCCGGATACTGCAAGCGTCTTCCAGGCGGATCTACTGGCTATCCGTGAAGACTGTCGCCATATCAAACCTCACTCCAATATAACACCGAGGCAAAGGATCGCCATAATTATTGACAGCCAGGCTGCCATTAAAGCGATCGCTTCGGTCACTATATCCTCTAAGTTAGTACTAGAATGCCGTAATGAGCTGGCCCTGCTTGATAAGTTCAAGGTTACCCTGATCTGGGTTCCAGGGCACAGTAACGTTTATGGAAACGAACATGCCGACGAACTGGCCAGGCAAGGCTCAGCTCTCCACTGCTCTCTGGCGGAATAAATCCACATTCCGCTCGGAGCAGTTAAGGCAAATATCACCGCAGAACACCTTAAGAAAGCCAACCTCAGATGGAGCAGACTGAGCGTCATATCCAGGAAAAGGTGGCCAAACTACAACAAGGCACAAACAACCGACCTTCTAGGTAGAACCCGAAAAGACATCGCAAGACTCACAGCGATCTTTACGGGACACTGGCCTATAGGTGACCATGCGGCCAACCTGGGCATCCCATACAATACACACTGCCGCAGTTGCAAAGTGACAACTGAAAAAGAAACCCTAATCCACTTTCTATGTACCTGTCCGGCTTTAGCTAGGACCAGACTACGAACATTGGGAAGCCCCTTCTTCAATACACTTGAGGAAGTCTCCGAGAAAAGTATCAAGGAACTGATACCTTTCCTGAACTCCGCAGGTTGGATTTAGCCTCCCAAAAAAATCGATAATACCCAGGTTTACGTGAGTTTGTGGTAACAAAACGGCACTCAGTGCTAATTGGGTTTGTCTTATCAAACCACCACACCTACCTACCTACCTATAAACATGAAATTTTATTATTTTAAATAAATTGACGAATGACGAAATCGCTCAATTCAGTGTCGAAAGTAGATACACTTTTGCAGCTCGAGATGTTCCTGGTAGAGCAACTGGACCAGGAAGAATATATTTTATTCCACTTCGCGAAACGATGGAGATATCGTCAATGAGTGGATATAAAAAGCTTAAAGTCTTCGTTGCAGACCTTCTTAAAAATTGTATGTCAAAGACAAATCGGCTATGGACTTCCACTACCTTCCCAAGAAAATAAATCGTCTTGTAAAGTTTTTGGACAATTCTTTGAGTCATCCGATGAAAAATCTTCACAAAACTTAGAGCCGCCAGATGAATCATTTAAATTTTCACTTATTTCAGAGTCCGATGGATCCTGCTGTAGCTTTAGAAAAAGACAATGAATAAAAGTCTAAAAATGTTTCTAAATAAATGTCCTTACCAAATTCTTTTTTGGAAAAGCTTTTGAATTTTTTTCGGTTGTTTTGCATTAAATTTTTCTAAAAGTTTATTTTTGTCCGATGTACCTATCTGTGTAGATGGTTGACTTAGACAGCTTTCTTTTGCTAGTATTTTTTCGAACAAATTTTGGAAATGTGACTACAATGTGGCGGAAATGAAAAATTATAATTCCGTTGTCTCTTGCATATTACAGCTTCGATGGATACATGGCTTGTGTGGTTATCAAGTAGGAGAAGAATATGATCATTTTCGGAGCACTTTACATAAGTATTCAAATGTTTCAGCGTTTCTACAAAGCTTTCTGCGGTCATCCATCCACTTTTTGTTGCCAGTCCCATGCTTCCATTAGGAGCACCGTTTAAAAAACATCTTTTAACTTTACCCTGGGGAAAATGTAGACTGGGGGTAGAGCTGAACCAACAGCATTAATAATGCCAACAAATGCAACTAGCTCATTACGCTCTTGTGACACAATTTGACCAACTTATTTCGTTTTTGACTCAGCAACCTAAAAAAGGAGACGTTTCACTTTTTGGAACACAGAATGTGGTAGGTGTAAATTACTTTTGGATTGGAAAGGACGGTAGTTACACCCACTGAAATTGGTCCTTCTCCGCTTTAGTGTAATCGTGTTTATTTTTTGTAAGTACTGCCAAATACTGGTTGTTGCAAAATAGTAGTGTGTAGTCGGAGGATGGAACGTTCACACATGACCCCCCATTTACGCCATCCTCTTATCCCCCTAAGGATGTTTGCACGTGGATCGTTGATTTGAATAAGGCCACATGTTAGATAAGAATAGTTTGCACGTGGATCGTTGATTTGAATAAGGCCACATGTTAGATAAGAATAGTTGCAATATACCTACAATCTAAAAAAAACTTAACCTAACCTAATGATAATTGTATATTATATTATACACTTAAGTATTATACAATTATCATTAGGTTAGTTTAAGTGTTTTTAGATTAATTAGAGTAGGTATGTATGTTTTAACAACTTAATTTAAAGGTAGTATTAAAAATAAATAAAGAAAGCCAATGAAAAAAATGTTGTATCATATATGTACTCACTGCTATTGATTTTGATTACGATGCGTTGAAATTTATGCACAAATTCCACTACTTCATCGATTTGAGTAGGCTATACTTATGTACTTACTTGGGATTAAGTATAAAATTTGTATCTTTTCTGTGGCTTTGGAAGTTAGGTTATGTAGATCACAAGTAGATAATGATGAAACTACATATTTGTATTAGGTATATTATGAAATATAATTTCAAGTTATGTCGGAAAAAAATGAAATTCTTTTAGCTTATGAAAAGCATTATCGTTTAGCAACATGCACCAACAAATCAAAACCAAGTCACACTGCATAATTGAGCACTAAGTACTTTTAAAATTAAACACTAAATGTGGATTAGTTGATGGGCAACTGGAATGGACTGATAGAGCGCTGAATCGCTGTTGAATGGATGAGTCTGCCGATTGCTGATTTGGCTTCTCGCTGCTGTAATGGGTTTTCGCTGGTTTCGGTGTTGATTTTTTCACGTGTTTTTGGACGCGTATCATGTGACTATTGAGTGTCGATTTTGTGGACGCCTAACCTCTTCGATTCGGACAGACTTTGTCTAGTCCGCAGATCTAGTCCACAAATCAGAATGTTAGGCTTATTGTTGGTGAGGATGCCTTTAGCTTGGGTAAATAGGGCGAGTTTAGTTCAGTTACCGTGCCTTTGTGGGTTCAGGATTGAACACTTTTTTAACTTCCCAGTGGAAGTTCATATAATGGGGCCGATTTTGTTTATCGCGGATTTTGACATATCTCCACGTTTCAAGGTCACTAGAATCCAAATCCGACGTTTTCATAGAGATGTCTGTCTGTTTGTATGTACGTATGTACGTATGTA
This sequence comes from Portevinia maculata, assembly GCA_949715645.1. Classification (NCBI taxonomy): domain Eukaryota; kingdom Metazoa; phylum Arthropoda; class Insecta; order Diptera; family Syrphidae; genus Portevinia; species Portevinia maculata. The sequence goes on from OX454525.1 coordinate 281,032,694, forward strand.
CGTATGTACGTATGTGCGTTCGGAATTATCATTCGCCACGATTATCTCGAGAACCAAAGATGACATTGACATCAGACCTGGTTTATTCAAAGCGTAATCACGTAACTCAGAACTGATTAAGTTTCCAGCGAAATCGGTGGAGCCGTTTTTTTAGTAAATAGATAGATAGATATGTATTTATTTCGTATGATTTTTTAACATTGGTCTTGTTACCGCAAATTTTACAATACAGGGATTTGGTAATTTTATCTTGCCACTGAAATATTATTTACAAGGTTACACATTACTTTAACAAAAAAAAATATAGTTATATTTAGAAGGAAAACACGATAAAAAACCTTCTATTAAAAGCAAAAAAAACTTAATATTAATAAATAAATAAATAAATTAGTAAATAAATAAATTAGTAAGCAATAAATAAATCAGTAATATTAGTAATAAATATATATGACTAGAATAGGATATGAGATACAAAATGTTTGTTAGTAATAACATATACATATATGCCAATATATTGAAAAATAAATAAATAAATAAACATACAACAAAGAATTAAACACTGTTAGTATATAAACAGATACTGAGAATAAGTAAATAAATAAATAAAAGAATACAAAAAGAATAAATATGAAGTTAACGATAGACATCTGATCCAACACTCCAAGATTAGAGCAGCCAGTCACCTGGGAATGGCTGCGTCATCACTTTCATGAATGAACATGTTCCCACAGTACCAGGGCGAAGGAATCATATTGCATGCACGCGCAGTGCAACTGATGGATATGACACCGAGGGATACTTGATGAATCAGCGATTCACATCGTGGGACCAGCGGTTTCCCAACCGAAGACGAATACTTTGGAAGTTAGTTCTATTCTGGATCTAAGAGTGTGCGGGTTAAATTGTTCTCATTACATATTAATTAATAATAAAAGCTTTATACAATCAAACGGTCGTGGTTCTAAGTTACTTGTAAGTCGAACAAGTGGATGTGCCTTCGGGCACGTGTTCGCGTTCTTTTTGGTATCCTCTTCAAGGATAACCATAACTGTGATAATAAATAAATGAATAAATAAATAAATAAATAAATAAATAAACAAATACCTAAATAAATAAATAAATAAATAAATAAATAAATAAATTAATTAATTAATAAATAAATAAATAAATAAATAAATAAATTTGTAGTTAAATGAAAATAACAAAATAAATTCATCGGGCAAAGCTCCAAGGGCAGTGACATATAACATATGTAAGGTAATTAACATCAAAAAAAAAAAAAACAAGAAATAAAGAGATTAATTGGTACATAATTCATTAATTAGTGGGTTGGCAGCAAGACTACATCGATCGTCAAACTTGGCTTTAAGTTTTTGTATTTTTTGGTGAATCAATTCAACATTCGTTCTATTGTGAAGGTCTAAAGTAGGAAAAATGCCAGGGTAAATCAAGCATCAGTTTTAAAATTTTATTCTGGCATATTTGAAGTTTTTTTTATGTGGCAGTTTGCGCAATTTCCCCAAACTTGGCATCCATATAGTAGAATCGCCTGAAAAATAACTTTACAGATTATGACCTTGTTATCTTCTGAAAGCATTGACTTTCGGCTGATAAAAGGATATAACATGTTAATGGCGAGTCCTATTTTCTTGACTGCTTTGTTAATATGGTCATTAAATATTAATTTTGAATCCAGGTGTATCCCTAGGTACCTAACACAAGAGGCCCATGCAATACTTACTCCATTTATTTGTAATTGGGTGGTTGAAAGCAAGCAATTTTGGGGAAATCGGATGTATAAATCTTATATAAAATGGGACCGAGAACAGAGCCTTGGGGGACACCTGAATCAAATGTTATCAAGTTTGAGACACCACTGTTGACATAAACTTTAAAACGACGACCAGACAAAAAACTGTGAACTATTTTACAAATATAGGACGGGAAGTTGAAATTAATCATCTTGAAAACGTTGTGCCAAACAATATCGAATGCCTTTTCGATGTCTAACAGAACCATGCCAGTAGATTTTCCTAAGGAGCGATTTATTTTGACGTGGTTACAAATTCTTAGTACTTGTTGCGAAGTATTGTGATACTGTCTGAAACCAAATTGCTCGTTAGGGTATATGTTGTTATCACAGATATGTTTGATGATTTGTTTCTTAAGAACTTTTTCAAATATTTTGCTTAGGCTACTTAGCAGACTTATCGGCCTGTAACTTCCGGGCTCTCGGGTGCTTTACCAGCATTTATAACAGGCATAATTTTTGCTGTTTTCCAGGCGTCAGGAAAGTACTCCGTTTTCAAACAAGCATTTATGAGGAATGTTAAATACCTAATTCCAGATTTAGGCAAATGCTTGATGTATATATTTCGAATACAATCGATACCGTCAGATTTCTTTATTTTTAAGATATTGGCTATATATTGGATATCTTCTTCAGAAACAGATCTTGTTGCAGCTGTTGAGCTGGCATTATTTGCGATATATTCTTGAACTCTTGTTTTTACGCAGGATTCTGTTTCTGGATCACCTAAGTTTTTCGAAATGCTGTGGTTTGTTGCAAAATTTAAAGCTAGTGAATTTGCCTTGTCTACATCGGAAAAATATGTGTTTAAGGAATCTTTAAGAAATGGCGACTGTCTTTTTTTATTGTCTTTTTTTATTGTCTTATTTTATTTTTTTTTTTTCAAACTTAATTTGTAAGTTTTATCTCTATCCAATAGTTGTTTGGTTCATTTAATGTTTTCTTTTATTTATTTATTTGTTGTGTATGTAATAAAGATTCCCCTGAGGAAGGTGGCAACCCCCACCGAAAAGTTGGGAAAGTAAATGAATTAATCTTTCATTTTGCAAAAAACTAAATGACCAAATAGCCGAAGAACACAATAAAGCATTAACATTAACAATTTGGTCAACAAATCACACATCGGAATTGATCTTTTTACTAAGATTGCAACACCACTATGCATTCTATCATTACGATAGCATTTATAGTTGGGTGTGGATAGTTTAAAATCATTATGTTACCAAGTTTCGGTTAACAGAGCAATATAAATGTTGCTACTATTTAAGAAATGGATTAATTCAATAGTTTTGCTGCGAATAATTCTTGCATTCCAAGTTATAATTCTTAGGTATCTATCTTTCATATTACTTAACATTAGGGTATAAGAACTTAGTAGCTAAATGTGCGATAACATTGAACTGTTCTATTCTAGTTTTACAAACAGATAATTTTGTAATCATTTCCATACATAAGGAATTTAATTCTTCGGCCGTGAAGAGCTCATTGCAAGTATTATTTAGAAGGAATGTTGCCAGCAGTGTTGCTTGAAATGTTGCTTATCCCACCATTGACATTGGTGTGGGCGAAATTCTCCCATGCATTTCTACCTCGAGAGTCTATCAAATGTCCGCTCCCAAAATTGATCTTGTTACGGTGCTGCGGTAGTGCAGGAAATTCAGACAAAGAAGCAAACGAAACGTGCGCGCTTTGGGAATTTGCAGAAACATGTGATGTATTAAAAGCTTTAAGCTGGGAAGAGCTTTTATGCTTTGTAGATTTCTCCTTCACCTCCAACTATTTTGTTCTGACATCCCATGCGGGATCTGTAGACTTGTGAGAACCTCTACAATTTGCGCATTTTGGTAAAGCTATGTTGCCATCACATTCAGCAGTCTAATGGCACAATATGTTTTGATATTGCAGTTTCTTTCTCCATGACCAAACATTTGGCAGTTATGGCATTGCGTGAGCTTACCTTTTTACTTTCTTTGGTAACTCCATTTAATTTGCGTATGAAATATTGAACGATAAGGCTTTTTTAAATCTGCTAGTTTAACAGAACCATTTTCAAATGACACTATATAGATAGTGCCACTGTAGTGCTCATAGTTTTTGTTTATTTTTTTTTTATCTCAATGCACTTAAGACTTAGTTTTATAAGTTCGTTTTTAAGCAAAGTAGTGTCCATATCTTCCATTCCATAGAGAATAGCTTTAAATGCACTAACACTTTTCAGGTCGTGAGAGAAAAATTGGCAATTTTCCTGCTTTAATTTGCAGATCACGGCATTATACGAGTCAATAGATTCACATAGTATTTTGATACCGATTGAATTTTGTTTAGTGCAATAATCAGATATATTTAACCATTTGCAGATGTCGTGCACATATTCACTTGATTTTTGCAACAGTTTAATGGGGGGAACATATATATTTTTTTTAAGAAATTGGGAGCGATCACATCGTCCATATCATCAGTATCACTATCCGGAAGACACTGCAGAGGACTCCAGTAATTATTTCTGGAATCCTTCTTACTCGAACTAGTGGGATTCATGCTGACACGAAATTTTTTATCCGAGGACAAAGATGTATCAAATCAATCAAATCAAAGTGTAGTATCTGTTCTTATCGGTGCAGGTTCAATGCCCATGGGGAACAACAGCATACGCCACCCATTCACATGCCTCTACACCAAAAGGAGGATTTCTTCCTGGTAGTACAATGGACCGTTACCGAGTCTGAGTGCTCTAGGATTTGGAATTCCTTTTTATATAAAAAAAAAAAAAAAAAAAATCAAATCAATGCATTTCGCAGGTAGAGTAATAAATGTAAATAAAAAATGTAAAAACTACAGTCAAATCTACCAATTTTCGCAGGCATATAATATGTATAGTATATGTAACCAAGTGTGCTAAAAACACTAATAGGACCATCCGGGGGGCGGATCCAAATACTCTTGGGATCTGAGTAGGCATCTTTTTAAACCCTATTCTAAGGGTATATTAATTTTACTCATAGTTTGTAACATACCTTTATATTGCCCGTAGACCCCTAAACGTTACAATATTCGTGATCTGCTTCGAAAGTAATGTCGTTCTTGCCATGTCCGTTGGCAAAAATCAGACCTATAAACTGGGGCTAGAATACTGAAATTTTAGCCATATACTCTCTAGGGGCCCGAGATCAAGTTTAAGAATTTATAAAATCCGCCCACTGATACACCCACAACCTCACAAAAAAAACAAATTTGTCGAAAAAATCGAATTTTGAGCTTGAGAGCTGAGATTTTTAATATATCATCCTTAAACCCCCCAAATGTTCGGGAGTTAACAATTTTGAAATCAGCCCACTTACACGCCCGCAATTAAATAAAACAGTTTTATCGAAAAGTCAACGTTTGAGCTGCTGATATTTATAATAAATATTTTTAATGGGCCCTTAAGAAAAAATGCTCATGCTTAAATATTTTTGAAATCTGCCCAGTGACACGCCAACTATTTAAAAAAACCTTTCACTCAAGGGATCATTGTAAATGAAAGTCCTTTCTTCGCAAAGTATGTAATTAAAACCGTTTTGAACATTTGCTATATATAAAGTTTTCTGCCATGCCCACTTTTAATAAGCGTTTTTTCACAAAAACTTTATTTTTTCCATAAAATCCCTTAAATGTTGTATAACAAAATATGTAGAGCATTCTCAACAACTCACTCATACTTAGACTTTTGCCACGCGCATTTTGTGAGGATTCTAATCCCGGTATCCAACAGTTCGCCAAAGCGGACTGTAGCCGTGGCCCTTCCCTATGTTTTAACTTACCTGTGATTATGCATATCATTCTTGACCTTTTTTGTTGCCTTAACGTCTTGTCAGCATTCAACTAATTTTAATTTATGTTTGACTTATGTCAATTGCGACCCACATTTCCGCTCGGACACCTTGCATTCATTTTATAAATAACACTTGATTATGTCTTTAAAATATAATCCGCTTTAATCAATACTAATTACTCAATTACGCACTGACAGCACCCACCCGCCGAGTGTGCAATTAGCAAAACAGTTACACCGAATGTGCTTCCCTAACAATCGTCTTCACATAAATAATGCTTGCACCGAGAAATCTGCACTGCTGGGGGCTTCCACCACCTTCCTATTTCCTTAGACGCCATTTTAAATTTATGTTTAGTTATTAAGATGTCCCCCTAAGGCATTGGCACCACAGAGCCACGCACCCACTGCACACCACCCACATCCGCTACCGTTCGCTACTGTCTATGGCTCTGCTTTCAATGAAGAACACTCCCACACCTGAAGATCCATAAATTGCCAGCAAAGTTCTACCTTGAAATTTATTATTTGGTGCTCTTGAAATATGTGTAGAAGTAACGTAAATTAATGGTTTGCATTTGTTCGGCTTGCACTTTTCCTACTCCTTGTGCTGTGTGGTAGGTACTGCTGGTAGAGGAAACTTTCGTGCCACAGTGATGGGGGTTTTTCCCGGGAACAAAGACCTAGAAATATGGAAATCGTAGATTTGCCCATATGAAAACGAACAACTTTTTTGTCACTTTTCCCGAAGCACGGAATATAGTGACAATGAGTCAGCTGCATCTACATATCGGTGCCTTACGTCGAAAAAGTCCGGAGCAAAGCTAGTGAAAAGAAAATCAAAATGGCACACATCCGGATGCTCAAGTTCTGTCATACTTGTAAAAGGATTTTTAATTATGCGATCTCAAGATTTGCACATGGGAGTTATGCTTACGGATTTATTTACAAAAAAGAAACGATTATCAGCCAGGCGTCATAAATATTTTTTTATTTAAATATTTCTATCCAGCTCTAAGAGAAATAAGAATTAATAATTTAGTTAATAGTAACATTTTAAGATGTTACGTTTTAAAACATAGCATATCAAGACAAAAATCAATAACTTTTGATAGAAATGAAAGTTGTTAAGCATCTAGTGATTGGCTCATTTGCTGCATAATTTTAAATATGTCTGGGAATGTAAAACAAGGTTCGAGATTGAATCAATCTTTCTGCTGCATAAATGTATAACAATTCAAGTATTTTAAGACGATACGCGAAAACATCATAATACAAACATGGCACAATGTACGATTCGTTGCTTTTGGAGCATGTTGAGATCAAAAAGAACGCATCTTGCCGAAGATGAAGGCATTTCTTCACGATTCAATTTAAGTTGATGTACTTAAAATCTAGTGAATGCTTTTTAACTTTTGCAATACGAATTTTTTGAACATCGGTTCCCATATTGTTGATGCATATTCCAAAATTGGAAGAATAAGAGATATAAAAACAGATTTCACAGCAAAGAGGCTCGAGAAATCTTTACAATTTCTTTTAAAAAATCGAAGTAATAAGTTGCCCTAAAAGCTACAATAGATAGACAGATAGATAGATAGATAGACAGATAGATTTATTCAATTTGAATTTTTGCACACAATTTCCAATTTTACAAATTATTGAATAATTATAATGGACATGACAATTAACTGTCGTCTGCTCGAATGGCAATATCATTTTTAAATTCGTTTACGATATAGTATTAGATTTAGTTTTACATTTCTTAAGTAAAAAAGAAAGAAAAGGCTTTATTACATTATAGAGATTGGCACAATTTCCTAGTAATCATTTTGAAACTAGTTAAACATACAGTGAAAAAGATAAAAACTAATTAGGTTTTATTTACATTATATTTTTTGATAACTGAGTGGACTTTTAGTTTAGTTAAAACGAAAATTGATAGCTTTTTTTTGTTGGTTAAGTTACACCTTATTTGACTTTTAGATTAGTTAATCGGAATATTTTGATAGACTTTGAGTTTAGTTAAAACAAATTATTGAGCAAAATCGCTAAGAATTCAAAAGCTTTCATTTATGATTCTCCTTCTACAGGATAGAGGTTCTTTGCAGTATTCATAGAGTAAAAAACAATCGATTCCATTCAGGTAGTTAGCAACCTCTTCCCATCGCCAACAAACGCCAATTAAATGCATTACGTCTTCCTTTCCTCGTAGATTGCAAAGCATGCAGATATCAGATCCCTCATTTCGACGCGGCATGTAGGTTAGCTTCACTAATTCTCCTCCTATTTTAAAGATATTTCCAATAATATTTCTGTTGTAACTATCTACTGTTAAAATAATTTTTTTCGTTGAGATTCAGATTACACCTTGAATAATATCGCCTTTCTGTAGATGAACGTGCTTTTTCCATGAACGCATATCTTTCGTTCTCATCAGTGACAGCAATTACTTCATACAATTACTTTTTCCAAGTGTCTGCATTTACTTCCGACAAATTGAGAGCTATGAAATAGTCCGCAGCTAACCGATTCCAATCCTTGATGAAAAGTGTCTTTTGCTGCAATGCAAATTGTAGGATTCTCTTTGGAAGCCTTTGCTTATCCATATGCAACACTCTAATAATGTAGGTAATCCACAAATAGCGTCGATTTAAACATTGTCGGAAGCCCAGTTTCCAAAGAGTACATATATGTTGGTGTATTGATTGGCAGGAAGAAGATTTTTCGAAGAAAAAAGCGAAGCAAATATTCAACAAGCACACCCGACACTTGAGCTCCATAAAACAAAATCGCTTTGGCAGTTGTGTTAAAAACTCGTTGTTTTATATTGAAAGATATGAGTTTGTTGTTAAAGATTTTTCGCCAGTTCCCGCATATTGCAGTTTTAGCCTTGTTTAGCTTAATTTTTAGATGCTTCCCTAACTTCAAGTTGAACTTAAACTCCATAACTAGATATGTATAGGATTTCACAACTTCCATTGTATTTCCATTTTTCGTCTCCTGCCGTTCTTTCAGAGGCATTCTTAAGAACCATAACTTTAGATTTCTCTGTGTTGACCTCAAAATTCCACACTTTGCAATATTCCTCTAGCCTATTTACCGTCATTTGCAGGGAAGTTGGAGACTCCGCCAGAATGACAATGGCAAGCTAAAATTTTTTTTTTTTTTTTATAGTTTGCTTACTCTAAAGAGGTTTTTTCTGTTGTTACAGTACCCTTATAGTGCTAAGAACACAGCGTAACCATTTGTGTTTCATAGCAAGCAGCACCAGGCACTATCGTATTTCATTGCATGCTTTTCGGTGCTACTTACTATTAGAAAGAATAGAGAGATAGGAAAATAGTGTTTGGGTGCAGTTGTAGGGGTTTTCTCCACGACTGGTGCTGAGGAAGATTACGATTTCATGTATTCGATATAAAGTGATGGACTTGGCCGGGATTCGAACGCACGACCTTCCATTCAGTAAGCGAATACACATAAATCTATACGAAACAAAAAACTAAATTCTGGTCAAAATAACACCAAGATATTTAAAGTCACATTTTCTATTTAAATAGACAACAGAAATTGTATACGTAAATAAAGAATATTAGTACAATCATTGAAATTTTGTACCCGCTAACATTTTTTAGGCCATCTGCAAACATTAAATATTTTACAAAATAATGGTACGTGATGGAACATCAATGACAAAAATATTATATAGCAAGGGACCAAGATGACTGCCTTGTGGAACATCAGACAGAACATTATTACATTTGGATTGAACATAACAAATTTTAACTATTTGCTTCTTCACTCTTAATATCTTCCAAGTGGACATTTTAATTCGCGATACTCTGCGTATACGTCAAAAGTCTTTACGTTATTTTAACAAAAAAAAAATTGTATTTGCACCTTTAGTGCTTCAAGATCAAAGAAGAATTAAAAACTATCTTCATTTTTATTTTGGTGATTTTAGTGGGGGGCGTACGCCCTCATTTATTCGGCTTAATACAAGCCATATGTATTAAAACTACTCACAAAACTAAGACGTATAGCTAGGACTTAAAACTAATACTTAAAACTGATTAGGTGGGTTGTAGAGGAGAGCGGATTTGAGGAAACAGGTGCAGCGATTAAAATCAAAGAGGAGGTGGTTAGAATTGACCTGCAATACTCGGGATATCGACTCGTTCAAGCCGTACGATGTGCGGGAAGGTTGAAAAGAGGGTGGACGGGGGTGGGAGGGGGGATCGTAAATTGCGAGGTTTGATCTTAAAGGCAATATAATTCAAATGATAGGAACAATCAATTGAGTGAGAAGACGATGTATAAGCAGAATGTCAGCGACATCTCTCATCTCAAGGGTCTGAACGAAGGTTTATTAAACTAAAGCGTTTGTGATATTGGTGGTAGGATAAGGTGATTATTCCACGGGAGCCCACAAAGAGCAAAACTAAGAAATCGACATTGAATGCTTTCCATTCTAGTAATGTGGATCCGATAATATGGTGCCCACACTTAGATAGCGTACTTTAGAATAGGGCGGACGTAGGTTATGTAAAGGGATTTTGTCACGTAGGGATTGACAAATTCTTTAGACTACCGTTTGACGAAATCAAGGGCCGACTTAGCTTTATTGATTATTTCGTCAGTATGTGACCTAAAGTTAAGCTCTCTATCACAAAGTACACCTAGGTCGCGGATGGTTACAACGGTAACAATGTGTTGGTTGTTCAAAAAGTATCGTCTGGGGGGATTCCGCTTATGAGAAAAAGTAAGAAATTCACATTTAGCAATATTCAGCTCCATAAAGTTTATTTGACACCAGCCCGAACAACTATTGAGGTCTTGTTGAAGAAGATCAGAGTCGGGTAGTCAAGAAATGATTTTGAAGAATTTGGCGTCGTCGGCATAGAGGGAGATGGGGAGAACGAAACGACGTTTTCAATATCATTTATTACTTACTTACTTAGGTGGCGCTACAGTCCGGGGTGGACCTGGGCCTCAACCAATACGCCTCTCCAGTTACCACGATCTTTGGCTAACTGCCTCCAGTTGCGCACTCCAAGTTGATTGAGATCCCCTTCCACTTGCGCGTGCCACCTAAGACGAGTTCTTCCTCTACTGCGTTGTCCCTCCGGGTTGGAATCGGAGACTCTTCGGGCCGGAGCGTTGGTGTCCATTCGCTCTACATGTCCTAGCCATCTTAGTCGACTGATTCGCACTTTTTTGACCAGGTCGATGTCGCTGTACAGCTCGTAGAGTTCGGTGTTAAATCTCCTCCTCCAAAGCCCGTCAACGCAAACGGGACCGAAAATCACTCGAAGAATTTTGCGATCGAAACGACCAAGGAGATCTTCATCCGCATTTGCTAATGTCCACGCTTCTGCGCCGTAGAGCGGGACTGGGATGATGAGGGTCTTATACAAGGTCTCCTTAGTGTTTCTGGGCAAGGCCTTACTAGTCAATTGCCTTCTTAGGCCAAAGAAACAGCGGTTGGCAAGTGTAATTCTTCGTTTGATTTCTGATGTGATGTCGTTTTCAGAATTTATAGCGGGGCCAAGGTAGACAAAGTCCCTAACTACCTCAAAATTGTAGCTGTCTATCGTGACGTTCTGTCCGATTCGTCGATGTTGTGTGTCCCTTCTGGTTGACAGCATATACTTGGTTTTGCCCTCATTCACCACTAGACCCATTTTTGCCGCTTCTGTGCTAATACTTGCAAACGCACCAGTGACAGCTCGCTGTGTTCTGCCAATTACGAGTATGTCAATGTCGTCAGCATATGCAAGTAGTTGCACAGACTTTTGCAAAATTGTGCCTCCAGTGTTGGCTTGCGAGTTTCGCTCAATTTTCTCAAGTATGATGTTGAAGAAGTCACATGACAGCGCATCACCTTGTCTAAATCCTTTTTTGACATCAAAGGTCTTGGTGAGATTGTTTACGACCTTTATGGAGCACCGGGCGTTCTCCATCGTCATTCTGCACAATCCGACAAGTTTGGCAGGGATGCCAAAACTAGACATGGGCCTGTATAGCTCGCCTTTATAGATGCTGTTATATGCGGCCTTAAAATCAATAAAAAGATGGTGGGTATCGATTTGGACTTCTTGGGTTTTCTCCAGGATCTGCCGTAGTGTGAATATCTGATCGCTCGTGGACTTACGGGGTTTATATCCGCACTGTCATTCTGCACAATCCGACAAGTTTGGCAGGGATGCCAAAACTAGACATGGGTCTGTATAGCTCGCCTTTATAGATGCTGTTATATGCGGCCTTAAAATCAATAAAAAGATGGTGGGTATCGATTTGGACTTGGGTTTTCTCCAGGATCTGCCGTAGTGTGAATATCTGATCGGTCGTGGACTTACCGGGCTTATATCCGCACTGGTACGGACCAATCAGGTCGTTGACGAACTGTATGTAATTCATGGATGGAAAAAAAGGTCGTAGCGGTGGTTCGGACTTCATTCACTTTAATGCAAGGAAACATGTAGGGTAAAACTATACAATACGCCCCACTTTTTTAGAATCTTCAATAAAACAAATAAAAAAAACAAAAATAATAATTATTTTATTAAATAAAAACTTAACAGTCTCTTTTCATAGGTTTGACAATTTTATTTGTACAAAAATATGTTAGCATATATTATATATATATTTTTTAAAAAAAAGTTTAAGTGGGGCGTTTTGTAACTCAATCGTTGGGTAAAAAGCCCCGCATTAGTGACAAAACGCCCCTAAGGAAAAAGTAGGAACAAATATTATAAAGTATGAAAATTAAATAATTGGTTTTGTAATATGGCCTGTCGATTTGCTTTGCGGCGGCAACTGTTGCAATTTGGTATATACATAGTACAAAACTCGTGCAACCAGCCCTGGCAAGATATGGTCTGAATCCAATCTTCTGTATAAAACGATCTTGTGGTAATTTTCAGTGCACTCAATGCACTTATCGCTACTTCCTTCATCTGAGATTTCATCCTCACTAATCAAGAAGTTGTTGAATCTGTTCAATTGAGTATATTTATCTGCCGCCGTCTTCGTCCTCACTACTATCAATTGAAAATTTCTTTCCTCTTTTCTTCTTCGGCTCAACTTTTTTCTTCAGCTCAAATTTCCTGATCTTTTCGTGTTCCTTATTTTTATTCTGTTCAGCTATCATTTTTCGTTTTTCCATGTTTTCTGATGAGGTGAGTTCAACTGTCTTTTGTTTTCTTTTTGAATTCATAAGCGGTATTTTTGGGACTGCACGTATTTCCATTAATATTTTTGAGGGAGTGATTCCTGATGGACCTGCTTGCGACTGAACTTCAGTCAATATTTTTGATGGTGTTATCTGGAGTCCAGATGGACCCGATTGTGACACAGACGTATTTTGAACACATTCAACAACTTCTTGATTAGTGTCTTGAAATGTGTCTCCTCAGGGTTCTGGATGGTATGTTGAACTCCTTACTTGCTTCATTCACCCCCAAAATTTTATTTTTTACCTTCTCCATTGCTTTTTCAGGTCTTTTTCGGACCATGATGCCACAGTGTCGTCCTTGTGTAATTTCGTGGCATTTCTATAAACAATTAAGAAAAAAAACGCTCTGATGAGTGTTATATTTCAATACATTACAGGGGCGTATTACACTTACTTTGGTGGGGCGTTTTGTAAATTTCTGAGTGCAAAACACCCCAGCAAAAATAAAGCAACCCATCCTGATTTTAAAAAAATAAGCAAAAACGAACTAAAAAGCCAATTTTATGTTCTTTATAAATATATATTTCATTTTAACATAGTGGGCATAGTTTCTGAAAAAATGATATTATTACTGTACTCACCGCAATATGGTTTGGCGCCAAAAATTGTTTTTGTAGTTTTTTTTCTCAACACTACCACTCAATAACACAATTGGCGAACGACTGAAACTAGTTTGATTAGGTTTGGTTATGACTGCATAACAACACCTGTGTGCGTGCTAGACTACTGGGGCGTTTGGTAAACTGGGGCGTTTTGTATAGTTTTACCCTATTGTGACAGCAGTTCATTTAGCGCTCAAAAACTGAGGTTGATAGTTTTGACAATGTTTGGATATAACAAACGTGATATAAGAAAATATTTAATTTAAAGTTTCGAACCAACGAATCGCAAATAAAAAATTATGACATCCCATACCAAGTGAGGCGCTCTGGGCTACTTTGGTGATTTTAGTGGGGGGCGTACGCCCTCATTTATTCGGCTTAATACAAGCCATATGTATTAAAACTACTCACAAAACTAAGACGTATAGCTAGGACTTAAAACTAATACTTAAAACTGATTAGGTGGGTTGTAGAGGAGAGCGGATTTGAGGAAACAGGTGCAGCGATTAAAATCAAAGAGGAGGTGGTTAGAATTGACCTGCAATACTCGGGATATCGACTCGTTCAAGCCGTACGATGTGCGGGAAGGTTGAAAAGAGGGTGGACGGGGGTGGGAGGGGGGATCGTAAATTGCGAGGTTTGATCTTAAAGGCAATATAATTCAAATGATAGGAACAATCAATTGAGTGAGAAGACGATGTATAAGCAGAATGTCAGCGACATCTCTCATCTCAAGGGTCTGAACGAAGGTTTATTAAACTAAAGCGTTTGTGATATTGGTGGTAGGATAAGGTGATTATTCCACGGGAGCCCACAAAGAGCAAAACTAAGAAATCGACATTGAATGCTTTCCATTCTAGTAATGTGGATCCGATAATATGGTGCCCACACTTAGATAGCGTACTTTAGAATAGGGCGGACGTAGGTTATGTAAAGGGATTTTGTCACGTAGGGATTGACAAATTCTTTAGACTACCGTTTGACGAAATCAAGGGCCGACTTAGCTTTATTGATTATTTCGTCAGTATGTGACCTAAAGTTAAGCTCTCTATCACAAAGTACACCTAGGTCGCGGATGGTTACAACGGTAACAATGTGTTGGTTGTTCAAAAAGTATCGTCTGGGGGGATTCCGCTTATGAGAAAAAGTAAGAAATTCACATTTAGCAATATTCAGCTCCATAAAGTTTATTTGACACCAGCCCGAACAACTATTGAGGTCTTGTTGAAGAAGATCAGAGTCGGGTAGTCAAGAAATGATTTTGAAGAATTTGGCGTCGTCGGCATAGAGGGAGATGGGGAGAACGAAACGACGTTTTCAATATCATTTATTACTTACTTACTTAGGTGGCGCTACAGTCCGGGGTGGACCTGGGCCTCAACCAATACGCCTCTCCAGTTACCACGATCTTTGGCTAACTGCCTCCAGTTGCGCACTCCAAGTTGATTGAGATCCCCTTCCACTTGCGCGTGCCACCTAAGACGAGTTCTTCCTCTACTGCGTTGTCCCTCCGGGTTGGAATCGGAGACTCTTCGGGCCGGAGCGTTGGTGTCCATTCGCTCTACATGTCCTAGCCATCTTAGTCGACTGATTCGCACTTTTTTGACCAGGTCGATGTCGCTGTACAGCTCGTAGAGTTCGGTGTTAAATCTCCTCCTCCAAAGCCCGTCAACGCAAACGGGACCGAAAATCACTCGAAGAATTTTGCGATCGAAACGACCAAGGAGATCTTCATCCGCATTTGCTAATGTCCACGCTTCTGCGCCGTAGAGCGGGACTGGGATGATGAGGGTCTTATACAAGGTCTCCTTAGTGTTTCTGGGCAAGGCCTTACTAGTCAATTGCCTTCTTAGGCCAAAGAAACAGCGGTTGGCAAGTGTAATTCTTCGTTTGATTTCTGATGTGATGTCGTTTTCAGAATTTATAGCGGGGCCAAGGTAGACAAAGTCCCTAACTACCTCAAAATTGTAGCTGTCTATCGTGACGTTCTGTCCGATTCGTCGATGTTGTGTGTCCCTTCTGGTTGACAGCATATACTTGGTTTTGCCCTCATTCACCACTAGACCCATTTTTGCCGCTTCTGTGCTAATACTTGCAAACGCACCAGTGACAGCTCGCTGTGTTCTGCCAATTACGAGTATGTCAATGTCGTCAGCATATGCAAGTAGTTGCACAGACTTTTGCAAAATTGTGCCTCCAGTGTTGGCTTGCGAGTTTCGCTCAATTTTCTCAAGTATGATGTTGAAGAAGTCACATGACAGCGCATCACCTTGTCTAAATCCTTTTTTGACATCAAAGGTCTTGGTGAGATTGTTTACGACCTTTATGGAGCACCGGGCGTTCTCCATCGTCATTCTGCACAATCCGACAAGTTTGGCAGGGATGCCAAAACTAGACATGGGCCTGTATAGCTCGCCTTTATAGATGCTGTTATATGCGGCCTTAAAATCAATAAAAAGATGGTGGGTATCGATTTGGACTTCTTGGGTTTTCTCCAGGATCTGCCGTAGTGTGAATATCTGATCGGTCGTGGACTTACCGGGCTTATATCCGCACTGTCATTCTGCACAATCCGACAAGTTTGGCAGGGATGCCAAAACTAGACATGGGTCTGTATAGCTCGCCTTTATAGATGCTGTTATATGCGGCCTTAAAATCAATAAAAAGATGGTGGGTATCGATTTGGACTTCTTGGGTTTTCTCCAGGATCTGCCGTAGTGTGAATATCTGATCGGTCGTGGACTTACCGGGCTTATATCCGCACTGGTACGGACCAATCAGGTCGTTGACGAACTGTATGTAATTCATGGATGGAAAAAAAGGTCGTAGCGGTGGTTCGGACTTCATTCACTTTAATGCAAGGAAACATGTAGGGTAAAACTATACAATACGCCCCACTTTTTTAGAATCTTCAATAAAACAAATAAAAAAAACAAAAATAATAATTATTTTATTAAATAAAAACTTAACAGTCTCTTTTCATAGGTTTGACAATTTTATTTGTACAAAAATATGTTAGCATATATTATATATATATTTTTTAAAAAAAAGTTTAAGTGGGGCGTTTTGTAACTCAATCGTTGGGTAAAAAGCCCCGCATTAGTGACAAAACGCCCCTAAGGAAAAAGTAGGAACAAATATTATAAAGTATGAAAATTAAATAATTGGTTTTGTAATATGGCCTGTCGATTTGCTTTGCGGCGGCAACTGTTGCAATTTGGTATATACATAGTACAAAACTCGTGCAACCAGCCCTGGCAAGATATGGTCTGAATCCAATCTTCTGTATAAAACGATCTTGTGGTAATTTTCAGTGCACTCAATGCACTTATCGCTACTTCCTTCATCTGAGATTTCATCCTCACTAATCAAGAAGTTGTTGAATCTGTTCAATTGAGTATATTTATCTGCCGCCGTCTTCGTCCTCACTACTATCAATTGAAAATTTCTTTCCTCTTTTCTTCTTCGGCTCAACTTTTTTCTTCAGCTCAAATTTCCTGATCTTTTCGTGTTCCTTATTTTTATTCTGTTCAGCTATCATTTTTCGTTTTTCCATGTTTTCTGATGAGGTGAGTTCAACTGTCTTTTGTTTTCTTTTTGAATTCATAAGCGGTATTTTTGGGACTGCACGTATTTCCATTAATATTTTTGAGGGAGTGATTCCTGATGGACCTGCTTGCGACTGAACTTCAGTCAATATTTTTGATGGTGTTATCTGGAGTCCAGATGGACCCGATTGTGACACAGACGTATTTTGAACACATTCAACAACTTCTTGATTAGTGTCTTGAAATGTGTCTCCTCAGGGTTCTGGATGGTATGTTGAACTCCTTACTTGCTTCATTCACCCCCAAAATTTTATTTTTTACCTTCTCCATTGCTTTTTCAGGTCTTTTTCGGACCATGATGCCACAGTGTCGTCCTTGTGTAATTTCGTGGCATTTCTATAAACAATTAAGAAAGAAAACGCTCTGATGAGTGTTATATTTCAATACATTACAGGGGCGTATTACACTTACTTTGGTGGGGCGTTTTGTAAATTTCTGAGTGCAAAACACCCCAGCAAAAATAAAGCAACCCATCCTGATTTTAAAAAAATAAGCAAAAACGAACTAAAAAGCCAATTTTATGTTCTTTATAAATATATATTTCATTTTAACATAGTGGGCATAGTTTCTGAAAAAATGATATTATTACTGTAGTCACCGCAATATGGTTTGGCGCCAAAAATTGTTTTTGTAGTTTTTTTTCTCAACACTACCACTCAATAACACAATTGGCGAACGACTGAAACTAGTTTGATTAGGTTTGGTTATGACTGCATAACAACACCTGTGTGCGTGCTAGACTACTGGGGCGTTTGGTAAACTGGGGCGTTTTGTATAGTTTTACCCTATTGTGACAGCAGTTCATTTAGCGCTCAAAAACAGAGGTTGATAGTTTTGACAATGTTTGGATATAACAAACGTGATATAAGAAAATATTTAATTTAAAGTTTCGAACCAACGAATCGCAAATAAAAAATTATGACATCCCATACCAAGTGAGGCGCTCTGGGCTACCCACAGCCTTACCAATATTTGGCAAGTTTCACAGCTATTCTCCGAAAAACTTCAAACCCAACGACCATACCACGTCGAGTTAATCGGTTCTCGTCAGATCACCGTAATTAAATGACGTTGGGCGCGGTTAGTACGTAGATGGGGGACCGTTTGAGAACAACCGCGTGTCGTTGGCCAGTCCCATCTACAGAGTTGAGGTAGATAATTATACGTGGTATCACAATGGACCTAAATTGGTCTAAGTGTGTCGGCTTCTGCGGACAGCCACCTAAACCTAACCTAACCTAACCTAGTACGTAGATGTGGGACCGTTTGAGAACAACCGCGTGTCGTTGGCCAGTCCCATCTACAGATACGTGGTATTGCAATGGACCTACAATTTGTCTAAGTGTGTCGGCTTCTACTGACAGCCACCTAAACCTAACCTAACCTAACGTACCAATATTTGGCAAGTTTCGCTGCTGTTCTCCGAAAAATTCCTGTTGATGTTTGAACCTTGGCTGAACGAATTGGTTTGTCTGGTCCCGGAAACTGGTGGCTTTTCACAAATAAGCACTAGATCTCCCACAGTCAGAGGCGGAACTCTGTCAAACCATTTACACCACCTAGTAAGGATTCGTAAATATTCATGCATCCATCTTCTCCAGAATAAATCCTTTATGTGTTGACTGAGTCGCCGCTGCTGGGCAGGGGCTCTTGCATCTACCTGCTCCGGAACCTGTGTTGAATTTGGAGCACCAAGCAAGAAGTGATTCGGTATCAGCGGTTCTTCATCTTCAGTAGAGACGGGCAAATGAGTAAGTGGGCAGCTGTTCACGATGATTTCTACCGCAATCAGGGCACTGTGTAGAGTTTCTTGTTTCGGGGCCAACTCGTTGGGTGAATGTGATAAAACTCTTTTTACTGACTGGACGAGTCTTTCCCAGCATCCTCCCGCATGTGGGTTTGACGGACAATTCAAAACCCATTGATTCATCTTGAAGCTAGCTCCGTTTTGATAGCAACGTTGTTTTGACACCAATGAAATTGGTACCATTGTCGCTCTTTATTCAAGCTAGTACCCCGCGTCTGTTTACGAAATCGGGGATGAATATGACGCAAGCATCCATCGATAAGTCCGCAGCGATTTCGAGATGCACAGCTCTTATTGTCATACAAGTGAAGAGTGCACTATAAGTAATCAAGGCCAGTGTAGGTGAATGGCCTTATAAATGGAGTAAGGCGGTCTTCTGCTCACTGCCAATGGCGGCGACAGTAAGGTACGAATTCGGCAACGGCACGAATTCGGCAAAACTGGCAATCGATCTTCGCCCTTCTTACAGCAGAATGTAGATATGGCACCCAAAATCTAAGTCTTATTTCGTGCGCAATGGTGTCGTTGTTCGGATGGTGTAAAAGTCGGTGAAATTGATCAACGACAAATTTCGTAAGGTATTGGTCTTTCGGCAGTATGATAGGGCACCTAGCTTCGAATGGAGTAGTAGTGGCGGCATCTATTCGGCCATCAATGTGAAGTAGATCTACATCGTTTATGTATGGAGCTAACTTCTATATGTGACTAGGTATCCTTTTCAATAGGCAGATGCTGTCTGAGCCAAGTAATTTCACAAGAGAATGCATCATGTTGGGCTTGTCGACACAACCCTTGTTAGATAGTCTCTAGTTCCTGAGCTGACAACTCTCCGTTTTTTGCGTAATTACGTCGACATGCAAATATGAATCGTAATTCCGATGCTGTGGTTCTTTTTAGCTTCGAAAACTTTAAAAATCTTGAGAAATCAAAGACTGAAATAATTACTGCGGCTGCATGCAAAAGAAACTTCGGACGCATGTAGTAAGGGCCAATTTTCTTTCGGTAGCTGAAGAATCTCTGGACGATGTATTCATTTGTTATTCTGGTCAAACTTTTAAAGATATCGCACTCGCGTGGCTTTATCACCCGAATTGAGTATCGATGGGAACCATCGCCATTTGCTAATATGGCTGCTATCAAGTATTTCCACAATGCGAAATCCTACAAATTGTTTGTAGCAGCGAGGGTCCGAAAGCAGCCACCTAATAACAGTCTTTGAATCGCTCCAGAAGATGCGGCATTTGAATGGTAAATCATGGGTCTCCAAAACCGAATCGTAGAGTCCATCCAAGACGGCTGCTGACAATTCTAGACGTGGAATAGACAAAAGCTTCTTTGGGCGTACTTTTTCTTACCACAGACGAGCACCGTTCTAAAATTTCCACCGGTCCGAAGAAAGGTGACATCATGAACATTCGATGCCACGCCTCCACATGGAGTGCGGCAACAACTTGACATAAATTATAAAGTTTGCCATGATGCCGTACGGAGCAAAAACAGACATTGCAAAGCTCAAAAACTGGTAAGGCATCTATCACCCACCATTACGTGCCTACTATCGCGTGGAAACATGAACCGTCCACATAATGGCGATTGATTATTGCTTTCACAGCTCTCGGATAGACCACTGAGAATTTCGAGGTGTTGGGATTTTTGAAAAACTTCTCTGAGCATGGCGAGCAGCTGACACCAAACGTCATCGCCTGCATGAAGTTAACGTCGATTGGGCTTCCGTTATCTTCCGCCTATAAAAATCGTTGAGAGTGCTGATCCTCCGGCTGGATCTAGACATTGCTACTCGCCGAGTATCGTCACCAACAACTTATGATCATCTGGTCCCTTCAAAATGAAGGATTTGACAGTTGAGTGTAAAGTCTCTCAGATTAGCGGCCGCATGAAAAACCAAACGAACTTTGACTACTTTCTTTGCATTCATCATTCCGAAGTGAGGAAGATACCAAGTTCTGGATAAATTTGTCTTTGCTTCGTCACCTGTAAGCTTCCTGGTGTAGCTCTTCTCGACGTTAACTCGCAGTTATTTCCCTGTTCGTATTGGCAAACTCGAGATCCTTCAAAACCTTTGTTCCTGATCAGCAGTAGAATTAACCTGCTCTATCGGTTTCTTGACGCCAACGTTTCCCACGTTAAAGTACTCTTCAACGATGTTGCTGAGACGTTCATCCTCCTCATCTGTACTTTGGATGCTATGAAGAACGAAGTCTTCTCTGGATTCCGCTACAAACTCCTTCGAAGTCCCAAACTTTGTTTCCACTTCAACAGGCCGCTCCCTTTTGTACTCGGGAGTTCTTCTTGTGGTACCTTAATGTCTGTTATCTAGCCCTATCAAGATCTGAGGCTTTGTATTTTCATACACAATAAACAGAACTCGACAAAGATGGAGGTACGATCGCTCCAATTCAGCAGATGTCACTGATTGTATCGGCAAGTTTAGTTCGTTCACCGAACCCCATTCCTTGCATAACGTTTGGCTGTTTCGCTATCCGCACTTATATTGGCACGTACGACAGATAACTCCTGCGTTACCGTCTCTCTGCCAAACCGCTGCAGATTTTAGTTCTTGGCTGGATCCATACATTGCAATTGTCTGGCCACTTCCGCACTTATTTAACTAACAGAAGATCCTTCATCGGAAGGGCGTACGTCCTCAGTGTCGTTTTGTTTCCAAAGGGTCGCACGAGCAAAACCCGGAATAGAATTTCCTTATTAGGATTGACACTGCAAAGACTACTGGGGCCCTACCATGAAATTCTATTCGAAAGTGAAACTTTTCGAATTCGCAGAATCGCAACTCTGTAATTCTATTAGTAAGTTCTGAAAACGAAAATCGAACATCTCTAGTGGTGCGAACTTATTTTGTGTACTTTCGCGTATTTGTGGAACTACCGAATTCGAAAGTTAATGTCAGAATCGTTCGAATTTGCTCTAATTCATTCGATATCAAATGTGTTTGCGAGGAAGAGGTAAGGGAATTTGTCTGCATCAAAAATGTAAGTAAATAAAAATATTAATTTATTAATTGCATTTAAATTAATTACTCAACCCCTAACTTTACTTTTTATGAATAGGCACTCAACGAAAATAGTAAACACCAAGCCTTCACAATTCGAAATGGTGGTCAATTACATGAAAACTCATCGAGACTTATCCAAGGGATATATTAAAAGTCCAGAAGCGAGACAAAAATCTCATCAAATGTGGACAAAATTAACCGAAAACCTTAACGCTGAGGGTCCACCGCAGCGTGACATTAAAGGATAGAAGAAAGTAAGAATATTCAAGTTAACCATTAGCTCATTAACCATTAGCTCATTATTAATTTCATGTTTCGTTTTGTATTTGTGGGCGGATTTTAAGAATACCACCAAGGGAAAGCTGAGGTCAAATAAGGCCAATTTATCAGGAACCAAAAATTTCTTAATCCATTAGAGACGGATAATCATATTTGGAACAGAATTTTGCCTTTTGCGAATACACATATCCGATGATATGTTGTTAAGTAAAAACATGAAACTCTCTTTACAAAGACGATAGTTTTTAACAAAACTGAAATCAAAATATTATATTTGATTAAAATCACGTTCGAATACTTTATTATGTGAAAATGAAAACCTTTTCTCGCTAAGCTCCATCACGTTAGAGGTGTCTCTAATTCTTCTTCGTTCAATTTGCTCATTGCGTTCCTGATTTTCTTGTAAATTAAACCAAATTGCAACGCTGTCCATTTTTTTAATTATTCTTTTGACTATTTTTATTGTTTTTCCGTAAATATGAAGTTTTTTTTTTTTTTTTTTTTTAAGGATTGAGTATTGTCAAACAGCGCGAGGCTCGTTCGAAAGTCGAAAATTTTTAAAAAAAAAGTTGGTATTACTGGCATCCGATTCTATTTTCATAGATAGTTCCATTTCAAAGTAGAATCGAAAATAACTTTCGAATAGAGTGGAAAGTAGAATCGAATACTGTGGTAGGGCCCCTGGCTTCTTCGTCCCTTCCTGGCTGACGTCATCCATGGTCATTGTCGACGTCTCCTCTTTTTGGTTTTCGTGAAGCGATAAATGAAGTGATCTGGAGCAGCCATCGATTCCACATATTTCCATGAGCGGACATTATGCCCAAACCTCAGGCAGCAGAAACAAACTCGATTATTCTTCACGAAGTCCCTTTTGTCGGGAATGTCCAGGGTTGTGTATGCAGTACAGTCGACCAGGGGATGCTGAGGTCCATTGCGGTGGCAACATTTCTGGATCGTGGATGTAGCTAGTGTGTTACCTGTTCTTTGGCATAAAAAATATTTTCCGGCTTTGACTGCGACTCAAATTAAGTTTGTGGTACGTAGGGAGTTATTCTGAGAAAGCAAACTAGCCTTGCGATTTCAGTTATCTACAAGTATGTTCAACCAACACCCTTTATTGGCTATGAAAGTCATCGAAAATTACACGATCTACCAGAATTCCGTGGCAGACCGGAGGAGTGGCCGATGTTCTGTATGGCCTTTCTAGAATATACACGTATGTTCAATTACAGCAGGGTGGAGAATATGTTTCGGCTCCAGAAAAGCATAAAAGGTGACGCAAGAGACGTAGTCGAATCGTTGCTCATACATCCAAACAACGTCGATCAGGTCATGTCTACATTGGAGTTTCGTTTCGGACGCCCTGAATGCCTAGTCCAGAGCCAACTTACGAAAGTAAGAGAGATTATGCAGATTACAGAGAACAGATTGGAATTGATAATACCGTTCTCCACTAAGGTGCAACATTTATCGCTGTTCATGCAGGCAAGCGGCATGCACCATCACTTGGCCAATCCAACTCTGTTGGATGAGCTGGTTGGAAAACTTCCAATGAGCAAGAGGCTGGAGTGGGCCCAGTACAGTGTGTACATTCAACCGTATGCTACCGTAAAGCACTTCAACGACTGGTTAGGTCGTATGGCCCGTCTGATTTGTATCGTCACCACGAATTCATTACCTGTGTCATCTCATGGCAAAGTGGAGTCTAAACCAAAAACAGACAGTGTCTTGCATACAGTCGGTAGCCCTTCATCAACCAGCGCAATGAAGGACAGTTGTCGTTACCGCAAAGAGCTTCGCCATCCAGTCCTGGAATGTGATAGCTATAGGAAGTTGGACTGTCCAGCTAAGTGGCAGTTTGTAAAGCGGAATAAACTTTGTTTCAGTTGCTTGAAATATGGGCACAACATGGGAGTCTGTAGGGCTCGTAAGTCATGTGGAATTGAGGACTGTTCGAAGATGCATCACCAGTCACTTCATGAAGCGGAAGCAGTAACTGAAATGCCGCAAGACAGCGAAACCAACGAGAAGGAAGGGATACACAATTCCCTGCTGAACTGCAACGATGATAATGAAAACAAAATTCTTTTCCGTGTGTTACCCGTTAGGCTGTACAATGGGGAAACTGTGGTGCGAACCTTTGCACTGCTAGACGAGGGCTCCTCCGTCACAATTATGAACTCCGGCCCGGCTAAACGACTTCAATTAGACGGAATAGCAAAGGACCTCAATTTACGTTGGTTTGGGCGAGAAACGATCACAGAGAAGTCGAGGGCCGTCAATGTTCTCATAAGCGCTGATCAGACAGACGCTGAACGGTTTGAGATGCACGAAGTTCAAACAGTTGTTGACTTGATGCAGACTCTCGCAGCTACGGAAATAAAATCATTTAGTGCCTTTGGAATTCCTTTAGCTGGGTATATCAACGCAATTCCGGAAATTCTCATCGGACTCGATAATTGCCATCTTGGAACACCGATAGATACCGTTAGGTTTGTAGAGGATGGTCCCATGATTACAAAAACCAAGCTTGGATGGGTAATCTATGGGAAATCTGCTCCGGTATTGATGAGTGGCGCAGCGAAGGGGATCGTGCTTCTTAATAGTCAATCTACGGGGCTTGATCATCGTTTAGACGCGATCGTCGACGAGTACTTCGTCATCGAAAACCTTGGAGTAACAAAACCAATAACAAGACCATTTTGCCAAGCAGATGAAAGGGCAATGAAGATTTTATCCACTTCGACTGTACGTTTGAACCAGCGCTATTCTACTGGACTGCTATGGAAGGAGGAGAATGTAAGATTACCAAGGAGTTACCAACTTGCCAAGAGAAGACTACTCAGCCTGGAATCTAAAATGAGAAAGAATCCTGTGTTTGCGGTTGAATATAAGAAGAATATTACCAAGTACGTAGAGAAAGGATATGTCAGGAAACTGACTTGTGCGGAAGCAGCCTTAGATACACCAAGGACCTGTTACCTTCCGCATTTCGGGGTCAAGAACGTGAACAAGCCTGGGAAGATTCGTTTAGTCTTTGATGCAGCTGCGGAGGTAAGTGGCGTCTCCTTGAATCATTTCCTTTTAAAAGGACCTGATGACTACAGACCGTTACTAGCGGTACTGTTAAACTTTCGCTCGCGGTCGATAGCTGTAATAGGAGACATCAAAGAGATGTTCCACCAAGTGCTGATTAAACCTGATGACCAGCATTCGCAGCGCTTCATCTGGCGCAACAACGAAGATGAACCGATCGATATCTACTTGATGGAGGTTATGACCTTTGGAGCCAGCTGTTAGCTTTGCATAACCAACTATAAAGATAAAGAACCACAACGCCTTAAGATTCGTATCGAGTGAACCAACAGCGGTCGATGTCATAATCAATTACCACTACGTGGACGACTACGTTCTCAGCTTTGATAGAACTACCGAAGCCATTGAAGTAACGAAGGCCGTCGTAGCTATACATTAAAATGGTGGATTTGAACTGCGTAACCTAACGTCGAATTCTGAAGAAGTTTTGCCCAACATCCGCAACCAAGAAGAGGAGAACAGTCAAAATCAAACAATCGACATGAACATCGAAGCAGATTCGGCTACGGGAAAGGTTCTTGGGATGTGCTCGGACACTGTGGAAGATGTTTTCGTCTTTCGACTTAAATTCCCTCGCATCAGTCAAGCCGTCATGGAACATAATAGATGCCCGACAAAAAGAGAGTTCCTCAGTATCACAATGTCGATATTCGATCCTTTTGGTATGATTGCCAATTTCACACTCCATCTGAAGTTGCTAATACGTTCGATCTGGAGTTGTGGAATCGAGTGGGATGAACAAATTTCCGGTGAGTTATTGGAGAGATGGCGACAATGGAAAGCAGAGTTACCAAATTTAACGCAGTTGAGGCTTCCAAGATGTCACAGTGACTATCTGACAAAGGCTGATCGGATAGACTTACACACCTTCGTTGATGCCAGCGAGGAAGCATTTAGTGCCGTCACATACGTTCGAGCCGAGTACCGCCGAGAAGCTTACATCTCGTTCATCTGCGGAAAGACCAGAGGGAGCCCAAGAATAATACTCATATCCATACCCCGCCTCGAGCTGTCAGCTGCCATCCTCGGTGTACGTCTCTCAAACTTACTAATTAATTCACATAAGCTGCAGTTCGCCAGCCACGTGTTTTGGACTGACTCCAAAACCGTACTACACTGGCTCCGCACAGATCCTAGACGTCACAAAAAATTTGTTGCTTTCAGAATAGCCGAGATTTTGGAGAGTACCCGAGTCAACCAATGGCGTTGGATTCCATCGAAACAAAACGCGGCCGACGAAGCCACTAGGGTGAAATATCCGCCCCAGTTCGATGCGAAAAATAAGTGGATAAATGGACCGTCGTTTCTCCAGTCGGCTGTAGCGGAGTGGCCGAAGGCGCCAGATGACATCATGATACACGATTGTCAAGACGAATTACAACCGAAGTACGTGTTACATACGGACCTAAGAAAGGATCCTCTCTTCGATGCGGCAAGGTTTTCAACGTAGCTGAAGCTACAACGAACAACAGCGTGGTTAATACGTTTCATCACTGCCTGTCAGAAGAAAACAGATCGACATGGGAGCTGAATGTGGACGAGCTTCAGAAGGCAGAGCATCTGATATGTCGCCAAATACAAAGGGATGCCTTCAGCGCTGACATCATTATGCTGTCTCACCATTCGAGTGTCACTAAAGAGAGTTGTATCTACAAACTTTGTCCGTATCTCGATGTTGATGGTTTGCTACGGGTCCTTGGACGAATTGATGCGGCGTCGACAATACCGTTTTCCAGCAGACGTCCCATCATACTACCTACGCGTCACAAAGTTACCGAACTATTGATAGAGCGTTTCCATTGTCGCTGTGCCCACCAAAATGATGACACGGTGGTAAACGAAATCCGTCAGAAGTTTTGGATACCAGGCCGAAATAGATGTCAGGCATGCCGAATCCGAACCGCAAAGCCTTTGCCGCCATTGATGGGCCAACTGCCGGAGGATCGCCTCACTCCGAATGTCAGGCCATTTACGTACACCGGTCTGGACTATTTTGGTCCTGTTAACGTCACCATAGGCCGTAGAACGGAAAAAAGGTGGGTCGCTCTCTTCACATGCCTAACTATACGTGCCGTTCATCTCGAGATAGCGGCTGACCTATCGACGGCCGCGTGCATTTTTTGCATAAGAAACTTCGTCAACAGGCGAGGCGTGTCATTACGCATAAGAAGCGACAATGGAACGAACTTCGTGGGGTCCAACAAGGAGCTGAAGACCAGTGGTATTTTCGACAACGAGATCGTGAAGGCAGAGCTATCATCTAGGGGAATTGTATGGGTGTTCAATTGCCCTGCGAACCCGCATGCGGGAGGTTGCTGGGAGAGGCTTGTGCAATCCATCAAGCGAGTGTTAGCGCGGATTCTTTCAGACGCAGCACCGAGACTTGAGACATTACAAAGCGTGCTAATAGAAGTTGAGAACATCGTAAACAGTCGCTCCCTAACGCACCTACCTGTGGCAACAGAAGACGAAGAACCGCTTAACCCGAATCACTTCCTCATCGGAGGTTCGAACTCGACCCAGACACCAGGTCCAATTGACGGCAAGGCATTATGCCTCAGGAAACAATGGAAGGTGAGTCAACAGCTTAAGGATCGATTCTGGCGGAGGTGGGTAAGTGAATACCTACCCGTTCTTACAAAGTGATCCAAATGGTTCCAACCGGTCACACCATTAAAGACTGGGGATTTGGTCCTAATATGTGATGTCGATGCGCCAAGAAGCCAGTGGTTAAGAGAAAGAATAACCAAAACATTTACAGGAACCGATGGCCAAGTTCGTTCTGCAGAGATCAAGACGTCTTCTGGAATACTGCGAAGACCAGCGGTGAAACTTGCTCCGATAAATGTTGGTGTGGTTCCCGATCGAGACTCGGTCACCTCACGGGGGGTGGAGTGTTAAAATAATATATTACTTCATTTAAATGTAATCGGAGCATTAGGCGGTTGGTGTTTCGAATTCAAGAACGCAGGCTGTCATCTGTCAGATCATTTAAGCGAATTCGCACTTCGAATAATAGAAGTTGTCAAATAATAGAAGTTGTCCAGTCCGAAAGTTTGCCGAAATGTAAGTACCAACAATCCTTACTTACTTAGGGTGGCGCTACAGTCCGGGTGGACCTGGGCCTCAACCAACAAGCGTCTCCAGCCAGCACGATCTTTGGCCAGCTGTCTCCAGTTTCGCACGCTAAGTTGGTTAAGGTTCCCTTCCACTTGGGTGCGCCACCTGAGTCGGGGTCTTCCTCTACTGCGCCGTCCCTCGGGTGTGGATTCGAAGATCTTCCGGGCCGGAGCATTCACGTCCATTCGCTCTACATGACCCAGCCACCTCAGTCGTTGGACCTTCACTCTTCTGGCTAAGTCGATGTCGCTGTACAGCCCGTACAGTTCGTCGTTGAATCTCCTCCTCCATTTACCATCTATGCAGACGGGACCAAAAATTACCCGAAGAATTTTCCTCTCAAAACGACCAAGAGTAACATCATCCGCTTTTGTTAGAGTCCATGCCTCTGCACCATAGAGAAGGACTGGGATTATTAAGGTCTTATAAAGGGTCACTTTAGTTGTTCGAGAGAGGGCTTTGTTA
This sequence comes from Portevinia maculata, assembly GCA_949715645.1. Taxonomy (NCBI): domain Eukaryota; kingdom Metazoa; phylum Arthropoda; class Insecta; order Diptera; family Syrphidae; genus Portevinia; species Portevinia maculata. The sequence continues at coordinate 281,061,560 of OX454525.1, forward strand.
GCATTTGAGTTTTGCACTATTCTTTCAAGAACGATGTTGAAGAAGTCACATGACAGCTCATCGCCTTGTCTAAATCCTTTTTTGACATCGAAGGTCTCGTTGAGTTCTTTACCGACCTTGATGGAGCAGCGTGCATTCTCCAACGTCATCCTGCACAAACGGACGAGTTTGGCAGGGATGCCAATACTAGACATTGCTCTGTATAGCTCGTCTCTATAAATGCTGTCATAGGCGGCCTTAAAGACCGTCCTGGCTATGGAGCTTCCAGCAATGGAATTAACCATTTGCATGAACAGCCAGACAACACTCACAGCGATCAACTCCATTTCGTGTAAGAATTTCTTTTCAGCAGTAAAAGCAAGATGTGTTGGGTTAATGAAAACAGTACAGATGAAGGGCAGAAGTGACTCTCAATTTGACGAAACTTCAACTGATATTAAAATACTGGTCTGCAACACAACTAAGAACTTATTCGATGAGGTAACAATTGATTTTTCTAGGGAACAATGGAGAAACCTTCGCAATTGTTCTGTAAACCGTAGCCTGTTTCCTGTAATCGATGCTAAGCGTTCAAGAACAGTAGTCTCTTTTAATAGAAACCACCAAAAAAGTGTGTTCATCGAAGTATTCACCGGACACTGCATCATCCTAAACATGTCTAGAAGGTTTTGCAGCTTTACAAATAACGCCTGAAGGAGATAGCTGCAGAGATGAAGAAGAAATAGAATCTGTGGAACAACTCCTTTGCCATCGTCTTGCACTTCAAGAATGCGGCCTCTCTTGTATGGGAGCACGGTTTCTTTTTTTATAGAATGGATGAGGTGGCGGGGATTTTTTATCTGGTGTAAAAAGATAAATCAGTAAATCCAAATGGTTTTGGTAGCCAGATGTAATAAATATAAATTAATACGGAGTTGCCTATAACGTGTTTCCACCCATTTTTGCTATTATACGTCACATAGATATGCACACACTATATATATTTGGGTAGGGGACAATACATAGAAGTGCACAAAACAAAAATTATCCACATAAAACACATTATGAATTACAGCAGGTAAAAAGGATGAAATTACAACAACAACAACATTGCTGTGTGGGGGCAATAATCTGCCAATCGGAACCGAAAAATTTTATATCATGAACTTACTTGAAAATGCTTGAAGTTACTTGAAAATGTTTGAAGTTACTTGAAAATGCTTGAAGTTACTTGAAAATGTTTGAAGTTACTTAAAAATGCTTGAAAATACTTGAAGTTACTTGAACTTACCAACAACAACATTGCTGTGCATGTTATGCATTTGATAATGCTTGAACATACTTGAAGTTACTTGGACATGCTTGAAGTTACTTGAAAATGCTTGAAGTTACTTGAAGTTACCTGAAAATGCTTGAAGTTACTTTGTTACATGGAAATGCTTGAAGTTACTTGAAAATGCTTGAAAACTTGAAGTTACTTGGACATGATTGAAGTTACCTACTTGAAAATGCTTGAAGTTACTTGAAAATGCCGGAAAATTTTTATATGATGTGAAATCAGAGAATCCAATGGCGAAAAATTTCATTTTGCGATTAAGATGTATAACAGTCGACTTTGTTTTTTTTTCAACTTATAGAATACATTGGTCCAATTTCGACCATGGGGCGACCCCTAGTAAATATAAATGTGGTAGAAGAAATAAATTTGGAAATTAAGAGTTATGTATTTGTAGGCAGTCTGCGATTCCTGAGCTGATTTGAAATAATCATCACGTTTTTGTTAAACAGCGTTCGATTGTATCCAATCTAAATAACAAATTATTTTGTCTCAGAAATAAGTAAATGTAATCAAGGATAATAATATGCTGTTTATACGGAAAGCCAATTATTGAAAGGTAGAATATTGCCTTTTCAGCTTAAACGTTTTGTGGTTCTCAATTATTTTTGTTAATTGGTTGCCATCATATAAATATGTACGTGCAATAGATAAAAAATATTTATTGAGTATTGAGAAAATAATTATAATGGACATCAACGTGAATAAATAAATGAATAACTGAATAACAAATTGAAAAAATGAATGAATAAATTAAAAATAAATAACTAAATTTAATATCATATATTAAGTAAAAGTACTATAAAACTAGGTTTGAAATTAGAGGGTTATCTGAAGATAAGCGAGATATAAGATAACGTTCATTATGTTTGGCAATTCTAGTTGATACCATTTCCATACTTGAAATAGCGTGAAGTTCAGCTGTTGAAAAAGACAATGGAAGCTTAAGGATCATTTTCAAAAGCTTGTTTTGAGCTACTTGGAGTCTGCTAATATGTCTAGCTGCACATTTACCCCATGCCGGTGAACCATAAATCATAATTGCCTGGAACACGACTTTGAAAATCAGCAGCTTGTTTTCATTGCTAAGTTCTGATATCCGATTTATAAAGGGATAAAGAGTTTTAGTGGTTATATTAATGCTTTTAATTACTTCTTGTAGATGCATGCCAAAGGTAAACGTTTAATCAAGATGGACTCCAAGATATTTAGCACTTGAACGCCATTCAGTGTTTACACTATTTACTTGAAGATTGCTACTCGGCAGGAAACAGGCTTTTCTTTTTCGTGTGAAAAAAATAACCTGTGTCTTTGAAGCATTTATTCTAATCTTCCAGACGAAAAGTAATCTTTTATGGCATTCAGTGCAGATTGCAAGTTTGTTTCAATGTTGAAACGAACTGAATCTGATGAGTATATACAGGTGTCATCGGCAAAAATTTCTTTTTGGCAGTTAGTTAAACATGGGAAATCTTAAGTGAAAATAGTATACAAGATAGTATACACCTGCTGAAATGTTATAAATATCAGAGTACCAATTATTTAAAGAAACCTTGAATTTTCTTTCTGACAGAAATGATTGAATTGTTTTGATTAAGTACATAGGAAAATTAAGTCTAAAAAGTTTATGTAATAAAGCATCATGCCAAACTGAACCGAATGCTTTCTCGATATCAAGTTTAAGGAAATATATTTCAAATAAAATGGTGAACATGCGAATCCCTAGATTGACAGGACTGGAGTTCAGCGGTGTCGTGAAAGGTCGATCAAATAATAGTCAATAATGGGAACATGCACGTGTTGAAATCGTAAAAGGGGGAGACATAAAAAATCCGCAGTCTCATAAATGCAACTACATTTTACTTTAAATGGTTGAATGAACCAATGTTCATTAATAACTTGTGATTGTTACGACATTACGGCTTGTTTTAACCGATAATCAGACTCATTTTCTATGGTGCTTCTATTTACCATTCATTATTCTCATGTGGACTTGATGGACATTTTTCTGAGCGACCTGAGGTATACTGCAACTTATAAGGTGTCTTTTCTATTTCCCCATAATGTTTCATAAGCCCAGTGAAAATTTGAATTTTAAAAACTAACTCAGTCGGTGGTCGGAGCTAGCCAGTAACCGTCGTGGCGCGATGGTAAGTACCTGCGGTAACAAGTTATAGCTGTGCCGGACTTCTGGCGGCGTGTGTGACCTGTGCCATTCTTACATTTAATTTAATCGTATATAATTTAAAATTACTAAGACTTATTAGTAGATTTATTTTAAACCGAAAAATTAAAATTTGGCAAACAATTATGACTTAATGTCAATTTTAAGGTTCCTTTAAAATATAAGTTGTTTTTTGTTGATTTGTAATGGGGCTTAAGTTTTTTGCGTTTATTGTTTAAATTAATATTTATTTATACTAAATCATTGATTTATTTTTCTTAATATGAACTACATAAATAAATAAAACGTTAATATTTTTTTAAAAAGTTCATGGGTGTCATTAAATACACTGCCAAAGTTACTAACGTCTCTGAGACGTATGATTATCTTTTACGCCATAAAAAATATGATTATCTTTCTAGGGTTAAACTATATAAAAGCTTGTTTTTTATTCAGTTGGTTTTTCAAAATTCTGTTTGTTTTTACATTTTGCCTAACATCAACATGGCATTCTATAGACTGTCAATGCAAAGTGTATAATAATGGCGACAAAATTATAATTTCATGCATTCCTACAATCAGCCATTCTATAGAATACCGGCATTTCATACATTGCCTGTAACATATATATATAAATCTAACTCGTTCTTACATAGCTCTAGAAGCTTGGTCTGATTCACCGACGCGACGGATAAAAAATAGAGTCCCAAGTTGAACACAATACCAAAGTCCCACTGTGTCCCAGGCTGAAACAATAAAAATTCAAATAGGTACGTGATCGCAGATATCCTGGATCTGTTAAACATTGACCTTTTAACAGTGATCGACATAAGGAAATATCGTTCAAGTTTCGTGTCTCTTGACACCATGAAATCGATGTTATTTTCGCAAATTATTGTTCACTTGACAAGGCCATGGATGGACATTACATCCTCGCTGACAGCAGAGCGGCACTGCTTGCTATCAACGCCTTTGAAATCACCTCAAAAATAATCTGGTACTGCTTCAAGCTACTTACAAGTTACAACATTAGCCAGCACCAACATAGTTCACCAGATCAGGGTGCCTGTCCAAAGCGGTTTTGAAAGGCAAATGAGCTTGCCAGAAAACGATTTGCAACATCATTTATTATGCCAAGACCATTCTGTAGTGTTCCTATTAGTTCTGCGAAAAGATGCATCAATAAATGGTTGAAGAGAAAGCAATTCGTTTCTTGAAAAACACTGAAATTTACATACAGACCAAACAATTCCTACCCACCCCTTCCACCAAAAGAACTAAGCAATTCCAACAACAACTGTCCAGAGGACAGATACATACAGTCACAAGATTCTTGACGGGCACTATAAATTCAAAAAACAACTTTTGGCCATGAGACTAGCTGATGGCAAAATCTGTTAAATGTGCAACGAAGAAAAAGCATTATATGTCACTGTGACTGTTAACTCTACCTCGAAACTGATGAATTAACTGTTCGACCAAAGGCTGCAGTGAATTTCCACATCCTTTCACCCCAACGCGAATAAATTCAACAACTGAAAATAAAAATTAACAATCTTATTATTACCTAATTTCTTATCCTTTTAATGGAGATTAGCCTAAAAGAGTATCCTCCTGCAATTAGTAAAACTCTCACGTTTTGTCTAGGAATCCCTGCATAGGATTATAAATCATTTTCCAAGGAGTTTTGCCACATACCGCATCGGTACTCCCGCCCATACCACGTCTCCATGGTATGTTATGTCAGAGAGAGGAAATCATTTGTATGGGCGTTGTACCTTTAACCGAAATGATTTGTAAACATACCGCAACGGGCTCTCTCAGGGTCTAACTGTTAAGAACTAGAAAGTTTGTTTATTAGGATTGTGGTTTCGATAGGAATGGGTATAGGTACCTTTATTTCGACCTATTTCTTGGCAAATTACCAAAGGATGAGGTAATTAATTCCGTAATCGACCTTCGTTAGAAGTTTTGTGTCTAAAACTCTGTGACCCATCCAATTAGTGTGGAATCAAAGTTCATGTGTTGGAGCTTTAGTTTCCCTTTCGAGAATGAGTGCGGATAAAGGATCAATCAATCTGAGATTGTTGGAGTAATTAGTTGACATATTAAGATAAATAAATGCCGTTAAAACTAATCTCTGTTTTCAATCAAAATTCAATAGTTGAAGGTCACAGTCCTTAAAATTGCTCAACTGCTAATAATTTCTATCTTGTAGGTTTTAAGTTTCTTGTGATATCGCAATAGATAGAAATCGATTTAATTATCATTTAAACTTTGAAATTAAAGTGTTTGTAAAATTAAAGATTGGTTGAGGGAATAGTTGTTTGAGTATTGTATCCGTCCCAAAAGAAGATACTAAGAAGAGCGATCTGCCAAATGTCTCATATAATATCCTACCTTAAGCACATATTTCAACCAACTACTCGACTGTGCGGCCAATTCACCCCGATCACCCTTTCGCGGGATATGATTGTATCAGTCATCCGACTCGGAATTACCTGCAAGAGAATAAAGAACAGTTTGAGGTTCGATTGAAAGAGTCATCTCGAAAGGTTTTTCTTTCCGTTGATCAGGAAGCACCAGCTCTGCCTTCGCTACGCAGGAAAAAGGAATCAGTTCTAGTAAAATTCGCTACGCAGGGAAAAGGGATCAATCCAAGGTTGAATTGCATCAATCACCTCACCCTGATCCTAACCCATGGTTCGGGATTCGAGTTGCAATCTGCGACATTTTGCAACCACTATGAGTACTACCTCACAACCACTACCTCATACAGTGAGTAATGTCAGAGTCCCCAGTAGGCCGAGCGGTAGTCGGTAATATCCCCCCTTCCCGACTTCCATAAAGTGGTACCTCAATGGACCAAAATAGCAGTCTATAGCTTCGTTCTCTGGCAGCCACCTTACCTAACCTAACCTTTGGCTCAATAAGCAAAAAAAGCGCATTTTTATTGCTCTAGAAACGCTTATTTCTTTAGTTATGTATTCACATCATTGCGAATGCCCTTCCACGCTCATGGGTTCGCCCAAGGAGGGTTTGGCTTTGATTACCATACGTTTGGTGTTCTGCAGGCAAAAGCAGATGCATTTTTTGAGTATTAAATTAACATTCGTTGTAACTTGCACGACCAACCGTGCTGTAAATATTTGTATATTATATTTAATATAAATTCATTGCTTGAGATTCCCAACGCCTGCTACTCTTACTTCCAAGTGGCAAGTGGCTCAACGTCACAGTTCGAGAATGGGAAAAGAAATTCACGTCGAGCCAAATTCACCGAACGATTTTTGTCAAAAACGCATTCACACCAAGTCACAACACGCCGATTGCAAACGGGCTAGGAATGTCACTGCAGCGCACCGAAAAACTCGCCGCTTATCGTTATCCAACACCCTGTGTGAAGAAAAGACTTCAAGGACTACACATTTTGCGCCCAGAAATAGGTTTAAGGAGAGAGCTTACTCGCAACTAGCAGCACTTGTATTTTGTTCATCCATTATTATACCATTACCAAAATAAAAAAAATTATTTTGAAGCAAATGTTTACAAAAATAAATTATTAAAAATATTGATAGTACCTACGATTGTAACAAATGTAATTAAAAAGCGATAATTGGGAAATTGAGCTATTAATGAAATAAATGACAACATGTCTGCAGACATTATTAAAAGATTCTCAAAAGGCCTCTCAATGGTCTTAGAGTGTGGTAACACTAAATATCTCTTATAAGCATTACTTGATGCGATAACCTTCTATTGGATAACTTAAGTATACCGAGAAGCTGGCATCCTGCTTCATACGAGGGCCTAAAATTCCATAATTATTAAAAAAAAGTATATCTTGTAAAGCCTTTTGGACCTTTTCTAGGCGTTGAATGTGGATTTTGTATAGGGTTCCATATAACATCATCATATTCTAATATCAGTCTAACCAGAGAGGTAAATAGGGATGGGAGAGTATGAGGATCAAAAACACTCGTAGAATTTCTTTTATTTAATCCAACAATGGAATTTAGTTTAGCTACCATGTAGGGGGAGAGGGGGATGGTGTAAACGCGGGCAGGTGTGAACATTCCATCCTCCTAGCAACAACCAGTATTTGGCAGTACTTACAAAAAATAACCCCCCGATTGATTTGCCTACCTTGTCGTGGTGGTGGGGCTTAAGTACTCCCCTCTCTGTTGTTAATCAACAAAGAGGGGGTGGAAAACTAAAAGGCATCAAATCCAAGGTAAGGTTCGACGCGCCGAGACCTGCATGGCTGAGGGAGTGCTCAGTCGCTAGCGCAAACTCTGGATACCTGGGGACCTCCAGTTTTAACCCTAATTCCCCTTATCTGCATACAGGGGGTGAGTGCAGATGGACCTTCCTTCCCCCTTACTCGTGGGAAGGAAGGAACTCGCAATTGTTCTGTAAACCGTAGCCTGTTTCCTGTAATCGATGCTAAGCGTTCAAGAACAGTAGTCTCTTTTAATAGAAACCACCAAAAAAGTGTGTTCATCGAAGTATTCACCGGACACTGCATCATCCTAAACATGTCTAGAAGGTTTTGCAGCTTTACAAATAACGCCTGAAGGAGATAGCTGCAGAGATGAAGAAGAAATAGAATCTGTGGAACAACTCCTTTGCCATCGTCTTGCACTTCAAGAATGCGGCCTCTCTTGTATGGGAGCACGGTTTCTTTTTTTATAGAATGGATGAGGTGGCGGGGATTTTTTATCTGGTGTAAAAAGATAAATCAGTAAATCCAAATGGTTTTGGTAGCCAGATGTAATAAATATAAATTAATACGGAGTTGCCTATAACGTGTTTCCACCCATTTTTGCTATTATACGTCACATAGATATGCACACACTATATATATTTGGGTAGGGGACAATACATAGAAGTGCACAAAACAAAAATTATCCACATAAAACACATTATGAATTACAGCAGGTAAAAAGGATGAAATTACAACAACAACAACATTGCTGTGTGGGGGCAATAATCTGCCAATCGGAACCGAAAAATTTTATATCATGAACTTACTTGAAAATGCTTGAAGTTACTTGAAAATGTTTGAAGTTACTTGAAAATGCTTGAAGTTACTTGAAAATGTTTGAAGTTACTTAAAAATGCTTGAAAATACTTGAAGTTACTTGAACTTACCAACAACAACATTGCTGTGCATGTTATGCATTTGATAATGCTTGAACATACTTGAAGTTACTTGGACATGCTTGAAGTTACTTGAAAATGCTTGAAGTTACTTGAAGTTACCTGAAAATGCTTGAAGTTACTTTGTTACATGGAAATGCTTGAAGTTACTTGAAAATGCTTGAAAACTTGAAGTTACTTGGACATGATTGAAGTTACCTACTTGAAAATGCTTGAAGTTACTTGAAAATGCCGGAAAATTTTTATATGATGTGAAATCAGAGAATCCAATGGCGAAAAATTTCATTTTGCGATTAAGATGTATAACAGTCGACTTTGTTTTTTTTTCAACTTATAGAATACATTGGTCCAATTTCGACCATGGGGCGACCCCTAGTAAATATAAATGTGGTAGAAGAAATAAATTTGGAAATTAAGAGTTATGTATTTGTAGGCAGTCTGCGATTCCTGAGCTGATTTGAAATAATCATCACGTTTTTGTTAAACAGCGTTCGATTGTATCCAATCTAAATAACAAATTATTTTGTCTCAGAAATAAGTAAATGTAATCAAGGATAATAATATGCTGTTTATACGGAAAGCCAATTATTGAAAGGTAGAATATTGCCTTTTCAGCTTAAACGTTTTGTGGTTCTCAATTATTTTTGTTAATTGGTTGCCATCATATAAATATGTACGTGCAATAGATAAAAAATATTTATTGAGTATTGAGAAAATAATTATAATGGACATCAACGTGAATAAATAAATGAATAACTGAATAACAAATTGAAAAAATGAATGAATAAATTAAAAATAAATAACTAAATTTAATATCATATATTAAGTAAAAGTACTATAAAACTAGGTTTGAAATTAGAGGGTTATCTGAAGATAAGCGAGATATAAGATAACGTTCATTATGTTTGGCAATTCTAGTTGATACCATTTCCATACTTGAAATAGCGTGAAGTTCAGCTGTTGAAAAAGACAATGGAAGCTTAAGGATCATTTTCAAAAGCTTGTTTTGAGCTACTTGGAGTCTGCTAATATGTCTAGCTGCACATTTACCCCATGCCGGTGAACCATAAATCATAATTGCCTGGAACACGACTTTGAAAATCAGCAGCTTGTTTTCATTGCTAAGTTCTGATATCCGATTTATAAAGGGATAAAGAGTTTTAGTGGTTATATTAATGCTTTTAATTACTTCTTGTAGATGCATGCCAAAGGTAAACGTTTAATCAAGATGGACTCCAAGATATTTAGCACTTGAACGCCATTCAGTGTTTACACTATTTACTTGAAGATTGCTACTCGGCAGGAAACAGGCTTTTCTTTTTCGTGTGAAAAAAATAACCTGTGTCTTTGAAGCATTTATTCTAATCTTCCAGACGAAAAGTAATCTTTTATGGCATTCAGTGCAGATTGCAAGTTTGTTTCAATGTTGAAACGAACTGAATCTGATGAGTATATACAGGTGTCATCGGCAAAAATTTCTTTTTGGCAGTTAGTTAAACATGGGAAATCTTAAGTGAAAATAGTATACAAGATAGTATACACCTGCTGAAATGTTATAAATATCAGAGTACCAATTATTTAAAGAAACCTTGAATTTTCTTTCTGACAGAAATGATTGAATTGTTTTGATTAAGTACATAGGAAAATTAAGTCTAAAAAGTTTATGTAATAAAGCATCATGCCAAACTGAACCGAATGCTTTCTCGATATCAAGTTTAAGGAAATATATTTCAAATAAAATGGTGAACATGCGAATCCCTAGATTGACAGGACTGGAGTTCAGCGGTGTCGTGAAAGGTCGATCAAATAATAGTCAATAATGGGAACATGCACGTGTTGAAATCGTAAAAGGGGGAGACATAAAAAATCCGCAGTCTCATAAATGCAACTACATTTTACTTTAAATGGTTGAATGAACCAATGTTCATTAATAACTTGTGATTGTTACGACATTACGGCTTGTTTTAACCGATAATCAGACTCATTTTCTATGGTGCTTCTATTTACCATTCATTATTCTCATGTGGACTTGATGGACATTTTTCTGAGCGACCTGAGGTATACTGCAACTTATAAGGTGTCTTTTCTATTTCCCCATAATGTTTCATAAGCCCAGTGAAAATTTGAATTTTAAAAACTAACTCAGTCGGTGGTCGGAGCTAGCCAGTAACCGTCGTGGCGCGATGGTAAGTACCTGCGGTAACAAGTTATAGCTGTGCCGGACTTCTGGCGGCGTGTGTGACCTGTGCCATTCTTACATTTAATTTAATCGTATATAATTTAAAATTACTAAGACTTATTAGTAGATTTATTTTAAACCGAAAAATTAAAATTTGGCAAACAATTATGACTTAATGTCAATTTTAAGGTTCCTTTAAAATATAAGTTGTTTTTTGTTGATTTGTAATGGGGCTTAAGTTTTTTGCGTTTATTGTTTAAATTAATATTTATTTATACTAAATCATTGATTTATTTTTCTTAATATGAACTACATAAATAAATAAAACGTTAATATTTTTTTAAAAAGTTCATGGGTGTCATTAAATACACTGCCAAAGTTACTAACGTCTCTGAGACGTATGATTATCTTTTACGCCATAAAAAATATGATTATCTTTCTAGGGTTAAACTATATAAAAGCTTGTTTTTTATTCAGTTGGTTTTTCAAAATTCTGTTTGTTTTTACATTTTGCCTAACATCAACATGGCATTCTATAGACTGTCAATGCAAAGTGTATAATAATGGCGACAAAATTATAATTTCATGCATTCCTACAATCAGCCATTCTATAGAATACCGGCATTTCATACATTGCCTGTAACATATATATATAAATCTAACTCGTTCTTACATAGCTCTAGAAGCTTGGTCTGATTCACCGACGCGACGGATAAAAAATAGAGTCCCAAGTTGAACACAATACCAAAGTCCCACTGTGTCCCAGGCTGAAACAATAAAAATTCAAATAGGTACGTGATCGCAGATATCCTGGATCTGTTAAACATTGACCTTTTAACAGTGATCGACATAAGGAAATATCGTTCAAGTTTCGTGTCTCTTGACACCATGAAATCGATGTTATTTTCGCAAATTATTGTTCACTTGACAAGGCCATGGATGGACATTACATCCTCGCTGACAGCAGAGCGGCACTGCTTGCTATCAACGCCTTTGAAATCACCTCAAAAATAATCTGGTACTGCTTCAAGCTACTTACAAGTTACAACATTAGCCAGCACCAACATAGTTCACCAGATCAGGGTGCCTGTCCAAAGCGGTTTTGAAAGGCAAATGAGCTTGCCAGAAAACGATTTGCAACATCATTTATTATGCCAAGACCATTCTGTAGTGTTCCTATTAGTTCTGCGAAAAGATGCATCAATAAATGGTTGAAGAGAAAGCAATTCGTTTCTTGAAAAACACTGAAATTTACATACAGACCAAACAATTCCTACCCACCCCTTCCACCAAAAGAACTAAGCAATTCCAACAACAACTGTCCAGAGGACAGATACATACAGTCACAAGATTCTTGACGGGCACTATAAATTCAAAAAACAACTTTTGGCCATGAGACTAGCTGATGGCAAAATCTGTTAAATGTGCAACGAAGAAAAAGCATTATATGTCACTGTGACTGTTAACTCTACCTCGAAACTGATGAATTAACTGTTCGACCAAAGGCTGCAGTGAATTTCCACATCCTTTCACCCCAACGCGAATAAATTCAACAACTGAAAATAAAAATTAACAATCTTATTATTACCTAATTTCTTATCCTTTTAATGGAGATTAGCCTAAAAGAGTATCCTCCTGCAATTAGTAAAACTCTCACGTTTTGTCTAGGAATCCCTGCATAGGATTATAAATCATTTTCCAAGGAGTTTTGCCACATACCGCATCGGTACTCCCGCCCATACCACGTCTCCATGGTATGTTATGTCAGAGAGAGGAAATCATTTGTATGGGCGTTGTACCTTTAACCGAAATGATTTGTAAACATACCGCAACGGGCTCTCTCAGGGTCTAACTGTTAAGAACTAGAAAGTTTGTTTATTAGGATTGTGGTTTCGATAGGAATGGGTATAGGTACCTTTATTTCGACCTATTTCTTGGCAAATTACCAAAGGATGAGGTAATTAATTCCGTAATCGACCTTCGTTAGAAGTTTTGTGTCTAAAACTCTGTGACCCATCCAATTAGTGTGGAATCAAAGTTCATGTGTTGGAGCTTTAGTTTCCCTTTCGAAAATGAGTGCGGATAAAGGATCAATCAATCTGAGATTGTTGGAGTAATTAGTTGACATATTAAGATAAATAAATGCCGTTAAAACTAATCTCTGTTTTCAATCAAAATTCAATAGTTGAAGGTCACAGTCCTTAAAATTGCTCAACTGCTAATAATTTCTATCTTGTAGGTTTTAAGTTTCTTGTGATATCGCAATAGATAGAAATCGATTTAATTATCATTTAAACTTTGAAATTAAAGTGTTTGTAAAATTAAAGATTGGTTGAGGGAATAGTTGTTTGAGTATTGTATCCGTCCCAAAAGAAGATACTAAGAAGAGCGATCTGCCAAATGTCTCATATAATATCCTACCTTAAGCACATATTTCAACCAACTACTCGACTGTGCGGCCAATTCACCCCGATCACCCTTTCGCGGGATATGATTGTATCAGTCATCCGACTCGGAATTACCTGCAAGAGAATAAAGAACAGTTTGAGGTTCGATTGAAAGAGTCATCTCGAAAGGTTTTTCTTTCCGTTGATCAGGAAGCACCAGCTCTGCCTTCGCTACGCAGGAAAAAGGAATCAGTTCTAGTAAAATTCGCTACGCAGGGAAAAGGGATCAATCCAAGGTTGAATTGCATCAATCACCTCACCCTGATCCTAACCCATGGTTCGGGATTCGAGTTGCAATCTGCGACATTTTGCAACCACTATGAGTACTACCTCACAACCACTACCTCATACAGTGAGTAATGTCAGAGTCCCCAGTAGGCCGAGCGGTAGTCGGTAATATCCCCCCTTCCCGACTTCCATAAAGTGGTACCTCAATGGACCAAAATAGCAGTCTATAGCTTCGTTCTCTGGCAGCCACCTTACCTAACCTAACCTTTGGCTCAATAAGCAAAAAAAGCGCATTTTTATTGCTCTAGAAACGCTTATTTCTTTAGTTATGTATTCACATCATTGCGAATGCCCTTCCACGCTCATGGGTTCGCCCAAGGAGGGTTTGGCTTTGATTACCATACGTTTGGTGTTCTGCAGGCAAAAGCAGATGCATTTTTTGAGTATTAAATTAACATTCGTTGTAACTTGCACGACCAACCGTGCTGTAAATATTTGTATATTATATTTAATATAAATTCATTGCTTGAGATTCCCAACGTCTGCTACTCTTACTTCCAAGTGGCAAGTGGCTCAACGTCACAGTTCGAGAATGGGAAAAGAAATTCACGTCGAGCCAAATTCACCGAACGATTTTTGTCAAAAACGCATTCACACCAAGTCACAACACGCCGATTGCAAACGGGCTAGGAATGTCACTGCAGCGCACCGAAAAACTCGCCGCTTATCGTTATCCAACACCCTGTGTGAAGAAAAGACTTCAAGGACTACACATTTTGCGCCCAGAAATAGGTTTAAGGAGAGAGCTTACTCGCAACTAGCAGCACTTGTATTTTGTTCATCCATTATTATACCATTACCAAAATAAAAAAAATTATTTTGAAGCAAATGTTTACAAAAATAAATTATTAAAAATATTGATAGTACCTACGATTGTAACAAATGTAATTAAAAAGCGATAATTGGGAAATTGAGCTATTAATGAAATAAATGACAACATGTCTGCAGACATTATTAAAAGATTCTCAAAAGGCCTCTCAATGGTCTTAGAGTGTGGTAACACTAAATATCTCTTATAAGCATTACTTGATGCGATAACCTTCTATTGGATAACTTAAGTATACCGAGAAGCTGGCATCCTGCTTCATACGAGGGCCTAAAATTCCATAATTATTAAAAAAAAGTATATCTTGTAAAGCCTTTTGGACCTTTTCTAGGCGTTGAATGTGGATTTTGTATAGGGTTCCATATAACATCATCATATTCTAATATCAGTCTAACCAGAGAGGTAAATAGGGATGGGAGAGTATGAGGATCAAAAACACTCGTAGAATTTCTTTTATTTAATCCAACAATGGAATTTAGTTTAGCTACCATGTAGGGGGAGAGGGGGATGGTGTAAACGCGGGCAGGTGTGAACATTCCATCCTCCTAGCAACAACCAGTATTTGGCAGTACTTACAAAAAATAACCCCCCGATTGATTTGCCTACCTTGTCGTGGTGGTGGGGCTTAAGTACTCCCCTCTCTGTTGTTAATCAACAAAGAGGGGGTGGAAAACCAAAAGGCATCAAATCCAAGGTAAGGTTCGACGCGCCGAGACCTGCATGGCTGAGGGAGTGCTCAGTCGCTAGCGCAAACTCTGGATACCTGGGGACCTCCAGTTTTAACCCTAATTCCCCTTATCTGCATACAGGGGGTGAGTGCAGATGGACCTTCCTTCCCCCTTACTCGTGGGACCTACAATGAACAATTCAAACAAAACAAACAAACAAAACAAAACAAAAGAGACTAAGGTGCAAGGATCGGGCACCACTGACTCTAGAAAAACCGATCCCCAAACAGAACAACAACAACTGACGGAGGAAGAAGAAAACCTTCTTCTGAATCCATTTGCCAATCTTGGAGTATGGGATGGAGAAAGCGTTGGAACAGATGCTGCCATGGAGGGCATGAACCTTGATGTCAGCGACAGCTGTTCCATCGCTAGGTCTAACCTCTCTTTATTGTCCACCTCCTCCAGACGGAAAAAACTAACAAACTGCAGGACAACAGTAAAGAGACTAGGGACGAAAAGATGGGAAGAACTGACAGAGACTGACCGCAAACGGCTTCATAACGCACGTGCGTATCTGCAGGAACAGCGTCTAACGGAGAATGAGCCTACTGCTCGTACACCGGCGGAAGCTAATCCTGGGGATAACACTAGCGATAGTAAATTGATGGGGCCACCTTCCTCCCAGATTGGCAAAGTCCATCCAGGGGAAAGGTCAACCACACCAATCACTCTGCCAAAGGATGCCACCGAGGAGCCACCGAACCTTTCGATCAGACGTTGCATCGAGCCTCTTGCTCGTACGGGTCTGGAGAAGGGGGAGGTGCTCCCTGCTCCTAACATTAACAACAAAACTGACACGGAGACTGATCGGGTACAGGAACCGACCCCGGGACCACCAGACTCACCGGCCAGGCGTTGCATCGAGCCTCTTGCTCGTACGGGCCTGAAAGGAGAGAAGATGGTCACTGGGGAGGTATGGGAGAGGAAACTGCAGCTGGAGAACATCCAGAGCCTCAGCTCCACTTGCAATCTGGATGCAGGTTCCCCTCACCAACCAGGCAACTGCAGCCGTGACGTCAATAACTCGACAATGGACAGTTGCCAAACAGTCGTGGAGGCATAGCCCTCCAATCCCGGACGGGACACCCAAGGAGCCTTAGACTCTAAAGTCCCCAGCAAACCCAAGCCAAAGAGGCCTCTAGGGGAGGATGAGATCCTGCGCAGGCAAAGGCGTAACGCGCTCAGGATCGTCCGAAGGATGGGTAGCAAAAATCCGGAAGCCTTAACGGAGAAGGAAAAGCTATCCCTCGACAAGGCTAAAGAACGACTGAAGACCATACCCGACAACCCAACGGAGAAGAGCAAACGTTTGCCCAGCTCTAGGACAATTCCCAAAAGACCGGCTGGGAAGGGGAAAGAAAGCCCTTTGCTCTCCACCCCAATCGCAGCCAGACTTAGGAACCCTGTAATTGGCACGAGAGAGGATACTCAATCCAAGCTCGACCCGATTGCAAGCACGTCCAAAAGAGCTAGGCAAAACGACACGCTTTCTCCAATCTCTCAAACAAATGTTAGGAAGAAAGCCAAGGTCTCTTTACCAACCGCAGTTGGCCAACAAGTAGCCGTAGTAGACTACGGAAATCCTGCACGGAAGTTGACAGAGGACCAATGGCGACTCATCGAACTTCGAATCCTAGATGAGGTGAACGAGGCCATCCTAAAAAACAAGGAACCATTCCCGCTTTTCGGCACCCTCAATACCATCCAAGGATTCAAACTCATGACCTGTGAGGAAGAACACACCCTCACATGGCTCAAGGAGTTTATTGCCAGGACGAAAGCTCCATGGCCAAACGCCGACCTTCGTCTGATTGACAAAAAAGAGATCGTACGGATAACAAGACCTAAAGCCAAACTTGTTGTACGAGGGCCTCATATCCCTAAGGACCGTATCGAGAGATACTTACGATCCCTAAATACCGATCAGCTGAGCCACGCTTGGGAAGTGATCGAGATGGGAGAATACCATGAATCAGGCACGGAAGTGATAGTGTTGCTTAGTCACAAATCCATTCCGTTGTTGAAGAAGATCGACTTTAAAATATGCGTCGGCATAAACCGATGCAAGGTTAGGCTTATCGCGAACAAAGTCAACAAAACCAACAATGATGGGGAGCCAAAAAACCGTGATGAAGGTAATACAAATAAACCTTCATCACAGTAAGGCGGCCAGCGCCAACCTAATCTACCTCATGGAGGATAGAAAAATAGACCTAGCCCTTATTCAAGAACCCTGGGTAGCAGGAGGCAGAATAAGGGGTTTAAACTCGAAGGGACTTGTCCTGTTTAAAACAGTGCAGACAGATCCAAATAGTAAGATCAGAACTTGTATAGTAGCTAGGAAACAGATTAACCTCTTTCTTCTATCTGCCTACAGTGATAACGACCACGTGACGGTAAAACTTGAACGCAAGGGGCTCCCTCCGCTGATTCTAACATCATGCTATATGCCCTATGATGCAACGGAAGGACCACCGTCAGATCTGACCCACCTTCTTGTTCAACGTGCTACACGGGAAAAATGGGACCTGGTGATGGGATGTGATGCTAACTCCCACCATGCCCTATGGGCTAGCTCAAATACAAATACAAGGGGTGAGTCACTTTTTGAATTTCTTATAGATCATAACTTACTTATAGCTAATAGGGGTTCAGAACCAACTTTTGTTATTAGAAATAGGCAAGAAGTAATCGATGTTACAATATTAAGTAACTCGAATACACCTTCGCGTGGGTCAGTCACCTTGACGTGCGTACCATCATTGCATTCGATGGTGCCGGTGCGAAGGCTTGAGGCGTAGGTTCAACGGGCTATGTTGTCTAAGGGCCACCCATGACAGACAGGCTGTTGACGAGCGTTTACCAAGTACTGACCAGGACTCTACGTCCCCACTCTCCCCCTTCTCTTTCTTGAGACGTAAGTGTGGTACATGTACTACTTTGCGGCCTCTACAGGACAGCCCGTTCTTTTCCCTCTCCCCCTCCTTATCCCCTGGGCTGGACGTAAGGTGTCATACGACCCGTGCCGAGAGTCAACCTGGCTGAGGGCCCAGTCTATCAAATTGCTCAGTCGTGTACGGAGAATCCGGATACCTGGCGACCTCCGGATTAACCAGCCTTATCTGCACAATGCGGATCTCTGTGCAGATGGACCTTTTTCTCCGCGACTCGTGGGATCTCATTATGAATTCAAAAAAACACAAACAAACAAAAACAAAAAATTTTATGGCCGGTTCCCTTTTCAAACCGGGCGGTAGTACGGCGACCAAGCTGTCTACCGGCTTAGCTCTTATGGCACCAGATAGTGTTGGAACTGTGGACATTCATGGTCCCTCCACTAGTGGTTGCGAGCTAAAAAAATCCTTTTCCGACAGAGAGAGGACTGTGAATCATGGTCCCCCCTCTGCCGGCCCCACCAAGTCAACAACTTCGCTCATTGCTAATACGCTGTCTGCAGAACGGACTGTGGCAACTCATGGTCCTTCTACGGTCGGCAATAGCGTTGCCCCCAAAAAACCTGTTGGTGGTGGGACTGTGCATCATGGTCCCCCCACGGTTGGCAAAAGCGCTGCCCCCAAAAAACCTGATGGTGGTGGGACTGTTCATCATGGTCCCTCCACTGTCGGCATAAGAGCTGCCCCTAAGAAACCTGAAGGTGGTGGGACTGTGCATCATGGTCCCTCCACCAACACAAAGCGTCACCATAATCCGTCCACGGCGTCATACAAACACCGACGTAACGCCATCCGAATCCAGCGTATGTGTGGCACCATCGCGGAGAAGGATAGGACGCCAGCACAAATCGCCAAACTGGACTGGGCTCAGCAGATCCTTAAGGCCTGCGACCCGTCAATCAAACGTCAGAGGTCAGTGGAAGGAACCAGCTCGGTTCCTAAGAGGCAGAGAGTGCATAACACCGGCATCTCTCCCACTGTCACACCTCACAGATCTTTCAGTGACATCTTGAAAGACAAAATTGTGGTCGCAGTCATCGACCGCAATGACATAGATGGGTCTATAACCCATGAGAAGTGGGATATGGTCAAGAGAGCGCTTTCGCGCTCCTTCTTCTCCTTCATAAAAAACCATCCCGGACCTCCTCCGCTTACACATGAAGGAGGGTGGCATCAAGGCCACATCAAATTGGTCGCGTGTGATGATCAAAGATCGGCCGATCTCTACAAGCTTGCAATAAGTAGGCTTGGAGAGGTGTGGCCCGATGCTAAGCTCGAGGTTGTTGCAAGGGAGGACATCCCCTGCCGACCAAGATCTCGTATTTGGATCACTGCGGATCCATCCACCCCTGAGGACATCCTGGAAGTCCTGAAATTCAGCAACCCTTCACTTCCGACCCACAACTGGAAGGTTGCCAAACTGGAAGAGCTGAAGGGCGACTATAGATGTGTCGTGGTTGTACTCAACCAAGAAACCCTGGCTCCTCTGGCCAAGAACGACTACATCATAAGATTCGCATGGGACGACGTCAAAATGCGGGTCTACAAAAAGGATGAAATGGATGCGGGTAAACTTCCCCCTCCTCCTCCTCCTCCCTCTGACTCTACGATCGTAGTCTCAGATCCTGGGGCTTCAATCTCCTTCCCCTCTTTAGAGGACGATGTACCCTCGCTAACCAACGAATCACCATCCATAACCGACGCTTTGTCAGATATGGAGACTGATGATCAAGATCAGGATAAGGCTCTTCTGAGTGAAGACGAGCTTCTCAACTCGTCCTCGGAATTGGAAGGCCTGAATAACACCGTGGTGGAGGCATCTCTGCCTGATTGTAGCGAAAATACTGCAGTTAGTTCAGATTAACCTCCAACACTCCATAAAGGCTTCGGCCGCACTTATTCTTCGTCTTACCAAAGGCGCAGAAGACATCGTCCTGATACAAGAACCTTGGATTGTCAACAACCTGGTTCGAGGACTCAGGACTCCTGGATACTACTCACTGTATGTGACCGATAAAGGTAAACCTAGATCGTGCATACTAGTGAAAAGTAATATTAATGCTTATTTACTCCCTAATTTCAGCGATCGAGATACAACTGTGGCAAGAATAGAGACCGGTAGTAGATCATTCTGGCTAGTATCAGCGTATCTCGCCCATGATCAAGTGGGACCTCTCCCTGGTGATAACCTAGAGAGGTTGATCGAAGAAGCAAGGAGGCAGAAAGCTGACCTCATATTGGGGTGTGATGCCAACGCTCATCACACCGTATGGGGCAGCACAGACATCAATAACAGAGGTGAGTCACTTTTTGAATATCTCTTACGTACTAACCTCATTGTTTGCAACTCAGGTAATGAACCCACCTTCATTACCAAAAACCGACAAGAAGTCCTTGACATCACTCTTGTCTCCGATACCATCAACGACATGATTACGGGTTGGAAGGTTTCGGCTGATCACTCTTTTTCGGATCACCGCTATCTTCTTTTCAACCTAAGCGTTGAGCCTCCATGTCAACCCATTTTCCGAAATCCTCGGAAAACCAATTGGCCCTTATACAGAGACTCATTACAAAATCGTATTAAATCTGTACACTTAAGTCCACCCTGCGACTCCAATGAGCTCGACAATAAAGTCGATGAACTCACCCTGGCCCTTAACGAAGCAATGGCGGCATCCTGCCCACTCGTACAACCCAGGGGTAAGAAGAAGCCTCACTGGTGGACCCCTGAGCTAGGACCACTCAGAAAGGAGTGCAGAAGACTCTTCAATCGTGCTAAAAGCTCAAAAGCAATAACCGATTGGGACTCCTATAAGGAATCCCTCATACTATACAAAAAAGAACTAAGGAAATCAAAAGATCCTCATGGAGACTCTTCTGTGGCAAAATAGAAGAATCATCTGAGGCATCAAGGCTAAGAAAAATCCTCTCTTCTAATCCAATTATGCCTAGCTGCCTTAAGAAGGCAGACGGCTCTTGGACGACATCTAGCGAGGAATCGCTCAATCTGCTACTTGACACTCATTTCCCAGGCAGCTCTAATATTACCGGCAATTTACGCCCTCGCAGGTCATTTGCACAGGTAACTTACTCTCACGGTCTGATTACTAGGGAAAAGCTAACTTGGGCGCTACATAGCTTCAAACCCTTCAAGTCGGCAGGACCAGACGGCATAATACCTGCCGAACTACAAATGTCAGCGGATATCATCCTGCCTGTGCTGGAGATGATCCTGAAAAGCTGTCTAGACCTGGTTCATATCCCCCGGGCTTGGAGAGAAGTTAAAGTGGTTTTCATACCCAAGGCTGGCAAATATTCCCACGTCAATCCAAAGGACCTCAGACCCATTAGTCTATCTTCATTCCTCCTCAAAACGCTGGAGCGATTGATTGATATCCATCTTCGCACGAACATAAATCCGCAATTATTGTCTGCGGCTCAGCATGCATACTGTAAGGGAAAGTCGGTGGAAACCGCTCTTCACTCCTTAGTACGCACTATCGAATACTCTCTTCATCACAAAGAGTATACCATGGTGGCCTTCCTTGACATAGAAGGCGCCTTTAACAACGTCAACACATCTGCAATCGCAAATGCACTGACAGAACTGAAGGTGGATAGCTCGCTTAGTGAATTGATTAATCTACTGCTTGAAAGTCGGATTATTAATTCAAAACTGGCCGTTGCTTCTGCTAGGAGGTCTGTCAGTAGAGGCACGCCACAAGGCGGTGTTCTTTCTCCCCTTCTCTGGAATTTGGTGGTGAATAAACTACTGATAAACCTGGAAGGGGAGGGCTGCAGGGTGATTGCCTATGCGGATGACGTTGCTATAGCCGTCTCAGGAAAACACCTCAATACCATTAGGGAACTCCTGCAAAACGCTCTTAACAAGCTAACGAGATGGGCTAATCGGTGTGGACTGTGCGTTAACCCCCACAAAACCGAGTTGGTCCTCTTTTCCAGGAAATATAAAATCCCATATATTGACCCTCCCTCTATTAGCGGTACAAGCTTAACCTTCTCTGAGGAGGCAAAATTTTTGGGTCTAATCTTCGATAGGAAGTTAAGTTGGAAACCCAATATACAAGAAAGAGTCAAGAAAGCTACAGTAGCACTTTTCTCTTGCAAAAAAGCCATTGGCAATAAGTGGGGTATACAACCCCGTATTACGCATTGGCTATATACAGCGGTGGTTAGACCAATTCTTACTTACGGGGTGGTCGTCTGGTGGACTGCCCTGGATAAAGCTATAAACCGCGACAAACTGGGCAAAGTCCAGCGATCAGCGTGTCTGTGCATTAGCGGAGCACTTCGTACTACCCCCTCCGCTGCACTGGACATTCTGTTGCACCTGATACCCCTTGACATTTTCAGCATGCAAACAGCGGCTTGCTCCGCTGTCCGCTTAAAAGCTACCTCACAGTGGACCAACAAGAAGATTGGCCACTCCATCATTTTGGACTCCTTTAAGTCTCTACCCAGAAACATAGACTACACCATACCCCATCTGCAGTTCGGAAAAAACTTCCAAATCACCATTCCTTCCAGATCATTCTGGGATGATGATGCATTTGCAGAAGATAAATCGATCCACTTCTACACCGACGGATCTAAAACCAGCAATGGGGTAGGTGGGGGCGTTTTCTCAGAAAAGCTAAATCTTAGCCTCTCTTTCCGTCTTCCAGATTACTGTAGCGTGTTCCAGGCGGAAATTTTAGCGATAAAAGAAGCCCTGTCGTGGCTGAAGAGGAATGTGATATCCTCAAAGGATATCCGTATCTTCTCGGATAGTCAGGCAGCGATTAAGTCCCTGGACTCAGTCTCTTCAAATTCCATCGTAGCCCAAGATTGCCGCTCATCTCTCTCGGAGATGGCAGAGCAGTTCAACATTCACCTCTGTTGGGTGCCGGGACATAGAGACATTCCAGGTAACTGTAAGGCAGACGATCTCGCCAAAAAAGGAACAACTTTACCTCTTTTACCTGATAAAGGTTCTTTAGGAATACCAATCGCTACATGCAAACTCTTGCTCAAGCTATCAGCAATCGAGAGAACAAACCTTAGGTGGACATGTAGCAATACTTGTCTAGCGACTAAGCGAATCTGGCCAAAGCTGGATCTGCGACGCTCTAAGTGTCTAATCTCATTAAACCGACTGCATATTAGCTCGACCATAGGTGTTATTACAGGACACTGCTTAATAGGCAGGCACGCCTCCAGACTTGGCGTGCACTCAAACGACTTCTGCAGAAGCTGCATGGACGAGGAGGAGGAGGAGACTGTACTTCACCTTCTCTGCACATGCCCTGCACTCTCCCACAAAAGAAATCTCCATCTAGGGGACTTCTTGTTTAACGACACAAACGACTTAGCCAACACTGGCGTCAGAAGTCTTTCGCGCTTCATAAGAAGCTCTCATTGGTTCAACGAGCAGTGAGGGAATCCCCAGATCTGTGTGGTACCACAATGGACCTAATCCTGGTCTAAGTGTGTCGGCCTTGCTGACAGCCACGTCAACCTAACCTAACCTAACCTAACCTAACTCGAATACAATCACAATAGATCAGTGGAAGGTATTAAAGGAGGAAACATTCTCTGACCACAAAATCATTGAATTCCTGATACCAGACACGAACGATCCCCCAATATCATAAAGGAACCATAGAAAAACTAACTGGGACCTTTTCAATATGGAAGTGGGAAAGAACTTAAGAACTCTCCAGACAGATGCTGCGTATGCACCAGAGAGTACAGACACGAATGCCGAGAATCTAGGAAAAATCCCAGGTAAAGCGCTCGAAAAATCATGTCCCCTACAAACGAGGAGTAAAAGAAAATCGACTCCTCCATGGTGGACAAAAGAACTGTACGACATTAAGAAAGAAACTAGAAAACTTTTTAATGTAGCAAAACGTACAAGACTAGACCATGACTGGAAGATTTACAAATCCAGTCAAAGAAAATTCAAAGCAGTAACGCAACAAGCAAAGCGATCTTCGTGGAAATCCTTCTGTAGTAAAATGGAAAGCACCGCGGAATCAGCTAGGCTCAGGAAACTACTTGCTAAGGAACCAGTAGCCTTGGGATCTCTCAAGGGCCCCAACGGCAACTGGACAGAATCCTGCAATGAAACACTCAAGCTCCTCCTTGAGACTCACTTTCCGGGATGCATTAATGAGCATAACAATCCGGAAGTAGAGCACTACACGGAGCACATAACAACAGCGGAGATTATAACGGAAGAAAGGATAAAATGGGCCATTAATTCCTTCTCTCCATATAAATCTCCGGGTATCGACGGCATTTTCCCTATGATGCTACAACGATGTGAAGAACATATAACCCCACATCTGAGGAACCTCTTCCTAAGTAGCCTAAAATGGGGATATATACCCAAAGTTTGGCGAGAAGTTAAAGTGGTTTTCATACCCAAAGCTGGGAAACCTAGTCACACTACCGCCAAAGACTTTAGGCCAATCAGTTTAACCTCTTTTGTTTTAAAAACTTTTGAGAGACTTATGGACATTTATATTCGTAGCAAACTGAGTCCAGAGGTCTTATCCCCAGCTCAGCATGCATATACGAAAGGCAAAGGTGTAGATACAGCACTCCACAGTGTCGTCAGCACCATAGAAAAGACACTAAGGGACAAGGAATATACTCTAGCCGCCTTCTTGGACATTGAAGGTGCCTTCAACAACGTCCAAGGGGAAGCGGTAGAAAGAGCCCTAGCAAACCTAAATGTGGAGAATACCATAATTACATGGATAATGTGCATGCTTAAAAGAAGATGCATCTAGTCAGAGTTAGGTGGTGAACAAATTAAGGTGTCAGCATCTAGAGGAACCCCTCAAGGCGGAGTCCTATCACCACTTCTTTGGGTACTTGTTTTAAACGAGATTCTGATTGAACTTAGACTTAGTGGAGTCAAGGCAGTAGCGTATGCTGACGACTTAGCACTGCTAGCGACAGGAAAATTCCCATCCACTCTAAGTGAACAAATACAGAACGCCTTATCTATGGTTGGTAACTGAACCAGAAGCTGCGGACTTGCGGTTAACCCACAAAAGACAGAACTGGTCCTCTTCACCAATAAAAGGATTATACCGCAATTTAATCCGCCAACTATTGAGGGTACTCCACTACAAACATCAGAATACGCAAAGTATCTTGGCGTGATTCTGGATAGAAAATTAAACTGGAGCCTCAATATAAAAGAACGAGCACAGAAGGCAACGATAGCCTTATACGCCTGCAATAGAATCTTCGGCAAAACCTGGGGACCTAGTCCCAAAATTATCATGTGGTTGTATACGGCGGTAGTTAGACCGATACTCACATACGGTAATTTAGTCTGGTGGCAGGGGTTGTGTAAGGCCACCAACCTTAAGACTATGACTAGAGTCCAAAGAATTGCCTGTATTGGCACTACTGGGGCTATGAGAACCACCCCTACAGCGGGGTTGGAGGTAATTCTCAATCTTAAACCCCTAGATGTTTTCGTACAAGAATCTGCAGCAAACAGTGCCTTGCGGCTAAGCCAAACAAAAAACTGGAAACCCAGTACAACAGGGCATGCACAGATTCTAGAGAAATTTACGGGTAGAAATGTATGCACAGACCACATTACTCCCAAACTAGATTTTATAAGACCATTTACTGTCTCTTTTCCCTGTAGGGAAGAATGGCAGGATAACCAAGTACCAATCCATGCAACATTGATCCCCATCTATACAGATGGCTCCAAGATGGATACCGGCGTTGGTGCAGGTTTCTACTCAGAAACGCTCGGAATATCTGGCTCGATCAGACTCCCCGACTACAGCAGCGTCTTCCAAGCTGAGGTTCTGGCGGTGACAACAGCCGCTATTGTTTCTGATATGACAGAGTGCAGGGCAGTGACAGAGGAAATGCGGGGTATCCTCATTCACCTCCTCGTCCCCACATCCTCTGCAGAGTTCATCTGTGCTGAGTTTCAATTTCTTTGCATGGTAGCCCAGCATGTTGTGTCCGGTGATAACACCTGTGAGAGAGGACAAAGAATTCTTGTTCATTTGAAGGATTCTCTTGGTCTTTTGTTTGTCATATAGTGGCCACATTTTCCTTGTAATAACACAGGAATCAAGGGCACTCCATCTTTCGTTTGCTGCCATCAGTGTTTTATTTCCAATCACCTGTTTAAGGTAACAGGGTGGGGTTTTTACTGTGGTGTCAGCATCCCTTGATTCAAGGGAAGATCCTTTTCTTGCCAGCTCATCGGCTCTTTCATTTCCTGGGACACCACTGTGTCCGGGGACCCAGCAGACTGCAATGACGGCAATACCACAGGCTGATATTACCTTCTTCATTGACAGCCAAGCGGCAATAAAATCGATTTCCGACACAGAAATAAAATCGAGGCTTGTAAGAAGCTGTCGCGAAGAGCTGCGGGCTCTTGGCGAGCAGCACACTGTAAGACTCTGCTGGGTCCCCGGACACAGTGGTGTCCCAGGAAATGAAAGAGCCGATGAGCTGGCAAGAAAAGGATCTTCCCTTGAATCAAGGGATGCTGACACCACAGTAAAAACCCCACCCTGTTACCTTAAACAGGTGATTGGAAATAAAACACTGATGGCAGCAAACGAAAGATGGAGTGCCCTTGATTCCTGTGTTATTACAAGGAAAATGTGGCCACTATATGACAAACAAAAGACCAAGAGAATCCTTCAAATGAACAAGAATTCTTTGTCCTCTCTCACAGGTGTTATCACCGGACACAACATGCTGGGCTACCATGCAAAGAAATTGAAACTCAGCACAGATGAACTCTGCAGAGGATGTGGGGACGAGGAGGTGAATGAGGATACCCCGCATTTCCTCTGTCACTGCCCTGCACTCTGTCATATCAGAAACAATATCCTGGGCAGATATTTCTTCCAGGATTTAGAAGAACTCTCCGGCAAGTCTGTGAATGACTTGCGCAAGTTCATCAACGCATCGGGATGGTTTGTAAACCCGCTAAGTTTTTCATAGGTTTTTCATTGGTTCCAGATAAGGGAAGCGTAACCTCCAGGGTATCACAAAGGGTCTACATTGACCTAAGTGTGACGGGAGCAGGATTCTCTTGCCCCGTCAGCCCAGTAACCTAACCTAACCTAACCTACAAAAAATAAACACGATTACACTATGTTAAAGCGGGGAAGAACCAATTTCAGTATACAATTTTATTCACGAAAGAAGTTTCTCGCTGTCACAAGGTAACATTTTGAATGAGTGTTAAATTGTGGATTTCAAGTGAAGTTTTTGACCAATTCAAAGTGAAAGTGTATGCTTTTGTAGCTGCAGCATTGTAATTTCAAGTTATTCTGGTAAGTTCTTGTTTGGCAACCTTTTTAAATTGTCAGAAAATTTTCTTCTCAAAAAGGCCATGAGGGGCAGCTGTAAACGGCTTAAAAGGGGTACTTGTGAACGCGTTTACACCTGCCCCATCTTAATGAGTTTTTAAGTTGAGTGTTAAAATTGCGAATATCCATTTCTATTTCTCTGATAGAAGATGGGCCGTACCTACACAAAGAAAGGGAGGGTTGAAATATCCGAATCGGTTTATATGGCTGCTATTCGTGAAGTCATGTTTCCGAAGAAATCTTACAGAAAAACCGCTGCAAAATTTAAAATAAATTTAACAACATTATTTAAGAGGGTAAACAAGGCTAGAAAAAATCTGAGTGGAGTTTCAGAAGTTGATGAATTTGGTCTAATGGGAGCTGAAGTGTGTCTAGTCTCACTTGATGTGCAGGACAAACCAAAATATTCTGCAAGACAGATATTTAACACTGACCAAGAAGTGTCGCTTAAAGGGTACCTCATAAAATTTGCAAATCAGTGCTACGGACTAACTTTCGCTCAAACCAGAGATCTTGCTTATAACTATGCTGCTTTTATAAAAATTAAAATCCCCGAAAGCTGGAATAATAACAAGAAAGAGCTGGGATTGACTGGATGCAATCTTTTATGAAGCGGCACCCAACCCTTAGCTTAAGAAAGCCGGAAAGCACATCACTATCTCGGGCCATTTCATTCACTAAGGAACATGTACAGACTTTCTTTAAAAACTTAACTACCGTCATGGAAAAGTACAAATTTAAGCCGCATCGCATTTATAATTTAGATGAAACGAGTGTAACTACCGTTCTTTTCAATCCAAAAGTAATTTACCTACTACATTATGTGTTCCAAAATGTGAAACGTCTCTATTTTTAGGTGATTGCTGAGTCAAAAACGAAACAAGTTGGTCAAATTGTGTCACAGGAGCGTGGTGAGCTAGTTACATTTGTTCGCATTATTAATGCTGTTGGTTCAGCTCTCCCCCCCATTTTACATTTTCCCCAGAGTAAAGTTTAAAGATGTTTTTTTAAACGGTGCTCCTAATGGAAGCGTGGGACTGGCAACAAAAAGTGGATGGATGACCGCTGATAGTTTTGTAGAAACGCTGAAACATTTGAACACTTATGCAAAGTGCTCCAAAAATGATGATATTCTTCTCTTACTTGATAGCCACACGAGCCATGTATCCATCGAAGCTGTAAATTATGCAAGAGACAACGGAATAATAATTTTGTAATTTCCGCCACATTGTAGTCACCGCTTGCAACCCCTTGATATGTCCGTATACGGCCTATTTAAAAGCGCTTTAAAAGTCTCTTTTCAAGATCGCCTAACCAGCAAACCAGGGTCTCCAATCACGATTTATGATATTGCCGAACTGCCTCGGGCTCCATTTTATAATACATTTTCTGCTCGCAATATTAACTCTGGATTTAAGAACTCGGGAGTATGGCCACTGAATGCACAAATTTTTAATGATGATGACTTTGCAGCTTCAATGCCTAATGAACAGCCTTACTTGTCGGAAAGGGGAGCTTTGGAAGAACTTTCTATTCCAGTTCCAGGGAGAAATGATCTATTTGAGCCTAATGCTTACAATGATCCCTTAATACAACAATCAGATCATGACTCTCAAAAGCTCAATGCCTCCATAGAAAGTGTTCGTCCATTTTCAAAGTTTGTTCGAAAAAATACTAGCAAAAGAAACTGGCTAAATCAACCATCTACTCGTACACAGATACACCGAAAAAAAATAAACTTTTAGAAAAATTTAATGCAAAACAACAGAAAAAGAAACAAAATTCAAAAGCTTTTCAAAAAAAGAATTTGGTAGGGTCATTTATTTGGACAGATTTTTAGACTTTTATTCACTGTCTTTTTCTGCAGCGACAGCAGGATTCATCGGACTCTGAAATAAGTGTGAATTTAAATGATTCATCTGGCGGCTCTAACTTTTGTGAAGATTTTTCATCGAATGACTCAAAGAATTGTCGGAAAACTTTACAAGACGTTGATGAACTCAAGGACGGAAAATTTGTTTTAGTCAATGCCGACCACAAAGGCTGTCCGATTTTTTTTCTTGGAAAGATAGTGCAAGTCCTGAGCCAATTTGTATTTGACATACAATTTTTAAGAAGGTCTGCATCGATGACTTTAAGCTTTGTATATCCACTCATTGACGATATCTCCGTCGTTTCGCGAAATGTGATAAAATATATTCTTCCTGGTCCATTTGTTCTACCAGAAACATCTCGAGCTGCATCTAGATACACTTTCGACACTGATTTAAGCAATTTCGTCATTCGCTAATTTATTTAAAACGGGGCAGATGTAAACAATATTACTTTCATAAGGGCAGTGATTTTTATATTGATTCTGCTATATTTCAAAATATTTTATACAAATCGAAGGCCAATAGTGAAAAGTTAATTTTTGTTCAAACCCCCGTGATATTTAAAGCTTCAAATATTTTCTACGACCAAACTTCCAATATTCGTTTACACCATCCCCTATTCCCCCTACTTAATGTGAGATAGAAATAATAGCATGGAATCAACCCTTTAAGACAG
Organism: Portevinia maculata; assembly: GCA_949715645.1. NCBI lineage: Eukaryota > Metazoa > Arthropoda > Insecta > Diptera > Syrphidae > Portevinia > Portevinia maculata. The sequence continues at coordinate 281,091,563 of OX454525.1, forward strand.
TTGAATTAAGGTAGTAATTATTAAAAATAACTGCGCGAAATCTTGAAAGCGAGATAGACTAGACAAGCATTTCATAATATTCAGCTTCCAGAAAATCCTAATACAACAATTTGTTAAATTATTGATGTAAAATTGGATTTTCCAACAATCCTCACTGTCTTTGAATTTCTAATACAATTTTACGGAGTCTGCATACATTAGACTCTATTAGATGTGCTAAACAATGTCGTTTATAAAAAATACACCGAATTCGGTCAAATCCGTTATTTCGACGCATCCATTAGTGTTAACGCACTTAACAGACAGAACCGTTTTATAGAATCAGTCGCCAACTTTTTCAGCCGAAAACAAATTGGCCGCAAAATATGCATTTTACTTCACCAGTGCAGTAAGTGCAGTACAATTGTTCATTAAGTACCCTTAACTATCTAGCCGAATTTAAAAAAAAAACATTCCTTTAATTAAGCCATTTCAAAAGACAGCGGTCGAGCTGCTTTTTTTAACTTTTAAATTCATTTTTTTATTCAATACTAGATATCAACTAACATACTAGACAAAAATGATTAGATCTAACTTAAAATTAAGCAGATACTTATTCTTAATTAATTTTCTTTATGGAAACGTTCTAAACTTAACTATAACCTTATAATTATTGCCTTTCGGCCTAAAAACTATTTAATGATGTAATTTAATATATTATTTTCATCGAGAAAATGCGCGCGGTCGAGCTGCAGTTTCGCTTTCGTATACTGAGCTGTCCGTCATTCCTCAATGAAATTTCTAATGTTTCGACCAACGATTGTGTCTCTCAATTTTGTAGACTGCGTTAACTTTAATTCTAAAATCTCAGAACTTCAATGTGTGAATGGGTGCACATGTCAACCGATAAAAAAGTAGAAAGTAAACCTACTTTATCCGTCGACGCTAGCTGATAAATTGGTTATGGGCCACCTTAATAGAGAATGCGTGTATTCTAAACGTATCAACGGATTGTTCGGTGCGCAGATATCAGTGCATGAAGAGTGCACTATTCTCTTTAGCCGTTTATTTTTTAGTTCTAAGAAACGCCTGAGTTGTCAAAAAAAGAAGAAAAACTCACACTGCTTCGAAAACTAAGCACAGAAAACCTAATTTTTCAGATGGGTTTTATCCGACACTTTTCGCACTTATTCTGCAGTCTGTTGTCTGGAAGATTCGGACAAAACGATTATCATTTGAATTCTTCCTCCTTAACAACTTATTTACTCGCACTATTTTTCGCCCCATATGACTTTATTCATGCATGAAAATGATAATATTTTACTTTAAAAATTATGTAGTTGGTACTTGAATACCCTTTTGCAGGAACAGTCTAAGTGAAAAAGATTCTCCTGACGAAGCACAAAGGTTTTTTTTTTAAAGCGCTTAAACTTTCGGTTTATGCATTCCGGGCTAACTGGTCACTTTTAAATCATTAACCAGCAAACATCAGCGTCCTTCACCCTCATTTAAAATTCAAACATGACTTTTAAAATGCCCCATTAATCAAAGCCATTTTTTTTAGAGGAAACAAAATAATGACATTGCTAATTTGAACATGACTCTGGAAATATATTTTATCAGAATGAATTTTCAAAATCCGTATCCCTAAATCGAAACGAATTGTATGTAATAATACTACAAAAACGTATGCAAAAAATGAAATTACACACATCCACAAATCGTCAATGGATCCCAATATTATAATGAATGTATGTATGCCAGGACCTGTGCCATTTGCTAAAATCTTTTCTATCTGACGATGACAGATATATGATTGCTATGCAAATTGTCGCCTCAACTTTTTTCAATGCAGGGGAATATGGAGTTCCATAGAATGTTTTCTTTTTAAAAATTTCTGGCTGGCCAAGGTGATAAAAAAAGGCACTTCGACTTATAAGATCTTTGTGCCGTTAAGGCCAGAAAATACTTAGTCGACAATAATTTCTACTATCCGTAGAAAGCAGATAATGCTAACAGTGGTTGATTTCTTTACGTCTTTGGAACTCAGCTGTTCTGTGAAAACAATTTTCATTTCCTTCTAGTAACATTGAGGGCTGTCAATTCACATTATACGCTGGCAGCTGTCTCGCTTATTTCAAGACATAACCTGCACTTTGGAGACGAGAATTTTCATTTTGTTACGGTGGTATCGAAAACCATGTTGACCAGTCCAGTTTTTGATTGACCACTTAGTTTTTGATATCATGGCGAAATAGATTTAGACATCTATTTGCTATGGAAATCAAGTAAGTATGTAGCCACGATGTACATGGGAATGTCTTTCACGTACATCAACGTGTCGTCAGGGACCATGTATATATTTTTTTTAAACATCCCGAATCGTAACGGCACAACCCTCAACACGGCGGGGCCAGTTTCAATATGTCTTCTAGAAGGCCTTTGAATCATCGGTCACCATCTCTACATCTGCTCAACAGAATACTCATCAGCAAGTCATTTTTCATAGAGACGGAATTGTTAACGAAGGAAACTCTTGAACTTGATGGAAATCAGTAATGGAATGGCTATTGTCATTCTCTGTGCTATAAGTTAACAAAAAAAAAATTAATTAAAAGACTGACTGTTCTTATCTTACAAGCCAAGCAAATTTTTGTTTGCGAATTTGAAATCTCCTCGCATTTTTGCCCTTGGAACACGAAATTCTTGTTTTTGTGCAAAATCTAAAATGCCAGAACTGGCTTCGTCAAATACTTTTAACAAATTATCAGGTCATAGTCTCTAAGACATCTAAGACTGTAGGTTTAAAGTATAGCCAAAACTCTCCTCACAAGTGAAGAATTGAACGTATCTCGAAGGGAGCTAAGATTATCTAGTAGCAGGTTTTTAATAATGGAATTCACTTAAGAAGATGTGTGGAAAAGGAGTGAAGTTATATAGGTTAGGATAGGTTAGGTTACTGGGCTGACGGGGCAAGTATCCTGCGCCCGTCACACTTAGGTCAATGTAGACCCTTTGTGATACCCTGGAGATTATGCTTCACTTATATGGAACCAATGAAAAACCTATGAAAAACTTAGTGGGTTTACAAACCATCCCGATGCGTTGATGAACTTGCGCAAGTCATTCACAGACTAGCCGGAGAGTTCTTTTAAATCCTGGAAGAAATATCTGCCCAGGATATTGTTTCTTATATGACAGAGTGCAGGGCAGTGACAGAGGAAATGAGCGGTATCCTCATTCACCTCCTCGTCCCCACATCCTCTGCAGAGTTCATCTGTGCTGAGTTTTAATTTCATTGCTTGGTAGCCCAGCATGTTGTGTCCGGTGATAACACCTGTAAGAGAGGACAAAGAATTCTTGTTCATTTGAAGGATTCTCTTGGTCTTTTGTTTGTCATATAGTGGCCACATTTTCCTTGTAATAACACAAGAATCAAGGGCACTCCATCTTTCGTTTGCTGCCGTCAGTGTTTTATATTCAATCACCTGTTTAAGGTAACAGGGTGGGGTTTTTCCGGGTAGTGTCAGCATCCCTCAATTCAAGGGAAGATCCTTTTCTTGCCAGTTCATCGGCAATTTCATTTCCTGGGACACCACTGTGCCCGGGGACCCAGTAGAGTCTTACAGTGTGCTGCGCGCCAAGAGCCTGCAGCTCTTCGCGACAGCTTCTTACAAGCCTCGATTTTATTTCTGTGGCGGAAATCGATTTTATTGCCGTTTGGCTGTCAATGAAGAAGGTAATATCAGCCTGTGGTATTGCCGTCATTGCAGCCTGCTTAGCGGCTGCTGTAGTCGGGGAGTCTGATCGAGCCAGATATTCCGAGCGTTTCTGAGTAGAAACCCGCGCCAACGCCGGTATCCATCTTGGAGCCATCTGTATAGATGGGGATCGTTGTTGCATGGATTGGTACTTGATTATCATGCTATTCTTCCCTGCAGGGAAAAGAGACAGTAAATGGTCTTATAAAATCCAGTTGGGGAGTAATGTAGTCTGTGCATACATTTCTACCCGTAAATTTCTCTAGAATCTGTGCATGCCCTGTTGTACTGGGTTTCCAGTTTTTTGTTTGGCTTAGCCGCAAGGCACTGTTTGCTGCAGATTCTTGTACGAAAAGGTCTAGGGGTTTAAGATTGAGAATTACCTCCAGCCCCGCTGTAGGGGTGGATCTCATAGCCCTAGTAGTGGCAATACAGGCAATTCTTTGGACTCTAGTAATAGTCTTAAGGTTTGTGACCTTGCCCAACCCCTGCCACCAGACTAAATTACCGTATGTGAGTATAGGTCTAACCACCGCCGTATACAAGCACATAATAATTTTGGGACTAGGTCCCCAGGTTTTGCCGAAGATTCTATTGCAAGCGTATAAGGCTATCATTGCCTTCTTTGCTCGTTCTTTTATATTGAGGCTCCTGTTTAATTTTCTATCCAGAATCATGCTAAGATACTTTGCGTATTCTGATGTTTATTGTGGAGTACCCTCAATAGTTGGCTGATTAAATTGCGGTATAATCCTTTTATTGGTGAAGAGGACCAGTTCTGTCTTTTGTGGGTTAACCGCAAGTCCGCAGCTTCTGGTCCAGTTACCAACCATAGATAAGGCGTTCTGTATTTGTTCACTTAGAGTGGATGGAAATTTTCCTGCCGCTAGCAGTGCTAAGTCGTCAGCATATGCTACTGCCTTGACTCCACTAAGTCTAAGTTCAATCAGAATCTTGTTTAAAACGAGTACCCAAAGAAGGGGTATCCGCCTTGAGGGGTTCCTCTAGATGCTGACACCTTAATTATTTCACCACCTAACTCTGAGTAGATGCATCTTCTTTTAAGCATGCACATTATCCATTTAATAATGGTTTTCTCCAAAAAGGCGGCTAGAGTATATTCCTTGTCCCTTAGTGTCTTTTCTATGGTGCTGACGACACTGTGGAGTGCTGTCTCTACACCTTTGCCTTTCGTATACGCATGCTGAGCTGGGGATAAGACCTCTGGACTCTGTTTACTACGAATGTAAATGTCAATCAGTCTCTCAAAAGTTTTTAAAACAAAAGAGGTTAAGCTGATTGGCCTAAAGTCTTTGGCGGTAGTGTGACTGGGATTCCCAGCTTTGGGTATGAAAACCACTTTAACTTCTATGATTAATGGTTTTTTATGTGATACCACACAATTTTTCTGGTTTTAATTTTTGTTTTCCGTCAATTCCTTTATTTGTTTTGAATGAATAGCCTTACATTCCATACCACGTAAAGTGGACGGCTGGAGTTACAGCGCTGTTTCACGGTCAGCCACAACCGATCATCAGACTCCTTATGTGGTGCTGGTCTGCTGGTCTGTCTTTTTCCTTCATTTATCCCGAAATTCCATTTTCTTCCACTGGGATTCGAACCTAGACCAGCGTCTTCTCAGGCAAGCACTCTTGCACTGTGCCATTGAAGCCACGAGTTTATCCAGTTTTTATTTGCAATTTCTTGGACAAACTTTTGCTCCTGTAAGTATACTATATTATTCATTCAGGTTGTTTCTTTCTGTGTTTTCTCTAATTCTATTCCATTTCGACAAGCATAGTTGGACTGAAATGGGTGATAGAGAGGGTGAAAGACTTTTGACATTGTTTTTTGTCGAGAATTTTATGATTAATGGTTTTTTATGTGATACCACACAATTTTTCTGGTTTTAATTTTTGTTTTCCGTCAATTCCTTTATTTGTTTTGAATGAATAGCCTTACATTCCTTACCACGTAAAGTGGACGGCTGGAGTTACAGCGCTGTTTCACGGTCAGCCACAACCGATCATCAGACTCCTTATGTGGTGCTGGTCTGTCTTTTTCCTTCATTTATCCCGAAATTCCATTTTCTTCCACTGGGATTCGAACCTAGACCAGCGTCTTCTCAGGCAAGCACTCTTGCACTGTGCCATTGAAGCCACGAGTTTATCCAGTTTTTATTTGCAATTTCTTGGACAAACTTTTGCTCCTGTAAGTATACTATATTATTCATTCAGGTTGTTTCTTTCTGTGTTTTCTCTAATTCTATTCCATTTCGACAAGCATAGTTGGACTGAAATGGGTGATAGAGAGGGTGAAAGACTTTTGACATTGTTTTTTGTCGAGAATTTTATGATTAATGGTTTTTTATGTGATACCACACAATTTTTCTGGTTCTGGTTTCGAATCCCACTGGAAGAAAATGGAATTTCGGGATAAATGAAGGAAAAAGACAGACCAGCACCACATAAGGAGTCTGATGATCGGTTGTGGCTGACCGTGAAACAGCGCTGTAACTCCAGCCGTCCACTTTACGTGGTAAGGAATGTAGGGCTATTCATTCAAAACAAATAAAGGAATTGACGGAAAACAAAAATTAAAACCAGAAAAATTGTGTGGTATCACATAAAAAACCATTAATCATAAAATTCTCGACAAAAAACAATGTCAAAAGTCTTTCACCCTCTCTATCACCCATTTCAGTCCAACTATGCTTGTCGAAATGGAATAGAATTAGAGAAAACACAGAAAGAAACAACCTGAATGAATAATATAGTATACTTACAGGAGCAAAAGTTTGTTCAAGAAATTGCAAATAAAAACTGGATAAACTCGTGGCTTCAATGGCACAGTGCAAGAGTGCTTGCCTGAGAAGACGCTGGTCTAGGTTCGAATCCCAGTGGAAGAAAATGGAATTTCGGGATAAATGAAGGAAAAAGACAGACCAGCACCACATAAGGAGTCTGATGATCGGTTGTGGCTGACCGTGAAACAGCGCTGTAACTCCAGCCGTCCACTTTACGTGGTAAGGAATGTAAGGCTATTCATTCAAAACAAATAACTTTAACTTCTCGCCAAACTTTGGGTACATATCCCCATTTTAGGCTACTTCCGTTATAATCTCCGCTGATGTTATGTGTTCCGTGTAGTGCTATTCTTTCGGATTGTTGTGCTCATTAATGCATCCCGGAAAGTGAGCCTCAAGGAGGAGCTTGAGTGTTTCTTTGCAGGATTATGTCCAGTTGCCGTTAGGGTCCTTGAGAGATTCCAAGGCTACTGGTTCCTTAGCAAGTAGTTTCCTGAGCCTAGCTGATTTCTGATTCCGTGGTGCTTTCCATTTTACTACAAAAGGATTTCTACAAAGATCGCTTTGCTTTTGCGTTACTGCTTTGAATTTTCTTTGACTGGATTTGTAAATCTTCCAGTCATGGTCTAGTCTTGTACGTTTTGCTACATTAAAAAGTTTTCTAGTTTCTTTCTTAATGTCGTACAGTTCTTTTGTCCACCATGGAGGATTCGATTTTCTTTTACTCCTCGTTTGTAGGGGACATGATTTTTCGAGCGCTTTACCTAGGATTTTTCCTAGATTCTCGGCATACGTGTCTGTACTCTCTGGTGCACACGCAGCATCTGTCTGGAGAGTTCTTAAGTTCTTTCCCACTTCCATATTGAATAGGTCCCAGTTAGTTTTCCTATAGTTCCTATATGATTTTGGGGGATCGTTCGTGTCTGGTATCAGGAATTCAATGACTTTGTGATCAGAGAATGTTTCGTTCTTTAATAACTTCCACTGATCTATTGTGATTGTATTCGAGTTACTTAATATTGTAACATCGATTACTTCTTGCCTATTTCTAATAACAAAAGTTGGTTCTGAACCCCTATTAGCTATAAGTAAGCTATGATCTATAAGAAATTCAAAAAGTGACTCACCCCTTGTATTTGTATTTGAGCTACCCCATAGGGTATGGTGGGAGTTGGCATCACATCCCATCACCGGGTCCCATTTTTCCCGTGTAGCACGTTGAACAAGAAGGTGGGTCAGGTCTGACGGTGCTCCTTCCGTTGCATCATAGGGCATATAGCATGATGTTAGAATCAGCGGAGGAAGCCCGTTGCGCTCAATTTTTACCGTCACGTGGTCGTTATCACTGTAGGTAGATAGAAGAAAGAGGTTAATCTGTTTCCTAGCTACTATACAAGTTCTGATTTCACTATTTGGATCTGTCTGTACTGTTTTAAACAGGGCAAGTCCCTTCGAGTTTAAACCCCTTATTCTGCCTCCTGCTACCCAGGGTTCTTGAATAAGGGCCAGGTCTATTTTTCTATCCCCCATTAGGTAGATTAGGTTGGCGCTGGCCGCCTTACTGTGAAGGTTTATTTGTATCACTTTCATTACGGTTTTTTGGCGTCCCACCCTTGTTGGCTTTGTTAACTTTGTTCGCGATAAGCCTAACCTTGCATCGGTTTATGCCGTCGCGAACTTTAAAGTCGATCTTCTTCAGCAACGGAATGGATTTGTGACTAAGCAACACTATCACTTCCGTGCCTGATTCATGGTATTCTCCCATTTCGATCACTTCCCAAGCGTGGCTCAGCTGATCGGTATTTAGGGATCGTATCTCTCGATACGATCCTTTGGGATATGTGTCCCTCGTACAACAAGTTTGGCTTTAGGTCTTGTTATCCGTACGATCTCTTTTTTGTCGATCAGACGAAGGTTGGCGTTTGGCCATGGAGCTTTCGTCCTGGCAATAAACTCCTTGAGCCATGCGAGGGTGTGCTCTTCCTCGCAGGTCATGAGTTTGAATCCTTGGAAGGTATTGAGGGTGCCAAAAAGCGGGAGGCGTTCCTTGTTTTTGAGGATGGCCTCGTTCACCTCATCCAGGATTCGAAGTTCGATGAGTCGCCATTGGTCCTCTGTCAAGTTCCGTGCAGGATTGCCGTAGTCTACTACGGCTACTTGTTGCATAACTGCGGTTGGTAAAGAGACCTCGGCTTTCTTCCTAGCATTAGTTTGCGAGATTGGGGAAATCGTGTCGTTTTGCCTAGCTCTTTTGGACGTCGAGATTGGATTGAGTATCCTCTCTCGTGATAATTACAGGTTTCCTAAGTCTGGCTGCGATTGGGGTGGAGAGCAGAGGGCTTTCTTTCCCCTTCCCAGCCGGTCTTTTGGGAATTGTCCTAGAGTTGGGCAAACGTTTGCTCTTCTCCGTTGGGTTGTCGGGCATGGTCTTCAGACGTTCTTTAGCCTTGTCGAGGGATAGCTTTTTCTTCTCCGTTAAGGCTTCCGGAATATTGCTACCCATCCTTCGGACGATCCTGAGCGCGTTACGCCTTTGCGTGGATCTCATGCTCCCCTAGAGGCTTCTTTGGCTTGGATTTGCCAGGGACTTTAGAGTCTGAGGCTCCTTGAGTGTTACGTCTGAGATTGAAGGGCTGTGCCTCCACGACTGTTTGGCAACTGTCCATTGTCGAGTTATTTCCCGAGACGTCACGGCTGCAGTTACCTGTTTGGTGAGGGGAACCTGCATCCAGATTGCAAGTGGAGCTGAGGCTCTGGATGTTCTCCAGATGCAGTTTCCTCTCCTCTACCTCCTCAGTGACCATCTTCTCTCCTTCCAGGCCCGTACGAGCAAGAGGCTCGATGCAACGCCTGGCCGGTGAGTCTGGTGGTCCTAGGGTCGGTTCCTGTACCCGATCAGTCTTCGTGTCCTTTTTGTTGATGTTAGGAGGAGGGAGCACCTCCCCCTTCTCTAGACCCGTACGAGCAAGAGGCTCGATGCAACGTCCAATCGAAGGGTTTGGTGGCTCCTCGGTGGCATCCTTTCGCAGAGTGATTGGTGTGGTCGACCTTTCCCCTGGATGGACTTTGCCAATCTGGGAGGAAGGTGGCCCCATCAATTTTCTATCGCTGGTGTTATCCCCAGGATTAGCTTCCGCTGGTGTACGAGCAGTAGGCTCATTCTCCGTTAGACGCTGTTCCTGCAGATACGCACGTGCGTTATGAAGCCGTTTGCGGTCAGTCTCTATCAGTTCGTCCCATGTTTTCGTCCCTAGTCTCTTTACTGTTGTCCTGCAATTTGTTAATTTTTTCCGTCTGGAGGAGGTGGACAATAAAGAGAGGTTAGAGCTAGCGAAGGAACAGCTGTCGCTGACATGAAGTTTCATGCCCTCCATGGCAGCTTCTGTTCCAAAGCTTTCTCCATCTCATACTCCAAGATTGGCAAATGGATTCAGAAGAAGGTTTTCTTCTTCCGCCGTCAGTTGTTCTGTTTGGGGATCGGTATTTATAGAGTCAGTGGTGCCCGATCCTTGCACCTTAGTCTCTTTTGTTTTGTTTTGTTTGTTTGTTTTGTTTAAATTGTTCATTTTAGGTCCCACGAGTAAGGCGGAAGGATAGTCCATCTGCACTCACCCCCCGTATGCAGATAAGGGGAATTAGGGTTAAAACTTGAGGTCCCCAGGTATCCAGAGTTTGCACTAGCGACTGAGCACTCCCTCAGCCATGCAGGTCTCGGCGCGTCGAACCTTACCTTGGATTTGATCCCTTTTAGTTTTCCACCCCCTGTTTGTCGATTAACAACAGAGAGGGGAGTACTTAAGCCCCACCACCACGACAAGATAGGCGATCAATCGGGGGGGAAGTTATATAAATATTTCTCATTCAAAAGAGATTTTGTACCATTTTAGTTATAAAAAGAAATATTGAAAAATATATATATATATATATATAAGAGATAATTACTTTTGGACGCATTTATTAGCGGAATGTGTTCGCAAAACAAATTTATTCAATAATTTATTTTATTTCATCAAACAGATTATAAAGGGTGTTCAAATTTAAGGTATCATTTTAAATTTGCTGTGAACGACGACGAATAAACGTCCATGAACAACGATGACAGGCTTTATTTCTCTGATCTTGAACCGAACCAGTTTCTTCAAATTAATGAACGATAAGTTTAATAGCACGGTTTCTCAACCGTATTTTGAACCAAATTTTCTTTCAACTTCTGGAAAAATTTCAAATTTGCAATAAGTTTTAGTAATAAAAACATGTTGCTCAGTAGTGTACCGATCCATTTTAGCTAATGGGAATGTATTTACTTCTTACCTGAAAAAACTTCTTTGTAATCTGGCGGCCAATTTAAATGATACTTCAAATTTGAAAATCCTTTACAATAACATGTTATTTACTAGCCTCTGAATTATATACTTAGCAAGTTCATAAAAATACTTATGTACATATGTACCTCAGTTTTGTATACCCCATTTGTAGGTATCTGAAACGCAAAAATACTAAAAAAAAAACAATTTATTTATATTATTTTTGCCGCAATAATTACTTTTAAAATACGAACACGATTAAAGAAAAATTTTTTTTATAGAAATATCAAAGTTTGAGCTAGGAAGCTGAATTTCTCTAAGGGCCCTTAATGCTCATATGTAAATATTTACAATATCCGCCCACTGACACACCTACTTTAAAAAATAAAACGTTTTATTGAAGAAAAATCATTCTCAAAATATGTAGTTAAAGTCGTTTTGAACAATGCAATATGAAGTTTTCTGCCATGCACACTTTTAAGGGGCATTTTTTTTTTACAAAAACTTGGACTTTTCAATTAAATCCATTAAATGTTGTATAACAAAATACTAAGATTATTGTCACGCCCACTTAATGACCGATAGGAATAGGAATATGCTATCCAACAGTTTGCCAAAGCGCACTGTAGCATTTCCCTATGTTTATAAGATTAAGAAATATTTTTAAAAAGAAATAAATGCATAAATTGGCCTTTAAAAGTATCTCTACTGATAGCTATTCCGATAAAAATCGATATAGTTGCAAAGAGAATTTGACTCTCTTAAGAATCAGCTCAAGTAGCACACTGGTGTATAATTTGGTATATTCCCTTGAATTTTGGTGTTAAATTGAAAAAACTGAAGAAAATTTTAATATTTAGGTGCATTTGATAAGATATACCGGTAGGTATAACAATTTATTACACCATTGCCATTTCTGTGCAAAATTTCAACATTTCTGTTCCAATTGGGTGCAACAAATAAACCGATTAGCATCTGTTTTTTTAATATTAATGGCGCATAAAAAATCAAATTTTGAAATCAACCAACATGAGATATTTTGTACACCAAATTTTGTAGAAAAAATACACTATTTTAAATGAGCAACCATTTTTTGGCGTACGATTTTAATCCTGTGGAGATTAAATACTCTAAACTAAACCGATGTCAAATCATATGTCAACAAAATGTTTTATTCAGTTCAGCTGCCATTTGCTTACAGTCACCGCGCGTTTATTTCTTTAGCAAATAAAAAAATGGGTAACTCGAAGTTTACCAATTATTTGAAGTGGTATCGTACGAAAAAAA